>JAGPXD010000002.1:3901432-5201909 GCA_020746995.1 Plectosphaerella cucumerina
TACCAGCGGCGGCCAGGGCCTGCGAAAATGCTCCGCCGTCTGGTTGACGGGATCCTGTGACGGGATCCTGGGCGCATCATGCACGCGTCCGGCCGGCAACGGCGCGGTGCGACGCAACGCCAGACCAGAGTCAGATCTCTCTGGTCCAGAGAGGGAGTGTTGGCATCCGTTCTGGGCGCTTGGTTAGGACACGAGGAGCGCTGACGATATGATGCGATGCGAGCGCAGAGGTTGTCGTGACCCCCGCCTTCGCTTTCTTCTGTCTAGGTACTCCAAAAGCCATCTTCCCCTCCCATCCCCCTTAGTTGCTGTGCGGCGCACCCTCCGCCAACGGCGCCTCTCCAATCTACATCTGGGAACAGTCACCCACAGCCTAACGCCTGCACGGCACGCTGCATGGACACGGCCGAGACCAAGGGAAGGAGCCTGAGGGTGCGAAGGGGATGATGCTGCTACTGCTGTGTGCCCGTCATTCTTGATCAGTCATCCGTCAGGACGCCTCTAGCTTGAGGAAGCGAACCAGCTTCACATCCTCTTCCTCATCATCCCTCCTCATCTCACCCGACTGGGGGGTGCGGCAAGTCGCGGGCCGCTGGCGGCTCGGTTGACATGAGTTCAGCTCTTGTCGAGCTACAGTACCTGCCCTTCTGTTTGTATCTATGAGATATGACGGCGCGGAGCAGACATGCTTGACGATGGGACCCTCCGAAGATTGTCGGTGCCGAGCGATCACCGATGACGCCTTCGGGCATTTCTTCTGGCAAGCCTCCGCATCCCTCTGCTACTCCAAAAACTGAGGTGTCATTCAGGGCAGCGCCCAAACGGGAGAAGGGGCTGGAATTGAATCGAGCCGCCTCAATCTCGGTCACCGTTTGCGCCGGGGGCCACACCCATTTGTCTGAGCAACAAAGTGACTCGTCAGAGTTGTTACTGACACAGACACAGAGGCAGAAAGAAGCCAGACGGGTGTTGCCGTTGCGCCGCCCTGGAGATGTCCCAAGTACGAGTATTCGAACACCGCCCACCCCCTCCCCTCACCCTCGTCGCCCCTAAAACGATTTACCGCAGCGGAGATTCACTGGACACCCCGGCCATCTCGCAGGGCGGCACGCGGCGGAGTCTCATTGGGGACCCCGACCTGCCTGGAGGGACGTGTGGCCAGGGGGGATAGAGGCCAGGGAGAGACGCCAGTGCGTGATCGAGGATCCCGACCCTCGCTGCCGAAGAAGTGACCTGTCACCTGGACATACGATAAGCTCGCAGGATGGGTGTGCGTGGTGTCAGGAGGGCAGGGCAAGGCTGAATCTCCCGTCCAGACCCCGAACCAAACCCCCTACCCATTTGTCTCCCTGACATCGCGCGGAACATCTTTCTGACTCGTCCTGTCTTGGAGGTGAGGTGCTCTCTGCACGCACAGAGTACGAGTACTTGGTGCGAGGTGTACTCTGTGTGCGACGCGACGCAGGAGTCCTAATCCCGCGCAGCGTAGCAGTCGGTCAGGACTGCGGGCGCGCGGCATGAAGGACATCTCGCGGTAGCCTGCATTAGGTGTCGGCGATGTCGCCCTCCGTCCCATCCTCGTCCTTGACGCGGTGTGTTCTGCTTGTCGCCCGGCCGACGAGGAGCAGCCATCATCCCGTGTAACGCAGAGTGCCACGCTGCCATCCGTCTGATGTGCAGGTTGTACAGCTATCGAGGCTGCTTAGCCCCCGTTCAGTGCTGTGCTGTCCTGTGCAACGCGAGACTCGACGGCACTCTGCTTCCCGCGTGTTCGTGGGCGGGGGAAACGGTCAGCCGAACGCCGCGTCTTGCTTTGGTTTGCGGCAAGCGCACGGCAGTTCGTTCTGCCCGCTCCATTTCGCGGCGACGTCGCAGCGCAGGCCCCCTGTCGAACGGCTGCCTGTCAACCGCGCGAGAGGAGGGCGCATGAACCGTTCCCGCGTGGTGATCGGCAAGGGGCTTGGAGGGCGAGCGAGCTAAAAACAGGGACCACCTGGATGGGCGCTCGACTCGCCTTCTCAGGACTCAGAGTCTGGCCACCGGTGAGAGGAGGAGGTCCGGGACCTTCATTTGTTGGCGGATGAATGGAGAAGACTGCTACAGAGATACGTAAAGTTGTCCAAACACGAGGCGAAAGCAGCTTGGTATATCCCAGCTCAGAGACAATCTCTGTCCGCCTCACTCACCGTGCGCCGAGCTTCATCTCCAGTGCTTGCTAGTTACTTGACTTTCTGGCCTGCGGAGTTGCGGCCGCGCTCAGACAATGAATGGCGCTGTTGCATTCCCTCGACAGGTTCATGTCACCAGCTCGAGTCACGCTTGAGTTCGAGTTCGAGTCGCTCGACGCTGCCTTGCCCTTGTGCATAACCTGCCGAAGCCCCGTAGAATCGTTCCATCTCTCGGCAGCGTCGGAGAAGGGGGGAGCTCGCCCACGGACGGGCGGTCACAGCTCCGACGTCTGCCTGTCCGCACAGCTCCCTCTTCCACACATTGTACCTTATTCTTAGCATGTGCGGGGCAGCTGTCACCCGGTTCATGGCTGCCGCACTCAAACGCAGTGGCCCCTTGCGGGCTATCATGTCGGCACATCCGCGTTGCGTGCGAGGGGGTGGGTTGTTTTGGCCTGGACTGCTTGGTCGCCGAGGCCCCCTCTTCTTCCGGTCTGCCGCTTGGAGGCCTGGCCGGGGTCTGAGGGAGGATGGACATTCAGTATGGCGAAGCACCATCCATCCATTCATCCATTCTTTCATTCATTCACAGGGCCGGGGGGTCGTCCTCATCCCCAGACCCCTGCAGCATCCACGCAGGCAACGGAGCTCATGTGACGGGCGAGACGGCGATCCCGGACGGGAAGCAATCATCCCCCCAGCTCCAGAAGAAGCTGGCCCGCGGTAGACCTGACCTCGCGGTGCAAAGACCCGGATCAAACAAGCGCCCGGCTTGCCAGGGGGAGCGGTGGCGGGTTGGGCATCAACGAAAAGGGCGGGCAGAACGGAACCTTTTCGCTACCCTCCGCACACGAGGGACCGCAATCACGGAGAATGCCAGGTGAGCCCGGCCGGCCCTAGCGCAGGGGCAGGCACTGAGGCAGGCAGGTTCACCAGGAGCGAGTCATGGCCGGCACGACGAATGGATGGCACTTTTCTTCCGACGTCGAGTCGGTCCTGGCGTGCGTCTGCCATGCCGGCCGGCGGTTGATGCAAGGCACCGTTACGACGCACCGTCGAGGACACGGAGGGACGGGAAGTAGAAGTACATGGGCAGGAAGTTCACCCTGCCAAATGACGAGACGACGACAACGACGATGAACGACTCGCCCCCATGCTGTGATGGGCTGGGCACGGCGATGGCGGAGCATCGGCGGTCGTTGTTGAGAGGACAGCGCCCATTTACGAGTATTCAACTCTCACCAGGGCAGGGCAGGCCGACAGGGCAAGACAGAGCAGGGCACAATGAATGGAGAAACGAACGCACAGGAGGGGCAGAGGCCGGCCAACTGTTCAACCCCGGCCATGACCTGTCCTCACCTGTCCTGGGCAGAACCGACAGCTCGGAACCCCTTGACAAAAGGCGCTTTCTCGCGCGTCTGATTCGGGCGTGTGTATCTCCCCCGTGACGTGACGAGTTCCGTCTCCCCTCCCTCGCGTCACCGATGCGGAAGAAGAAGCGCACATGGCCAAACCCTGTCCTCCAGTCCTCCATTCTGATCTTTGCCCAGCAGCCCAGCAAGGCACATCGGAAGTAAGTACAGTACATCCCCCTGGGCGGGCGTAGATCAGCGACTTCTGATTCGGAATCTCCCAAGCTCGAATGCCCTCCACACACACCCCTTTCCCCCCTTTTTCTGTAATATCTGACAGACTTTTTTCCCCTCAGGGTCGCAGTCGCCACCTCTGATCTCCTTCGATCTCGCACTCCCGGCCCAGACACCGCAATCGACGGTCCTGATCTGGAACGGCAGACGCAGCTGTTCCCTCTGTCCCTTCTGACATGTCACTTTCTGCGTGGGGGGGGGGGGGGGGACCGAACCCAAGGGTTCACTAATCACGCCTCTCCTTCCTGATCGCCGTTCCTGCGGCGTCTTCTCCTTCGTCCCTGTCGCCGGCGACCAGCCTCCCGTCAGGCAACTCCCTCTCCGTTGCTCTGACGCGCGCAAGGACAAACGGGTACGCCGCGTCGCACCCCACGCATGTGGCCATGAGGAACACGGCGAAAGGGTGTGTGAAGTACCCGTGGGCCTCTGGCCAGTAGAACCACAGCAGCGCCGAGGAACCGATCAATCCAAGAATGGTTCCCAGCGCTCTGGATAGCCTGCGGCAGGGGGTTGTGTCAGAGTTCGTTTCCTGGAGGAGCAAACAACGTCCAAAGGAGGGAACAAGAGTCACTCACCAGATACCGAAAGTCGCTCCTCCAGAGTGGCCCCTCGAGAGAAGCAGGGCGACGCTCCCTGAGCCGACGGCCAACTGCGCGACCCCGGCCGTCCAGAAGGCCAGCTCGGTGCAGTCGAATCCTTCGACGCCCTGCCACCACTTGCCCGTCTTGTCGCCCGTACCGCGTCCCGGCGCCTCAAGCCACCAACTCGCAAACGCCCAGTTACCCGCGCACCCTACTGCGAGCATGCCGCCTAGGATCGCCGTGTAGTTGCGCGCCACGAGAGGCGCGTGCGCCCAATCGTGCCTCGCCGCCCGTACCGTTGCGACCACAACAGGGATGTCGAGAATGAGCCACGCCAGGAACCCGAGTTGTTCAAGGGGGTGATCGGCGACCATGAGGGCGTAAACGATCTCCCAGGAGACGTTGGCCGCGAGCGCGAGGAGTGGCATGCCGGAGGACTTCGTCGCGAGCGACCGCCGCACCAGGAGGATGTATGCGACGTCCCAGCACAGGACGCCTGCTATCAGCAGCCCTGCCGAGGCGGGGACCACCCAGCTGGGGACGTGAGGCGGAGGGATATCGGTGATGCCCATCTCGTGGTCTGTTGTGATGAATGTGAAGCTGTTGGTGATGAATTCGAAAATGGTGCGTTGGCTGACGATATTCTACTCAGGCAAGCGGCCAAAAGTCCCAGAAGCGGGCAAAACCCACCCGAAGGATTCGCTTACGCCAGGCGTCAGCTCTGCTTACCCAGATTGTCATGGCGAACCTCAGGAGCAAAAGGTCGAATGTTCACTGGCCGATCGAATGGACGTCGTCGTTTGCTCAGACCTTTCTTTCTTTCCACTTCGGCGAGAACCTCACTCCGGCACCTCCAAACTCTCCAACAAAGTTTCCAACACCCGCCGACACTGCCTCCGATATTCCCACGCCATTCTCTGATTCCTCGTCAGATCCTCTTCTTGTTCCTCGTCGACCTCAAAGTCCGACTGCTCCAGCTTCTCCAGCTCCTGCAGCGCCTTGTGCTGCACAATCGCCACCGTCTGCTCCAACACTGGCTTGAAGGCCTCCCCCGCCGTACCAGTTAGCACCATCCGCAGTCTTGCCTCGTCTCCCTCGTTCGTCGGCAGCAGTGTTGCTCTCTGCTCCTCGCTCGTCTGCAGCGCCACGAGCTGCCACACCAGCCGGTCCTGCACGTGGCGGAACGCGGGCAGGATCTCCTCAGGCTTCAGGTCCGGCAGGATTGACCGCTTCCGCCCCGTGACGGAGCTGGGGTGCGTCACTGGCCGGAGGGAAAAGAAGAACTCCCTCGCCGCCTTGGCCTCAGGGGTGTCATCGTTTTCCGTTGGGGGGCCGGTCCGCAGCTGGAGGTGAACGTAGTCGTTGTGTAGGGCGTCTGAGGCGGGGATGAGGAAGCCATAGGCCAGCATGAGCTCCGCGTTGGTCTTTTCGCCGTAGTTGTTGAAGACCTGCTCGCCTGCGGTGTATTCGGTGCCAGTCTTGAGCGTCACCGCCTCGGCCTGGGAGCCTTCGTGTCGTTCCGTGCTCCAGTCTACCACTGCGAGAGGGGAGTGGTTGCCGACATCGAACAGTGGCATCAGGATGGAGAAGTCGTCAATCTTGCATCCTGTCGGCAGGGCGAGACTCTCGGGGTTCAGGACCACCCGTGAGGGCCTGAAGCTGCGGCTTGTGTAGATGCTGTATGCCCAGGTATAGAGGACCCTGGTGTAGTCCTGCCAGTCGGTCTCCGTCTTCTTCAGAATCGAGGTAGCCTCCTTGAATTCGCTCTTAAGCCGGGCTTTGATCTCCCCAACGGCCGTGTGCACGTTGGTGTCTTCGAGGAGCTCTAGGTCGTCCGTCGGCCACGAAGCTGGCAGGCCCCAGGAGTCGAGCCTATCTGGCTGCGGAAGACTAGCGATATAGGGGTGCCAAAACGAGTCTCGTCCAAGGAGGTACTGCTTGATGAGGAAGAAGCGGCCGACGACGTAGGGTGGCAGGGCATCGAGGAATTCCTGTGGGAACGGGTCCTGATCAGCGCGTACCCCCCTTTCTTCGAGGCCAGAGATGGTGTTCAGGTAGGATAGCGTCATGCCGAGCGGGCAGGTGACGATGCCATCGCCGGGCGATAGGACGCACCCTTCCTTGACGCGGAACGAGTTGCCCGTCGCGGGGTCGTTGAAGACCTCGACTGCGGGGTGAAGCACCCCGCCATTGCGCTTCGCCCATTCGAGTAAAGATTCCATCGAGCCGCGTATGCCAATCTGGTGGCACGTGTCAGAATAGCGATGGCGAATTGCGCCAATGTTGAAAGAAGTCGTGGTAGTGGCAGAGTTCGCTGATGGTTGTGCAGAGAATGGCCGGTTTCTCCATGGTGAACTCGAATTGGATGGACATCTGTGGCCGTTGTGAGCCCGCTAGAATTCCCCATGACGGCTCCACCTTAGCATCGAACCAGAGGACTGGGTCACTGGCATCATCATCAAGGCTGATTCGCATCGACATCAGACAGATGGTTCAGCTGCAAAGCCCGACCGTGGCTAATCGACTTCGCTTTGGCAGTTTCGTCCCTAGGGAGAAAACGGCCCTACCGCCGGTGAGTCTGATATTCGATATGGGCTGCTCCAGATGCCGGGGGCCCGATTGGTGTGCTGTGGTCAAGCCATCTGAATGGCAGGTGTTCTAGGCCGGCCGAGTTTACATTTTCGCTAGCATTAGCTCGCGGAAGTCAAAAAGCTTGGCGGAGATTCCGCGATGGTGTCGCTGGCCTGGTTTCAGCTTGGACAAAGGGCAGTCGTGGGGAGGGGGGATGTTGGTTGATAAGTATGCCGGTCTGCATCGCAAGACCTCCTGCTTGATCGTCCTGTAGGCAGCTCGAACGCAGCAGCAATTCATCACCTTGACTAGCTCAACCAAGCAACTCGATCATCATGCCTGGGAAAAGGAGCAAGTCCGTAGAGTACTACGGCACCCCGTCGTCGCTGCCATTCCGGATCTTCTGTCGTGTCATATCCTCTCTTCAGTGGGTTGCTGGGCTCGCTGTGTTCCTGATGAGCGTCCGCTTCATCACTACCTATGACTATCCCTTCCCAAAGTCATTCTACGTGGTAGGCTTCACATCACCATGCTTCTGAAGAGCCATGACTGACAATCCGGACAGCTCATTGCCGTCTCTGGCCTGACGCTGCTGGCCATCCCCCTCTCCGGCATCGCCAGCTGCTGGCGAGGCATGAGCCCCCGGACTAGTCTGGCCATTAACATCGCCCTCAGTATTCTCTGGGCCGTAGGCTTCGCCATTGGCGCCTCTCGTCTGATCAACGTCGTCTACAAGGAATGTCCGAGTGGCGAGTTGGACAAGATACCGGTCGGCGTCCATGTCTGCCGCACCTTCACCATTATCTTCATCGGAGCGATCTGCGGAATGTGAGTTTGTTTCCCCCCTGGAGATAAGGCAAGCAAGACAACGCGAGCTAACACTGCTTCAGTGCCTTCTCTGTCGCTGCTTTCGTTTGCGACATGGTAGCCAGCCGAAGGCAAGTCCCTCGGGCTGGGTACAAGTACACTCAGGCGTACATGTCTGGCCCAGAGGCAACAAGCTATCAGAGTAAAGAGCCCCTCTACAATCACCAGGTGGCAAGTCTGTGAAGGATCGGCGGGGAAAATCAAGGCCCCAAGCAGATCCCAGGTTGGTTCATGAAAACTGTTTGGATTTCTTCATAGGTTGTCGTGTTCAGACCAAGGCAAATGTAAGGCAGGGTGTGTGGCTTTCGGTGACTGGAGCGCGTCAGTAGGTGAATGAGTATCATGTCTCTGATTATCCTTCCGCGGATAAGTTGATTATCATGGACATCCCGTGAGCTCAAGGACGCGGGGCTGACGGCTTATAACCACAATGTCGACACGAGCCGCGAGTTTTATCCCTTCGTCATCTCGACGAGGACGTATGATGAGCGGCTCAAGACTTTGGGGCATGTCCGCGATGCGGGTATTAACGTCTGCTCCGGAGGAATTCTTGGCGTTGATCTGTGGACCTGCTGCGCCGGTTGACCTGCTCCGTCGATTGACCTGCTCCGTCAATTGACCTGCTGTGTCAACAGCCGGTGAGGGAATGAGCATGTACGCATCGAAGGAGACGAGAGCACAACCAAAACAGGCTCTAGCCCTTGCCTGGGCTTTCATGGAGTATTTCACCACATGTGCGTTCCTACCTGAGTTCGAGGATGAGCCGAACTAACTTTTGTATTCCTGATAGACACTCAACTTCGCTTCTGTCACCCGCCTGCGTCGGCAGGTTGACCTGGGGTGCGGCCCGTCATCCTCTCAGCCGACAGCCTCGCGATAAATCGACAGCACTGCCCTCCTCCCAATCCACACACACAGTATACGCATGGAATGAATCGGGAAGGTCAGCAGACCTTTCAGTCGGCATGCATCGGGCAGACCACCAGAAATAGGGTCTTTGCGCTACAGCCTGATGAAGGAACACCTGCAGGACGAGGTGGGCGCAGCGTCGCCCGAGAACCTGGTCGCCACATTGGGGGCCGAAAGCCTTGCATCAGGCAATGACAAAAGACAAACGATCTCCCCTCTTTTCTGGACCTGAACTCGCCATTCGACCTCGCCTTACCTATTCGTCGGTTGTCGCGATGGCGCGCCAGTCCAAGGCCACCACCAAGGGACCGAAGCCCGCTCGAATCAGGGGCATGCTGTCCGACTCCTACAAAAGGTTTATCGATCGGTTCCGAACAGCGCTCAGGGCTGTCGGCCTCGGTATCCTCACGTACATTAGCAAGGAGAAGCCTGAGCCGCCCAAGGTGCTGGTGGACCGCTCGCTACGGCTGGCGCTTGCTCGGTCTCTCGTTCATGTCTTGCCGGCCGCCATCTCAATGTTTTTGGTCGCTTGGAACCTCCAGGGATGGTTCATTGGCGTAGAGCTGCAGGGAGAGCAGGGCCAGGACGATCTAAAAATGGGCATTTTGCAGATTTGTGCAAAGCTCCAGGTATCATCGCCATCCTTGCTCATCTTGTCTGACGTTTCCACTAATATCTGCTCAGGAGCTCTTGATTGTCGCTAGCCTTGGCTCAATTGTCATTCATGTAATTCGATGGGAACTGGCTTTTGGCTCTGGACTTCCCTTTGGACTCATTGTATCTGGCTGGAAGTTCACGGATGTCTCGTGAGAAGTACTCGAGTGTCTCTTCGGAGCCCCCTTGACTGACGATTGATAGATATTTCTGGTCGGCCGATTTTCTCGGTGCGGTCTTTTTGCCAGAAATGATGCCACCGCAGCGATGGAGGCGAGTCGGTCTCATCACCATTGTCATTGTGTCCGGTTTAATTGCTGTCACCGCTGGTCCAGCAGCTGCGGTGCTCATGATTCCTCGGCGAATCGAACATCCGGTAGGTGGCTCCGTCTTCTGGCTCAGCGGTAGCGATGAGGAACTATGGCCTACGACCGTGAGTGCCGATAGCTACAGTACAAGTCACTGCTCCCCAGAACAGACCCTCACCGACTGGGCATGTCCTGGATACGGGCTCGCATCGCTCCTCAGCCACTACTCAACGTGGTGGAACCACATGTATCAAGACATGGCCTACGACTTTCAACTAAACGATGGGTTTCTCCGAAAGGTCATGTACGTTCATTCGGCGTCGATTTCTAGTCGCGATACCTGGGTCTACACAGCCCACGCGGCCTCGGCGCTCTTGGAAGACGCCATGAGTTCGATGCACAGACACTCCATAGCCTTTCTCTCACGCCACAAGCCGTCACAGGCGCCGTGGCCTCGGCAGCTCGCCAACGCCGAGACGCAGGCTTACGAGCTCAACACCAAGGTACCCGCGGTCCGAACTGCTTGCATTCCGCAGGGCCGCGTCGACTTCAGCTCTGACAACCTTACATTGAAGTTTGTCGACATTCCAGAGACGGAACCTTTGGGCTGGCCGGTCGATTATGACCATCCAGAATATCCATTGCGGGTTCCCACCCGAGAGATCGACGTCGTCGAGACTGTACAGGCCGCTCTCTCTCGAAGAGGGATTCTGGGGACCAACTACACGCAGCTGGATGAGGAGACGATCTTTGCAAACGGCCAGAGGCGTGTCTTAGCTGTGCCAGTGGCCATGCAGGACTTTGGAATGGCCAGTTCTCTAGGGATCGTGCTATTCATCAACCACACCCTTGCTCACTGGAATCCGTCGTTCAATACGGTGACGTGTTCCATCGACGCTCGCTGGGCAAAGGCCAAGTCGATCTTGAAATCGAATCTTCCCAGCCGTCTTCTCGAGCATGAATTCATATTTGGAAGGGTTCGCAACCCCGTCATGGTCGAGCTGGAAAGCAAGGCGAGCAACTTCCTCCACTCCTACGGCCCGGCAGAGCCTGGTATCGGGCTCACCGGCATCCGCCTCGACCCCAGCTGGTATGACCTCTTTTCTCCCGTGGTGCATGGCCCCTCTTTCGGACATCCTGAGGCAGTCGGCACCGTGAGCACGAATCAGACCGCCCTCGAAAGAATTCTGGACGTATCGCACAGCGGCGACAGGCTCTACGTCCCACAGATCCAGCATACTGTGTCGTCGGCTATCGCCGACGGCCTGTCCAGGTGCGGCGCGCTTCCTAACCGGCAGATCAGCCACTATTTCGGACCATTGCAGTGGGATATTTGGCGGGTGGAAAGCGAGGAGCTCGCCAGGGCCATGGTGCGAAGGGGCGAGCCAGAGCCGACGCACGAGATGCCCGAGGGCCTGCGAGCAGGCAACACGACGCGTATGGTGACACATGCCATATTTACGGGCTTCACCATGGTAGCCAACGACTGGTTTGACTACTTCTGTATCGTTGTGCTTCTCGCCCACGCCGTTATCGCTCTCGGGCATACCATATTTGTGTGCTTGCGGCGCGAGACGGGGAGTGCGTGGGATACGATCCTGGAGTTTGTCGCCCTCGCGCACAAGTCGCCGGCGCCGGACGATCCGGTCCTCAGCAACACTTGCGCAGGCGTTACGTCGTTCAAGACCATCGGTGCGGTTGCCTGGGTGGAAGCGGTCGAGCCCGGCGCAGACGGTGGCGACCAGCTCCGGCTGCGGTTCAGGGGCGATGCGGACAAACGGGTGAGGGAAGTGGAAAAGGGGGGGCGGTACAACGAGGTCAAGGGACAGCATGTGAACCAGTCGGCCGGCAATGTACCCTGAATGTCTAGCATGGTTGGGGAACTTACTCAACTCATGCCAAGTCATCTCGTCAATCCAGGACGCAATTTCCCCTCGATGTCCATGATCATTCCCTCGCCGGCTGTCAACAGACCACGTCAATCGACGCAGCAGTCAATCGACACAGTAGATCAATCGAAGCAGTAGATCAATCGAAGCAGTAGATCAATCGAAGCAGCAGATCAATTGACGCAGCAGATTCACACCTACCCGCCAGCTGACTACATGCTCGCCTCGGCGATTCTGCCGCGTGTGCCTTGTAGTCGGTGTTCCAGGATCTGGCCGTACAATACCGTGGATTCCATTCGCTGGACTGGCAGAGGTTGTGGGCAACGTGAGTGATTGATGATGAAGATGGACGAAGATGCGGACGAAGATGCGAGACTCTGCACCCAAGGGGGGCCAGTGGGGTCGGGCAGCTCCCTCTGGCCCCTGCAGGACACAGGTGCAGGTGGTGCAGATGGAAGCCCCCGGCGCCAGCGCCAAGTGAGCTGTTGCCCTCCGAGGCTTCATCAATCCCAGCTGTGAACTGCCCCCGAAATACGCCCCAATACCGCCCAGAGATATCTTAAACGAGACCATTGAATTGAAATGTTACGGATGTTTACTGAAATCTCAGGCGCCTAATGACTACTCTTCGGCCCTCTTTTGAACACCGCCGTCTTGTCTAAGACATGCATGTCAAACGCCGACAGACGATCTCTACGATGCTTGCGCCGCCTCCGTCGCCTGGCCACCAATGATGGGAACGTCCTTCTTCTGCGTGAAGTGGCGGGGCAAACGGTTCTCCCCCTCGGTGTAGGGCTTACCAGCGCCCTCCCTGGCCAGGTCGTTCACCCACTGCTCGTTGCCCTTGAGGCCGGGGTTCACTCCGACCTCGGCCCACTTGTCGGCAAGGTAGAACCAGGCCAGGGCGTTGCCGACAGTGCCGACCTCGTCGCTGACGCCGTTGGCAGCGGCCTTGCTCATCTTCTCGTGCAGCTCCTCGTCCGAGAAGAGTGCCATGAGGTGCTTGGCGACAGACTTGAAGTCGCCTGGCTCGACGAGGAAGCCGTTGACGTTGTCCTTGACCTGCAGGGGGATGCCGCCGGCGCGCGTGGCAATTACGGGGCGTCCAGCGTGGAGGGCCTCTGAGACCTTGACCTCGAAACCCTCGCGGGTCGAAAGTTGGAGCACGACGTGTGCATTCGCGATGACCGTGTTGAGTAGCTGGTCGTTGGGATCGAGACGCATGACGCTGCAGTCGTGGATGAGATGCGGGTAGTGCGTCTCCAGCTGCTCCATGGTCTGGTCGAAGATTAGGCTTGCGTCGGGATCATCGACCGATCCGTTACCACAGATGACAAGCTGGGGAATGTCTTCGATGCCCTCCTTCTCGCACAAGATGCGGAATTCGGCGTACGAGTCGACGACGGTCGGGATGCCCTTGGAGGGGTCGAAACGAGCGACCTGGACAATGTACTTGCGGTGGGGCCACTGCAGCTCCGTCATTCTCTGGTTGTGGCAGGCGGCATTGTAGATGTGGCCGTAGTAGCCCGTGTCCCAGGCGTTGAGAGGCTTGTTGAGGCCATCAAGCCAGTCGGTCGTGGCGGGGAGGTAGACGACCTTCTCGCGGGGAACATTGTAGGGGACAAAGATGGGGATAGGGTGGCTGATGAACATGTCGGCCTGTTTAATGTTGCTCCAGAGGAAGTCCCAGATGTCGGCCTGCGGGGTGCCCTCCTTGGTGGTGAGATCGCTGCGGATCTGGATGTGAGACCGGTAGAGGACCGGGCGGTTGGGAGTTGCCCTCTTGATCATGGGAATGAGGCCGGGCATCTGCGGGTCGTCGATCTGAAAAGGAAGCCATCGTCAGCCATCAACTCTTGGAGTGCGCTTACAAGAGCTCGACTCAGTCCAGCTTCACCGCAGGTTACTGGCCCGTGGTGACAGCCAGCAAGGGTAGCTCCAACCCCGCCATGTCGGCAGGTGGAGCCGGAGCAAGCTTGGTCTGACAGAATGCGGGGGAGGGGCAGTTGGCGTCACATACCATGACCACATCGGCACCACCGTCCTCCGGAGCGCGCAGGGGGCCGCCCTCCGAGAACCAGTACCGGTTGGCATTGTCCGTGATCCAGTCAATGATCTGCTGCTTCTCTTCTGCAGAGATCCACTGGTCGGGGTGACTGACGCCCTGAAGGATATTGTGGATGTTCTTGGTGATGCGGAAGACGCCGGGCCTGGGCTTGGGGACTGGGCGTGTGATGTCAGTATGCAAGTGTGGGCCGATGGGGGCAGGTAAGGGACGCAACCGGGAAGCACTTACCGTACCAGGTCAGATCGACCCCGATTAGGCGTGCGAACCGTACTAGGGCGTGTCGCATGAGAGCGACGCCTCCGCCCTGGGGAGTGCTGCTGAAGAAGGCAATCTTGATCTTCCTCTCGCGGAGCCTGGTGGCGTAATACAGCATCGAGTCCCATGTGGCAGGGCCGCACGTATCCTTGTGGTTCTGAACGTTGGTGATGTGGACGCGGAACCCGGCGTCGGTCTGGACAATGCCGCGGAAGCCGACCTGCAGGAGGGGCACAAGCGAGGGACCAAAGTTCCTGAGACGAGCCGTGTGAGTCGGTGGGAAGATCGCAGGCGGAAGGCTGGACTTACATGATGCACTTGCGGGCCATCGAGTCGGCCTGCTCGTCGACGCGCTTGATGTCCCAGAAGCTGCGCTCCTTGTGCTCGTCATCGGGGCGGAGAACGACGGGAACAATGTCGAGGTCGAGCCAGAGGCGGGAGCAGAGGGTCGGGCTCATGTACTTGAGAGTGGTGGGAAGACCGGCACCAATGAACTTTGAAAAGTTCTCGTGCTCGTAGCCTTCGAGGGACTTGATGATATAGTCGGCAATGACATCCTCGCCCCTGATGTAAAAAGTTAGTCAATGCTTCGAGAAACGACTTCAAGGTGACCTACATGCGCAGAGCGTCGTCAAGGACAATGTGCTTGACAGTGAAGTCAATGAGGTAGACAGTGTCATGGATGGCAAGCGCAACAACGGCAGTGTGGTCGTCGGCGAAGACGGCAGAGATGCCACAGTAGAGGGTCTGGCGGGTAGGGTCAGCATTCTGGCCGGGGCCGGGGAGCAAAGGAGGGTAGGCTCACGGTTAGAGAAGGGCCAAATGCATCACCCTTTTCGTGCATTGTACTCATACGACGCTTCCGATGGGCCGAAGTGCCCTTGGAGAACTTGCGGGTGGGATGTTCGGGAGCCATGATGATGGTTTGAGGCCAATTGGCTCGGCGGAATGGCTCGAAAAGGGGGTCGGGAGTTCAGACAGGAATGGTGATGTCGTCAAATGCTGTCGACCTGTGAGCAACGTCGCAGGGGTAGCACGAGTCTGTCGATGAACAAGCAGCTCGACAGAAGCTGCAGAGAGGGAGGATGAAGGGGAAGAAAGGAGGGGGAGGGGTCGAGGAGAGGGAAAGCAAGGAGCTGTCCAGTTAAAAAAGAAAAAAAGAGGGCAGCTCGATGTCGTGGGCAGAGGAGGGGGAAGGAGCTGCTCACGGCAAGGTCCCGCGCCGACGAGGCAAGGTCGATTTGCTTGGTAGCTTGGTACTGGTAGCTCGGGAAGGTGCGACCACCGACCCGTGTCCGGGATCGAGCACGATGATAGGCAGGCCATGTGAGGTGAAAAGCTTCTTGGAGGGACGGGATCATCTCGTGATTGTATGGCAGTTCGCCTCCCACCATCGGGACCCTTTCTTTCGATTGGACCCGAGAGCACCGGCCTCCATCATACTTTCCCCCCCTCCGGACCGTCATGCAAGAGCGAGCACCACACATCACTGACACACCCACCTACTGCTCCTTCGTACCTTCTATTGCTTCTGGCGTCGGCAGGTACGTTGGCCACCCCACCTCGCCCCCAGGCCGGAAGTCGCGGTGCAGTGTCCGGGTTTCGGTTGGAAAGAACGCTCGTGGCCGGAAGCGGAAGTAGGGGGAGCGGGCGGGTCGAAGATGTGATGACATCGATAAAGCTAGGTACGTAGGTGAAGCTCCCAGCTTTCCCCTCCAACCCGGAGGGCGCGGGCGCCAATGGCACGACTTTTGCATCCATGAACCTCAGGGACTCGACCCCTTCCCCTGGACTTGCAGGTTCTCTCCGGCAACGGCTGTCGCTCCCCGGCAGGTGCGCCCGATGGCTGTCCATTATAGTCCAATCTGCCACCCCCATGTTTCCATAACGCAAATCCATTGCTTGCCTGTTGGCCGACTGTCGTGCTGACCTCACCCGACTGATGGGAATCCAGGCCGGCATATCACCTCGACCCGCGTGGGCGCGAGTGGGGTTGTGCTGCAGCTTGTGCGCACCGTGACGCAGAAGCGACAGGCATCACCGGGGCAGGTGGTGTGCAGATGGGGGCCAACACAACAGCCTCGCAACACACGAGAGCTCTCCCGACAGCGCTTCAGCACCTCTCACCTCCACGATGGAGTCACCGCGCATGCGGGTAGGCGCCTGATTCCCGGGCTCTACTTGCCACAAGCGGCTCGGGTGGTGCCCCCGGGGGTGGCGGCGGCTGCAGTAGCGAGGGAGAACCCAGATGCGCATGGCGAAAGGGTGTCCGGCGAGGCGACTCGACTGGCAGATGTCTGCTTCACCGCAAGGATGGACGTGGGCGTCCTGCGCGGCGTTGAGACGCGTTGCTGGTGGTGGTGTGTTTTGAGATGCAAAGGTCGGTGAGTGTCTTCAGCGAGTGTCGGAGGATGCCTTCCCCTCATTTGGAGGCTGAGCTGACAATGGCATAGGTACTGAAGCTTTTGCCCCCTTCAACAAACCAATGTTGCCCCCTTGATGGGTGGCCGCCCGAGCCCTCGACCTGCATCCAGTACGACTCGAACTCTGCCACACCGACTCGACTCCGTCACACTGCGCGCTGTCGGCCAACCATCGATGTAACCACAGCTTGACGCCCGCTCCGTGCACCGGCCGGCATCGGGGAAATTGATGCTTGTCGTGGGTGGCAGGCGAGGGGGCAACAACACGGAACGTACAGACGAGCGGCCAGCCGACGTGGGCAGCAGAATCCTACGACATTTCCAACTCCCCCGAGCCCGGCCACGGCGAGGCTTGCAGGCAAGCAGCAGCGGCATAATACGTATTCTCGTTCGATTCCGTTCTGTGGCCGCGGGAGACCTCACCAAGTCGGGCGCATTACCCGGGAAATGTCAGATCATAAGCTGTGACCGGCTCCGACGAACAAGTCTCATTGCCACCGAGAAATCTTGGCCACATGCCTCGTTCTCGAAAATTCCTCAAGATCGTACCACCCGCGCCTCTGGCACTGGACTCTGCTCTTGGGCGGCCGTGGGGGGCATCTCCCTCTCGGTCTCTTTCGCAGGACGTTGGTTGAGCTGCTGGGTTGATTGAGCTGCTGCGTCGCGGGGCCTAGCGCCATTCCTCTGTCATGTTACAGGCGAAAATACGAGGGGAGCATGTAGAAGCGGATCATTAACCAGCTGCTTCAGTTTCACTTGCTCGCTTGACTTGTGCACCACGACATCATATATCAGCCAGCGTCAACCGCATTCCCTAGCAACCACACTTTTGTCATGGCGGATTGAGCCATTGGGAAGGATTCTCAACTGCACTTCGGCGTAGATTGACTACAGAAGGAGCGGGCCGTTCCACAACCCTATCGCCAGGCATCCCAGGCAATTGAAGCCCCAGCTGCAGCCCTAGAGACCAGGGGCCGAACCAGATGGAGCCCCCTATAGCCCCTCCTCCCTCTCGATTTCCTCCTTGCTCAGGCACCACTTGTCCTGCAACGCCTTGTCCAGTGCCAGGTTGTAGACGTCCTTTGGCCACCACTCGCCCCAGCTCGTGAGGAACATCTGCTCCGGGTCTTCCGGCAGGTCATCCCTGGTGAACGCCCTGATCACGCTGGCAGCACCTGTTCTCGCGTTAGCATTGTGTCACCCAAGGAACGGCGACCGTCGGCTGCTGCACTCACCCTCCGGCACCGTCTTGGCGTCCGGCATGGACATCTCCAGCTTGAAACCGGCGCCGCGGCCGAGGCCCGTGTTCGGGATCAGTCCCGGCGACACGGCGACGACGGAGCATTGACCCGCCAGCTCGCGGCGCCACCACTGCGCGGCCAGGAAGTTGACAAACTTCGTCTGCGGGTAGGTTGTTGCGCCGCCCTTGCCGGAGCCGGCGAGGAGGTCTGCGTCCAGTACGCTCGGGTCGGAAACCATTCTCACGGCGCCGGATGACACGAAGACGAGCCTGGAGCCCGACTCGACCAGCTTGTCGCGCAGTAGGTGAGTCAGGTAATGCTGCGACAAGTGATTGACGACATAGGCCTCGGACCACCTCGAACCGCGCGGGTTTGGCTTGTCGCCCGTCCCATCGCTAATGACGGCGTTGAGGAAGAGGTAATCGATGGGGCCTGGGCCGACCTTGGTGAGGGCCTGTTGCGCGAAGGTGCCGACGCCGCGAAGGTCCGCGAGCTCGAGGGGGAGGACCGTCACCTCGTGCGTGGAGGCGTCGTAGCCGAGGCCCTGGTATGCCTCGAGGGCGCTCTTGGCGTTGCGCGCGCCGAGGATGACCCTGTACGGCTGCGATGTCGCTAGGAGCTGCTTGATGGCTTCGAAACCCTGGGGGAACTACTGTCAGCGCTGTCGACGAGTATCGGAGCAGCCGGGACGTACGATGCCAGAGGTAGCGCCGGTCGCGACGATGGTCTTTGCCAGGGCGGTCATTATGGCAGTTTGTACTCGTAAGCTGGAGGTCAAATGAAGTTAGGATTGTAAAACGGCGACGCCGGCTGACGGCGTGCACTTATATGGAGGATGAATTGTAATGGTCAACGTGTCTCATTGATCCGTCAGCAAGCAACATCGCCGGTGAGATTCGGACGGAACTAAGCGCTTATTCCCATGACTTTTAACCCCGGTCACATAAGTCTGGCACTGCCGAAAATCGAGCAGGATTGCGTAGAAACTCCAAAATCATCAATTGCTTTCCATGTCTCCCCCTAAAAACAAAGGGGTAACTGCCGTTTCCGTGATGCCGGCCCTGATATTGAACCATTCCCGCTCTGCCCCGAACGCCGACCGGTTTGATGTGCCCGGCCCCTGTCCGTGGTATTTTGTTCCGTTTGCGCCGCGCATGATGAAGACAAAAAAGAAAGGATCCCAAGGACCGCTAAACGTCCGCAAATGCAAACCATCATAAAAAGCAAAGCACGTCCTGACGTGCCGTGGTCTGAGCTGTCAGGGAAGATGTCCCTCAGACCCAGCCCCCGCGGTCGCTGCTGCGACTCCTTTCTCTTTCCCTGCCGCTGTTTCTGTTCTCGGGTATAGGTGCAGGTCGTCGCCTCATCTCCTCCTCGTATATTGTCGGACTCGTCAGGATTCCCTCTTGCGAAGTCGATGTCCGGTCCGGTCCCCGGCCGAGGTCATCATCGTACCAGGTGCCGCCTTCTTCCCCGAAGCGCCTGCTGCTGGCGACGGTTGGTGCTTTCGTGCTGAGGATCGAATGTCGTTTCGTGCTGAGTATCGATGGCCTCCTCGTGCTGAGGACGGATTTCGGTTTCGTGTTGTTCGGCGGCGGGGGAGGCGGCACAGGCGGCGGCGCATTCGCAGACGCATCCTTCTTCTGTATCCCAACGCCGTATGACCCATAATGCTGCACGCTCTGCCTCTCATCCACCCCTCCCATGGCCGCGTGCGTCTTGGCCGCGTCAGGCCTGTTGACGGGGCCGTCCGTATCGCCCGTGAACCGCGACCGCTCGAGGATGGACCCGGTGCCCACGAAGGTGCCGGCGTCGGCGCCAGTGCCAATGTTGCGCAGCTCAAAGGTCACATAGTGCGGCCGCCTGGACCGGACGAGGTCGTTGTCGAGGCACCGGCTGTCGCGGTTCCTGGACTCGCTGCTGCCCGTCGTGGGACCGGAGACCGAGTTTGAGAAGTCGCCCTCGGATATAACACCGCAGTTGCGGTTGCGCGCAATCTTGCCGATGAGGTCGGCCATGGACATTTCGATGTTGAGCTTGACAATGTATGCCAGGGGGTGGAATTGCTGTGGGGCGCGTCAGGTAAGCTCCCAGACTCGGGGGTTCGCCTCCAAAACTCACCATGTAAACGAACGTATTCGGCAGGCTCATCATGGCGATGATCAGCACATCCATGCTGAGCGAGAAGCCGACAATAAACATGTTGAACTTCATCAAGCTCCTGTACTTCGTTAAGCCGTGCAAAACCTTTTTTTTTTTGCCCTGTGAGTACAACGTATAATGGCTGTAGGTCGTGGGGACTTACTAGGTTGACCTTGACGATGTGGATGAAGTAGAAGTTGAGGCATGCGTCAACGATGAGGTAGATGCCCTTTTCGCAGCGATCCCACCACTCGTTGATCCAGATGTAGCGCTCCGAGATTTGTAAGCGCGCAGGTATCCAGATATTATAGACGGAAATATTGACGAGGGTGATTAAAACGGCGACGCCGACCTTGAGGCGCATTGCCTTTTTGCTGTCGGTAACCAGAATCGAGCACCGGTTGACGATGATTTGTAGGAGAAACTGGACTTGAAGCGCCCATGTCGTAACTGCCAGGGCATGTCAGCTTGCTTCTGCGCCCCTATCTCGAGTCCCCGATGCGCAGACTTACGGATGATAAAGTAAAACTCAAAGCTTGGGGGTATAACGTGGAGCAGGTACAGAAAGCAGATGATGCCGAAAATCAGGCACACGAGGATCTCGAGCCATATCATCCAGATGTACGCGTTTGTGAAGACGCGCGAGCCGTGACGGTTCCACATCTGCCTCGTCTGCTTCAGGGCCGTCCAGCACGTGAGCCAGCCGAAGCCGATGGTGAAGCCCCAGGCCAGGGAGGCGATGACAATGTCCGACTGGGTCACTTCCTCGAGGACGAAGTGGCTCGGGATGAGGAAGCCGTCGAAGCCCGTCTGCTTCGCCATTCCCGCTGGCGAGACCGAGACCGAGACCGCGCGGGTCGGCCTGGGCTGCGCGGCGGCGTCGTTGGAGGAAGTGGGAGGAGGAGGAAGAGGCAGCAGTTGTCGGGACGTGGTGGCATCATGACCTCAGGCCGCCGGGGAGGTCAAGAGGGGGACGAGCGGTGTGGTCGACTGCGCGAGGTCGTTCGCAACCCGGGGCACGGGGTGGCCGGTGGACGAAGGGTCGGTGTGGGGGAAACGGGACCGGGGGAGGGTTCACTTCAAGACGGGCATGACATGCTCTGGCGTCTGATGTTGTAGCCCAGGGCTCGAGCGAGGTCTGGCGAGGGTGTTCGAAGCTCCCTTGGAGCAAAGGCCGCAAGAGCAAGGATGATGCGACGTAGGTCCTCTGGGTTGGAGGGAGAGCGGCCGGTCAGAGATATCAAGGGGTCCGGGGGTGCGAGTCAGGGGAGGGCGACTGGGCGGTTACGTCGTTCGGAAATCGGGGTCGAGAGCCGATGATTCCTTGGTAGGTCAGCGTCGGAGTGATCACCGCCGGGGAGGTAAATTTGTAGCGTTGAAGGAGAAAATGGGGGTGGGTGGGAGTGTTGGTAGAGTGAAATAGACAGACAGGGTTCACCTCGAGGGGGAAGAGCGGCTGGTAGTGTGCAGGGAAACGAAACTAGAGAGCCACGTCTTCCAGTTGACAGCATGTGAGCTCGGGAGGCGAAGGGGCGGCAACGTTTGTGAGGGAGCGCCGTCTATTTTTTCTTCTTTCTAGATTTTTCTGCCCTCCCCAGGTAGCCGCGCAGAAGGTTTCCCGGGGGCGCGCGAGGTGGTACGGGAGCCCGAGGCGGGAAAGGTGTGCCTCGACGATGTACCGTACTCCTAGCTTCCTCCCCCCTCCTCCGTGGAGACGGGGCCAGATCGACCCAAGGGAAGATCCGATGGGGGGAGATAGGGTGAGAAATGAACATCATCTCGGACCCTTCAATGCCCCGGCCTCCAGCAAACCCGCGCCGCTACCGCCCTACCGCTAGGGAAGGATAGTACGGACGGGCTGTTGACAATGTTCGATGATGATGGTTGACGACGGGGCCTGGCTCGGCCGCCGGCAGAGAGACAAATTTCCTGGGTCCCCTTGCGCTCCTCGCGCCTCCGAGTCCTCGCCCGGGCCGGCCGCTGGAACTAGAGGTGAAGGGGGCGCCCTCGCGCGACTCATACGCCTGCGTTAGGGCCTCGTCCATACCTGGAAGGGGAATCACTACCGTCGAACGGTGGTCGGACGGACTGGACGAAACATGTCCCAGCCAGAACTCTATTCCAGCACCCCGGGGCTCAAGAGGTTGCCCGCCTCCCCCAGGGAGCCGTCGATCGGCCGCGCTGCTTGGCAGCTCGGGCCCAGGGGGGGAAAGAAGGATCCTCGCCGCCGGCCAGTCGGGACGCAACGGCACGCTCTGCCAAGACGCCACCGGCGCTGCAGGTTTCTCTTTTGTAATGAGGGATGGTGAACAAGGCGGGTTGGACGTGGATGGTGATCTGGTTCCGGCCGTCACTCCCCGGGCCGTTGAGCTCGCTGACTTTTGGCAAATGCGGGGGATGTCTCTGGGTGGCAGTGGGTGCCGTGCTTGTGTAGGGCAGGATCTCCATGCTTTGCCGGGAGGAATCGGGGGAAATGATGGCCTGCATCTCATATGCCGCTGGTGCGTGAGTGCGTGCGCTCGCCCCTGTCCAGCCAGCGCTCAGCCGCTCAGGCGCAGACATACTTGGCAAGGGGCCTGTTCTTTGCCATACTCGTACTCATCAATGTACTTCCCGAATCTCCAGCCCCCTCGCCGGCTCATCTGCCGCCAAATAGCCCAAGAAGCCAAGTGTCGCTGCGCGAGTAAGTCAGTGGCAGCGAGGGGCGTCAAGGTCAGCACCAGGCGAGTGGCCTGAGATGAGTTTGGCCGAGGGCTTGCGCCAGCAGAGGTTGACAAGAAGCCTCTTTTAGTAATTGCAATGCGTTCCGCCCGAGTCTCCTGGGTGCGATGCTTCGCGAGTGTCGCATGGCAGCTAAACTGGTACACTTGTAATCCCAATCGCTACAGCAGGTCAATCGACGCAGCAGGTCAACCGATGCAGCAGGTCAATCGACGCAGAAAGTCCCAGCTGTCATGTCATTCCCAAAAAGCCAGGCATCTCCAATTCTCCGTGCAGTGACCGCCTATTTCGCGACTCGCCAGAGCTGCTGCGGTCCCCTGCGCCTTCTCTAATAAATCATCCCATCATGTCCGAGCTGCCCTCCCGATGCAGTTCCCGTTGCCTATTTGTCGCGTGCGCCGGGACCCTAGACGTCTTGTGCATGATGCAGAGACCAAAGCCGCCAGCCTCTACAGGGCAGGCCCGTCCCAAGTGTCACGTCTCAGCCGCATGAAGACGGCCTGTTTATGGGGGAGGGAGACCTCGCGCTCTCGAGCAAAGTTGTTCTTGTGCAACAGCTGGAGAAACCTGCCAAGCAAAGTTAGCGACTCGAAATGAACCACCCACCCGTGCGTGCGCGCGGGAAGCCCCGGGCCCGGGCGCCTGGACCTTGGACCTTGGGCCTTGGACTGAGGGGCCCTGTCGGCCCGAGAGCGGGGCCGCCGAAGACCGGGGCTGAAAGGACTGGGGTGAGGAATTTGGGGGATGCCTAACCTGTCGTTGTCGATGCGCGGCTCGACGCAAAGGCTCATTGTTCGGTAGTCCTCGCAGAAGCACCAGTGCGCCACGCTGGAAAGCCACGTCGACACTCTACCCCGGGCCCAGTCCTCGCCAACAAAGACATGCATGCCGCGGTCCCAGTCCGTCGCCTCAGCGCCGAGATGCCGCCCAAGCGTGTCCTCCTTGACCCAGTATATCTCGAAGTAGCCGAACGGGACGCCATCCCACATGGCGATCACCGGGAAGGAATGCTGCGCTGACAGTGCGTCGCTCAGAAATGACGGCGTATACGTCCCCCAGAATGCCGAAACACGGGGCTTGGATAACCACGTCTGCAGCAGCGACGTGTCTGACAGCGTCGTCAGGTGCGTCTGCTCTGGAGGCGAGGGGCCGACAGGACCGAGGTAGGGCACCGGCTTTGGCGCGATGGACGCAACGCGGAACGAGAGGTACTGGTTGAAGCTGGGCACGAAGCGTGTGTAGAAAACCTCGCCCATCCGCGGCGGCTTTGGGCGCAATGGATGGCGGATGCCGTTGGTCATGGTGTACATGAGCGGCGCTGGAGGGTAGTACGTCGGTAGGTGCGAGGTCGAGTAGAAGGGTCCGATGGGGAAGCTCGGTGCGTGGACGACAGTCATGGGCGCTGGCCCGCCAGGTACATCGACATCAAGGCGGCCCTGGCCTGTGATGCTGGGGTGGCTCGCGTGGCTCGCACCCGAGGGCATAGGGGAATGCGACGGCGTCATGTGCTTGGAGTGAGGCCTCGAGTGCGATTGTTCGCTGGGACTGGGCGACCCAGGCCTACTGCCGGCGGGCGAGTCTGGGTAGGAAAGCGCCGGGTTGCGCGCCAAGGTGAAGAGGAAGAGGCGACCAGGAATCTGCCAGAACATGCGCCTGGTGACAACCATCTGCACCCACTCCTCGCCGCTGTCGTCGGGGTTCATGCCGACGGCCGAGTTGAGGTTGGCAATGAGCCCCATGCGCTCGAGCTTGGGGATGAGGTTCCGTCCACGCAGCACGCCGTCGCGCTTGATGGCGATGCGCCACTCACCCTTTGGCTTGGCTCTATCCGGGGTGTTCTTCGCTGCTTCAGGGTTGAGGAAGGGCGAGGGCTCGGCCTGGTGGAAGTACCAGTAGAGGGTGATCCAGAGCATCATGGCGATCTGGCGCGTGGGGCTGGCGGCGGGCTTGAACTCGCTGTTCGAGGGGTTTGATATGGACGATATAAAGAGCGTGTCGTTCTGGAGCGTCGGCCTACGGTAGGTGCGCACTCGTTTCCTCCGGTCCCGCTGGTCTGCATCGTAGGGGTCGGCCACATCGTCGGGGCCCATGTCCTCCTCGGTGCTGAGGACGATGGTCCAGCCAATGGGGAAGGCATTGGGGTGGGTGCTGAGCTCCTGCGACTTGAAGAAGACGCCGGCGAAGACAGGGGTGACTGTGAAGTTCTGGCCGTCGGGCAGGTGCAGCATCGAGGGGGCCATGTCGGGCTGTCGGGCGCGGTCTTGCGCGGTGCGGCGAGGGTATAAAGGGAGAGAGGTGTCTCGTGCCTGTTGTCCGCTTGTGTCAGCGCAATCGTGGGTGATAGTGGCCGCCCCGGCTCAAGAGAAATGGACCGTAGAAAAAAGGCAGATGCCAGACCTACTTGATGGTATCGATGAACTGATGGCGGGGTACGGCGGGGTTAAGCTCCGCCTGTTATCGCGCACGCCGGGGTTGATGACGGCGATACCGAGTGCCTTCTCTGGCAATTGCGCGCGTGATGCTTCGGTGCAAGGCGTCTAGAAGGTGTGCGAGAGGATCGGATTGCGCCGAACAGACAGATCAGTCCATGCCTCGTCTGGGGTGATGGGGTGATGCTGCTGTCGGCAGATGGGCGACCAGGGGAATCCAGTCGCGTCTTGTCTTGGACGACGGTGTTGTTGGCTGACTTTTGGCAGTGGTCTGATTTGCACCCGGATCAGGAGCTCCATCCTGGCAGCTCCTCGAAGCGGGACCCGACTGGCGGGGTAACCCCTGCTGCGATTGGCAGGCGCCGCCCAAGCTCCCAGCCCGGCCGCTGAAGCTCCACCGTCTTCAGCGCCCCGCCGAATCCGTCGTGACATCACCAGAATTGGTGCCATCTTTGCTCCCATCAAATTGACAACCACCACACTCTGCACCAGAATAAGGCAGTCTCCAGAATCGTATCACCGGGTAAAATAACCGAACTCAAGGAGCACTTCATAGGATGGAAATGCATTGACTATATGCCGTACGCTCGAAGCAACTATCGCACGCTCGCCATGTCTAATGCTCAGTCTCAATCTGGTGTAGATGTAGACGAAAAGGACAGCACACAACCCCTGACCCAGAGCCTCCTATGATAAGAAGCAAGAATGTATGGGGGTATCACACTAAGGAAACAAAAACAAAAAGACGCCGAGCAGAGCCGCAAAGACGGGGAAGAGGGAGGAGCCGAGAGGCATCTTCCAGCCTCATCTGCCCTCACCCCTTAACCCTTGCCCGGCTTGCTGACCTTGCCCGACTTTTCTCCCTCGGGCCTGTCGTGCCGGCCCTTGTTGGACTTGGCCTCCTCTTCCTCTTTCTTCTCTTCCTCAACGTCGTCCTCGTCATCGTCCTCGTCATCCTCGAGGGCCTGCTTCTTCTTTCCGTTCTTCTTCTCGTTCTCCAGCACCTTCTTGACCTTCTCGCCGCCAAGGTCCCGCGTCTCGTCCCAGTCGACATCGTATTCGTTTGCGACCATCCGAATTTCGTGTCGGAGCGAGTTGGCCTCCTGGACCATGGCGTTCCACTTGTCCGGATCGAATCCCTCAGCCTGGTAGAGAGCTTGCTGCCGCCGCGACACGGTAATGTTGAGTGCAGCCTTGTAGCTCAGGTCGCGGCTGATGTACAGGAACCACATGTAACCGCCCATAATGGTGGTGAGCCCAACCAAGTACGTGACAGGCTCGACAAGGTCCCAGCCAAAGTCCGTGTGAAAGCTGACGTAGTAAACGATTCCCCACCAGCCGATCAGCACACCAAAGCCACCCTGGGCGATCCGGTGCGCGCCCTTGTGCGCGATGCGGTCGCAGTCCTGCTTGATCTTGGCCAGCGACTCGATCTTCTTGGACATCTTGCGCAGCCGGAGCCGTAAGTAGTATGTGCGGTCGTTGAAGCTGGGCACGGCTACGCGCAGCTCTTGCGGGTATCCCTCGATGCTCAGCGCAAACTCGCGACCCCGCGCCGCGTCGCGGATAAAGTCGCCAATCTCCGTGCTGCTGCTCCAACGCACCCAGTTGGACTCCTCGGCAGACCGCTGGGGGCCCTCTCGTCCCAGGCCAGACGACGAGGCGACATTGCCGTCGCCGCCGTGGATGTTGTGGTGCTTCGACTCCTTGGATCGTTTCTCGCCGCCCAGGTCGGCCTCGGCGCGGAAGGTGACACTTGGTATCCTCTCCCGTTTACCATCGAAAATTGGCGGAATCTCGGCCTGGAGAAGGCGTTCGAGATACGACAGGGGCTGCTGGGGGTGTATCAGGAGTGCCAGGGGCTGGATCTCCTCGTGCTCCTCGGCCTTGATTGCTTCTGACGACTTGTTGGCATCTTCGTTTGTACGGTCGGTCTTGTCGGGGTGCGATGGGAGCGGCAGGATCAGCTTCAGGAGGCGGGTCGGGGTGGTTAAGAGTCGGCCTATCGATCGAGATCAATTAGACGAGTCCATTAATCAATGACATGGAACGCCTGCTCACCTTTTGTCTTGTCGCCGTGGGTCGGGTCGCTCGACTCGCTGGGCGGCTCAGACTCGCTCCCTGCGCGGTGCCATGGCCTCCTCTTTTGCTTATCACGAGCCCACGTGGCGGTGAGTTCCTTTTCATGGTCGTCGACACTTTTCTGATTGAGCTTCTTCGCCTTGGCATCGGCAGCCTCCTGATCCTGGCCTGCCTGCGATTGTGCTTGTTGGCGTAGGGGTGAGCGGGAAGAGAACGCGCGGCCCATGTCTTGGTATCGCACGCGGTTGGATAGTGGTCGAGCGCCGGCACCGGCTCCGGCACGAGCTCCAAGTTGGAGGATTGTCGTCGAGGCCGGGACGGTCCAGGAGCATGCTCGGCGGCATGCGTTGTTCATCGCGTTTGCTTCTCTTCTTCTTTCAAGTCGTTGAAGAAGCGTCTTCCGCTGAATCAACGGAGGTCGTTGAAGCTGCTGCTCGCCCGAGGCCGAGAACGTGTTTCCCTGCCAGACGCGAGGTGCACGCTCCTGCCCTGGACAAGGCGATGACGTCAATTGTAGGTGCACCGGTCATCACAGCGGCAGTGCTGCGTCACGTGCTATGCCCGGAGCTTTCCCTCCTCACGGGTAGAATTTCATCGCTGAGCCAAACCAATTCTGCTGCCAACTGAAGCTGGGTCGACATCGTGGGCCACGGATCTGGGGGCCGATCTAGGTCTTCTTGCTGCCATACGGTAGCTTTGGAACATCTCCGCTATCGCCTGCAGCCCGTTCCCTTCCTCTGGAGGCAGCGTTACATTACGATAACCACTTATCTCGGGAGCGCTGAGTACCATGATGCAACTGGTCAACCGACGTGAGAGACTATCGACAGAGGCAATGTCCATGGAAGGAGTGCAGGCTTTCAGCGTGGACGATGACAGGTTACAGGGCCAATTCCACTGGGCCGTCTTGTCTTGTCACTTCCGCTTGCAGGGTAGGTGCCATTGGATTAGGGCCAAGGTGTCGCCATGAAAGAAGCGTCCCGCATCCAGTCAAACAAATTCTGGATCTCCAACCAACAACCTGGGGAATTGATCCTGCAGCTTGACCTTGTCGGCGCCATTCTCACCAAGGCCACGACTTCGACTGAGAGGCTCATCGCCGATCCAATATCAGGCCTCCCATCCTTGACGCGCTGTTGATGTTTCTTCCACCATGTCCGACATTTCACTCCCAAATTATTCGGCCACCATCGCCAACCTGCAAATGCAAGGTCTTACACACAAACATCAAGCTGGCGGGGCATCCAGATGCCGCGTAATCCATGCGCAGATCGATCATCGGAGGTATTCTCTGGGTCGCTCCCGCCCGATCACCACTGCAGCGGAGGACATCTGGGCATTCCACCCACTGAAGACATGCAGGGAGCCAATCAACACCCTTTGACGTCATGGACAGCAGCCAGATGCGGCAACTTGCACTTTGACGTAGGGGGCTTCCAGTGCGACAGTGCGACACGGCGGATGATGAGACACCTGGAAGATTTTGTCCGGAAGTTCTGGGGAATACTTGAGGCAAGGAGCCTCGTTCAGCTGCGCGGGGATCCGATTTTGCAACTTTGCAAGTCGACAAACACCACCCAGGCACATCATCGACATCATGTTCAAGGGAAGACCAGACCATTCGGACGCCGGCCCGGGCACTACGGATCAAGCCGCGGCAATCCGTGATACACCGCGCACCGATGTCGACCTCAACCGCCAAGATCCGGCGATGCCACCAGGAAATGCACATCTCGCAACTCCGCCCCCAGAGCCCGAGGCTGTTGTCGGTTACACCGCAGACCAGCCGACAGCGAGCCATCAGCTGGCCGAAGAAGCAACTGAAAAGCCTCGCGAGGACAAGGGTCATGCTGAGGTCAACCACGGCGACGTCGAAGTGAAGAATCTGGGATGGAACAGCAAGGACCCCAAGCACGTCCCGAGCCCTCTCGTGGGCGGCCTCAGCAATGAGGACCTCTGGATTCTCGTCCGCCGCTTCGACAAGCAGATCTTCCAAGTCAAATCCATTCCCGAGGCACCCCTCGCTGAGCTGGACCTCAACATCGCCGAGGAGGAGGAGTTCTCCCCTGAGAAGCTGCGGGCACAGATCGAGCGGCTCTACATGACCGTTATTGTCGGCCTGTTCAGCTTCTCGAAGCAGATTGTTCGTCTCCGCTCCTGGCGCGAGACGCGCCGCACCTCTGCTTTTCTGGCAGTCTACACCGTCGCCTGGCTGCTTGACCTCGTCGTGCCCACCGTCTCCCTCTTCCTCATGGTCCTGGCTCTTCACCCCCCAAGCCGCGTCTACTGCTTCCCACCCGCGCCCCCGGCCCTCATCGACTCATCCACCGGTGGAGTCAAGAAACCCTCGTCCGGCGTCCTCGCTTCCGAGGATTCCATCACCGGCGCCCCCGAAAAGTACCGAGGCGAGGCCGTCGAGCAGGAGGCACACAGCTTTGTTTCGTCAATCTCGTCGCTCGTCGTCAGCACGGCCGCCGGGAAGCACCCGCAGGGTGACCCTCCCAACTCTGAGGAATCTGCCGCCCCAGACCCGGCTGACGTGACCCAAGACGTTGTCAGCGCAAAGGACAAGTCGCAGGGGGCGCAGCCGGGACAACACCACGATAAAACGAAGAAACCTGTGACCCAGGCCGTCTGGGTCAAGGCTAGGCCGGCCATGCATGGTCTCGCCGAGGTGAGCAGGTCAACACGCGCATGAGGACACCGACTGACAACGTACACGTAGTTCATCGACACCTGGGAGCGTTTCGGTAACGCTTTGAGCCCAACAGCGCCTTTCCACAGGCACAGGCCGCGTCTCATTCTTGCCGGGGTTTTGTTGCCCGTCTTCCTTGGATCCTTGGTCATCTCTCCATACATGGTCATCAAGTCGACCGAGTTCTTCGTCGGTTTCGGCTTCTTCGGTGATCCCGTCATCCAACGCGGCCTATCATTTATCAACAGGTACGGCGCATGCCATACTAATCCTCGCAACATTTGCTGACCCATTGTCTTTCAGGAAGATTCCCAACTGGCAGAAATACCTTGAGCTTCGCAACTCCATCCTCAAGGGCGTTCCAACCGATGCCCAGCTCACCCTTACGCTCCTTCGCATTGGCGAGAGAAACAAGGCTCCTCTGCCGCCCCCGCCTCATCTAACTGACGCTCCCTCTATGGAGCCCAACCGCGAGGCTGTCCAGAATCTCGACCATCTAGGTCAGCGGTCCCGCCGCGCGTCCCTGAAGGCTCATCTGACAGGCCCCCAAGGCATAGATCAAGCGGAGCTCGACGAAGCAATTCAGCCCGACGACGACGCCCTAGCCCCAGCCGGTCAAGATAGCCACGATGAGAAGCCAAACAAGGGCCGACGCCTGCTCAACCTCATCAAGGGCACGGCCAAGGGAGGTGTTAACACCACACTAGCCGCCAACAAGGTCAAAGCCGAGCTTGGTAGTCACCACGCCCGTGATCGACTTGGTGTTGTCAGGAAATACGACGCCGAATATCCACCCAAGGGACCTGTACGGTTCCCGGCGCGGTTCAACGGCAAGAAAGGTCACGCGTACATCACGACGACTGCCACCTCGCCGGCGCTGAGCTGGACGAGCGAGAGCGAGGACATCAACCCGGTGTGGACGGTGAGCATCGGAGACATCACGGTAAGCACTCGCATTCTTCACATAAGCTTTCACATGCTAACGAATCTTAGGACATTCGCAAGTTGGGCGGCCTGGGCTGGAAGTCAAAGATCATCGTGGGCTGGGCAACAGACCGGGAGATTGCTGACAGTCTGGCCATCACCGACGTGACAGGGTGCAAGAGGCATCTCACGGGCATTGCTACGAGGGATGAGCTGTTCAACCGGTTGATTGCCATTGGGACGCAGATGTGGGAAGCGTGGTAGTGGATAGCATGCATGTCTATGTTTGTTCAATACTGTATCCCAAACCAAGCGCTGTTGCTTTGTTCGTTTTTTCATGTTACCCGACTCCGTCCATGATGGGAGCAACGTAACTCCCAGTTCTTCGCAAGGACTTGTTAATGACTTGGTCCCGTTAATCACTGCTGGAATCCATCATCTGTGAGGGGATTTTGTCCAAACCAAGTCATGAACCTCATGATTCGCAGCAACGGGCGCAAGATGACCTGGTAAAATATCGACAGCTCAATCTCTTACCAATTTGGCTAGACAGCTACAGGCTTCCTTCAACCATCCTCAGTAACCAGACCACCAAGTGTAGTTGTTTGTTTGCTCGGCAGTGTCAAACCTCAGCGTCGTGCTGGAGTTGGCAGGTCTCTCGGGCCAAGCATTGGCCAGTCCCTTCCAGACATTGACCGCGCTCCAGACCGCAGCACCTCCTGTCGCACCACACCTCTCATCGTCGTCCTCATCCTCATCCAGATCGTTCGCAAAGTCGCCCGCAAAGAGACTGACGCCAGTACTGTCGTTTCGAGAGGGGTAGATCCGCGCCGTCAGGGCGAACCGCTCGTTCACCCAGACCTGCAGCAGAGATCCGTCCAGCACGATGTGGAAGTCCAGCTCCTCGTTCCGAGACTGAGACGTGTTTCCCCTGCCCTGGAGAGTGTATGGCTCGAAGTGGCCTTGGAAAGTAAGGTTCCTGAACTGCGACAGCAGGCTGCTGTGCTCGCGATTGACACCGATGGTATTGTTGGATGGGTCGAAGTAGATGACCGTGTACTCCTCATCGTCGGGACTCTGGCCAACAATAATACCCGTCTTGCCGGACCACTTCTTCAGGGTGGCTGTGAGCTCGTACGAGTTACCCATGTTGGACGAGACCCTTCGTGTGGACGAAGCCTGGATTCTGCCGCCCCTGAGGGTCAGGTAGTCGCTGCCGTTGCGCATCAGGTCCAGCACATCGGGCAAGGGCCGGATGCCGAGCGTCTGTGCCGTGCTTGTCCTGTTGTTGCTGTCCGGCACGCAGAGGTTGCCATCCTTCGTCTCGCGGTGGCAGTTCAGCACACCCTCGGTTTCTTTGATGAAGAGCTCGGCTGGAAGGTTCATGACGCCCTGGTAGCCGAACTTCTTGGCCGTTTCAATGTTGGTGCTGCCTTCGAAGTCTTCGTTTGCCCAACCCCAAACGACACGCCGGGGTCCGTCTGGTCCGGCCGGGTCTTCCCAGGTCGCTTGGGCGTAGGCGATGCCCCAGTCCAGTGCGCCGCCCGAGTTGGGTTCAAAGGCAACGGAGCCGTTGTCCCTCGCAGACACGTCACCACGGTTCCAGAGCGCCCATTGCTCACGCCAGTGGGTTGTCGTGTTGCCTCCCTCTGCGCCGGCGCCGATGAACCATGCCTTCTCGCCTGTCGACGGCACGTCCAAGGCGAAGAAGCTGCTGACTTCGAAGTTGTAGCCATAGGAGCCCGTCACATCGGGCTCGCCCAGGGACTCGTTGGCAGCAGGCTCCCATAGCGCTCCAAGGAATGTCCAGTCGGTTAGGTTATTCGCGGGCGCGGCGTAAAGAGGAATTCGAGGACCAAGGAAGCCGGGTCGCTCAGCGCCGGGCAGCTGGGCGGGAACAGAGCCGCTCTTGAGGCCGGATCCGAGGACCATGTAGTATCGAGGCTCGTCCGAGTTGGTGAGATTGTCAAGGAGTTCGGACGGGAAGAAGCTTGGGTCTCTCCAGCCCGTCACGTTCCACCCATCAGGAGGGCCCGGCAGTACAGTGCCGGCATCGTCCCATGTTTCTCCGCCATCCTCAGACAGGAACATAGCCTGCACTTCGGTCCCTTCTTCGTAGGGAATCTTCCAGTTGGTAGGAAGATAGTGAATTCCCGTCAGGAAAGACAGAAGTGTGCCATTTTGCTCGCCCTGCAGATTGACGGCCTGGGTAGTGCCGGTAAATACAGCCAAGGGCGCCGAAGAGTATCCGGGGGCGAAGGAGACGGCAGCGTCGTCTTCCCAACCGCCAACATCGGTCCAATGGAACAGGTCTTCGGACACACTATGCCCCCAGGTGATATTTCCCCAATCCACGTGACTTGGGTGCCATTGATAGTGAAGATGGTAGAGGTTGGTGTTGGGATCATAGAGAGGGCCGCAGGGGTCGTTCATCCAGGAGTGAGGCGACAGAAAGTGGGAGCGCGGGCGCCATCTGGTGAACAGGGAGTTGTTACCGAGCTGATTAAAAGTTTCCGCTGTCAAAATCGAGTACGACTCTGCAGAGCCATTGCCCTGGGCGACTGCTACCGCCGCAAAGAGGGCTGTCATTGAGATTGTGGTGAGCGACATGGTGCTGGGGACGACCACAACTGAAGTTGACGATCAGCTCAAATTGATGATCAAGACAAGGTAACAATCAACTCGGACGTCGGATTGGAAGAAACGTCCGGACGGCATACATATAAGCTCCCACGCTGAACCCATGCTGCCGCGGCAGAAGCCGAGATCGATGACATGGTGGTCCAGCCAAGCCTGCAAGCTTGCATCCTCGCATCTTGGAAGTCTGGCATCATCGGCAGCTCAACAGCCCAGCTTGCGCAGCTTACCCAGCTCAAGCTCAGAAGCCGGTCCGACAGTGGTGCCAAGAGCTGAAACGAGGGGGCCGGTGACGTCTTGACCCTTGCAAGCCTGGATGGTGTCGGGCGTGCCGACTCTTGGGTGCGGGGGAGGCCCGAAGATCTGTGGACGCTAGCTAATATAACTGCCGTTCGCCTGCGGGGATGGTGTCCACAGATGGGTTGACTGCCTTGACAGCGCCGGATTTCTCGGTGTATTGGCGGGGGTTAGGGGGGGTTGGGAAGTTGAATGGCGGGTGTTCGGGGGGGCGATGCAGCGGGGACCTCCACACCACCACTGCACAGGTTGACGATGTTTAGACATTTTCAAGGCGCATTTCACGGTCAATCGTGTGAGTAGGCAAGTTTCTCAATTGCATAAAAGCCTTGGTAGGTGTGCCAGGTGACTTCTAGCAGAAGTCCTTGCCCCTAGGCGGCTTAGGCCACGGACAGGACGTACTTGAGACCCTCCCACTGCTCCTCGACATTGAGGATAATGAGCTCGGGCGCGAGGACAAAGCCGTTAAGGCCCAGGTTGCCCGTCGGCCTCAGCTCAATGGTCCAGGCAAACTCGGCGCCGATGGTGCCAGAGTGGAAGTCGGGCGCACTGCCAGTGGTGATGTAGAGCTCGCGCGAGCTGGAGCCGTAGACGTAGCGGGAGCCGTAGAGCTGCTCGACGCGGTCGGCGTAGCAGCCGGCGATGGCGACCTGGCGGTCAAAGTTGGGCGGGACGGCGTCGGGGCTGTAGCCGTAGGGCTGGAGGGCGTACTGGCCGAAGCTGTGGAAGTCGATGAAGAGCTTGACGCCGTGGGGCTCCTTGATCTCCTCGGTGAACTTGATGAGGGAGCTGATCTCGGGCGTGTCGCCGGGCGCGACACCGCGGTAGGTCTCGGCGCAGGGGTTGTCGGAGGCACCGCCGGGGAGGTGCCAGTTGTAGGCCCAGTTGCGGTTGCCATCGGTGCCGACGCAGGTAGAGCCGGAGCGAGGCTGGCGGTTCTTACGCCAGAAGCGGTTGGTGGTCTGGGTGTAGACGAAGCCTGGAGAGGCGTTAGCAAAGAGGACCTTTGGGATGGGTAAGGGGGTGGACCAACCGTCAGGGTTCGCGAAGGGGATGACATAGTAGTCGTACTTGTCGACGAGACGCGAGACGTCGGCATCGCCCTCGAGGTAGCCGTTGATCAGCTGCCAAGCGAGGTACTCAACAGTCTGTGGGCATGGGTCAGCACCAGATCGCGAAGTGTCAAGATATGGTCACTCACAGGAGCAGCAGCCCACTCGCGAGCGTGAACGGTAGCGTGCCACGAGATGACAGGCTTCGCGTCCTTACCATCCTTGCCCCAGAAATGGATACCGTAGATGTCACGACCCTCGTAGGACTCGCCGGCCGTGAAGATCTCCGAGTTGTTGGGGAACGCGGCGTTCAGGTCGAGGAAGAACTGCTTGTGGTCGTCGTACGCGTGGTACGAGTCGAACCACGAGAGATCCGGCAGAGGAGAGTCGTCCCTCTCTGTGAACAGGTCAGTTTCAAGCCCATTGTCGACTGGGCACTGCGGTAAAATACGTACTGACGCGAGAGTACTCCTTGAAGTTGGATTCCTCCGCAAGGTCAGCTCCTAGGTCCTCCTCAACCAGAACAGACTCATAGCCGAGCTTGGCAAAGGCGTCGAGGTCCTCGGGCGCGACGGCGACAAGCAGCTTGTCGGCATCACCGTGGTCGTCCTCGATGACCGTGTTGAGCAGCTCGAGGTTGGCAAGAATGGCCTTGTTGTCCGTGCCGGTATCGACGCTGAACACCTTCCAACCGTCGTAGGTGATCTTGTCGGCGACGACGCCCGCGGCGAAGGCCGCTACAGCGGTAACAGCCTGGAACTTCATCGTGATCTGCTGGCTTGCAATTGACGGACGAGCTCGAGTGATTGCTGTGAGAAGACGAGTCCCTGCAGAGTCAACAGCTCACTGAGCCCCCGCGGATGCAACGCTCCCTTTATACCTGCCCGCACTTCTCTCCCAGCTGCCCTGAAAGGCATGTCATACCGGCTGGCCGGGCTTGAACCTGCAGCTGTAGCGGATGGCGAGCGGCGCCGAGAGCTCTCGGGCGGCCGAATATGGGCAGCTTGCTGAGGCGATTGGGCCGGTGGCTTATTCCGTCATCAGCCTGGTTCGACCATAGCAGAAGGAGGTATGGCAGTCCACCAGAAAGTCGAGGAGATCATCGTGGGTCTGACCGGGGAGCGACCCAGGGTTCACAGGTGTTGCCGTACGAGACATGCGAAGATGGGTCTTGTGGTGCCCTAAAGAGGCAGGTGAGTCGAGAATTTGTAGTTGTCGTGCTCGAGATCGTCAGACGGCCGGCGGAGCACGCCATTGACTGGACCGAGCCGGGAGGAGCCGACCACCCCGCAGCTTTCCATGTTCCTTGCATGTAGTCAAGTCAAGATGCTAGAGCTGTGAGAGGCGAGAATGTAGATGATGAGGATGGGCCGCGACTGAAAACAACCGTTTCGACAAAGCATCTCGCGGCGCCATGTTTTAGAGTAGACCAGTGCTAGAGCTGATCAACTGAAGCAGCTCGTCAGCTTCCCTGGCAATGTCGTTTTTCAACCCTTTCAGGCGCCTTGCCAAGACCGACGTACCTTCCTAAAAGGTGTAGGTCCTGCGGGTGGCGGGAAGAGCCTCACTCGCATGCTGACCGTTTAGCCCTGGAGCAGCCAGGAACGCCGACGACATGACGCCATGGTGAGGGCCAACGCCTGCCTCTCTTACTCGTAGGTCCTGGCTGCGAGGTGAGCATTTCCAGTATATTGATGCCATGGCCATCAATCGACATGAATATTGCTGATCTTCAACTTCTCGTCGTTTCAATTCACTGGTATCTTTACACACAAAACTAACATCCTAACAACACATCCTCTGAATCACTCGGCGGCGTTGCTGGCGCAAGTCCAGGGCTTCGTCAGCGCGGAGTCCGCGATGATCGCTTCAATCGATGCCCAGAGGCCCAGGACGCAGATGAGCAGACCGGTGATGAAGAGCAGCACATTCATGCCAAAGCGGCACATCTGCTTCCAGTCGGAGAAGTAGTCTCCCTTGTGCAAGAACAGCCAGAAAACGCCAGGCAGTCCGTCTTTCGCGAATGTTAGTGACTGCACAATCTCGTGGCACGAAGCGGGGGAAACATACAGGAGAACCAGCTGGCGAAAGCGGCAGCGATGAGACCCAGCAGGTTGTTGAAGACAGGAATCGACTCAGCAATAACCATGGACAGGGCCCAGATGCCAAAGGTGATACCGACCCAGGCAATGCCGGAGAGCTTGGTGCGCCTGACCATGTGCTTGGTGTCGCGGAAGATGCGGGTGAAGATGTAACGAGCGGCGACGTGGCCATAGATGACACCGGCAATCACAATAGTAGGAATCGCGATTCCCCAGATGACCTTGCGCATGGTCCTGGAGCCGGCGGCCGAGAGGGCGGGCGAGGGAACATCGGGGCCAACGAAGACGTAGATGACAATGGCGGCAAGCAGGTACAGGGTGGTGTCAACAATCTGCAGAAGGGCGAGGGCCTTGGGCCAGTCCTCGGGCTTCTTGAACTCGGAGATGACGCTGAAGAAGCAGGAGTGGCTCGCTGGTAGAGTGTTAGTGAAAAGCTTTGAGGGCTGCATGACTGCTGAAACTCACAGAAAGCGATGGAGATGTTAGTCACAGCAAGGAAAGCAGGCGCGAAGCTGAGCTTGCGGGCAATCTCGATGGCACCAGAGCCGATGGGACGCTCGACAGCGACGTCTCCGACGGTGATGAGAACAGCAAGGGTGATGGAGATACAGGCTGGGAGAGATGGTCAGCATGTGAGGCAAGTTCAGGAGGAAGAGGTGTAAACGTACAGGCCATGGACATCCAGCTGGTGTACTTCAGAGTCCTGGGGAGGTTGAGAACCCAGAAGACGCCAAGACCGACAACAGCCCAGACAACAGTGCAAGTGGCGCTGTTGGTCAGAGTGTTCATGCAGATGGTCCATGTCAGGAGATGGCTACCCATGACGAAGACTTGGAAGATGACCTGAGCCCAGCCAAAAATCTCCTGGAAGGCACGGCCCATGCCGATGGGCTTTCCGAGCACCTCGACGGCGTCACCGAAGTTCTGGACGTAGGGGTGAGCCTTGTGGAACTCTGCGAGGACGAGGCCGGAGTACGTCGACAGAACGCCCATGACGAGGATGAGCACAATGCCGGGCACGAGACCGACAGTGGCCAGGACGGAGGGGAGGGAGAGAATTCCCAGGGAGACCGTCTCAGCGATGAGGACGATGCCACCTTGCCTGTGATGGTGTCAGCCATGACTGGAGCATCAGGGGGTTGTGTGAGTCGGTACGTACCACCAGGTGAGCGTCTTGTAATCGATCAGGGCAGCCTGCTCGACGCCCATCAGGTCCTCGCCCGCATCATTGTAAGGGGGCACCGGCTCGGCGCCCTCCTCGCCCTGGCTGGTGTGCTTGGGGGGCACGCCCTGAGCAGGGTCCACATTGTCGTTCGAGTGACCCATGGTTTTTGTTTGGTGAAAGTCGAGTATGCCGTATCGTCCAAGGGGCTCCTCAGACTGCTTAACAGGGCCTTGAGCTCAGAATCCGGGGAAACTGCAGGCGTCTTCCTTTTAAGGAAGCTTTGAGGCGTTCGGTGGAGCGGGAGGCGGATGGGTTCTCCGGGGTAAGACGCGGGGAAACGGCTCTGGCTGGCGCAGGCTGATACTGGGCGCTCTCTTTCTTCCAGGATTCTCCAGACGAGCAGGAACAGGAAACGTGGTGTTGACGTGGGCTCGGTTTGCGACGGCCCCAGACCCCGCGCTCCTCATATACGATCAGGGCCGGTGCCGTTGTCGGCGTGCATGATGGAGCCTCATCTTGACTAATTGGTCCCTCGTCGGGCCAGGGCGTCGCGCGTTTTGCCTCTGAAAGGCGGACGTCGGCGCGGCCGGCGAGCAGAGATTTCCTGCTTTTACGTACAACCTCCTCCGGAGCCTCCACCATGGAGCCATTTCGGTGTGGCAAAGGGCCGCCGCGAGCCGCGCAGCGTGGATCACGACGGAGCCGCGGTGGGAACTGCGATGGGGAAACTGGGCGCCCGGGCCGCCGCGAGCTTCGTGTGTATGAGAGAATCGTACGTCTGAGGCGCCGAGGCACGGCGAGAGGCGAGAGGCGTGAGACAAAGAAGGCGCCTTGTGTCTGGGATATAAGACCCGGGCACCCCGTCGCCTCACCGGGGACGGACGGCGTCGGCGAGGGAACGTTGCCGCCCTGCTGCGACTGCCGGGACTTCTAATCCCCTTCTAGAAGGACGAGATCGACTTGGCAGAGCGGCGCCGGAGGCGGCTGCAATCGCGGGAGGCTCGGGGAGTTCGGCATTCTGGGGCGGCTGCGCGAGTCGTGCACTGCAAATTCTCCACGTCGGCGAACCTGGACCGTCGCCGGTGCGGCGAGACTTTGACTTTTTATTAGCTCATGCGGCCTCCTTGTTGATGACTAACGAAATTCCAGGCCGAGGCACGTTTTCTCGCAGGTCGCGGCATGGCATTTCTTCACATCATCCTCGACAGGAAGGGAGGGAGAGAGCCTTTGGTCTCTCGCGACATGCTCTTTGGGTCCAGGGCGAGCGAAGGTCTCGTCGTCGAAGTTGTGCGGATTCATCCCTGTCAGAAGAGGGCATCGTGAGCGTGTCCAAGTCGAGGGAACGAGAGTGGGCTGAAAATTTACCGTTCAAACTCTCATGTTGGTCGACACTCAGGGGCAAGTCTTGACGCGTGAACGTCCACCCAGCGGATTTTAACGCTCAAGATTCGAACGTCGGGTCATCTTTGGAACCGGAATCTGGCCAACAGCACAGCCCGACTGGGCGGCCGGCTCATTCTTGCCAGCGTGTGGTATTGCCGTGAGTATCAACGTTGAATTTATGAGTCGGCAGGCAAAAGTATCGTGCCATTCTCGATCATCGTCTTGACGAACTTGTTGCCCAGGCCGAGCAAGGTCCAATGGGTGGTGATGAACCACATTGACAGCATTCTGCTTGGCAAGCCCGTGGCACCTACCATGTCAGGCGTCCTCCTATAGATGGGGAATGAAAGCCAAGAAACTCCAGTCAGCATCGCTGAGACTTGAGCTCAAGGTCAAGATCAAATAGCGCATACTCCCAACAGCCCATTTACACTTGCATTTCATATTCAATCTTGCCATACTGCTGGAACTCATGCAACGCCTCAATTACACGGGATTCCAGGCCAATGTGGTTGATGAACACCGCCGCGGAGAATTCCATGGACATGGTGCAGGGTCCTGCACCAGAGTCCGGCCATCAATGAAGCTACAGAAACCTTGATGCTGACAGCCACAGGCGCTGCGAATCGAAGTCGGCAGGTGGATCCATGAGCGAGTCAGCACGTCGAACATGGGGATATCTGGACTGGATGATGCTGCAGCACGTGGCACTCCAATGACACTCCAACAGTGAGGGGAACAAAACCCTCACACTCAGACTCGCGAATTCTCGACCTACCAGTTCCATGGGCACGGGAGAGGAGGGCAGGGTTCCTAACGAAAAGACGTTCCTAAGCGATTGGCTCCCACAGCATCACCATGCCAACAAGGTGGGCAGACCCCCTGTCAGCACCCTCACGGACTGCTGAAGACGACGTTAAAGAACCCTGCAGAGCACGAGGATGGCGTCCAATTTTCCCCGCTACAGGACGCGGTAGTGACTCCGCCGCGCCTGTCCATTGGTCGCAGCGGTCGTCACTCCTCTGGGCACCCGTCTCGAGCCCTTGTCGATGAGCGCCCGGATCTCGGTGGTGCTGGACGACCGGAGCTTAAACTACCCCTCCGAGGGGCCGCCTGCATCATCTGCCCACCTCTCCATCATCTCACTTGCTCACCGCCAACATCGTGACATTCAGAATGTCCAACGCCTCTGCGCCGGCGGCCGCCACGGAACCCGAAACGACCCCGGACGCGGACGACGCGGATGAAGGGATCGATGTCCTGCCCGGTCAGCACTGGGCAAACCTCCAGGTAGGTGCGGAGCAGGATCCGCACTCTCGATATGAATGCGCGAAATGCTCAACGTGAGTGAAGCAGAACGACGACGGCGGCGATGTCGATTCAATGCTGGAGGCGGAGATGCAGTCGACTACATCTTTGCGGGCGAGTATCCTGCAATACAGGAACATAGCAGGCAGGACATACCACGCCGACGTCGGTGAAGCCATGTACTGGTGGGATAGCCACCCAGGATGAGAGAGGCAACCTGCTGATGAGAGTTCAGGGGGCCAAACGACTACCGGGCGCAGGAAGGCCTGGACATCCAGTGAGTTCTCTCGATTACTAGACGTTGTGCTTCACTCACAAGGATGCAGCCATCATACCTGCTTACTACTGCTTGACCAAAAACTCTACCTCTCCCCTCTCTCAGAGGGTATCCAGGTACATACCCCTCCGTTAAAAGGTTGCCATCTCTGACCGCGCCCCCGTGGAACAGAAAGTCCTCGACATCGGGACTGGCACAGGTGAGCAGCATCCAGGCAGGTGCCGTGCATCGCTGACACGGGACAGGCATCTGGGCAATGTAAGTACCGAGAAACACGCCCTTTCCTCTGCCGAATCTGACCACCCCGCCACAGAGACTTCGCCGACGAGGTTTCCAGCGCCGAAGTCATCGGTACCGACGTATCCCCCATCCAGCCGTCCTGGGTCCCGCCGAACCTCAAGTTGTATGTTCACCCACGCCTCGCTCGAACCTACCCTGTGACGCTCACGCCGCAGGCCTTGCGTAGCGAGATAGATGACTGCACACGTAGATGGACGTGGGCCGAGAACTCGATCGACTTCATCCACATGCGCTGGCTAGTCGGCAGCATCGCCGACTGGACGGCACTATTCAAGGAGGCATACAGGGCCCTCCGGCCCGGCGGCTACCTAGAGAGCCATGAGCCTTCCTCGGGGTTCGAGAACGAGGGCGAGCCGCTCGATGAAAGCAGCGCCCTAAGCCAATGGGGCAAGATCTTCGTCACGGGCGGCATCAAGCTGGGTCGGTCCTTCACACTCTTCCAGGACCAGATCCAGAGGAAGGCCATGGAGGACGCCGGCTTTGTTGAGATTGAAGAGAGAGATATCAAGGCAGGTTCCGTACCCGTTGTTGAAGGACCCTCGACTGACGTGTGCAGAATCCCGTGGGCCCCTGGCCCAAGGATGTCAGGTTGAGAGAGATCGGTCTGTATTCCGAAGCAACGTTCCTCGAAGACCCCAAGGGGTACATCACGTATTTCGCACACACTCTGGAGTGGACCAACGAGGAGATCGAGATGTTCCTGATAGAGTTCCGCCGTGAGCTGCAGTCGCGCAAGTTTCGACCATTTTACCGCCACAAGGTCGTCTGGGGAAGGAAGCCATTTCAAGGAGGGACGATCCTGACTGGTTCTGACGGGAGTTGAGGGGCTTCCGGGTTGTCATTCATGCGTGAGCGACGTCTTCCATTGCATAAATTCTGCATCAGCCTGCATACTTCCAGCCAGAAAATGAATATCAAATGACCAACGCCCCAAATTTCTTCTTATGCAATGCCAAACATGCGATGTATGTCCGAAAGAAACGCGATTAACTACTGAAATGTGGTGATGTCGTCGTACAAGAGCCTGTAACAGTCAGAAATCTATCTTCGTATCATCGTGGCAAAGATGTCTGTACTCACGTCGTCAAGAAGTCGGCATACTTCTCCCCCGTGACCTGCTCTGCAAGGACCTTTGCAGTCAATTCGAACTTGTTGCCCTCCGGGGCAGACGCCGACAAGGCTGCAGTCTCCTCCTCAAGGGCTTTGAGGACATATGCCTTGTTGATCTGGAACCCCTCGGCCACCTTGGCGCCATGTCTGACCCATTGCCACAGCTGGCTTCGGGAAACTTCGGCTGTCGCAGCATCCTCCTACAGGCTGTTAGAACTCTGGGCCTCTTTCACGGAAGGAGAAAAACCCACCATGAGGTAGTTGATAGCGCTGCAGCCAACCCCCCTGAGCCAGGCTTCCATGTAGACGAGACAGATCTTGAGGTTGGTCTTAACACCTGCATCGGTGATCTGTCCCGGAACGTAGGGGTTGAGAAGGTCATCTTGGGTGACAGTGATCGCAGGCCGTACGAAGACTTGGTTAGCCGTCGGCATATGCTCGTCGAAGACTTCCATGGCGATGGAGGCAAGTCCCGGATGGGCGACCCAGGTGCCGTCGTGTCCCGCCAACACTTCGCGAAGCTTATCGGCTCGCACGCTGGAGAGAGCGCTCTCATTCGCAGCGGCATCGTCCTTGCGGGGGATCACTGCCGACATGCCGCCCATAGCGTGGACACCGCGACGGTGACAGGTGCTGATAAGAAGTCGCACGTATGCGTCCATGAAGGGGACACCCATGGTAACGTCGGCGCGATCGGGCAGAATGAAGCGAGGGTGGTTCCGGAGGACCTTGATGAATGTGAAAATGTAATCCCACCGACCACAGTTGAGGCCAGCGATGTGGTCTCGAAGCTCGTAGATGATCTGGAACCTGCGTTAGCATCCAGCTCATGGCCAGCATGTCCCATAAATGCGTACCTCATCCATCTCAAACACTGCGCTGATGGTCTCGATGAGCACCGTTGCCCGGATCGTCCCTCTTTGGATGCCAAGGTAATCCTGTGCAGCGACAAAGACATCATTCCACAGCCGTGCTTCCAGATGTGACTCCATCTTAGGAAGGTAGAAATAGGGACCAGCACCCCGCGAGATGAGCTCCTTGGCGTTGTGGAAGAAGTAGAGACCAAAGTCGAACAAGGCTCCAGACATTGGCTGTCCGTCGACGACAAAATGCTTCTCAAGCAAGTGCCACCCACGCGTGCGGGCGATCAAGGTGGGGAGGGGGCGATCTGTTCTGAGCTTGTACTCCTTTGCGCTTGTACTGAAATTGATGTTGCGACGAATAGCGTCACGTAGGTTAACCTGGCCTTGCACCATGTTCTCCCAGGTAGGACCATTTGAGTCTGTGTTGTGTTAGCATTGGACACCAGCAGTAGAGGTGGCTTAGACAAACCTTCAAAGTCGGCCATAAAGCACTTGACGTTGGAGTTAAGTGCGTTCACCACCATTTTGCGATCGGTAGGACCGGTGATCTCAACCCTCCTGTCGATAAGACCAGGAGATGGCGCGGCTCCTTTCCAGGTGCCATCGTGTCGGATGTGTTTCGTCTGCGGAAGGAAATCGGGGAGGATGCCAGCATTGACGTCCAGTTGCCTCTGTTCCCGCTTCTGGATGAGGACTCGACGTGTAGGCTCAAAGGCATTGTGCAAGACAACGAGGAAACGGCAGGCTTCGTCGGTCAGGATCTCACGATGGTCGTGGGTGACGTTGCCTAGGATAGCATACCGCTGTTGGGAGGCTGAAGTAGAGAGAGTCATGATGGCAAACCGGAGGTTCGAATTGACGCTGATGTCAGATAGATGTGCTAGAACTCCCAACAAAGAGCAAGAGAAGATTGTCCTTTATATCTGTATTGACTTCCGGGCGACCGGAGCCATCTTCGGACGAGCGACACCCGGCACAACCGTCATGCCGGCTTCGGTACCGGAGGTGATGGTTCGGGGTGGGTCGGCGTTCAGAGGGCAACGCCAATTGGGTCGGCATGAAGCCGTCGGTGGTTGTTCTGGGCCCAGAGTGTCGGCCCAGAAGGCCGATGGTCTAGTCTGAGTGGGCGAAACCTTCGGAACAGAGCCGACGCCAAATGTTGAAGCCGGGCACAACCCGGAAATGTCGGGTCCTTCCGCCAGCGCGCCTCATGTTGACCTTGACGCGAACATCTTCTCAATCTCGGCCCAATCAAGGTGGTCGACTCCAGTAAGGGGTAGACCGGGATCGTTGAAGCTGGAGTAGATGCCAGGTGCTGCGAGATCAAGCTCCGGCCCGAAACTGTTGGTCAGGTCCAGGCCCAAGAAGGCTGCGTCGCCGTCAAGATCCATCTGGCCGGCACCTCCGTCATCCCATGGGGGCATGTCGGCCAGCGTCGGGAACGGCTGCTGCTGTCCCTGGTTCGATGTGTCCGCCTCGCGTTGGGCGCGATGAAGAGCGGCGATGCTCTCCTCCGCGGTTGGTGTGCTGAATTTGATAAGGCTAGAGTCACCGGGCGGCCCTTGCGATCGAATCCCAGCCCAGGTGTCGGAAACAACTTGAGGCGACCAGACATGGCTGGACAGTTGCATGACGTCGTTGAGTCGTTGCCGTGCAGCCTTATTGCCCTCGCGAGAGAGGAAGCCGAGCACCTCACCGGCCAACCTCAGTTCTGCAGGCGGCGACTTTGTGCCGTGGATGAATCCTTTCATGATGAGGATGAAGGCGGCGGAGAAGGTCGCATCGAGGTCGAAGAAGCCGAACCGAGCTATGTTTCGTTAGCACCACACATTGTACGGTTAATAGCGAAGATTGCCTACCCAATTGGTTTTGCCTCTGCAACGTCGACAGGATCTGGATGCTCTTGATCGACGCTTCCGTGCACGAATGGCACAGGTTGGATGTGTTGGAGACGACCTCGGACTGGGGCAACCCGTCAACCTTGGCCTTGACTTTCTGCAGGATGAGTGGCCGGATGCAGAGAATGACAGCCTAAGGTTTGCGTCAGTACGTAGACCTACGTCACGAGAAGGAGGACGCATACCTGGTACAGCATCAGATACAGTGAGGCACCCGTCCTGGAGACAGAAAGATCTTTCTTGGAAAAGTCGATGATGTACTTCCGTGGTATGGACTGTCCCGTGTCGTGAAGGGATTTGAGGATGCTTTGAATCTTCCGCACGAGGTCTAGCTCGGAGAGAGCAGTATTGCCGTAAAGGGCTGAGACGGCAAGGTCAGAACGATGGACATGGTAAGACGAGGAGCGACGTACAGGTCATGATATCGCCCGTGACGTGTGCAATCCGCACGTTCACGTTGAGAGCTTGCGCGGATTGGAATCCAGGAGCGGAGCCAGGAAGCTCCAGTGAGATCTGTCGATTGTCTGCGGCTGACGGCAGACCGAGAGCAGCTGATAGGCGTCTGATGTGACGTTAGATATGGGAGCTGCGGGACGGAGTGTATCGTATCGGCAGATTGATTGGAGAGGTAGATGGACTGGAGAGGCGGATGAACTGAAAAAATTACGTACCTGTCAAGCATGTACGCAGTCCACCAGACGCGGACTCTGTGCGCCCTCTCTGATGGCAGGCACTGCTGGTCGCTGGCCTTGAGCGAGCACCCAAGGGCGATGGCAAGCCTGACAGCCGTGCCAATCTGGCTGGTCAGTCGCCGTAACCAGCTATTTGGACACTCAGACTCACATAAAGATAGGCATCGTGTCTCCGGTCGCACCATTGGAGGTACGTGGTAACGAGACACAGAATCTCGACGGCGATGATGCCGCAGCTGCCTAGGCGGTGTAGCGGGGGAAGCCGCCTCATTGCCTCAGCAAAATACGAGGCGCCAGGTAGGTCGCGGTTCGATGCCGTGTCATCATCCATGAGCTTTCCCATGGCCATGATCAAAAGGTACTGGGTAAACCACATGGTACTCTTTTGCTTCTTCTGGCTGGTTGGGTTCTGGTACAGCAAAGTGAGAGAATCGGAAAAGTTCCGCAGGTCGAGGAAATGCTGGTTGGTGCCCATGTGCATGAGGAAGAGCTCAAGGAGACGATGAGCTTCTGGCTCGGTGGGGAGATCGAGTGTCGGTGCGCCATCGACCAAGTCTACGGTTGAGCACCATTCTGAACCGTCGGGGCTGAGGCCGGCGGCGGTGGCCGATGCAGCCTGTTCGCCCACAGGTGTCAACGTTGTAAGTTGGCGCGAGTCCCCTTCAGTATGACTGTGAAATAGTGAGCGCACTCGGGACTCGAAGGCTGGGCCAGATGCCTGCTCGGTTGTGGTGCCAGCTGCAGGATGTGTCAGTCGGGCGATGCAAAGAGGCCGAGAAGAGGACGCACCAGGGCTGGTCTTGGACCCAACGCTCACCGGAACCTCTTTGAAGGTAATAGGCTCCGGCAGGCCATCGTCAGAGGCTGGCGAGATGGCACGAGCATGCACATTGATGGTGGCGGCTCCTGTTGACATCAGCACTGGTCGATGCATGCTTGGCAAGGGAGGGGAGGTTGAGCACTGACCTCGCGGGGTGCTTGTGTTGCTCTGTGACTTCAACTGCTCTTCGTATTGCTTGATGGTCTCAAGGAGACCCTGGACATGCCTGGGACTGTCAGTATGACCGTCATGTCTGAGAGCCTTCACTACTTACGCCTCGGAAAAGCGACGTCGTCCAGCGCTGCCAAAGGTGCATTGCAGCCTGTGGCGAGAGCAGCTCCGACAGGGCTGATCGCCGGAGCATTTGACCTTTCTCTTGCGGCATTGCTCACAGCTTCGGAGAGAGACAAGAGTTAGCCCAGGGGCATTCTGTTCAAAAAAGGGTGGGCAAGGCATACGCATTGGCAGACCTGGAGCTCGGCGTCTGCGTCTGTGAGGGGGCCATGATGTTGTGTGTGGGTGGACGTCGAGTCACCACCAGCGATTGTCTCGGCGGAACAGCGCCGACGAGGTTCTCAGTCGAGGGGCGATGCGCATTGATGGTCGAGCGTGCTACCTGGAATTGCTACCAGAGATTTAGTGAACCCGGCGTCGCTTAGAGGTCATGATGAGGCGTGTTTGTCGATTGGAATTCGCGATGAGGCGGTCACGCGGCCAAGATGCCCTGGCGCAGATTTCTAGAAGGCGCGAAGGACGCGGGACTGCAAGATAACGGGACCGGTGTCGTCGGGGTCACGCCCTGTAGAGACTGGGGTGGCGGGGGCTGCGGCGCCGCGGCGGGCAGTCAGTCCAGGCCGTCGAACGGGCATCCTTGAATCCGTGGGTCCCGGCTTAGGCGAGCACAGTGCGGAGGGTACAGATGGAGCGTACGTCGTGGTCAAAATAGAAGGCATAATCCCTAGCATACAGTGCGTCTACTGTCCTCACAGCATGTAACCGCGATCGTCCTGAAAGAATCAGGTCTCTACAACCCAATAATGGCTTCCAGCTGGTCCGTCCAGATCTTTCGAAGAGCAATCGTGACTCGATGCTCTTTTCGAACTACTCCAACCCAGGAGACCGATAGCTCTGCGGCCTTGAGGCTTGCCCTGGCGAGCGTACCCTCCGGTTGGAGCCTGACGCCAGTCACCGGATCCTCAGTACGCACCTGCTGTGTCGATGGACTGGCTTCGTTATGAGGTTGAAGTTGGCTTGATACACAGTTACAAGTAACTGTGGGTATGTTATACTCGAGGGGTTGTGCGCCTTTCGAGCTCCAGGACAACGAAAGCTTACAGTCCTGACTCCCTGCCATGCCGCCCAAGACGGTGGGCCTGTTGGTGTTCGACGAGGGCTGACAACGCCACAAGATGCGCCTTCGCCATTGCATGAGTATAACTTCGAGATGCAAGCAACCCAGACTGCGTCAAGGCAAAAACCAGATCAGAGCTCACGTTACCGTTCAGAGGGCCTTTGGAGAAAGATCCCATCTCACGGCAAGGTTCCGAGGCCAAAGTGTGGGGCCAATCATGAGGCTGTGCGTTATCAAGACTCCGACGCGATAAGCGTCATGTTCCAAGACATCCCCTTCCTTCCTGCGCATGACCACGGCGGCATCGTGACAGATCCGCGACCCTGCCTCTACCAAACCAAACCAAACTCATGCATCTACATCACCACTTGCCATAGCGCACTCTTCGAACGTCATGAGCGGCCAGTCGCCCTCGGCCTCCGGGCTCCTCCCCATGCCCGGCTCTCCCTCCTCGTCGTGGGCCATCTACCGTGCCCGTGTATCTGCCCTCGTGCGACATGCTGACACCCAGGTCGTCGTCGCCTTTTGGCTGCTCGGTTCGTGTTGCTCCCGTCTATCAACTTCGCGACAGACGGAAACTAACGCTGGTGTTCACAGGCCTCATCAACAACGTGCTATACGTGATCATTCTCTCCGCAGCCCAAGATCTTGTCGGCTCGTCTGTCCCGAAAGGCGTCGTCCTCCTCGCCGACGTCTTGCCATCCTTCCTCACGAAGCTCGTCGCCCCATACTTCATACACAGAGTACCCTACTCGATCCGAGTCCTGGTCTTCATCACCCTTTCCGGCTCCGGCATGTCGATTCTTGCCCTCACACCTCCCTCGAAGTCGGTGCCCGTCAAGATGGTCGGCGTCGTCCTGGCCTCGTTGAGCTCTGGTGGTGGTGAACTCAGCTTTCTCGGGTTGACACACTACTACGGCCCCATGAGTCTTGCCGGCTGGGGCAGCGGCACCGGTGCTGCCGGGCTGGTGGGAGCTGGATTATACGTGGCCATGACCGACTGGTGGGGGTTCAGCGTGCGCAGCAGCCTGCTGTTCAGCGCCTTCCTCCCCGTCATCATGTTCTTCAGCTTCTTCATACTGCTTCCCAAGGGCCCGCTGCGCCAGGGCTCCAGGCTGAAAGAGTACACTTCCGTTCCGGAGCGCGACTTGGACGACGAAGACATCGACGAGATGCCGCAAGGGGCTGCCTCGTCCGCCCTGCTGGCACCAGGACCTTCGAGTACCTCAGCCGCCTTCTCCGCGCATCAGCAGCCGGCTGCCGAGGCGCATTCCTTCCGTACGAACCTGCGACGGGCGTCGAGACTTTTCGTCCCTTACATGCTGCCTCTGCTGCTCGTCTACATCGCAGAGTATACCATCAACCAGGGCGTCGCGCCCACGCTGCTCTTCCCGCTCAGTTCTACCCCGTTCAAGGAGTTCCGCGAATTCTATCCCATGTACGGATTCCTCTATCAAGTGGGCGTCTTCATCTCAAGGTCGTCCATCCCGTTCATCCGCATCCACCACCTCTACGTTCCCTCGTTCCTGCAAATCGCCAACCTTGCCTTGCTAACCGCTCACGCCATGTACAACTTCATCCCGTCTGTGTACATTATCTTCATCGTCATCTTCTGGGAGGGATTGCTAGGCGGTGCCGTCTACGTCAATACGTTCGCCGAGATCCTCGACAATGTGCCGAGCGAGGACCGCGAGTTCAGCCTTGGAGCTACCAGCGTCAGCGACAGCGGCGGCATCTGCATTGCAGGACTGTTAAGCATTGCGATGGAGGTGCGGCTGTGCAACTGGCAGGTTTCGCAAGGTCGGGACTGGTGTCGCAAGATCAAGGTTGGTTGAGGCACTGCGATGCGTTGAGCGATCTGGTCTTGCAGTTTATCAGGGTCTTTGGCGTTTGCAGCGATTGAAATGCAAGCATGATAGCATTGATCTCTTCGCTTTCAAAAGTGTGATGTTCTGAAGCTCTTAGCGGGACATTCCCTCCGGGGGCAGGGCCGCAACGGAAGCATCATTGATCGGGTACACGCTGATGCTGGTATGACGCAAGGCGCCGCGGTCAAACGCCTAGGCCGCCATCAATCAGCCACCAGCGTCTTCAACCGTAACGAACCCTTCTTTCCAACCTCATCCCTCAATCGACTCACCGATCCCCTCAACCCTCATACCTTCATCATGCCTCACTTCAGGAGCCTGCAGACCCTGCGAGGGCTCCCGGTCGCAACACTCAGAACCCCCGTGCCTGTAATCCAACAACTCGCGCCCCGTCGGTTCGCCTCGGTCAACCGCGGCAAGAACGACGCCGGGCGGGATGATCTCGGAGGACCCGGCGGCCAAGACCCTATACCCAAGACATCAACCTCCCCATCTCAAGACTGGTGAGCGCCACTCTCAGCCGATTGATGTCGCCAGAAATGAACTGACAGATACCAGGACGTCGTATACAGCCATTGGAGGCGTCGGTCTGCTCGTCGGCACAATCTTCTACTACATGACAACGCGGCCCAACAAAGCTACGTACATGAAGGAGAAGGCGCAGGCCGCCCAGACAGATGCTATGAACAGCGTCAAGGATGCTGCGAAAAACGTCCGGGGATGAGAAACTTGCCGGAGAGTCTGCCATGAAAAGCGCCCCTAGACCCCGGGGAACCATGGTCGTGCAAGGAGACATCACTAGCAAGATGAAGAATTACCATTGAAATCGGTTGTATTGTTTGTCAGATATCATTGGCAGGAAGAGACCAAAACCCGGGCCTTCAAAACCCCCACCTGTGGAAGCCATCACTGTTATGATGAGACTTCAAACCACCTCATGTTGTACCAAATGCTGTCTGCTTCGCCGGCGGATGGCATCTTTCAAAGATGCAAGGCTGATAGCCTCATGGCCTGCTACCAGGACGATGGCGTTCAGGTTTGCCTCTGGCGGGATGCAGATTGACAGCGGACGACCCAGCCGCACGATGCCCCTTCCATGTCGTTGGCTCAGCGTCGGCTTACAAGAACGCCGACAGCAGAGATGCTCGACAACTGGATTAAGGCAGAGGTTGATACCCAGGGGGCAATCCGCCTCGTCGGGTTCGGCGCCGCCGATCTCGTTGTAGAACGAGACAAGCTCCGCCAGCAGGTTGCAGTTGAGTTTGGACAAGTTGGTGATGGACTCTGCGTTGCAGTAGCAACAACGCGTGATGGTGTAGATCCAGTTGCACATCTTGGATTCTGTAGTTAGGCATGCGAGAATGTTCTCGAAACAAAATCGTGCACGCCAGTCCATGTTTTATGAGGCTTTCGTGTTGAAGTTCGATGTACAGCAACTTCTCGCGCTGAAGAAGCTGAACCCAAAACAGGCAACGGTGTCGAAGGATCAAATGGACTGCGGCCCATGACTTGTGGGTTCCATCAAAACGAATCTCTTCTATCATGAAATATGTCGCAGTACAGATGATGGTGTAATGGTCTTAAAGTTGTCCATCAAGACAAAGAAGACATAGTTTGCAGAGATCGGGCGAACAAAGAGGATCAACAATGGCTTTCAAATGCCGGCGAAAAAAACGCTCTAGAACCCCGAATACTCCAGAAACGCCTTGCTCTGATGTCACAAAGAAGGAAAGAAGAACAGCGAAGACGAACGATCACTGGTGGCGACAGCCAGATGGCATGCCCCTGCAGCCAGCTAAGCAGGCGAACTCCACCGAGGCGCGTTCATGATGATAGCCATCAGAGAGCCGCTTATTAGTGCAGTCGTTGGGAGGGTGATGATCCAGCCGGCGTACTACGACATGCCGAGTTAGTAATTGCTTCTTTAGGCTGTGTCAGGAGCTTCGGGAGCCTGCAGGAGTCATGCCACGTGGGTATGGGAGCAGGAGTAGCTCCTGACACAGCTGGATTAGGGGATAAAGGACTCCGCGTTAACGTACGATCCACGTTACAAGACGAGGGTTGATGCATCGCCAGTCGCCATTCGCGAGACCAACACCGACGACAGCTCCAGCAATGCATTGCGTCTGTGCTCTCCCGTCAGTATGCGTCCAGCTTCAGCCAAGACTTCTTGACGTACCGTTGACACCGGCAATGAGAGCCGTGTCGCTATGAGAATGGTGATGGCACTGCCAAGCTCCATGCAGAACCCTCTGCTCGGGGATATGAGTGTGAGTCGATTACCCAGATTCCGCATAACATGATATCCATAGGTGAGGAGGCCCACGACAATGCCGAGACCACCGACTGCCAAGATCCAGATAGGGACGCCGACGTGGTTCGGGATCTCACCAGTGCGCCAAACGTGCCACGCAGTGGTGAACGGGCCGACCGAGTTGCTCACATCGTTGGCGCCGTGGATGAAGCTTGCCGCCGAGGCCGTGAGAATTTGCAGCGCTGAGTACATGTACTCAGCCCTATTATCATAGTGAGGTGACCGGGCGTGCATGTCCTCGATGTCCCAGGAGAGGATGGCGTTCCTCTGCTGCATGGCGATGACGTCTTTCTCCATACCTCGGAGGACGAATCGGTTGACTCGCCAGATGATGACGGCCATGGAGTTCCAGGGGCCTGGGGGCCGAGGTGGGATGAACTCATCGTTCGAGATACGGTTCGTCTGGCTCTGCTCGTTGTGCATTGGCGGCGAGGAGCCAGGAAGCTCGAGTGCTGGCGGAGGCAGTATATGGCGCTCGTCGTCATCGTCTTTGTCGAGATCTTCTGCTGTTTGGCTCGTCTGGATGGACTGGAGAAGAGACTCAGAGGCTCTCATGTAAGCCAGTTCATCTGGGGTAAGGTGTCCTCGATAGTAGTTCTTGATGTTGAGCCTGGAGATACCCGCCGGTGGTGGAGGGGGGAGTGGCTTGTAAAGAAGCCAGGGGCCCTGCCAAATGTCCTTCCACTTGAGCTGCCAGTCCTCCTGCATGATCTTTCTCCATATCCATGGCAGCAAGAAGAAGGCTTGGAGAGCTGTCGTGCCGCCTGCGGTGATGAAGACGGCTTTCAGGATTTGAGCTGTGGTTGGTTCGACCTCGGTTTGGATGCCTTTCCAAGCGACAAGCACTGGGAAAGTCAGCAAGTGTCAGACTGCCAGGAGTTGGGGGGCATACTCGTGAGCAGTGCGACGGTGATGAAGGTATAGACAGGGATCGAATAGAATGCCTTTAGCGGAGCATTATGCTTGGTGAGGATGAAGTGCTTGGTGAACAAAAAGAGGCCGGCGCCAATGATGCCTGCGATCCCTGGTGCAACGACCCACGCGGCAAAGACCTGCGATGCGCCGTCGATGCCCCAGTTGACCTTCTTGATGCCCACAGAAGCAGTGGCAGTCCCGACAAGCCCGCCGATCAGGGAGTGGGTGGTAGATACGGGGAGGCCGTGGCGGGTGGCAATGGTAAGGAAGATGGATGAGCCGACGATGGTGCATGTCATGGCGAGCAAGAGCACGCTCGGCGTTTGGCTGTACAGCTGGGGGTCAAGGATGCGCAGGCGGATCGTGTCGGTGACCCTGGAACCCACGGCGACGGAACCGCTGAACTCCATGACGGCTGCAATGGCCATGGCTTGCTTCATCGTCAGGGACCGGGACGAGACGGAAGTGGCGAAGGAATTGGCCACATCGTTGGCCCCTGACGAACGTCAGTGTTGTCCAGGGCATAGGGCGATTGAGGTGGCGGGATAAGGACGCAACATGAGACTAATCGAGGCTGGACATACCAATGTTCCAGGCGTCGAGGAATGCGAAGATGGTGCACAATGCAAAGAGATAGTCGTACTGAGAGAGAACAGCCATGTTGCGTCTGGCTGGCCGCTGCTTCTCGTCTGTTTCCTCCGCTGATATTCCGGGTCAACCGCCGTTGTAACGGGGTCTTTGGAGCTGGAGCGCTCGCTGATGCTTGGGTTGTCGTCTGTCGAAGAGCCGCTGAGCGGCTACATGTTGCACATGGCGGACAGAGAACCGACGCGCACACTGGAGAAGTGCTTTCGGGTGCGAGTTTCAAGATCTTTTCATCTTGCTTCCAATTGTAGGTTGTCGTGATGTGCAGAAGATGCGTATCGACAGCACCGGATGCTCGGGGTGATGTAGGGACCCAACATCGGAGCGGCTGATCGACGGCGGGTCCTCTGTTATATGACCTGGACCAGCCTGCAACGCATGTCGAACGGGGTTGGATGGACCGGGTGCCCCCGCTGCAACCAAACCATCTGGCAGACCAGGGTGGTCCCGCGAAGAATCCCAGCGTGGTGGGTTGAGAGACGATGAGTGGATGCTGCAGGCTCTCGCGGGGTCTTGGATATCATGGGTCCGCGCGGACTAGACTTCTTCAGGATCTCTCGATGACCGGATAAGCTGCCACGGATGCAGATGCAGATGAGGCTGTGTCCGTGGAGGCGTCTGCAGGCGGGTATCGCTGAAGAGGTGTGCGTGCTTCGGGCTCTGGATGTCGACGTCTTAGGGGCATACCCGGTGTGGCTTGAGGAGCTTGCGGCTTCCTCGGCTTGAGTGCTCTGTTCAGCCTTGGTCCTTAGGTCCTTGAAGCAACGCTGCCAATCCGAGGTGCAGGTAGGAGCCAGACCTCGGTATGTCTCGTCTGCTCGCCACCGAGGTCGGGCGAAGCACGTTCAGGCGGATGCGAGAGAGGGCGCGTCTTCGGTGTCAGGATGGCGGTGCTCGCCTCAAGAGCTGAGCTGCTACCCTCTTCCTTCCGAGACGAAACAGAAGCCATGGCCTCCTGCAGGTGAGCGCTGGAAAGAAAAGACCACGAGGGAGAGACGTTGGTTGATGCAGCTTGGCAACATTGAACCAGCCGTCCAATCACCTGCCCCGGCTGGAGCACGGGTTCGGGCGTCTGGATTTGGGGGCACGCCAGGGAGAGTGGGGGTCAGGGGCTGGGTTTACCCCTGACCCCGAGCTGGCTCGATGAAGAAGCGTGAAGAGGCCCTTGAAACCTCGGATATTTCACCCGGAAGCTCACGATATGAACCTCGTTGGGGTCACCAACTCACTCGGGAACCCATCGCGGCAAGTCAGCCCATCTTCAACGCAGTTGGAAGCCTGTGGTGTCGTCAAGATCGGCTCTGACACCGAAGTGTTATGTCAACGACGTCAGTCTCCGTTCTGCTCACCGAATCAGTATGAAGACTTGACGAAGATGGAGCTTACGAGTACCTTTAGATATCTCCATTCATTCAAGCATCATGTTACCGTTGTCTTCAATTCGCTTGGTGTGGTCTGATGTTCTCGACTCAGGGAAAGAAGAACTATGACACCGCTATCCTATCAGTTTCGCAGTCTATTCCCGGTCTCTTCTACAAGTTTTACCTGACATGTAATCCAAACGTGGTCTCGAAAGAATCTCAGCTTCCGATCTAAATCAGGGGAAGCCAGGTGGTGTCCCTTCCACCCCTCAAGACAGGCCAACGTGCTCCACGTGCCATCGACATCACCTCAACTGGATACACATCCTAGTAGCTCTCCATTTCATGGGCCTAGAGTTGCTCCACTGTCTTTACAGCTTCTTGAACTCAAAACAGTGGACCTGTCGGCTCACAACTCGATACGGGTCTTCCTTGACACCTGCCGAGATGGGTGTTGGAACGGGGCCGCGGGTCAGCCCTCAGGTTTCAACACCTTACAGTAATAAGTGACCTGTCTGGAAGCATGTGTTTCAAAAACGTGATCTTGATACCTCCCGTCCGGATCTTCAAGGGCCAGTCTTGTCTAGAAAATCAGACTCCTTCAGTGGAACCCTTTACAACTACGAATTTCCACAGCCACACTCGCGATCCTGTCCGGACAAGTGGGCAACGGCGGCGCGAAGATGAAGAAAGTTCTTCAGCACAGCTAATTTGAAGCATGGGTTAGATTTTTCCCTATCACGGGAAGACTTCAGGACAACATTGGTGTTCAATGTTCAAAAGTGACTGGACTTACTTTGGAAGACAATCATCTGATAGCAGCCGAAGCTGAACGCACAGCGCACGACTTCAGCAATGAAATACGACCTCGTCTTTTCGTCAGGTGAGGCGGCATACCCAACGAGATTCCTAGTCAACATCAGTGTTGGCTCCAAGAAAGTAGATGGGCAGGGGCGATGGAATGGGCATGACTTACACCCAGACGTAGATGTAGGGGAGGCCTTCCCACGCCTCGAGCCGCATGAAGCGAGTGTTGGCGTAGATCTTGAGAAGATCAGCCCTGTTTTCTGGGTGATCGAAGTCATCGAGGGCCTTTGAGTAGGTTCTGTGCATAATTCGTGTTGCCAAAGCGCATGTTTCCAGAAGGATGGAGGATGTGTTGGGGCCCGCAATGTTGTCAGCCGTTGCGTCGAAGTTGAATGCCGAGATATGTCTCGGCAGATTGACATCGAAGAAGTGCGCAAAGATCATGTGCGCAGTCCCAAGCACCCCCGCAAGCTGCGAAGCAGTCGACTCTTCAAAATGTCGCATCGAGGGAGAGAACTCCTCATCTTCACAGAGAAGCAAGGGGCATGACAGAAACTGATCACCCGACAGGATCCCTGCAGTACATGAGAGTCGCAGGGTCGGAGTACGACCGAGGGAGTTGAACGCCAACGACGTACTCATGCAGACAGAGAGCAAGAGGTCGCCCCTTTCTACCTGTCAGCAGACGGCACTTCTGTCAACTGGCTAGAGACTCACATGATAACGAGATGTTGCATGACTATTGGCATCTCCTGAAGCCCGCCACGGGACTTGATGAAGCGCTCGACAGCAGCGAGGTGTGTTACCGCACGAGGGCTAAAGCGAACCATCTAGGTTTCAAGATCAGCTCAGGGGCCATCAGTCATTCCCAAGTCCAGGGTCTTACCTCGAACATTCCCAGTACGATGACAGGATACACCACTTCATGCAACTCCTTCATCTCGGCCTGATCAATGAACTTCTGTAGCTCCTTCACAGCCTGGTACTCGTAGTACGGATAGGCGACCTCCTTGGAGCCCCGTACCGCATCCAGAACGCCAGCCGTCAACAGCCAGCCGATGTAGATGCAGGCCGCCTTGGACATGTCGGGGCGGAAGTAGCTAGGCTGACGGAAGCCGACAAGAACAAAGGTCTCGTCCAGATACGACGTGTAAGATGCACACCGGCAGAGATAGTCCTGGAACGTGCGGGCGTCGACTCCCGTCATGTGGGTGGACATTGGCGGTGCGCCACGCAGATCGTATGGATCAAGGCGGTTGACGACCACTCCCGGGCGTGCAATGACAGCGGTACTACGGCTGTTGCACTTTCTCGCAGGCAGCGGTCTGTTGGGAGGGGTGGCTTCTTCGGCGTCATCCTCCGGGTTAGGCACCTCTGCACGGAGAGTCCTGTCTGGGATGGGGGCTAGTCTGCCAAGGGAGAGTGTTAGAGGAACCCTCCCAAAAAGAGGCAATGCTCATGTGGGCTTGCCACCGCCACAACCTCCTCGGCATGTGTCGAGCATTCAGTGACTGGCTGTTTGGACTTACTTGCGAGTATTTAAAGTCTGAGCCATGACCTCAACCAACTCTGCTCCTTTCTTGTCAGATGCCATTTGTACGTATTATGTCTCTTCATCTTTCCTCTTCCCAAAAGTCTGGAGGTCTTAATACTTACTTCGAGTTTTTGCCTGCTTCTGACGACCTCGAAAAGACACCATGGCCTGTGACCGGACAATCTGGTTCTGCCCTTTGTCGAGCTTTGGACCGGCGTAGTTTACGAAGACTGACATGGCGTGGAAGTGTTGGAGTTGGCTGGTGAAGTGAAGACAGGTCGGAAATCTGCTCTGCGGTAACGCAAGCACGTTTCGAGAAGGGGACGAGCGGGATGAGCGGGATGAGATGGAAGGACGATAGGACACTTTGACGCACCAGGGGCGGGGGCTTTTGGTGGAAGCAATGTTCTCCTGCGCCCGAGTGACGGCCAGAAAAAGACCGTCTCGCTGCTGGCGATGTCGGCCAGAGCCCCGCCGTCTCGGTGGTTGGGGCCAAGCCCGCAAAGCTCACGACTGTCGTGAGCCCCTTGATTGGTGCCGAGCGGTTGCCGTTTTGGGAACTGCATCATGAACAGGGGCCCGATACGATGAACAGGGGTGGCGCTGAAGCTGTCACAGGGAATAGGGGTCCTGAAGGAAGATTTCAGTGAGCTCTGCCCTGGCCCCTGCTGCACACGGGATGCTCGGTACCAGCTGAGGCGACAAGACGCATCTCGAGCAAGCTAGTAAGCGCGGGAGGCTGAGCCCAATGTGCGAGCCGAGACTGTCAGAGTGCATTTGGTGGGAGATGAGCGTAACGGGATGAAGCTGTTGACCACCTCAGGTTCGATTGCAGGGGCTCACGGGAGGTGCGGAAGAGTGCGTCAGCTCGACAAGAACCATCCAGCATCTTACCAACCCATAAAAAGTGATTGTGCCGAAGCAATCAAATTGCCTACGGGACCAGCTGCTTGAGATTGAGATGAAGGCATCGTGACGGGATGGATCAATGAGGTGCACGGCGTCGTCAGCAGCTTCATGTACAGTGGCAGAGGCATTAGTGCACCGCGACGGCTGTCGGGCGATTTCAAGATGCAATGCACGCAATGGAATGCAATAGAATCGTCTGAACCAAAAAGCCAGCAGCAGCAATTGGAGGACATGGAAAGGGAAGTCCGAGGAGGGTCGAAAAAGGAAAAGGTCAAAACAAGAATCGAACGCGCGAGCGTTTGAAAAGTTTCCAAAGATTAGATTAGGAGTGAATAGGGCAAGCCACGGAAACTTCTGGTAAAAGGCAAGAGGTTTGTACGAATGGCTCCACTCTACTCCATGGAAATTTGGAGAAATAATCTTCTTATAAAGGGTTGTTCTCACGCCTCGCCAAGGACCCACTTTCCGGCTCAACACCCACGGCGAAGAACGTCGCAACATTTCACAGTGTTAGAATGAACCTTGGTAGTAGCGACTGTCATACTCCCCTTTGTATGGTGTCTTCGATGTTTTGAATTGGAGATGGTCGTGTTATATCAACCTGGTATCTGAAGCCTATACGGGCGGTCGCCTCAAAATCCCGACCATGGTGTTGTACACGGATGCAGTATCATACAGTCTCTTACACAGCAGCAGCTTTGCCGCCAGACCAGCCCTCCCCATTACACTCGCTTGCAAAGTTGCATATCCTTACACCAAGCCCACACCTCGGAGGGCCCGCATCTTGACGCCTTCCCATGAGTTCAGCTTCGGCCTCACATCGAGGTAGAAGCTAGGCCGACCCATGGGGTCTGCGGCGCCCGGCCGGCCGGCGTAGAAGTCGATCACGTACTCGACCTGGACACCACAACGGTCGATGACCCAGTCGTGCCTATCAAAAGGTGCGGTGAAGCCCAAGAGAGTGTTGATGCGGGCCTTGGGGGACATGCGGTCGGAGAAGCCGGAGAACGAGTGCAGGCGAGGGCCGCCGCATCTGCGAGGGAAACAATGTTAGCAAGATGACGTTGGGATAAGTCCATGAGTTGAGACGTACGCCGTGCCCTCGGTGTATGGCCGCTCCCACTCCTTGATCTCCTTCCATGCGCGCTCGTTGACGGCATTGTGGATGGGCACCACGGTCTTCATGTCCGCCGTCTCGACCTGGTCGTGGCCCTTTCTCCGCATGGCGTCGAAGAACATCTTCTCCGAAGGGTACACCCAGTTTCCCGTGACTGGGTCGGCGCCGGTGTCTGCTTCATTGTTGGCGGGTCGCTGGCCGTGGGATGCTGGTGGCGGGCCGCCCTTGCCGTGGGGGACGGGGCAGACGGAGTCGGCGCCTGGCGCAAAGTCGGGAGTCCGAGGGATAGTCGAGACGACTCGGTGGGTGTCGAGGGCGGCAGCAGTGTCGTGAGGCGGTTGTGCTGGCGTAGGGGCTGGTGGCGCGGAGGAGCCTGCGAAGGGGATGTATGATCGGAGCGTGGAGGTCCAGGAGGTGGACTGTGGTGTCGGAGGAGTCGGCGCTGCTGGTGCAGCGTGAGGCGACGGGATCTGGTTGTGAGGGTTCGCGGCGGCGGCATTACCACCCGCAGCGGCGCGGGCTTGCTTCAGCCATGCCTCGCGACTGTTGTGGTCGACGGGGCAGACATCGGCAGGGTCGGAAGACTTGGCGCCCGACATGTCGAGATCTGTGTTGAGTCGAAGCAGCAGTGGTATCTGGCGTCTCTGGGTTTCGGTAGTCGTGGCTGCGTATCGAGTTGTGGTGTTGAGGGGGCCTTCTGGTGACGGTAGACTTTAGAGGGTTTCCAGCGTGATAGTTCGCGACAGGAAATTTATCGATTCGCCATCATCGGTCGGCCTTTGCCTACCCCAGCTCCGACACCCCGTCACGTTTTCTCGCATTAGTCATCTTTGGGAACCGCAATTGACTGAGGTAGTCGGTGATTGGACAATCCTATCGAGACTGACAATGAAGGGGGTGAATAAAAAAAACTGGAATCTAAAGCGGCCAAACGGCCTGGCATTTACATCAGGGACTTGCAGGAGGGATGTGAGTCGACGCTGGACACGGGCCAAACTAAGGTATCGTGGTCGACAGCTCCCTCATCGCTGAGGAATAGGTTGCTGGCAGTCAAGATGCAGGCGCCGTTGCGATGGTGCCGGACCTGCCTGCTGACCCTGGCCTACAGGCACGAGACATCACGGCTCGGTGCATGGTTTTGTCGGAGCATACGGGCATCACGGCATGCAAACAGAGAGGTTTGCGACGCGGGTTCAAGGGCGGGCACCGGAAAGTCGGGTTCTTGACCATCCTTCCATCTATACCTTGTTTCGACTGGATGTTTAGTCGTTCCACAAGATTCAACAATAGCACATGTTACGCCTGATACAAGTATGATGGATACGCCCCCAACCGGAGTTCCTGGAAACTAGCAACCGACAAGATGTCCTGCGGAACTAGGTTGTTATACCTGTGACCGTGACCGAGAGCCGGCCTTTTCCCAGACTTCTACCTACAGTAATCAGCTGAGTATACTCGTACCCAATGACAGATGCTTGTGTCCACCTTTCGCCAACGGCCGGAACGCGGGGATCACGGAATCCTGGGGGTAACGGCCCGGTTAAACACTCAAACTGGCATCGAGCGCCAGCTATGACAAGATGCCGAACCGGAGTCACCACCTCGCAAAGCATCAGCGGGGAAACCATGTCCAAGTACAACCGGGAAGCACCATGGCGGGAGGTGCCGTCCGCCAGGCCGGGGTTCGACCCCCTCAATCCTGACCCGGCCCGGTGTTTGCTGTCGTGCTCGCTGTCCCTGAATGGCGCGGATGTCCAGTGGGAGTCTGGAGAGGAGCCCGGAGCGTCATCGGTGCTGGGGACGCCAGCCCAGGGGCCCGTCATACAGCCCTGAGGTGCTTAAAGACGCACGCTAGGGCCGGACAGGAAGCTGAAGGGGCCTTGAATGTCGAGTATGGCGCTATGTCGCGGGATGAGTGCAGCGCCCACTTTCCATCCCGTCAGTCTGAACTTGAAATGCAGGCGCGCCTGACGGCCACATCGCCGGTTCGGGGCCGGTCGCGCACGCGCGCTCAGGTTCGGCACTCATGCAGCCCATCTCGGGCGCGCAGGAGAGGGGGGAGGCGCTAGAGCCGCCAGGGCGTGCAGGACACTACTGGTGCAGCGGGAGGATGAGACTCAGTGAGTTGACTTGGAGGCGTGCAGTTGGCGTGGGCGGCGGGGGCCGGGCGCGACAGTGGCTCCCGGTCGCTGCTGAAGCGCAGGGCAGCGGAGGAGGACTCACCCCCGCACAGCTTCCCGCCCTCGAGCCCAAGGCGGGCCGGCCTCAGGCAGGCGGCGGGAAAGCTTGTGAAAATTCCTCAGGCAGCCAACACCCAACACCGTGTCGGCGCGCGCCATTTTGTCCCTGTCCCAGTCTCCCCAATCCCGCGAAATCGGACGACAGCGGAGCTCCTCTCGCATGCACAACTTCCCACCACAGACCCGCCCGACGCACTACCACCACGTCCCATCCACGTCCACATCCACACCACAAACTGCCCCCCCCGGTTGTCTCTTGGCCTCTGCTCTCTGCCTTGCTGACCATCTCCGTTAAATAATATCCATTCACCACGCCCTCCCAAAACTTTCCCTCCTCCCCCTTCCCCTTAACCACCTTTCCATCCCCTCGCTCTCCACGAATACCGACCCTCCGCATCATCCGCTGGTAAAGCTCCTCGGGCGCCTCGAATTCGTGCTCTTGACAACAGCCAATTCAGCCAGACCCTCCTCGCTCGCGTCCCCCAGTGCTCTTGCGGGCTTTATCAGCACCAGTGCGGAGCGGTTCTTTTCGAGACCGGCCACCACCCCCATCAACATTTACGACAATGTTCACCGCTACCCGCGCCCTCCGCCAGGCGGCTGCTCACGCTGAGCGTGTCCCCAGCATCCGCTTCATTGGCCGCCGCAGCACTCCGTGTATGTTCCACTCGACCTCGTCCGGAAGGTCCATCCGACTGACAAAACTTCCACAGCGTCTATCGACCACACTCCCCGCCCTCACCCCGAGTCTCCCACCGGCTCCCTCCCCGAGGGCTTCGGCAGCGGTTCCTCCTCCCGCAGCGCCAACTTCTCTTCCTACCGCCAGCACGCCCAGCAGCACGGTCCCCTCCAGAAGACGATCCGCGGCGACGGCCCGGCGGGCATCGGCGGCGCCTCTGGCTACGAGCTTGGCTCCGTCACTCCCCCCAAGGGCATGTTCTTCGACTCTTCCGAGCTGCCCGCACGCTTCCGCCGCCAGCCCATCCCCCTCGCCGAGCTCGAGGCCGTCGAGTCCGGCGGCGCTTCCCTCTTCGGCTGAGTCTGAACGCTTAGTTCTCCGACCGAAGGGGCGGAACGCTGGCGCAGGGCGAGAAGGGCGATCTTTTGCTTTTAATGTTTCCGAAGGAAAAATGATACCACGATACCCGGAGGGACGAGCGAGCTTAACCGTCGGTCGGACAGGGGGAACACGATGGATCGATCACCGCGTGCGGCAGGGCCGGTATGACCACCGGACTGCCGCCCGCGCTGGGGGACGCAGGGTAACACCGCCCCAGCACGGCGACGGACGCGGATCAACTCCGCACGTCATTGCGGGCGAAAGGAGGGAGGGACATGGAGGTGCGGATGGACGCCTACGGCGGGCTTCTGATTTATTCGGCTGGCTCCGTCGCAGTGACGACGACAAAGATCATGAGCCAGAGCGTCTACGAGACTTGGGAAGGCGCGTCTGTGTTGACTCTACACTATGGGTACTGCGGCTACGGCTGCTTCATTGCCATTTCCTATGCTCTAGATAGGCTTCTTCTGGAGGCTTGTTCCTGTATACCTAGATAGAGGGACTCCCAAATCACGTTCAGAAGCATTTCACGTCCACATCATCGGGATGCACATGTCAGCGCTGTCACGGTATTGGCAGAAAAAGAGGCCATGCAGGCACCCGGCAGCAAAGGTGGTGTGTCCAGTGCCGCTGCATGTGAAGCGAAGCTGCTGGGCATTGGGGGAAGCGCGTTCCGAATGCGCCCGGCGTGGTAGCCGGTCGCCTCGGGTCTTCGACCATCCCACCACCCATCAACGAAAAAAAATATTCCCCAGACTCCCGAGCCCGACACACACTGAGGTGACGGGCAAAGCTCGGGAGTCAAGAGGGAACAAGCCGAACCATGCTGAAACCTGGTCAATTCCCTCAACCGTCCGTCTGTCTCCCCATCAGGCCGCTCGAACACGCCATCCTCGCCCCCTGGACGCCCATCACCTCACCTTTCCTCCGAACCGGACGTGGCTCCTTGCTTCCGCCGTGCAGTGCTCCCCCACACTCGCGTGCCGCCCCAAATCGCCGCCCGTGACTGATGTCGATTGATAATCCATCGCTGTGCTCGACTCGCTATCGGGCGTCTCGAGGGCCCGCCCCTGCACAACTACACCATACACCACCAACAGCCAAACCTACCGAACCGAACCGGACCGGGGGTCTTTTTGCCTCTACTCTGAATGAGCAGCATCGTGCGATCTGCACGCCTCCTCTTCAATGTTGTGAGACACGCGGCCCTCAACCCAGCCCTCACCGACACTTGATGCACAGCAGCGCAGGCATCACGCCACGTCCAACGCCCAGCGAACCTTCCTGCCTTTCCCCCCTCTCGAGTCCGAGACGCCGACATTCCGGGGTCTTCGGACACTTTGTGCCAGCCGCTTATTCGGCGGGGTTGAGATGGATGGACGGATTGATGCCCGCCCTCTCCGGCGACCTGCAGGAGCTCCTGCCCAGAGCGCAGCAGCAGCAGCAGCTAACAATGCAATGCCATGCGACCCTGTCTCCGTGCCGCCGTCGTCGGCCCATTTCAGGCTGTTTGCTTCTTCTGCTCCTGCAGCATCTGGTGAGCTGGCATGCCGAGGCAGCAGGGCACGCGACGCGGGGTAGCTGAGACACCACAGTCTGCCGTTTGCCCAGCACAAGTCCATCCTCAACACCGCTGTGCCACGTCCGTTTCTTGGAGTCCATTAAGATCACCAGAATAAGTCTCGACCAACAGTCAGACTTGTTCCACCAACATCTCACCCGCAGCACGCTGCCAGCCACCTCCGCCATTCCTCACCGAGAGCCCTCAACAAGTCAGCAACAACTTCACCACTCGCACACAATCTTCAGGGAGGAAAAGCGTCCATTTCGGAAAACCCGAGCCACCCCTATTTTTGCCAGTCCAACGTCCTCCTTTCGCACCCCACACACACTCCTCCTAGGCCAACGCCTACTTCGGCAGCGGCTTCAGGCACACCCCGATGCAGTCGTTCCCGCCGTCCTCGGGATCACAGTCGTCGTTCGGCAGGTCGTAGCACTCTAGCCCGCTGCCCTCGGGACACTCAAAGCCCGCAAAGCCCCCGCACTGCGGCGCGTTATCCGGGATGCAGATGCCCTGCCGGTCGCACGCCATGCCGCACCCGGGCAGGCGGGGATCGTCACGGCACGTCGTCCCCTTGGCGCAGTCCGGCAGCGGCGGACGCACGTTGCCGCCGCATGCCTGGTATTCCTTGACGGGAGCCGGGCGCCGGCACGTACCCAGGCACCGGTTGAGGTCGGTGCACTTGGGGTCCTTGGGGATGCACTCCTGGCCTGTGGGGCAGGGCGCTATTTTGAAGCCGCAATTGCGGGCGGTGACGGTTGCCGCGAGGGTGGCGATGACAAGGGCGGTGAAGCGCATGGTGATGTTGTGATGGTGTTGATGGATGTGATGATGCTGCTCGTGACGATTGACCACTGGTATCGGGTTCGGTATAAGAATGAAGCCTGCGAAGATGAAGACCATAACCGTTGAGATGGGTTCTCTGCCGTCCTCCTTATACTCAGCCCTCCAAGGCAATGGGCAAGAGCGAGAGGGTCACAAGCTTTCGCCAAGACCTTCCCTCCAAAGTTTCGCCGTCTTCAGCCAATTTGCCTTCCGCGAACCCATTCGCCCATCTGGCAGCCCTCTCCTTGCTGTCTCTCGTATTCCACAGCCCTCGGCTGGATATGCTCACCAAAACGACGGATTTAGGCATAAAACAAGCCAGCCACCAATATCATCTCGGCCCATCGCCCGTAAGACGGCGCCAGTCGTCCGAAAGACTATCCGAGCCTTCCTTCCGCGGTGGCTTGCGCTGGCGAATATCCCGCCAATGACTGGCATCAACTTGCCATTGATCATCAGTTGCCTGAACTCCAACCGCACATACCTCGGCGGCAACATAATGGCAAGGCAGTACCGTGGAACATGATGCTGACCTCTGCGGCATCAGCTGCGGGTGACTTGCTGACCCGTGGAACATGGCCATCAGTCACACAGAGGAAACAATCTTCGGCGTAAGCCTGCATCTACGAAGGAGGTCCCATCATTCGAGTTAATCTATCCGCCCAGACCGTCCCCCGCACACGTTAGATCGCCAATGGCTGGAAGGTTAAAGCGCTGGGCCGTGTTCTATTCAGCCGCCTCGATCGCAACATCAGACCAGACTGGAACCTATGTTACGTTCGACGAGTGGGCGCAGATGTGACACATACTTAAGAAGTCACTCTCCAGGCAGATCACAACAGTGGTGACTTGAACGTCATGTCAATTGGTCTGGTGATATAGGAAATTCAGTGTGGTTCTGGCTCCGCTAAAACGAGGAGTCAATGCTCCTCAGCTGGATGAGAATGCCGAAGAGACAGATGTAAGTAGCGGAGACAAGGAAACGTAAGCCGTCGTAGTCATGATACCTTCCCTGAGAGGTGTGGCAGCTCATCAGTACCCCAGCGCCCGCTGGCCAAAGACAAGGTAAGGAAAATTCACGGTAAGTGGTAAGTAGAGAGGAAAGGAAAACAGGGGAGGTAGGTAGAGGAAACAATGACCACAGCTTCGTGCTGCGCCCCTTCCCCCAGACTAGACATTCGGTGCGCTGAAGCACCTCGCGCCATCGGCGAGGCCCGTGGGACCAACCGCCGTATTGCTGACGCGAGTAGGCGTCCCTCCAGTGATGGGGAACCGCCAGATCTGACCACTGACGCTCTCGCTGGCGTACAAGAGGCCCTGTCCACTGTATGTTGCTGACCACACCGGTGCTCGGGCGACGGTGACAAGAAGAACAACGGTGGTGAAGGACGGACCGTTGGGATACTCTGCTACCTTGGTAATCGCCCTCGTCGTGCGATCGAACCTGTAGAGAGCCGTCACCGTGCCGACGGCGCCCAGCGCGTATAGGCCGCCGCCACTTTGGACGAACGACCAGTCGCCGATGCTGATGCTCAGAAGGTTGAGGAGGTTGATGCTGCCGAATGTCGCCTGGCCGTACGTCGGACTGGTGGGGTTGAGGTCGTACTTGAGCCAGTCGATGCCGCCGTTGGTCGCCCAGTATTGACCCTGGTCGTCCACGTCGCCCACGTCGTAGGTTCCGAGCGCGAGGGTGCGAGGCGGGTTGGAGTCGACTTCGGTGGTGACTCCGTCGGCGTCAATGCGGACAAGGCCGGCTGCCAGGGCGAGAATGGCTGATCCCATGGCGTAGAGGTATCCGTCTTGCGTGTTGAAGCCCATGGCGTTCATGACGCGGCCAGAGGTTGAGAGAGAGTCCTTAACTGTCGTGCGAGCGCCTGTGACGAGGTTGACAGAGCTGAGCGTGTTCGGCGCGACCAGGAGGCCGCCACCGCCAATGACGTAGGCGGGACCGCATGTGAACTTGGGCCCGAAGCTCGTGGTGATGCTTGTCGACGTGGAGCTGATTGTGCTTGTTGACGTGCTGGTGGTGGTCGGGGGCAGTGTCGTCGTCGAAGAAGACGTGGAAGACCGGGTAGTCGACGACGATGTTGCCGTGGACGAGACTGCTGACGTTGAGCTGGACGTGGAAGAGGATGTTGAGATGGTCGAAGACGTCGAGGAGCCGACTGTGGAAGAGGTTGAGATGGTGGAAGACGTGGACTTTGCCGTGGAAGCTGACGTCGAAATGCTGGACGTGGATGCTGCCGTCGAAGAAGACGTCGAGCTGACTGAAGACGTCGAGCTGACTGAAGACGCCGAGCTGACTGAAGACGTCGAGCTGACTGAAGACGTCGAGGTGGATGTTGAGGATGCTGACGTTGACGTGGCAGTACTTGACGACGTCGAGGAGGTGGATGTGAACGAGGATATCGACGATGATGTTGAGCTGATCGTGAACGTCGATGTGGAAGTAGAGACGGCAGAAGACGTCGATGCGCTGGAGGTCGATGTGGACGTTGCGGTAGTAGAAGATAGTGAGGCAGATGAGATTGTGGACGTCGAGCTAGACGTGGAAAGGGGTATCGAAACAGTTGAAGACGTCGATAGGCTGGGCGTGGTTGTTGACGCTGTTGTGGACGCGACTGTTGAGGTGAACAAGGTCGTTGATGTTGAACTGGACGTGGGCGCTGAGCTGGTCGTGGAAATGGACGAGGATGTCGAGCTTGTCGAAGACACCGACGAGGATGATAAGCTGGTAGCGGACGAAGTCGATGTCGAGCTGGCCGAGGTGGATGTGGACGTGGAGCTTGAAGTGGCCGTGGAGCTTGAAGTGGCCGTGGAGCTTGAGGTGACCGCGGAGCTTGAGGTGACCGCGGAGCTTGAGGTGACCGCGGAGCTCGAAGTGACGGCGGAGCTTGTGGTTGACGACGTTGTGGCTGTACTGGTTCCTGCTGAGGTCGATGTTCCAGACGAGCTTGATGGAGACGCGGTGGATGTAGTAGTAACCGCGGAAGATGTAGTCGTTGAAGACACGACAGAACTTGTGGTCGATGTGCTCGTACTGGTCGCAGTGGACGACGTGCTTGAACTGAGAGTAGAACTCGAAGAGGCAATGGTGCTCGAAGAGGCAATGGTGCTCGAAGAGGTAATGGTGCTCGAAGAGGTAATGGTGCTCGAAGAGGTGATGGTGCTCGAAGAGGCAGTGGTGCTCGAAGAGGTAGTAGCAGCACTCGAGGTAGTAGCAGCACTCGAGGTAGTAGCAGCACTCGAGGTAGTAGCAACACTCGAGGAGGTAGTGACGGTACTCGAAGAGGTAGTGGCGATGCTTGTGCTGGTTGTTGTCGGCGACGACGTCGAAGCGCTAGTCGAGATGGTGGAGCTCGTTCCGGACCTTGTCGTTGATATGTCGGAGCTTGTCGACGATGCTAAACTAGTGCTCGTGGACGACTGAGTGCTAGTAGCTGATGTTGAGGTCGTCAGGCTGCTTGACGCTGACGATGTCGAGGAAGTCGAGATCGCACTCGAACTTGACGTGATGGTGGTAGTCGACACAGTTGTGCTTGTGCTCAGGCTGCTGCTAGAGGTGGAAGTCTCAGACGTAGATGGAGATACCGCCAAAGTTGAAGTCGAAATCGAGGTGCTTGTGAGACTGATTGAGCTACTGGTCGTGAAAGTCGTAGTTGTGATCGTCGATGAAGCGGAGATAGACGTCGATGAGGTGCTAAGCGAGGTACTGGTGGTGGCTGTGGTGATTGTCGTGTCTGTCGCAGATGAAGAAGTTGATAGTGGCAGCGATATCGAAGCACTGGTTGTTGACGTCAAAACCGAAGACGATGAGCTTGTAGCAGTAGTACTAGTCGTCGAGGGGAGAGAAGTTGTGGATTCCGTGGAGAGAGATGAGGTGCTAGCTGTAGTACTCGATGTGATTGAAGTACTTGTTAGGCTCGATGTTGTCGTCGTTGCTGAGATCGTAACGCTCGTCGAGGTGCTTGTAGCACTGGTGGCGGTTGTACTCGTGGCAGTTGTCTCGGCCGTGGTCGAAGTGACGATAGAGCTGCTGGAGACGCTGGAGCTGGTCGACGTTGCCACAGAGCTTGACGTGATTGTGAGAGTTGAAGTTTCTGACAGCGTGACGGATGAGGTCGAGGTCGGGCTCTCGGCAACACTCGTGGTGGTGGTCTCACTCAAAGAGCTTGGCGCGATCGATGTACTCGAGGTGGAAGATTCCTGAGTGATCGTGGATGTGCTAGATGTGCTCGAAATCGTCACCAGAGTGGAGCTACTGGACGCGCTTGAAGTCTCGACAGCACTCAAAGTTGTCGTATCCAGTGTAGACGAGGCAGTCGAGGCAGTCGTTAGGGCCGAAGTGCTGGTTTCAGCCAGAGAAGTGGTTGAAATGGCGGTGGTGCTCGATGTAGCCGAAGTCAGAGACGTTGAAGCATCGCTGGAGACACTCGAAGTACTGGTTGTCGTAGAGGTCTCGGGAGAAGACGTGCTTGAAGAACTCGCCACTTCTGTGCTGCTGCTGCTTGCGACCGTTGATGTGGACGTGGACAGCGTGCTGGAGTCTTCAGAAACCGTGCCTGTGGTAGAAGTGCTGCTTGATGCATCCAAGGTCGTTGACGATGTGGTAAGCTCCGAAGTTGCCGTGCTTTCAAGAGAAGAACTGGTAGATGTTGCCTCGATAGCTTCGGTCAAGGAGGTTGAGACTGTGCTGACTGCTGATGTGGTGGTGGCTGATGGTTCTGTGGTCGAGCTGCCATCGCTGAACGAAGAAATGTCCGAAACTAAAGTGCTGCTGTCGATTGACGAGGTACTGAAGCTGGTAATTGACGTGGACGATTCTGTTGTACTTTTGATTGTCGTCGAGCCTGATGTGCTAGAGTCTAGAGTACTTTCCACGGCTGTTGATGACGTGAAAGTCGTGAAGGTATCCGAAGAGCTCAAGGTACTGCTGGTTGTGCTGACTTCGTCCGCGGAGGTCGACGTTGAAGGTACTTCGGTTTCTGTGGTGCTTGAGTCTGACTGAGACAAGCTGACTGCTGTGCTCGTCGAGCTGTCAGACTCCGTGGTGAGCGTGGCATCTGTGCTGCTGGGATTCGTGGAAGTGATGAAAGGATCGCTGCTTGTAGAAGCGTGGGATGAAGTCTCTGTAGTGAATGAAGACGTGGACGAATCGCTTGAAACCCTGGAGCTGACATCAGTGGTCGCCTCCAATGAGGTCGCAATTGTTTCCGGAGAGCTTGTAGTGGCTTCCGAAGAGCTGCTGGTGGACTCGGCAGTCGAGGAGTCCTTTGTTGATTCTTCGGAGCTCGACTGATTGATCATTCCTGTTGAGCTTGTCGTGGACAGATCAGACGATGTCTCACTGACCGCCGAGTCAGTTGAAGATGTATCTGAAGATGCCGTTGATTCTGCCACGGTCGAGGACGGAAGTATTGAGGAATCAGAGGTGGGTTCGGCAGAAGCATCAGACGACGCGGAAGATGTCGTTTCGACTGAGGAACTTGGTACGTCCGTAGATGAAGCAGCCTGTACATCTTCGGTTGAGCTGGAAGTAGAGGCTGTTATTTCTGTGCTGATGGTGACAGGGCTGGTACTTTCACTGGTCGAAACAGTGCTTGTCTCCTCGGTGCTGGCGGTGCTTGTCTCTGCAACAGACGACGTCGTCTCTTCGATGCTGGATGAGCTCGTCTCTGTGGAGGATAAAACTGAATCCTCGGTGCTGGTGGACGTTGCCTCCTCGGTGCTGGTGGACGTTGCCTCCCCGGTGCTGGTGGACGTTGCCTCCTCGACGCTCGTGGATATCGTCTCCTCGGTGCTGATGGAGCTAGATGTGGTCGATTCGTTCGCAGTGGTGGATGATGTCGCCTCCTCAATACTGCTAGATGAGGCGGTCTCTGCAACAGAGGCGGACGAGGTTGTGTCCTCGGCGGTGGTGGACGAGGTAGTCTCTTCAGCAGATGTGAATGAGGCCGTGTCTTCAGCAGTGCTGGATGATGTTGTCTCTGCAGCGCTGCTAGTCAAGATTGTTTCTTCAACAGTGCTGGACAGGGCCTCCGTCAGAGTAGCGGTCAACGCGCTTGAGATCTCGACGGATGAGCTTGATTCTTCGGTGCTGGCTGAACTTGTCTCCGTGGTGGAATCTGAAGATGTGGAAACGGAAGATGTAGTCTCAGCGGCAGTGGAACTGTCTGAAGTTGGTTCCACAGTGCTTGAGCTGGAAGTTCCGGATGAGGACTCGTTCGACTCCGTTGGGAGTTCACTTGAAGATTCTGTGACATCAGTGGATGTCTTCGTGATTGTCGCTTCCGTCGAAGAAGATGCCGTGGGTGACTCGGTTTGGAGAGTCGATGAAGTCAGCTCAGAGGTCGTGACACTTTCAGTGACTGTCTCGGAAGTAGAACTCTCAGATGAAAGTGCTTCGTCGCTGGTAGTCTCAGTGGATGACTCGGTAGTGAAGTCAATAGATGTGATCAGCGTTGCCGACGTTGTCTCGCTCGCGGACGTGGTAGAGCTAAGCTCTGAGCTGGAAAGGTCGGTGCTGCTCGTCGAAGTTTCAACCTCCAAACTCGTCCTGGTGCTGCTATCCCCTGCATCCACTGATGTAGTCGAGCTGGTAGGTGCATCATCTGAAGATGTCGGATCACTGGTGGCAAGAGATGTGCTCTCCGTTGCATCGTCTGTTGTGCTGGATGCTGAGCTTGTAGCGTCTGACGTCGCGGTTGATAACTCGGATGAATCGACCAGGGTCTCGCTCGTCGACTCAGAAGCCGACGCGATATCCTCCGATGTTGTTGATGCGGTTGTAGCGGCAATGTCGGTCGATGCGTCGGTGTTGGACGGTTGAGAAGAGCTTGGGGTGGCGGTTGAAATATCAGAGGCTTCCACGGTCTCGACTGCCGAAGACGTCGAAGACACTTCCGATGTGCCTGTGACAGAAGATGTCGTCTCAGAACCGCTACTGAAGCTGTCGGACTCTGAAGTGGTACCGCTGGTCTCAGCTGTAGTCGAGGAAGCTCCTTCGGACGTAGACTCGAGAGCTGATTCTGAAGTCGACCCGGGTGTGGTCTCTGAGGTTGACTCGCTTGAAGTTTCCAGTGTGAGCGCTGATGTGGATGTGCTGGTCTCTGTACTGGCCTCTGAGCTGGCCTCTGAGCTGGCCTCTGTGCTGGCCTCGAGTGTGGACTCTGAGGTGGACTCTGAGGTGGTCTCCGTGCTGGTCTCCGTGCTGGTCTCCGTGCTGGTCTCCGTGCTGGTCTCCGTGCTGGTCTCCGTGCTGGTCTCCGTGCTGGTCTCCGTGCTGGTCTCCGTGCTGGTCTCCGTGCTGGTCTCCGTGCTGGTCTCCGTGCTGCTCTCCGTGCTGCTCTCCGTGCTGATCTCCGTGCTGGTCTCGAGTGTGGACTCTGAGGTGGTATCAGAGGTGGCTGTCTGTTCGTATTCCGTGGCGGTGCTTTCTGTCACAGTCGATGTCGTCAAGCTGTCTCGGGTAGAGGTGCCACTTTCAGACGGAGAATCAACCGAGGTGCTTGTCTCGAGCGTGGTCTGCAACTCAGTTTCCGATGATGTCTGCAGAGATGTGGTCGCGGCAGATTCCGAATCTGAAGTGACAGTCTCGGACACGCTGGAAGAAGAAGACGATGTTGTGGCCGGATCTGATGTTGAAGAAGCCTCCTCGGTTGAGGTCACGGATCCATCCAGCTCGGATGTTGTGGTTTCGTCTCCAGATGAGACGCTATTGACATCGGTAGATTCAGAGGAGGTAGAACTGCTTGAAAGAGTGACTGAGGTTTCGGTCTCTGTGGACTGAGATGTGTTCGTCGCACTATCGGACTCCTTTGAGGTGGTGGCAGAGGTCAATCCAGCTGTGGTCTGACTGTCCGAGTTTGTTGATGCAGGATCCGAAGTTGAAGTAGAAGTCAGGTCGGCCTCGCTGGATTCACTGGTGCTCGCCAAAGTCAAAGACTCCGTGGAGGTCTCGCTTGCTGTGACTTCGCTAGAGCTCGATTCGCCTGGAACCACAGGTTCGCTCGACGTTGTTGATTCGGTCGTTCTGATGGTGTCGCTCGTCGTAGACTCGCCCGTGGAAATAAAAGAGTCAAGGCTTGAAGAAGAGGGGCTTCCAACTGATGTGGATGGATCTTCGCTGGTGGAAGTGGGAATCCCATCGCTGGTGGAAGTCGACCGATCCAGACTCGAGGTAGAATCTTCAGACGTTGCCGTTGGATCAGGACTTGTCGAAGACAGATCTGCCGTTGTTTCCAAAGCTGTGGAAGACTCGATGGTCGTGAAGGTTGTCGAGACAGAGTCTGTTGTCGTCGAATCGTCACTCGATGTGGCTGACTCGGTGGCGCTCGAGCTTTCATCGGAACTTAAGACTTCGCTCGCGGTAGGGTCACTCAGGAACGTGACTGTCGCTGTCTCTGACGAAGAGACTCCACTTGAAGTGATCTCTCCAGGAGTAGCATCAGTCGAGCTCGTGCTACGAATCGAGATGCTTGTGGTGGACTCCGTTGTCTGCGAGGTGGTCTCGGAGGTATCGCCAGTCGACGTCGGCACTGTCCCAGCTGTATCACTTGATGTTGACTCTTCTTCTTCGGCTGTCTGCGACGCTGAAATCGATGTCTCTGTGGAGATGAACACTTCGTCACTCGAGGCAGTGGATGTTACGGTGGCAGTTTCAACGACAGTAGATGAGTCCGTTGGTTCGGTACTGCTGGTCTCTTCGGAAAGCCCTGAGGACGTGTCTGTTGTAAGGGATTCGCCGGTGCTGGTGGTGGACTCTGTCTCTGACGTCGATGTGCTCGTCTCCTCTTCTGAAGCTGATGTGACTTCTGAAATGTTGCTTGTCAAGGTCTGTAGGGTTGTTGGGACGCTGCTAGATGATGAAGGTTCGAGACTGGAGCTGGACTCGTCGCTACTCGTTTCGACAACGCTGGAAACATCGGTGGCAGAACTGGAGGTTTCACTGCCTGATAGGGTTGACTCGGAGACAGAGCCATCATCTGAAAACACTGAAGTTGACAAATCCGTTTCAGTGGACGACAACACAGACGATGTGTCCTCCGTCTGGCCCGATGATGTTGTATCAGTACCGCTTGAACGAATCGAAGTCTCAAAAGTGCTCGGCTGGAACGTGCTGATGGTAATGATGGTAACTTCGACACTACTGGAGATGGCACTGGATGAAAGACTGGCAGACGAAGTGCTGGTGGAATCCGATTCAACATCGTCCGTTGTGCTGTCCTCGGAAGAAGTAGAGCGCACGATGGTCGTGAATGTCGTGGAGATGAAAGTCGGAAGCACCGAGATCTCTTGTGAGCTGCTGTCGGTGGATGATGATTCATCGCTAAGAGAAGAAGTGCTCTCAATGACTGCAGAAGTCTCCGTAGTGTCTGAACCTGAAGAAGCCGAAGAGGTGCTCGAGGCAGTGGTCTCAAGCTCCTCGGAAGTGCTTGAGATGTCGAACGTTTCAGTCTCTACACTTTCAGAAGAAGAGCTCGATGCTTGTGAGCTATCTGAAGCTTCCGTGCTTGAAGACGTGTCGCCCGCGGTGGAGGAAGTTGTCGAGTCAAAGGTGATGTCTGAGCTGGTGCTGAGGGTCTCTGACTCCGTCGCTGTGATGGATGTGAAGTCCTCACTCGTCTCGGTACTATCTAAGCTTGAGATAACAGTAGTGTCACTGGCACTTTCGTCTGTGACAGAGGTCGAGACAGAGGTGTTAGAATCTGTGGTCGAAGTGATAGACTCGCTGACAGTGGGCTCGCTTCCAGTTGTTTGGGTTGAAGATGAGCTTTCTGTAGGCGATGGAGTGTCCGCGGATGAGGAGATATCACTCGTAGCGAGAATGGGATCTGTGATTGAAGTGGCATCGGAAGTTGAGGTGTTGTCTGATGTGCTGACAGTTTCCGATGTAGTCTCTGGAGTTGTTTCTGTGAGGCTGCTACCCGTGGTAGCAGTAGCATATGGACTGGAGGAACTTTCGGAACCAGTATTGATCGAAGTACTCTCTGTGGACTCTGAGCCAGATGATGCTTCTTCGGATGTACTCCCTTCGGAGGTTGCCTCTGATGATGTGCTGGTCTCTGACGAGATGGTATCTGACGACGTGCTGGTCTCTTCGGTGCTGGTATCTGACGACGTGCTGGTCTCTGACGACGTGCTGGTCTCTGACGACGTGCTGGTCTCTGACGACGTGCTGGTCTCTTCGGTACTGGTTTCTGATGTGATGTTTTCAGAAGTGTTGTCCTCTGAAGTACTGGATTGTGACGAAGAGCTCGACTCTGAAGATGTACTGGGCTCCGACGTGCTGGTGCTGACTTCCGATGAAGTGTTGGTGTCCGGCAACGAAGTGGCATCTGACGAGATGGTTTCCGATGAATCATTGGCCTCTGAAGTGATGCTAGCTGTTGTAGACGCATCGATGTCCGTAGAAGAAAGGTCCGCCAAGGTGGTACTCGTGATCGAAGAAGTAGCGGTATCAAGCTCCGAAGTCACAGAGTCAGTCTCTGTCGAAGCCGATGACTCCGAGTTGGTTGTCGAGTCGGAGGACGTGTCGGAACTAGTTGTAGTGTCTGATACTGTTTGGGTGGGAACATCCTCTGTAGATGATGAGTCTGCAATTGAAGTAGATTGTGAGGTAGATTCGGTGCTGCTGTCTGAGCTAAGCGTGGAGCCGGGCTCTGTGGTGGACTCGAATTGCGAGTTGGCAGTGTCTGAGATGGGAGAGCTGGAGACATTATTCGAATCGGAGCTGGTGGTGACATCAACATCGGTTCCTGAGGCTGTGGTTGAGACCTCTGAGGTAGTCTCTGATTCAGAAGTGCTTTGAATGTCTGATGTGGCTGTTGCCCCCGTGCTCAACGTCGTCTCTAGGGTGTTCGGGTCCGAGGTGGTCGTGTCATCTGTTTCAGTCCCGGTTTCCGATGTGCTGGTGAATTCGGAGACAGTCGTCTCGGAGGATGCATCGGAGGTTACTTCTGTAGAGCCTTCGGGATCTGACACCGACGAAACTGTACCAGAGGTAGTCTCTGAGCTGGTGGTAGCATCTGGTTTGGCTGTGGTATCTGAAGTAGTTGTGGGCTGAGAGTCTGTACTCGTCTCTAAGTCTGACAGAACTGTTTCCGAGGTGGTCTCCGAGGATGCTGGAGATGTGGTCTCAGAAGTGGCTGAAGTTCCTGAGCTAGACGACTCTCCATCCGCACTGGTGCTCGAGTCGGAAGTAAAGGAAACAGTATCTGAGCTGGACTGCGAGCTTGTGGAGGGCTCAGCGGTCGGGTCTGTGCTTGTGGTGACCTCAGTTGAGACCTCAGATGTATCACTTGTCTCTGTGCTTGACGCCGTGCTTGACACAGTGATATTGTCCGAGATAGAGGTTGCCTCAAGTGCGGGTTCTGATGTTGACGTGGAGCTGGCGGTATCAGGCGAAGAGTCAGCCTCTGTGGTAGTCTCCGATGTTGGCGTCTCTGTTGTAGATTCGGTATCTAAGGTGGTCTCATTCACTGAGGTCGATGTTTGGCTGTCAGATGAGATCAAACTCTGGATTGAAGTGATGCTCGAAGTGGACTCTTCCTCTGTCATGGCGACGCTGCTTGCGTCGCTCTGTGCGGTAGACATTCCTGACGACGTTTCCACTGGATACGTCGGGGTGATGGACTCGATCGTTGAATGGGAAGACGAGGGCGAGACAGTATCTTGTGACGTCTCCGAAGAGCTGGTCTCCGCAGTCGTTGTAGTGTCGACTGTCCCGGATCCTGATTCTTCTGAAGTCGATGTGCTCTCACTGATTGAGGTGCTGTCGAGCCCAGAGGAACTGATCGATTCAATTTGCGTCGTGGACGAGGTGAAAGATGACGTCTCGCTCTCCGATGTGGATGTGACTTCGAGGGCGGAGGTGGCTTCGCTGCCAGAGAGAGATGTCGTATCGCTTTCGGAGTCAGTCGTGAGGCCAGTTTCAGTCGGCGAATCGCTCTCCGTCGAGGTATCGGCTGTCTCAATCTGCGTGGCTTCTCGAGTGCTTGAAGTGGCCTCGGCTGTTGCAGTGGAATCGCCGCTGAGAGTGTCGGTGGTTGAGTCAGAGCTACTGCTGGTTGAAGATTCCTCGAGTGATGAAGACACGAGAGGCGCCTCGCTGGTCGTACCGATGTCCTCTGTAGTGCTGACAACAGTCGAAATCTCGGAGGTGAGGTCGACAGTAGAGCTCGAGCTTGAAACCGTGGTTGAAGTGCCATCTGTCGAGCTGTCCTCTTGCGTGAGAGTCCCGGAACCTGAACCAGTCTCGGCGCTCGTAGCACCCTCTCCGGATGTCGAGAACTCATCTGAGCTTGAGCTGGGCTCGAGAGTCGAGGATTCTTCGGTGTCAGAGACTGGAGAGCTAGTGCTAGGTCCAGAGCTTGATGTGTCTTTCGTTGCCGAGATGGCTTCAGAAAAGCTGGTCTCAGAGGTAGAATCGGAGGACAAGGTCTCCGAGCTTGAAGTATTCTCGGTGAAAAGACTGCTGACGATGCTTGAAGTCTCCGAGATCGAGCTGGTATCTGTGGCTGTGATAGATGCCGTGGCGAGATCATCGCTGGTCGAGTCAAGCTCGGTTGATGAATCGCTGCTTGTGCTGGCCTCCGTGGTTGTGCTGGATTCCGCGAGCGTGCTGGTATCCGAGCTTGACAGGATCTCCGTTGATGAAATCTCTTCGAGAGTTGACATCGTAGTGGCTTCAGAGCTTGAAATCGCATCAGACGATGTACTTGAAGTGTCTCCGATGGATGTCGTGGTCAAGAACACTTCGGTTGTGTCACTTGATACTGTGATGTCCTCCGTAGCCGTGGTCACCAGTTGAGTCTCAGTCGTTTCCAAGTCAGTAGAAGAACTCGAGTCCGTGGCTGACTCTTCAGCGGTGGAAGATGTTGCATCTTGTGAGCTAGAGCTGGGCTCGGTCGAGATGGTGTCTGCTGAAGAGATGTCTGAAGTAGACGTGGAACTTTCTAGAGTTGGGCTTTCCTGACCGTCTGAGGTCGATGAAGCTTCCGCCGATTCAAAAGTAGAAGATACGGCCGAGATTGTCTCTATAGATGAAGTGGCTGGGTATACCTCCGTGCCTGTGTCGCTCCCAGTCGAGCTCGTCTCAGTAGCCGTCTCAGAGTCTGGAGCGGAAGTGGCATTGTCGGTAGTGGCCGTAGTATCTGAGATTCCAGTTGACGAGAGGCTATCCGACAAGCTCTCTGAAGAGGTTGAGGTGTCTGACGCACTCGAAGCATCATCTGTGGTAGAAACGGCTGTCGTCGTCGAATTGTCTTCTTCGGTGGAGGGTCCTGGCGTCTCCGTGATTGTAGGGCCGGTGACAGTAGAGGTGGCGCCCGGTGATGCCGAAGGCTCCGAGGTCTCTTGTGACGTGGTCTCGGAAACACTGAGAGAGGTCGTGTTGTCATCAGATGAAGTTGATGATGCTGTGCTGGTGCTGGTGTATGCGTCTTCCGTGGAGACAACCGTCTGGGATGCATTGGTGGGTTCGGAAGATGTGAGAGACTCCGTGTCATCGCGAGCTGATGTGCTGGTTGAGCTGAGTTCGATGGGTTCGGTGATGGTTTCACTGCTGGATGTTTCCGATGTCGTCAGGCTTGCAGACGTCTCGGAAATGAGACTTGATGCTGCGGGCTCGCTTTCCTCAGATGTGGTTGAGGAGATCACGTTGGTATCGGAAGCTCTTGTCTCGGTTTCCTGTCTGGTGGTTGTGTTCACGGTGGTAGACTCGTCGGTGGTGTTACCAGAGGCCTGCTGGGTCGAAGAAGACTCTGTCGCTGACGAGATGTCGTCAGATGTTGATTCAGCCTGGGATGCAGAGGTCGTGGTAGCTGAATCTGGAGATTCAATTGAGGTGATGGTGTCGGTGCTCTTCGAGATCTCCGTCGAGGAAGTTCCAGTCGAACTCTCAGATTCGGAAAGTGAAGTTTCCAGTGTTGAAATTGATTCGCTGGCAGACGTGGACGAAAGATCCGATGTGGCTGTGGATATGTCTGTCTCTCTGCTCGAGCTGGCGACTGTGCTCTCCTCAGTTGACAAGGCTGAAGTTTCGCCTGTCGTCTCCGAAGATTGGAAATCAGATGTCGAGGTTGCATCTTCGAACGTAGTGGTCTCGGTGATCTCATCGGACATCGTGGCTGAAGCTCCAGGCGTAGGTTCTTCTCCAGCAGAGGTAGAACTGGCTTCAGTCGTGGTGTCAGGCAGATCGGTGATGGAATCTGTTGTCGAGACCTGGGACACGGTGTCGCTGCTCTCCTCCGACAAAGTTGTTTCGGTTGTGGTACCCGTCGTGACACTGTCGTCGACAGATCCTGTCGTCGGTTCCGACGATGCTGCACTCGTGGAAGCACTCTCGCTGCTAGATGTCGTCGAGGTCTCCTCAGAAATGGACGAGCTGGCGGTGTCCAGGGTGGGAGACGTCGTCCCAGATGCGTCGCTTGATAGCCGACTACTGGCAGTTGCTGACGGTGGCACCGTATCGCTGGAAGTTGAGGATTCGACACTTGAGGTAGACGAAGCAGGGGATGTGGCTTCTTCGTCAGAGGTGCTGCCCACAGCTGCTGTCGTTGAGTGAGAAGTTGTAGCTTCAGTAGACGTTTCGGACCCGAGCTCTGTCGTGGTAGTCGTGAAGATGGCGGTAATGATCGTTGACTCGACAGTGATACTGTTGGAGGGCAGGCTGGACAGGCTGGTCGTTGTCTGATCCTCTCCAACGGTCGTCTCGAATGTCGTTAGCGACTCAGAAGTGGCCTCTGAGGACTCGGAGCTAGTCGAAGATGTATCAATAGTGCTGCCATCGAGACCAGAGGTAGTGTCAAAGCCAGCGGAGGTCGTGTCAGTTGACGAGCTGCCATCGGATGGTCCCGCGCTATCGCTGACGGTAGAAGCCAGGGTCTCGGAGACATCTGTGGTTTCGGCGCTTGCAGTCAACAAGTCGCTCGCAGATGACTGACTAGTACTTTCTGGAACGGCAGACTGTTCCACGGAAGCCGAACTACTCTCTGCACTCGAGATATCTGGCCCCTCGGTCTCTGTCGCACTGATAGTTGGAATAGTAGATGATGGCTCGTCGCTGAGAGAAGCCGAGCTCGTACTGCTCGTAGTAGAATCTTCGAAGTCCGTGGCGGACGAAAAGCTCGTCGAAGGTTCTTCAGTCGGAAGATACGAGGCAGTAGTGTCAGTAGATGATGTGTCTGAGGGGTCAGACAGGGTAGATGCAGTGCGGGTATCGCCAGACTGAGACGCCAGAGCTTCCGTCGAAGTGGTTTCTTCTGTCGTCGTCAATGCCGCAGTGACAGTGTCGGCGATGCTCTCAACGGTACTGTCGGTGGTGCTACCCCCCTCGGATGTGGTGCTTTCCGATGATGTATTGGATTCAATCACCGTGGTATCATCAATGCTGTTGCCCTCCGTGGTGCTATTTTCGGTCGCCGTGGTTTCTGGATCTTCGCCACCGCCAGTAGTGGATGTCGTCTCAGAACTCGTGCTGTTCTCCGTGGTAGTGCTGAGGACCTCCGTGTCCGTGTCTATGTTGGTCGCGGTGCCATCTAGCGTACTGCTGACAGCGGTTGAAGCGTCTTCAGTGCCGCTCGAGTCGGCATCGTCGGTGGAAGAGGGAGACACGGAACTGCTGACGGTGCTGGCAGAATCCCCAGTCAAGATGTCGGTGCTCCTGACTGGAGAAGCAGTGGAAAATTCCGTGGCTGCTTCTGTGGTTCCAAGGTCTGATGCACTGACAGAGCTCGAGGGTCCCAGCGAGCTGGCGGTCTGCGCAGGCTCGGCTGCCGACGAGGTAGAAATGTCGGAAGCTGTATCCGTGGCGGCTTGTTCGGTGCTATTTGAAGCCTCGAATGAAGTGGCAGAAGGATCGCTTGTCGCTGAGGACGCATCAGTCTCCAGAGTGGTGGAAGGGTCGACAGTCAAGTCGAATGATTCCGTGGAGGTCGAAACAGTGGATGTGGAGGATTCCAAGCTCGCTGTGTCGCTTTCTCCAGTGACTCGTGTCTCCTCGGTCGCGGTTCCCATGAAAGTTGAGGAGTTTTCGGTAGTTGAGGAGGCTTCTATTTCTGAGCTCACCCCCAGGTCACTCGTAGTTGATGCGGTGAATTCCATGGCCGTGGTCGTGTCGAGTGAGTCCGATGCAGAGCTGACAGTACCTGACGTATTTTTCGGTCCCAGGCCTGACTCGCTGTCCGAGGAAGTCCCAGAAGCAGTAGTTTCGGGCGAAGCGTCCGTCGATGAGGAGATCCCAGAAGTAGCCAGATCCGTGGTGGATGTCTCATTCTGTGTCGCCGAGGGCTGGGCTTCAGTGTCAGAGGCTGTCGTCGTCTCTTCGCCAGAAGAAGCACTGGCCGAAATAGCATCATCTCTTGTGGATGTCGTCGAAGTATTGGCAGGTTCAAGTGTATCGAGTGAGGACTCGTTCGATGTTGGCTCATCAGAGAAGTCGCTCGTGGATGTGGCGGTTGAGGTGGTTGTGAGCGATGTATCGTCACTCAGCGTTGACGTAAACAGCGTCGTGGAGTCCAAGGAGATGGACAACACATCCGAAGACGACATGCTGGGCAACACATCGACTGTGCTGGTTCCTTCACCGGTGCGAGTTTGGTCATCTTCCGATGATGCCGATTCCGTCGAGGTGCTCGTGGTGGCCGAAGAGGTCGAACCAAGGGCCTTATCATCTGTGGCGCTTTCAGAGGATTCCGTAGCAGTAGAAGTGCTGCTATAGGTCAGTCCACCGCTGTTGGTGATCGTCTCGCTACTCGTAATAGCCTCGCTAGTGGTGAGGAGGGTGTCGGTCTCAGCCTCGCTAGTACTGGTCTGCCCAGTGCTCGAACTCTGGGATACATTGCCATCGGTTGTGCTGGAGGTGCTTGTTTCATCGTCGGTAGGTCTTGCTCCATCTGTTTCTGTAATCGAGTCGGTATCAGAAGCATCATCTGACGTTCTGGTGGGTGAAGAGTCACTTCCTAGACCCGTAGAAGGTGTCAGGGACAGGGTAGTAGGGTCGTCCGAGATGGCCAATTCCACAGTGGTTGTGCTAATCAGGGTCGGAGCAATTGAAGGGCCGTCGGTTGAGCTGCCGCTGGTAAGCAACGTACTCGTCGTTGAATCGGTCTCAGCCGTGGGGACGTCTGGGGTAGATGCGGTATCGGGCGGGATTTGGGTTGTTGAGGGTTCGGTGTCGGACGATGTGCCGCCAGAAGACGAGAGGCTGGGGTCGATGGTCTCTGTCGTGATTGAAAGTCCAGTCGATTCGATGTCAGGGTCGGCCGAGGCGCTTCCATCGACACCGGTTGAGGTGCTCAATGCGCTGGCATCTTCAGATGCGCTCCCTGACGCTGTGGCTTCGAGGTCTGAAGACGTGGATGGAAGAATGACTGTCAGGGACTCGCTCACAATCACGGTCACCGAGTCGATCGTGGATTCTGAGGGAAGAGTGCCGCCACGAGAAGATGCGGTGGACAAATCTTCGACTGGGCCAGTTGGCGGTGTTCCGTCGCTTGGCCTCGGAGAGGCCGCTAGCTCTGACGTGCTGGTCTCGAGAGCAGGCTGCGTGGCTCCCGTTGGCAAAACCTCCACGGAAGAAGACGGAGTGTTGCTGGGATCCACAGAAATCTCTCCTGATGAGGTATCTGGAGCAGTTGAAGGCGTGGAAGGGGTGCTGGACTCGGTGATGCCTGGTGTCTGAGGTGACACTGAGCCTGGATCAGCTGATAGTGTATCGAGGTCTTCCGAGGAGACGGTAGGCTCATTGGCCTCGGTAAGCGAGCTTGTATCCCCGATTCCTGGCGCAGTCAAGATTGGCTCGGTCGGGGACAAGCTCGAGGTCGCAGTGGACGAGACTGAGTCCGGGCCAGGGTCAGTAGGAGCAGAAGCCGCGTCCTGCGGATCTCCAGATGATCCAGATTCCGGCAACAAGGACGAAGAGGTTTCCAAAATGGACGAAGCTTCGATTTCGGAGCTCAGAATTGTGATCAATGTCTCGATAAAGCTGGTTTCCGATGTGATCGCCGAAGACGTGGCGGAGGCATCGACTCCAGAAAGCTCCCCTTGATCAGTGTCGAGGGGCAACGGGGTGCTCTCCTGTGCTTCAGATGCGCCAGGTGACTGTACAACTCCGGGAGTTTGGGGGGCTGGCGAGATCGCCCCAGTAGGGGGATCGTCCGAGAGGTGCGAAGGCGTGAAAGTCTGCAATGCATCGCTGGTCTGAGGCGAAAGGCTCCCGCCCTCGCCTGGGACTGGCAGTGCACCCTGGCCTGCGCCCGTTCTCGAAGCTTGTAGTGGATCAACCACGATGAAGGTACCAGGGTTGGTGCCGCTTGGGAATATGGTGGACACAGTGGTGAGCTCGGTGATGGTGAAGGTGGCGTTGAAGGACGTCGTCGTGATGGTGACGAATGATGTCTGCAATGCAGGAACAGGGTCCGGCCCGGGCCCTGTCTCGACGCCTGGATCCTGGGTCGCAGCCGGAGTCGTTCCAGTCCCGGTAGGTCCCCCAGCTGCAGCTCCTGGAGCTGCAGCACCAGAGTCCGTTCCAGCGTCCGAGTCGGATTCACCGCCCTGGACGCCATCTGAACCAGGACTGGAACCAGTACCCTGCCCAGTGTCGGGGCTGGATGGTGCGTCGGTGCCAGAGCCGGAGTCATCCTCGCCGTCCGGATCTGAGCTGCCAGAGCCAGAGCCAGAGCCAGAGCCAGAGCCAGAGCCAGAGCCAGAGCCAGAGCCAGAGCCAGAGCCAGAGCCAGAGCCAGAGCCAGAGCCAGGGGCAACCGCTCCAGACTCATCGTTGCCTGAAGACGGCCCCGAGCCTGCGCCTTGCCCACTGCCTTCCCCGGCCCCGCCGCCGTCAGGGCTCGGGTCGGGTTCGCCGCCCTCGTCAACGCCCAAGCCAGCTTGTCCATCATCGCCGTTGACCAGCCCCGAATCGAGGTCGGAACCGCCGTCCTGGCCGCCGCCTGTGCCGGGCGTGCCACCTGGTGTGCTGCTAGGAGAAGCCCCTTGGCCTGAACCATCGCTGCCTATGTCTCCTGAGTTGCTGCCATTGCCTGTGTCGGAGTCGGAGCCTCCGTCTTGACTGCCTCCAGAGCCGGGCACGCTGGCCTGACCGCCGTCTGAGGTGTTCCCGGGAGAAAGGCCCTGGCCTGGGTCGGTGTTTCCATCGTCTCCAAAGCTGTCGTCGCTGCTTGTGACAGAACTGGAGCCGCTGTCTTGGTTGCCGCCTGTGCCCGGCGTGTTGCCCTGGCCGCCTCCTGATAAGCTGCCGGGAGAAGCGCCTTGATCTGAGTCGGCGCCGCCAACATTCTCCGAGTTGCCGTTGTTGTCTGTGCCAGAGCCATCACCGGGATCAGAGCCTGGGTTTGAGCTTCCTTGGCCGCTGCCTTGGCCTGATCCAGCTCCAGCCCCGGAGTCTGAGGATGGTTCTTGGTCATTCCCGCCGCCAGGTTCATCGCCTGTTCCAGAGTCGACTCCCGCGCCAGATCCACCCATGTCATTACCATTGTTGTTGCTCTCGTTACTGTCGTTGTCATCGTTGTTGCTGTTGCTGCCTCCATCGCTGTTGCTGTTGCCTTCATTGTTGCTGTTGCCGTCGGTGCCAGCGCCGGCGGGTGCTTGGTCCTGGCCTGACCCTGTGTCAGAATCACCTGAACCAGGGTCTTCGATGCCTCCAGGCTGGTCGTCGCCGCTATCAGACCCTGTCTGGCCTTCGTCTTGCCCTGGTTGGAGCGCCGCTGCACCACCTCCTTCAGTCGAGCTTCCAACGCCAGCATTAGAGTCGTTCCCTGCAGCGTCGCCGCCATCTGCACCAGGGACGGGGCTGCTGTTGGCCGGCCCGACCTGGGGTGTCGGCCTGAGAACGATCAGAGTCCCTGCCGCCGTGCCTTGTGGCATGATGGTTGACACAGTCGTCGGTGCCGTGAGAGTCGTGTTGCCATCATACGTCGGGATGACGCTGGTGACAAATCTTGACGGGTTCGTCGTCGTCGAATCGTCAATTGGGAGGTCCTGCGTCGTCAATACTTCCAACGGCCACGGCAGTGCCTCAAGAGCCTGTTGGGGGATTCCCCTATCCCTCGCCCGCGCCTCGATCCAGTCGTGGGGGCCGATGTAGACGATCTGGAGGACAACGTCGAGGCAGTCGCTCCTGTCAGGGTCGGTCTGGCACGTCTCATCGTTGACGGCCGTTATGTTAGTGCCGTTGCCGACTTGTCGAAGTGAAAGCCTGTTGTAGTGGAGGCGGGCGAGGATATGATGGATAGATGGCGCGAGAGACAACCATATTGTCCAAGCTCGCATGTCGACAGGCGTGCGTTGGCATCATGAAGAGGCCCTTATTCAACGAGAATGTCGTCCTAGGAAATAGTCTGTGGTGTTCTGCGTCGTGGGGGGGTTAGCATGTCGATGTGGTGTGTGCTCCGAGCCACCTGTCGTTGGTCGTCCATAAGGAGGGGCGCAGGGGCGAGCTAGAAGGATGTCATCTGCGGGTGTTTTCCATGTTCGAGTGGATTGGAGGGGCTGTGAAACGCACTCGGAAGATGAGAAAACATCCGGCTCCTCCGCCATCCTCTTCGGTGACATCTGGTTGCCACGGCGAGTGAGGTGACATTCCGTGTGACTTGGAGCATATATGACAGCTCGAGGCGGGAACCCGAGCACGGCTCGCCCGAACACGGAAGGGGGACGTCTGCGTCAACAGACGCCATGTCTTCAAGTCTTCAGCTTTGCCTGGCACTTCGCCCGTTAGAGTGGAGGCGACTGGAGCGTGTGCGGGCAACCCGCTGTTTGCTGTGCAATGCTGTCATCGACAAGCGTCGTGTCAGACCCTGATCTGGGCTGGCATGATCTGGCACAAAGATCAAGGGTAGGGTGGTCCCGTGTCTCGCGGGGACATGTAGATCCGATGGCCGGTTGCGCACCGAGACATGTCAGTAGATGATGTCTTACGAGAACGGCGCTTGTCCGGTTGACAAGCTCCGGCTTGCCAAGCGGACGGTGAACTCTAAAATCATTCCGGGGGCTGGAACCGGGGGCGTGGATGGACGAGCAGGTAAACACGGGATCGACGAGGTCGGATCTCCAACAGCCCTGTCGCTTAAGAGGGACCAGTCGGAAGCCAGGAATAGAAACGGGTTGACCGTTTGCAGGTTTGAAATTCTAACGCCCTAACTCCGCCGCGTGTTGATGATGATACATCGATGCCCGCAAATGCCGGGGGGCAATGTTTTCCTCCCGCAAGGTATACGAAGAAAGTCCAGGGTCCTATTCCTCGGCAGGCCGTTCTGCCGGGTGGAAACCACAAATAGGCGGCTCTGTGCCAGCCTTATAAACCGGAAAGAGGTCGCAAGTGAGTGAGAGAGATGGATGAGGTGACGGAATCAGAGTCGCAGCAGGCATGTGACCAAGGCTGCGAAGCCGACTGTCCAGCCCAAGGCGTCGCCAACAAGAGGGTTCGAGGCTGCGCTCGTCCGCATGGCAGGGCCGGCGCAGTGTATCGCCTTGGAGGCCGTCTGGAGGTCTTCGCTGGAAGCGCGCATCTGCACGCAGTCTGTGATGTTCTGCGAGTCGGCGTAGAACGTGGAAGAGACGTTGGTGAGGCAGGTCGAGTAGCACGGGATGCTGTTGGTTTCAGTCTCGGCGACCAGTTGGAACCAGCGCTGGTACGTCAACTGAAAGTCGTCGCCCAGGGCCTCGCAGCAGGCCTCCACGACAGGAGCGAGGGAGTCATTGGAGGGAACGGCGCAGCCTGACCAGGCATCGTTCTCTCCAGTCCGCGGCTCCTGGACATAGTCCGGGTTGTTGTGGGTGCACAGCGCGGTGACGTTACGGCTGCTCATTTTGGGCGAAGAAGAGATACCGAGGCTGTGTTGGCAGGTGGCGGTGGCAGCGATCGACGTCGGGACCGGACTCTGGTGGTCGTCGGCAAGGCGTCCAGCGGTTGAGCTGCTCGTCTCTGCGTCGCTTTTGCCGGACGGTCGCAAGTCGCCAAGCCGGCAGGGGAAGCGAGATGTGTCAGAAGAATCTCGCAGACTCGAAAAGAGGGCGAAGAGGGCTCGCGGGCGGGTGAGGCGCTGGAATGCACGTCACGGCTGCCGTCGGAGAGCGAGCGCCGGTGCGCGATTGGGGAAAGGTCGGCCAGGGAGAGTCGATTGCGCAGTGCTTTCGAGCGATGGCTGATCAGGTTGTCATCGGGCGGTCGATGCAATGGCGTCGCGTCGTCTGGCGGTCGTGATTCTCGTCGAGATTATGGTAGGTTAGGCCTGGAGGCAGAAGAAGCCAGCCAGGCCGCCTGGGCATCGTGTGCTTTGGACGAGGGAAGCAAGTTGTGTGGCACGTTCTGAACGCCAAGACTCTTGGTATCAGCCCGGAACATCTTTCGCGCGGCGCCGTCAATCCACACCGAGGCCTTGGCAGCGTCTCACCGTTGGATGTCGCTCATTTAGGCTCACACACCGAGTAAGCATAACAGACCGAGGAGTGGGCCTTCTCACCGAAGCGGCCTGTGCGTTGAGGCCAAGGTGGACACCGAGTGTCGAGTCAAACATGCACGGTTTGAAGCCGCGGGCGCCAGATGCAGTCGAAACAGCCCCCGTCACCGCAGACATTACTTCTCATTGAACGATGGCTATTTTAACGTCAATGAGCCTGGCCACCGCGCCGGACCATCTCCGCGGGAGACTTGCGGCGTCGATTTTCCAGGGCATGTCACGGCAACCTGCTTAGGTACGCAGGTATCCAGGTACATGTACAGACCGACCCGGCGCCATCACCCCGCGCGTCATAGGACGTCATCTGGTCAAGCTCACGGGGTCGCATCGAGGCTGCCGCACACCGTGATCACTTGCGGCAACCCACGATTGTGTACCATGCTTCGAATCACCATGTCTTCGACATTCAAGATCCATTCTTAGCTCTGCCGTTGCCTGGCTGCCGCCTGTCACCTGCAACCCTCAGCACAGTCGACTTGATCACCAGCCGGCGCTTGCAATCCGCCAACGATCGATCGGCTCGCTGGCTTCGCCTCTTCAGCTATACGACCCCTCCCCGCGTTATGCTTTAGCTCTTCATGCAGCCTGACATAATGGGCTACTGGTCTGTGGCATTCCCCCGCCCCTTGGGCATCATACAAGTACTCTCTGCTGCGACAAGCCTGACACTTCCCGTCTCCAGCTGAACAAGTCCTCTGCCACTTTCCGAACCATCTCTCGACTTCGCACCGTCTTATCTACTTCCAAGTCACCTGGTTGATCGCCGATAAAACTCTCTGCTGCCTGCAGTCAGCCTTCTCCGAAAGCCTCCCCGTCGTCCTCGTGACCCAGGTCTTGGTACTCGTCGAGTCACATCGCAGCCGCCTCGAGACCGCCGCATTCAAAGACAACTACATCCCCTGACCGAACCTTTCAAGGCGTCTTTCGCCACGTACCAAGCCGCACCGCCAACATGCCTTCGGACACAAAAAGCGCGGCGGCGTCGAGGGCTGCCGAGATGCAGGAACTCACCCGCCGAGAACGCAAGTTTGAGGAAATGGAATCGCAGCTCCCAGACCCTAGCCTCACGACTCTTCAGGCTGCTTTCACCATGCCTACGACCGACAAGCTCCTTTCCTACCTTGGTAGCCACAACCCCCTCGGGCGACCCGTCACCGACGACGATATCGTCTGGCTGTTGGATAACACCGCCTACAAGGGCTCGCGCTTCGGGGGGTGGCAGGCCGAGTTTGTCGCCGCCGTCTTTGAACAGGAGCCCAAGTGCAAGGTCGTCGACATGGTGACAGGCATTGCGGAGAAGCTCGGCATTGCGGACGACGCTGAGGAGCGCAATACCATCGAGGAGCGCCTGTTGCCCTTCCTTTGGGACGTCAGGCCTGCGCGACAGGTCCGTGTCGTCCACCAAGGCAAAGAGCTCACACTGGGACCGACGGGACGCAACGGCATCAGCACCGACATCGTCAAGGTCAACGATCAGCCCAGCGGTACGGCCGTCAAGGCCAGCGCTGCCGTCCCTCGGGGTGCGAAGGGCGTTCTGGACATGAAGACCTACTATGCCGCACCCGAGGGATGGGCGGTTCTCTCTGGTAAGTGCGGCCTCGTGGACGGTACTCTCAACACTGGCTAACCACCCACCTCCAGACATCGATGATACGATCAAGATCACACAAACGAGCGATCCCCTTGGCATCCTCCGCAAGACCTTTGTCGACCCTCCAACTGCTATCCCCGGCATGCCCGAGCTCTACAGGCACATCGCCTCACTGATCCCCAAGGAGGCGCCATGGTTCTACCTGTCGGCCTCGCCCTACAACTTGTATCCCTTCCTGCGCGAATTTTGCCACCAATGGTTCCCTCACGGCACCCTTATCCTCCGCGACTCGAGCTGGCGTACCGTCGCCGGTCTCCTGAGTGCCCTCACCATGGCTACGGAGGAGTACAAGATCGACCGAATGCGGAAGGTCCACTCCTGGCTGCCAAAGCGCAAGATGATTCTCATCGGCGACTCCACCCAGTCAGACCCCGAGGCATACGGGGATATGTGAGTACAAGCACCTACAATCGGCATGGCCCTTCGTGGTAGATGGCACCGAGCTAATCTGGTTCCCCGCGACGATAGTTACCGCGAGTTCAAGGGATGGGTGAAGCTGATCCTCATCCGCAAGGCGACCGACGTTGCGGCCATCGGCATCGATGCCAAGAATGAGCCCAAACGCTTCGAGGATGCCTTCAAAGATGTCCCGAGAGAAGTGTGGCATGTCTTCGAGGACCCCGACGAGTGCCACCGCATCGTCGAGCGCGTCGTCAACCCCCAGCCTCAGCCCCAGTAATGACCGGTCCAAACGCCGAGACTTACGAGCGCTGCCTCGCATCTGTGCGAACCACTCTTCGCATGGAGCTCGGTCTTGCGCACGGTGATGCACCCAAGACTGGCCTCCGAGGGGACTTTGTCGGGGGGTCCGGGGGACCCGGATTCGAGCCGGGCGTTTTGACGATTTTACGACTTGGCATGGTTGCTGGTTTTGAACGCATCTGACACGAACTTGACGACTACGAGTAACGAATTTGTATCTATCTAGCATCAATGTATCTTATGATGATCTTTGCGGCACAGTTTGTGGCACAGCCCATGTTGCCCACGTGCGTGTGAAGATGTTGACATCCTGGCCTCGTCCACGCGGTTACCATGCCCGAGCAAGGTTTTACTTGCTTGCACAGCCTGAATACGCCGCTGCAGGCGACGAGTGACAGGATTCTTCACGTGCATGCTCACATCTCACTGTCCCAGGGGTCTGCGATGCGTGGAAAAGGGGTATAGGCCCTGCTGACAGGGCACTTGGTGGTTCTGCTGGGGGCCCTGGGGCCTGGGCATGCAGGGGGCGGACTTGGCCGGGCGAAATGCACCGGAGGGTTTCCGACAGGCGTCGAGGCTCACGAGTGTCAGGGCCCAGGGGTGCGCTCTAGAGGCTGTGAACTGAAAAGTCTCCCTCCTCGAAGTGGCGATACCTAGTCCAGCCACCAGCACGTCTGGGTGCTTTCGGGCGAGGTTATGCATAATGTTGCTGGAGCGGACATTTCAAGTTCTGAAGTTTGAAGTGAAAGGTATGTCATCTAGTTAACTACCAAGGCTGCATGCTGCCCGAATCTACACGGCCCTACCGGCGCCATGCTTATTGCCCAGGTTATCCATCTCGTAGCCGGGACTATCAACGTCCGGGCCGCCTCCGTTCGCGCTGTAATCGACTGTGATCTCGTTCGTCCGCACGATACCCCCCGACCCGAAGCCACCACCGTTTGGCCTGTCGTCGAGGATGCTCTTGTCACTGTCGTCGTCCATGCCCACGCCGTGCTTGCTGAACGAGTTGCGGCGGTTCGCCGTCCTCGTCGTTATGACCACCGTGTTATTGCCGATTCGTGACTGCTTGGTGTCGTCGCCTGTTCCGTACTGGTAGTACGCACGAGCAGAGGACTTGACTTCCTTGAAGAAGACGCGGAGGACAGGGATCGAGGCGCCGATGATGGCGGTGGTGGCTTCGACGTTGACCCAGATGATAACAAGGCTGCCGTCGTCTGGCACAGTGTCAGACCGAGTTTGAGGTCAGATACCGGGAACTTACAGAGGAAGTTTGGTCCATTGACGGACGGCAGAACACTGCACTTGACGAAAGCAACGATGCCAGCCAGCATGCCCATGCTCATAGCGATGCCGACTCCCACCTTCTCCTTGAGGTTGAGCTGGAGACCCCAGATGACCTGCCAAGGGAGAAGTGCAAGGATAATGTCCATAAACCCAGAGTAGGCTGATGCGCACAAGGTCAGTCATCGGGCGACACACAAATCGTGAAGAATGTTGCTCTCACCTGAAGCGAAGATCATGTAGTTCGCCGTGACCTCGGGCTCCCAGCATGTGCCCTCTGTCAGGGGCCTGAACGATTTCTCGGGCGGATTGCACTGAACCCAAACGAAAAGCACCATGAGTCCGAGAAAGACGTTGATCGAGACGATGATGTACCAGACGAACCACTTCATCTTCCCCTCGACCACGCGCAGGAGCGTCAAAGCAAATGACGTCTTGCTGAGGGCGATGCCGAACATGGATGCGTTTCCGCCGATGTTGCCCAGCAGGGCCATTGTTTCCAGGGCTCCAAAATTTGTGAAGTTCTCTGGCTTCTTGCCAAAGCCGAGGGACACGTTGTACGTATTGATGGAGACGCTTGTCGTACAGCCAATCTGTTTGGGTAATCATCGTCAGTATCATCCCGTCTTTGAGGTCTTCTCCACGACGTACCCATGAGATGATGAGCACCCAATCGTCCCACCACAGGCCTCTGTGCTTGGTGATCTTTGCGTACATCCGTAGCGACATGAACAGCAAAGAAATCCCAACAAGCGTCCACAGGGACGTGTTCATCGTCGGACCATAGTCGTTGGGCGCCATGATGGCGAGGGAAGGCCTTGTCGTCCGGCCTGTGCTTCTTTGATGGGGTCCTGTGTCGGGTTCGAGATGTTGCTGTAGCTTTCGATGCTTCGTTACACTGGGCGATCCGGTACCGTTGGTCCCAGCGTCGATAATGTGCTGTGTTAAGGTTCCCCGTGCGGATGGTCGATCATCTGGCCAAGAGATGACGATCACTTTTCCAACGTCGACAAAATCAGAAGGCAGGCTCGAATCGAAGTTATGAGAGAGAGAAGTAGGGTAAGACCTTAAAGAGGTCAAGGGGTCTGCGTCTGATTTGAAGGCCGCGTGGACGCAAGAACCCTGTGAGGCGACTTCGAACGACGAGCTCCAAGCCAGTCCAGGGACCACGGTTTGGTTTTAGAGCGTGGCCGCTAGAATCCGGGGAGCACGAAGCGAAGAGCGCTGGAGGGAGATCAGCATGGAACATGGCCGCATCTTCAGGGGTATCCCAGTTGCAATATCCACGAACAGGGTGGCGGTGGCGGCTCCGGGCATGCTCTGGAGGGGGCGAAGCGAGGAATCTCGGAGGCATCCATCCTCTTCAGATGTTCCCCTGCAGGAGCTGGATGCAGGACCTGCGCCTCGTCAGACGGTGCGAGAACAATGTCTGTCCCAAAGAGCGCAAGTCTCCGTACTCCCAAGACTAAGAGTCCTTCAATCTCCATCCTAGGTACTACCAGCGCGAGGTTGATCTGATGCACGTTGTGTCGAATCCTGAGCAACACAAGACAATAACACCCTCACACCAGGTGCGTATTTGCCTCCAATCATCTCACAACAGCTCCGAGTCGGATGCCTAGGAATCCGGCCCCGCCGCGACAAAGTCTGATGATGGAGGATATTGCCATGCACCTTGGCATTGGCAACACTGGCTGCACCCCTGCCCGCAGATGCAGGTGGTGTCAGGGACGCCTCTCGGGACCTGTGCCAGGAAGGTCTCGAATCAGCGCCGTTGCCACAACAGCAGCTGGTCAGTCTACCCAAGGGAGCTGCCGGTTTTGGCTTGACAGGCTTGTTCCATCGTGACCAGAAGCAGAACAGACGAAATTCCCCGTCCGTGGGTGGCCGGGGGCGCTGACTCGCACACGACCCCCGCGCCGTTTGTGGTACGACGTCCTAGGGGATCCGGCTCCCGCTCCCGCGACGGGTCGGGCGGCTTTGGCGCAGAAGCCGTAAGTCCCATTTTGCCTCTAATCCACGACGGGGAAGGGCGGAGGCGAGCGCTAAGCCCTGAATATTGGACGCCAACGTGAGCATCAGGTTCTGGACCTGGACTCTGGCACATCCGAAACAGCACCTTCGAGACCTTCCCCTCTTGTGTTGCTCCGGGGACTTTGGGAACCTGGAAGGCAATGAACTGCTCGATTCGTGCTTCGCCAGGGGTGATTCTTCAGGCATACGTAACGAACCGGGGTTGCATGGACATGGTCATCTGGCCCATCCCTACTCGTTAATCCTTCAGCGTTTGCTCCCTGCATCGCCAGAGGCTGCATATCAACCGAGCCTATGGAATCGCACGCGGTGGGCTAGATCCGCTAAAGCGACCCTTCCAAAGTTCCAGCGAACGCTCGAAGGATTCCGAGCCTCCGGACGGGCAAACCGGGAGCACTTCAATCTTGACAGAATCAAGTACCGCCCGCGCCTTGTCCGGTCTGCTCGAGGAGGCATCATCCGATATGACCATCTCGACTCCTCGTCTCTCCTTGATTCCGGACGCGAGCTGCAGAGAGCCCGTTTCGTCTCCTCTTCAACACTCGCACAGACAGCAATGGTGTGACATTTCCCCCTGCGCGCTAAGCTGACTGGAGACGACAGGCATCCGGCCGCTCCTCGTGGGTCACGGCCAGCCGAGGAACCCGCTCATCCCACCCGATGCAAGGGTCCTGGAATGCCTGGGCAGGCTAGGCTGAGGCCGGAGCCACCCGCTCAGTAGCAAGTGGTGCTCACGGACGAAGTCTGGCGGGAGCGGGTAAGCTTAAAAGCAGTGCTTTTTCGACCTCCGACGAACTCTTGTCTGCCCATTAGAGTTGAGCCGAGTCGAGACGCGAGTCGAGAACATGATAAGAATCTTCCGGAGACCGCAATGATGGCACGCAATGATGTTGTGAGCTTAGATCATACTACAAATGACACTGCCTGCAAGTGGATGGGCTGGGTTTGCATCAGCAAGGCGGTCCCATCCAGCTTATCCAACTATCATGTTGCCGGCTTGACCAGGAGCCTGTAGCGATTGCAGGCAGTCCCTTCTCTCCTCACTCACTATCATGCACTGGCCAGACCGCCGAGTCCCATGTGCATCGGCAGTCACTTGATAGCAACTTTCTGTAGGGCCTATCGGTGAAAGTCCCTAATGTTTTGGTAAAGTAGGTAAGGTAGTGTGAGTATGCTGTCTCTTTCTTGTACTCCCAGAAAGTTGAACTTATCTCAAGACGAACGAGAAGACCTTGTATTCAACCCGAAGTTTTGCGACATCATGCGATCGCCCATGCGTATGCCTACCTACTCAAGGCGTGCCGCGCAATCTCCGATGATGGGTCGGGACTCGGGGCAAATGCAAGAGAATGGAATCAGAGTGGGCTTTGGTGAGAAAAGTACTGGGAATGCGACGACTACCGAGAAGCCCACCCTCTTGGGTGGTGTCTCCTCTTATCGTTATTCATCGATGTCCATCTCCTCGGAGTCCTTTGGAGCCATACTGGCTTGCCCGTTCAGTCCTGTCTTTGCCAGTGGCTGGCGACTGCCGGCCACGGTGTGAGTGTCACCAGGGCCCCTGAGCTTACCATCGTCACTCCGCACCTCCCATCAGCCGGGAGCTAAGATCGATCGACCTAATGTCCAGCCGCTCTGGGACCTGACATTCATAAAGCGCAAAGGGGCCTCTTATGGTGTCATGCAAATGTGGGATTTCTTGGTTGTCGCATAGCTCTGGCTATACACTGTGCGATACGCTCATCATGCAATGCACCATGCATCCTGCAGCCAACAACAGCCGGCTGACCACGGGGCAGAACGGAGCTTGGCTTCGCGGGCCTATCAAACATCTCCCAGTTCTTGAGCTTCGAAATATAACAGGTCCGTCCAGCCATGCTGCCGGGAACGACACCATCTCGTCCCGATCGGGGCACCGAAAGTGTTGGAGTTTGGCGCAGATGCTGTGACTGCATTTGCAGAGCCTTACATGGCCAAGCCAGGAATGCACATGATATTGATTCGGTCACCAAATACAGCTAGTACTCATATCATGCGTTTTTGATGTTTGTCCATAGAATCTTCGAGATAGTAGGAAGATAAGACAGAATACGCGCACGTGCAGTGGAGTACAAAATCACCCGTTTGCCAACTTCAGGTTTTCCGACCGAAAGTTTTCAGATCAAGCTTACTTGATCTCAGTCCTTGTTTCTATGGCGGAGCCACTGGCAATATTTGGCGGCGCTGCCGCCGCTCTGCAGATCACCGAGATGTTTATCAAGCTCGGCAAAGTCTTCGGAGCTGCAGAAAACCTGTCAATGGATATCACCTTCTTCTGCGTCAACATCATCAACATGAGCAGGATATTGCCTACTCTCTATACAGCAGCTGACAGTTCAATCGATTATCTCGAAGAGCTCGAGATTCCGAAGCGTCAAAAACTTCTCGACGGGCTCGTACTCGAGTTTGAGATGATCTCAACTCGTCTCGACGAATTGGCTAGACGCTTAGGTCTTTGGGATGAGCCGGTCGATCGAAATGAGACTTACCCTGTGTGGAACTGGAAAGTCCGGCTCAAATGGCTCCTGGCCAAGTCCGACATCACAGGTGCGCAGCTGATGCAGGAAACGACAAAGCAGTCGGCCCAACTACTGCTCACCTCTCTCATGTGCGAGGGGCTTGTGAGTCGGATCCGTGCTTTGGAATCCCAAGGGGGAAATGAAGATGCAGTAAGCAAGCTAAGGAATCGGAAGTTAGTTTCGAACTGATTACGTTCCCTTCTTTGGCACTCAGCTAAATGTCAACTCTTCGAACAGGGCCTGTGTAGAGAAAGACGTGGGCACCCAGAGACGCAAGCTCCGTTCGACAAGAAGACGACTTGAGCACTTCCAGGCTCAGCACAAGGATTCTTTTTCGCAAAAAGACATTCGTGTCTTCAAGAAGACTGAGAAAGCCATTGTGGAAACTACAAAGGTCCTAGTGCCAGAGAACAGACGACGAACGAATGGTCTAGCAAGCCGATCAAACTCCCGAGAATCCCAATACACGCAAGCCCAGCATCACAGTCCGTGGCCTCAACGGAACAAACCGTCTGATCACTCCACGGAGAGGCCTCCTCGATCTGTATCATCAAACTCAAGTTTGCGGCTCAATCAATTGGCTATCCCCGCTACGGCACCACAAACCACACGACTACAACCTGATCTGAACCGGTCAAGACCAATCATTACTACCTCAGAAATTACGAAGGAACATCGGGTAACTGTTGAGAAACCTGTCAAACCCGTCACAGGATCTAGGGTTCGGGATGACGGTGTAGAAGTTCGGGAAGAGTTCGGGGATTGGCCGTCGCAAGTGTTCTCAGAAGAAGAGAAAAAATTGCCAGAAGCACATGTGCAGAGGTCTTCAAGAAAGAGGAAGGGTTCTGGCAGTGTTGGAGTTGACGGCAACCAACGGCCATTGTCGTCTTCTGCTCAAGACTTCCAGGCCACCTGGGGGCGAGGCCAAGTTCCGCATGAGAATGGAGAGGGAAGCAGCAGGGGGCAGTTAGGGTCTGGAAGATGGCAACCAATGCCGCCATTTACTGGGAGTGACTTGTCAGAAAGAAGGAGATGGAGAAGTGCTCGAAAGTCTGACGACGCAACATGATAGCCAAAGGCAGTGGATAAGACGATGCCAATTCAGAAGGCACCTAATATATTCGGTAATTGGCATCAAATGCAGAGAAATCTGGATGTCGAGAGGATACTCTTAAGGTACCTAAGGGACATCATGTCCCGTCTACCTAGATACCTAGTTTTGGGACAATACGTGCCGCAAAAGCTTCGAGATGTCTATGTCCAAAGCCATTTTTTAATTGTTCATTCCTTAACTGAACGCCTCCGCCACAGCCCTACTTCTTCACAAATCCGCCTTGCTCAAGCCACGACTTGCAGGCGGATGGCCAGTCCGAAACCGGCAGTCCCTTCGTGTCCAGCGCGAACCCATGCGGCGCGTCGGCATAGACATGCAGCTCAACGGTGCCACCCGCGGCAGGGATGGCTTGAGCCAAGCGGTACGCGTTGACAACAGGCACAATCGGGTCGTTGGCCGAGTAGACGATGAATGTCGGGGGCGCAGGCCTAGCGAGCTGCTGGTCCGGAATCACGGTATCGTACAGCTCCTGCTTCGCCGGCGGCTCGAGCGGTGCCTTGTTGGGGATGATCGTGTGGCCCTTGGCATTCGTCGAGATCGGTCCGTAGCCGATGATGGCGAAGTTGGGTTTCGGGACGGGGGCGCCCGCTGTCGAGGCCCAGGACGTCGGGTACTCTGCCAGCAGCGCCGAGGCCAGGTGACCGCCCGAGGACAGGCCGCACAGGCCAAGGCCGTTCGCCGGAGCAGCCTTGGACTCGATCAGTCGCAGAGCCTGTCTGGCGTCGTCGACTGGGGCCTGGGGTCCAGTGGCCGCCGTCGGGAAGCGGTGAACGAGGACAAAGGCCTCAAAGCCAAGGGAGGCCAGCCAGCGAGCCACCGTGACGCCCTCCTTGCCGGCCATCAGCTCAACGTAACCGCCGCCACCGAGGACCAGCACGGCGCGGCCGTTCGAAGCCGCCGTCGGCTTGTATCCGAACAGCCATGGTCTTGTGACTTTTGACACGACTGCCTGATCAATGACCCCTCCGGCAAGCTCAATCTCGAAGGCTCCGTCGAAGGCCTCGGTGTCCCATAGCGGCCACGCGGAATCCGCGGCGAAGGCCTCCAGGATGCTCATCGTGTGGTAGTTTGGCGGGTGGTGCCGTGACTTGTCGGATAATAGCTGGGGATGGTAGCTGTCGGTTCGGGGACGGAACGAGGAAGAGTTTGGCCAGGCGGTTTCGTCATCCGTGCCCCCCTCGTGATGGTGACGGGTGCCGTGATATTTTGGCCGAAGTCTCGGTGTCTTTCGTCCCGAGTTGAACCCCGCAGTGGGTCGGGGAGGACGCGGGCTTGGCGGGCAAGGCGGGGTCACGACTCGCTCCTAACGGGAGTTTGCCGCGAGTCAGGTCATTTCCTCCCATCATCCTCGGGACATCTGCCGTTGTTCATCATCGTGCAGGCTCCACCTGCGCTGCCACTGAATGAGGAAGATTTCGCCGATAGATACATCTGCGAGTAGGCGAAGGATTTGAACACCCAAGGAGGCACCGTGGTCCGTCACTGCTTTGGCCCGCTTGCCTGAGCGAAGGCCTTTAGCTTGGTCACCCCTCCTTGTTCCTTGCCCATTCTCCCGTCCGACGAGGGAGATCACAGCTGATGGCTTGCCGCAGGATCAGCACACTAGACACAAACCTTCTCATAGGTACCTCTACTCCAGTTCGAGAGAGTTTCCTCGCTACTGCGCCCCCCACAACCTGTAGATGCGGAGTGCTGCCAGGAGCGGGGATGTATCGACCTGCATCATTGGCAAGCGCGGGGAAGATGCAACTCTGTTAATACCCGTGCGTATCAGGGGCTTCGAATCTGCCCCGGATTTCGGGAACTGCAAGCTTGACTGCCAGAAGGCTGTGACTCGCGGGGACATCCAGGTGGGCAAGTACCTGGCCAAGTCGATGTCAGTGCCTACAGACCAGGCACTTGACGTGAGGGGCGAGGTGGGAGTCAAGCGCTCCAATACCACCGGCCTGAATCTCCAAGTCAACGGGTATAAGTCATGGCGGTGCCTCAATTATGGCCGAGTCTCGACATCGGCCAACACACTACTTGCCTGGAAAGCATACAATGAAGACGAGTGCTTTTCTTGCATCTCTCCTCGCCGGCTGGCTGCCAGTCACGGCGGGGTTCACAAACCCCATCAGAACCGGAAGCGACCCTCATATTGTGTACATTGATGGACTGTAAGTCGATGAACTGCAGAAAAGAGAACACAGCGGGTTTGCTAATCCAAGTTTCGGAACTGCAGGTATTACCTGACTTCGACCACATGGACCGATGTCCGAATCACATCTGCACCGACAATCGAGGGCCTTAAAACGTCAGAGTCTCGCGTTATCTGGTCGGACAGGTCGGTGGCCAGCAGGGCGTGTAACTTCTGGGCTCCGGAGATGCACAAAGTCGGAGACCGGTGGTACATCTACTTCTCGTCCAGCGTGTGCAACGCAGACTGGGGCATTGTGCTACCGTCTCTTCGAGTCTACGTGCTTGGTGGAGGGACAGAGAACCCACTGTCTGGAGACTATGAAATGCTTGGTCCCATTATCCCGCCGAACTTTGATCACGGAATGCTCGATGCGGTGAGTGTTCCCCCAAGTCACTGTGAGATCAACGTATAACATCAAGATGACAGAGTTTGTTCGACATTGGCGACACGACATACTTCCTTGTAAGTTCAAACGTGTGGCCACCCTGAGGTTGCCGATTCTCTGACAGATGGCAGTACTCCTCCGTCGACGGCCCCGCAAGCCCGGATGGTGCTTCTCTCTGGATTTCCGAGCTTCTTTCACCCACTGAATCCGGGAACGCCACCATGATTGCTCACCCAGAGTTCGACTGGGAGCAGGAAGACTCGGCTGTTCTCGAAGGACCGTACGGGATCCTCTCGCCCTGCGGCACCACATACCTCGTCTACTCAGCCGATTCGTGTAACACGCCAGCCTACAAGCTGGGCCTGATGAAACTCACCAAGGGCAGCGACCCCCTTCTCCCCGAGTCTTGGGTCAAGTCTCCGGAACCAATCTTCGTGACTGGCAGCGGTCTTTACGGTCCAGCACACAATGCATTCTTCAAGAGCCCGGATGGCAAAGAAGACTGGCAGGTGTTCCATGCCAATTTGAAAGAGACAGATGGCTGTGGAAGTACGCGCCAGACGTTCGTCCAGCCGGTACAATGGATTGGTGACAGGCCGGACCTGGGCAAACCCCTGCCCGTTGGGACGGAGATAGCTCCGCCATCAGGCGAGGGTGTTGGGCTCTGAGAGGCCAGCTAGCAAGAGAGACAGATGCCTCATACCGAACCTAAGATGGAGGACCTAGGCTCAACTGCCGCCGAGGGCGGTCTTTGCGAATATCGAAGGCGAGACTTACTTTCCAGAACATAGGTAGTTCGGAGAACTTTGGGGCCTTCGCACCCCGATCATTACCGTTGAATGATGTTCTCAACAAGTACCATCACCACCTTCAACTTCGCGCAATTGTGATGCACTTCAAGAAAGAGCATGAGGTGATCTGGTTCCAGCTCTCTGGGTCTGGCACTGATTGTCATGAACACCCACCACCGATGATCCCACCCGAACAGGACGAAGCAAGCATCGATCGACATGCACGAACAGTATCCTGGAGCGGTTGTGATTCGAGCGTCTAACCATAGTCCAATACCGCCAAAACGGTCTGACCCCAAAGCGACCTGCCCAATACCACGTGAGGGGAATCCATGGGGAAGCCGGCCCCGAAAGTCGGGGGAGTGCCCGGCCAGTGCATCATGCTCCGTCACCACTGGCCAAGGTTGTGCCACGGAAACACACGGCATATCGAACGTCGCCAGCGCCCAACTTTCTATACACGGAGCCGTCAGCACGGAGCGGTGGCCAGGCAAACTTGGCATGGACGGCCAGACTCCCTGGAAATAAAGCCAACGCCCGTTGCATGGCCTTATGTCCCTGGTCCAGTGCGGTCTCCCCCTCGTCGTCTACCCGGATGCTCCTCTCCAATTGGTGCGCTATCGGGGACATCGGAGCCGGAGGCGAAGGCCCACCAAATGCCAACCTCCCCAGAAATCAAGCATGGGTACCAAGTTCAGAGACCATCCACAGGCCTCGGTCCGGCCCCGGATTCCCCTCCATCTCCTCCCCCAGGTATCCACCGGGGGAGACGGCAACATCGCCTCCTAACCAGTGCTAGATGTGTTGATCCCTCGGCACTAGGCTGGTCAGGGACGGTGTAACCTCGCGCGGTTCACCGTTGGTGCATCATGTGCGTCGGACTTCGGGGCGGGCCTTCTCACGGCGAATTAAGTGGGATTGGCCGTGCAGGACCATTGTTGGTGGTCACTTGGGTCCGAGAGAGTGGTCTCATTGATGCAGTATAAGATGGTCGCCTGTGCCACCTTGTTTGCTTCTCCTGGACTGAGCTCCCAGTCTTCAAGGTTGGCCACGACCCTCGCCGACTTTCTCAAAACGACCAGACTTCCTCCTATCGAGTCACCTCCACACGGAGTGCTTCCAGCATCATGGAGAAGAAAGAGCTCGAGACCCAGCATTCGCTGGAACACATCGACCCCGACAACATCGCCGCGCAGATTGCCCATGAGGTGGACAACACGGTCTACTCACCATGGACGCTGTCCATGCTCAGGCTGTACGGAGTGCTCTTCGTTGCGTACTGCTGCGGATGTCTCAACGGATACGATGGCTCTCTCATGGGCGGCCTGAACGGGATGACTTCCTACCAGCGGACGTTCGACATGTAAGCCGAGCAGCCCTGCAGCGATGTTTCAACGACAAAAGCTGACCACTTCCTCGCCAGGAAAACCTCGGGATCGGCCACTGGCATCGTCTTCATGATGTACAACGTCGGAAGCATTGCTGCGGCTCCTACTGCGCCTTTCGCCACTGATATCTTTGGCCGTCGTGCGGGCATGTTTGTCGGTGCTGTTATCATCATTATCGGCTCCTGCGTTCAGTAAGTTCCCCCAGAGGAAAAGCACCACTCCGTCAATTCTGACTTTGAACAGGGCCACTGCCAAAGCTCTTCCTCAGTTCTTGGGTGGCCGCTTCCTGCTTGGCTTCGGCGTTTCCTACTGTTGCATTGCTGCCCCTACATACGTCAGCGAGATCGCTCATCCAAAGGTGCGCGCCCTTGCTTGTGTATCCGATTACAGTACGCTAACCTCCGGATAGTGGCGAGGCACTCTGACTGGCTTGTACAACTGCATGTGGTATGTTCGCCTCTGCTTGGGTCAATGTTGAATAGTGGTTTCTGACAATCTCCAGGCCCGTCGGTGCCATCATTGCTGGTTGGGTGACCTACGGCAGCGCCTTCATCGACAACGACGACGGATGGAGGGTCCCAGTCTGGATCCAGCTTGTTACATCCGGAATCGTGGCCATTTTTGTCTGGTTCATTCCCGAGTCGGTATGTAACCTCCAACTCTTGACAGTCGCTTCCCGCAGACACTGACAACTACTTCAGCCTCGCTGGCTCATCGCAAACGACAAGCACGACCAAGCTGCCGCTGCTCTTGCAATGCTGCACGGCGAAGGATCTGCCGATCACCCCATTGTTCAGCTTCAGATGAAGGAGATGATGGCCCAGATCTCGATCGAGGCGGCCGACCAGAGATGGTGGGACTACAGGGAGCTGTGGAGCGACCGCAGCTCTCGTCGTCGTCTCATCTGCGTGGTCGGCATGGCCATCATGGGTCAGGCCTCGGGCAACTCGCTCTCGAGCTACTATCTCGTCACCATGATGAACACGGCCGGCATCACCGAGGAGAAGAAGGTTCTCGCCCTCAACGCCGTGAACAGCATCCTCGGATTCCTGGGCTCCATCATCGGTGCTCGCCTGACTGATCGCATCGGACGCCGACCTCTGCTCATCTACAGCATCATCGCCTGTTCCGCCATCTTCGCCGTCATCTTCGGATCCTCCAAGCTCGCCGTGGACGACAAGTCCAACACCCACGCCGCCAACACGACCATCGCGTTCATCTTCCTGTTCGGAGTCGTCTTCTCTCTCGGCTGGACGGCACAGCAGAGCATGTACATTGCCGAGACCCTGAAGACCTCGACCCGCGCCAAGGGTACCGCCTTCGGTAACTTCTGCTCCAGCGCCATCTCTCTCGTCCTGGCCTACTCGTCCGGTCCGGCGTTTGAGAAGATCGGTTATTACTTCTATCTGGTGTTTGTCTTCTGGGATCTTGGCGAAGCAACCTTCATCTACTTCTTCTTCCCCGAGACGAAGGAGCGGACGCTGGAAGAGCTGTCGGAGGTGTTCGACGCGCCGAACCCCGTCAAGAAGTCCCTCGAGCCCAGGAATGCCGAGACTGTCATGGCCACCATGCGGACGCCTCACACTAAGCTCAACGATGTGTAGGCTTGAGAAAGCCTGTCATGCATTGCCGTGAGGCTACACATGCCGACTCTCTCGGGGGCGTTGAATGTCTTGAGGGGCTCTAATGTACAGAGGAGCGCTCGTCGCAACATCTCAGTAGCTACGTGAGAGGAACATCGAAATGTAATCACGGAACTTCTCAAAGCGACTCAACCCTTATCTGAATGGCGGTGATGAATGTTGAGGAAGGGAACTTGTGATATGACAGCACGTCCATCGACCATCTCATCTAGGTATGGTGTGGGGGGAACGGCATTGGACTGAATAGCCTCAAAATTCCGACTGGGTCTTGAAATTTCCACACGAACAGGATGGAAATGAGTACGCCAACTCTTGCAGTGGACTGGACCGCTACGTCGACGCCCAATCGACCTCCTTCTCGTCCGACCACAGCGTACCAGAACTGTTTCCAATATCGCCAATTGCCAGGAGAACTGGTGTCTGAGCTCCTTGATCAGGCGTCTTCGTTCCCTTGCCCTTTGTCATATCCGTCTGCACCCAGCCTGGATGACAACAGTTGATGGTGACACCAGTGTCGCCAGCCTTGAGCTCGCGGGCGAGGGCACGGGTCTGGCCGATCAGGCCTGCCTTCGAGACGGCGTAGGCCGCACTTGGCCAGCCGTCCTTCTCATGTGTTCCCTTCACCACAGCGGCAGTGAATTCCTCCATGAGCTTGCTAACATCCGCCACGGACTCGGCAGCGAGCAAGCGCTCCTTGATTGAGGGCGAGTAGGAGCGGAGGTAGCCTGAGCTGGAAGCTACGTTGACGATGCGACCACCAGGCTTGACGAGTGGAATCCAGGCCCGATTGGCTTCGAGGGTGTCGAAGTAGTTGACGCCGAGCGTTTTCTTGACGACGTTGTCATCTGCTGCATGTTAGCTGTCTTCAATGGACGCGTAGCTTTGGCCGGCGCGAAGCTCTCACCGAAGCCCTGCATGGCGATTGCGGCGTTGTTGATGACGAAGTCAATGCCGTCCGGGTGCTTCCTCTTCAGGAATGCCACTAGAGCGCCTACGCTGTTCGCGTCCGAGATATCGAGGGCATGGTAGGCGATATTGGCTGGCCCGCCATGAGAGGAAAGCGCCTTGGCGGCCTTCAATTGTTCATCGGCCTGAATGCGCGCGAGCGCTTCGTTGCCGCGAGCGTCATCGCGTGCGGTCAGATAGATGGTGAATGAACCTCCAGCGATTGAGGACTTGGGGTATTGCAAGGCAAGCTGGCGAACTATGACGGTGTCAGTTGTTCACGGAGCCGACACACTGCGGGCTTCATGCAGTGGTGCGGGGTGACGAACCGATGGCGAGGCCGATGCCCTTGTTCGCCCCTGTCACGACGCCGACGCGGGAGGAAGACATGGTAGGCAGGTAAGTTGGTGTCTGGAAGTTGTGATGTATGAAGAAAAGATTGATTTCATCCTGTTCCCCGGATTTCGTGGACAAGTACCGACGGGAACGGCAGTTGGTGAGGTCATTGATTTGAGGGCCCCTGGATTTCAAATCACCAGCGACCCGCACCGCTATCGCACTGGCAGGCACTCGCCCCGCAGAACTTGAACATGAACCCCGCCATGAGCCGAAAGACAACGGCAGGACATCCAGGTTTGATAGTTGGGGACTGACTTCTGGTTTGCTGACAGACAATTAATTACTACTAGCAACTTGAGTTTCGAATGATATGCCAGGAAGGGACGAAGAAGCATGACGATGTGACACGGTTCCCAGGACTCCATCCACACGTTCAACAACCCCCTATCCAATCTCGTGCAGGTTCCCCCGGTGGTGTCCAGCCGTGTTGGTGCCGACCTCATGAATAGTTCCCGGTGGGTTCGTCGGCTGCACGCCAGGTCCTGGACCCGGGGAATACACCTGGCTCACCCTGCTGGACTGGATGTCGCTGACGTTGTCATACGGCATGCTGCTCACGGGGGTCGTGATGTTATTGTCGTACGGCGGCGCGTTGCTCACAGGCGTCACGACGTTTGTGTGCACCGGCGACCCAGCACCGCCCTTCCATCCATAGTTGTCTGTCGGGGCGTATGCGCCGGTCGGGGGGTAGTACTGCTGAACGGGAGGCTGCGGCTGCTGCGGTACGTTGCCGTGAGGACCCAGAGGAGCATTCTGAGCATTCGCCTGGGCGTCCTTCTTGGCGGAATGCCGGCGCATGAAGTAGAAGCCGAAGCCGATGAGAGCCAGGACCGCGACTCCTCCCACGGTGCCGCCGACAATCGCACCGATGTTGGTGCCCCCGCCAGAAGGAGGCGGGACTGGTGTCGGGGTGCTAGTGTCTGATGCCGAGGAAGATGGTGATCTGGAGGATGGTTCATCCGTGGTGCTAGGCTGACCATTCTCGGAGAATGAGGGCCTCGTAGAGGGCAGGTTTGTCGGCTCGTCGCTCCATGTCGTCGTGAAGAAATCCCTGCCCTCCTGATCACTGTAGGTGAACTGGATGCTTTGGGGCGCCGCAACACTGGTCGAGGCGCATCTGAAGTCACGAAGGTTTGAAGGGTAATTGTATGTCCGGCAAAAGGGGGCCGACGACTCGGTACTATCATGGTGTCTCGATCAGCAAATGTCGCTGGCCGACTGTACGCACCAAGGAAGCCTACCATAGCAGATTGAACTCGTTCTCTTGACAAACATCATCGCAGATATTCGTGTTGGTTGCAGCGGTCCGCTCGTAGCACCTCAGCTTGGCCGAAAATGAGATGCTGGGGAGGTCGGCGCAGATGATTGCCGGGACAGCGTCAGGGGCCCAGGAGCAGATGCCGCCGTTTTCGCAGGTGATGGCGTTTCCAGGCGATCCAGACAGGAAGCCACATGTTGAATCTGGGGCCACAGTGACGACGGTGGTTGTAGGTGTCGTAGTGGCTAGCTGTCGGCGGTCGAAGCCTGCCCTCTGGGCTATCGTTGGTGTTGGTTGAGCGACACGCTGCTCATGTGCGGCAAGGATGAGAGACGCAAACTTGGGGTCGAGCGTCTCCTTCGGACCCTGAGCATTCGCGGTGCCTATGGCAGCCGAGAAGCCGAGGGCCAGGGGAAGGACCCGCGTCAAAGATGGAAGCATTTCTTGGATGATTGCACTCGATCTTCACCAAGACAGTGTTGTGGGATTGAAGCAGCTGCGGTGACCAGGCGATGAGCGAGGAGGCGCGCACACGCGAGGGGGAGCTCCCAGGTGGCCGCTGAAACCCTTTTAGGAGCAGAGCGGCAGACGGCTCGAGTCAGCCCATGAAATGTGCCCAAACCGCCTTGCGGGCGAGACTATCGACGAATTGGACCAAACGGATGGATCGCGAAGTTGTGGCTTGCAGGAGCTGAGGTAGGGACCCTTGCCATCCCCACCACATGGCCCAAAAGCGAGGCGCCGCGCCTTGGCTTAGACAACACCAGCCGCGCGGGAGCCAATCGAGCGAGGCGGAGGCGGCTGGGTGTTGTCAGACACGGCGGATCGTGCGGCCGAGCTTTGGCGGTGACGGGGTGGTGTCCGAGAGCTGCCCGGGACCGAACATGTCTCCGGAGTTTGGGGCGAAGGTCTGGCAGGAATGGCGGGGTATCTGATCGACTCTCGTTGCCACGGATAGCCCAAGCCGGATCGCAAAACCGAGATTCCTTGAGGCATGGAAATGCAGTCTTGTGGTACATGAACATGAGCAGCTTGGATGCTGATCATCTGAGCTCCTGGCCAGACGCCGTGGAGCTGAGGAAAAGGGGGCGTCCCACGGCCATCCCGACTGGCGCTGGTCTTGAAGAACAAAGAAAGCGCCGAGGCTGCGACATCCCTGGCCCCATCAGCCGTATCGCCTGAGCTTCGATGCCCCAATCAACAAGATACAAGCTTGTCCCAAATATGCGCAGCGGAAGGGTGTGCGGGTGGCCTGCAGCCACGCCGTTGCGTTAGGAGGCGTGTGGCGTTTGACGCCAGCGAAATGATCCATTGTAGTAGCCAGTACATATTCCTACAATTCCCTGCCGCGTCCCGAGAGCCATCCAGCTTCCCAAGCTAAGGCTTCTCGCCCATCGCCACAGCCTCGTTCTGCATCTGCACATCCGTCTTGTACTCCTTGAACTTGCGGGCCGGAATGCCCTTGGCGAACATCTCGTCCAACTCCTGGTACGAGCGACCACCAGTCTCAGGTTGGCAGAACCAGAGGTACACAAGGCAGAAGACACAAAGCCCGCCAAACACAAACGCGATCTTGGCGCCCATGTTGGCCTGGTCCGGGTTGAACATGTAAGGGATCACCCACTGCCACATGACGTTGATGGCGCTCTGCATCGAGTAGCCGATGGCGACCGTTTTGACGCGAAGCCGTGATGTCGCCGTCTCAGAGAGGAGAGGGAACGCTGTCGAGCCGATGGACACATTGTACCACCAGCTGTATATCAGGATGAAGGCTACGGCGCCTTGGACCATGGGCTGGCTCGTACCAGTGCCAAGGCCGCCGGTGATGAGGAGGAAGATTGTGAGGACGAGCAGTCCCCAGAAGGTAAGATCACGGCGGCCAACCTTCTCAATAACAGCGGCGGCCATGAGGTTGCCGACGATTGACAGCACCGGCTGCGCAATCTGCAGGCGGAAACTCATCTGGGTCGAGTAGCCGGCAAGCTGGAGATAGTACTGCGCCATGCGTTAGTCTCAGAAAACGGATCGAGGTGTCGGCCAACTCACGGTGAAGTAACCCGCTACAAAGGCAATGCCACTCAGCGCTTGGATGCATAGAGGCATGATGCTAATCATAGTCCGGCGCAGGTTGGACTTGCGCAAGCACTCCATGTACGTGACGCCCTGCGTCTCGTTTTTGACCTCCTCGAGCGTGTTCTCCATCTGCGCCAGCTTCATGCGGCCATGCTCGCCGCTATGTCCGAGGCCGTTGAGGGCTCGGAGAGCGGACTCATGCCGGCCCTTGGACACGAGCCACCAGGGAGACTCGGGCATCCAGTAGATGAACATGGTGGCCACAACGGCGAAACCCCACTGGGCGCAGAAGACGGCGCGGTATGCCCATCGGGTGTGCGTGTCACCAGTGTAGGCGATGATGATGAAGGCAGTCAGGGGCCCGAGACCGTAGGAGACGCCGACTCCACAGGCGAAGATGCCACGGAGAGCAAGAGGTGCAATCTGTAAAAGGATATTAGAAGAGGTCTGTTTGTAGGTTGAATGGGATGGATCTGTACCTCGCCAATGTAGCTAACCATGACTGTGCCGATAGCACCGACAACGAGACCGTTGAGCATCTTTCCGACGAAGAAGACGGGATTGGTGGTGGCGATGAACATAACGGCAACGGCGGCGAAGTTAATAAGGAGGGCGCCGAGAAGGACCTTCTTCCTGCCGATGTAGTCCGCCAGTTCGGCTGAGCCAAGGGAGGCAAAGATGGCTCTGAGAAGATGCTGTCAACGCAGAACTCTTGCGAGGTCTGGTTATTCGGAGGGGGCTCACACTGCGATAGGGGCACCGTTGAAGGCTGACTGCCATGCCGCCGGCAGGACGTAGTCGTCACCATAGGCGTATCCGAAATCCTTGCGGAACTGGGGGATGCCGACGACGGCACCGGCGGCCTGGAGGTCGAAGCTGATGAGGATGACGGTCCAGAGGGCGTAGATGCACCAGATGCAGGAGGATCGGTACTTGCGGAAGGACTCGAAGATTCCTGTCTCGTGGTCCTCCTGGTCTGCAAGATGGCCAGCGAGTTGGTTGGTCGCGGCGTCGGTGTGCTCGGCCATGGTCTGGTCGGCCTTGTCTTCGCCGTGGGCAGTCTGGGCTGTCGACATTGTGTCTTGGGAGATTGTCTGATCAAGATTGACCAGTTAGCAATGAAGGGGTTGAGAGAGGGGGATGACAGCTTCCGCCCAACAGTCGAGAAGCATCGAGTATATATGTTGGCTCTGGGGAAGGCTCTCGCTTGTCCGATCTGGGGATGACCTCGTACAACCTCGTACTAACGCTTGCTCGGCAAGCAGTCAATTTCCCCATGGAGTTTGACTCGTGCCAACCTCCGCGTTTGACTTCCATGGAACCAACGGGGAAAATGAGGGATGTTGCGGGGCAGTGATTCTAACTATCGCTTAACCGTTGAACGGTGCTTAAAATCCCCGTATGAGGCATGAAAAGAGTCGATCACAACGGCATCATCTACCGGCAGTTCGGTCACCAGGCCGCGTTAGTTTCTCCGGCTAATGGTGGTGTCATCTGGAGACGCGCCGGGCGGTTAGCATGACTCGATGGGGCATCGGTGTCTTGGGGGGTGCCGCTTACAGCGCGTGGGTGCTTCGTGTTGCCTGTTCGGGCCAGGATGGCCCCCCTGAGCCAAGCCGACCCAGCACCAACTGTCCCGCTGACCCCTCGGCGGGGAGAGAGCAGTGAACTCACGCAGCATCAATATCTGTACAAGAACATCGGAGTCCCGAAGCTGCCCGGAACAGCGTGGGAGAGGAATGAGATCATATCCTAACAAGAAGCCCGAGAGAGGACTGCTCATCACCAGACATAGCTTCACACGATGGCGCAACCAACGCAGGGCCAGGGCTCTCTCATCTCATTCCCCACAAAGCCCCGCGTCTTCATCTTGACAGACATCACCAATGAACCGGACGACGCCGAGTCATTCTGCCGCTACCTCACCTACTCCAATCAGTTCCAGACAGAGGGCATCGTCGCTGTGACGAGTACGTGGCTGCGAACTCGCGTCGCGCCCGAGGGCTTGCACGAGATTGCCGATGCATACGCCAAGATCGTCGACAACCTCCAGGCCCATGCCCATCCGGACTCGCCCTATCCTTCTGCCGATCATGTTAAGAGCCTGATCAAGCCAGGGCCACCGGTGAGTCGCAAAACCGAATCGCGTTGATGATTTTATCTGCTGACGCCTTGCCCAGGTCTACGGCATGGCCGCTGTCGGTGACGATGTCCCGCTCAGCGAAGGTGGCGAGCTCCTCCTGCAGAGGCTGACTGCAGACTCGCCAGACCCTCTCTGGGTCCTCGTCTGGGGCGGCGTCAACGTCCTCGCCCAGGTCCTGTACCGCATTCGCGACAGGCCCGACGCCGCCAGCTTGCGCGCCAAGCTGCGCGTGTACACCATCTCCGACCAGGATGACTCGGGCGCCTGGATCCGGCAGCAGTACCCGGACATCTTCTACATTTGTTCGGTCCACGGCTGGAACCAGTACGGAACCGCGACCTGGCTCGGAATCTCCGTCAACACCAACGACGGCGGCTGTGACCAGACCAAGGTCACCAAGGAATGGCTCAAGGAGAACGTCCAGCTCGGACCCCTGGGCGCCGTCTACCCCACGCCGGCCTTCGCCATGGAGGGAGATACGCCAACCTTCCTGTACCTCATCCAGAACGGCCTCGGCGTCCCAGAGGAGCCCTCGTATGGATCGTGGGGCGGGCGGTACCTCCCCGTCAACGTGAGCGAGGCGGGAACACCGAAACGCGGCCACTTTGCCGATGCCTCCGACACGGTCGTCGGCAAGAACGGGCAGACATTCAGGAGCAATCAGGCGACCATCTGGCGATGGAGGAACACCTTCCAAGACGACTTCGCCGCCAGGATTCAATGGACCTTGACGCCTGACTTCTCAAAGGTGAACCACCACCCGGTCGTGGCCATCAACGGCGCATTCGGTCTGGCACCTGTGCACATTGAGGCCGATGCAGGATCCACCATCACCATCGATGCCTCCAAGACGTACGACCCCGATGGCGACGAGCTCACCTTCCGCTGGTTCCAGTACGACGAGCCCAGCGCGACCCAGACGTACCACGGCTACGAGGTGTCCGAGCTCAAGATCAACCCTCTTGATGGCGGCCGCCGTGCCGAGGTCACCATCGCGCTGCCGGAGAAGTCGTGCATTATCGTGCGGGAACAGGCATTGATCGAGAAGGGGCTGCTGCTGCATCTCATTCTCGAGGTGACGGATTCTGGAACGCCGGCTCTGACGAGCTACCGGAGAGTCATTATCCAGCCGGTCAACCGCGAGTATACTGGGCCGGGGGCTGGAACGGCCTTGACGGATGACCAGATTGCGAACATGATGAGGCCATAGGTCCGATGGTGTCGAGAGTCAAAATAGACAGATGGATCAGTTGCATAGTGAACCTGGCTGGCCGCTCGTCGCGAAGGTGTCTGTTCGATGTCAGGGATGCAGAACAGGATCACGGGACAAGTCGTCCGCAGATCCAACGTTTGATCGACCCAATCCTTGCAAATGACAACCAAGTAAACCCAAGATGTGGTCGAGGGCCTTGTTCACTGGTGGCGATCCGGGACGTACAGATGAGATCACGTTGATGCAACACGGCCCACAGTCCGGACACCAGCGCCGAGAGCCTTGTACACCACGGACAAAACCTTCAGGATGACTTCCAAACGGTAGCACCACCGGGGAACCCAAGATGCCTCGGTGGAGATCGGGATTGCGCAAGTTGGAGGAAAGCGGCGAGGGTGCAATGAACTGCTCCGGCCAAGTTTGACCCTCGGTTTGTTGCGTCGGACTCGGAGACACGTCCGAAGAACTGGGCCCTGTCGGAGCTTCTGCCCCTGGAAGATCGACCACCCAACAAGTGAAGCTTTGGGCGATAAGCATCGCAGGTACCTGGCCACGCAGGGCAGTGAGGTGACGCGATATGATCAATCAGCTTGAAACCAAGGCTGAGCATTTGCTCCGAGAGACGTGTGTGTCGCCGTCGACGTGAGCGGCGGAGCAGTGGCAGGCTTGCAGCTACAAAAGGGGCGCCATCGAGTGTCGCTTGTGGACGTGGATGCTCGCCTCATGAATGCTTAGAGCGACTGTCTGTCATCTTACCAGTCGAAAGAAATCAAACGACGCGCTCTACATCACAACTGAATCTCTCAACATGTCCATTGCGGCGCCGTTACGAACCTTACCTTGGCGGACAGTTGGCGCTGCCATGCGCAACTCAAACGCCTTGCGGTTGACTGCTGCTGGTGCCACTGCGCCCCAGTGCTTCCACACGTCCCTGCCACGGCCAAAGCCAAAACCGACAAACCCCGAGCCACGAGCGAACCCTTCCTATGAAGCCAAGCCTCCCTCAGGCATTAACGTCGGCAGGAAACAGTTCGCAGACTTTGACCTCAAAGGCCGGGTGTTTGTGGTGACAGGCGCGGCGCGAGGCTTGGGGCTCGCCCTGGCAGAGGCGCTGGTCGAGGCCGGTGGCAAGGGTAAGTGAGAAGAGGCAGGCCCCAAGCAGAGACTTCGGGCTGACAACGCATCTCAGTGTACTGCCTCGACGTCTTCCCCGAGCCCGACGAAGGATTCGCCGAGGCTCAGGAGCGCATCGTCCCCGAATGGGGCGGCTCGCTCGAGTACCGCCAGCAGGATGTCACCGACCCCGACAGCCTCAATGCGCAGTTCGACTCGATCGCGAGCGCGCACCAACAGCTGGACGGCGTTATCAGCTGCGCGGGGATCCAGCAGATCACGCCAGCGCTCGACTACACGCTCGAAGACATGACGCGCATGATGAAGGTCAACTACTCGGGCACGTTCCTGACGGCGCAGGCGGCGGCGCGGCAGATGTTCAAATACCGGTGCGCGGGCAGTGTGGTGCTCATCGCCAGTGTCTCGGGCTCCGTAGCCAACCGCGGCCTGCTCTCGCCGGCGTACAACTCGTCAAAGGCGGCCGTGGTGCAGCTCGCGCGCAGCCTGGCGATGGAGTGGAGCCCGACGAACAGAGAGGATGGCACGGGAGGGATTCGCGTCAACTGTATCAGCCCGGGCAATATCCTGACGCCCATGGTAAGGAAGAACTTTGAGGAGGTGCCTGGTCTGCGCGAGGAGTGGGAGTCGGCCAATATGCTGGGAAGGCTGGCGGAGACGCACGAGTTCAAGGGCGCTGCTCTGTTCCTGCTCAGCAGTGCGAGTTCGTTCATGACGGGCAGTAACCTGATCATGGACGGCGGGCTGCGAGCGTGGTAGGCGGGAGTTTGCATCCCGATATGTTCTTGTACAGCTCTTGCAAAGCTCGGCGAGCCATAGTAATCCCATCAAGTTTGTTCCATTCTTGTGATTCCATCTCTTTACTTGGCGATGCTCAGGTCGCGGCGATCGGTCGGGTCGGGTAGGGTTTGCTTCGGTCGGAGTGCAACGTCGGGTTGGGGGGGTTGTCGCGCAGCAGGTCGGGCTGTCGAGCAGCAGGTGCGGTGCCTTTGAGTGGATGGGCGAGGAATAATAACAATGAGGGGATAGAATGTCGCAGTCGGATAGCGATTGGCAAATGTTCAGGGATCAATCGACCTGGTGGGTTGCCGACACGGGGGGAGAGGTTGTCATCGTGGAAGAAGCCCAGACAAGCCAGGCCACTTCTCAGACCGACTGTGATCAGAGCCGAAGGCAGCCACAGACCCCCACCTTGGCTGCTAGCACAGTTGGGCGGGGGGAAATTCCGCCAATCGTGTAACCGAATTGGGCCGAGACCGCTGGTCGGCAACGGCTATTGACGTTCGCCGCCGCCCATTGCCGATGGGATGTCGACGCAATAGCCGGCGCATTTGACGAAAAGCTGGCGACTGGCGGAGTAGGCTGTCGTCAACTGACGCCTGCCGCCCCGTCTCTTCGCAAATAATTGGGGATATCGTCTCCTCATCATGGATACCATCGGTGTACACGTATTCGAGACATGTGTGACCTGGTGGACAAAGATATGAATGATTTCTGAGTCGTGACTGCAGAGCGTCGATTGCCGCTGCCGTGGTAGGACCAGCTGGAGGCAAACTGGCAAATCCCCCCGGGGAAGGCCCCGCCGATCACCCCGCCAAACCCCCACCTCCGACGCAAAGAGGGAGCTCCTCCCGGGCCGGCCACTGGAGGACAGTGGAGGGGCGGCTTTTGGCGACGAACTGCCCCTCCTCCTCCCACTCTGGAGGTCATCTCCCCCGCCGCTGCCCCTCCTCACTGCGAATTACGTGACGGCCTCCCCGCCGTCGCGCGGCCGACTCGTCGCCCATTTAAATCCTCCGGTGTCGCTGCACATTCGCCCGAGGCGCGCTCTGGACGATGTTCTCTTGCTCTCGCCATCTTCTCCTCCCAAAACACCATCTCTCCCCTCGACACATCCTCCCCCTCCTCCGCCGTCCACCGACCCTTCGAACAAACCTCCACCAACAACACAATCACCACTTCCGAGCCTCACCCGCCGACAACATGAAGCTCCTCTACCCCACCTCCCTTAAGCTCGACGTGCCCAGCCTCGAGGGCTTCTCCGTCGACGTCGTCCCCTACGACGTCACAAAGCCCATCCCCGAGGAGCACGTCGACGCCGAGGTCCTCGTCACCTGGACCAACACGGCCGCCAATCTCAAGGACGCCGCCGGCCGTCTCAAGAGCCTCAAGTGGATCCAGTCCCTGGCCGCCGGTCCCAACGACGTTCTCAACGCCGGCTTCGACACCTCCCGCATTGCCGTCACCACCGGCTCCGGCCTCCACGACCACACCGTCGCCGAGCACGCCCTTGGCCTCCTCCTCGTTGCCGCCCGCCGCTTCCACGAGATGCGCGACTACCAACTCCAGTCCAAGTGGCCCGGCCACCTCGGCGGTCCCCAGCCCGACCGCCCCGCCGGCAACTTCACCACCCTCCGCGACGCCAAGGTCACCATCTGGGGCTTCGGTAACATCGCAAAGGCCCTGACCCCCCACCTCGTCGGCCTCGGCGCCACCGTCCGCGGCATCGCCCGCGCCCAGGGTGTCCGCAACGGCATCGAGGTCTACGGCGAGGACAAGCTCCCCGAGATCCTCGCCGACACCGACGCTCTCGTCATGATCCTCCCCGGCTCCGAATCCACCAAGGACGCCCTCAACGCGGAGCGCCTCAAGCTCCTCCCCAAGCACGCATGGATCGTTAACGTCGGCCGCGGCACCTCGGTTGACGAGGAGGCCCTCTTCCAGGCCCTCACCGCCGGCGAGATCGGCGGCGCCGCTCTCGATGTCTTCGACGTCGAGCCCCTCCCTACCGAGAGCAAGCTCTGGAAGGCCCCCAACACCTTCGTCTCCCCCCACGCCGCCGGCGGCAGGCCCCAGGGCGCCGAGGCCCTCATCACCGACAACCTCCGGAGGTTCAGGGCTGGCCAGTCCCTGCGGAACTCCATCTCCGCCGACCCTACGCCGGCGGGGAAGCTGTGAGGGATGGGTGTGATGGGAAACGGAGCTAGATGCATGTAATCAAGAGTTATGACCATAAACAAACGAGTTAAACATTGGACCTTGGACTAACACAGGTGTGCTTGTGCTTTTGAGTGATTGGGCTGAATGTATTGTTGGGTGCAGGTGGGCAGAGTCAATTTCTGCCAGGGCCCTGTTCCGGTGGTATTCAAGCATGGCTGTCACGGGACTCACGGCCTGCATGCTAAGACGCACTTGTTCAAGTCAAAGGTAAAGATTTCTGCCGAAACGTCACCAAGATGTCAGCTTGCGCGCAATTACGGCTAGACGCTGGCATATCTGCCATCTCCCCATCTTCGAGCAGCCGTACCTTGACTCACCGCTGCACTCTTCTAGGCAGGCTTGCTGCTCCATCGATCAAGGCTTCAACCCGCCACCGGACAGATTCTTCAACCACGAACGCCAGCGGCATCTGACATGACAGTGGGAAAACGCCCCATGATCTCCCGGAAAAGGAGGTTCACCTGGCTTTGAGGAAACCTCTGTTCTGAGGTGGCAGAAAATGTCAAAGTTGCCACCACCCAGTCTGTGATGAGCGCCATGTCTTCCACGAGGAAAGTTTCTCGTGAGGCGGCTGTAGAGAAGTCCGAAATGGGTGGTGTAGAAGATGAGGGATGGAGCGCCATGTCTGTCACGATGAATTTTCTATCCAGGCAGCTGTTGAGAAGCTGAAAGAAATGATCCAGCAGGTCATGGAGTTCACTGCCGTTTTACTCATTGGTAGACAGCGGTGATACAGCGGTGACCACAACCGGCCTCTTGCGTTTCGTGATTCCCAAGACAGGCTCAATTGGTTTCCAATTTCTCACTGGTGCTAAGGTCTCTCTCCAGAACAATTCTGAATCATTCTCATGTTGAAGGAGAAGAATTTTGACTGCCAGAGCTTGCGTGCCTCGAAGGTGGTCAATGTGGTGAAGATTGAGGCACCCAATGCCACATGCGCCCCCGAGCCAGAGGTGGCTTGCTGCCGCCTCAAAAACTCACTCTTGAGGCTTTCGTGGATTCAAAAAGGCTGCGTCTTAATGTCCATAGTTGATCTCTTTACCTGGACTCTCGTCGCCCGGTCGCCTATAAAAAGCTTTGCCCCCCCGGCCTGCTTGCTGTTCCCAGCTTTCCACCATCATCCTCCACCAGCTTCACTGCCAACTTCGAGCAACTTGAAACTCTTCAGCTCTATATAAGTCTGATCACTCAATCACTCTCGTTATCAATCAATAATTCTACACGAAAGTACTCTCGCTCTACCTCCCCTACATCAACCTATCAACCAGATCACCACACCACGCCGACACAATGGCTCCTTTCATTCTGGACGACCCCAACATGGAGGGTTCTTTCGGGGATGACACCAACTCGCCTTGGCACGCCTCGCGCCCCGATCCTCCTTCGCAGAGCTTCCCAATCTATGAAGACCCCCCCGTCGACATCTTGGCCCCATGGGATGTAAGCCACCCAGGAGAGCAACAGGTTATCCAACATTGCGAAAGCATCACGAACACCGACCCCGAAGAGCTGAGAGCTTGGGAGCGACGAAGGCAGTCGTCCGCAGTTCATGAGATTCGGGAGCCACGCAGGATCAGCTTTTCTCCCGTTTGGTCGTCCGAAGGCATCTCCCCAATCATTGCCCCATCGGAGCCACGATTGCTCAGCATCCAGGAGAGGGCAAACAAGGACTTGGCGCAGGGTCATCTGCTGGCAAAAGAAACAATCGAGGGTAATAGAACCCTTGAGGATGTTGTCATCTCCTCGTGGATGAAAATCAAGCACGCGAAGGTGCTGACTTCCGAGTCCGCCCGCCACATCAAGGTCCTCCGCGCGTGGATTGAGGTGCGAGCCGTTCAACTCAAATACGGCGATCTGTGTAGAGGATGGAGGAGCCCCAGCGTCGGCCGCTGCACTCTTCCTCGCGAGCCCCATCCTGCCAGGGTGGCTGAGATCTTCGAGCAAGCAATGCTGTCCTCCTCGCGCAGATTCATCTACCAAGTTGAACGCGAGTTGTCTGTCGTGGCCGGACATTATTCCCAAGGGGTAGATTCGCCCTACCCCTGGGACGAGAGGGATCTGGACTCGGATTCTTCATCTGATATCGACAGAATGTTGGACGAGGTCCTCAGAATAACGCCAAGAGAGCCTCTAGCAGACTTGACCAACATCATACAAAACTGGGGGAATGCAGGAGCACATTGACCACCAGACATGACAGGCCCGACGGCCCGAGTGGTTGCTTTCAACGCCTCCCCATTTACCAACAACAGCGCAGCAACATTATTCAAACCTCACTACTAAGAAAATGGAGATAAATTGGAAAACAACAGACAGATCAATGTAACCTTGATTCTCAATTTGATGATGGCACCGTGATGAGTGTGATGGAGTTGGAGACCAATTGCTTCCAGCTTCATGGCACAGTGCGAGGCCTATCTCTGCCCCCTGAATCCGACGTGTAGCGTTGGCCCCGACAAAAACCCTTCCTCACACCTTGGTGGTGTCCTCTCCAGCATCATTGACGTGAGTCGCGACACCCTCCTTCTCAATCTTCTCCGTGATCTCGCCCTCCTCGGGAACAGCCGCGTCGGACTTGTCGAAGATGCGCGCAATCTCCTCGAGGCTGTGGCCACGCGTCTCAGGGAAGACGAAGTAAATGAAGACGGTTCCGGACACAAGGATGACCAGGTACACCAGGTAGTACTTCCAAGCGATGGCGTCGAATGCGATAGGGTTGATGAAGATGTTGAAGAAGAGGGCGATGGCAGCGGTGATCCACAGAGTCGACAGGCCGTAGGACCGGAGGGTGTAAGGCCAGATCTCAACGGGGTACGACACCATCAGAGGAGTGAAAGCCAAAGAGAAGAAGCCGTACATGATGAAGAGGAAGGGAACGACAGCTGTTCCGACAGCAGCAGAGCCTGTCCGGGCAAAAGTGGCAGAGAGCGCGGTGATGAGAACGTAGCACACCATCATTCCCCCAGCAGCCGTGAGGAACAGGGGACGACGGCCAACGCGGTCGACGTTGAAGGCACCGATGAGAGCCCACACCAGGTTGAAGATCTGCAGGAAGCCGTTGATGAGGGTCTGCTGGGTGACGGTCGTGATTCCGATTGTGTTGAGAACAGGAGGTAGGTAATAACCTGCGACGTTTTGGCCGGCCCATTGACTAAAGATACCGAGGAATACAGTGATCAGTGTCCGCTTGCGGTTAGCAGATGTGGCAACCATGTCGCGGTAGGAGCCCTGCTTGGCTGCCTCGCGCTCCATCCTGATTGTCTGGGTCATCTCGGCGAGCTCAAAGGCTGGCAGTGGAGACGATTCGTCGCCCTCGGCGTGGTATTTGACCAGGAACGCACGGGCTTCGTGGTGCCTTTCCTTAGAGCACAGGAATCGAGGGGATTCGGGGATCATCAGGAGGCCGGGAAGTGTCAAGGCCGGGAGGAGGATCTGCAAGAGGGATGGGACCCTCCAGGACCACGAGTTCTCGTAGTTGCGTGTTCCATACGTAGACCAGGCGGCGAGGAATGAGCCTGTCAGACAAGCACCGTCAGCTGATGTCAAGCAAACAAGAAAATCGCCAAGAGGGAAGACTTACCGACATACCAGCCGCAGAGATACAGGCTGGTGAGCACGCCACGATGCGTGGGATAGGCCGTCTCAGTCATCAGCAGCGGGACGCCGCCTCCAAAGAAGGCAGCAGAAATGCCGACGAGAACCCGGGCAGCGATGAACATGTTCGTGTTCGTGGCACCCGTCTGAAGACCAGTGCCGGCGCAGAGGAAGATGTATCCCGCGAGGATGGTCGGCTTGCGGCCATACCTGTTCGCTGACCAGGCAACAACTGGGTAAAAGGCCATGGATCCGATGTTCTGCGCTCCGCTGATGAAGCCCAGCCATGCACCCTTGGGTTCGCCGACAAAGGACATCCAGCGGGGCAGGGCGAGGAGGCCGTTCATCATGGATCCTTCGTAGCCATTTCCGGATGAGAGGAGGAATAAGCTGCCGAGGCAGAAGTTGAGGAAAATGAGGTTGGGCTTCTTCCACCAGTGCTTGTCGTTCTTGGGGAGGACCGCAGCGAGCTCTACGCCCACGGACTTGGAGTTGCTTGAGGCCATGGTGCAAGGATTTATAGTTTGTAGGTGAAAGATGTGTGGCTTGGAGCAGGTTCAGCTGGTTGTCGAGGTAGGGATATCTCGTGTTTTTATGGCCGTCAGCGATGTGCCATATCACTCACTGTATGGCAGGGAGGGGTCGAAGGCTTGGCCTCTTGGGGCTTGGAGGCTGAAAGTTGCAACCTCAGTACATCATGGATGGTTCGAAGTTGCGCGACTGCCGTCACGAGGTCCGAGTTCCAGGCGAGAACCGTAACCCCGGCACCCCACGGGGCCTGGGGTAAAGCTACGTGAGCGGAAACCTGAGAAACTCCGCAAGCTCCCCATGGCACCGGTGCAGGCGTCTCACATTGGATGGCTTCAACGAATGGGGCGATCCTTCCCCAGACGATCGAGGAAACTTGGGAACTTGGATCAAAGCCGGGACCGTCCATCTGTAGCGGCTTGCAAGATCAGGCAAGTCCGGCACTCCCCGGCCGCCCTCCGACGCTGTGCGAAGTCCGATCCATCATGGGACTGACTCGTTTCGGCGATGTCTTCGGATTCGGTTCTACAACTAGAGCCGCGGCAAGCCACCCTTCTGTTTCTCCGAGAAGAGGGGGGCATTTCTCCAGGTGGCTATCATGTCCGAAACTCCCCGGCGGAGTGGACTACAGCGAGATGGAGCACTTGTCGACGGGAAAGATGGCGATGGCTCACTCCATCAGCCATGCGAATCACGCCAATATCTAGAATGTCCGATTTGTCAGGCGATAGAGCCTTGCTGCTCGTATAATTGCAGTACTTAACTCAAGGCAAATGCCCGAATGATGGTGACTTTCGAACCATCATCAATCTTCAATAGCAACCTCCTCCCAGCTCACCACACACCACATCCCCCGCCCGCCAACCCCACAATCACAATGGCTCCCCTCGGTACCCCTCCGTCAGAGGTGAGCTCCCCTTCACTAGCAACGGCTGAGCCTAGAATCTCGACTGACGCATGAGAAGTTCGCCGACATTGTCGCGCAAGAAAAGAGCCTCACTCTGCCTCATTTCACGGCCGAGGATGCCTTCGAGATCGGCGTGCTGATCCGCAACCGGCTGCGTGAGGTCACGGAACAGGCGGCTGTCATCAACATCACCCTGGCAAACAACAAGCAGCTGCTCTTCCACGCCGCGTCACGGCCCGGCACCGTCCCTGAGAACGACAACTGGGTGGCGCGCAAGAGGAACTTTGTTCTGCGCTTCGGATGGAGCACCTGGGCGGGCCACAACCTCTTCGGAAAGGGCGACGAGGTGGCCTTCAAGGCGAGGTTCCAGCTGGGCGAGACCGCTGGCGATTACGCCATCCATGGCGGCGGCTTCCCTATCCGCGTCAAGGGTGTCGAGGGCCCCATTGCGGCGATTGTCGTTAGCGGCCTTGCGCAGGAGGAGGATCACCAGGTTATTGTTGAGAGTCTCCAGGAGTATCTGAACAAGCTGCAGTAGACGGCGAAAGGGTCATGAGAATAGATGAGCAATGCATCAGCGAACATTTCATCGCCTGCCTTCGTCATCTGTCGTGATAACTCCGACTGGGTCTGGATGTCTCCTCGATCCAGTGATCATGTTCAGGGGCTTGTTCAGGGACCATCATGATCGCCTGTTGAGGAAAGGTCAGGCCGCTGTCGGCCCTGACTCGGAGCTCAGCCTAGTGCTGATCCGGGTCCCACTTCAGACGGATGGCACTTCAAGTTAAGACTCCGAAACTCCCCGGGCGCCTGTGATGCTTCTGTCCCTCTCCACCTCAACCTCAAACCACTACCTGCCACCCGATCACGACCATGTCATCTGCGAATGGGGGATCATCCGGCACTCAGCCGCGGTCATCCATGACCCCTGACCAGCGGCATGCCCAGAAAACGAGGTTCCGCACCATGGCATTTCCCCGCAAACGCGCCGTCACTGCTTGCGAGACCTGCAGGGCAAGGAAGACCAAATGCGACAACGTCCGCCCACAATGCTCGAAGTGTGTTGCCGGAGGTCTAGACTGCTCATACGACCCCCGCCTGGACCATTCTTCGTAGGCTTCGACCACTTGTACCCTTGGAGGATTCGTCTGACCTGCCCATTACCCAGTTTTGATCCCGCGAGCTTGCTGATCCTTGAAAAGTTGAACGAGGTTTCCCAGAAGATTGATAGCATCAGGTCCCCTGCAGGCGTGTCGCGGCCCCCGCAGGCTCAACCACCCCCAGCGGAGATATCGCCCGGCAACGCGACGTCTCGCACCCCCCCTGCCGCTCGTCTGGACTCCATAGACACTGTCGACTGTCTGGAGGTTCTGGCGCCCTTCGCATCTCTCGATTATGTCCTGACTTGGCCCATCTTCGGCGGCCGGTGGCCTCAAGATCTCTTCTCAAGGGAGGTGTACAACAGGAGTTTCGGCTCCGGTCGGTCTTCGTCCGATGATTCCTCCATCCCTACAAGGGGCCACCAGAGACAGGGCATCAGCGAAGAGGATGTCCCGGACCTCATTGATCGTTATCTCCATTTCGTTTATCCGAAGAACCCCATCTTCTACACGCGCGAGATTCGAGAGCAGGCCAGGAGGATTGCAGAGGATGGGTTCGACTGGGATGCAACGTCCTGTCTTATTGTGAGTACCTCCAGCTACAACCTCGATCCCCATTCCCAAGCTCATCGCCTAGCAGCTTGTCGCCTGTGCCCTTGGAGCCATCTCGTGCCGGTTCGACCCCACCCCGGAGGCTGGTCAACTCGGTGGCCGAAACTCAGTTGACGAGACATCTCCCCGTCGCCAAATGGCCGAAGCATACTTTCTGGCAGCACGCAAGAGAATGGGTTTGCTCGAGCCCAGCTTGATCGCGAGTCAGTGCCACATGCTCTCCGGCATCTACCTGATGTACACCTTTCGCCAGATCCAGGGATGGGCTGCCCTGAACCAGGCAGGCTCTACGTTGTCAATGTATCTGAAGGGCAAGGCAGCCCTAGAAGGTCAAGTCGGCGGCGGCCACGGACTACCAGAGTCAGCAGACAAGCGCCTCGAGCAGCGGATCTACTGGACGGTGCTCAAGTCTGAGTGTGAGCTGAGAACGGAGCTTGACGTTGCCCAGTCCGACTTGTGCAAGATTGGATATCCTTATCCCTTTCCTTCGCCGCCGAGCCCAAGAAGCCCGTCACAAACACCTCAGATGCCGGTTCACACGCCAACACCACCATACACCACTGGCGCTTCGTCACAGACCCTGGCATCAACACCTTCGCAGTCGTATCAGGGAATTGAGGAGCAATCGTGGTTCTACTACCTCAGTGAGATTGCCTTGCGGCGGATCGAGAATCGCGTGCTCAACACCTTTTACAAAGAGGACCATTACTCTTGGACAAGAACGAACATCGACGATATGATTACTGCAGCGACCAATGTTGAAGAACAGCTGGAACTTTGGTATTATTGCCGTTTGCCCTCACCTCTCACAGGTATAACACTGACGACTGCTTTCCCCAGGTACTCATCTCTGCCAGACGCGATACGATATGACAATCTCGCTGCCGACCAGGAGTTCGACGAGCTGCGGCTTGTCACGCAGGGCCGCGAACAGGGCATAAGAGATCTTCTCTACCGCCCTTTTCTGTATCACGCAGTCCACTCGACCCACTCCTACGGCGAAGCAACGACCAACTCTCTACAACTGCTACTCCACAAGGCGCTCGAGGCTTGCATGTGGTTCAACAGCGGCGTCGCCATGACACACCGTCACCACGGCACCTGGTACGGGCTGAGAGGGTGCACTACGTCTGGATTGATGCTCTTGGCCGCGCAGATGAAAGGCTTCATCTCCTGGACGGCACCATCTGGTGACGGCGAGACACTTCAGAACACAAAGTACGGCATGGCCATGCACAATGCCCTTGAGCGCCTGCGGTACTGGGAAGCAGAAAGTCCGGACATGGTGACAGCGCGGAAGCTCATGGAGGAGCTGATCTCGAGCTCAACTTAGCCGATGCTCAATTGAATAGGAGAGGCTACCTATTCCCGATCCTGCGGGTAGACCAGGCCAGCCTCCCGCCTGATATCATCCATGAGCTTCATGATCCGAATGCTCTCATCAACCGGGATGATGGCATTCTCCTTCCGGCCGTTGGCAATGTCGTCCGCGACGGCATCAGCCTCCCAGATAAAGCCAGCGATTCCGTTGGGCCTCTCGACATTGAAGACGCGAGGGACCCTAGTCTCCTTCTCGCCAAAGGCAGGTGCCGGGCCTTCCAAGACGCGGTAGCCGCCCGGGAAACTGGCGCCCGGTCCGAAAATGATGATGGTGCCATTCGTGCCCTCGATGCGGGCAAAGTCCTGCTCGGCTCTGAAGCGGAACGTCGACGAGGTGATGGCTGTTTTGTAACCCCCCGTAGCGGAGGCGTAGTCGAGGATGACAACGTTGGCCTCGTCGATGCCGTTAACAATGTCCAGCGAAGAAGTCACCTTCTTGGGCTGCGGGTGGTCCTTGCCGACCTTCCACTCGCCAAGGATGATCGAGGCGTACGTCAGCGTGTAAAGGCCGATATCGAGCAGGGCGCCGGCACCGAGGGCCGGGTCCTTGAGGCGGGACTCTGCTGGGAGGGTGTCGAGGGGCATCTTGTTGCCAAAGTCGATGACGAAGCGCTGCACGTCTCCGATGGACTTCTTGACGAGGAGTTCCTCCTTCAGACCATCGAACAGGGGGCAGAACCTCGTCCACACGGCTACAGACTGTCAGCGTCAAGAATCACACCCATGTCCCGGAGCACCTAACACACCTTCCATGATGTACACGCCCTTGGCCTTCGCGGCATCAGCCACCTCTTGCGCCTCCTTGGCGTTGATTGTGAACGGCTTCTCGCAGAGGACGTGCTTCCCGGCCGCAATGGCGTCCAGGCAGTTGAGCTTGTGGAGCGAGTGTGGCGTGCCGACATAGACGATGTCAACGTTCGGGTCGTTGTATACGCCGTGGTAGTCGGCATAGACCTTGGGCCGTGGCTGGTCCGGCGCCTTCGTCCAGACCTTTTCGACAAAGGCGTTGCCCTTCTCGATTGATGAGGATCCCAGGGCGACGATGGTGTGCTTGGCATTGGTGTCGGACCTGGGCGCCAGCAGGTCCTGGGTGAACATTGTGCTGATCCAGCCGGTGCCCAGGACACCCCATCGCAGCTCGTTTGTGGTCGTCATGTTTGCTGGGTTTCGGGCAGTCAATGTATTCGGGTGGGATTGAGGCGGGGGCGGGGATCGGGGTCAAGGTTTTGGAGGGGCAGTTTTCGTGAGGATTGGAGATGAGAGACTGCGACCTGGCAGAGCGAACGGCACGATCTTTCTAATATACTGCATCACAGCCACGTTCACCAACCTAACAAGCATCCGATTTCTAATGCAGTGTCTCCGCCAGCTGCGTCATTTTGAAAATACGGGCATGGCTTGACTGGGCAACGCGAGAGCTCCAAGCGATCTGGCGGATCTCGCGGGGAAGCTCGGGGTTCTGGCGAGGAACTTTAGCGCTAATCCGAACACAGAAAGTCCGGTATTCCCCGTCGTCAATGTGCCAGTGCGGGGCCGACTGCGTCTCCCTCCTCATCCTCTGATACAGCATCGACTCCGAGAACTGACTACCCAGGGACGCAATGTGGCATTGAACATCATGTCAACTGATGAGATGGAAGAAAGCTAGCATCCTCTCTCCCAGCGATTCCTTCTAGACCAGATGAAACACCGCCTCCGCAGGCTTCGTCTCCAGAAACTCTCCACGCATAATCCCATCAACATGCACGTCCCCCTTAAACCAGAACCTCTCCCCTTCAGGCCCCGAGCTCAGTCTCTTGAGGACAATGGGAGATTCGACACCTCATATCAAGGTTACAATGTCCCCCGGTTGGACAGCAACGTGGCCAGCACCTATTCTACCCTGTTCAGTCTTGAACAGTGTTCGTCCCCGGTTCAGCGCCCCTGCTTGTTCTGGCAGTTCCGTAGTGAGAAACTCGAGTTGCTTTTCTAGGTCTGACGCCATCTCAGGTTCCTTCATGATGGCGATGTTGTACAGGCCATCCAGCATGTCTCGGGCCACGTTCTCTGGGAGGTCTTGGACCTTGGGTCGGATCTGCCTCAAGAAGTGGCGATGGAGCCATGCCCTGCTTTCGGCCACGGTGCTTGGATTGGCCTTGGAATCCGGCAGCAACATTCGGTCCCCAAGCAAAGTTCGCCAGACGTGATCATCAGCAGAGCTGATTTCCGGGCCCAAGCCAGTAAACTCGACAACCCTTTGAAGCCATTCCGGAGCATTCGCAACCATGGACGCGCTCCATTCATCGCGGGCAATGTACCGTGGTGGCTCCATCACTTCCGTGATGACATCCACGTAGCAGCCCCGGCGAATAAGCACCGTGGGGTTTTGAGCGGCCTGTTGAATATCAGGCACGTAGGATTTTTGCCTTGTCCCAGGGGTTGCGTCGAAGAGGCCTCGAGAATTCATGGCCCATGCGTCGTTGCCTGTTTTCCCGCTGCCAATCCTTGGCCAGTCTGGGACCCACGACGGTAGACCGAGGAGATTGGGGTCACCAGGGGATCTAGGCACGACGTTGTCGAGACAGAAACATCGAGTGTCGTCTTTTTCGAAAAGAGCTCTGGTGAGAGTCGTCAGAATCTGACTGGCGGTCTGGGTATAGTCGGGCTGGAGCCCCAGCTGCTCTTTGTCCGTAACGATGCCGAGTAGGCCAGAAACGATGTCTCGAGGGTCGGTTGCTGAGTAGTGTGGTCTTCCTGGGCCGACGTCAAACCGCACAATGAGCGCAGGAAGGCGTATCGGAAACCCATGCCTTCGGTCAGTCCTCACCGCAAGAGCAGTGATGTCTCCAGAGTTGGCTGGCGTGCCGTCGAATATTCCGCGCATTGCCTTGCGACGCAGGGAGGTCTTGGTGGAGACTGTCCAAATCAACCGCCTCGACTCGAGGACGGCCTCGAAAGCGTCGATGGAGAGGACCTTGTTCCCGCAAAAGAGCATGGTGTTGTCGTTCAAGGCGGCCTCTTGAATGATCCACACCCGATGCCAGTAGTCCTTGAGGAGCAGTGCTTGCAGTCCTCTCGTTATGCTCTCTTGTTTTTGGAGGTCATCAAGCTGGAAATTGCTGACGAGGTCCCAGAAAGCACTGCAGAGCCTCATTTGCGCATCATCCATGACTTGTGCCTCGCCGGCAGTTTGAGACTGGTTGGTGCGGTCGTCCACATATTTGTCAAAATTCCTCAGCAGCTCCATGGCGGTCGGCTCCAGCGCCCCGGCTTCGACTGCTGGTCTTCCCAGCGTTGAGATGAAGTCCATAGCAGTGTCGACATCCTGTGACGAGGCTCCAAGCCACGAGCACACCATGAATGCTTGGCGGAAGATATCGCCCATCAGGGCAACTTGTGTTGTCTTCTCAGTATCATTGCTCTGATGGATGCAGAGGGAGTCAACCCAGATCCAGGACTGGCACACTTGCTCTTTGTCTTGAAGAGCCACGAGAGCGTCGTGGAGGTTCCGGCCGATCTGAAACTGCTGTCCGTTGACCAGAATATTGACTGGATTCGCTTTCACGTCTCCCCAGACATATGACAGGGCCACATAATTGCCGCTTGCTCGGTCGAGGGTTTCGTGCTTGATGTCGAGGCTAACGGCGGGCCGGGAGTCAGCGACGGCGCCGTCCACCGTCTCAGGCTGGCGCAAGCGAATTAGCCTGATGTGAGGAGGTTCTTGGGCGAGAGGACCGTGTGTGAACATTTTCAGCTGCTCCTGGACGACGATCCACTGTAGACCCTGACGTATTTGGGCCGTTGGGCTTGACGAGATGTCGAGATTTCCACGACCGACATGTCAAGGAGTCAACTGGATGAGGGGTAACGTCAAATCGATCAGGCAGCATTTGTATTGTAAGCTCCGCTTATGGTATGATTGCGCCGATATGTCATGCATGCATCTGACAGGCTGGGGACGTACCTCGCTGGGCTCGGCGTGGGGAACTGCAGCTCAAGAGACAATCAGCACTGGAAGTTGGCACAGAAATTTCGCATCGAGTTCCTAATCGTTTGTAAATGACGACAATGAAATTTCCAAACCACTTTCTCGATGCAGCAGGCATGAACCGAGGGATGAGAATTCATAGCCACAGTGCCTATCCCTTCATGATCGGTGGCCGGGTCATGGTGTTGTCTGGGAGTCACCAATTTCCAAGCAGCTGGCTGGCCCCAATCGCACCGACAGGTATCGGCTTTGTACAAATGGAGCGGAAGATCATATGTGGACGCCTTACCTACAAATTATGACTTCAACAACTTGTTGGAAGACAGAAGGCAGTCCCACACGGCTAAACTTGCCAGGCCGTTCATCCTCACGAGTCACTGCGGCCTAGACCCTCACGATGACATGAACCGCCCAAGGAATTCAACAGCCTTGAATCGTTCGGACGACACACCACTGCAAGCCACAGGGACGGTCGATCATCAAGTGACCGACGGCGCTGCATCCGGCCCCCTTTTAGCTCACCGCACAGATGCGATGGCGTGGTCGCGGCCGCTAGGATGTCGGGCTAATGTCCAGGGCTGGGGCTCGCTGTGACCGTCACATTGATCCTTCACTTGAAGTTGAGATGACTGGAGTTCCCCCGAGTCCGTCGACAATGATGGATCGCTGTCATCCTAGTCATGCTGGCGCAGCGCGTATTCAGAAACCGTGCGCCTGCAGGTTTAGAGGCCGTCAAAACGTGCGAGATTGGATGCCACAACACACAGACCTTCTGCCGTTACGTCTCGAGCTTGCACATCGTAGCCAAGATCTCCGACAGGACTCCCTCCAGTTGCGATGAAGGTGGGAAAACATGGCCCGGTCAAGGATTGACAACTAGTGACACCCACTGCCAAGCATGACGAGACGGGGCATGGCTCGGGCCTCGAGGGTCTTCCTTCCTTCATATGAAGAATCGACACGCAGACGGGGCGTCCCGTTCCCGAATACTACATCATCCTGGACGCAACCATCCATCCCTCAACATCCTTGGTCGGCTGGTTCACCATTGTCCACGACGACTGAGACTGGGCGGCCATGCATCGCCCAGCATCGGTCCTGCTATGGATGCTGACCCTGTTGGTTGCCGCCAGTGCAGCTCAGCAGGACATGCTCCAGTACATGAACCGCATCCCCAAGTGCGCAGTGAGTCTCCGATCTCTCCGTCTCCCCTGTACTCTAGAAACCAGGTTTCCTGATCAAAAATGTGTTTCTCCCGTTCAGATAACATGTATCTTGCAGGAAGTTCCGAAGTCAGCCTGCAAGACGGTCACCAACACGACATGCCTCTGCTCCGATGAGCCTCTGCGAGAGGCGACGCAGTTATGCGTTAGGACGACATGTGAATCCATGCTGGATGCTCTAGGTACCCCTTTCCAAGCCCATTAAGCATCTGTCAGGACCTCGAATCTAATGGGAGGTCGATCAACAGCTGCGGCAAAAGTCGAGGCTGAAGCCTGCGGGCGTCCCTATCGTGATCGACGATCAGCACTTTTCACAGCCATACCCATCCAGGTCGTCACCTTCGTCACTGTTTGTCTTCGCCTTCTGTCACGCTGGAAGATGTCACATTCGTTTGAAGCTGACGACTGGATCATGGTTGTCTGTCTGGTATGCCTCCGAGCTGCGCCAGCGCCAACCTATCTAACCCCGACCACCTCAGATACTTTACGTCCCATTCTGTGCCCTCGGATCCATTGGTATGTACAGAAAAAATCAACGAGAGATCTACCAGCTGTGTAGTCGCTGACAGCCGGTATGGTTCAGTCGGCCAACTTGCTTTCGGACGAGACATCTGGACCGTAGATCCCGATGACTTGACGTCCGCACTCAAGCTCTTCTACGTGTCGCAGACATTCTACATTCTCTGCCTTTCGTTTTCCAAGATCGCCATCTTGGTATTCTTTCTTCGCATTTTCCCCGGTCAGACGTTCCGAAGGATCACCCATATCGTCATCGCCGTCACCGGTATCTCGACACTCGTTGTCCTCCTGGTCCAACTATGCCAATGTATCCCGGTCACGTACAACTGGGAGGGCTGGAAGGGCCAGTTTGGACCACATCGGTGTATCGACCTGAACGCCCTAGCCTTTGCCGCCGCTGGCTTCAGTATCTTTCAGGATGTTGTCATTCTCATCCTTCCACTGCCTCCGCTACTTCGCCTGCAGGTTTCCTGGCGTACTAAAGCAGGTATTGTCTTTATGTTCAGCCTCGGTATATTCATTCTCATCACATCTTGTATCCGGCTGCGGTTTCTCGTTACGTTTGCGAAATCATCAAACCCGACATGGGACTACGTCGAAGCGGTCATCTGGTCAGGGACTGAGATTTCAGTGTCTATGATCGTGGTGAGCCTGCCGGCCATCCGTCTTCTCCTCTCCAAGATCATTCCAGGACTCTTCAGCACAATTGCCTCGAGAACAGGCTGGTCTTTCGGAAACAACGAACGGACGGAGAAAACCGACCGATCCCTGCGACGCCATTCACATGCAGGGCCTGTACAGCTGGCACGTGAGGGGCAGGCCGATTGCGAGGAAGAAGGACGGGACGCCGAGAAAGAAGGCAGTGGCAACGCCCAGAACGGCACCCCCCGTCGGTCAAAAGTGTCGAGAGTCAGCCTCTACACGTTCAGCTCGTGCAACAGGGCAAGCGTAAACGAGAGCGAAGAAGCTCTGGAACTCGGCGACAGAATCAGGGGCGAGGTGCATACCGAGGTCAGGGTGGACAGCGGCGCCAGTTCTCGCCGACACAGCGAGCATCATGGCGACGAGGAGCTCGCGGAAAGCAACGGCAGAGCAGACGGAGGAATCCTGGTACAAACAACGACAAGGGTCGTCTCGTCCTACAACTCGGAGCCGTCAGGTTTGCGACTGGGCAAGTTGAATTTCGAAGAGGAGACACAGAGCCCATGAGGAGCGATCTGGCATTATTCAATAGCATTTGATATCAATTGAGGAGAGATAGCCATTTTTGACCCAATTAAGCCCTGGAGAGGAAAGGAGAAAGGAGAGAGTGTGCTTCACATGATGAACCTTCGGTGTGCTCGCGAGTTGATGCCCACACCGACATCTTGAACCACCCCGCACTAGTCCAAATTAGGCACAACCCCGCCCGACGGACGAAATTGGGGACTCGGCGGACAAACGAGGGGCAATCAAACATTCCCAAACCTCCGGGATCAAGCTCCTGGACATTGCTTCTCCCACCTGCATCACCCCAATAGCTGTCCGACCTGTCTCCAAGCTTGTCAGGCACTTGCTACAGCATCTTCGGACAATATAAGACATACGGGCTCTGTCAATCGCAAGCCATCTAGTGTCGCACGACCCTCCTTCTCCTTGACCGCCTTGTCGAAACATCCCACGAAATGGCGGACAACAAGATTTACCGGGCCAGCACCACTGCCCCCGTCAACATTGCCGTGGTGAAGTATGCGATCCTGATGCAGACGCTTCTTTGACACTCGCTGACTCTGTTCTTCACCTGCAGGTACTGGGGCAAGCGCGATGCGAAGCTCAACCTCCCGACCAACAGCTCCCTCTCCGTGACGCTCTCCCAGGCGGACCTCCGAACCCTGACTACCGCGTCCTGCTCCGCCTCCTACCCCGAAGGTGACAGCCTGATCCTGAACGGCGAGTCTTCTGATATCTCCGGCGCCCGTACCCAGGCCTGCTTCCGCGAGTTGCGCGCCCGCCGCGCCGCCCTCGAGGCCGCCGATGCTTCCCTCCCCAAGCTGTCGACGTATGCTCTCCGCCTCGTCTCCGAGAACAACTTCCCCACGGCCGCAGGCCTGGCCTCTTCCGCTGCTGGCTTCGCGGCTCTCGTCCGTGCCATCGCCGACCTCTATGAGCTCCCCGACTCCCCGTCGGAGCTGTCGCTCGTTGCCAGGCAGGGCTCCGGCTCGGCCTGCCGCAGTCTGTTCGGTGGCTACGTCGCATGGCGAATAGGCTCCAACGTCGACGGCAGCGACTCCAAGGCCGACCAGGTCGCCGAGGCCTCGCACTGGCCCGACATGCGCGCGCTGATCCTCGTCGTCAGCGCTGCCAAGAAGGGCGTCTCGTCGTCGTCGGGCATGCAGCAGACCGTAGCCACCTCTGGCCTCTTCCAGCAGCGGATAGCCACCGTGGTGCCCGCGAACATGGACCTGATGGAGGAGTCGATCCGCGACCGCGACTTTGCCAAGTTCGCCGAGGTCACTATGCGTGACTCCAACTCGTTCCACTCGACGTGCGCCGACACCTACCCTCCCATCTTCTACATGAACGATGTTTCTAGGGCCGCCATCCGCGCCGTCGAGGCCATCAACGAAGCTGCCGGCAAGACCGTCGCCGCCTACACCTTCGACGCTGGCCCAAACGCCGTCATCTACTACCTGGCGCAGGATGAGGAGGCCGTCGTGGGTACCTTTGCGCCCCTGCTGAGCGGCGTCGGCGGCTTCAAGGAGAGCGCCCAGGGCCTCAAGTCCTCCGTCACCCTGGACGAGACCATTGCTGGCATCATCAAGGGAGGCGTTAGCCGCGTCATCCAGACCGGCGTTGGCGAGGGCCCAATCAAGTCGGACGAGTACCTGGTGGGTGAGGATGGCCAGCCCGTCAAGAGGTAGAGAGGAAGTATGAAATGCATAGAGCCAAGTCCATTTTCCAAATCTGCGGAATCGAATTGCCTGCTTCTTAAGCCTGTCTTGTCTTTGAATCCGGGGAGGGAAAGAGCGAGAAGTACGGGGGCAGGCCTAACGGCACCATGGCACGTGATTGGTCGTATCGTCCTTGCCGCCTGCCGCGTTTGAGGCTCTACTTCCAGGTTCCTGCCAGCGAAGTCGTGCTTCAATCGTCGCGCATCACCCACTGCCTGCTGGAACAGTGCAAGAGCGCGCGGCCGGCAAGAGTGCCCATCGATTGACTTCCATTTTCTAGGCTGAACCGAAGTGTCCATTTACCGTACCCATTTCGGCCGGCGATGCATCACCTTCCACAAATCTTCGCCAACCTCCTCTCCCCCCCTCTTCCCACCCACCCTGACGTCTGTGTCGCAGGCGCCCATCAGCGTCCTCATCTTTGACGAGCAGCCCGCATTCCCACAGTCAGATCCTCTGTTTCGTGTAGCAAGCGTCTTTCGACACCAACATCACCACGAGCCGCGCTCCCGTCTGTATCGAACTTGACATCAAGTTCACCTGTCGAGCCATGGCTTCAGAGAAGCTGAATCAAGAAGCGAAGGCCGCAGGCGATGCCCTGACTTCGGACACCAGCCCGCGCCCGGATCTGAAGAAGCACATCACCTCCAAGTCGAAGATGATCCATACCTACCACGACAAGGCCGAAGATGTCCTTATCGAAGAACGCGACAAGTCCGACAAGCAGGTCATGCGCCGCTGGATCCATCGCGCCGATAGGTCTGTCACCGAGGTATGTCTCCCGCGCCCACTGTTGGAGGAAAGCACCGTCTCACAAGCCCAGTTGCCCATCGATGCCAGCTCTTCCATCGGCTTTTCCCTTCGGGATCTTCGCCAGATGGCCGTCGACGCGTTCCTGCCGATCGGCTTCCACCACTCTGTCTCGCCCGATTATCTCGAGTACCAGATGTACGATTCTCTTCAGGCCTTCTTCTCGACAATCACCTCTCTCCTTGCGAATCGCGCCATTCTCCAGGGGCTTGGCGTCGGCGATGCATCTACCACGGCCACCTATGCACTGCTTTTGACAATTCTCCAGGATGCCATCTCTCGTGTTGCGACCATCGTCTTCGCCTACCGTTTCGGCCTCGCCATCGAGCCGGACGCCAAGCGCTACCGGTACCTCGCCGACGTCTTCAACGACTCCGCCTTCTTTCTCGACCTCGCCAGCCCGTATCTTGATACTTGGAGCAAGATCCTCGCCTTGACAATCGCTTCAGCCCTTCGTGCCCTCTGTGGTGTTGCTGCTGGAGCAAGCAAGGCCGCGTTGTCCAGCCACTTCGCCCGCAGCAACAATCTTGCAGAGCTCAATGCCAAGGAAGCCAGTCAAGAGACAGCCGTGGGCCTCTGTGGCCTCTTTGTTGGGAGCATTCTCGTCAACTTCGTCGAGCGCCGAGAGACTGTTTTCTCTCTTATGATCATTCTGGTTTTCGTCCACCTCTACATGAACTACCGCGGAGTTCGCTGCGTCCAGCTCAATACCTTGAACCAGCAACGCGCTACAATCCTCATGCAGCACTGGTTCAGCTCTGGGGGAGAGATTCTGAGCCCTTCCCAAGTTGCCCAGAAGGAATCCATCGTGTTTTGGACGCCGAACATTGTCCCCCAGAATGGCAGACCTCACTTTCGCCTGGCCATGGCGAAGAGCTATGCTGATATGACTCGCAAATGGTCCGAGGGCAAGGGTTACATCATTGCTTGGAAGATGACGGCTGAGACCCTACAAGGCAAGATCATACTCACCAAGCTGGACGAAGGCATTGAGCCCCACGCTGCCATCAAAGCATGGTACGAAGGCATTGCCACCGGCTGGCATGGGCAGCACCCGCTTTGGTGTACCGACAGGCTGGCCGACCGGGAGAGGTTCATTCGCCGCGCGGAGGATGCTGGCTGGAATATCGATGAGAACTGCTTGGAGACAGCAATCCCATTCCGTATCTGTCTCCTGCCGGTCGTGGATGGTCAGGAGGACAAGAAGGACCTGTGAGCGTGGAAAGGACGCTGGTGGCGAGCATCTGTAAGGTGACAATGCACCAAGGACCTAGATGTTGTGAGAGTAGTCGATGATTCGGCCACATGTCGTTATCCAGAAGCAAATGACAAACGGACATTTTTCCAGCCCGGGAAGGCCAGAATGATATGTGAGGGGCCACCTGCCCCTGATGTACCCCCAGTCTCCACAAGCGCCTGGTTCGGTCTGTTGCTTAGCAGCACGGAAGATGGAGCACCGCTCCAGCTTGGCTGTCGTCAGAGTGATGGATCCAAGGTTCCACAAGCTGACGACGATTCTCTTGGTATTCGGACTTCAGGGGCCTCCGAGACCCAATGCCCGACATCTTGGCCCCTTGGCCCTGGACGACTGCCGCCTCAGGGGGTGCACCGGCGGCTCTGCCAAGTTGCGGCTGCCGATCCTACCCCAGAGTGGTTCCATGGCAATCAAGGAGTGCCATCCATTGTTCATCCGGCCTGATCAGTTGGTGGTCCTCCAGTGACCGACGATCCAACTGGATTGGATTGCGCGCCTCGGGGTTTCTTCTGTCAACATCGTCGACCACCCCTTTCGGCCTGCCTGTTGTCTTCTTCAGGTTGTCCACAGCAACGATCAACTCAACATTGACAACTCGACCGTCGCATGTTTTTGTGGCCTGCATGAGTCCGCCGCATCGCTGGACCCGACGTCACCGAAGCCATCGCGACCGTGCAACGACTTCGCCAGCCTTGCTCCTCATTTACGGCGCAGTCTCGACGACTTCTTCTCCCACGCAGGCGTGGTCTGACTAGTCACAACAACGGCCGGAACCTCTCCGTACTCGAAACTGGCGTATAGTACCGGATCTGGAGAAGCCTGTCGCTCCCTCCTCTCCACCAAGCACCCGCACACGCCGACCTCGACTTAGCGCTCCCTTTCCGAGGACAGACCCTTTGCAACGATGGTGAAGGACCTGGAAAGGGCAGACATCGGAGGGTCTGCAACTTTGCAGAACAGAGATGCCGGTCGCATTGGAAAGAAGCTCTACATCTTCACAAAGTCGCGTTTCTCGAGGATACTGCGTCTTCTGGTCCAGACATTACTGACCCTCGGCCTGCTATTGTTCGTTCTCCGTCTCGCACCAAACCACGCGAAAGGAATCCCAGGGACAGAACACAGCAGCTTCTTTGGTTGGCTTCCATTCTTCGGACCGCCCGCGGGGCCGTTCAACGCCAGTGCCATTGGCCCATCACGAATGGTGGTGTTCGGCACACCCGATGTGTGGACTCCGACCTCTGGGAAGGGTCTACCGAGGCCGGGATGGACCGAGGCGCTGTGTACGGAGGTGAGTCTCGAAGTTACCGATGTCTACGGATGTACGCTAACATGCGCGCCAGCTCGGTTGCGCCTCACATGAATCGATGATCCCTCCTATCGACCTGCCAACACAAGCTCTGACATCGAAGTCGGTGTACGGGGAGGCATTGCGGAACATGACGACTAATGGTTCGCCGAAAGGCTCGGGACAGGACTACGACTTCGTAGCCGAGCAGTATCCCGTCGGTGATGTTCCAGACCTTGCAGCTCAAGTCGCAAAGTTTCTGGCGCTGCCGAAGCCAGTACCCTCGCCCCGCGAAACGACGTGGGTGTTCACATTTGGCACTTGGGATCTTTGGTGCCTTGCGGCTCTCCCTCGACATCAGGGAAACATCACAATTCGAGCCATCGCCGCGTCCATTTTCGATCAAGTCGAACTTCTTTACGCAGCATCAATGGATCCTGTGTCTCCGGCTTACTCCGACTACTACAGCTACACGAGAGGAACATCATCCATCCTCGGAGCTTACAGCAGAAACCCGTCTGCTCGACCCATCGAGTCTTTTCGCATCATCATCCCGAAGCTCTTCGACATTTCCCTGACACCGGGTTGGCAGACCTTACGACAGGAGCCACCGGTACCCCACACCAAGGCCGAGCACGTCAAAACAGCTGCCTTCCTTGCCGAGGTATGGGATGAAGAGATTGAAAGCAGGCTTGCCGCTTGGATGAATCTTCCTATCGCTGCGAAGATCCGCGAAGACCAGCCGATGCAGAACGGACGTCCATACTACGGCTTTTGGAACCCATCAAAGAAGGAACCGAGCCAGGGTGGCGGCAGACACGATGTGCTCTACGCGCCATATCCCAGCCGGACCGGAGTGCAGGTCAACTTGGGCGGTTTCGCTAAGAAGGCCATCATCGAGAACCAGCTTCGGACATACAAGCTGCCGGGGAGCGATGGCCGAGGAACAGTGGATGAGGCGGATGCGTTGTACTTTGAAAACGTGGACGAGCCGTGCGTGTGGCATGAGAAAGATACCCTAACTGCCCGAAGAACGGCGACTTGCGAGGACCCGGAGAGTCATCTTTTCTACGGACCATTCACATTGGACGAGAAGGCCATTCGGGAGACGGCGAAGAGGGCAACGGGGATGGTGATAGATGTGCTTTACGGAGGACATTGAGTCTGGAGGTTTCTAGACATTTGGAGTTTTAGCCGGCTTTTCATTCAGGTACCTGTTTAACGATTCCATGACTCCCCCACCCATTCTACTTGTCCATCTCAAAAGTGATGCGCCTTGATCCCCATCGACCCCTCCTTCGACTGATGTCACTGCCCAGACCGACGTCGGACCCACGATCCGCCCCATCCACTCCATCCACCCTCAGGGCTAGCCCTGACGAAGCCATCGATTTGGCCGGAATCCTCAACAATCCCTGGTGGCCCAGCTGGTTAAGGCGTCCGACTGTTACCGCATCTGCGAACAACACATCGGGAGATCGACAGTTCGATCCTGTCTCGGGGAGCATCACCGTTCTTCACTCGTCCCTGGTGGCCCAGCTGGTTAAGGCGTCCGACTGTTAATACGTCTAACGTGTGAGCATATCGGGAGATCGACAGTTCGATCCTGTCTCGGGGAGTGAGAGGTTGATATCTTTTGCTGCGGCGGCGCCAGACGACTTTGGGCAGGTTTCCTGGTTTCTCCCTGCTTTTTGGCTCGGTAAAAAAGAGTTGAGGTGAAGGGCGGAGAGCCACAAACCCTCATCCCACATCAACCACCTGCAATCTACCCAGATTATTTCCCTTGCCTATGCTGGCTTCACGCAAGCTTTAACCCTGCTTCCATCTTATCACCCCCAGAAAGGCCAAAAAGACAAAAGATTGATGACGTGGGCGCCATCCGGGGATTGAACCCGGGACCTCTCGCAAGCTGAGCTTCAGGGTGTACCCTAAGCGAGAATCATACCACTAGACCAACGGCGCGCTGAACGATATCCCTGATTGAGACCAGGGGCCGGTCGATGGGATCCAGGCGAAAAATGTGTCATTATGTAGGGCGCTGCGGAGGGGTAGTGGGGGTTGGAGATGAGGGAGTACCTGGGCCTGGCGGGGCGCTCGTGATGGATCTCTGGTCATTCGACGTTGAGGGCGGAATCAGGTGAGGGCATTGTGAGAGATTGACCATCTGCCTCCCTAAGAGAGCACGACATCCACCGTCTCATATCTTTCGTCCGTCAAGGCCTCACCTTGCATCACCCCCGAGATGTAGGCATCGCCTACAAGGGTCCAGGTGCCTTCGACTTCGCTCTTCCGAAGGACGAGCGGGACTTCAGCACCCGTGACAACGCACACCACATCACCCTTTCTCGTCTCCTTCCTCACCTGCCCCAGCCTTCCCCCAGTAGTTCGGCAGAGCTTCCGAGTCACGCTCTGTACTCCTATGGCGTGCTCGACGGTCGGACCGATCGTCAGCATCTTTTCGCGGAAAGACTCCGTCATCACCCAGCCAGGCGTAAAGTAGGCCTCCAGATATGTGACAAAATCCTTGACGGCGGGAATGGCTTCGGGAGGTGCAGGGTCGCGCATCAGAGTCATCGAGCAAATGAGCGTTCTGGCGAAGTCGTCGGACCAAGGGCTGGCAGTGACCTTCACTTGAGAGGTTGTCGTGCCATCGTCCTTGGTGACCTGGATCGTCTCCTTGATGGCGGCAGACGAACCGAAGGCGACTTGTTGACATTCCCGCAGCCATCGAAGCATGAACAGCTTGAGGATGGCGGGATACCCTGTCTTCGGAAGGATATCTTCTTCTGTCGGCATGGGCATATCAGGAACACATCGTGCCATCTCGTCGATCGTGTCGATGATGCGACCCCGAAGGTGGAGGAGCCTGTTCGAGCCAGTTCCGGAAATGCGGATGGGGACTTCTGGGACTTCGCCGCCTGCATGGTAGAGCTGTGGGCGGATCGAGAAGGAGACGAGCGACGGCAGTGCAATGCTTGCTTCGCAACTGATGTCAGGAACCCACGACGGCAGCCCGTCGATGCGCCTGGGCACGATGTCGCCGACTCCAAAGGTCAAGTGGGGGGCGAGCCCCAGCAGGCGCAAGCTCTGGTCGCCCACAAGAACGGCTTCGGCGAGCTGGAACAAGACCTCCGAGGCGGTCAGGTTGTAATCCGGCTTGATGCCGCTGGTGTAGGAGCACGAGGCTAGTAGCCCGTAAATGTGGTCGCGTGGATCGGTCGCTTTGAAGCTTCCTGCTGTCAAGATGGCATCAACAATGTTGGATGCGCTTCTGTAGTGTTGGAGCAGGGAAATCATTGAGGCACACTGGAGCATGATGATGGGTCGGCAATTCTCTTGCATGAAGTGCAGCATGCTCGGGGCCCTCGCATTGACTGTCCACGATGTGAGAAGCATGAAGCGGCGAGTGTGCGGCAGATGAATACTCACGAACCGACGTTCCCGAAAGTGACAAGCCGAATCCATGCGATGCAATTCGGTAACAGACGTCTGCGAGTGTCTTCCAAGGGAACTCGAGATCGCCACACATCACAAGCCTCTCGACGTGCTCAGGAGCGAGGATGGCTTCCTGGATGATCCACGTCCTGTCAAACCATGGCCGGCAGAGGACGCTGGCGAAAGGTCTCCAGTCATGATCGTTGAAATTGGGCTTCTTCTGCCGTCGCAGCTCCTGACACAGGTCAGCGGACGGCTTGCCACCGGAGGAGGCGACTCACGGAGGCCTCCAGATACGCCGTCTTCGCGGCGGCCAGCAGCTCGTCGCCATCTTGGGTCGAGGGCGGGAGCAGATCTTGGGCACCGACAAGACAATCCTCTAGCCCATCCAGTCCTGTCTTGTCTTCGCCCAGCCAGATGACAACACGGCTCGGCTGAGAGTAGATGCGGCCCATGAGCTTCACCTGCTGGGTCTTCTCATCCATGGAGGCCTGATTAATACAGACTGCGTCGGCCCAGAGGATCCTGGTCTCGTCTGGTCTTCGCAGTCGTAGTAGGGCCGTGTAGAGGCTGTTCGTGATGTTGATCGGAACTTTGTGGCAGTACACGACGCGAGTGTCTTTGGCGTCACCCCAGCAGTAGGAGATGGCCTCGTAGGCCGGATTGTCGTCAAGATGCGCATTGGAGAGGGTGAAGCGGACATCGCCTGTGCCGGGCTCAAGATGCAGCAGCCGAAACTGGCCCGGAACGGGATCGGTGAGTTCCTCGTACGTGTACGATGCTTTTGAGGACATGATGACGGCCGTGATTCTCAATGCCTTGCACCTAACAAAGGAGAAGAGAAGGAGGACGTAGGAACGGAGACACCATGTTGATGGGACGGAGGGCCGGCTCGTCCCTTGAGCTATGTCGAATGGGGGGTAGCGGGTCAGCCGCACACGACGTGCATGCTCGAGCTGAACCATCCCTGCCAAGGATCGTGGTCGGGCCAGCCGTGGTGTATCGCAGGCGTCCAATTGCTTCCAGGTGCCGGAGCATTTGAACCTGGGGAAGTTGGACGTATCGAAGCTTAGCCTGCACATCATCAGCGTGGTTGGAAAAGGGTCAAGGTTGGTAGCAGTCGCGCACTCTTGTCGCCAATCGACTTTGCCCCGCGATGCGAGCAGCCGGGCCAACAGCACGGTCGGCGCTTGCCTTCGACCAGCTCCTCCACTGCGCGACCGATGCGGCGTTCGCGCGTCTTCTGCTGCTTCGCTGCGTCGATCCAGCAGATGAATTCGTTTCGAGCGAGGGCTGTGATGTCGAGCCACGCCGCCTGGGCCGTCTCGTCCTCTCGAATTGCCAGATTGAGGTCATCGGGCAGTTCGTGGCAGACCCCGCCCGGAAGGGTCTTGGTGTTTGTCGCCATCACGTCGTGCAGTGATTGATTCCGTCTGTTCCGGGATGAAGTGTAGACATCAGAGTATTCGGTGGTGTCTGGAGTGTTGTGGTTATGGATTCGAGTTCGAGGTACAACGAGGTCAAAATGAGACAGGAGCCTGCAGTTGCCTGGGTGAACAATTGCGCGTCTCGGCAGGCGAAGGATTCACACGGGCCAAGGTATAGGGCAGGTCAAGATCAGACCCAGGCATTGGACGCCCCAAGGGACATGGGGGAGAGTCGGTGTCATGTCCGCGATCAAAAAGGAAGCGACTTCGAATTGCAACCATGTTGGTTTGAATGAAGACTGACCTCCAGCTGCTCGAGAGCGGTCGGGGAGAGGATCTTGGGAAATTTGGTGCAAGGGGTCGGAGGTCATAGTTTGCGCATTCGTTGGATTCTTCATTGACAGCGGCTATGGTGTAGTGGTTAGCATTAATGATTTCCATTCATTAGAGCCTGGTTCGATTCCTGGTGGCCGCATCCTTTTTGCCCTTTCAAACTGCCTCACATCAATACCCCCTTCCACCTCTGTGACTTCCACTCGTGCATGCTAGTATCTCCCAAGCTTTAGATGCATCTACTGCCTCTGGTGGTAAAATTTATTGCCCCTGGTGGTAAAATATCTCTGATATACAGGGGCTTTATCTACCTAAGCTGCCCGCGGAGCTGGGCTTCGGACGCCCGACGCTCGATGACCCGTCCTCGTCGACATCTCGTAACTGTCGCCTGCACCGCCTTCCAACTGTGCTGCACCTCGCTCCTCCGCCCCGTATGCTACTGAAACTTCCGTAGTCCGCATGATGCCCATGTTCATTTGTTTCTGTGCGGCCAGTATGCTTCGGTCGCTCCCGGCGTCTTCGTTTGCTTCCAAGTAGGCATCGTGCGGGTCTTGCGGTGCGCGTTGGATGCAGGCCTCGATCTGGACCTGCGCGTTGCCTGATCTCAGATAGGCGTCGGCTACTTTTGAAGATGATTTCTTGGAGTAGCCGCCGGTGCGGACGACATCGCGGAAGAGGACTCGGATAATGGGCACTGACGCGGCTGCAATCGTGGAAGCCGGCTCGGCAAATGAGAGGATCCAAAATCGCCTAACGGTTTTCATGACTACATAGAGGTGAGGTACCGTTAGTTTTTTTGAGTCGAACAGTGGTAGTGGTGGTCAACTTACACGCTGGCTTCAGGGGGTCCAACATCAAGGTGCTCTGGGCAATTTTGAGGATTGCAATGATCCCTGCCCTAAGAGCAATGTTAGCATTTTTCCAGAACGAGAATGAAAGAGAAACCGGCGACTTACAAGATGCCAAAGCTCATGGCTACACCAAAGTTGATCTTTTCTGCCCTGGCCATGTTCAGGCTCAGCACCACTCGCCATGGCATGCCGGCAAGAATGAAGTCGGTCACAGCCGGAAGACCTAGATCACAGTCAACATTTATTTGTGCATCCAAGAGGCAACAGACGGGCGGCTTACTGGAAGTTGCAATGTTGAAATAGCCCGTATTGGCCTGGTCCCAACACGCGCCGGGCAGAGCATGCAGCGATGGGTTCCCGCAGATCGGGCGCCAAAGGACAACGGCGTGGATTGGCAAGGCAATACTGACGACGGCGATAATGAACCAGATGACGCCGAACGAGATCTTGCCCAGCAGCAGCGAGAGAAGGTGGCAACTGTGCGCCAGCGGCATCAGAAGCGTCATCAACACCGGGTCGGTTGTGGTCAAGTCTGGTGACATGTGGCTTAGGTGGATGGCATGAGAGAGGCATCCAGCTCCGGCGATGAGGAGTGCACAGCTCAGAACGAGGAGGCCATCGTCCCACAAGAACTTTCGGCCTTCGGTCGTGCGATAGTAGATTCGCACGCCGAGGAGAATGGTCGCGATGGCCACCATGGGCCACACGGACCCGTTGACTGTCCCCTTGGCATCTGCAATCGGTTCCCAGTTCATCGTGTCTTTGTCGAAAGTTACAGAAAGATAGGAACAAACGCCTACTTGCCCCAAAACAAAATCAACGCCGGCATCACAGAAGTATTATGGAAGCCGGAGGTAAACGACATGTGCTTTCCAAGTTTTGCCTCCTACTTGTCCTCTCTTGACGCAGGATCACCAACATCATCTTGACCCTCAGGGTTGTTGACACAGTCTTTTAACTTGCAGCTTGGCGACAGACCCCCAGGAGTTCTGCAGACGAAGCCTGTCGCGCAAGATTCATGCCAAGGTCAGCATGCAGGTGCTTTGAAAGCGAAAGCGAGAATTCTTGTTCTACAACTGGGGCGGGATGGATCCGAGTGGATGCAGGTCTGGGGACGATGTTGCTGCAAGGGGCGCCGATATTAATGACTCCAGGTCTGGCTCTACGCGAGGCGGGGGCAAGACAGTATCATGAGTCGATGACAAGTGATTTGTCTACCATGTCTCCTGGTCGAGGTTTTCACCCCCGGAGCAAATACGATGCGCATTATCATGGTCCATCTCTGCAGGAAAACAATGCCCGAGTCACTCTGAAACGTTGGGAATGGAAGCCAGTTACGTCTAACTAGAACGTAACTACCTTGATAAAAGTAAGAAGCCACCATAATTTTTCGTTGCTGTAGGCATGAAGTTCCATGTTGCCACATGCTGTTGGGTCCGTGAGGGAAGGACCTGGTAAGCCTTTGGCCAAGCGCCAACAGCCATCCCACTCGAAACTGCATTACCCCAGTCGACAAGGAGATGGAGTTCTTCGCGGACCCAGGAACCAGATCCCCGGCGCTAGGGAGGCGATTAGCACCAACGGCCGAGATGACCTGGATCCTGGTTGTTCGGGAAGCTAACAGGTTAAATGACCTGATCCTTGTGCCAACGCCCTTCTCCGAGGTGAGGTAGAGAGCCGATTTAACAGACAGTGCAATGCCATTGCATATGTCAAACTTAAGATCGAATGATCGAGAATTTATTTGTTTCCACAATGCCCAAAACGTCAAGTCTTCTTCAATTTACATTGGGTGAAGTGTAAAGGTCATGATCGTGGCCGGTCAATCGAATACCCCGGACAAATCAACCTCGAGCTGCGCCTCATGAGTTGTAAGAGGGGGCATTTAACAGCGTCGAGCATGCACGGCAGCGGGGCCTCTGCGGACTTCCTGGGAGAACCAGGCTCCTGGCTCGGTTCTGTGCCTCTCCTCTGCATGCAGAAGCTGCCGGTATTCAGGGGAAGAATCAGCAACTCGGCCCGGCTGCCAAGCGGTCAGCTACTCTGGGCAAGCTCCAAGGATTCCAGACGTGGCACTCTTCATCGGGTCTTTGACAGACACTAGTTCCAGGGAGAAATCTCGCTAATGCATGATAGCATAAGTGTGGCCCATGATTTTGAGAGCCGCCTCGGTCCGGAGGTATATACACGGCGAGTCCGCTGCCATTGCTTTCGTGCATGCCGCTTTTTGGACAACCTATTTCAGGCGACATTCTCGCCATCACACTCTTTTCAAGTGTTTCCAGGGTTTCTTTTGGCATTTGATTATTTGAAATCTCCTAGCACAATGGTTGCGATCTCCAGCGTTGCTGCTTTCGCGGCCCTTGCGAGCACCTCGCTCGCCAAGAAGACGGGGATCCCGGCGGTGAGTGTCCCATGCACACCACCCGAATTAGAATCTGACTCGGACATCATAGTGCGATGCCCTGATCGACGCGGGCCTTGGGAACCTCGTTCTCAATCCCACCGGTCCCAATGGCGCCTACATCGACAGTGTCAACTCCTACTATGGAGCCGGCTCGAGACAGCTGCGGCCGTACTGCATTCTGCAACCAGAGACCGCCGAGGATGTCTCCAAGGCTGTCAAGGCTCTGTCGGCTCTTAGCGGCGCCGGAAAGTCGGACATTGCCGTCCGGGGTCGTGGTCATGGGCATGGAGAAAACAACAACATCAACCAGGGCGTCACCATTGACCTGGGCAGGATGAACGAAACCACCATCCAGACGTCCTCGTGTAACCAGACGGTAAGCTGGGACTCGACCTCATCAGAAACTCGAACATGAACTGACTTACTTTTCCAGATTGCTGCCGTCGGCGCTGGTTCCGAGTTGGCTGGGCCAGCTGTCGAGGCGGAGAAGCACAATCTCACCGTTGCCAGCGGTCGCGTAGGCAACGTCGGAGTGGCCGGACTGACCCTGGGCTTTGGCATGGGCTTCATGACTGGTCATCTTGGCTTTGCATACGATAGTGTGGTCAACTATGAGATCGTCCTTTCCAACGGCGACATCGTCGAAGCGAATCGCAACGAGAATCCCGACCTCTTCAAGGCCCTGAAGGGCGGCGGCAGCAACTTTGGCGTCGTCACCCGCTTCGACTTCAAGACCCACCCTGTCAAGAATGTTTATGGAGGACTTATGTTCCATCCGTGGTCGTACAGGGAGCAGCTTGCCGACAGCATGATCAAGGTCATCGGCGAGATCGAGGAGAACCACGATGACAGCCAGTTCATCATGTACATGAACCACCCCGGTGCCCCCGAGCCCGTCGTCGGCAACATGATCATGAACCTTCATGGCCGCGACGATACCCCGCTCAACCTCGCCGCGAATGAGATGGACAAGATTGTGGACATGGGGGCTCACAGCACCATGGCCGAGTTCCTCAACGCCTACCACGACCCGGGCGACAGCTTGTAAGTACGTCTCAAACCATTGGGAAACGCTTTCTGACAAGATGCAGCAATGCCTGGCACACCACCATCTTCCACAACGAGAGACGCCTCCTCGACAAGGTGGCCGACATCTTCCTCGAGGTCGTCGCGGACACCAAGCGCGCGTTCCCCGAGAGCTCGGCTACCATCATCTTCGTTTTGCAGCTCATGCCCAAATTCTACGGCACACAGCCCGGCACCGGAAACGTGCTTGGCCTCGACAAGACCCTGGACGCCGATTCGATCATCCTGGCGGCAGAGGCTGGCGCCGCGACCCTCGAGGAGCGTGCCTTCTTCACCACTCGCCTGGCCAAGGTTATCGTCGATGTCGAGGAATACGCCAAGTCGGTGGATGGATACGTGCCCTACAAGTACATGAACTACGCCGACCCCAGCCAGGATATCTTCAGCTCGTACGGGGCGGACAACGTTGCGTTCCTCAAGCGCGTGGCCAGGGAGTACGATCCGGCCGGGTTCTTCCAGACAAGGGTCACAGGCGGATTCAAGCTGTCCAATGTTCAGTAGATGGGGGAGGATTCATGGCACAAGGATGCATAAAGAGAGCCGAAAGTCGGGCAACAGGGTTATGATTGAGACCTGGACTGCTTCGCGCGTGACTGCAGTGCAATATTAAGCAACCCTCTGCCATTTCTCGAGACCAAATCGCATCCACTAGACGGCCCCCTGGGGCCGAGGAGAACCAGCACAGGAGGTCTGTGACTCAGCGACGTTCAGGCAGATTGTACATGCGCTCCTCTGCCTCGCGTTCCTTCTTGAGGCACTCGCGCCTGTCGTTTTTAGGGCACGGAATTCCGGGGCCTCGAGACCGCTTCTGGACCGTCTTGGCCATGCCGTTATCTGCAAAGGGCTCGGCCTTGAACCAAGGCTTGGACTTCTTGGGAACCACCGGGCGGGGCGGCTTGGGAGGGTTGGGGAGCTGCGAGGTCAGGGTCGGTGTGCTGGTGGTCGCGGTGGTCGTGGTGGTCGTGGTAGTCGTTGGCACGTCAGCCTTGGTCTTGACCTGCCAGTCGAGCTCCTGGTAGCCAGCTACGGGCGTCGGCGCTGGCGCATCGTCGACCTTGACGCGCCAGTCGAGTTCCTGGTGGCCGGGAACAGGTGTCTCAGTCTTGGCCGAAGGAGCTTCCTGGTCAAGGTCGCGCTTCTCCTTCTTCGAGTCCTTCTCCTCCTTCTTTTCCTCCGAAACAGTTTCCGAAACCTGCGGGATCGTCATGATCTGGTCCTGGAACTCGTTCTCGGCGAGGACAATGTCGGAACGCTTGTCGCAGTCGTGTGTGCATTCAATCTTCAAGTTGAGGGCGACATTTCCCTTTTCGTCCGCAGTTGAGGGAGTCTTCTTGTCGGTCTTCTCCTTCTTCGACTGCTTCTTGGGCGACTGGGTCTCAGGCTTCTTGGGCTTTTCGACGTTAGTTTCTTCGTTCTTGACCTTCTCTTCGACCATGTTCTCCTCGGGCTTGCTCTTCTTGTCTTCGACCTTGTTCTCTTCGGGCTTCCTCTTGTCGCCCAACTTCTTGGACAATGTGAAGTGGATTTCCTCTTCCATGCCGTCCCCTTCTCCGCTGCCGTCCGACGAGTTGGAGGTGTTGCCACCCTTCTTGATCCTCTTGATCTCAAGCTGTTCTTCTGGGCCGCCTTCCTTTCGGTCGTCAACAGCCGCAGGCTTGGACTCCTTTTGATCATCGGTTTTGGGTTCCTCGACTTTCTTGGGAACTTCAGCCTTGCTGGAGGCTTCCTCTTTCTTGGTGGCTTCCTCTTTCTCGGGGGCTTCCTCCTTTTTGAGGGCTTCTTCCGGCTCCTCTTTCTTGGAGGCTTCTTTTTTCGTGGGGGCTTTGTCCTTCTTTGGAGCTTTGGCAGGCGCCTCCTCTTCAATGACCTCCTCTTCGGCAACCTTCTCCTCCTCCCCTGGCTTCTTCTCCTCTTCCGCTTCTTCGTCCGCCGGCTTGAGGTTCGGGTTGCTTACCTTTTTGGATGTCTTCTTGCTGTCCTTGTTCGGCTTTTCGAAATCCTTATTGTCGGCAGGCTCTTCTTTAGCCTCGGCAACTTCTTCCACTTTGACGTCCTCCTTAGGGTCGGCCTTCTTGGGTTTCTTCTTCGGAGAGAGCTTGAGACGCTGCATTTTGCTCTTCGCCTTGGTGTTCGCCTTGCTCTTCTGGGCCTTGATCTTCAACTTCATCTTGCTTTCGAGATAGCCCATCTTCTTCTTGCGTAGGGATTCAAGCCTGAGGTACTTCTTCTCTGCCCTTGCGAGGGCGCCCGAGTGGTTCTTTCCGGCGTCGTCGCCGGTCAGCTTCCGGTACTCCTTGCGCAGCTTCTTGACAAGCATGTATTGCTTCTTGATCTTTTTTTCGAGCCTGTCGAGGGACCAGCTTCTCAGCGGATCCCTGCTCGTCCGCGTGGTGGCTGGCTGGACACCGGCGGGCTTGGCAGTGGCGGGCTGAACGGTGGGGGGATGGACGATAGTGACGGGCTCGACGGTGGTGTCGGTCTCGACGTCTGTGTCGGGCTCGACCGGCTCCTCATCCGCAGACTCAGAAGTGTCTTCGTTAGAGACACTGCGCTTGTAGTCCTTGGCCTTGTGCGGCAAAGGACGTCCCTTGTAGGAGGAGTCGTGGCTGGGCGTCGTCTTGTGCTGGCGATGGCCCAATGCGCACATGTGCTGATGAGGCCAGCGAGCGTCGACAACCTTGCATAGTTGGTTGAAGCACTTATTGTCTAGCTCGGGGTTCCAAGGCTCGCATTGATCCAGGCGGACCTTGCCGTAGGGCTTGGTGCCGTGGCTTCGATCGTCATGGGCGCGGTCCAGGCTGGGGGAGTTGCTGAAGATCCTGCCACAGTCGAAATCAGGGGTTGCGGCACGAGATGTCTCGCAAAGCTGCTTGAAGCATCCCACAGTCTCGCCAGTGCTGCAGGGGATATCGATGTGAGTCAAGCCATCCTTGGAGCTGATCTTGTCGAGGTAGTGAGCCAGAGGACGGCGCTCAGGCGCCGGAGCCTTCTCTGCTGCATTGAGGTTGAGTGTTCTGCCAAGAGCCACAGAAAGAAGCATGGGGGCAAAGAGGAGGGTCTTCATCTTGACAGTGTGCCGCCGGCGTCGGCGTCGGCGCGTCGCGTCTCGTTGTCTGATGGGTCCGCCTGAGTGGGAAGCTGAGATACCAAGGCCATCTCGCGTGTTGTTATTACATTCTCGATGAGAGTAAGAGCTTAAGTACCCCGGAGAGATGGCACAAGATGACGATCGTACGGATCACGGTACGGAGTGATTGTCGCGTGGCTGCACGGCGGCTTGCTGCGAGTTGCTGTCCCGGATTCTCACCCAGATCTCCCACCACCTCCCCACATGTCCCTCCACATCTCCTTCAACCCATAATGGGGTGCCTTGCTGTCGTAAACTTTGGCGGCGGTGGCTGACCCCTCATTCCCGAACCGATCAGACACTCTGCCCTTCGATAGCCCCCCATCACCACCCGTCAACGGCGTAGCGGGCTTCGTTGCCCTCTCCTTGATTGTGCCAGCGATAAGGGGTGCGACTTCTGCGAAGCAGGCTCGGAGCTCCCGGTCGAGTGAAAAGTACGGCTTCTTGGCAAGTTCTGGTGCCATGAGATTGTACGAACGCGTGAGGGCGTTGATGTGCTCGATCGATAACTCCATGTACGCCTTCTCGGCCTTCTCCCAGTCTGGATCGCGGAAGACAGTCCCGGAGTACGGGTTCGATGGCGCTGGGTCAGGTGCGCCGTCCCCCGAGTCAATAGCGCCTTGCCTTGGGTTTAACCTTGCTTCCGCGATGGCATAACCTTCCGCCCTCTGGATCTGGTCCTCGAGCGTGCCGCCCTTTGATGATATCATCCGCGCTGCATGGCGCTTCCACTCGTTTCGCAACCGAAGTCTGAAGATACGGGCCGCCTTGGTCACGTCTTGCTGCTTCTCGATCCAGGGCGGAACCATATCTTGCTTTTGAATCATTTTGTTGAGGAGATACTCGGTCGTGTCGATAAACGGGTTGTCCACCCGGGCGTCTCGCGGGGCAGCGTCTTTCCCACGCGGAATGTTGCGAAACTGGCCGCGGGCAATGGCGTTCTCGATGCGCTGGTTGGCCAGGGCGGCGATACCTGACACCGTTGCAGGTACAGCGCGCGCCGCAGAGCCGAAACGGTCCCTGAACTCCCTCTTCATCGCCTCGCGCTCCTCCTCTGTCAGGCCCTTGTCCTTCTGTTTGATGCCCATGTCGGCGTAGGCACCAGCCTGTTCGCGAGCGTTGGCCACGCGCTGACCGATGCTCTTCCTCGGACCTGATCGTGGTCTCAAGTCGACGGGGTTGGGAATCTGGTATTTGCCCCGCAATTCTGGCCTCAGTGGCTTTCTCGCATCGTCGAGCATGCGGAGGACGGCGTCGGGCTGGGATTCGGTACCGGTCCAGGGCGCGGATGCGCCATACGCCGCGTGGGCGCTCGATAGTGTGGAAGTGTCGGCCTGGGCAAAAGCGCCAGCGTGTTTTTGACGAAAGTCTGCGGCTTGGACCTTTTCGAGCAACCTGGCCTTCAGCTCCTCCGAGAAGCCCGCGTCCTCGATAGCACGCCGACCAGATTCACCTCCTGTCAGGAGAGCCTCTTCAGTGGCAGCTTCGAGACGCCTTGTCATGGCGCCCTTGTTGCTGTCCGACGAGTCGATGACGCTCGGGGCGCTGTGGCGGGCGTTGTCGGGCGCCTCGGTCGGGCTATTGGCTTTTGGCTTTTGAGAGTATCGTCGGTGGCATTGGAGCGCTGGAGCCCGCGCTCTCCAAGCCTTGAGGCATCTTTGGCAGTTCACTGCCTTCTGAGTCGTAGTCGCCATGGCTGGACGTGGTAGAATGGCAAAACCATTGCAGCAAGAGAGACACTAGGGGTCGTGTAAGTAGCTAGAGAAAAGTGATGACATCTCGATTGTAATGCGGGATGGAGCTCAGCTCGGGAGATAAGGGAATCACGATAAGGGATCATGGATGACTCAGCACCGTCTCGGACGCGGTCTTTGACACTGGACCCCAAAATTGCGAGAGGGGCATTATCCACATCGTTCAGGCACAACACAAGACCCAAGTCCTGCAGCTTTTCATTCAATTTTGTTCAAGTTGCTCCCTATTCTCTGGCATCATCAGATAAGCTTATTCTCGTGCAGCAGCTGACCGACCTGCGACTTTTCCAGCTTGTGGAACAAGTGCTGGCGCACCCGCTCCGGCAGTCGAGTCGCCAGCTCCTTTCCGTCGCGCAGGTGGCACATGGCGTTCAACAGCACTCTCACGTCGTATGTCGAGGCAAACACCTCCGGAATGCCTCGATCGACGCCGGTGAGCTGGTATACCGACTCCATCGCCGTGCGGACCGAGTACTCCGTTGTGAAGATGGTATCGCGGCCCGTCTCGGCGAACTGGCCCGTGAAGGCAAAGTTCCTGGACCCCGCGGGGACGACGTCCGGCCGGTCACCCGCCTGCCGCGGCATGAAGAACGAGGTGACATACGGCATCATGACGGGGACACACTTCGCCCCGTCAGCCGCCAGAGCTGGGATGTCGGCTGCTGGGACGCCCATGTGGTAGAGCCACTCCTGCGTCACCTCTTCGCCAGTGCAATCCTGCATCGGCTTCTTGACGAAGTCGCCCTCCTTCTCCACCAGGAGCCCGTAGACCCAGGCGACGATTTGGTCTTTGCGCTGCTGCTTGAAGTGCGGCTGACGGTTGACCGTCCAGCTCATGAGCCAGCTTGAGTCACGAACCGTGACGATACCTCCAGTCACCACCTTGCCGCTGAAGGGGTCCCGCTTGCAGATCTTTTGGATGTACTCGGGGATGCGACGGTCAAGAGTCGTCACGGTCGCGCTCATCCATTTGGTTGCAGAGATGTTGCCGCCGAAGACGTCGGGCCGACCGAAGCTTTCGTGCTTGGCCGCGATGCGTCTCCAGAGGTCCCATGCCGGGGCGGGTCCCGTGCGAAGGCTGGGAGCGGTGTGCTGGTCACCAATCCCCGAGTTCTCCGTCAGGGATCCGATGGTGATGAAGGCCAGGTCGTCTTCGGTCAAAGACTGGCCTCCCTTGACGCCGTTCCTAGTCCAGTCGATCCTGGTGACTTTCTTCGCACCGGCGGAGAAGTCAAAGCCCACATCTTCGACCTCGGTGTTGTATTGGAAGACGACGCCCTTATTGTCAAGCCACGTCTTGAGTGGCAGGACGAGCGACTCGTACTGGTTGTACTTTGTGAACTTGAGGGTGCTGAAGTTCGGAAGCCCAGCGATGTGGCCGATGAAACGGTGAAGGTAAAGTTTCATCTCAAGCGCCGAGTGCCAAGTCTGGAAGGCGAACATGGTCTGCCAATAGAGCCAGAAGTTGCTCTTGAAGAAGTCCTCGCTGAAGACCTGGTCGATGCGCTTGTTCTCGGCATCCTTCCTCGTCGCGAGGAAGAGCTTGGTGATTTCGCCCTGGGCTTTCTCGCTGAGCGTGAACAGGTTCTTCGTGCCAGCGTCTTCACCCTGCCTGATGGTGGCCCGCTGCAGGGACGAGTTTGGGTCGCGCTTGTTCAGCCAGTAGAACTCGTCGAGAACGCTCGCGCCCTCCTCCTCCAGCGAGGGGATGGACCGGAACAGGTCCCAGAGGCATTCGAAGTGGGACTCCATCTCGCGCCCGCCGCGGATGATGAACCCCTTCTCGGGCTCCTTGATGCCGTCGAGGGCTCCGCCAGGAATGTCCGCCTGTTCGATTATGGTGATGCTTTTGCCAGGCATCTGGGCGTCGCGCACGAGGAACGCTGCAGTGGCGAGACCGGCCAGGCCGGACCCGACGATCCATGCCCGCTTGTTGTCGATGTTTTCCGGCTTGAGCGGCCGGGCGAATGCCTCATAGTTGCCTTGACTGTAGTACATGATGATGGACGGGTGCTTTTTACTTGTTGTTTGGGCAGGGGTAGACGCGATCTGTGCTTTCGCTGACGATGAAATGTCATGGGGAGGAAGCTGTCCGCTTTTTATGGCGAGCAGTGCGCGAAATCAATGCCGCCGCTTTCCGAAAACGCCCCATGCCACATACGTATCACACTGTTGGCCCGAATGGCAGTGAGGCTGTCTTTCTGGCTGGAGATCTTGGGGTAGGCTCCGGGGTATCCGGTCACAGCCGCATCCAGCTTGCACGTCTCCCGACGCAACCACGCCAAGGCCCGTGGAGGCAAGTGAGGTGACCTTGGCAAGCCATGACCATGATGGGACGTGCGAAACCAGCATGCTCGGCAATACGGCGAAAGCTCGGCGTTGTTCAGCTTCAACCCATGGCTAGTAGGGTGGTGACAGCGAGAGGCCGATCTATCGTGGGACGATCGATTGTCAACACGTTTTCTGCCAGATCTACCTAGGTAGTGTACGACCATCAACTAGGTACTAAGACATACCAACGTCTTAGCTCATGGCCCACTGGCCGCTGTCCCATGCTGGCATGACAACAGGCGGGGTCGACGCTGAGACAACAGAAAGGGGGGGGCAAGTCCTGGCCTCGTATGGCGCAGAATGCGGGGGATCCCCTCGTGGCCTGCGATTTGATGGCAAGGTGGTTCAGATGACAACATGAAAGGTACAACGCAATAGATGCATGGTCGGCTGATAGATTGAGCTCTCGGCAATAGTCTATCGTTGAGTGCTATTGTGTGGCGAGTGAGTATCTTGATTATTATTTCCTAGTTGCGGCTCTCTTAGGCAGCGAATTTGATCTCACAGGACATAGTCCAACTAGAAACCGTTCGAGGTGCTGGAATATCGTTTACGCTAGAGTACGTGAAAGAAGCACAGTAAAGGAGGCTCCCCGGCAGGTATTACAGCAGTTGTAGCGGTTGATAGTACACATCATGTGCCTGTAGGTCCCAGATGTTTAAAATACCAAGTGCTCCTCCATCTTTTAGCAGTCGACGCCTCTTATCCCCCGACCGTTTGACAGGGTGCTACCTCGGCTTAAATCATCCCATTCAGCGGGGACCCTGGGAGGTTGTACTCTTGCCACCATGCGAACCTTTGCCACTTTAATGGAACTGCTTCCTAAGTTGATGCCGTCTAAGATCATTTATTCGCATGCCTGTTTAAACGATCAGTCACGAGGAGAACAGGCTTCAGTTCGTATGTCTCAAGCTCTCAATGCTTGCCCGACGTAGTGCTAATAGTTTCCTGTCGGAGCACATGCCTTTCGGACTGAGTCTACTAGCCGTGGATTTGATCAAGTGGGTGAGATACCGCGTGGGATTTGGTGATCGGACGAGTGCTGTCACGAACTGATACATGAAAACAATGACAAGTAAGGCTACCACCTGAGTGTAGTAGCTACGGCCCGCGATAAGTACCGATCGCTTCTCAGATGCGGCTGACAGGGCAATCATCTGTCACTGGGAGAGGCTCCCTCTACGAACTTCTTACTCGATAATGTTGACATGCAAATAAGTATGGGATCGAGGATTTCGTTATTCTCTGAGGGCTCCGGGGGCTACGGGGCTTCGGGGGCTCCGACGGCCCCGAACGATCTGTAAGCTCTGGACTGTAGGTGCCTCAGCTTTTAAGTCTGATTGGATATCGGTATTTGCCGTACATCATGTTAAGTAGGTTGCAATGGTTGCAATAAACTACTCATGTTTGATAAGCACCTCAAGGGGGGAAACACCGAGAACCTAGGTTCTATGTGTCACGGCTTCTATGCGATTGGCATCATATTGAAGACATATGATGGGCGTGGATTCGCTCATATCTGCCGATTATTACTTTCAAGCCTACATCACAATAACCCACCATGAACTCGCACTTAGCCAACAATGAGACCAGTTTCATCCCTCATCGATATACCGTTGTCCTTGGGGACCGTGTCGGTTTCTATCGTTGACACGACATTTTCTATGGTGAATCTCAGCACCTCGACATCGTTCGGACCCGAGATAACAGGCTTCGAGACGTCCAGCTCCGGAGCCTGGTCATTCCTCATCGAACACACCGACAGTCGCCTCGTCTTTGACCTCGGCATACCCGTGAGGTGGGAGACCGACTTCCCTCCGAGAATCTCTGACCAGGTGAGAGCCATCACTGCGTCCGGCGCAAATGTGGGCGCGACTCAGTATGTGAGCGACATCTTGGAGGACGCCGGCATTGCTCTCGACACGATCGATGCTGTCATCTGGTCGCACACGCATTTCGACCACATAGGCCGTCCGTCGTTGTTCCCATCATCAACAGATCTTATCGTCGGGGAGGGTACTCTGGAGGCATTTGGTTACGGGTATCCCGACTCACCAAACTCGCCGTACCTGGCTCGGGAGCTGGCCAACCGTACCGTCACCGAAATCCCCTTCCCTAGCAATACGACTCGCATCGGCGGTCTGGCTGCCTATGAATACTTTGGCGACGGCTCCTTCTACCTCCTCGAAGCTCCGGGCTACGAAATTGGACATATCAACGCGCTGGCCAGGGTAACGAGCAGCCCTCCCAGTTTCATACATCTCGGCGGCGACTCCGTAAGTGCTCTTCGCCGGCTTACATGAATGTCTAAGTTCTGATCTAACATTGTGTCTTTCAAGTTCCATCATACATCACAACTTTGTCCCAATCGCTTCGTCCTGCTTCCCAAGAAGATCCGCCTAGAACAGCATCTGAAATCTGTCCCAAACCCAGTTCCAAGCAAGCTCCTTTCAAGGCTCTATCCATCCTAAAGACTCTTGGACTTACCCGAGTATACCGCCAACCTCACTTCCCCAAGGAACACGCCATTTGCAACTGTTAACCAGTACGAGAATGGCGGCTCGCTGGCCCGCTATCCGGAGATCGCGCGCGACGTTATCTCCAAGATACACGCCTTTGACGCTGATGAACGTGTCTTGGTTGTTGGTGCTCACGACGACAGTCTGCGTGGTCGTATTGATCTGTTTCCCAAGAAAGCTAATCATTGGCGTGATAAAGGGTGGAAGAAGCGGACTAGGTGGGAGTTTGTTGCAGACTACGAGGAGGCGCTTGCTTTGTTGAAGGTCTGACATGAAAACTCCAGTTAAGACCAACATCACCTTGTAGCACCGTGCCAGCTGTACAGCCAAAACAATCGTATAGGTGTTTTAGGGTGTTGCATCGTAGCTGTCGTCTGCGAAGCCAAACCCTGGTACTCTTAGTGATCAAGATTTCCACTACATTCAGAATGCGTTGCTCGGCAGCTTGCCAGGGGCTATCTATAGCGAGAGCCGGAACGGCGAACCTCCGGCTGCCTGGCTTGTCCCTAAGCAAGTTTTCAACTTTCAATCTGGTTTATACGGTATGTGTGATCCCAAAGGCGAGCTTAGCAAGCAAGCTATAGTTCTCCTGCATGCTTCTCGAGCCCGGGCAATATCACTGGTACGACGGTCACGGTGCTTCTTGTTAGGGGAATCCCCGTTGGTAATGGCACGGAGCTGAAAGCCGTCAAGGCTCATGATGAGTACAGACGAGGAGATGGGCAGAGGACCAGCGGCCTACTGGAGTAGATGATGAAAGATGCACCTGTTACCGCTTAATCGGGATGATGGCACCTGGGTAGGTGCCACCCTACTTGCTCCTCCTTGCTTCTGAGATGGAGGCCTGGTTTGTCCTTGCATTTTCCAAGTGCAAGACGGTCATGATCTCGGCCAATATGGGTCATGACACAGCATACAGGTACGCACAGACTAAAGAGCTGTCATTTCCAAGGCCCAGGCCGAATTCCACCCCAAGTCTTCTGGGAGATCACGCTATTGCTGCTGACCAACGGCTGCACAGCCAACGTGATGCAGCAAAACCCGAAGCGTATCCTCCGGGTCCTCCTTGATCAGCACTTGACATGCAGCTCGGGAAGACAGCCTATCACACCCCTGGTCTCCAAGGCTCCCCCTGATGACGGACCCACCTTCAGCGCCAGTCGTCACCAGGCTTCGCTTCACGCTGCGGGATAAGTTCTTAGTCGTACAGCATCGATACTTGCTGGAGGCTCAAGCCTGACGTGATCCGGTAAGACAGAGGCGCCCTGAGATTCCTAGATCTTGCTTAGTACGACTCTCAGATGTCCCCTTTCTTTCCACGTGTTTGACATCCGATGACATGCATGCCTAATGCAGTGCAAAGCAAAGCTCAAGCCCCCTATAGTACGCATCCGCGTCCAGATTGATAAGAAGGCCGATTCAGTGCCCGTAATACAGGCTGCAGTTCGCAAATGTCATCAGATTCGAGGACATTACGGCCGAAAGGTGACAGCCTGATCCTCCTCGTTGTCAATCGAGTCGGAGGACATCTATTTTGGATACCCGTCAGTCTATTCCGGATTAGTCGTAGTTTCTCAGGGGTTTGGGACAGGGGCCAGGGGCTGCACTTTCGCGAGCCCTACAGCTTTAAAGCGGGAGGAGGACACCATGAGTTTCCTCCTCCTCGTCACCGTTCTCTCATCGCTCTTGCAATTCAATGGCGCCATCTCTTGTCGCCACGGTGGCTACGGCGCTCGCCGTGGTGGTCTCAATCGTCCTCTTTCGCTATGCCTCGGCCATCGCCGCATCGCCGAAGCAGGACCGCAAGGTCGAGGCGCCCCCGGTACCGACCTCATTCCCCGAGCCAGCCCCCTACATCAAAGACCTCTCGGCCGAGATCCCCGGAACAGTCATCCTCCCCAAGGACGTGGCAGCCTTTTCTTCCGCCCTTCGCGTCTGGTTCTCGTCTCAGAACCGCGAAGTCATCCCTGCTGCCATCGTCAAGCCTCGCGATGTGAACGAATTGAGCACGGCCATCAAGCACATCAGCCGCGAGCACGCCGTCCGAGCCAGCCAGCCCGCTACCGGCAACGGCTTGTTCGCGGTGCGTGCCGGCGCGGCGAACCCCGCCACCGGTATCTCGGGCGTTAAGGACGGCATCGTAATCGACCTGGCGCTGCTGAACGCGATTGAGCCATCGGAAGACGGTTCCAGCGTCAAGATTGGTGCCGGTGCCTACTGGCGGGATGTGTACAAGACGCTGCAGAAGAGGGGCCTGGGTGTCGTTGGTGGAAGATCCTCGCCCGTTGGCGTGGGAGGCTCGACTCTCCAGGGTATGTCCTCAGCCGACAGCAGACTGCCTCCTGAAAGTTCGTCCCAGCTAATGCTAATAGGCGGCATGTCCTTCTTCTCGTCCAAATACGGTTTTATTTGCTCCAACGTCATCAGCTACCAGGTCGTGCTCGCCGACGGCAGCATCGTCACCGCCTCGGCCGATGAGAACCCGGACCTTTGGCGCGCTCTCAAGGGAGGCGGCAACAACTTTGGCGTCGTCGCCCAATTCGAGTTGCGCAGCTTCCCGTTGTCCGAGAAAGTGTGGTCCGGGTCCTTCGTCTCGCCGGGCTTCCTTGCGGCCCGCGCTGTCAAGGCCTTCTACGAGCATGCCCGGCACGCCAGCTCGGACGGCTTCGACGACAAGGCCTCGATGCCCATCCTCTCCAACTCGTACCTCCCCAATCACGGCATCACCGCAAGCTTCTGCCACATGGTTTACGCCGATCCGACGCCCGGCGGCGACTGGCCCGAGTACTGGCGGAAGTCACCTTTCCGTTCCCTATGGCGCTTCCAGAACAAGTCCAAGAACTTGCCCCTGCACGATGTGGTCGTGGACCTCGGTGTCCTCTCGCGCACTGACGAGCGCAACGTCTACGGCACGACGACCGTCAAGAACGACCTCGAGACGCTCATGACCGTCCGCCAGATATGGAAGGATGCCCACCCATCCGTGAAGCATGTCAAGGACTGCATGTTCGTCTACATCATGCAGCCCATCTCCCCCAAGTGGGCGTCGAAGGGCGACCCCAACGTGCTGGGACTTGAGGGGCTCGACGAGACTCTTGTCGTTGTCAGCTTCGCTGTCAACTGGGTGAATCCTGAGCACGATGCCGCCGTCACAGGGACGGTGCGGCGTTGCCTGGAGCGCATGGAAGAGTACGCCGTCGCCAACAACACCGCACACCCGTATCGCTTCTCAAACTACTCATCCGAGTGGCAAACTCCGCTGCGAGGGTACGGCGCGGATAACATGAAGTTGATGCAGCAAGTGAGCCAGCGGTATGACCCGGAGGGTCTGTTCCAGACAGGGTGTCTCGGTGGTTTCAAGCTGGACAGGTGGGACAAATGATTGGATTTAAACAGTCGCTCCACCTGTGGTAGAAATAGATCTCTAGATAGAAGGGTCGCGACATAGAATACTGAATGCCATTCTCAGGCTTGTCCGAGGATATTGTTAGCGTGGAAGGTGGGCCGCTGTGATATGAACGGAGTTCATCTGCGCCGCTCGACATTATTAGTTGGATGATGGAGAGACGGCTCAAGTGAGGTTCTGTTGATGCTTTGGAACTTGATCACTGAGTCTAGTAACCATGTCGACACGCAGGTAAGGCTTTCCGAATTGCCATCCGTTGTCGGGCCTCGTACTCATCACTAAAAGTGTGGCTCATTCGAGGCCGCCACTGTCTCCTCTACGTGACTATGGCGTTTACACACGCATTTTAATGACATGGCCTCAAGTTGTGGTGTTGTCAATCGTTGTGCTCTTACATTGTGACCATTCCCGAGAATAGTACCCTTCGGAGCAACAGACCGAACTGACAACGACGCCCATGCAGCCCAGAAACTGGATTACCCCGGGCCTGTATTTGAGCTACGACTAACTCGTTAACGGCCCTTGCGACGCCGTCATCGTGATCCGTGGGGTCGCCATGAGTCGGAATATCAGCCACGGTGACAAGCTGCTAGCCCTGTTGAGCATCATCCTGGCGTCGCACCCGCAGCCGCACTTGCGCCATCGGAAATTTCTGGGGGCTGCTGAGATTTGTCGGGGGTCAAACTGAAAGGGACTTTTAAAAGCGACCGCCGCCCCCAGAGCTTTGGCGGAATGGCTGTGCCCGGGTACCCCGCAACGACCCTGTTCCTCCTCGCATTCGCACTCGACTCCGACTCTGTTCCTTCATCAAACCTCAATCTGCCACGATCGACCCCCCCACTTTCCGGCGATCCTTTCCACCTCTTGTCACTCAAATCAATCGATCGCCGCGTTAGCTTGCTGCCCTACATCACGGCCGCGCGTCCTTCGTCCGATTGACAACAAGAGAAGTCTGAGCACGTCAACACCCTCTGTAGCCACGATGTTTAGAGGACAAGGCACCTTTCCCCCAGACCTGGGTCACCCTACAGACCCCAATGAGGTGAGGAGCGAATGTCAATATGGCAAGTTCTCGCTGACCCAGATCAGCCTGCGTCGTGGGACGACCACGAGTCCATGAAGCGCAAGATCGAGCGGGAATGGCGCCAATACCAGAAACGCCAATACCAAGAACAATGTGGCTATCAGAAGCTGGAGCCGCAGGATAACGTGGGTTCTCCCAGGGGAAGTCTTGTCCTGTCTACCATCTCTCAGTGCTGATAGGATTTAGGTGCAAGCATGGCCGCGACATATATCGAGGGAGAACCGTGGGATCGGAATTCCGAACCTTCCGTTGGCCAGGAACGCCCTTTTGGTAGAACGCCTCTGACCTCAATTTGCGATCATGATACTCATCTTTTGTAGGACTACCAGCAACAGCTGGACCACCTGGAGGCTCGCGGCATATCGGCGACAACGCGGCCATGGTCCTCTTCACTTTGCTCCCGGGCAGATTGCCCTGGTACAGCGTGCCGGCAGCGCGTGAGTCCATATTCTCGGTGACATGCTACGCCTTGCAGCAATATGGGGCTAACATGTAGCAGTATCAGTTTGGCCTTGAGTTGCTCGAAGCTCAGGGTCGGGCCCGGTGGGAGAAAGCAAAGCAGGAAAGAAATGACACAGACATTGGAGAGGAGTGGCGCCAGCAGCCTCAATATCCTCCCAGTCAGGCCTCCGATCCGGCTCCTTCTGTCAACCCGTTCAGCGAGATACCACCAGAGTCAGCCAGAGCCAAGCCGGTGGCCGTCGAGACTGCCCAGCTGCCGCCGACTTCAGACATTCCCAATAATGAACAAAAGCCCGCAGAGATCTCAACTGGCTCGTCGGCGCCTCTCGAAATGGCCTCTGGCGAGAAATTGGAAGAGTGGGAGCTCGTCCGTCCATACGAGAGAAACGGCCCCTCGACAGAGACCGTCACTGCAAAAAATGAAGTCGTCCCGAACCCCGAGAAGGAAGCGGCGAATTACTTGGACACTTTTTGGGAGAAACAGGTGGGAATTCTCGAGGAGACGATTGCCAAGCTTCGTTCCGGGCCTCGAGATGCCCAGGCGAGACGCCACATCACGGATGCAAAGTGGCATCTCACGGTGCTGGAGGAACTTTACGGCGCGCAAGTGGCGGAGCCTCGTGAGTGAGGCGCGGTCCGTACGTCAGAAGGTGTTGGGGACAGTGGATTTGTAAACCTGAGCTCTAGGTAAACGCAGTAGAAGACCTTCAGTGGCCACAAATCCAGCTTGTCGTGCGTGAGCCACAAAAAAATCTTCAACTATTCTGTTACCAAGCAAAGCTGTGAATATATGAGAGTCTCGCTCCGGACCTCGGCACAGCGTGTGTCGAGAAGGCTCGCGTGAGCGTTACGAACGGCGGCGGATTGAAGTCGGATGCGCGTTTCTCGGCCGAACAATCAGCTAGACCGGGCCATTCGACCAGCGTCCACTCTATCGAGACAATTTCGCGACCATGGCGCCGGGATGGCATTGTCGCGACCGGGCAACGGGATGGAGAGGTTCAGGGGCCAGGTCCAGGTGGGAACATCCGGGGATTAGGGGGGGAGGAGATGCTGCACGGCGGTTGGCCCGTGGTTGCAGGTCCCCGTCGGCAGGAGGGAACGTTACATGTGGCCCGTGACAGGTTGAGATGAGGCGGGGCAGAGGAGACGACTGATAGGAACCTAGAAGTTGGAGGTTGAGCTCTCGCCGTGCTACCAACCTACCGACCGTCCTACCATTACTCCAGCTTCTCCGCACGTAGCTTGAGGAGGACGGACGGGACAAAACCAGGGTGTGACCATGGCAAAGCGGCAGCGGAACGAGATAGAACGAGGTGGTGCGGGGTGGTAGACAGCGGAGGTTTCTTGGTCGCATCCACCCTCCGTATCGGACGACAGCTGTGGTGGTCGCAGCGTGCGGAAGGCCCAGCCCTGGCACTGCGAGGCTCGTGCGGTGCAGATTGGACTCGGGACTCGGGCCTTTTGTTTCCCAGGCGCCGGTTGTTATCGGCCCCCCATGCTTCAACGTGTGTCCGTTCAAGTTGCGCCCCCAAGGTTTTCTGGGAAACTTGCTGATAGTGCTGACAGAAGGCCCGCTGCAGCCATGTGCCGACCGATGTGATACAAAGTGGCGAAGGAATCAAAGGAGCGTCTGAGTGAGCACGAGGATCAGCCGTTGCATGTCTCGGCCCTCCCGTCGGGAGAGCTTTGCCGCGTTGGTGACTGGAACACCCGCTGCCGCCCCCGGACGTGCCACCGCCCCAGGTGGTTCCAGCTCGCGTGAGGTGCTGGAAATGGAGCTCCAGCTGCAAGCTGCACCGAAGCGGACCTGGAGCTTCTGTGGATGAGTCCACTTCAGCACGATAAAGTGTCCAGGGAGCTGGGGCAAAGTCTCCGCCTCTTCCCCATCCTTATCACAACCTCGAGTCAGACCCAGAAGAAGAGGAGAGAGTATCTTTTCCGGGCCGTGATGACAGGGCAACAGCAGCCATACGAGTCTCAATCTCACCCACCATCATTGCCGTCCATCATCATCCCAGGGAGTTCCACCCCGCACACCACCACCATCACAGACCTCCCCTCCCCTCCTCGGGCTTTTCTCGCTTCTTGCCCGCCACCTTGCCGTGAGCCGCCGTCGGCACCCAAGAAGAAACGACCAGGGGGTCATCAGGTGGACTGCCCGCACCCCGGCATCTGTCACGTAGTACTTGCTGTGCATGCTGCCGTTCCCTGCTCTGATATGGCGCGGCCATCGTCACGATGCGCCCTGCCGGCATCTGAGCGCCACTCCGACCTTTTGCTGATTGCTACATGCCCTCGCTGACGCCCGCTGCTCACTACTCAGACAGGATCACTGCAGTGAGCGCGTGAGAGAGATGATCCTTGCCCACACACACCACACCACACACTCCATCGAGTGGTCCCTCCCCTGTTCGTGTTCAGTGGGTGCCAATGGTGTTGCCCCCTCCCCTCTGCAACCCATCAATCTCACTTGGCGATCCCGACCGCCCTAGCAGACCCCGGGGCCTCACTCCATCCACCAGGGGCTCAGGGTCGAGGCCTGGGGCAGAGGGGGGCAACAACGTCCCCTCGGGAGCTAAGGTAACCTCCAGAAGTGCAACGAGCTCCACGTTCAGAGCCTTCCCACCGTGACCCCCCGTCTCCGCATGGCCAGGGGTCTGTCGATTTTTGATCAAATACCACCGCGCGCCCTCCTACTCTGCCTCGGGACAGCTTCTGGTTCTTGTTTGTCAGTCAGTCGCAGAGTGAGCTGCCGTCGATCCTCCCGCCCTTCCGCATCGTCGCACACCTCCCGTGTCTTGGAAGGCAATTGAACACCTTGTTCACTGGCACCTGGGTCAAAAAGAGCACCTGCCGCCTCGCTTCGACTCACTGCACACCCCAGCTGCCCTGTCGCCAACCAGCGCAACTGCCCCCCGCCGCCCGCTTAACTGCCGGACGCCTCAATCCCACCTTAGCCGCCACCTGCACCAGTCTCTCACCACCAACTCACCCTCACTCGATCGAACCCGCGACGCCCTCGCGCCGAATAGCAAAAATGTCCGACCCCAAGACCACAACCGACTCGGCCCACGTGGCGCCTGCCTCGTCCATCGACGACTCCCCCAATGCCGTTCCCACCATCGGCACCGACAACAATGGCGACGTCGTCCTGCCCCCCGGCTGGAAGTACAAGTCGCGCTCCATCTTCGGCCACCGCTACTGGTTCGCCTCGCCCCGCGTCCAGCTCTTCATGGTCTCCTTCGTCTGCTTTCTCTGCCCCGGCATGTTCAACGCCCTCGGCGGCCTCGGCGGCGGCGGCCAGGTCGACGGCAAGGCCCAGAGTGACGCAAGCACCGCCCTTTACAGCACCTTTGCCGTCGTCGGCTTCTTCGCCGGCTCCATTGCCAACCGCATCGGTCTCCGCCTGACCCTGAGCATGGGTGGTATCGGCTACTGCGTCTACGCCGCCAGCTTCCTCGCCTACAACCACACCAGCAACCACGGCTTCGTTGTCTTCGCCGGCGCCTTCCTCGGCGTCTGCGCCGGCCTCCTCTGGACCGCCCAAGGCGCCATCATGATGTCCTACCCGCCCGAGAACGAGAAGGGCCGCTACATCTCCTTCTTCTGGGTCATCTTCAACCTCGGCGCCGTCCTTGGCGCCCTCATCCCCCTGGCCGAGAATATCCACTCGACCTCCGGACCCGTCAGCGACGGCACCTACGCTGCTTTTATCATTCTCATGTTCGTCGGTGCCGTCATTGCTCTCTTCATCTCCGATGCCGGCAACGTTATCCGCGAGGACGGCTCCCGTGTCATCATGAAGAAGAACCCCTCCTGGTCCTCCGAGTTCCTCGGCCTCTGGGAGACCTTCCGCGACGAAAAGTGGATCGTCCTCCTCTTCCCCCTGTTCTTCACCTCGAACATCTTCTACACCTACCAGTTCAACGGCATGAACCTGCTCGCCTTCAACGTCCGCACTCGCGCCCTCAACAATGTCCTCTACTGGCTCGCCCAGATCGTCGGCGCCCTCGTCGTCGGTTACGCCCTCGATATCAGCCGCATCCGCCGTTCTGTCCGCGCCAAGGCCTCGTACATCATGCTCTTCGCCCTGACCTTCATCGTCTGGGGCGGCGGCTACGTCTGGCAGCGCCAGCAGCGCCCGCGCACCAGCGAGATCAAGCAGGACGTCGACTGGACCGACGGTGGCAAGATGTACATCGGACCCATGTTCCTGTACTTCTTCTACGGCTTCTTCGATGCTGCCTGGCAGACGTGCATCTACTGGTAAGTGCACCGCATCGGCAGCTGTCATCTTGGCATACACTAACATTCTCAGGTACATGGGAGCTCTGTCCAACTCGAGCCGCAAGGCCGCCAACCTGGCTGGATTCTACAAGGGTACGTCGACTTCGCAGCTGCAGAAGAGAGGTCGAGACTGACAAGTTTGTGCAGGTATTCAGAGTGCCGGAGCCGCCGTCTGGTGGGCCCTCGACTCGAGCCTTGTCTCGTACAACATCATCTTTGGCGTCACCTGGGGCATGCTCGCGCTTGCTCTTCTCATCGGTGCCCCTGTCATCTTCATGAGAATCAAGGACACGACCGAGATCGCGGACGATATTGTCGGCACCGGCGAGAACATCGAGGACGTGGCCGCGCCTGGTCAGTTGGCGGCTGAGGAGAAGAAGGCTGGTGTTGTCTGATCTGTCTCTTATTTGCTTATGAGCGTCGACTTCGCATGCATGTGGCGTTCGGCTCTGCGGAGCAAGTCTTTTGGCAGAAGTGGTAGTTTGAGCCATATGGGATCTGTGTTTGCAAGGTACCCACAGTAATGAAACTCTTCGAGAGCTATGCAGTGTTCTTTTTGCCTTCACCTGGGTAAAATGTGGTGGAACTTCCGACATATCAGTATCCACGTCGAAGCATAGGTGCCGCATTACGGGTGCAGTAAAGAACTGGGGCCAGCCAACGAGTGACTTGGCAGCACCTGAGAGAGTTGGCAATGACCTTTAAAAGGGATGATTGTGCGCAAGGTCTGCTTGCTCTGACTTCCTGCTGTCTCATTGGGCACATCTCTGAAGATCTACTCTGAAGTGGCTAGACCAGTGTGCTGGGAACACATACTTACTGTGACTGAGGACCAATTCAACACACGTCTCAGTTTCGAAGAGACTATTTAGGCTTCACCCTCCACGTCCAAGACCAGCTGGGCCTTGGCCTCTCTTTTCCTCTTGCTACGCTATTCATCGCGTATGTTTTCCCAATGAGACTTAGAAAGGAAGCCATTATCATCAGTTCGCTAGACCAGGACCACCTGCAGAGAGGGACTCACCAACTGTATCTTATCAGTTAACCCAAGTGCCGTCAGACTCGAAGCTTCAACCACAACACTTATGGAGTTGAGTACTGCTTCATTCAAGGCTTGACAAGTCCCCGCCTGCCTCCATGGCTGTCAGTACAACAGGGATATGTGGTGACGACACATATGTACGGAAAATTGAGCCTCATGACAAACATACCAAACACTGACTTGAACTCGCTGCGTGATGTGTTCGATCCTTGATGAAGACTCGCCCCTTCGAAATGTAGTAATAATTGTGTCGAGGCGACGCATCTTATCTACAAGCTAGCAACCATCCGGGTGATTGTGAAGCCTGATATGGTCTCAACAACCCCTCCCCGCGGGCCGATTTCCCGGCCTCGATCCGTTTCTGGTCATGACCCCTGGCCACGGCCTTGGTGAAACAACCGGGACTTGGTTTCTTGGCCGTGTCTGCTTCTCCTTCAGCAGCGTTCTTGTAGTTGAGAAGACATGTCCGGCCGGCTCCGTCCGTCGTCCGCTCAAGATAAGCCGGAGATGTAAAGCACCCCTAGCATCTTCGACCACACCTGTCTGCACGAGGCCGGAAATGCACCAGTTCAATCAGCGCGCGATCGACGCCGTCAGATATCTGGTGATAACGACGCGAGACAGCGGCGGCCACGAACCCTTCTTGGCCATACTTGGTACACCACCCGAAGGGCGGGGAGAGGGGTCGACCGTTTGACCAGTGCGAGGACCTTCCTATTGAGTCGTCTAGTTCCGTGCCCCAGACTTGATCACGGCATGCCCCTCCTCCAACCTTATTCGCGTACTGGGCCTTTCCCCCGGTGTCTAGCTTCCCCATTCGGCAAAAGACGCCGCTGGAGCGGCGCTAAGATGCGGCATTAGACGCCGAGTGGCCAATCCCGACGGCGATGGCCTCCACGACCCAGGTGCCGAGCCAGGGGCCGCGCTGCGCGACAGGAAGGCTCGGCACGGCTCTTGGTAGATCTTGAACCACGTGCAGGGAACACAGGTAAATCAGGGGTCTTATCTGAGACCCGGCCGACGCCGGACGTCCAGTGAGTCCCACGACCGTTGACATTGGGCTCTTGGGAAACGACGATCGGCGCTCAGGGATGAGGATATAAAGCGAGTCGTTGTCCACCCCGTTGTCACTCCATATTACTCCTCATCCCCAGCTTCCAGGTCCTCAGTCCAGTTCAGTCCTCTCCCGGTTGTCCCGTTGCCCAATTCCTCAAGCCGTCATCATGCGCTTCTTCACCGCCATCCTGCCCCTTGTGGCACTGCTCTCGGGTGTCACCGCCGCTCCCATCGCCGAGGACGTGTCCCCTGTGATCCCCTCTCCCCTGGAGAAGCGCGCCGCCGCCACCTGTGGTAGCACCTTCTACTCGGCTGCCGCTGTCAACGCTGCTGCCGTCAGGGCGTGCAACCTCTACCGTGCCGGAACGCAGATCGGAAGCAACAAGTACGTGTCGTTGGCCCACGTCACCTCTTGAGCGGGAGTTAACATGGGACAAATAGCTACCCCCACACCTTCAACAACCGTGAGGGCTTCTCCTTTGCTGTGGCCGGCCCCTACCAAGAATTCCCCATCCTTGCCAGCGGCGCCATCTACTCCGGAGGTACGCGCATTTGTTCATATCTGCTTTACTAGATTATGTGCTAACCCCTTGAAGGAAGCCCTGGACCTGACAGGGTGGTCATCAACACTGCCTGCAGGCAGGCTGGTGCCATCACCCACACTGGTGCTAGCGGCAACGCCTTCGTGGCTTGCAGGTAATTGGCCAACCTCGACTGCCTGGATATGGGGACTCATTGCGCACCCGACTGTGAGACATGGTCGAGGGACGCATGAAAAGAGATTAAGACGGATTGGGGTCACCAAACCCTCCATGTTGACAGCGTTTACGCAGCCTTGCACTTGTTTGTTCGACCACCTCACATGTGATGTTGTGAAGATGTGGATGCAACACCCGTTTCATGTCAGTGATCAAGCTCATGTGAAAAAAGCCAGCTATGCCAAAGGCACCTGTAATTACTATCGCTAAAAGGCATTGGTTCCTAGGTTGTCTAGTAAACGTAGACAAACTCATCGTTCTTCGTATCCGTCAGATCCTTGAACGCATTCTCGCCCAGCATGACACCACCGCCGCCCTCGACGTTATCACTGTCGTTCGCGGCGCTGGTGTACTTGTGCTCCATGCTGAGATCGCGAATCTTGGCGGGCTTGCCAGCCTTGACGCGCTTGGCCGACTGCATCTTGTTGAGCAGGAAGATGTTGGCGGCCTGGAGACCGACGACGGCGAGAAGGGCGCAAGTGATACCCATGGTCTTGGTCAGACCGGGCTTGTAGGTAGGGGCGTCGTTGGAGCTGAACAGGAGAGGGCCGATGATGTTTCCAGCGGAGGAGCCAATGTTCTGAAAACGGGGTTAGTGGGCGAGATGACGGACTCAGTTCAGAGGATCTTGGACTCACGTAGAGGGACATGGTGACACTCTTCTTGGTAGTGCCAGCAAAGTTGCTGTCATCGAGGTTAGCGAGAGTAAGATCGATAGGTCAAGAGGTAACTCACGAGATCATCCAGGAGACGATGAGGGGGTTGCCGCTGAAGATGAAGGCCAGCATATAGTAGGCCGCAAGAAGGGGAGGAGTGTTGTTCTCGCGCCTCAGCAGGTACAGCATGACGGTGCCGGCAAGCACGGGCAGCAGCACCAGGCAGAGGAACACACTCTTAACCCTGAAGCGGTGGGCAAGGTACGAGGCCGGGAAAATAACGATCAGCTGAACGGCGCCGAAGGGGATGTTCAGGAGCGAGGTGACGGCGCGGTCAAAGCCGAAACCACCGACGATCAGGGGGCCGAACGTGTTGGTGACAGCGGCGGTGACGTTAAGGCACAGAGCCATGGCAATGAAGAGCCAGGTCTTGGGCTCGATCAGGGCCTCGAGAGCCTGGTTCCACTTGAATTCGCGGGTGCCGGTGCCGGACTGGTTGGCGCGCAGGCGCTCGATGCCCTGCAGACGCTCCTTCTCGGTCAGGAAGCGGGCCGAGACGACGTCGTTGTCCATGCGCCAGTAGACGACGGGGGCGGTCAGGACGGTCAGAAGGCCAACAAAGATGAAGAGAATCCTCCACGAGGCGATGTGGCTGTTAATCTGGCCCAGACCGTAGGACACGGCGGCAGCGAACATCGTGGAGAGTCCGTTGGTGCCGTACCAACAGGCCACTCGCATGGGCTGCTCAGCGCGGCGGTACCACTGCGAGGTAATGACGGAGAAGAGCGGCAGGCAGGCGGCTTCGAAGAGGCCGAGCAGGAAGCGGGTCGCGAGGAGACCGCCGTAGTTATTGCAGGCGGCCATGCAGGCCTGCGCGGTGCCCCAGCCGAGGACGAGGGAGGGCATGAGGATGCGGTGAGGAACGCGGACCATGATCCAGGAGGAGAAGGGGAGCCAGCAGAGCTGGGCGATGGCGGCGATGGAACCGACCATGGAGTATTGGTTTCCGGTGAGGTTGCAGTCCTCACGCAGGCCCCAGATGGCGCCATAGCCGAGCACAGACTTGTCGAGAACTGGTGGATGTCAGTTTGCTGTCTTCTGGGGAAGGTTGCTCAAAGAGTAACTGACTCTGAAGGAAGTACACCCAGACCAGGATCGACAGAATGTGGTAGTCGGTCTTCCTGCGGATGCGCTTGTTCTGTGATGGAGAGAGATGTCAGTCGAGGCTCGTGAAAGGGGGTTGATGAGTCATCGTCGTCATGCTGTCGCCACACACTCCCTCAGGTTGGTTCAGGGTGATCTGGGAGAGTGATGCATCGACGGCAACGGTTGAAATGAGGCTCTGCTTCCTGGAAAGGCACTCACGTCTTCCTCGGTCAGCTCAATATGCTGGTTGCCGATCAGCTCGGCGGCGCGGTCGCCGTGCTTGTTGGAGGTGGCGACATGCTTCAGGTCGGGCTCCTGCTCCTGGGAGACATCCTCATGACGGTGCAGCGAAGTATCGTCGACGGCCTTGTTGGTAGCCATTGCTGTTGATCTGTTCGCGTCCGTCCTGGTGTTCAAGGCAAAAGTTGCGAGGTCTTGTTGCCGAGGTCGTGATGGGGCCTGATGATGCTGATGGGGAGAAGAGCGGACACGATGGGTTTATATCCATTTTCTCGTGGGCCCTTTCCCGTTATCTGGGGCCGGCGGACTGGCCGAGCACGTTCGTGTCTAGCCCGGTTCAAGGCATGAGTCGAGAGTCGGCGACCGAGATGAGCATGGCCTTGTTTGCTTCCCCGGGGGGCCGGAGGATGGGGGAACGGGGGGGAGAGGGGCTTGAGGGGCACGCTACGGGTTCATCCCCAGACCAACCGGCCCCAAAAGGCCGGTGGTCACTTGTCTGGGGCTTGTGGGGAGGAAAGGAGGGCTGATGTCTCTAGCGTGACGGCGGCGAGGGTCTGGACAAGGGGGCGATAGCCGCAGGCCCAGATATCCAGTAGCCGACGGCTATCCTGGTTTTTGATTGGATCATCGGCAACTGGCCGGCGCACACGAGACATCGGCTTTTGACTTTTGTCGTCGGACACGGCCAGTTGCCGGCGATCGACGAGGAATCCCGGCATCATGGTGTCATCTAGTGGGAGAGTCCTAACCAAAGACGGGGTGGTGCTTGGGGGGTCGAACTGGTGATTAGCTGTGGCGGGAGCCGTCGACTGCACGGATCGCACCACTGCAATGTCGGGGTACTCCTCTCGAGGGTTCAGTTCCTGGGAAATCCTGGGTACCCAGACAGGGGGAGCGGGGAGAAAGGGAGAGAGCCAGCTGCCGACCTGGCATCACGCCAGACCAGTGACCCCCATCGTATCGCCCCCGCCGAGGAAAGCCACGGCAGAGAAACCGTCCCTTCTCTTCCTCATTTTCCTCGGATGGTTCACCTGGAGAAGGTGGGGTTGCGCGTGCCAGACTGCCAGGGAGACAGATATGGATGGGGGTCCGTCTCATCATCCACTTTCTTCCCCGCCCGCTCACACATTCGTTTGCGCACTGGAAGGTGATGCCACCGCGACTATCAAGCGAGCGGTAGCAATTGCCGACAACTCCCAAACGCCGCCGCCGCCGCCATGAACTCACCATCGACTCTGGCCCCGACCCCAGACAGACAGATCCTCGGCTCGGCCAAGGGGAAGCGCGTCTCACGGGCATGCGTCTCGTGCCGCGTGAGGAAGACGCGCTGCGACCTGTGAGCTTATTCCGGAGGCGACCGAGTCTCGCAATGTGCCGATGCTGATGCCGCGACAGAGATGCAGTTGGCTCGTCCGGCCGCCCACCTTGCCAGAGATGCGTGCGACAGGATCTTGAGTGTGTCCTGGCGCCGTCGCGTCGCGGTGGACGTCGAGTTCGCAAGTCGGCAAAGCTGCCGCCGCGCGAAGGAGATGCCGAGCCTGTGACCGGCGGCGGTGGTGGTGGTCTTTCAGTTGCCGCGGCCGAGACGCCGGCTGGTCGACCTCAGCACCTAGAACGTCGCGATGACCACCCAACGGCGGCAACTGGGCGCGATCTGGTACACGCCACACCCTCGCGGGACGACACCCGTGACGACCTTGACTGGGAGCAGAGCGAGTGGGCATCCGAGTCGCCGCCGCCGCCCCAGCCCGCCGGAGACAGGCAGCGCTTCAATCGCTCCAACCCGCCCGGCATCGAGGGACACATGGCCTCCGCCGACCTCCTCAACCCCTCCGATGCCCTCAACCTTCTGGCCCAGGTCGCCGACCTCGACACCGACGGTCGTGGAAGTGACCTCGTCGCCGGGCCAGACACGAGGAATGTCGCTCGGCCATCGGCAGACGTGCAGAATGCCCTCGAGGACCCGCGATCATACAACTACCCCCCGCTGATGGAAGGCCTTACCGTCGCCGACCTCGCTGCCCTCATTCATAACTACCACACGCACTATCATGCCTACTTCCCAGTCGCCCCCAAGGCCATCTTCGATGACATCAACCCGTTGCTTCTTGTCCGCACCGAACCACATCTTCTCACGGCCATTCTCATTGTGGCATCAAAAGATGAGAAATGCTGGTCCGACGCCCACCAAGTCTTCTCCCGCCACATGGAGAACCTCATCTCCAAGCTTGTCTATGGCAGCACGGCCACCGTTGGCGCTGTCGAGGCCCTGCTCATTCTGGCTGAATGGGCTACGCAGCGGCCCCAGGAGAATCCGGCCATCGGCCGCGGCGAGGAAGACCACAGCGCATGGATGCTCGTCGGCGTCGCCATTCGTCTCGGATATCTACAAAGGCTAGAGCAGACAGCTCTGCCCCAGGCGCAACCTGACGCGACACGGCGGTTGGAGGAATACAGCCGTCGACGGCTCGCCTGGACAGGTGGGTGACCATGTCCCGTTGCAATTCAAGATCATCTACTGACGCTGGTCCTCCCAGCATGCTACATGAGCGATCGCCAGCTGTCCACGCGCCTCGGTAAGGGCTTCTGGGCACGGGGACCGCCACCCTCAACGATGAAGAACATCGCCGACTTTCCGACGCTGCAAGCCCAGAAGCTCGGGAGCGAGAACCTTGCACTTCTCTTCCAGGCCAACCTGGAGCTGACCCAGCTGTTTGGCAATACACACGATATCCTCTACTCGTCGACGAGCCATCGCGAGCAGCTTTACATGGGCGGCGAGTACATTAGATACATCGTGGGTGCCCTCGTATTCGAAGCACTTGTCTCATGTGCTGACTTGACATCCAGGACGACTTCACCTCGGTCCTCCGCAACTGGAAGCTGGAATGGGGAAGCCTTAGTTGTCAGTCGCTCGCCACCAACAATCTCACCGTCACTAACCATTTTCTTCCCAGTCACACCGCATGTCAAGGCCTCCCTGGTCCTGTCGTTCGACTTTCTCCGCCTTTACATCAACGCTTTCGCCTTCCAGGCAACACTCAACCGCGCCGCCGCCAAATCAGCACGATCAGCCGCCCAACCCTCCCAAGAAGCAGGTGCACGTTCGAGGACAGGCATCGGCTCCTCGTCCTTCCACGGTCTCCCTGGCAACCCAGACGCCCGCTTCATCTACGAGTCGATCGACGCCGCGAACTCATTGCTGGGTACCTTCAACGGTTTTATAGACCCGGTTGGGGGACTCAAGTACATGCCCCTCAAATACTACCTCTACGTCATCTACGCCGCCGTCTTTCTTTTCAAGGTACGTTCCTGCCAGCGCCAGATTGCCTGGGACCCCGTTGACTCTCGCAGGCTCGCTTCGCTGGCGCTATTGGCAAGGAAGCCGGTGCCGGGGTTCGACGAGCCGTCCATGCCACCATCAGCCGCCTGCAGAAAACATCACATAATCCTCACAGCCTGGGACACCGTTACGCACGTTCACTTCGTCTTCTGTGGTGGAAGTCGCCCGAGAGGGTCGACAAGTCCCGGGTAGACGAGCTCGCGCGGGGCGGCGCCAGCGGTGGTGGTAACAATCCACCGGATCACGGCCTGAGCCACGATCCGCCGATGTTGGGTGACCACAGCATGCCGACTCTTGGTGCCGAGACCAACGGTGACGGCTTCAGCATGGCGGGATCCGCACTGGAGCCTCTCAATGGACTGTCTTGGCGCGACCTCGACTCGCTGGGTCAGTTCATTGCCAACCACACGACGACGAGCCTGACAGATGGAACCATGACAAGTCCCGAGTTTGACCAGTATGGGTCAGGCGGGATGGAGGGCGGCGCCGAGGAGTATTACTATGACAACTTTTGGCAGGGCAACGACATTATCTTCTAGTTCTGGGCGCGTGGACGGCTCATGAACTGATGAATGAAAGGTATTCTGCTATTTGGCGGCATGATCTCCGATGCTCCGAGGAACCCGTGCAATTAAGCCCTGTTCCCGATCAGACTCTTTCAGGAGAGCCAGACTTCTATCGTTGAGCTCACGACGCTGCCGCACCATATCGTTCTATGGCGTGCCCTTCCTTCCACATCGACGCGATTCTGCCCACGGGATAAAACATTCGCAGGTTCCGTTTGTGGGTCCTTGGCTGAGGATGTGGTTGAAAGAGAGTAATCAATGCCTGACAGGTCGGGCTCGAATGGAGAAGAACTCGTCCAAGGAGATGATACGACTGCGCTGTGATGGCAACTATCTTGTCATCCTGTCCTCTCTCGTCTTGAATTTCCCAGTCTGACAGACACTCGTAACAACCGTGTGTCATCCGAGGTGGGCCATTCAGCGGAAAACTGACGGCCGGAGGCCACAGAGAGTGGACACCAGAAGTCTCCCAGGACAACGAATCCAAGAGCTTGTGGTGTACGCACAGGATATGAGTGTAGAGTTGTCCGGCTGGCTTGCCCTCCTGCAGACTCTTCGAATGGACTCGATGCGTGGCTTTGATCATCAACTCGTCGCCAACGAACTTCATCTGGACGCTGATTGACCGAAAAACGCCCCTAGTGAAGTAGACTTGGGGTTTCGTCAGGCTATACTGGTCGGGAGACAGACCGATCTGTCCTCCAGACCAGTGATGATTCACCATCAGGCGGGCATCCACGTACCCTAGACGCCGAGTTCCATTTGTCCAGTCCTCCATTGGGAAGAAAGATCCAGCTTTGCAAAGAGATCCACAGTACTGGCGGTTAGGTGTCTCGTTTTGGTGAATCGTCTGAGCACGCCGCAGGATGTGCACAGGGCATATCGATCGTTCAGGTCGCGCTCCAAATGTACATGGAAGTCGGTTCTCTCAGGTTCGTTTAGAGGTATGCTTTCTATCGATGGAAACACGTGGAACAGGCTTCTGCAGGTGAGAAGCAGTGCCAGGCGATCAACTGGTTGGAGTTCTTCGTTGATGAAGAAGAGCAAGTCCACGGGCATTTGTAGCAGCGGCGCAGCGTTTATCGTTATGAGAGGTTTCGGCGGAGATGGATTCGGAATGGTTTTAATAGTGGCTTTGCGTAATCTCCGAAGTATAGTTCGGAAAAAATGCCGAACACTGGATTCTATCGCATTGCTCATCGTGGGTGTTTGGTGGTATCGCGGCGTGGTAGGTGTTTAGAACATCATGATGGTGTTCAGTCCTGGTTTCAGGCACAATCAAAGCAGACGGACGCCCAAGGCTTTTTACATCTTTGGGTACGAACGCCTGATCCTCAATCACTTGCGCTGTTCTGTACTCCAAAGCCCCAGGCGAGTATCTGTGTCAACCATGGCGCCAGGGACGAATCTGCGACACCAAGCCGGCACCAGATGTTTGCAATCTCACCTCCACCCTGATAACGAAATTCTGCGGCAAGTCGGGTACATAGCAAAACGAAACTTGTGCTGATGGAAAAGAGTGACTGCAGCAACTACGGTAGGTGTGAGAGTGCCTCACAACAGTCGAGTCTTCCGGCGGGGCTGGGGTCATCACTTCACGCTTGAGTCTTTGCGGAGAGGGCAAAAAGTGTGGACAATCCGCGAATCGAACGCGGGACCTTCAGCATGCTAAGCAGACGTTATACCACTAAACCAATCGCCCAGATATGTGAGGAAGCCGAACATGTCGGTAAAAGTCTCCCATCGCCAGAGACGGCCATTCTTGGATCCTTATTGCCCACCCACACACTTTCAAGGCGACGTTTCACAAAATTGCAGATAGCAATAAGTCTCATAGGTCATGAACTTCATTAATCTAGTCTAGTTGTACAACCCAAACACCTTTCTATCATGTCGCTACCATCCCAAACACCTAAGCCTCGACGGCCTTGAGAACAGCCCTGAAGTGCAGCTTGCCCGAGTCAAGCTTCTCCATGGCCTGCTTAATGCCCTCCTCAGTCATATCGAACGTCTCAATGACGGGCTCGACCTTGTGGACGGCGGCGAACTCGAGCATCTCGCGGTGAACGGCGCGGGTAGCGACGAGCGAGCCCTGGACGGCGATGCCCTTGGCGAGCAGGGGCATGTAGGGGATCTCGAAGTTGCCCGAGGAGACGGACAGGGGGTAGATGCGGGACTTGGGGGCCATCAGAGGCAGAAGAGCAGCCCAGTCGGGCTGAGCAGACGCGGTGACGAGAAGCCTGTCGATGGGCCAGCGGATGCTGTGGTCGTCGGCGGCGCGGTCGGCCATGGCGATGAACTCGTGGGCACCGAGACGGAGGGCCTCGGCCTTCTTGCTCTCAGAGCCCGAAAGCGCGACGACGCGGCAGCCGAGCTTCGCGGCGAACTGGAGGGCGATGTGGCCGAGGCCGCCGACACCGAGGACACCGACGGTCTCGTTGGGCTTGACGTCGTGGAGGGTGGTGAAGACGGTGGCGCCGGCGCACTGGAGGGGCGCGGCGATCTCGTCGGAGAGGGCATCGGGGATGGGGTGGAGGAAGGCCTCGCGCCAGATGGCGTGGGAGGCGAAACTGCCCTGGTCAGAGGTAGAGTAGCCGAAAAGGGCCCTGGCGTGGCAGAAGACGTCCTCGCCCTGGAGGCAGTGCAGGCAGAGGCCGCAGGCGTCGGTGACGTAGCCCCATCCGACGCGGTCGCCGGCCTTCAGGTTGCGGGTGTTGGGGCCGACGCGCTCGACGACACCGACGCCCTCGTGGCCAAGGACCATGTCGGCCTTGCGGTAGTGCAGGTCGGTACCGCAGAGGCCAGAGGCGGTGATGCGGACGAGGACCTGATCATCCTCGAGGGTATCGGGGCGGGTGGTGGTGCTCTTCTTGGGGAAGCCATCGTTGGATCCCTTGAAGACGGTGAAGGAAGGCATGGTGATGTGTGTATGAGGGGTATCTGAAGATGGAGGTGTAGATGTTCAAAGCGAGATGGCTATGGCAATGCTGTGATGGGAATGCGAATGCTGATGCTGAGTGACGAGATGGGATAGAGAACCGGCTCCCCCGTCCTTCTTATACCTCTCAAGACTTGCACATATCTCCGTCTCCAAGCTCCATCATCAGTAACCAGACCCGGTCGATCTAGAAAAAAAGAGAAGCTGTGGGGCGTGTCAACTCCGATGCGTTTACTGATGATCTCACAACGGGCCCCGGAGCCACGCCGTAGCCAAGGAAGACGCCCAGATCGCCGGAAGGCATCTAGGGCCCTCCCGGTCCCGGCGACCAATAGGAGTATCTCCAGAGCTCCGTCCGAGTCAGGGGTGCGGCATTACCGACCCCCTGTCATCGCTTTGGCACCGGGAGTTGGTCCCCAGAACGGCCTGAACCGAGGCTTGACCCCCCCATCGGAGTTTACGTCTGACGTGCCCACCCCCATTTATCAGCAGAGTCTTCTTCCAACTCCGACGCTCCGGGCTCGCGAGCTCCGGGACTTGTCCTCATCAACATCGGAGTCTTGCCACGGAGTGACGGATGGAACGCTCTTCGATATCACTACCCACCGCCGCTATGGATGGCCTTTCGGTCTCGAACGCTGCGGGGCCTGCTGCCGTTGCTCCGACGACTGTCGCGCGTCTGCGACAGAAACGGAGCCAGGTCGCCAGGGCTTGTGACTCCTGTCGCGTCCAGCGCATCAAGTGCGACAATAGCCAGCCCTGCGTCAACTGCCAGACGAGGGGCCGACAGTGCAGCAACAGCGATGCTGTCAAGACATCCACCCTGACGCAGGCGCACGAGGAGATCAGTCGACTGAAAGCAACGGTCAAGGAGCTGGAGAGCGAGCTGCGGTCGGAGCGAGAGAAGACACCAGCGCCACAAGGGCTAGTCACGCCCACGAGCAGCGATGGCCCGTCGCCCTCTCAACCTGCCGTCCCAGCCCCGAGTAAACCCAACTGGCAGGGTGTCGTCAAGCAGTGTGCGAGCCGCTCACCGAACGAGTCTTGGTTTGGACCCTCGTCCATCTACTACTTCGTCAAACGCCTCGACAAGTCCCTGAGCACCACCTTACGCCAACCCCAACCGACGGAACAACTCCAGCTATGCTCGGAGAGCTCCATCAACCTCCTCGAAGGCCATGCCGGCCCCGCAGAAGCCGCTGTCGCCGTCGGCTCCGGAGGCGCTCCCCCGTCCTACCTCACGCCAATGCAGGAACAATACTTCATCGACCTGTTCTGGGACTCATTCCACACCTGCGTCTTGCCTATCCTCGATGAGGCCGACTTCAAACAACACCATCAGTCCCTATGGACCACGGCCTCGACCCGCCGGCCTTCGGCCCTCGTTGATATTGTCGTCGCCATGTGCATGCAGCTTGGCATCTCTACCATGCCCGCCGGCGACCAGGGCCGCTTCTCGCCCCTCGACAACGCGGACCCGACGATCGCTGGTCGCATGCACTATCGCCGGTGCCAGGCCCTGCTGGCCCACCAGACGGAAAGCCCATCCATCGCGACGCTGCAGTGCCACCTGCTCTGCGCCCTCTACCTCTGCTCCGGCTCCTTCCATAACATGGTCGATGCCGCCTGCGCCCAGGCTGTGCGCACCGCCTACATCCTCGGCCTGCATATGGACGCGCCGCCCGATATGCCACGCAAGGAGGTTGAACGCCGCCGCCGTCTCTGGTGGGCCGTCTATCTCATGGAGACCAAGATCGGGACAAAGCTTGGCCGTCCTTTTTCATTGCGCGACTCGCATGCCATGCCGGAGCTGCCGGCCGACGACTTCGAGGCTGCCATGCTCTCAGGCTCATGTTTCGCGCCTATCGGCGACGGCGTCACCTGGCTCAGCTTCAACCGCCACCACGTCAGCCTCCATGCCACCATCCGCCGCGCATACACAGCGTTCTACGACAAAGATCCGGGTGGAAAGGACATGTGGGACGACGCTGAAACTCTCGAGAGCTACGCCCAACTGTTACAGCCACACAACAAAGCCCTTGACGCCTGGGTCTCTCAGGTGCCCGAGGCTCTCACCACTCGCCGGATCGACGGTGGCGTTTCGCTGTCCACACACCCATCTCGCCTAGATATTGAGCAGTTTGCGCCCCTGTGGCTGCAGCGCCAACGTCTCCTCCTTGAGATTGCCTACCACAACGTTTCCGTCCTTCTCTACCGGCCCTTCATCTCCTTCTCCGCCACGCCAGGCCCGCTAGCCACAGAGATGGCATCAAGATGCGCCTCACACGCAATCGCTCTCACTCGTATTGCGCATCAAGTCCTTTCTACCATGTCGATCCTTGACGGCTGGCACGAGGTCTTCCACTGGCAGTGGGGTGTCTCCATGACTCTCGTGGGCTTTCTCATAGCTTACCCAAGCTGGGAGCAGAGGGACGCTGCGAGGGAGGCCATTGACCTTGCCGTCGGCGTTTTTGACAAATTTAGCAAGAGGTTCTCTGTAGCAAGGAGCGCTGCGAGCATCATGAGAGACCTTTGCGTCAAGGTGGATCTGCTCAAGGAGAGGACGCAGATGCCTTCTCTGGACTTGTCTATGATAGACATGTCCATGCCCGAGGGTGCATGGGATGGCCAGAACCTGTTCGACATCACCTTGAACGTTGACTTTTGGGATGGCCTGGACACGCTGTGGCCGGGGTCTCATGAGTACTCGGATCCGTCTTATTTTGGGCACATGCAGTACTAGCATGGGCTGGGCGGGGAGCCGGCGTTCAGGGGAATTTGCGGCGATATTCTTGTCCTTGTGCTTCGGATGCGGTGCATTTTCTATACATCTGCCTGGCCTCATCTGAAGCAACAGCGAGTATCATGTCAATGTGTCTGAATGCAACACTCGTCCTCTAGATCGACTTTGACGTACATCCAGGCATGTGTCTACATCATCAATTACAAGCCGACTCCCACAAGAAAACCTAGCAATGTACCATGGACCAGCAGTATCAAACAATATTTCCGGCCCTCCAGATCCTTGGATCAAGCAACGAACTTCCCTGTTGCAACGTCAAAAACTTCATTACCCGACCGTGACTGTATGTGGCCATACTGCATGCCTCAATCCACCGGGTGCCAGTTGTCCAGGAAGGCCCTCGCACATGCCGCCGCAGTGGCCGCGGCATACCGCTGCCACATCTTGGATTTGTGACTGTCGGCATAGTCCGCAGCCCCCTTGATCACCACACTGGGGAACAAGACATCCCACATCCCTGCCCCCTCCATCTCGAAAGCGATGACTCCCTCGCGTTTCGCGATTGCATCGCGATGCATGGCCGATTTCATGACGGTGTCTCCAGATGCGATGAGGCCGAAGTGAACAGATGGAATTGGCGATGTCTCGCGGTAGAGAGTGCGGGAGAAAACAGTCGGGCCGTTGCAGCCACACTCCTCGCACGTCATGTTTGGGCTTCGATGATTGTAGGTTGGTTGGAAGAGGCGGTCTTGCTGGGCGCCGGGATATGCAGCCCGCAGGTGCGGCATCTTTTGTAGACCTTTGAGGTAAGCGGAGGTTCCGCTAAGGAGAGCTTTGTGGCCGCCTTCGCTCTGAAGCCGGGCAAGAGTGGCGCGGACGTCCATGTCTGGGGCCTTTGCCTTTTGTTGCGAATGTCCCTGAAGCTGCCGGTCCAGGTCATACTGGACGATGCCCTCGCTGATCATGACGTCGCCAAGAATGACCTCGTCACGAGCGACAGATGCTGGGACGGCGCCGCAGATACCAACAACCAGTACGAGTTTGATGTTGGGAAAGCTCAACCGAAGATTTGCGGCCGAGGATGCAGCGTACGCTTTTCCCTTGCCGGGCATATGTACGAGGACAACATTGTGGTGCCCGATGCGACCTGAGGTATAGATGTTTTGGTCGCCCGGAGCCTTGCCAATGACCTGGCCTCTGTCGTCCCAGAAGCGATCGAACACGGCCAAAACGGCTTCCGCCTCCAGCGGTAGAGCACAGATGATCCCGATCTGAAAAGCGCGGCGGCCCGGGAACTGGCAGATAGTCATGGCGAACTTGGACAACCGCGAAAGTGCGGAACTGAGCCTCACACAGGTGTATGGGGTTGGCGAGAATAGTAGTGTGGTGATATAAGCTTATGAAGATGAGCGATGTGCGATTGCAACAAGTAAGTATGGACGATCTCTCAACGGCTGCGGGAGTTTATGAATGCCCTAAAATCTTGAAAATAGAGAAGCGCCAGGAATACAGCGCCCAAATTTAGATGTGATAACCGCTGGCGGTCGGGGTCGCAGGCAGTTGGCCTTGTCTGAAACAAGACCCTGGACTTGCATGTCAGTTGGCCGGCTACGTGCTGCTGCTGTTTATTTGCAGCGGTGCATTGGTCTGCCTGAAGTGACGAGCCAAGCAGAGTGCTACTACGTTTTCCAGGAATCCAATCCGGGTCCAAACGAAGATTACCGACAGTCAAGGACAAGGCTCCGGAATTTCATTTACTCATCGGGCACCAAGTAGGCATCAATGGCAGGTACACGGAGTGATGTCCGACAACAATGAAGGGACACAGGCCCGGCCGGGAAGGGTTTCAGGGGCCAACATCGACTGGTCCAGTGGCCCTGACCCCCATCACGACTCGGACAGGGGGCATCAGTTTAGCCGCAGGCGCTGTAACCACCAACTTAAATGCCATCTGAGGGGAAAATCCCTACTTAAGGACTGACCTGCCGCTACCCTATAGCGGATCCGCACTTTTGGTGTAGTGGTAGTCCCAACACCATCCGAGTCGGCAGCGGCTATTCAATCCAATGAACTGTATTCCTCCGCTGTCTAAAGGGTATCCGCAAGTCACTCTGGTCGCAAACATCGCCGCTCGAGTCACCGCTCCCCCTAAGTCCCACCGCAATGCACGCGGCAATGGCGAGGGCGACCCCAACACTAAGCCTGGCGGAAGCACCCGAAGCGCCCGCGCTGAGATGTGGATAGCCGACAATTTCAAACTTGTCCGTCTCTATGGACATGGCGCTTTCGATGAAAGTGAAGTTGGGCGAGGAGTAGAAATTGGCCGAGAAGAAGTTGCGCTTTCCGTCAAAGAGCTGCTGATCGACATCCTCCATGTACTCAAACCACTCTGGGGCGTCCCAGACGTGGCTGGTGATATTGCCGCGCCAGTCAATGGCGTCGGAGATGGGCCAGACGCCTGTGCTGTGAAAGTGGAGCTTGAGCCAGCGCATGCTGGAGTGAGGAACCTGCAGGTTCTCGTCGGGCGACCACTCGAAGACGACGGGCTCGGAGTAATTGAATGGTTTGCTCGTGTCAGGACGGAGGAATTGGAAGGTGCAGGCGGTGGGCACGAGAGCCGAGAGGAGGAAGAGGGCGTTGAAGTGCATGATGTGGTGTATCGGATGGGTTGTGTTCAACTTGAAGCTTGGAGAAACGATGTGAGGATGTTGATCTGACAGGATAGCCCGAGGGAAACCCCTTTCTCTTTATGCACACACGTCGCGATGATCCAAACCCAGACCCTGTGCAGTCGATGGGTGTCAGCCTTGCCGGCCACGCCGCTGCAGGACTGTCGCCCGGGGCGCAGCAATCTCACCGCACAATCGCTTCCAGGCTGATGCCAAACCCCATCACGCGATCTGCATAGCCAACTGGAAGCTTAAATAGTCTTCTGTGACCTCTCAGCCAGTGAGCCGGACAGGGGCATATCAGCCTGAACCGCCTGGAACCAGCCCGTCCGAGCAACTTGTCTTGATACATTATGCTAGCATCCGCCGTTTTTCCCTGTCGATCTGTTCTGATAGCTCAGGGGTAGAGCAATCGGCTGCAGTCCGATAGGTCGGGCGTTCAAATCGCCCTCAGAACTTACCTTTTGCCCTATCCACATCTCCCGAGATGTGGCTTTGCTTTTTGCCGCAGGGAGAACACCAGGAGGACAAGTGTCATTCCACGACATCTTCCTCATAACAACCCCTTCGATCGTTCTGATAGCTCAGGGGTAGAGCAATCGGCTGCAGTCCGATAGGTCGGGCGTTCAAATCGCCCTCAGAACTCGTTTACCTTTTGTCTCCATCACCAACTTTTTGACTGTCCCTCGGCAGTCAAGCAGCATCGGCTCGGTTTTCTACCGACAACGGCCAACCTCCGAGGCTGTTGTCGGTATCACTATTGACTTTCCTCCCTCGCCAGAGAGATACTTTGGTGCCAGCCACTTGCTCTCTTCCCTCGGCGTATCAAAGGAATAAGGGTCCTCATCGTGCTGGAGATCGGTCCTCATCTTGCGCAAGGTTTACCCCGCCAATTGGCGCCGCAGTCGCCCGATGGAAATCCCCGACAAAGATCAGGCCAGTGGGGGCCGATCGTGCCGCACGGGAGTGGCTTCGGACGAGATGTTGTCATTTCCAGTGGCCACTCAGGCGTTCTTCCATCGCTGCTGCCCTCAATTTGGTGGTCGAGGGATTGCGTGCCAATGGTGTCTTCGGTCTCAAGACTGTTCCCCGGGAAACCTTTTCAGTGCACCCATCGCGGTATCCCTGCGGATGCAAACAACCCTCAACTGAAGGGTGAGCCACGCCATCACACCTTGCGCTTGAAGGCAGCCCTGCCACACCAGCACTTAGACCCGAATCCTTTCCAAGCGACACATTTTCATCTCCATATTGTTCTACAAGGTGGGCGGCAAGCTTGCCTCACCGAGCAGATTCAGAAACACGAAGCATGCAATGTGGCAGTTGATGGATATGCGGCCGACCACAGTCGCATCAGTCACTCATCGTTCGGCTTCTCGGCCGTCCTGATTCAAAAGAACTCACCATCAGGCAGCACTTCCATCGTCCGACTGGACACCGCATGACCTCACCCGGCGAGAATGGCCCCTCGAATGGAACGTCGCAGCACACGATGCTAATTATGGCCCCACGCTACTGGAATACGAGCGGGTTTCCCGTGGCCAGATCGCTCAGCTGACGGCCCCGTTCGACTTCGCCGGAGGCAAAGAAAACCTGGGGAACCGGCCGAGAAGGCGGGCGGGAGGAGCGATTGGGCAGGCGTTCGAGTGGACACCTTCTTCGAAGCGGCTAGATCCGGGCTGTAGCGTCGCAACGCTGTCGGGGTCTCGTTCTCAACTGCAGATGGAGACCAGCAACACGAGCTCTCGTGCATCAACGTCGCTTCGGGTACGGGACTGCGGCAACTACGACTTGACCGACTTGTCTATGGAGGCGAACTCAGCAAGGTGAGGAGGGATAAAAGGGCCAGTCTTTCGGTCTTTCTTTCGTGCTCTTCATCAGCTTCAGTCCTCACTCATCTCACATATCCTTACTTGCACCCTCGACTCACTCCCCACATCCACCCAGCCACCGCAAACATGCAGATCTCCAACCTTCTCACTATCTTCACCGCCGTCACTGTTGCGTCGGCCGCCACCGTCTCCTACGACACTGGCTACGACAATGGCTCTCGCTCCCTGACGGCCGTCAGCTGCTCCGACGGTGCCAACGGCCTCATCACGAGGTACGGCTGGCAGACCCAGAAGCAGGTCAAGAAGTTCCCCTACATCGGAGGCGTCCAGGCTGTTGCCGGCTGGAACAGCCCCTCGGTAAGTCGGCTCCCTGGTTGTGCCTTGCTTTTCTGGGCCTAACGAACAGCAGTGCGGCACGTGCTGGGAGCTCAGCTACAAGGGTCGCACCGTCAACATCCTCGCCATCGATCACGCTGCCAGCGGCTTCAACATCGCCCTCGACGCGATGAACGCCCTTACTGGTGGTCAGGCCGTCAAGCTCGGTCGCATTGATGCCACCAGCAAGCAGGTCGACAAGAGCAAGTGCGGACTGTAAGCGCAGTAAGACTTTGACGGAGGTGTGCGTCTATACGAGACGACGGTAATGATGGGTGTCATTCCGCATATGACAGCGACGATTGCAAATTCTTGGGCATGCATTAGCGTTTGGATTTAAGGTCGTGCCATAGAACAGGGGTGAATTGACAGATTGGGCACTACAGATCGTCCCGTATGAGCCACTGCCTGATGGTGCTGTACCTCATCCTTGAGAATTCGCGGTGTGTTCTCACTGAAGATCTGGCATAAATACTTACACCGTCAAAGGTCCATATATACACATTGGATAGGCATGTGAAAACACTGAGGAATCATCCAGGGGAAGATATTGATCCTCATCTTCCCTGTTGCTGCGGCTGGCTGGACTCCCTCAGTCTGCCTGCCCCAATGCCTCTGACACGCGGCACCGTCTGATGAGGCAAACAATCAGGCTACACAATATGAAAGGATTGCATGATGGAAGGAAGATCCTTCGGAAGGCATTGGGGCTCTTTAGGAGATATGATAGTGAATCAGAAACAGCAGGTGATGGAACAGCAAGAAACGATTGGACACTGCCAGAGGGGGCGGGAGGGACAGGGCGACCCGCAGTGATCTTTCGCCGTCGAGTCATAGCTTGTGTCTCGCACAAAGTTGATATGGTGCATACACACGAAAATGCAGATCTTGAAAATATGACCGTTGGATCACCGCCCAGCACGGGTAGGTATTCCTTCGCCAGGTTATCAGCATCGAGGCAATGTCCTTTGTGCCTCAGAATGCGCCCATCGTGATACCTCACTCGTCCAACCAAAGCAGTTTGAGATAGATTCGACACCGCCAAGGAGACACAACACCACCCAGCCACACCAGAGACCTCGATAGTCAGCCTGAGCTTACGTCACTTTGGGTTGGAAGGATCCGCGTACCAGCTGGTCTTTAAACTTCACGGCCAGCAAACAGGTCTCGCCAGCAAACGTCCAACAGCCAAATCAGAGTGATAATGCAAGTCTATAAGAAGGGGCGATGGGATCGTGAATGAAGACCATTCGATCACTCCATCCATCAACCACACCAATCTCTGTTGCTCACTACCTAGGTATTCCCTACCTTGAGGTCCAAGAAGTCATCATGCATCTCTTTAACCTCTTCGTTCTCCTCTTTGCAGCCATGGTGACCGCGTCGCAGTCTGTCCCCAGGTCCAGCAGCGACCTCGAGCTTGAAGAGCCTATCAAACCTGGACGCGATCTCTCCAAGCCCAACAGCCTCGATGAAGGCATTGAAGAGTCCACCGAGCCGTCGCTCACCCCAAGCATTTCCAAGCGCTCATGCTACGCTGGCGGTGTGGGCTGGGGATCCGACAAGGACCGCGCTCTCGAACTCGTCGATGATGCCTGCCGGGACGTCTTCGTCAGCAGCTACGGTGGCAAGACCAAGAAGAACAAGTGCTACCAGTTGTCTGCCTTCAAAAAAGTGAACTTCACTATCCGTCGCTGGCACGACTCTACCCGCAACCTCGACTTTGCATTCTGCAAGACCAACCTCCGACTTGAGATCAAAGGATGCGGCGCTGGAGGTCAAAGCTATCGTGGAAACTGGAGGTTCAGGTACGTTTGTCTTCTCCACGATGAATCGACCTGCTGAACTGATACTCTCACTCTAGGTCGGATCCCAACGCCAGACGGTGCTAATTAGGCGCAAGTTTTGTGCCCACGTATCTACCCACATGTACCTACCTGGTAGTCAGGAGAGGGGGCTAGAGGGCGTGCGTCCTGACAAAAGTCGGATACATCCCAGACGCCGGGAACAAGGACCTGTTTCTGGTGAAAACACTTGTGGGCGGTGATGTCAATGGCGGCAAGGGTGAAGGTGAAAGTGACGGAGGCGAAAGGAATCGTAAGGATGGTGCGGTGTGGCTGACACTCTCGCTACTCCTAGGGCTCCATAGACGCTTCTTCCGTTGCTCCTCGAGTGCGATGTCATTTCCAACCTACACTGCTTCATCTTGTCAGGGCGAGCAGAAGAATTTGGGAGCAAAGCTTTTTGACGTATCGAATCCAGGAGTTGGAAAGTAGTGAGTTGAGCAAAAACTAAATCCGTGGATCATGCTTGATTCGAGGGAGGCTCGATCTCCCGACCTTCAGTGGAACCGTCCGAGGACATGTTAGACTGACGTGATAACCAACTACACCATCAAACCAATTGTTGACGGTGAAGCAGAATAGAGAGCTTGTTGTAGTGAGAGGCCGTGGGAAGAGGCGAGACCAGAGCACCTTTCAAAGATGGTGTTTGGAAACTTGCGATTTTCAGGGCACCACAGCGAGGATCACCCATTCATGTGTCTCAAATTCTACAACAAACCTCAAGAAGCTCGTGCTCAACTACCCGCCTCCACAGCCACATCCAGAACTTCTCAAGTCCATCACCGGAAATACGGCACGATAAGGCTGGGCACGAACAAGCGTGTGGATTCGTCGTGAACCTCGCTTCTGAGCCCCCCTGACTTATGCCCGGAATAATCCTTGTTCGTCGGCCCACCTCGAACATCCTCCCGTGATCAATACCCTTGACGATATGCAGGCTTGGCCAATCATCAAGCCCAAAAGACCAGGGTTAGAGGAACTTATGTCACTCGCCTCATCGGCCGGGCGAAGGACATGTTCCAGGCGAGCGGATGACAGCTCAAATGGAGCAAGCACCCGGAATGAGCAGCGAAGGAAGCGGCACAGCACAAAGTCGCGTTGCCCTTATAACCCAGTTCCCCCCCTTGGCGAAAGGCACCTACGTGCCAAGTTTTGACAAGAACTATGATGGACGACACCCCCGAGGACCGATGACTTCGCGTTTTTTTCCTCTCGCAACTCGAAGGCAAAGACGTCTTGTCATCTGGGCCTCTGCGCTGGCTATTTTCCTCGGCACCGTCTGGCTGATTATTCGCGGCTACATCCCCCCTGCCTTGAATGGACTGAGCACTGGGTTAGTTGCCATCGGTGCGCAACTCACAGCTCGAGCGCAACTGACAGCAGCCGCAGCTTGTACACTGCGTACGACGCACCATTTCCCGAAGCGAGAGATTTTTCCGAGTTTGTCGCATCTCTCTGGAGACCACACATCCACAGCCTCGAGAACGATACCCTCGTCACCCAAGATGGGCGCGAGTACTATGTTGACCCGACCCGGCGCATCTGGGACAAGCCCCTCGGCAAGGACGTCCTGATTCTCAACATCGACACACGATATGACGATTCTTCCGAAGAGGAGCATCTCAACCCGAGGAGGGCGGGTTGGTTGAATCACTACATCTACTGTTCGACATACCAACCGACCTTTCTTGATGTTACCGCTGACAGTGGTGGGAGCAGCCAAAATCCACGGATACGACTACAAATTTATGCATGCGCCTAGGTTTTGGTGAGTTTTCTGACAGTCTTCGAGATTTACGTCTGCTTCATTGCCTCAGGGACAAGTTCTTGAAGTGGTCAGAATATTAGACGGCTAACTTTGTGTGCCACAGGTTCCGACATGTCACTTGGATCAAGGTTCCGATGATCAGACGAGCCCTTGAAGACTACCGATTCGTCGTGTTTCTCGACGCAGATGCTGTCTTTGTCGAGCCTCAAGTCCCTATCGAATGGCTCTTCGGCCGATGGAACATCCACGACGGTACCCTCCTAGCCATGGCCGAAGACCCGAACCTTCCCCGCAACCGTGACTCCCGAGGCAACGTCCTGTGGAATACGGGTTTCGTCATCGCGCAGAATAGCAAGCGCACGAAAGAGCTCTTCTGGGATTGGGAGCAGTGCCCGACAGACTCGAAATTTCCTGGGTGTAAGCATTGGACACAAGACTGGGCGCATGAGCAGGCCGCATTTGGGAACCACGTTCGATACGCTTACAACGACACGGACGAGCTGCGCGCCATCTCATGCATGGAAGGCAACGGATCCCCTCATATCAACGAGAAGGACTGCGGCGGCGTCTTTGTGGCACATCACTGGTCGAGGAAGAGGCAGACTGTTGGCGACTTGGGCAACCTGATAAGCCGAGGGTTGGCGCTGAGTCCAAATGGACGGGCCGCGGCTGATGAGTTCGTGCGACAAAAGGGCGGGAAGCTCAGCCCAGAGCTGTCCGAGATATTGCTAAGCAATGCAGAGATCTGAGTCTCTGAACCTGAGACTTTCCACGGATTTCTGCTGGACTGACAACTGCAGGAATGCGAAGCATGATGTGTGAGGCTTTCACTTCAACAGCGGTTTTCCGCCTCCAAGAGCTGTCATCGGGGGCGGTTTTGCCGTCGCATGATCTCCCAGTCAACTTTGAAAATCCAATCTACTGCGCGTCTGGAGGCCAGCCGTGGCTTATACCGAGATGAGACACGCACATGGAGGGTTCGAGCTGAACCTAGATCACCACCGCATCCGCCAAGCCCGGACCGGCGGCGCCACGTGCGATGCCGCAACCGGCTCCGAGCCAAGGACCCCCGCCGGTTCTCGCCCGACTCGGAGTACCCCCGGCCCACACGACACATCGTACCCGCTGTCACCGACTCATAACCCTGGGCAAGCGCCCATCACGCAAACTTTAGCTGCCGTCAGAACCGGGTCCGGCTGGCTGGATCGATGGCGTTATCGTGCCGATTGCCCGAAAATTTTGACCCCTCGTGTAATAAGAAGGGACCCGTCCGTCTTCGCGACGCGTGGGTGACATTGCAGCGGCGCGGCCACTCCGACTCTCTCCCTCCTCCCCTTCCGACAGACCTCACCGTCGCCCTGACCCGACGCCATGGCCAAGGACGACATCACGAGCGCCGCCGCCGACATCGAGGCCTCGGCGGCCGAATACTCGAAGCGCGATGGACCCGGATACGACCACGATGGCGACCTGCTCACGTCGACCGAGGATCGCGACCTGCGTCGCGGACTTCAGCAGCGTCACCTGTCGATGCTGGGTCTCGCTGGAGCCATTGGCACAGGTCTCTTCCTTGGACTGGGAGGCTCGATCCAGACCGGTGGACCTCTCGGCGCCCTGCTCGGCTATGCCACCGTCGGCTTCGTCGTATGTGCCGTTCAGTTCGCGCTCGGAGAGGTCGCCGCCCTGCTTCCCGTGACAGGTGCCTTCGTTCGTCACTCGGAGTTCCTCGTCGACCCGGCCTGGGGTTTTGCCATTGGATGGAACCTCGTCTACGGCAACCTCTTGTCCATCCCCGCCGAGATCTCCGCCATCTGCGTCCTTTTCGAGTTCTGGACCGACGTCACCCCAGCCGTCTGGATCGTAATCTTCATCGTTCTCACCACGGCTGTTGGCCTCTCTCTCATCCGAATCTTCGGTGAGGTCGAGTTCTCCTTCGCCCTGCTCAAGATTGCTCTCGTCATCTTCCTCATCATCCTTGGTCTGGTCATCAACCTGGGCGGCGTGCCCGGCACCGAGAGCATTGGATTCCGTTACTGGAACAACCCGGGCCCCTTCGTCGAGCACATCACCACCGGCAACCTGGGCAAGTTCCTCGGGTATTGGAGCGTCATGACCAACGCCGTCTTCTCCTTCGCCGGCGTCGAGTCCCTCGCCATGGCCGCGGCCGAGTCGGTCAACCCGCGCAGGAGCATCCCCCGCGCGTGCAAGCGTGTCTTCTTCCGCATCGTCGTCTTCTACGTCCTGGCGGTGCTGGTCGTGGGTATGCTGGTGCCTTCCAACGACACTCGTCTCGATGAAGCCTACGGCACAGCCGCTCAGTCGCCTTTCGTCATTGCCGCCTCGGCCGCTGGCATCTCCGCCATCCCGAGCGTCGTTAACGCTGTCGTCATCACCTCGGCCTGGTCCGCTTCCAACCAGAGCCTGCTCTCTGGCACTCGAGTGCTCTACAGTCTGGCGCTCAAGGGCCAGGCTCCCAAGATCTTCCTCCGCACCACGTCTTGGGGCACCCCTTACGTCTGTGTTCTGCTGTTCACGGCCTTCATGTTCCTGAGCTTCATGAGTCTGTCCAACGGTGCCATGACCGTATTCTGGTGGTTCGTCTCTTTGACGTCTGCTGGTACCCTGGTCTCATGGTCGAGCATCCTCATCAACCACATCCGCCTCAAGACTGCCATGCGCAAGCAGAGCATCCCCTTCTCGAAGCTGCCCTGGCACAACTCCTGGACCCGTAAGTTCGGCCTGATTCAATGTCGCTTCTGCCTGCTGATGTATTTTTGCAGTGTACAGCTCCTACTTCGGTCTTATCGCGTGTATCATCATCCTCCTTACCGGCGGTTTCGAGGTGTTCACCAAAGGCAACTGGGACACAGCCAGCTTCATCGCCTCTTACCTGTAAGTTTTTCAGCAACTAAAGTTGTCCGAGCCCACCGCTAATATCTGGCCAGTGACATCCCTCTTGTTGCAGGCGCTTTCCTGCTCTGGAAGTCCCTCAAGAAGACACGCTTCGTGTCTCTCAGCAGTCTTGACCTTGACCCCGCCTTCGAGCAGGTTGAAGCGATGCCGGCAGAGCCTGTTGTCAAGTCGAAGGGCCCCATCAGGATCGTCAGTTGGATTTGGGACTGAGATTCAGTCGCTGTATAATTTCGTGTAAGAGCAGTGGAGCATGATTTTCTGCTCCATGGTAGATATCAGGGGTAGGGAAGTGGATAGCCCAGTGCCGGCTCATAGTAATAGACCGCCCAACCCCTTGGCCACGGTTGTAATGATATGAGCACTGCATGCACTCAATGATTGTCGGTGCATTCTGGTCTAATGACAAAACACTTGATGTATACGAGCCCCGTGCGTCGCGGCCATCCTCATGCCTCGCCACCTGTAGCGATGGCGCTGTCGTGCCTCTGCTTTGGTTTCGTGGCGGTGAGAATCTTGCAGGGGAACAATCCATACATCATCCGCACACCCGCCCCAAATATCTTGATATCCTCAAACCCAAGCTCCTCGAAAAGCCCCTCATACTCCTTGAAGTACCAGAAGAGATCCACCATTATGATCCTTCCTCCCGGCGCGCAGACACGCCCCATCTCCCGCACTGAGTTCTCCCTCCCCAGTCTTTCCACATTGTGAACAGCCAGGCTCGTGGTGATCAATGAGAATATGCCGTCCGCAAATGGAAGCCTCTCAGTAAAGCTCTTCTCGTGGAGGACAACGTAGTCGAGGACCTTTTCCGCGGCCATGTTCCTGAAGGTTGCCGTGGGCGAGTTGCTTGTTTGGTCGCTCGAGTCGAATATGTCAATCCCAAACGCCGGTGCCACGGAGACTGGGCCCTCCTCGCGATTGGCCTTCTCTGCCAAGTCTCGTTTCCGTGCTGCGATCTTGAGCAAGACCATGCCGCGCCCACAGCCGAGGTCAAGTGCTGGCCCCCGGAAGATGTCTTGTGGAAGAGCGGCCAGAAGTTCATCCCAGACGATGAACTTTCCTCGCAAGCTGGCATGCAGGTATAGGGGTGCGCAGACATTCGACATAAGAAGGCCGCTGACCGAGTCCAATCCATACGCTGGTCGTTTCAGGGCTGCTGGTTTGTCGTCCGAGGCTGCGATCTTGGAGATGAGGTCTTTGGGCACCTTGGTCCCAGGCTCGTAGAACTGCTGTGTGTCATGTGTGGCCATTTCCGCAGGGTGTCGTTTCGCCGTCGCGACGTTGCGGGTGAGATCATTGAGGCTTGTGCAACCTAGAGGTCAAGTTTCTCCCTGGATTTGATGGAGGTTGTTGTTGCCGGAAATGAGGAATTCGGGTCTAACTGTTGAAGAATGCTACGGCTGTCATCTGGACTGCGGGACGAACTGGGAAATGAAATAGCCAATAAGCCTGTCATGATGACGCGTACAGCCACGTGGAGAGGCCTGGCCGAAATACCGAATGTAAAACATTGCGGCTGAGAAAGTGATCTTGTTGGGTGGCTTGGGTCAGCCCGATCCCATAAGGTTGGGCCTACTCGTATACATACGCTGTGAAGCTTTGTTTGATGCCATCCGTCATGGGTTAGGTGACTTTGGCACTATCGGGCACGGGCTGCCGACTCTCCGTACCTCGTCCTACGGCAGCGATAGGGCATTGGTTGACACATTCAAGACTACGAGTAAGTTGCCCGCTCGTCTCGCCGTTACATTTGTCCAACACTGGTGTTAAGTATGCATTGAAAGCATCATTGATGGCATGCAGCTTGAACCAAGGCACACATGCAAGCAGTATCTCTACACATCCTCCACCCCAATACCTTTAACCCGTCGTCCAATCTTAGAAGAAGTAGGTTTGGCGGGCAGGGTTGAAGCCAACGACTTGTCAAGACCCCGCCAGTGTTGCGCTCGTGTTCCCAGGTCGCTACCGTATTGATCAAGTGTGTCAGACTTCTGGTAAGGTAACATTCCAACAGTTCCATGGTCAACCGCAGAAAGGAGACCAAGGTACTCTTGGATCTCGGGGGCCGGGGTTTTAGCTGCGGCACTTCCGGAGATCAGAAACAGCGCTGCTTGCTATCAACTTACCCACACATCCACAGGGCTTACATGAGAGGGGGTCGGCTTCAACTGACGACCTTCAATCAGCCCCAGCACGGCCTCAATGTATGCCACGCCGATGATCTTGAGCTTCCAAACCACTTGCCAAGCTGGAAGACAATGCCGCATATCTTCATGGCATCACGTCAATCCCCGGCCCCGTCAATTTTAACCTCTCGGGTGGTCTGAGGAAGCCCTGAAAGTTGATGGGGAAACCCACAATGCTTCCAGCGGTAACAGGGCCATCCCCTGCTCAGTGCTCGCACTCGCCGGCCGAGGGCTCCAGTCTGGGTCAGGAGATCAAGATCCCCCCGGCCACCTTCTTGATCTAGCCAAGCGGGCAGCACTCTGCCGAACGCAACCCCTGTTTGCCGTCGTCGATACGAACCGCAACATCGTCTGTGCTTGGCAGGTCACACAGTAGCGGTGGGAATTTAGGCGCCAAGACGGGCGCCGAGGGATTCTACACGAGGTTTCCAGGGTGTGAATGGGGACGACTTTGATGATGTGACGCAGCATGGTCCTTGATCGACCGATTTATAACCGCATGATGGCGCTCGCAGGTTGCAAATGTCGTGCTCTCGTCCAGGTCATCCTTCGTTTCTGCACCTGTCTCTCGCTCAGCCATGGTTTCCTGGCGCACCCTGCTGCCCCTCGTGGGCGCGTCGCTCTGCGCGTCGCAGGCGGCTCCTTCAAACGAGACCGCCGCGACTGTCCACGGCAGCTTCATCGTCGAGTTCGTCGGCGACCAAACCCCCGATGCCCTCTACAGCGAGCTCCTGTCTGAGGACGGCCTCGAGGTCGTGCCCCGCCTGACCCTCAACTACAAGCTCTTCAACGGCGCCTCATTCGCCATCAAGGGTCTCTCGGACGAAGACGCTACGCTCGCCAAAATTGAAGCGCACGACATGGTCAAGACTGTCTGGCCCGTCAGGAGAGTTTCGGCTCCCAACGACACCGTCATCGCCACGGGTCAGAGCGATATTGCCAAGGCCTTTGCTGCCGATCCTTCGGCCGTCAAGAGGGATATTGGCGATGTCAAGTATGATATTCACGTCATGACCCAGATCGACCGTCTCCATGCCGAAGGCTTCACTGGCAAGGGTGTCAAGATTGGAATCATCGACTCGGGTGTTGACTACAACCACCCCGATCTCGGCGGCTGCTTTGGTCCTGGCTGTGTTGTTACGTACGGTTGGGACTTCATCGGTGGTTCTACCATTATCGACATTGTTGAGGACGGCGATCCCCTTGTAAGTAATGAATCGACGCAGTGTCAACTGTTTGACCGCTGACTTGCAGAAAGGACACATGCATGGGACACGGAACCCACGTTGCGGGCATTCTGGCCAGCAAGCCCAGCCATCTCGGCTTCATTGGCGTGGCTCCTGATGCCGAACTTGGAATGTTCCGAGCACTCGACTGCTTCGGTAGCAGCACCAACGACATCCTCCTCGCCAGCTTCAATATGGCGTACGAGGCCGGAAGTCACATCATCTCAGCCAGTGTCGGCATTGACGGTGGCTGGCCTGACGATGCCTGGTCTATGATGGCCCAGAGGATTGTCGAGAACGGCGTCAGCGTCGTCGTGGCGGCCGGAAACGACGGAGAGCTGAACATTTTCCGACCCAGCAACCCGGCAGCCGGTCGTGGAGTTGCCTCCGTTGCCTCCATTGATGCCCGAGAGCTGCCATTCCTGATGCTGGCCGGTACTTACTCAACCGGCGAGTCTGCTGAGCAGAAGGACTTTGGCTGGATCTCCGCCTTCCCACCTTACGAGAACCTAACACTGCCCCTGTTCTACGTCGGCAGCGACGCTGAGACGGGCAATGCATGCGAGCCTCTGGCCGAGGGATCGCCTGACCTGTCCGACTATCTCGTCCTCGTGAAGGAGGACGACTGCCACGTCGACACTCAGGCCGTGAACATTGTTGCCAAGGGCGGACGCAACCTGCTCTACTTCCGCAGCGGCAACGACCAGTAAGTTTTGAATATCGCCCGACATTTGAACTGCGGTCACTGACACAAGATCAGGCCCGAAAGCCACACATCATGGGCCGATGGCATCCAGGGCTTTGGAAGGACCACTGGAACTCAGGGAGAGGCCTGGGCAAAGGACCTCCTCCAGGGCGGTAACATCACTGTCACCATCACCGACCCCGAGCACTCGCGCCAGATCGTCCAGCTCCGACCCAACGAGGTAACTCCAGGCTACACCTCGTTCTGGAGCTCTTGGGGCCCCGACTGGGAGCTGAATGTCAACCCCACGGCTGCCGCCCCTGGTGGACAGATTCTGTCGACCTTCCCCCTCGCGCTGGGCAGTTACTCCGTTGAGGAGGGCACGTCCATGGCGTGCCCTCTTGTTGCCGGCGCCATGGCCCTGATCGGCCAGGCCCGCGGCACCTTTGACCCTGAGACCCTTCGCGCGGCCGTCGCCTCGACCTCTCGCCCCCTTGTCTTCCACGACGGCCAGGCCGCTGACGCGCAGGGCCGTCTGGCCCCCGTTCCTCAGGGAGGTCCCGGCATTCTTCAGGCCTGGGATGCCGCTCACATCAAGACTGTCGTCAGCACGGCTGCCATCTCCTTCAACGACACTGAGGGCTACAAGGACGTCCGCTTCACCGTCACCAACCTGGGCGACAAGGACGCTACCTATGCGCTCGGAAACATCCCCGCCCTCACTGTGTACAGCTTCGAGGAGGGTGGCAAGCGGATCCCAGCCTTCCCGCCCAAGTTCGCCGACGGCGCCGAGGCGGAGCTCGACTTCTCTGGTGACGCGGTCTCGGGCGACTCTGTCACGGTCAAGGCTGGTCAGACCGTCGAGGTCACCGTTGGAGCCACGCCGCCCGGTATCGTCGACGCCGAGAGACTTCCCGTCTACAGCGGCTTCCTATCCCTCAACGGCACCAATGGTGACAACCTCAGGATCCCCTACATGGGAGTCGCTGCCTCAATGAAGGACGACACCAAGTTCTTCTACACTGACATTCCGACTGGCGTTTACATGTCCTCCACCAACCAGAGGTGGCCAATTCCCATTGCTGCCAACACGACCTTCAGGGGTCCCCGCGCTGACACCCCCGATGTGAACGTTTGGGCCTTCGACTGGCCCCAGGCTCGCGTTCTTGTCAACGTCGGCTCTCGGCACGTTCGCCTCGATGTCGTCCCGGCATCCAACTGCACAGCTACTAACCTGCCCAAGACGAACTGGCTCGGCCACGCCAGCGTTGGACAGGTCACCGGGTTCCCCTTCAAGCACGTGTCTCGCGCGTCTTTCCGTGGAAGCTTCAACGGACTCCTGGCTGATGGCACGATCGTCCCTAGCGGGCGGTACCGCCTTGTCGCCAGTGCGCTCAAGCTGTTCGGAGACGACTCCAACCCGGAGGACTGGGAGAAGGTTGTCCTGGACCCCTTCATCATTGAATACACCGAGTAGGGAGGAGCTGGAGGAGGCATCATGTAACCCATTTTTAATGGACAGCAGCACACTCATGCTGACGTTGCTTCCGCCGAACGTTGACTACTCATGACCTGTGATGAGGTCCCCATGTACGGTGCTGCCGCAGGACACGATGTCTCCTGGAGCTTCCTCTGGCTGAAGTACTCTCCACGGAGATCGGCTGCAGATGGCGTGATCACCTGTCCTTAGGGGACGCTAGGAGTACAGCTTTGACCCCTGAGCTAGCAACGACCGTCGTGATGACCGTGCCGCCAGGTGAATGACTTGTAAGATGGGATGGTGGAATGCTTCCCTTCCAGTAACCTCTTGCAACAGGATGCCAACCTCCAGAGGCCCTTCGCGATGCACCGCACTTCGGACCACGTGTAACGACTGCCGTGCCACCCGGGCATGAGCTAACCACGTCTTTTCAAATTTCCGAGGGCGAGCGACTCGCAATTATCGCGTCAGCTGGGAGTTCGGGGACTTCAGCTGGCCTCTAGTAGCCTCCGCCCACTTGGTCTTGAGCCAGTGCACAGGAGGCACAACGGCGTCTTGCCCGCAGATTGTCTGTGGGCCAGAATCCAGACGGACCTGGACGCCGTTCAACCTGCCATGGATACTCCCGGTAGACAGCGTCTTTACAGTTTATTCGCCGGTTTCAGTCCGGAGGGGAGTTGGAGATGATGGGGTCCTGAATCGGCATGGCTTCGCGTGGCACTGGGCCGGCGTGCTTGCTAGACCAGCGCCGATGGCTTTTCTGCGCTCGCCCCGATACGGGTCATTTGGCGAGAGGCAACTCAGAGCAGATCGGACAAAATGTGTTTCCCAGCCTTAAAGATGGCCCAGTGGCTGCCTATTCCCTGACTCGCCTGGGTCGGAGTTGACGGCAGAGCCGGCCGGGTTTGACACAGGAGGTCCGGACAATACTTTGGGCTCTTAAATCCCCGGGGTACCTCAGCCCTACACCTGTCAGGTCATCTTTCCCCGAATACCCCATGTTTTCCAGCACGTCTTGGTCTCATCACTGATCCAGACGACTTCGTTGCCGCCGCCCCCATGGCCATCGAGAATCGTGGACCTGAGCTCCAGGCAGTAGGCATCGGGTTTCTGGCCTTTGCGTACGTCGCCGTGGCGCTTCGAAGTTATGTTCGTATCTTTATCGTGAAGGCCTTTGGCTTGGATGATTGGATAATGTTGCTGGCCCTGGTAAGCATGCCGACCTGGGTACATGAAGCATTCGCTGACGACGTCGATGGTAGTTCTTTTACACTTTGCACAACATTGCCATGTTTATTGGCATTTATCATGGAACTGGGCGCCACTTTGCGGACTTGACTCCTGAGGGAATTTCCGGTGGAATGATGTAAGTGTACTCCCATGTAAAGACTTCTTCACTCCGTGCAGCAAGGATCACAAATGAGGCAAGGCATAGCTGACATCTGTCATGAAACACAGGAACTGGTACCTCGATCTGCTCGCGTACTCGGCCACCATGATCGCCTCCAAAACATCAATCGCTGTATTCCTCCTCCGCATTACAGGAACCAAACCAGTCCACCGATGGATCATCTACGGCGCTCTGGCCTTCTCCGTGGTCACAACATTGGCCTTCTTCTTCGTCTGCATGCTTCAGTGCAAGCCTATCTCCTACTTTTGGACTCGAAGCGGCGACGGAAGCTGCTTTGACATCAAGGTTGTCATGGCTCTGACTTACACTTTTAGTTCATTCAGTCTTGTCACAGATGCCATCTTCACCATTCTCCCCATCTTCTGCGTTTGGGGCTTGAACATGTCCCTGCGGAACAAGCTACTACTTATCCCCATCTTTTTCATGGGTACTGTTGCCAGCTCGGCTGTGGCTGTTCGATTTGCCTACGTCAAGACGTTTACGGATCCTGACTTCCTTTGTAAGATTCGACAGAGAATTCAAATCACACGCTCGACTAACGCTCTCCTAGGGGCAACTCTTGACATTGCAATCTGGTCGAATGTCGAGATGGGTCTCGCCATCGCTGCCGGTAGCCTGGCTACCCTGCGTCCGCTTCTTCGTATTGCACTGAACCGCCTCGGCCTCAGCAGCACCGGCCAATACAGGAAGTACAATACCAACACCGGCTCGAATCCTTCTCGGATTAAGCCAATCTCTAAGCCCCGGAACCTCAGTGAGGAGGACTTCAATCCCGCTGAGCTTTACAACCTGCAACACATTAACACCCGCAAGACGCACGCCTGGGCAGACCCTCAAGACCCTGAAATCCAGGCATCATCAAAATTGAAAGTGACGACGGAGACAAGGATTACTGTCTCTAGAGCTCCAACGCCAGAGGTTGCAGAGTCAAGTACTGCTTGGAAGGCAAGGGAAGAGATTGATAACGACAGCGAGGATGGTGTGCGCCCAAGCTCTCATGGGGATCCAAAGGATGAGACGCCCGCTGTGCCGACGAGTTTCCTGTACATTTAGGGGGCGAACAGAATGGACACATTGTACACACCGCAAGCAGTTGGAGTGGGCTCTGTGAACCAGCGAGAAATCTATGGGATAACAGCGAGAGAAGCTGCTCTTCGAGATAGGCTTTGGTCTTAATGTCCTTCTTCCAGTCCTTTTTGAACTGGAGACTGCTGCAGCACGAACTATAAGCACAATGAAGACCGAAGTTTCCACAATCCGGAATGGTGTAATGGTCAACATTTGTCGCTCTCATGTAGAGCGCCGACAGGCTCGGGGTTCAATTCCCCGTTCCGGAAATATCTTTTGCTCCCGGAAGCCCTGAGTTCCGTCTAGGTCCATCCGGCGTAAATCTCTCCTTTTGACGAAACAAGTCGATCTCTTCTTCTAGGGGTCATCATTTCGGCCAGCTCCTCAACAGTACAAACGCTCTCCAATCCCAGTAAGGGTAGTGATCGGCCATTATAGATCCTTGGCGATGGCCCTCCGCTGCCTGTCTTCAGGGGCTCCTTTCGTTACGTTAGTCAGCAGATAGACAAATCATTACGATGATACTTGAGAGGCACGGGCGGGCACGAGGACGAAGTTCCTCGGTAACTTCGACACCAAGCCATGTCCTCCCAAACGACACCCATCCCCCGAAGATCGAGACGAGCGATTGTCGCATGCACTTCATGCCACGCTCGCAAAGTCAGATGCACAGTCGCTTTGTCTGGCACTCCATGCGCGAACTGTGTTGTGGACGGCGTACCTTGCGAGATTACGGGCCGAAAGCGACGTCGGTAAGCTTGCCTCCGTCCCAAGCTTGATCTCCGATACTGATTATCTCGAGAAATGAGGACTTGCTCCTACCGGCCTCAGAGGATCCTGGTCAAGGTGTTGACGAAAACATCTGCACATCTCAGCCACTGCCCATTCCAAGCAGCAGCAGATCTCCCGTGGCCGAGAGGTCATGTCGGCCTGCAAGCAGGGCAAACGACGACACTTGTCAAGAAGAGGAGCCAAGTACCACCACGACAGGCCCAGTCCTAGTATCGGAACTGCTGGAAGATGACAATGATCCGTTACCACCGTTTCATCCGTCCGATCCAGGCACACTCGATCAATCGATCGCCGCGGAAGAAACGTTAAACGACTCGGCGTTCGTAGCAACTCCAGAAGGGGCCAACAATGACGCCGACGACGTGCCGAGTTATCTCAGTACGTCTTTGACGCACATCCGCGGCCGGAATTCGCTTGCGCATCATGCAGCAGATGACCAAGGTCCATCCATCTTGATGGATACCTTTGAAGCGCAGAGGGATGCCTCGATCACCGACCACTCCACGACCAGCGTACCCTCGGTGGGTTCGCTGCCGCCTGAAGACATTGAGTACCTCGGGAAGAAGGGAGTTTTCTCCCTGCCGCCGCCTGACATCCTCGAGGTAAGATACAGCCCACCAAGACACACAACCTGACTAACATCATGTTTTTAGGCTCTGATTCAGGCATACTTTCACCATGTGCACCCTTTTGCACCTATTCTAGATCCATATCAGTTCATTCTAGACTTTGAAAATGACCGTACCAGCCTTCTTCTCCTTTGGAGCATGTTTCTGGCATCGGCAAGCGTAAGATTTAGCAGCCATACAAGACGTCATCATCGCGCGAGAACTAACCTCATACGCCTACAGTTCATCGAAGAGGATCTTCTCATCCGCAACACGTATTCCTCCCGAACCGCGCTCAAGCGTTCGATGTTCCAAAAGGCCAAGGTTGTCCCCTCTTGGACTGTTTGGGTGATCAAAGACTGACAAGGCTTGATCTACAGGCACTTTACGATGCGAACTATGAGTCGGACAAACTCACACTCATTCAGTCCGTATTTCTGATGAGCCATTGGTACACCAGCTCTGACGACAGGGCTGGGCCCTGGTACTGGCAAGGAGCTGCCATAAGTCTATCGCACACAATAGGTCCGTTGTCTCCAAACTTCTTGGGGGTAGAATCTGACTCTTCCATCACAGGTCTGCACCGGCTGTCTCTGTTGTCATCTGAAGACTTACATGCCATTAAGCCTTTCTGGAGGCGTCTTTGGTGGTCTATCCATTGCCGAGAGGCCTGGCTTTCGCTTGGGCAAGGTCGTCCCATGCGAATCTCTCTAGACGATTCGAATACTGCAATTCCCGGACTCCATGACAAAGATGAGAGACCAGCGTCCATCACTGATGGAACGGCCTCAAAGTACCTGCCCCAAGAATTAGATGACCTCTTCAACATCTGGATATGCCACGCAAAGCTCGGTATATCACTTGGAATTATTCTGTCAACGCACTACAAAGCTAAAGCCCCCAGGCCTACCAGAGAAGATTTGGAGCTCAAGGAAAATGGCATCAGGGCTTTACACATCAACGTGCCAACAAGCATGAATCAGAGCCGTCTTATCGCAGCGCACTACCATCAGTACAGGCTGTATTTCGAGTAGGTGGAAGGGGACATTCAGGGTGTACATCTGCTGACTTCATACCAGGGCAACCATCATTGTATTGTATCTCCCATACATCCAACAATCACCCAGGTGCTTGTTGGAGGAGCAGCAAGAGTCATGGCAAGCCTTTGCCTGTCAAAAGACGAGGACAGCAGCCACCAACGCGACCAACACTTTATCCTCACTGATGGCAGAGGGGCTCATTGGACTCGCCCACAGCTTGACGTCAGTAAACTTTGGTTCCATCACAAGTTCTCCCTGTCGATTCACTAACGACTTCAGCGTCCTGGCGCTTGTCCCGCCGATGCAGATACACTTTTTCGAGAGGACATCGCAAAAGCCCATGGTGCGACAGATGGGCAATCGCAATCTTTCGTTGTGCATGCTCGCTCTGGAAGAACTTGAAAACTCATACATTGCTGCGAATACTGCTCGTAGGCTGTTTGAAGCCGCGATGCAAAAGGCCGACAAGAGACCGCAGCGCGACGAAGCGGCCGTAACAGCCACAGGCGAAGAGGCCCTTTCGATCGGTTTGGAGACATCAACTGTGCACAATGGGCCAGATGGATGTTGGAAGTCAACTGCAGATATTCTTGCAGATGCTTGGACGCTGTGGAATGGCAGTGTGGTCACCCAGTGAGCTTGAACTGATCTAGTCTCTTCAAGTTGCTCCATACTGATAACCCAACAGTAGCGATACATGGATGGACCAGGACACCCATGGGCCATTGGGCAACGGCGACATCAGACACTTCTACAGCTCAGTATGGACGGACTGAAATCGTGGGGTTCACGGGTATGGCTACAAGATCTACGCGATGGTGCTGATCAAGGAAGTCAGCTAAGACATGAAAGATCTTGTCAAGTGGATGGCACAAGTAGGGCAGAGATGAGCATGGTTCTGTATTTTGAACATGAGCGTGCAGCTATGAATTCTCCACCGGAAGTGACGAAAGGCACGAACGCCTGCTTTGCAAGCTTGAGATCTCAGGCCCGGTACAATCTGTAATGCTGGCTTTTTCCCCCAACCCGCAGTCTCTCAAGGTCGGAACACTCCGAAGCACGCCAGAGGTCCTCTTTCACATGTATAGAGCTTCCACAGCTGCGATTCATTCGGGTAGGGACCTCTATCGGCATTCAGTTGCTCGGTGCAGAACCGTGACGTGAGTTCCCGTGCCACGATCAGACCCACAAAGTGCCGAGGTTTCTGCCGTTTCACGTCTCAAAGCTCGAGGGCGCATTCCCCCTTACATACGAGTAAGTCCGGTCTTGGTCTCTATGGAGAAATTTTGGCCAATGACAGTTCTGCCGAGGCACCTAAAAACCGCGAGGCGTCTTTCATCCTTGGTGAGTGGGTCAGGACGGCCAGCCTACAATATATCTCGAAGTGAAACTCGTCTTCGGATTCGCATCTCACCGACACACACACCACACCCATACCGAAGTGTGACAGCCGCCAACAAGATGGCAACCATTTGGAGCACCATAGCCGAGAGTGCGCCACATGTGTCCAGTCTCCTCAGTTGGCGGACTCTGGCCCTGGTATTAGCCCTGACCAACCTCAAAAGCCTGCATCTCATGTGGTTCGTAAGTTTCCACAGCCAGTCCAGTCCACCCCAAGCCAGTGGACTCTAATGAAGCCTCTGCAGATCCGATCCCTCCGCCTCTTCATCCGGCGCATGACAGACACAGCTCCAAGCAAACATATCTCCCCGCGCTGCCTCTTCCTCCCAGCCATTCACAAAACCCGCTCCCCAGCCCTGGAGTGCGACTACAACCTCCACAAGTCCAACTCGACATACTTCACCGACATGGACATGTCGCGGGTGAACTTCACCCTCGTCCTGTTTCGGAATATTTTCAGGCTCGTACCAGGGCCGAATCACTTCACCCTTGTCCTCGGCGCTACATCCTGCACCTGGCATCGCGAGATCAAACCCTTCCAGGCCTATGAGCTCTGGACCAGGATCATCTCATGGGACGAGAAGTGGCTGTACGTGGTGACGCATTTCGTGCAGCCTGGGGTGTTCGTGCCGGAGGAATATGCGATGCAGCCGTCCAAGCGCAGAGCCGCACGAGACAACAAGAAGGATGTGGACCCAAAAAGGACGGTGTTTGCCTCTTCCGTGGCACGGTATGTGTTCAAGAACAACCGCAAGACCGAGGCTCCGGAGCAGGCGTTGCGACGGGCAGGTCTGCTTCCTACCAGAGAGGACGAGATGGCAGAGGTGGAAAAGCATAGAGTCAGAGGCTTGGCTGTTGGGAGGTTGGAGGCAGGATGGGAAAAGGTGCGCGACTTGTTTGAACCAGGCCCCATGGCGTTGGGATGGTACAACAGTGTGTACTAGAGTTGTAAAACAAATTCAAATTCCGTTGCAATCAACGGGGAATTAAGAAGCTTATCCCTACTCCTTGCTGACCCTGCACTGCCCCTCCGCCTCAGCGGCACTCGTCTCCGACTTGACCGTCAAGGTCACAACACCCTCATCGTCCGCTCCCTCCTCAGCCTTCACGGCAACCCTGACATACCCAGCATCCCCAAACTCAACCGCCTTGAGCGCGTTGGGCACCTCCACGACCCATCCGGCGCCCTCAACCTCAGCGCTCAGCCTGTACACATCGGCAACATCCCACGCCGTCGCTTCCGGCGCCTCGCCCGTGTTCTTGATCTCGAAAGTGCACGTCACGCCCTTCTCCGTCGGCTTGTTGTGCTTCCTGTCCGTGACAACACCCCTGCCAACCTCGAACGAAGAGCTACCCTCAGGCGCCGCCAGCGCCCTAGCGCCGACCGTGTACGAGAGCACGCCCTCCTCGGACCGGTGAATGTCAAGAATGTAGAAGTGCAGCCCGTTCGGCTCATCAACATGCTCAAACTCGCTGCCCGAGCGCGTGCCCGCGTGGAAGAGTGCATCGGCGAGCTGGCGGTAATCTCCAATCGTAATGTACTCCTCCGTGCCGTTAGGGCGGACAAAGTCAACGAGCTTGATATCCTGGGGGTTGGCGTCGATGGTCCACTGGAAGGGCAGGCGGTCGCGGACCTTCGTCTTGGACACCATAACACCAGAGTCAGGCTGGAACGAATCGGCACCCATGCGGTCAACGACTTCGAGCAAGTAGTGATCGTAGGGCCCGCCGTCGCAGAATGCCGAGGTGGCAGAGTTGCAGGCGGGCGTCAGGTCGCCTGCGCCGTCGAGGGTGACCCGCACGCCGAGGAGGCCGTCGGGGCCCGGTGCGACGGCGCGCGCGGTGACTTCGGCAACGAGTACGGCGGGCGAGGCGGCGAGCTGGCTGCGCGCGACGGTCACCACGGTCGTGTTGGGCGTGAGGCCGAGCTGGAGCTTGTCGCGGACGGTGTGGAGGGAACCCATGCTCGCGCCCTTGAGAGCGGGAACCTGCCAGCGCGTGTGGGGGCCGCCGGGGCCATTAAAGGAGCCACGGGACATCATGCTCCAGGGGCCGGTATAGGCACGCTGCGGCTGAACGGCGTAGGGATTGTTGTAGTTGTCGGCGATGTTCAGGAGGTGCGAGAGCTCGTGGGCGTAGACGCCCATGCCGCTGCTTTCGCCTTGGGTGGACGAGCCACCTCCCGCGTTGGGCCTGAGAGTGTATTAGTACCAATCGCTTCGACGTAGGAAGCAGACTTGACTAACCAGAGAGTGGCGGCAGCCGCGAAAGATGTCCAGGGCACGTAGCGAGTGGTAGCATAGTTGGTGCCGTTGCCGACGGGTGGGCCAAACTCAGGGGGCACATCTTCAGGGCTGGCCCAGCGCATGGGGCCGAATTCCTGCCATGTCGACGACTCGTCCTGGCCGGCTGAAAGAATGAAGACAAGCTCAAATGAGTCGGCAGTCTCGTTGCCGACGGCGGCTCGCCAGGCACCAAGGGCGTCGGTTCGGATGTTGAGGTTACAGCGCTGGTTGACAGGGCACGCCCCTGGGTTGAAGCGGTCGTCGATGCCGTATTGCCACGAGTTGAAAGGCATCTGGTAAGCGCCGAACGCGGTCAGATCGACGCCGAAAACGCCGGCAGAGTCCTCCATCCAATACTCGTGCAGCGTGTGGAAGTCGTTGATCTCGCTGGGCTTGTTAAGAAGGTCGCGGTAAAAGGCGGGCACGTCGCTGCGCGGGATGTTGGCGGCCACGGGCTGAGGGTTTCCGAAGATGGTTGACTCAGGGGGCTGGGTTACGATGAACTTGCCGGCATCATCGGGGTAGTCGACGGCGACCAGGGCGATGTTGAAGTTCCTGCTGGAACCCCGACGCGAGGGGTCCGACCAGTTGGTCCCCGGAGGCTTGATAAAGTCCGACGAGACCATGTCGTCGGGGTTGACCCAGTCCTGACGGTCCAGGATGGCAAAGGGGTCGCCGGGAGGAGTGCATGGCACAGCGAGGGCGAAGCCCACGATGGCGAGCAGGGCAGCCCTGGAGCGCCCGTTTCCGACGACAGACATGGTGACCATGATGAGAAAGGGTGTCCTGGACAGGTGTCACCTCGGGAACGACTGTCCACTGTCGCGACCCAGGGGTCCGGCGATACTTATGCTCGTCCAGGCGCCACGGTCTCGCATCGCAGCCATGGCACCTTCCTTTACCATCAATGATCCATCGAAAATAATCCCCGATGAATCACTCCGCCGCTACCCCTCCCGACAGGCCTCGGAGCTCCTCCGGTCGCGTGCAGCAGCAGCAATCGCAGCGCGGCGGGATCATGAGCAGCGGGACAAGAGGCGGGACGAGAAGTCGGATCGACGGCAGCGGGAGCGTCATAAATGGGGCCGATTCCTGCTCATTCGCGCGATAAAAGCCGTTGATCGCGCTGCCACCTGCTGGATAGGGACTAATGTGTGGTCCGGCCGGGGGCCCGGGGGTGAGTGAGGCCCTCGATTGAGAAGGTCGCAGTTGATGCAGGCGAGAGCAACAATGCGCCGGATGGCGACCCGCTGCAGTCGTACGAGCCTCGCGACAGGTGTCAGGACGCGAGGTGACGGAGGGGGAGCATCTGCGGTTTGTGACCAGAAGTCCAGGATGGGTAAGGTCGGGCTGGTCGATGCAGCACTGACTGGAAAATGTTAGGCTCCTGAGCACATCGCCATTGAATGAGAGCAGGCCAATCACTTACAATGGCAATGAATCGATTGCACAAGAGACTCGCTCGGTGTGTGATCGGTGACGGTGGGTAGTGGGCGTGGGGTCGTTGCAGCTCGATGTCCATCGACATGAGATGAGGTGAGCTGCGGGGTGGTTAAGAGGTGCGTCACTGGAAGGCTTGGCTGTTGAACCTCGGTCAGCTCGAGAAACGACGTCGGTGATACCTGCAAGACTGACAGCCAGATGCCGAGACAACAGCGAGACCTTGGATGTCATCCGACCTGACGACAACCTACAGTGACACCCGAGGCCGCGCAGGGGCAAGATGATACTACTTGATTGATGCAATCTATCGGGCCAACGGAGCATATGTCCAAGGCCGACCCTATCCAAAGAAACGACTATTCTCCAAACCGACACCAAACCCCGTGACAAGTGTTTTCAAGGCCTACCGACCAGTCCCGCTACACCCCTCAACCCCAGAACGCCGCCGAGAGGACCCCGAAGGATCCCCGAGCACACACACGCAGACGCACATGCAGAAGCAAAGACAGGGGCGCATGGCGTCTAGTCGGTCAGGTTGTAGATCTTCTGAATGTCGGCGAGAATGGACTCAAAGTCGATCTTGAGGTCCTTGAGCAGGCCGTCGCGGAAGTCAAAGACCCAGCCGTGGACGATGGGGTACTTGTTCTCGGCGTAGGACTGCTGGATGGCGGCGGTCTTGATGACATTGCGGCACTGCTCGATGACGTTGAGCTCGACGAGACGATCGTAGCGGGCGGACTCGCCGGAGATGGCGTCGAGCTCCTTCTCGTGCAGGCGGTAGACGTCGCGAATGTTACGCAGCCATGGGTTGAGGAGTCCGAGGTCCTTGGGGGTCATGGCGGCCTTGACGCCGCCGCAGCCGTAGTGGCCGCAGACGATGATGTGCTTGACGTGGAGGTGGCGGACGGCGTAGTTGATGACGCTCATGACGTTGAGGTCAATGTTGTTGACAACGTTGGCGATGTTGCGGTGGATGAAGGCCTGGCCGGGCTCGAGGCCGGTGATCTGCTCGGCGGGGATGCGCGAGTCGGAGCATCCGATCCACAGATACTCGGGCTCCTGACCGGCCGAAAGCTTGACGAAGAACTCGGGATCCTGCTCCTTCTTGCTGGCGGCCCAGGCGCGGTTGCGCTCGAAGACAATGTCGTGCGACTGCTTCAGGTAGCGCTCGATGTCCTTGGAGTCGGCCATCTTGGGCAGTGGCGGGAGTCGGGACGGTGGGGAGGAGGATGAGGGAGGGTGGGAGCTAGAGCTGCAGGGTCGAGACTGAGGAGACCAGGGGGTGCTGGTAGAAGCTCGGTGAAGATCGAAACGAGGACGGCGTTGTTGGAGGTGAAGAGGTTGGGCGGCAGCAGCAGTGGTGATGAAGCTTCGTCGAGAGAGTGCGAGCCGGAGGGAGGGGTTCGGGCGCAGACACGACGAGCTGGAGGGGCCGATGCGTCCTTTAAACATTTGGTGTCTGCAGCTCGGACGTGACGCAGTAGCTGCGAGAGAGGGGTGGGCTTGGGCGTGGGATGGAAGTGTGGTGGCAGATGAAAAACAGACGAGTGTGAGTGGGCGGGCGTCAGATGCAGGAGGGGTCTAGAGACACACAGCTCAGCGCGGGGCGGGCAGAAGGCGTGATAGGAGGAAGCGGAGATGTCGAGGTGAGGTGAGGTGGGATGTGGTGGGCTTGGGCTGTTGGCCGCGTGGGTGGCAGTGGTGACTCTGGTGAGGGATGTTTTTTGTCGGGGCTCCGAGGGAGGAGGGGACGTGGACTCGGACGGGAGCTGCCAGTTGATGAGATGGTGGAAATAGGCCGGGTGAGATTGGCCGAAGCAGACACAGCCGTCACGGCAGTCGTTTTTCAGGTACCGGCGGCGGAATAGGGGACGAACTGAAGCAGGCAGGGACGAGCCGGTGATTGCCGCAGACCGAGCTGTTTTTTCTCCCCTTGCTACTTCCTTGGCAGGAGATGGCACAGCACAGCCAGAATTGGGATGGACCTGTGACGTGCCCGCAATGACTCCGCCCGAGCTCCCTTCCCCTCCCGGACTGGAGCAAATTCTCTCAGCTACCGGTACAAGCCTACAACGGCAAGAACGGGCACTGGTTGTCGAGGAAGCAAGGAGGGGTTGATAGTGCCGCTAGCTCCAAGCTTCTTCGCCCGGGGCCTTGGGTTTGTTGAGCTCCATTCTCGTCAGCTGGAGATCCAATCCAGCGAGCGATGTCGGGCCCGATGCCGCTGCCCGGGGGATCCCTAACACCTTCCCGCGGGCGTGCGACGCTGCAGCCGTTAGCGGGTGACCTCTTCCCTGCATTTTCCCACCCAGAGCTCTGGTGGATGCGCGCATCGGTAATTCTGACAAGATCGATCGCGGGGCAATCGCTGGGCCAATCAATCGCGGTGACTCAGTCATTCTCCACCAACTCGAGTCCCAGCTCTACTGGTAGGGTCTAGGGACCTGGCAATCGCGATGCCGTTTGGAGGAAGGAACTTTCAGGACTGGCGCGGACCACAAACACTTGCTTGGAAGGTGCTCCGGACATGCCTCCTTCCTCGGGGCGGTCGGGGATAAGGAACTGACAGCACCTGCCCTGACGTCCCGTCCGCCTTTCAGGTCGATCGAGCCCCGACCCGCCGGTCCCCTAAAACATCGTCCAGTGTCTCGCCGAGAACCTCTTGTTTCTTGCCGCCCGCATCACCACTTGGCGACCAGTCTGTCAGTTTCACCAGCCCCGAAACCGCAGCAGCTTAGCTCAACTCGAATCGGAATGGCATCAAAACCCGCTTGCTATTCGAATTGAAGTAGAACCAACCCTCACCTACCCCCAGCATCGGACATTTCGGCCCTCGGTGGAATCGCCCGCTGCAGATATGGATATGCCTCCACTCCGACTCATCTCCCAGCGCTTCGCCCCAATGTTAGCCGACAGGGACACCGCGCCAAAACACCTCGGATATCCTCAATGTAATCAATCTCGTCTTGGAATCGGCAGTGCCACAGCTTCAGCTGCATAGAACGTCGGTGAACGCTCAAGACCTCGGTTTCTGCCCGTACACTACGTATCTGCCGACATGTTAGCTGACACGCACGCGACATAGCCTCGGCCATGGCACTCACATGGGCCAGTATGTGTGGATGTTGCGGTCCTTCATGTCCCGTCTGACATCTCTCAAGAACACGTCCAACTCAGGCTTCGTCCATCCCAGTAGTCTCGTGTATGCCGCCGCGCTGATACTCTCAAGGCAGACGATCGACCCAATGTTCTCGAGCGTCAATCCCCCTGCGGCAACCTGTTAGCGGAAGCAACACCATCCACCCCAGACAGACTCACCGAGCTCTTTCAGCTTCTTGTCCCGTGGCCACCGGTTCTGCGGCCACTTGAACTTGACCTCGACGACATTTTCGAACCCTTGAGCCTCCAGCTGCTCCTTGTACCTGCTTGCCGACCGGAACGTCCGCCCGATACGCTCGCCGCAGTCGGTCAGTGTCGTGATCCACTTGTGCAGCGCAGAGTCCTCCTTCAGCGAATCGTCGTCGGCCGTCAACGGCGCAATGTCCACCACCTCGATCCAGCCTCCGGGCTCCAGGTTCTCGTACGACTGCTCAAACAGTCGCGGCCAGTCCGCGATGCCGATGGTCATCATTCGACAGTAGATGAAGTCGAACTTTTGCTCAAACGTCCACGGCTCCTCAATGTCATCGATCTGGAATGAGACGTTGGGCGGTGCCGCCGCGCTCTGAATCGGCGACAGGTCGACTCCGATGACGGTCGAGTCCGGGTAGACATACGCAAAGTCCAGCGCCCAGATGCCGGTTCCCGTGCCAATGTCGAGCACCCTCCGGATCTCCTCGCCGTTGCGTCCAGCCGGCGACAGGAACAGATTGTTGTCGAACGTCAGGAAGAAGATCTCATGCTGCAGGTCCAACCGGTCCTGCTCGCTGTCGTCGTTGGGGATCAGATACTGCCCGTCTTTGTACCCGTGGTACGTGCGGCCGTTCTCTTCGCGGTACTTCCATGCCGTTGACACCATGGACGATGTGGCGTCATCATCCTCGCCCCCCTCCGACTCGGTCGCCGGTGAGCTGTCGGGGTCATCGTCCACCTCGATCGCCTCGCTGTCGCTGATGCCCGCCACTGCTGGCTCAAGGTCCTGCAACGTCGTTGTGTGCACCGCCGTGCTGGTTGTTACCGTTGCGCTCATCGCGTGGTCGAGTCCAAGTCGAGAGTAGTGGGATCAACGAATGGCCCCGTCTGACGCCACTACCCAGGATAAGGCAGGGTGGTGGTGGATGCAACGCTCGCTCTAGCCTGAAAGCCCAAGACGTGACGACGTTCCTCTACGCTCAGTGACTTTGAGGAGGGCAACAATGTTGAGCGGTGATGAACGGGATAGAAAGAGCAGGCCCTCCCGAATCCTCGAGGGAATCCCCGGCTGGAAAAGCGAAAGGCGGGGGTGATGGTGGTCCCTCTCACGACGGAAACCCAGAAAACCCAACGCCTCATCCGGCCCCTCGGGGCGACACAGAGGCACCCCGGGCCTGCCCCCTGGCGCTCAAAGGGGGGAAGCCCTCTGGACGAGCCATCGCCCCCTGTAATTGCAGCATTGGCGCATGCGGGCTTTGGGCGATAAGACGCGCCGCTTCTGCTCAAGTGGCCCATCCTGCCCATCAGATGTCAGAGCAACTGACAGAGGTCCCGCATGGGGACATTTCGCCCACACCCCCTTTTCCCTACTGCGTCTGCGGTGACCAGAACCGTGGGATCCGTCGCACCGGAACTCGAGCAACCACCCGCCACGTGTAGATGCATGCTTCGCTGTTCGACGGCACCAGAAGCAAACATGTTTTTACCGCCCTTCCTCATTACCCGCCCTCCCGTCTCTCGGGATGCAACTGCGGAAATTTGGCCGTGGGGGAAAGCCAGAACACCGGAGCAGGACCCCCTGCGTGCTGCGCAGTCCGATGGTGAGCCAAGACGCCAAGACGCCCTTTTGTTCAGTGGATGCAGGGGCGGGGAGGGATCGGGACCTCGGACTTGGATGTGATTAGAATTAAGACATGTCTTCGAGGAGTTGTCACAAGGCTGTACCTCACAGTTTAGACGTGCGCGGATCAGAGAGACGAAGATGACAGACATGTCGACGTTCGAATCTCGTGGTTCTTGCGAACCGAACATCAACGCCTATACCAAAGCGGCAGCCCAGTACGGACTCTTCACTATCTCTTCGTCACATCGGCTCGAGGCGCCATCAGCCTTACCCAGCTTTGGTAGGACGTCAAATGATAGAAGGGTCTAGCGGGCTGTCGCGACATCTAGCGCCCGTACTTGGTGTCTGAGTAGCATCCACACTCACCAGCAGTCCTCCTCCACTTGCAAGGCGGCCCGGCACATGAAGACGCTGGGTAATCTGAACACAAGAGAGACGCCTTCATCACGCAGACAAAAGGACGGTGCAGACAAACCGACCGACAAGACATGTTCGAGCGAATGTCATCCCCCAATCCCCAGCAACCAACCTCCTCTCCTGCACCTGAAGGAAGCATCGCGCAAAAAGGCAAAAGGTATCTTCCGGAACGGGGAATTGAACCCCGAGCCTGTCGGCGCTCTGCATGAGAGCGACAAATGTTGACCATTACACCATTCCGGATTGATGTTCACCCGCCCACTATCCCTCTACAAGGACGACCGTCTCGAGTGACGATGCTCACGTCAGGTTGTCGGTGCCTCATGTCCATTACAATCATCATTATTCAAATCCCCCCTTCCTATGCTCCAAGTACGCTCGTCACCAGAACACCACCAAACAAGCCAGCCTCTACGCTATATCTCCCCTCCCTCCGCTCCATTCGCCCCCCGGGTATCAGACAATTCCAGAAACGCCTCCCCTCCCCCGCCAGCCATTATGCCCATCCAGTAGTAACTTTTTCACAACCCGCCGCCGCCGCCTGTCATCCGCCATACCAGTCGAGTTTCTCATGTCAGCACCGCCTCCCAGCCGTCTTACACGCCCGGTTGCTCGTGCCCGCCCCAAAGCAGCATCGGCCACTGCTGAGTTGCCATATCGGGTGCCATAGTCGTCGCCGGGACGTGCAGGTCGCGGCCCATGGTCATGAGCGCGTTGGCGCCGTACTGCTCCTGGTTTCCCGCGATGGCCGTCGCCCACTCTTGCCAGTGTGAGCCGCCCGGCGCGCTCTGCCGCCAGTAGAACTGGTCCGCGGGCGGCTCGACGTGCTGCTGTTGCTGCTGCGACGCCGCCTGCGACGGGAAGTCGATGAGTTGCGGCGCCGCGCTGACGCCGTCTGACGAGCCTGGGCCGCCCCCCCCCGTTTGCGGCCCCGTGGCGTACATGTAACTGTTGTTGGGCGGCTCGTATGATGGTGGCGCGTAGGCGAGTGTTGGGTACGGTGTGCTGGTCGTGTGCTGTGGTGCGGGTTCGGTGTAGTATGTTTTGGGCATGTGGTTGATATTGCCGCCGCCAGCGCCGACGCTGCTGCCGCTGCTGGACGAGCCCCGGCCGCGATTGAGCGTTGGGGTTGGTGCTTGCGCTGGAGGGGGGTAGCCCATGCCGACTTTTGGTTGGGTCGCTGATGACGCTCCGGGCTCCCTCTTGATCATAGGCGTGGGCTCTGTCGTCACGGGCGCTGATCGGCTCTTCTGGTTGACGCTGTCCTTCTCTATGGAGCGTATCGTGCGCTCCACGATGGCTTCCAGCTTGGCGTGGATTTGCCTACTTGAGCCTGTGAGTTTGTTAGCCTGCAAGACACATCGCCACGGGAAATATCGTAGCTCACTTAGCAGGGAAGCGCCCGAAGCAATGACCTTCATCCAGTCGTCCATATCCTTCTCCAGCGCCTTGATCTCAGCGGTCGTGGCCACGGCCCGCCGCTCCCAGTGAGCCACCAGGGTTGAGAACATGGCCGCCACGTACACCGAGACGGAATACCACGTCGTATCCAGCGCGTTGATGTCGGACAGCACCTTGAAGACCTTCAGCAGTTCCGCGGCCGTCTCCTCGCAGATGCGCGAGTTCTCCGCGCACAGCTCCTGATCGTCGGTCCGTGCGACGGAAGGGTGCCGCAGTGACAGCCGGTAGTCCAGCTCCATGACGCGCACGTACATGGGATGAATCTGCATCTCGCTCTGGGGGAACTCGGCGGAGCTCGAACGGTATGACTCGGGCAGCTCCTCCCTCCACAGCTGAAGCTGGCGCTCGAGGTACCGGATGACGTGGGCATACCTGCTGGGACTGTGCCTGACGCTGTAGATGTTGGAGTACATATCGATCATGAGCGGTGTCAGGCGGAATCCGGCGAGACCGGGGTGGATGGTGCAATGGCCCTTGTGCGTCGTGTCAACGTCCTCATCGGTGAGCAGCTCGTCGGCCATGGCCTCGGGAAACTCAATGTCGTACTCATCCACGGTGATGGGCATGGGGCGGCCGAGACGCCCGTCAACCGTCACCACAATGGCGAGGATGGTCCAGAAAGTGCGCTTCCTGATCTCTTCCGCGAGATTCGTCGTGCCGGGAGGACGCTTTGATGACCTGTGGAGGCCCATGTCGATGGCGTATCGCAGCGCGTGGTGCGCCACGATGGAGCTGCAGCCGGGCTTGGGAAAACTGCGGCAGTAGACGGCGATGAGGGCCATGGCCTGAACGGCACTGACCGTCTTGGAAACGGTGAGGTCGAAGAATTTGCTCAGCGCAAAGTGGTAGTGTAGGTTAGACCGCTCATTGTCGTCGTGCGAGCCCTGGCCCGGATTCCGCACGGCCTTCTGGCTGTAGATGAAGGCCATGACCATGTGAGCGACGACTTGCTCAGAAATCGTAGGCTGAAATGTCTTGTCATCGTACATCCTGTTAAGCTACCCCGACCATGTTAGCCTCGTCTCGATGTCTGGGTTCGCAGGCGGATCCCTCATCCGGTCGTCTTACCAGGTTGATGAGAGTGGGTTTGTGCAGGACCGGAAGGAAGGGGCCCATGATGGAAAAGTACCACTCGGCGTACTGCAGTCCCTCAGCCTTGGGAGGCAGCTGCACGTTGGGCGGGGGGTTGACCCTGTGCACAGACTGCCAGAGGGAGCGGATCGACTTGTTGTATAGCGGCACCGAGCCATGTTCGCTTGGAACCGGCTCGTCAATGTCAGCGCAGTCAAAGGACGTGACATCGATGCTGGCGCCGAGGATCGACAGCTGAGAGCCGTTGATGGAGCTCATGGGCCCGTCGTCCTTGCTGACACCGATGTGGTGGTTGACGGGGCGCGAGTCGAGCATGAACTTGGTGATCCGTGGCGGCATTGCGATCTCGTGGTCCTGCTGCGCAGAAGGCCAGGTACCGTTGGCCTGCGGCCAAGAGTCGACGCCGTTGGTCTCCTGGTCAGGGTTGTTGCAGTCATACGACGCCGGCGCCGCGCGCCCGTTGCGCGGGCGCTTCTGCGTCCACGGCTTGACCTCGATGCCATTGTCGGCCAGCATCTTCTCCAGCGCCTTGATGTGGTCGCTCATCTGCTCCTGCTTGCGCTCGAGCTCGCGCAGGTAACCCCTCTTTTCCGTCCTCCCGGTGACGCGATCGGTGACGAAGCAATCCAGATTCTGCTGGATGCAGTGGGAGCAGCCGTCGGGCAGAGCATCGCACTTGATCTTGCGGACCTAATCGCCGGATGGAACGTCAGTGGGGGGCTGAACCAAGAGATTTGGCAATCGGTCGGAGGGGGGCATGCGCAGGGGCCGTGTACCTTGCAGCGATCGCAGGCCTGGCCGGTTCTCGAATATTGGCTCAGCCTGTTCTTGACCTGTGTGGAAAAGTCCGAGTTGTTGTCGTTGGCGGGGTTCCGCGGCAACTTCATCTTGGCGCCATGGATGGCGAGCTCGAGCTCCTCGCCCGCATCGACGGGAAACGCTTCCTGGCTTGGTCGCTTGGGGGGCATGGCTGGCGGTTGAGCCGTTGGCGGCAACGGCGGCGGTTATGAGGTTGATGCTGCAATGCGTGCGACCAAAACAAGAACGTGCCGCCGAAGCGTCCTGACCTATGCAGACGCTCGTTGCGGTTGCCCAAAGGCGGTCGTCCTCTGACCAAGGGCTGTAAGGTGGCAGTGATCCTCTGGAGGCAGGCGGCGGACAATCAATCACGGCGTGGCAGCGAGACCCGCGGTGACAGAGAGACGTTGAAGTTGTTGATGATGTGGTGGAGTCGACAAGACGGCCGCCATGGAAGCGCAAAGGTTACTGCTATGCGTGCTGGGCAGTATGAGGTGAGACTGTCGGGCTGGGCGAGACAGGGCCGGGTCGTGGTTTGCAGAAGGCCAGACGCCGGGAGAAGGACAGGATGAGACAAAGGCGGTCGGTCGGTCGGTCTGGCTCTGTCGATCGATTGAAGTGCCGGCCCGCGTTGGGTTGGGGGAGGGGTGCAAGTCGTGTGATGAGGCGTACAACAGGAGAGGGCGAACATGTGGGAGAAGCTCCCGGGAGAGCAGAAGTAGTTAGCAATAGTCAGCGGAGCCTCCTCCACGCTCCACGTCCGGCTCGGCCAGGGCCTCGACTCGAACTGTCCAAGGAAGGCGCAGGCTGGAGCGTGGCCGCAGCCGGATGCGTCAGTGGTCGTCGGGGAGGTTAGAAGAAGCCAGGGGACTTGACATCACCCGCGACCCGGTTCGTCAAGGGGGGAGGGGGACGACTTGACGGGGGGTGTGGATGGACGATGGACGCGAAGTTGGGACGACGAGGTCTGCCCCCGCCCGGGTGAGGAGCAGCAAAGACAAGCGCGCGCGCGTGCTGGGCTCGCTCCCGGGAGAGGGAAGACCAGCAAGCTGCTGGGGAGCAGCAGCTGGGAATCTTCAAGGGTGCCCCTGCGCATGCGCTGCCGCACGGGGATGCTCTGCTGGATACCGCTCACAGGGCTGCTCGCCGTGCTCGGGGACCAGAGTCCACACCCTTTCCTAGGCCATCCACTCCCAGGGCCGCCCCCATCCTTGCTGATCGCGGCGGGCGGGCGGGTACGGGCACCTCCCAAACCAGACGGGGGGGAGGGCAAGGCCAAGGAGGGTTCGGGCAGCAGTGGGAGGACGACGCCCGCCGGCCGCCCGCCGTCAGAGGCGACCAGAGGGGCGGTGATGCTGGGGCAACGCAACAGGCAAGGCGCACCAGAACGCCGCGATGTAAGCGGAGCACTAATCATGGCTAGCGGGCACGCCGGCTCTGGTGGCTTTGCGTTGCCCAGCTTGCCCAGCCATGTCAGTCGCCGGGGGTGTGCGCACGCTGGGATGGCACCGGCATTGCCTTCAGACGGGGCAAGAGAGGGCTGGCCCAGGCCCGTAATGGGCCACCATATCGTCTCATTTCTCGAACTGTCGGGACACGCGATGGCATGTGGTCCTCTTGTCTGACGGGGGCTTAAACAGCGGATGCCATTGGAATAGAACCCGCCTGCCATGGCGCCTGGCTCGCCTCTCGCGTTAGGAGTTTGGGCCACCACTGTGCGTGTCGCCTGCGCTTTTTGGTTTTGATGGGTATGCGCGCTTGTTCGAATCGAGCACCGAGAATTCCGGAGAAGACTCCGCATTTCGGTTGTTGGGCCGGCGGGCGCTTCAAGCCTCATGTTCTCTCCGGGCCCAGGGCCCAGGTAACGAACGACCATGGCGGCCGGCGGGCGGGCGGGTGTGCAGGCTTGCATCGCAGCAAGCGTGGGATGCCAAAGACGGGAAGAGGGAATCCAGGATTTGATACAAGAACGACGAAAGGAGAGGGGATGGAGGCAGGGGGATGCGCAGGGGCAAGGGGCGTTCGGGGGCACAGCCAGCCCGTTTACGCCTCGTCCTCTGTCCGTCCGCCCGCAAACGCCGCCGCTGCCGAGCCGCCATCGCCGCCGCCACTTCCTGTGTCCCGGTATTCTTCCAAATATCAGTCTTGGCACTGGTGTTGATGGTGGTGGTGGCAAGGGTGCGATGGCGGGATGGGAGGCTCCTTGGCCAGGAACAAATGCAAGTACGAGTATTCGAATCCAAGCCAACAAACTGGGGGGCAGATCGCCCCCGTTTCTCACAAAACAAGGGCGCGTCCCAGAGTAGGGGTTCCCCTGCCCTGTTTGCAACGATGGGGGGCGCCCGCCAGAACTTTGAGAGGCATTGAGGCTTCCGGTATCCCGCGGCGGCGTGCTAGCTCCCTTCTTGGGGCCACAAAGCAAAGCAGTGCAACCCCTGGGCCTCCTGGGCCTTGGGAAGACGTGGGCACCGGTGGGCTTCCTCTGTTCTACGAGAACCCTATCCCGGATGCGGGAGCTGGCTGCAGGTTTCCCCTGATCAGACCAGTGATATTGTGACAGCGTCTCGATGTGGAAAGGCCTGCAGACATGCTCGTTTCGCATAGAAAGCTTGCGAGTCGTGATGGGACGCCTTACCAGGCTTCTTGAGATGTCGACGCGTCGTCGAGAACGACTCCTTTCTCCCTTTGGTCAAGCTCCCCTCGCCCGACGATGCCGCAGCAGTTCTTGGCCACGAGGTTGCTCTCGGGGGACTGTTGCACCGGGGATTGTCCGGGGTGACTGCCGGGACGAACCAAAGATGGGCTTCGGTACGACGATGCCCAGCCCGAAGGCAACGGGCTAGGCAGGGGACCGGTTCGGGAGCAGCCAGGCGCAGCAGGCACACGGCAAGGAGGGGGGAAACCCAAACTGATTGATGCCAAGCGTTGCGGTGGTGGTGGTGCACTGGCGCAGACGTGAGGAGGAGCCTAAGAGGGGTGGCACCCGATGGGCTCGGGCTCCAGGCGATCCATGTCCAACTGCCGGCCTGAAGGATTCTGGCGCGCATACGAGGGGACACGGCCATCGACTGGGGCTTCCGGGGGCCTGGTTGTGTGTGGTGTCACTGGTGTGTGTGTGGTGGCCTTGTGCCTGCCTTGTGGGTTCTGGCAGGTATGTTTTCATGGCAATTTTGTTTCGTCGGGATCTCCGGCCAACCCTGCCCGATCCCCGCCTTCCTCGCGGGCATCTCTGCCGAGAGAGAGATGTGTGGACGTGCTCTTGGATCTTGGATCTTGGTCAAGTTTCGGCGATACTTGCGCGCCCTACGGACGGATGGCTTCCCACCGCCTCACCAAGGAGGGCGGCGCCGGCGCGGCGCGGGGGCACAACGACGAGGGGGGTGTCCCATGGCGATGGTCCAGGCAGGCGGGTGGAATGCGGTGGGCGGGTGTTGTGATTTCGAAATGAGCTTGCATGTCGACAAAGTGGGCGTTCCCTTGATGGCCACCGCTAATGCCTGTCAACGTCGAGTCAGTTTTCCTGCCGGTCGGTTCTGCGTGTTGGCCCGAAGCCGGCCGGCCGCCCTGAACATGCGGCTTGCGGCGGGCGGTGCGGCATGCGGCGTGCGACGTCAATGCATGCGGCCGATGATGGCGCCCCGAGGGACCTACCGTAGATGCCGCGGGTTCAACGGCGTCTTGGTGTTTCATGGGTGGTGCAGTGCATATGCCCTGGCAGGTAACCTGGACGCCCAGCCAGAAATAGCCGACGGCTCGGAGTTGACGTTCCCTCCGACTGGTTTGTCCGCGAGGGGTCCCATCGGAAATGCGGACGGACTTGACGGGAGCTTGCTTGGGGGGGAGATGGTGGGTGGTGGGTGGTGGATGCAATTGTGATCGGAGGCTTCTTCCTAGGCCTTGTCAACCGAGCTTGTGTCGGCTTGTGGAGTTTTTTGGCACGTCGCATTCGGTGGAACGTTGGATGTGAGGAAGTCACGCTCCAGGTGCTCCACCATTGGCACTTGCAGGGACCGATCGTGGTTGCCTGCCGGGTGGGACGGCCATCAGTGCTGCCCGGGCAGACAAATGCCAGAACTGGTCCGTGCGTGATAGCACCTGCCGTCCCTTCCACCAAGAAGCAACAGCTCTACCGCCTCGGTGAGACCTCGGTGTGCCCCGCCATCCATCCGCCAAGACCCGCTACACCATCAGTCACCACCGGCACTGCCCCTCACTCGGGGCGGAAAACTTCACCACACACCACCACCACGATAAACAACCCCTTGCGCCCCCAGCAAGCTTCGCGTTTCGCCATCACAGCCAAGACGTCGCAACGCATCACCAGCGAACTCTGACCCCTCGCGATCATGGTGGAAACCGTGCCCCTCGACCTCGTCCCTGCCGACCACCAGGTGCACGTGGCTCTTTTCCGCAATGTCCAGAACGCCGCCTTCCTGCACGAGCAGCTCCTGGCCCGCAACTCAGACTTCGAGTATGCCTTCATAGACGCCTCGGTCGTCATCTCCCGTACCCATATCCTTGCTGCCGCCTTCAAGGCCCTGTCCGCCAAGCTCAGCGACACCCTCAAGACGCCAAATGTCCACTCTGAGCTCGTGACCTCGCTCAGCCCCTCAAAGAATGTGCGCATCCTCCCGCCGCTGCCGACATGATCAACATGGGTATGACTACTGACGAGCCATTGGCAGATTTCCGAGGCATATCGCCGCTTTGGTATCGGCCCCGCAACCAAGGACCTCGTTGCCGTCAAGATCACCTTCCCTACTGCCGACGCCCCGGCACGGACGGCAGAGGATGTGCAGAAGCATCTGACACAACACGTTCAGGGCACGGAGGAGGCCTTCTCCGATGCGAACATTGCTGCCATCACAGATGTGTCCAAGCTCAAGAAGTACTACAAGCTCAATGGCCTGCCCTGGCTTGACAAGATCAAGGACGAGAACGAGAAGAGGCACCAGATGGACGGCCTGGTACTCAGCGCTATGGCTCTGAGGGGTGCCTAGAGGGTGATATTGGATGATATTCTGGTCGGGCGTCGGCACGTCTCTACACTCCCAATACCCTCCTCGTCCTCCTCACCACCTCGGTCCACATGGCATCGCGCCCTGCCCGTGTCCGCTGCACCGCGTCCCGGTTCTCGTGCGCCCGCCGCAAGAGGTACTTCATACAATCCCCCGTGGACCCCCAGACGAGATACTTGTAGGCATCAAGCGTCCGCGCATTCCTCGCCCGCCATCCCGCCACGGCATCGGCCTCTGTCTCTGTCTCGTCACCCCGCGCTGCCGGAGCCGGGCCCGACCCCGACAGCCCCGCCTTCTTGGCCGACACGAGCTCGCAGCTGACCTCATCCGCCATGCCCTGGAGCTGTCCGAAAGCCACCTGGATTCCCGCTTCGCCCGCTTCGCAGATGGCCCGTCCTCGCCGCACCGACTCGGCGTTGTGCGAGGCCAGCACCATACTCACACGCGGGAATGTTGCCGTCCCGGCCTTCTCCGCATCCCCGACCGGCCGCAACACCGGACCCCATTCCCGGCGGAGAAGGCTCCGCGCGATGGAGTTGTACGCCGCGTCCGTCTCGTCCTTGGTATCGTGGAAGAGCTCCCGCGGGTCGCTGCCGAGGTATGCGCCTCGCACCAGCTTGACGCCCAGGGTGAAGCCTCCCTGTTGGGCGGCAGCGAGATGTGTCGCCAGGGTCCGAGGCGTGGACTTTCGGTACGCCTGGTACGTTCCGTAAATTACGGCACGACCAGGGACCGTGTTATACTTCTTCATGTACTCGAGCGTCCAGTCGTCGATGCCGTCCTGCACGGCCGCCTGCTCGGCGTCGAAGAGGAGCCGGACCCCGCGGGATGCCGCACGGGCGCAGACCTCATCAATAGCCTGCGCCAGAGCTGCCGATGCTGGTAGCCGTTCCGACAGGCTGTACAGGGCCTGACGGCCTGCGCCCGTGAACCTGGCCGGGGTCAGCGACTTGTCAAACAAATAGTGGGAATAGATGAGTCTTGCTTGAGTGCCACGAAGTCACCCGGTGAGGCCAGATCCACCGTCGCCTTTGTCCCTCTCGCCCACGGCATAATCTCATCTCTGATGCACGCCTCGGCTACCTCGCCATCGCCGCAACTCGACAGCTCCTTCGTCTGCTCTTCGGTCAACACCACCTCCTTGGCATATCCTAGGATGACGCCAGTAAAACCAATGCGCTTGAGGCGGGCAATGGTCTCAGCGACCTCGTCTGGTGTCTCGCCGGCGCAAAACTGCGCATAGAACGTCTTCTTCATGAACCAGCGCAGCGCCGGGTTGCGATCTGGGTTCAAAGGGGCCAGGGTCGTGTTGGCGAGCAGGGACATGATGGCGAGCGAGGGCGGGAGCAGCACGGGCGACGAGGAGACGGTCGTGGTCAGTAGGGAGCGAAGGATCATATGCAGCGGGAGGACAGCGAGGGGTGCGTCGGCCACAAAAGGCGCGGGCGGCGGGAGAGGCGGGATAGAGGGCATGGTGTTCTGGGGCGCGGCGACGAGGTTCTCCTTTGACGAGGAGGGCGTGAGGCGCCGGCTGGGGGAGGAGTGGATCGTGGCCATCTTTGGGAGAAGGAGGAGGTGCGTTCTGTAGGTGACGGGCCGATGCAGACGCAAGCCGCCGAGGCCTCGTGTCAAAGTCATAATGGAGGAATGTCAGGTTATGACGAGGTGGAATAACGACGCTGAGATCTGAAGTCTACCGGTGCTATTACTGCTTGATGAGGAGAGGCAGCACTGATGCGGCGCAACGCGAAAGCCTCGAGCTTATATGGCAGAGCATCTCGTTCTGGCGCGGGCTCTATCTCCGCGCTGGTCCCTCATGACGCCTGCCGACCGATGCATCCTTCTCATGATGGCAGGCGCTTCATTGGCCGTTCTTGATGCGACCGCGCGCACTGGCGGAAGGATATCTCGTCCCCGCGGGCTTCTTATCTCCAACGACCTCAAGAGGGGGTGGGGAAGAAGAAGCACTTTGGGTGCGGACGTCGGAGAGATCACCCGGCCGGTCGGAGGTCAACGCCGACGCGGGGTTGACGGCTTCATGGAGGGCGGTGGCCTTCCGGAAGGAGAAGGCGAGGACGACGGTGTGCCTGATCCCGGGGGCCGTCTCGACGCCAACGGATGCACTGTATCTGCCGGGCCGACCGTTGGGACGCGGAGGTGGCTTTTCGATCCGGCTATGGTGGCTGCGGGGGAAAGGGTATCATATCAGCAGGGCAATAGATGTGGATGTAGTCGACTTGGAATGATCTTGACCGGCTGCTCGTGGTGTTGCTTTTACGAGTGACATTCAACTTGAAGCCGTGACCAACAGCCCCAGGCTGGACGGCGCCATGTGGTTAATGAGTCTGGCCTTGGGCAGAACACTACACCAAGGGAACGCGTCGTCAGATCGAGTGGTGTCCCATTGTTAGAACCAAGGATGCCTTTCGATGAAAATGGCCCGTCTTGGATATCTACAAATAGACAGATCCTTCGTCCAGGGTCCTGCAGCAGAACCAGGATCTGGCGTGCTACTTACGGCCAAGGGCTGACATGAACCGCCTATTGCTGACGTCTGCGGCTTATGGTCCCAGGCACATCCAACGGCTTACAGATCATGGTTGACAGTTGACGGTTTGATGAGTTACACCCACAGGTTTAAAGGTCTCTCACTGCCACTCCCCCTTTCACTCCCCCATTCAGATTTGAGCTCCAGACATAATGCCACCTATCGCAACATGGCCGCCATCAAGCCCGTCGTCGTCATCATCCCCGGCGGCTTCCACCGCCCAAGCCACTACGACAACCTCACCAATCCTCTTCGTGAGAAGGGCTACGATGTTCTGACCCCGCCCTTGGTCGTCGCCGGCGATGAGAACGTCGACGCCGACGCAACGCCCCTCAGCGATGTTGCGCGCATCTTTGAGGAGCTAAAACCCCTCCTCGATCAGGGTCGCGAGGCCGTCTTGGTCTCCCACAGCTACGGCAGCGTCGTCGCAGCGGAGAGTCTGAAAGAGCACACCATCCAAGACCGGAAAGAACGCGGGCTCCAAGGCGGCATCAAGGGCTGGGTTTGCATCGCTGGCTTCGCGTTCCCCGCGCTGGGCAAGAATCTCATGGGGGGCGAAGATGAACTGCCGCTCCTGCCCTACCAGACCCTGAAGGTGGGCAGATCTCCAGATCAGATGCGATGGAAGCAAAAGCTGACTAGATCAAAGGATGGCCTGCTTTCGCTCACCGAGGACGCCAAACCCCTGTTCTTCAACGATGTGCCGCCCGAAATTGCCGACGAAGCCTGGGCTTCGATTCTCAAGTTCCAATCGCACAAGAGCTTGACCTCGCTGCCAACGTTTATCGCATCTCAGGCGAAGTGCAGCAAGACGTATGTCCTTTGCGAGAAGGATCAGACCGTGCCGCCGCAGTTCCAGGAGATGATGGTTGGCGTTGGCGGCTTTGACAAGGTTCTGAGGGTGCCCGCGGGTCACGCACCGTACCTGACTGTTCCTGACCAAGTGGTCGCAGCGATCGAGGGAGCATGCTCATAAATGCCGCAGGCGTCAAAGGCTGGGGCAGCGTCTGGTTTGTGGGGTGGTTTGTTATTATTGTGGTAGTTGAGGATGACAATAGAAGATATGTTGGCGTGTCCCGCCAGGCCGTCGAAGTTCTTCTGCTTGGCCTATGGCCATTTCGACATCCTGGCATGCCTTAACGGCATGCCTCTGAACCCATGCGGTGGTCGAACTCTCACGCCAAAGCGCTATGGCCAGAGCTGATGGCAGGTACCTAAAAGGGAGTCCGGGCCGATGAGTCAAGCTCTCAGCTTCCCGCGTCTATGCCAGGCAGGCTGGGTCGCGTCATGAGGACTCGGCGTTCCTCTACTGTACGTAGCGCTGCCATCCGCGGCGAGACAGACCTCCTTGATTATAACTCCCCACCCCTGTCCAGGTTCGCCGGAGGCGCAGTCGGTCCATTCGGTCTCTTCTTCTGGAAAAATGGTCCAGCCCGAAGTCTCCTCCGCCTCGAGTCTCAATGGCCTAGACATGGGTTTCTCGCCCTCGCCGCCGGTGATAAGACGGGCGGGCCCGACGGTATTGTTGACCAAGGTACGTAGCTGGACGACGAGCTAGTCCTGGGGTACCGTTGTACTGGGCGATACCAAGGCCATGTTGCTGTAGAGCGACTGGGCGGCTCCTCGAGCACGTCGATGGGTCATGACTTGACGCCGCCAAGTAGGCCATGTCTGTGCGGGTGGGCATCGAGGTTGTGGTCGTGCGCCTGGGATCCAATGGCGGTGAAGAGGGTGCCTGTCGGCAAGTCGATCGATAATTCGGAGAACCTCGATCGTCGAGATGAAGTCGTAGGTTCTGCAGGGCTTTTCAACGAGGCTCGTCGCCACATTGCTCAGCACCCGGTAGGCTTCAAAGAAGTAGAATCCAGCGTCGGCTCGTCAAAGGTATCATGCAGACTACGCTTCGAGAGCCGATGTGGGAGCACCACCCTTGAAGAGTTTCCGGATGGACTGGATGTATCCGACCGGCCGCCCCTTCAGCAGGGAAACGGCATCTTGCAAACCGCCATATCCGATGCCGAAGAGGAGACCGTATCTGGCTGACCGAGCCGCCGCAGGGAGGGAAAACCTGTCTTCCAAAAGGGTTAGTCAAGCATGGCAAAAGCGTGCAAAAGACTCACTCCAGGCGCTGAAGCACCCAGCGGCGGTGACACTCGCGCAGATTGTGCTGATCATGTCGGTCTGGCCGCGGCACCGGTCAATGGTGCTCTCGAGGCTGAAGGCCAGCACAGCCCAGATGCCGATACGGCTGCCCAAGCGCAGACCTTCGCGCATGGCGCCGCGGGTGGCGTGGTAGTTCTTCGACTTGTGGTAGAGGTACCAGCCAGCCTCGGAGGTGGGCATCTTGTGGGCGTGTTCGGCGCGGAATCGAAGGGCGGCGGTCTGGGAGCCATGGGCGCTGCCGAGGGCGACGCCGAGAGCGAAGCCGCTGACTCCGGCGAGGGGGATGCGGCTGGCGGTCGGGAGGGAGAGGCGGGACTCCTTGGGGGGCTGGGCCATGCCGAGGGCCTCGATGAGGGTTTGGTGCGGCGGGACGGCAGCCATGGCGGGCGAGCGTGTGGTGAGAGGTGTCGGTGGGTATTGAGTGTTGTCGGTCAGGGAAATTTCGGGGGCTGCCGACTCGAAGCTGTCAACTGACTGCGGACGGGCGCTGGGACCCACTGGAGCTTCGGCGCGAGATCACCTGATTTCGCATCGTCCAACGGTGAAACGGCCGGACGGTGGTGCGGCGGCAGGTTGCCGCGATAAACCGTCGGACGACTTAGTTGCAAATGGACAGAGACGGGGAAGTCTGTGATCTCTATTTCCGAGTGAGGCGTTAAACTTCTGATTCTACCTTCATTGAATCCATCCATGGCAGGATAGACACAGGACGACAAGTCAGACAGCTCAATGGCTTCGGTGGCGGAAGGGGCGTTGAGCTTGGACCAAAAATCACCACGCCCGCAAGACCAAACGTGAACACCGACCCCAGGACCTCGCCGACATTTCGACATCTGATCAACACCTGTGAAGCAAAAGGCAAAAGAGGAGGCATCCGCAGATGCTTCCGATGGTCAGTATGAGGGTCGAACTCATGGCCTTCGCATTATTAGTACGACGCTCTAACCAACTGAGCTAACCGACCATTTTGCGGATGACGAATTCCAAGATTGCTGGGCCAACTTGTGGCAATCTCAGAGAGCTTGTTCCTCACCACTCCGTGGCACTGGCGTTCCCTATCACTCTTCATCGTCTCCCCTCATCTTGAAACCCTCTGGTCCAGCAGAGTCATCCTGGCGACCCAGCGGCGTCAGGTCCAGCAGCTGCAGCGTGCCCAGGAACTTGTCGCCGCCCCGCGCAAACGCGGAGTATGTGTGAAAGATCTCCCCGTCCCGCTTCAGAAACACGCTCCATCCCGGCTGGTCCCCGGAGATATGGAACTTCTTTCCTTTGGCCTCAAGTTCCTCAGCCGTCATGTAGTTGTATGTAACCGGCGCCTTGTCAGCGTCGAGCGTGACGTGTAAGTCGTAGTTGAAGTCAGAGCCACCACTAGAGTACCAGGGGAACGACCAGCCCATGTCCCGCCGGAAAGCGTCGAGCTTTTCCTTTGGGGCACGCGAGATGACGGCCAGCGATGTGTTGCGCTGGCGCAAGTAGAAGTCGGTAGGCATGTGTTCCCCCATGAAGCGACAGCCGCCGCAGCCCTTGGTGTCCTCGGGCGCGAACATGTAGTGGTAGACGATGAGCTGATCGCGGCCGTCGAAGAGATCGGCGAGGGAGACGCGGGAGCCGGACGGGCCCTCGAAGGTGTACTCCTTGGTCACCCGGACCATGGGTAGCTCTTGACGTTCTTTGGCGAGGGCATCACTGGCGCGAGTGAGGTCCTTTTCCTTCTGAAGGAGGGCCTTGCGTGCCTGCAACCACTCGGTGGGTTCTACGACCTGGACTTCGTGAGCTAAGAAGTACTTGATGCAGCGAACATCTTACCTTTCCGACCATGATGATCAATTGCGCTGATATCTGTGGTAATGAGAAAAGATTGGCGATGAGGGTCCCAACTACAACCACCGTAACATCAAGTCTGTTTTATACCCGCCGTCTCTGCGACCTTCTTTGCACAGTCGGACGACCTGTCGCACCGTCTTACGCCGCAGCATCAGTCCCGGCATCGTGTCGAGCCAGAGAGCACGGCCAGGCGACTTTGGGTTTGGAGCTACCCCTCTGTTGCCTGCGATCGGCTGTCTCGACCAGAGGAGAAGTTGTCGGGGTGCGCCACCAGTCGGGATGAATATTAAACACACAACTGCTGATCACGCCCAATTGAACATCCAATGGAGAGGAGGGGGAAGCACCGTGAATCGTAACGTGGGCATCACGCCTCAAGATTCACGCCACCGCACCGCCCAGGGCTACCTGCCAGCCTGGAATTCGCAGAACTCACTCCCGATCTTAATGAGCACGAATTATCTGTCTCGTCGCATGAGATTGGTGACCCCACATGCCTGCAGTCACGTCTTCCCTGCCCCGAAGGACCCGGCGATATCGCGGACTCATGTGAATGGTAATGGTATGAATTATGCGTGACTTCAAGGTCAACAAACTCTTCAATATTAATTCATGGTATCGCCTCTTCCAACTCCATGTCGCTTGCTCACTCACTGACTCATATTCCAAATCCTTTCACCCCCCCTACCTCGCGTGTGGCGCCCCCTGGCCGCCTTGATATCCCGACTCCAGCTCCGAATACGGCCCCTGCTGCCACCCATACGCAGGATACGGTTGTCCATGGGGTACCTGAGGCGGCTGCTGACCATACGGCTGCGCGTACTGGGGCTGGTGTCCCTGGAGCTCCGGCGGCAGAGGCAGAGATTGACCGTACTGCTGTCCGGGAACGGCGTGGCCCGGAGGTCCCCACTGCTGAGGGGTGTGAAGCTCTGACGGAGGGGCTTGCTGCGTGCCTGGCATCTCGGACGGCCTGATGCCGCCTTGTCCGTGGAGCTCTGACGCCAGCGGAGACGGCGGAGCGTGGCCGTAGGGCGAGATGGGCGAGACCGTGTCCGGACGGGCAGGGCTTTCCTTCATGGGTCCCGAACCGGGGCTATAAGGGGGCGCGTAGATGGGCTGACCGGCGAGTTCGGGCTGTCCTGACACCACAGGGGGACTGCCGGGCCCATGAGCGTCGGAAGCGGCTGTCGAGGCGCCTCCTGCGGCTGCTGCGGCGGCGGCCTTCTTCTTGCGACGGATGATGAGCCATGCGATGAGACCGATGATGAGAACAGCACCGGCGCCGGCAGCCACGCCACCAGCGATGGCTGGGATGCTCGAGCCGCCCCCCGAGTTCCCGTTAGATGTCCCGCCATTGCTGCCAGAGTCAGACCCGCCCGAGGTAACGCTGCCACCGCTGCCTGTCTCTGCAGGTCCTGTTGGTGACCCAGTTGCCGACGGTCCCGGTGCGGTGGCGACGGTGCGTCCTGTGGCAACGGCGTACGTCTGCTCAACCGACTCAAGGCCCGTGGCTGTGGCCTCTCCCTTGGCCTCACTACAGTACTGGTTCAGCACACCGACTGCCGAGGTGACGTCCTCGAGGGCCGTCGACTCGCACGAGTACTTGACGCTGGCGGTGACGAGCGACGAGGCATAGCGAAAGATGCCCGACTTGATGCAGACGCACGAGGCGAGGGCGCCGGGTCCGTCGGGGCAGAGGCTGCTGCCCATCGAGGAGATGACTCTGCCGAGAGCCGTCTGCGCGCACGAGACCAGAGACGAGTATCCAGGGAGGGCGGTGATGTAGTATGTCATGGCGCCAGGCGGCGGCGTCGGGAGGGGCAGATTCGTGGTACCGTTGCCCATGGCACAATAGGCGGAGAAGAAGTCCTGCGCCGAGGTGCGGTCTTCGGCGTTGTTGTCGCAGGAATAGCTGACGCTCGCGCTGATGACGCTGTTGATCTCCTGCGAGTTCCTGTTTCGTGTGCACATGCAGCCGGCGTAGGCTGCGACGGGTTCTCTAGGGCACCTAGTGGACTACAGGCAGAGGAGGTCAGGATCAATGATAGGAGGGAGGTTGGGCTCAGTGACGGACCATGTTCTCGATGGCGGCATAAGAGAGGGCGCTTTGTGCGCATCGAGCGAGGTTGAAGAACTCGGGGATGTCGGTGACAAGGTCGTTGATGAGATTTGTCGTCGGCGTCGGCAGGTCGAAGGACTTGTCGGGTGTGCAGTAGGCGCTGTAGACGATGCTGGCACTGGTAAAGTCTTCAGTGGCTGTCTCGCCGCAGTTGTACGACAGAGAGCTCGAGATACTGGTCCCGATGGCGGCGTAGTTGTTGTCCTTTGTGCAAACACAGGACTGGACGTTGTTGTTGTCGCCGCACGACGACGTCTGTCGCATAACATTTTCGCTGAGAGCCGACTGCGCACATGGTGCCTGTGGTTTGTGAGTGAGTTGCCGATGAATGTCCAAGTTACTTCATCTCATACCAAGAGTGAGAACAGTGGTAGCTCCGTGATGTACTTCTCGTCCTGTGCCGTAACCCCCCCGAAGAGGGAGAGTCCCATGAGGGAGAGGATGTGTCGCCGCGCCATAGTGGATATGGCTCTCGGTCGAGAAGTGATGTCTCGTGAGAGGACGCTCGGAGCGTAGGTAAAGACTGTGGTGTCCCGTCAAAGACTCACGATGGCTTCACAGATGCCTCTAGGAGGGAGCCAAAGGGGGTGAAGGAGGGGAGATTTTTCCTCTCATGTGGCGTTCCTAGGAGTCCGCTCCATGACCGCACCTTCGGAGGGGCTCCGTCCCCAGGCAGCGAGCGCGACCAAAGCAGTCGCCGGTCACGGGCCCAACGGCGTCCTCCCGCGGCATCGCGCCCTACGGCTCGCGTCGTGATGCCGGCGACCCCTGCCAGCTGAACGCCTCTGCGCTTAGCGGCACCAAAGATGGCAGGCTGTGCGGACCCAGCGGTCCAGGGGTCAGGGGTGTCTGCCCCAAATCGTAAGGCTGGTTTGTCGATCAGTGACATGGGGATGTTCACGAGCAGAGGCTGCAGCTGGTCGTTTGTGGTAGACAGGGCCTTCATCATTTCTTGGTGGTCATCAGATGCACACAGAGGTATGCTTCCTTTCTGTCTCGAACAGATATCTATGGTGAGTCTGACCCAAGTTTAAACCCCAAGTGTCAGTTTGTCACTTTGGAGGCACGGCCCACGATCGACCGTTCCAGCATGGTGTTGACGCCGGTGCGGACCGCTAGCACCAGTGTAATTTCGGGTCGCCAGCCTAGCAAGGGGCTGAGGAGGGGGCGTTTCCAGGCGGAACATCCCACGAATGCCCTGAAGTGGTTGACGACCATGAAGCTTCGTGCTCCTTGCAACCCCGACACTTGCTTGGCAACCTCAACCTTGCCTCGAGGACTTGTTCACCGAAGAGATCATACATAGGAGCATTCTCAAAAGGCAGGCGCATCAGCGTAGAGAGATCCCCTGCCCGCGGCGACCGTTGTGAATGGCTTGCAACTAAGGCAAGCCACGTGGGGTCCAAACCAAGGCGCTGACTCTGCCGGCGAACGCCACCAATCAAGGATGCCTCGTTCAGGGGTAAAGGGGCGTCGACAATTGGTCTGTGTTAGCGAGACGGCCTGATGCAGGCGGCCAGGGGCTGTTTCTATGGTCCAAGAGATGGTGGTGGCTAGGTGTGGCAGAAGAAAGTCGAGAAAACAAAGAATGAAAATTCCTCTTCTTCTGGTAGTATGTATTCCTACTCTCTTTTCAACTTGACCTCTACACGCGCTCTTCGTTGGATCGAACTCTGTTGCTGCGAACTTGGCCGACCTCCTCCTCCGACAAATCCTCCGGGTCCTTGATGCCGGTAATCTTAGCGAGGATCGGCACCGCATATAGGTCACCCGAGGTGTTGACCATTGTGCGGAAGCGGTCCAATAGCCAGTCGATTGCAACGACCACGGCATACATGCCCGTGATGGGTATTCCCGCCGAGGTCGCGACCATGATGCTCAGCACAAGTGCCGCCGCCGGGATAGGCGTGCTTCCGATTGCCGCGAGAGTCGAGAGAAGCAAAATCATGATGTAGTGCCCCGCATTGAGGCTCATCCCCTGCGTTCGCGCGAGGAAGATGGCAATGCTGGGGAAGTAGATGGCCGCGCCGTCCATGTTGAGCATACAACCCAGTGGTGCCGCGAAACTGATAATGGTATCGGGATATCCCTGGTCCCGTAGCGAACGGATGACGATAGGCAGTGCGCCAGCTGACGAGGCGGTTCCCCACGCCGTCACCCATGCCTTGGAGCAGCGCAGCCAATGGGTGTAGGGGTTCCGGCGAGTGATGGCGAAGAAGAGCAGGGGAAGGGTGATGAAGAGATGGAACAACATGGAGGTGATGGTACCGGCGATGAGGTACCCCAGGTTCGACCCGATGTCATTGACGTCGAGCTTGAACATGTTGGACAGGATGAGGAAGAAGACACCGATAGGGGCCAGCTTGATCAGCACACCGATGATCTTGGCGATCATGCGGTTGATCTCGTTGACGACCTTGAGAATGGGCGACTCTTCCTCCTCAGGGCGAATGAGGTATCCAATGATGATCGACGAAATGATTATGGCGAGAAGCTGATTCTCGGCAAAGGCCTTGGCCAGGTTGTTGGGCACGAAAGTGTTGAACAGATCGACGGCAACCTCGTGCGGTTTGCGCTCCTCGAGGTCCTCGAGGTCTGACTCCACGTTGGCCTTGTCGAATGCCGCGTCCGACGCGACGACGTACCGAGGCTGCCAAACCTGCGAGGACATGACAATCGAGAAAGCGACCGAGAAGATGGTCGTGATCACGTACCAGAAGATGGTCCAACGAGCGAGCGCGGCACCACCCTGGGCGATCTGTCGGAGAGACTGAACGGATAGAATCATGGCGCAGACGATCATGGGGATGACTTATCCGGGTCAGCAGCTGTACGGGAACTCATCATTGGAAAACTCACCGACTGCTTGCAAGGCGCGCAGCCAAAGCTGACCAGGGATTCCAAGTACAGCAGGGACAGCCTCAGGGACGTTCTCCTTGCCGACGGCGGCTGTAGTACCAAGGCCGATGGCGATGGCAACGGCTGCTGCGAGGATGATCTGGACGGCATGGCCTGGCTCGATGATGGGATGCCACCAGGGCGTCTTTGTCTCGGTGGGTTTATCGTCGGCGGTGGCGGTGTTCTGATCCGTCTGGATCGAGTTGCTGCCGCTCACATTCTTGTCCTCAGACGCGAAGACGGTCTTTTCCGGGACGGACGCCATCGTAGGGTGGGCGAGGGGTTGAAAAGTTGACGCCAGGAAGCGAAGTAGGTTCAGTCTGTCCAAGTCAACATTGCACCAGGTCGCTATATACTTGTCTTCGACCCTCGATCACGTCTTCAAAGTTATGGGCCCCGACGGGCTTCATTAGGGTCTTCACCCAGACTGGTCCTCTCGACTGACCGACAAAGTCTCGCCCCCTGCACATTTTCCAGCCCGTGAAATATCTTCCAGATGGTTACTCCCAAGGGGCAATTGCGTGATGGAGTCCAAGTCCTCGGGATGTGTCACGGAGTGGACTGTCGTTGAATCGTGTTGTCATGAAATCGCCCGCTGGAAGTTGAGTTCTTGACATGGGCCCAATGAGGTATTCCCGGTGACGTCGCGGACCACTTTACGACCCTCCGTTGGCGGGACCGGCTTTGCTTTCTCCCCGAGCCAAGGGCCGTTTGAACGCCGGGTAGCCAGCCGGGCCCGCCGCGCCGGGTACGGCCAAGGAGCGGATGGGATTGCGTGCGCGGTGTGGTGTTGCCGGTGAGAAAACTTCAACGACAGGGCTGGTGGTGAAAGATTCGGATGTAACTATGAAGGGCCACATTACTCGTCTATCTGCGGCTACCTATGAGTGCATGTACCCTCTCCATGCTGTGCATTAATCGGGGCTGGGTATCTTAACCCCAGTCATTCTCGTTCATCCGGGATGGTCTATCTAGGTACTTGCCGTTGTTGGCCTCAAGACGATTAGGTAGAGCGCTGTCGAGGGTGTGTTCTCCACCAGCACGACTCAGACTGAAAACCATGATCAGGATCTTATTTCGACGTCTAACCATATCAGCGCCGATCTAGACCGTATGGACTGACTTTGAAGGTCGGCTTTCGCAAGATACCATCCCCTGACACGTCCAAGTTCATCCCGGTGCTCTATGAGGTTGAAGCCTGCTGACGGTACTTGACAGCCTTTTGCATCATGGGGCTCGCAATAGTGAAGGGGTTCTTGAGACTTGCGAAGCTGGAATTCGGCAGCCTATGAGCTGTGCTGGATATGCAGACGAAATGAACCGTGCCTTGAATTTTTGATGCAGCCATGGCTCACATGTGGCTCAGAAGATGTGATTCCGGGTCTAGGGCTTCCAGGCTTATCCAAGATGAGTCGGATCCAGACTCTCAGTCTGATTCACTGACATTGGGGGCCGAGATCTCCATTCCCGCGTGGTCTTGGCCAAGAAAAACCCAGCCGCCATTGAACTATTGTGAATGTAAGAAAAGTGCATGTTTGAAGAGGAGGAAGTAGCCAAGATGTGTGTGAATATCAACTACACTTGGCCGTCGCCGGGGCAATCCCAACCATTTTTACGGCCTCTTGCTCAAGTCTCCAGCTAAACAGAAATCTGGCTAGCAATTGGGCAAGACAATGAGCGAAGGATCGGATGGAGTCTGTCAGCTTCGCCATCCCCGTTTCGTACATGTAAGAATCCGGGCAAGGGCAAGCATCGACCCCTGCATTTCCGTGAAGGTGTGACGTGGTCTACGTTGCGCCAAGTCGTCGAACTTGGGCAGAGGAAGATCCTCTTGCCTGAAACTGGATGGACGCTGACTTGATATGACGCATGCTGCTTATGAAGCGACTCAAACTCACAACATGCTCCTGGCTCTACGTCGTTCCTGTCCCCAAATTCTCGTCAACCTCACATCTATCTCGCCGGTAAAGCTTAGCCCAACAATTCGCCACCAAAACCCGTCACGCCCGGAAAACAAAACGCCGTTCTCAGAAAATGAGATCAGGACGAAGCATATCCGTCATCAGCTGCCATGCCGAAGGTGAAGCAGGAGATGTCGTCGTCGGCGGCGTCCTCGATATCCCGGCCGCCTCCATGCACGAGAAGCTGAAGAGGTTCACCGACAAGCACGACGGCCTACGTACGCTGATGACCCACGAGCCGCGAGGGCGCCCGGAAATGAGCGCCGTGATTATTGTTCCACCCTGCGACCCCAAAGCTGATGCAGGCTTTCTCATCATGAGCCCCGACGGCTGGGTCCCCATGTCTGGCTCCAATACCATCTGTACGACTACCGTCCTGTTGGAGACCGGCATGGTGTCCATGAAAGAGCCTACAACGGTCGTGAGACTCGATACAGCGGCAGGCTTGATCACAGCAACGGCTGAGTGCGAGAATGGGGTCTGCAGGTCGGTGTCTTTTGACAACGTCCCCGCGTTTGTGTACGCTTTGGACATGGAGGTCGACGTGCCTGGTGTGGGAAAGATTCTCGTCGACATCGCTTATGGCGGCCTGTGGTGCGTCGTGGTCCAGGCCGCGTCCCTGGGTATCGCAGTCACATCAGACAACGGGAAGCGACTGATCGAGCTGGGGAAGTTGATAAGGGCGGCTGTCTTGGAAAGCTGCATGCCAACACATCCCGAAAACCCTGAGATCAGGGGTGTCAGCAATGTCATTATCAGCGAGCCCCTGGAGAAGATCAAAGAAGGGTTCAGTGTCAAGCACGCTGTGGTCGTCCCTCCTGGAAGACTTGACCGCAGTCCATGCGGAACAGGAAGCTCGTGTCGCCTGGCCATCCTGCATGCCAGAAAGCAAGTCAAGGTGGAACAGGATGTCAAGATCAAAAGCTTGATCGACACAATGTTTCTGGGGCGAGTCAAGACGACGGCTCAAGTCGGATCTTTGCATGGCATCGTTCCAAGCATTAAAGGCAGAGCGTGGATTACTGGTGAGAAGAGTGTGTTTGTAGACCCAGACGACCCCTTCCCGGAGGGTTTCCAGCTTTAGATGTAAACAGTTGTTCTGTGAATGCCGCTGAGACCTCAATTTTCTGCAAGGTGCTCACCTGTGGAAGGTAGACAGCTTCTTTCTTGAATAGGTATTTACCTGCCATCATGAAATCAGGACGGCTGCGCCAGTAGTATGAGTACCACCGTGCATTGTATCTTTGAAGCAGACGAAGTTGGAGCAGCTACACCGATGAGACGCCAACACCTCTCTACCTCGTGATCGTCTCCCATGCATCGGGTTGTTTTCAGCATCTTGCAGACCATTGATCTGTGCCGAGCAAGACGCTCGTGTGAGTCGGGCGACAGCTTGGCAGCCAAGAGCTTGCGGTTAGCAGATGAATGGCCACACGAGCCTTTCCAAAAAGCCTGTATCCACCCCTACCCCGACTTGCCAGAATACGATCCAAGACTTCTCTTGGACACATGGGACGGTGGCCTCCATCTCACCGGCTACTTTGCACTGTAAGGTTGGGGCATTACGAACTCCTGACCCTAGGGCGACGATGAATGGATATAGTCAGGCTCCCCCTCTCGACAACTCCTATGTACTCTGGACCTTACGTAGGTATACACAATCAACAGTCATTCGAAGACGAACAGAGCCGCCAACCTCCGACCACTGCTTTCTTCGCCACTTTCAAGCCATGGAGAACACGACTCCCCGTCCCCACAACCCCAGAGCCCTCAAACAAGAGCCACCGAACGCCTTCATTCTCATCTGTGGACCGATCACCACTGCCACTTGGCTCATTATCGGAGGCATCGCGCTCAGCAGCGACGCCACATCAGCTTCGTCTTCCGCAGACGTTGTGGTCATTTTATGCTGCGCCGTCCACCTCATCGCTACGGTCTGGGCTATGTTAGGTCTCGGCCCTTGGTTTTGGCATCGCAGGCTTCTGCGCCCTTGTCGTCTCTCCCTCTTTGAACTACCTATGGCGTCCTGTTCTTAACTCTTGGAGGAATGCAGGCCGGGTGGCTGGCCGAGTGGTGCCTCCATCCGGTGGGCCGCCTCCTGGGCTACCAGAGGTAATCGGCATACCTCGGTGTCATCGACGTCGTCAAGAACCGAGAGCAGATGAAGGGCCAGCGAGTGCGTTCCTCGAGACGCAGTCTGCACAGGCGGCTGGTTGCACTAGCGTTCCGATAAGGCGCCGAGCGAGTCACTGGTATGCCCCGAGGAGTGGTCGGAGGGCGCCGTGGACATGACTCACTGAGACGCTGAGCAATCATGTGTCGATCACCTCAATTGAGGTCGGGTGCCGAAAATGACCGATCAGACAACTACATTCTCCCAGCAAGTTCGACAACACCCTCACCGGACAAGATGACGAAAGACGATATTTCAAAGGATTGGTATCGCGACGGGTATCTCCTGTCGACCAAGCCTGAGCTCATCCAGCCCGACGCGTTCAACGCCGCCCTCGCATCTGACCTCATCTGGTGGGCGAAGCCGCTGCCACGCGACCAGCTGCTGAAAGCTCTGAGCAACTCGCTATGCTTGGGCCTGTATGCCCTGCCAGACTCGACATCAAGCATTGCCGGTAAGCCTCCTGCCATCCTGCAGCCCTTTCACGCTTTGCTGACCGCGACTAGGCCGGCGCGACCCCGAGATGGTGGGGTTCTGTCGTATCATCACTGACTACGTCACCTTTGGGTATCTGACGGACGTCTACATCCTCGATGGACACCAAGGCAAGGGCTTGGGGAAGTGGATGATGGATTGCTTGAATGAGCTCCTCGAGGAGTGGCCCGACCTGCGCCGGGTGCTCCTGATCACCGGCTCTCCCGACGCAAACAAGCTGTACACCAAGACGCTGGGGGCGCTTGAGTGGAACTCGTCGGCGGCTGGAAAGATGTCGGTGATGCAAAAGTTCGGGCCTGCCGTGTCGAACCGCTAGCGGCGAGGAGAGATGGGCCTTTTGTTCTTCGGATATTGCTGGGTGCTCAGCTCTTGGCGGCGGCGGGCTTGACGGAACCGCCGATGAGCTTCCTCAGCTCAATGGCGCGCTTGTAGGGAGGCGCTGTTGGCGGCTGCACGGGGTCGAGGGAGACGTGGTCGTCGGGAAGGGTGTACGAGGCGTCTGAGTCAAAGGCAGATAGGTCTCCACAGGCAATGAATGGCGCAATCCACTTAACGTCCCGAGGCTCCTGGCCCTCCTCTTGTTCGTCATAAACCTCCATCTCGACGACGCCGTTGCTGTCTGTTGAGGGGACTCGTTGCGAAGAGGATGCCCAGGTAGCCGTGTTGGTGTCCTGCATCAAGGTGTCGGCAACGATGGGGAGCTGGCTCTGCCTCTCGTCAAGCATCTCAGGCAGGCGGTTGCCGACACCCAGTGGGTTCTCGAGGCTGGCCTTGAAGCCGGCGGGGGGCTGGAAGTTGATGCAGACGATGAATGCCTCGACACTGCTTGCGCGGGAAGACCTTGGCTTTGCGACGATGACCTTTTCGAAAAAGATCTTGAGCTGAGCGTAGAGGATGTCGACGTTTCGGCCGCGGAAGATCTTGGCAACAAACTTGCCACCGGGCTTGAGGACGCAGAGGGCGAGATTGAGCGCTGCGAAGAGCAGCTGCGACTGCACGTAGATGTCAAGGTCGTGAAGACCCGTCACATCGGGAGCGCCATCGCTGATAACGAGATCGACGGGTTGCGACGCCTGCTTGCTGTTGGTAGTGGCGGCGTCGTATTCCGGGTCAAGAGCCTCGAGGAGGAGCGGAACGGTCGCAGGGTGTGTGATGTCGGCTCTCAATGTGACCACGCCGGACAGGGGGCTGATGGGCTGCAGGTCGATAGACACAATCTTGACGTCTTTCCTGTCCTCTCCCGCGCCCGTCATTGGCGTGTCAACGACGGTATCCGCCGGAGCAGCGCCAGTATCCTCGGTCTGGAAGACGTTGAGCATCTGCTGGCGGAAGCTGGCCTCGCGGTCCTGCCATGCCGTCCGTCCAAACTTCTCATCCTTGATTAGGACGCGTGACAGAACCTGGGACCAACTGCCGGGGGCGGCGCACAAGTCCACGACTCTTGTGACATTGGCGAAGAGGTCAAACTCTGGGCGGTGTCAGAGGGTGCTCAGGAACAATGTGAACAACGAACGGACCTTCATCGAGTTGGAGCAGCTTGAATGCACTTCGCGCCCGCCAGCCCTGCTCCTTGGCGAGACGGTAGTAGGCGTCGCGCTTGTCCTTGGATGCCTTGCCCATGATTGCGGTCTCTGCTGTAACCGGGGTTGGGTCGGACGAGGGGGTTCAGGGGGTGAGGGCGGGCGAGGGGTATCGTTCAGCGGCCGCGGGGTGAAAATTTGGCGGGTGAGAGTGACTTCTGTAGGGTTGTCATTTAGGTGTGGACTGTGCTCGGTGTGGCTTTCGGTGAGACCCGACCAGACGGGACTGGATTCGGTGAATGCTCACCGGAGAAAGGTGGCACCGCATCCGCCAAATTTTCTTCAGACTGGCGCGGGCTCGAAGCGTCGAATTGACGCCGCTGGCGGCTTGAGGACCCCACTAAAAAGTTCGTCCCGCCATCAACTGCCCGTGTTGCGCTCAGGATCAACGCCGACACCGACATTCGAGACCGACTGCCAGCTCCCATCATGGCGCCAATGTCGAAGAACAAGCGCAAGACAGCTGTCGCCGGGCTTGCCGCCGCGCCGGCGAAGCGACAGAAGCTCGGCGGCCTCAAGGCCGGGCTCTCCAAGAAGAAGCGGGCGGTCAATCTGGATTCCTTGTCATGGACTCCCGTCGACATTCCCGAGATGTTCAACGATGCCGAGGGCTTCTACAACCTCGAGATGATTGAGGGCGTCGAAGTCGTCAAGGATGGAGACAACGTCGAGTTTGTACGTCGTCCCGTCGGGCCACACACCAGCAGCCACTGACCTACTTTCTCGCAGCGTGTTGTCGACGACCAGGCTGGCCAGTCCGAACAAGAAGCCGACGACTTTGAGGGCTTTAGCGATCACGAAACCCCTGCAGAGGAAGACACCAAGATAGAGGCTGAGCCGACGGATGCGAAGAAGCAGAAGGGGAAGACGCAAAGTGAGCCCGTCGCCAACCTCAAGGACGCTACCGATGTAATCGACCCTACGAGCCTCACCGAGACGACCGACGCGACGGAGGCGGAAGCCAAGCCTGCAAATGACACCAAAAAGAAGCAAGAAAGGAAAGACGAACAGAAGAAAGAGACCAAGGCAGAGAAGAGGGCCAAGGCCAAGAAGGAAAGAGACGACAAGAAGAAGGAGAAGAAGGCGGCCGGACCCAAGGCACAAGAGGCGACCGAGGATGCAGACCTGGAAAGCAACGTGTTTAACGGTCTCGACGAGGCTGCCGAAGAGGAAGAGGAGCTCGACATGTCAAAGTGGATGGCCCTTGACCTCTCGACAACCATCGTCAACTCTATCGCCCGCCTCAAGTTCCCCAAGCCGACAGCAATCCAGGCCGCCACTATCCCCGAGATCATTGCCGGCCACGATGTCATCGGCAAGGCCTCGACCGGTTCCGGAAAGACGCTGGCGTTCGCCATCCCGATTGTCGAGCGCTGGCTCGAGAAGCAGCCCCAGCACGCCGAGCCCGTTGCGAAGCCCGCAGACGATGAAAGGAAGACGCCGCTTGCGCTCGTCATTTCTCCAACGAGAGAACTGGCCCACCAGATCGTCCAGCACATCAAGGCTCTCTGCGAGGGCATGTCCCCGGCGCCGTACATCTGCTCCGTCACGGGTGGCCTGTCTGTTTTCAAGCAGCAGCGCCAGCTGGCCAAGGCCGACATCGTCGTCGGCACGCCAGGTCGTATGTGGGAGGTTCTGAGCACCGAAAAGGCTCTGCTCGAGTCGTTCAAGGGTATCCAGTACCTCGTGGTTGATGAGGCCGACAGAATTCTCAGCGAGGGTCACTTCAAGGAGGCCGAAGAGATTTTCAAGGCGATCGATCGCCAGGTGACGGAGGAAGACGACGAGGAAGCCGCCCAGTTGGTGCCGCGCCAGACGCTCGTCTTCTCTGCGACGTTCCACAAAGGCCTGCAGCAGAAGCTGGCGGGCAAGGGCAAGTTCGGCCTCATGTCGGACGAGGAGTCGATGGAGTACCTGCTGAAAAAGGTCAACTTCCGCGAGGAGGTGCCCAAGTTCATCGACATGAACCCCATCTCCCAGATGGCCGACGGCCTCAAGGAGGGAATGGTGGAATGCGGAGCGATGGAAAAGGTATGTTTGCAGGTGATCAAGTTTCGAGCCGGATGCTAACGTCCAACAGGATCTCTACCTTTACGCGCTCATCCTGCTCAACCCCAACCGCCGGTCCCTGGTATTCACAAACTCCATCTCGACCGTTCGGCGCCTCACTCCTATGCTGCAAAACCTCAACATCAACGCGGTGGCGCTTCACTCCCAGATGCCCCAAAAGGCGCGTCTGCGGTCCGTGGAGAAATTCAGCGCCACCAAGCCTGGCACGACGACAGTCCTCATCGCCACCGATGTCGCCGCCCGCGGTCTCGACATCAAGGGCATCGAGCAAGTCGTCCACTACCACGTCCCCCGCGCAGCTGACATGTACGTGCACCGTTCTGGCCGTACGGCGCGTGCCAACACTGCCGGCCTGAGCGTGCTCCTCTGCGCGCCCGAGGAAGTGACGCCGGTGCGCCGCCTCGCGGCAAAGGTGCACCACGAGCGCGCTGCCAAGAAGAAGTACATGATTCACACCATCGACCTGGACCGCAAGCTCGTCAGCCGCCTCAAGCCCCGTATGGACCTGGCCAAGAAGATCGCCGACGCGGTGTTGGCAAAGGAGAAGGGCGGCAAGGACGATGACTGGGTCAAGCAGGCGGCCGAGGATCTCGGCGTCGAGTATGACAGCGAGGAGCTCGAGAAGAGCAGCAACTGGGGTGGCCGCGGCAGCCAGCGCAAGAAGAAGCAGCAGGAGAACAGGGCCATCCCCAAGGCCGAGATGGCCGCCATGCGCGCGCAGCTGCGCGAGCTGCTGTCCAAGCGGATCAACGCCGGCGTCAGCGAGCGGTACATCACGAGCGGGAAGATCAATGTTGAGGGTCTGCTCAAGGGCTCCCAAGGCGACTTCCTCGGCAAGGTCGACCTGCTGGATCTTGATAATTTGTAGAATTGTAGATGCGAATTGAATATTTGGGCAGGACTTGCGAAGCGTGGGATGATGGAGCTGCGTACAGGTCAGATGGAGGAGCTGGCTGCGAGAACCTCGCCAAGCCCTGTCAACTTGCAGGTTGTCGGGACACCAGCCTACACTGCCAGGGGTGCTGGGAACCGTTGTAGCGGTCAAAGGTGCTGTGGGAAGCCCGTCGATGGTCTTGTCAACAAACGAACCAGACCGAAAAGTCACGGTACAGAAGAAGTTCGTTTCCTGATGTCAACCCCGCGACTTTTCTGTCATCAGTGGATAGCTAAGTGAACACCGCCCCGCGGAGCTACTGTCCACTCCCGTGGCACCAGCGGTGATCTACTACCAACCACCATGGCATTGCCTCTGCCTGACGGCGGCACCATTCTACGGCGTTTGAGCGTTGGTACGAGAGTTGACACGTTAGCCGACCATCAGTTAGTTATTCGAGCTCGTCTCTGAACGGCCTGTAGCAAGGTGAAATCCACGAAATGGTCATGGATGCAAATTTCAGCTCAACGCCTTAACCGGACGGGATCCCTCACCAACCAAGGGAAGGCAGCTTCCAGATCGTGAATCTATCGGCCTGAATGCCCTAAGGCCTGTAGGGCTTGGCCAAGTATGGCCAAGCCGGTAGTTGTGGTGGCAGCGCAGCCACCGTCAATGCCTCCGAGACCTGGCCTGATGATCGCAGCGCTTCCTATTTCCACGACGCCAAGACGAAAAGGATAAGTTAGAAAGGCATGTCTGCCTGGTGTCTAGATGATCAAAGTCGTAAGTGCAGCGCCCAGCATCAAGACCGTTCCCGCCCCAAGTCTACTCCCAGCACTTCCGATATCTTTATTCGCGCTTCCCCCTTGGGTATTTGAAGAAGCCCCTCCAATCGAGCTTCCCTCGCACTGTCCCTTGACATCCGAACCCTTGAAGGCCACCGGCTCACTCCCGCAGTCGGCAGACTTGGCCATCCAAACAGCCATGTTATCCTGATCAAAGACAGCACATACCGAGCGAAGGAACGTGTTTCCCAGGTACCACACCGGGAATGGTCCCCCAAAGTTCATCTGGTTTACGTAAATAAGCCAGTCGCCCTTCTGGATGGTGCCCTCGAGCGGTTGAATGAACTCGCTATAGGGGATCGACGCCGTAAATCCCGCGAAATGAAATCTAGCTCCAGTGAGCCCTTGACACCGTCTGCCCGGGAGCATGAGATGGTGATCCACTCCGGGTCTGTCCAGTTACGTACGCCAAACGCCTCTGCCACGGCGACGACGATATCGCTGGGGAGATTGCTAAAGGGTGAGGTGGTGTTAAGCGCGACTTTGAACCCGGAGATAGTCGGTTGGCCGCCGTTGCCGTCGTCCAGCGTGGCCCCGTCGACGGTCATCCAGTACTGCGCCAGCTGGGCGCCCTGATAGCCCGGAGGCGCGTCGACGACGGGGACCTTGGTTAGCGTACCAGAGAACTTCTTCGTGTTAACGCCGCCGAGGACCAGTGAGCCCGCATCGTCGTCGTCGCCGCCGCTGAAGGTGATGCCGAAGGCCCTGACGTCGATGGACCCTTCGGCGACGAGTTCGTCCAGGATGCCGCGCGGGGGGGGTTCCGTCAAAACCAAGCCCCAGAACGCCGTTCTGGAACGCCTCGGCGGATCGGTACGCTGCAAACGAGGTGTTCCCGAGCGTAGCTGAGTCCGTGTTAGCGAAAAGGTCCCAAGACAGACTTCCATGATATTCGAGCTTACCTTGGCCCGCAATAGTCACATCATCCGCGTAGAAATTTCGTCTGTACCATGACAATCGGTCAAGTTCTGCCTCGCTATTGTCTTTCTCAAGACCGTCGTCGGCGACAAACATGCCCGTGGTAGAGAGCGATACGTTATACACTCCCCTCTTCTCGCAGTCGGTTGTGCGACTGTAGTAAGGCGATTGTCAATTCTCCATGACCAGCGTCGCGGTTGTGCTGACATCGATGGCGAGCTGTACCCGTTGTTTCGGCGTGCCAACGTCGACTGGGTGTAAGGCATCAGAGCGTGAGGGTGAGAGGGAGGAGGGACCGGAAGCCCCCCACGGCTTCCGCGCCCTGCTCCTGTTGCTTTTGATGAAAAAAGGATGCCAAGTGAAAGGGAAAGGAAGGAAGAAGGGAAGGGAATCGAGTCAAGCAACAATGACTCCTGGTCGGGGAAGAGGAGCGTGATCCATTTCAGTCTGCAGGGCAAGATTACCTGTCCCTTTGGGGCAACTGACTGCCAAATGAACCCTGCACCAACCGCCGAGACCAGCATCGGCGGGTATCGTGAATTGGCCTCAATGATCAGACCACTTGGGGGAGGGGATGGAGCTGTATGTCCAACTCCGGCAAGCAAGGCGGGCAGTCCCAGAAAACTTGCAGGCGTGGTAGTATCGGGCCATTTTCCTGTCGAATAAGGGAGATTCGGAACACGTTGGAGCCGAAACAACTCTGGTGGACTTCGGAGAGCCGCTCGGATGAGTCAAGATTCTGCTTGTGGGGGTCACGGCGAACGGAGGACCCCCGAGATCCAATTTCTCAATAGTCATCACTTCACGACTTTACAGGAACATGTGACTTGAACTTTTCTGTAGTAAACACTCAGACACAAGATATGTTACAAATCTAGAGACCTACAACGGAACAGAAAAGATTTGCGGATGGCAGGATTATCAGGTAACGCCATGTGCCCCTTCTCCAGCCCTTTCCCCTCTACGTGCTTCTCTCACACATTCACGTACTCGCAGATGCGCATGAGGGCGCTCCTACAGCAGGTCTGATCCTTGATTCCAGTACAGGCCGTCTACACTCGCCCATGACGATGAACACGTTGCTGGCCGGATCGCGGATGTCGTTGTCGCACAAGCGCCGGGAGCCTTTCTCCAGGCCGCTTTGCTTGTATACCGAGTCCTGGCAGATGGAGTGGCAGCTCTCGATGGTCATGGTGTTGCTGCTACGGAGTATAGCGGCGAAGGTGCGTAGCACGGCGGAGTAGAAGCCCTTATAGCAGCCGAGGGACCGCCAGACCTAGCGCTGGGGGGCGGCGTATTAATGAACGTACATAGTTCTTGCTGCTGTTACAGGTGCAGGGCTTAGAGGACTCGGCCGGGCTTATCTAGACGTTCGTGTGAAATCAGATGGCATGGCCAGTATCAGGCATGGGCAGATGCCATTCGGCCAACAGAAAATTACAAACCTGTCGGCGCCCTTGAGGCGGCCGTCCAGGACCTCACTCCCTTGTCCTTATGACTGAATGGGCTGAAATGGCATCTCTCCACTATGTGTTCTCCATCCTGCCCAGTCGGGGCCAACAGGCCGAGATGACATAGTGTCCAGGTGTCAGAATCGGGTGGGATGGCGGGGACTCCGAGGAGAATGTGTGCCGGCCTGCCGGGACTGGGAAGGGCACGGGAAACCATCTCAAGTTCCGATCGACCTCTCGTACGCAAATACTTCAAACGCAAGTACCTTGCTACATGGTATCAAACCTGGCACGGGAGCAGAGTGAAACAGCAGCAAGCGATCTGTTCCGTGTAACTATCGACATGACGTGGAATTCTACAGCGCCATTGATCTTTTCAACTCGAACTTGTATTGAAATCATGAGCCTCAGCCCGGACGACAGAAGTCATCGTCGCTATCCGACATCTCTACACCAACATACTTCTCAGGGTTCTTTGCCATGTCTCTTTTGCGTAATTCTCGCTCCACTTTGAAATAGTTGTCCGTGGTGAGCGCAGGAACCTCGTGATCAGGCATGGGACTGAGGACGGTCACGTAGAAGTGTACTGGAGTCTTGATATCCGAGTACCTGTAGTGCAAGTGATCCATAGCGTCATCCCACCCCCGCCACCAGTATGTCGCTTTCTCGGTAGGCTTGATCTCGAGGTTTTCAAGAGATGGCATGCGTTGTATGCGGGGGATGATTTCACGCCAAAAGTTCTCGTCGCTAGTGACAACGACCGACAGGTGCTTGATGGGAGGAAGCTCGGCGTCGAGATCCTCAATCGACCACTCGTTTATACAGATGATATCCAGCTCATAATTGACCCAGATGTACCGAGAGAGCGATTCACGGGTGAGAATCTTGGAATAGTATCGTACGAGGCGGGATCTGGACTCGACGCAGGCGTGCAAGACAGCTGGCGGCGGTGCCAGCGGGGGCAGCGGCGCTCTTGGATACGAGTGCTTGGAGAAGTCTCCAACAGGGACGCGGCGGGGCGTCATGCTGAGCTCCCAGATATGCTGGCGAAGCTCCAAGGGTAAGAGGTTGAATAGGTGGAAAGCAGTAGCCATGCTGCGAAAGTGTACCGACGTGTGCGGCGTGGGCGTGTGGGTGGAATGTCGGCTGACAAGCGAAGTTGAAAGTTGGTTGTTGGCTCCGCCTATTGAATGGGAATCGGTGGTGAAGGGAGACGGAGGTCCCGATTTCGTGACCAGTGGCATGAGTGGGTACGGAGATACATAAGATCAGAGGAACTTGAGCGGGAGCAGTGCAAATCTGACCAGCTTGTCTCGATAAAATCGATCTTGAATTTTTTCCTGTACTCCCGGGCTTTCTTCCCAGATTGGCGCTGCGGTAAATTGCGGACGGCGATGTCGGTTGGTTGGTGTCGGCGTTTGTTCAACTCAAGTAACTATGGCGTTGAAGTTGGATCGAACCCTACCGATAGATCTGGCAAGTTTCTGCATCTTATAGGTAACGTTATGCTTTGAGAGGAATGCATCCATGTACGCTGTTACACTGGGCGCGGGGCCAGGGCGAGGTCCCGGTGAGCGCTACCCACCTCATGCAAGTGTAGGCCTCAGTGGATCCTGGACCCTGACAACAGCCCCGTCAGCCCGTGACAGCCCTGCCCCTTTCCGGCTGGCCGAGCCTGGCACTGATGGTCCTTGGCCGGGCACACGATTGGCGGTTGGCGATGGCTGAGGGTTCAAGCCTCCGTCCCCTCCCCAGCATCCACCTTTGACTCTCGTTTCCGCCCTTCCTGCTGTCTGAATCAACAGTGCGATGACACTGCCAACAGGCCCTGTCAACATCCCCACCGTCATCGACGGGGTTGTCGAGGAATAGAGGAATAGAAGACGAGAAACCCCGATCTTAGTCGTGGCGAGATCGACAAGATCCTTACCTTGGCAAAATAGGCCGAGGCATCCACGATCATGAACTCTTCTACCAGGCGAGCCGCCGAGTCGAAACTAAACCCTGCTCCGGGTAGTACCACTCAGTTTATACCCCTTAACTGAACTAAGGTTACCAGTCTGGCTATAGACATTAACTCCACGATCTCAGAAGCCAGAGCTATCATACACCTCGCCCAGGAGGGGGCTAGTTAGACAGGGATTGCCGGATCAATCGGGTCGGAACCACGAACGAAGTGAGGCACTTTCTGCCATCAAATTTTGACTTTGACTGTGCCTTGGTACAGGATGTTCTTCTCCAACCCGCCTTGCCTGTTTTTCTCATCCCTGTGGCTAGGAATCTACCAGACCGTTGGCGCATATAGCTCGTCAGATGAACATGTGCACCCCGGGACATGCCGCCAGCCAGGATGGCACTCCTCGTCGTCCGAGTCCCACGCCTCAAAGTCAGGGGGAAAGTTGGAGGGATCCTTCGCATACCGTATTCTGGTGTAGTGGCGCTGGACCTGAAGATAGTTATCCGGGTTGATTTCGGGGACCTCCTCGGTGAAGGTATTGTCGGGGCGGATGATTGTGGTCCGGTAGCGACTAGGGTTGCCGTGGTAGTACAAGTCTCTCATCACTGAGTACCAGGGGTCCCACCAATGCTGGGATTCGGAGACGGGTCTGATCTCGAGATCTTCCAGTAGGCGCAGACAATCGACTTCCCTCATCGTGTAATCATAATAGTAGTCCATTTCGTTGCAGTCGATGGATAAGTGCTTGACGGGAGGGAGTTTGCCAGAGAGGTCGACTAGCGTTTGCTGTCTCATGCAGACCGTGTCCAAGTCCAAGTTGACCCAGACATACCGGGGGAATGAGTCTTTATCGAAAACCCGAGTGTAGTAGTATTGCTCGAGGTACGACCGAGACTCGGTGCAGGCATGTAAGATGGCCGGTGGTGGCATAATCGGCGGCGGGTACGGCGGCGTCGTTGCAAAGTGAATGGGTTTGAAGTCACCGACAGGGACTCGGCGGGACTCCATGCTCAGCTCCCAGACGCGTTGTCGGAGCTCCAAGGGCAGTGACCCGAACAAGTGAAAAGCGGCGGTCATTCCGAGTGCATACGACACAGTAGCTGTCTCTACAGGAAACTTGGCGAGTAGATCTGAGGTGAGGGTGTATCTTTGTTGGCCTCGTGCTGGATGAGAGATGGCTGTGGTAGGAGGCGGGAGAAGGGGGTTTGGTGTTTTCAGGTCCACCTACCGCTTCCAAGGGCATTGGGACGAAGCGGTGAGTCGGTATGAGTATAGAGACGGGGAGTTTTTGCCCCCTCTCCACGGACTGCGGGATAGCCCAAAGAATCGGCGTGATTTCACCCGCAGCAGCGCCAACAGCCAAACTTCCAGGGATGAGGTGGTGGAAGATTGAGGGGGTGTAGGGGGGTTGAAGTGGGGATCCGAATATGCACAAGCTCAGGTCCCCTTTCTAGCCGAGGCCAGGCGGCTTGCAGATCGTCCGAGCCGCTTCATCTTTCCCCGCTTGCTTCTCCGTTCGTCGACATCATCACCGATCAAACTTCCCCTTTCTTAGCCTCAAAGCCCGAACGCCGTGGCACTTTGATCTCAGCAATGGCAGCAACTCAGACTGTTCGCGTCCCGCATCTGGGCGGCATCTCGGCTGGTTATCGCCTATCAGGCAGTGCGATAGACCCCGCAAAACCGACTTTGGTAATGATCAACTCCATGTGCACGACGTCGTCTCTCTACGAAGCGCAGTTTAGCAGCCAGACCCTTACTGATGCCGTCAACCTTCTCGCCATCGAGCCCCTGGGGCATGGCGCGACATCTTCGGCCTCGGAGCAGTTTACGTACTGGGACTCTGCCACGATGGCCCTTCAGGTCATGGATGCCCTGAAGGTGAGCAAGGCCTTTGCCCTGGGCACCAGCCAAGGCGGCTGGGTGGTCGCCCGCATGGCACTCCTTGCCCCTGAAAGAGTATGCACATTGACCCCCAAGCTGACTGTGGCCATCGCTAACTGACCATGAGATCCTCGGCCTCCTCCCTCTCGGTACGTCTATGGACTACGAGTCGGCTGCATCCCGAGAAAAGGGATCGTGGGACCCCAAAACCCAGTTGGCCTCATTCTATGAGAAGTGGTGCAGCCCCGTCCCAACCCCCGACTTTGTTGTCGACGAGGTCTGGCGCGGCATGGTTGCTTCGCTTGGTTTCAGCGGCACCGTTACCCCTGAGACGCTCTCCTTCTGGGATCAAACGTTGCAAGAGGTGTACCGGGGAGACGAAGGCCGCAGGAAGCTGCGCATGGCCCTTGCCTGTCTTCTCGAAAGGGATGGGCTCCTCTTGCGGCTGAGGGACATCAAGTGTCCTGTGCACTGGCTTCACGTAGGTTCATGCCCAGCACATGGGGCTACCTAATGAGCGTTGATTAACAGGCTACAGGGACCCGAAGATCCTGTGTTTGGGAAGGATGTTGCAGCCGAGCATATCAAGCTGTTCAACGCGTCTCCCGATGCCAAGTTGACTCTTGTGCATGGCGCTGGCCACTATCTCAATGCGACCAGCCCCAAGGAGACGGAGGAGGCGGTATTGGACATGGTCAAGAGGTATGCGGAATAGGCGGCCAATCAATGACTTGAATCGCTCTCATCGATCATGATGAAATTTCCATCGCTTTTGTGCTGTCACACGCCAACATGACTGGCTGTGCAGCCAGCCTCGGAATAGACGTCGGGCCACCTATCGAGGTCCAGCTCCATCTCCTCCAGGACAGTACGCCTATTCTCATCCGGGGTCGCTCGTACAAATATCCCCTGCAGCCGCCGACGGTCTGCATCCCATTCACCCCCCCGTCCAAAACCACCTGTGCTCCGACGGGATGAAGCCCTCTGCGTCTCTCCCCCTCTCTTCAAGCATAGCTCCCCCAAGCTTGCCAATGATCATCTTGTCGGCATCCCATGCTCCCTCCCTCCAAGTCAGCTTCTTCATGAGCCCCGCTGCCATCATTCGAATGTCGTGATTGCGGCACTTGGTTAGTACGCTGCCGAGCGGCGTTATCAGGCCAGCCCCGAGTGTGAATCGAGCGCGATACGCTGGGAAATCGTCTTCGGTCATCAATGCACGGCATTGAGCAACCATGGAGTGAAAATCAGACTCGAATTGGTCCCATAACAGCTCGGTGCGGTCCAGGCAGCAGCTGATGGTGACGTGGAGCTGGAGGCGGTGCAGTTGCATCATGCTCAGCGTTCGACGGGTGTTCTTGTCCACATTCTGGGTCTTTGCTTGCTGGGCTGAGGTCCCTTCCTGCAGCTTCTTGCGCAGCATGGAATCCCAACGGGTTAGCTGGGAGAGGTAGGTTTGCTGCTCGCGTTCTCGTGCTGCCTCATCCGTCTCCACATGCTGCAGCTGCTCCAGGAGAGCCTTGCCGATGAACGCGATGCAGTCAGTGTGGAATCTGTTCCAGTGCGCCTGGACCTTGATGATGCTGCTGAGATCGGCAGAGTCTATTGGCATCCAAGCTGTCGACACGCTCCAGAAACTGACGTTGCTGAGCTGTGACCCCAGAAAGGGGGTATAGCCGCTCATGAGCGACAGTGAGGGCAGCATGTGTTCCATGTCGTCCATGTCGTCGTCGATCTTCTGGCGATGGTGTCTGTGCCCTACCTCGCCGCGGGACAGCGAAATGGAACCTTTGAGCAGCTGGATGGCACAATTCATGAGGCCATCGGCCGACTTCATGTTGCCTTGCATCAGCTCAAACGTGAGCAGCAGCAGGGTCATGATGAGCACGGATCGCGGAGATGATTCCGAGGCAGATGGCTGCATCCGCTGGCGGAAGCATGAGACGGCCTTGATGTGATGACGCAGCGCTGTTTTGTGATGCTCGTTTATTACGGTCTGAACAATCCAGGGAGTGATGGCTGAGGGTCGGTTTGTCTGAGGCATCTGGGCCTCTTTGCCTCAGCATCCATGAAAATGGCTTGAGACAACGCGCCCAGGGCCAGCACAGCGTGGCAGACGCACTCATCGGCGAATGTCTCACCGAGGACGACGCGAGACCAGAAGTCCGAATGGTAGTGACCTGAGAGATCGTGGACGAACTGATGGCGGAAGAGATCGAAGTAAACCACATCCGTGTTGCTGAGTCGGGCCGGTGGCGGATGACCTCGAGGCAGGAGCAGACGCCCGTGACCAGCCAGAACCGGGACTGCAGCCGTCTTCACCGCTGGCCGGACGTACCCGTCACATTTGATGTGGGCCTTTTCACAGCGGGAGCAGACTGGCCGGCGCTCATCGCACTTGACGTGGCGAACCTTGCATGTGACGCAGCTGGTGCGGACTTTGGGCATGCTGGCTCGCTGTCGGCTCGTCGACAGAGCCCGGGTTTTGGTCAACGGGTGGGAAACCCTTAGGTATTCTGTTTGCTCGTTGGCTCCATTTCTGAAAACGTGTCGGCATGGCCTGGAGAAAGAGGGGCGGGAGGGACGAAAACAAGAGGAGTGTCAGAGGGCCAAGTGAGTGTGAAGATGGGGCATCTGCCAAGGGAGCATCGGGGTTTAAAGACAATGGTGTTTGATTCCGCTTCCAAATCACTCACGCCCTGGCAATCAAAGCAAGTGGTTGGCTGTTTCGTAAAAATGATCTCCGAGACCCAATCCCGTTGGCTGTGTCACCGAATTCCCAGTCCAGGGGTCAGGTCGTGCTGACGGCTGTGGGCGATATGCACCTCGAATCTGACCGGGATCTGAGTGAGCGCGGCCTGCAGCTCGGGAGACTGTCCAATGGCAGTATCAGAGTCGGCATTCCTTACGAGTAGATCTATCAATCTTACGACATCGTCAGACGGAGATCTCCAGCAGACTGTAGGAAGCTGCTGTGTTTGGTGTTCGAGGTGGAGAATGAACAGGGCTGCATGAGTGAGATGTCGTGGCGCCGGAGCCCACATGTGAGTCTATCTCCAGGTGTAAGATGAGGTCTTTTCACGATGCCCAGATATATAAAGAGGCCAGGGTTTCTTGCCTTCTTCGACCCAGGGCGAGTCTCTTTGGTGACCCAGGACGCTGACGGTTCATCTTTGTATTACCATTGAAATTGGGCACTCACATCAACGTTCATCATGTCTTCGAGCTACGACTTCATCATCGTTGGAAGTATGCTTCTCCCTTGGACCTTTCGCACAATCCTCGATTTCCTTTGCTAACATCCTGTGGGCGGCCCATCCGGGGCCTCGTTGGCTGCGAAGCTGGCCGCGTCGCCCAGCCGCCCCACGGTTCTACTCCTTGAGGCTGGCCCTAGTCACCTGGACAAGGAGTCTCTTGTTGGCCTCGACAGGTTCCCTCTGGCCTTGGACAAATCATCTCTTAATTGGCCCCTGACGACAACGCCCCAGCCACATCTGGGCCAGAGAACCATCGACCTTCCTACGGGCAAGGCCCTCGGCGGTAGCTCGGCCATCAACGTGGCCATGTGGACTGTCGGACACGCAGCTGACTACGACGAGTGGGCCAGAAGAGTCAGCGATGCGTCATTCAACTGGGCCAGCGTCCAGCGTCACTATGCTGGTATGACGGAGTACAACAAGACCGGACCGCAGACCTGGGGCCAGTACTCCCGTCCATCTGCATGGGACCAAGAAGAGGCCGGTGAGATACAATTGGAGATTGCTGAGAATAAGTTGAAGCAGGTAGTGCCCATTCTCGACGCCTTTGTTGAATGCGGTCATCCTGTCAACACTGATCCCAACAGTGGTGAATCACTCGGCGTGGGCGTGTTGCCGCTAACGCTCAAGGATTCGTGGCGCGTCAGTGCTGCAACGGCTTTTCTCAGCAATGTGCCGAGCAACCTTACAATCAAAACTAAAGCCCTTGTCGAGAAGATCTTGTTCGAGGGAACTACCGCTGTCGGGGTCTCTGCTGGTGGTCAGACTTGTGAGTCCAACAAAGTAGAAGTAAGTCTATTCGTAACCGTGGGTTCTAACACTCACAGTCCTGGCTTCCAAAGAAGTCATCATCTCCGCCGGGGCTCTCAGGACTCCCCAGCTGCTGATGGTCTCTGGTGTCGGTCCTCGCAACCACCTCCAAGACCTTGGCATTACATGTGTCAAGGACCTACCCGTTGGTCAATCGCTACAAGACCACACTGTGTTCCCCTTGATGTGGGAAGTCAGGGCATCATTCAGCAATCCCATCTCTCATCTTCTCGACCCTTCCACCATGGCACTTGCCCGCACCGAGTTCATCGAGCAGGGCACTAGCCCTCTCAAAAACTTCTACGCCCCCATGCCGGTCGTCTACCTCCGAGATTCGGAGGTGGCCGAGTCTGAGGAGATCATGGCCCTGGGTGATAATGCAAGACACCTTCTCAACTCAATCCTGCCCCTCGGAGAGATTTGCCCCGTTCTGCCCGGCGTGGGCGGTGATCCATCCAAGAACTATTTGCGCATCAGCGCCTTCAACATGGGCACGACATCTGTCGGCACCGTCACACTCAAGTCAACCAACATTACAGACGCCCCCGTCGTTGACCCGAAATACTTATCCACAGCCTTTGACCGCAAGAATGCCGTTTCGCTGGCCCGCGCCGCGAGCCGCGTCATGCGAGAATCGAGCTTGGCGGATAGTATTATTGGTGAGGCACTGGTGCCCGAGGGGGACAGCGACGATGAGGTGCTCAGATATGTGCGTGACACGGCCATATCAGCCTGGCACTACGCTTGCTCGGCTCGCATGGCCAAGGAGGACGATGGGTCAGGGTGTCTGGATGCTGATTTCCGGGTGTTTGGAGTCAAGGGTCTTCGCGTCGCGGACATGAGCGCTGCGCCGCTGCTGCCACAAGGTCATCCGCAGGCGGTGGCCTATTTGATTGGAGACAAATTGGCGGAGAAGCTCCGCGAGGAGTATGGATTGTGAGGGCTGGCTTGAAGAGGAGTAGCCTTGGTGTCATCCTCAGGGGCCTGTTATCCGCCGGCGGTTGGGCCTATTCTGCTCAAGAGACAAACACAGCATTGGCAGATTCAATGATAGTTCATCTTATGATCTTCTTGGTGCTCCAGGTTATGATATCAATAGCGAGAGCAACGAAAACGCAAATCAAGAAAAAAAGCACCATCGTCTCCACCTCTTTCGCTTGAGAAATGGCAGTTGACCATCTGTAACTGATAGGGGACCGAGATGTCCGGATGAGTATCTGGCTGTTACATCATATGCTTCCATGTCACGCAGAAGAGGTGACATTGAAGCCAATAGCGGGCGTAATGTTGATGGTATACGAGGGGGAGATCCGAGGCGCACGGACGGGAGCTGTGGTGACAAAACCAACTAATGCATGGAAAACCGGTGTCCATTCTAGGGATGAAATGCGATGCTCCGGTTGGAGCTATATAGGCCAGCGTAGTATTGGGGTGATGGTGAAATGAAGGTTATGGATGGGGATCTTGGAGGAGGTCCGCACGGCAGATGAGTCTTCTGTGGACTGGAAGCATGGGAATGCCAGTAGCAGCTTGCACATGTTCTTCAGAAAACAGCCCTGAGCCGAGCAAGAACCGTCCCAGAGACGTACTGTGAGCACGCGAGGCGAATCCAGATGCTGCGTCGACCCCGACACAGCGGACAGCAATCGGTGGAGCAAGTAGAGGCCCAGACACCCGGAAGCCCAGAAGCACACACTGCCGAGGAGATCTCGGGGGGGTTTGGCGGGGCTGATCGGCGGCAAAGCCCATCAAAGAGAGTGTCCGACAGGGGTCTCCCTCCTTTCGAGAGTCAGCAGCGCGGCTGGACTGGGCCCGGCGCAGCTTCTCCGTCTCCATCTCTCTGCTGAGTCTTCTCTGACGCATACGGATCCCGCCGAGGAGCCGAAGGATGGAGGGGCGTCTTCTAGCCGCCAGGTCTTGTCGCGTGGTCGGCGAGTGGCGAGGCGAGTCAGGCTTCATATTTGCTTGTTCGCGGCGGAAGAAGCAACGCGGCAGTTACGCGAGCATGTGACGGGGGGAAAGAAGCAACAGTTGTTCCCCGTAGCGATGCCGAGAGGTGGTTGGGAAACGTCATGACAAGACAACGGCGTGTAAAGGATGCTTCCAATCCAGGTTCCAGACTTGCCATTCCCACGTGTGCATGCGGCGGTAGCGCGGGGCTGTCAGGTCATAATGTCTTGCTTCTGCTGCCCGTTTCTGCTGCTCGCGCTTCGCCCGCAGAAGCACGGTTAAGCGGGCGGGCCGAGCATTGCTTCTTCCCCGCGGCCATCGCGTCCTGCAGCCACGACACCCTCAGGGGGATCGCGGGTCTGCCGCGACGCTTCCGCGGGGGAGGCGGGCAAGGCGAGCTACGTTCGAAAGAAGCAACATGAACGGATGGCAGGCTGAGGTCGCATGGGACGGCACCCCTCCCTGGGCCCCCCAGATGTCTCTCTCTGCGCTGGAACATTGCTTATTGCGGCTGACGGGTGGGCATGGTACAAGCCTCCAAGGCAAATGACTCGGCCGGGCGATGGCCGCGCCCGATTAGCGCTGCGCGCGGCGCGAGCTGTCGACGCAGAGATGGCCTGATCACGACGGGGTCTGTTCGCCGGGGAAGGATCTTGGGCTTCGCGGAAGACCAGCATGGCGTTCAAGATGGCGCCGGTAAGAAAAGAGGCGTGAGGCGGCGGCGATGCCGTTGAAGGGGGCCAGACTTCTGGGACGAACGTCGACGATGAATAACGACATGTCAGTGTGAGTGGGTAGGGTACCTGTAGGTAGTGCGCGGACTCAGGGGGACTGTCTTTTCGGAGCGTGGTTGACGGTTCGTGGAACGGCGCCTCTTCGTGCCACGACTAGTAGTGTTCCGCTCCGATGGCGGCGGCGGCGGCAGCCATTCTTTCTTCATGAAGAAGAATAGGAGACAAAAAAAAACCAGAACGAAGGGAACTCCGGTGGCTGCCGCGTGGTCGGGCGGAAGAGGCGAGTCAAACACCACGAGGGCTGTATTTCTTGGGTTCCATCGGTGAACCCCTCGAGGAAGCCAAGGCCGGCCGAGGTTGTCTGACTGACTTGTGTCACTCACTGTCAGACTGTCTCTCCCCAGTTTCCCTTCCGACACACACCTGCACCTCCTGCAGCGCATTGTCGTCGACCCTGGGCGGGCGCAGATCACCGCGTCCGTTCGCCCCGGGGTCCCGTACCCGCCGCGCCGGTCCACCCCGACGGCTACCATGGCTGGCGAGTCGCGTCTTCAGCTCTTCGGAGAGGGCTGCGTCTGTGCGACGGCGGGCGTTCCTCAAGGTCTCTCTCTTCACTGCTTAGTATTCTTCTGGACCAGTCTTCGGGTTTGTGTGACGACCGGAGAGGATCCCGGGACGGCATGTTCCTCTCCATCTCATGTCGAGGACCAGAGCGTCCGTTGTTCCAGGATCTGGGGTTGCGATGGAGGCGTCAAAGGGAACAAAGGCAGCCAGCCCAGACGCCGATCTCTCCCCTCCCCTCATTCTAATCGACAACGGGCAGAGAAACGTCCGAGATGGACCCCCTGTAAATGGCAGGGACATGGTCCGCCATGAGGCCCTGGCGGGCTGGAGGCGGACCCGGCGCAAATCTCGCGGCCAAGGGGGGGGGGAGGGTGTGGTTGTCTATCCGGATCCCTGGTTGGTGGCCCCCTGGTTGTTGTCATCCGGTTTCCCCCCCCCGATGGCCGATAGCCTAGCCCAGCCATATCGTGATTGTGTCCTCGTATCTCGTGCCTTGATCAATAGGACACGGGAGCGAGCGAGCGTCCATTGTTGTTGGACTCCTGAATAAGTAGCCCAGGCCCTTCAGTCGTCGGCGGCGCCGGGACAATCTCCCAGGGGATCAATGGACCATCGCCCGGCCTCTGGTCCAGGGGCCCGGAATCTGCTCCGGCGCGTGACGCCTTGGGGGATCGTCAAACTCAAATGCACCGGTGATCATGCAACCCTAGACCTGGCATTTACCAACAAGTGCTGTGTTGCTTCGCTGGAGGAGACGTTGGAGATTTGAAATGCCCTGTAGGTTTCGATAGCGGAATGCTCTTTTTCTGCCCGCCCGCCGTTGAGTCTCTGCTGTCTGCTGTGGCTTCTGGGGGGTGGGATTTTTGAACAACAGTCCGGAGGTCAGCCCTCCTCATACAGCACTCTCTTCCCCCCCGGTCAGATCATCTGTCGTCGCCTCGCCAGGCTCGACCCCTTGCTTTCCCACGAGGCTTGCAGGCTTGCAGCTCGCATGGGTCGCGTTCCGACCTCCCACAAAACACTCCAGCCACAGAGAGCCTTGCACGAGAATCTGTCAGAACGGATCGGTCACTTCTCACACCTCGGCACATTTCTTCTTTTCCCACATCCGGTGCCCGCTAGGCTGCTGCAGTCCCAGAAAAATCCCGCCGACCTGGCTAGACGACATCGCCTCGACTCGTCCCCTTTCGCCCCTCTTCCTCCGTGCGTTGCGGGTTCGCACGTGGGAAGACAAGAGACGGACTCCCAGGAACGTCTGAACTTTCCCATCCCTTTTCCTGCCCTCCTTTGCCCCTGGGACGAACACGCCCCTCCCCGGACGCGCCGCGCCGCCTAAAGATGTGTGTGTGTGGGCGCGGCCATCCAACCTCATCTCCCCTCTCAACCAGCTTTTTCCCTCCTCCTCCCCTCTTCAGCAGAGTCCGTTCTCTCGCCCCAAGCCCGTTTTGGCTGTCAGCCGCGGGATCGTCGACGTCTGGCCCAAGAGGGCCCAGGGGACTTGGGGCCGTGCTAGTTGGGCGCGCGCGGCCGACGTCAAAGCGGCTCTCCTAGCGGCGCGCAAACACCACCGGTGGCGTTGGCACTTGAGGCATTCCGAGTTAGCACCCTTCTTGGAGTGTGGTAGTCGACAGGGTATCGTGTCGTGCACGTCGAGACCGTGCCTGGCGCTAAAGGGGGTGTGGTCGTGGTATAGCATGGCAGCCATTGATGGCATGGAATGGCAGTCTTGTCGCACTGATGTGATCGAGTCCGAGCCCCCCCTGGACGCCATTTTCTTCTTGCCTGTCTCTGTGTGGGTGTCACGACCAGATGGGACGGAACCTCGGAGAGGCAGCTCGTTCTGCGGGTTGCCGTCGGCTGGACCTGCAACATCACGCCCCCTCTCCTCTCCACCTTGCACCCTCCCAAGCTGGTCCCCTCCCGAGATACCTCTTGTCCGACGCTGCCTGCCGCCTGTCCTGGATGTTAGCACGGCTAGTAATGGCCCTACCACCCCCCGTTGAGATGGATATCCCTGGTCAAGGTACATCGTCGGTTAGACACCCCCCCTTCGCTCGCCCTGGCTGGCACCCCCTAGCCCCGTTCTCCTTCTCGGTGTCCAGGCTTCCCGTGAAGTCTCGGTTATCCAGTCAGCTCCAGAAACACGAGGAGCGAGGCCAGAGGTCATAAAACGGCCAGACGCCCTCCTGGGACGCCCCCATGGTCGTACTCTCCCCGCTCTCTCGGTGTCTCTCCTCGTGTGTCCTTCCGCTGCTGCTGTTGCTGCTGCTGGTAGATGGAATCTCCTCCCGCATAGGACTGCTCTAGATACCCTCCTGGTCCTCCTCATCACTCACCACTCCTTCTCCCCCAGACACCTCCCTCCCTACCGCCCACCATGGCCACCCGTCGGAAGGAAAAGGAGTCTGTCCTGGACCTCTGCACAAAGGCCACCCTCCTCGGCAACAACATCTCGGTGCGCATGCTCGAGTTCCTCACACAGGTCAAGCACCAGCCCCACGGCTTCCGTGACCTCGCCGACAGCTTCCTCGATGTGTGCCGGCACCTGTGGTCCATCGAGGCCGGCCTCGCCGAGGCCAGCCGCATCCAGCAGTCTTTCCCAGCCGAGATGGTCCAGGAGCTCGACCAGAAGTTCCGCCAGACCAACACGGACTTCCAGGTCCTCGACAACATGATGTTTGAGTTTCTGGAGTACGAGAAGAAGGGCGGCTTCGGCAAGCTCCAGCGCTCCTGGCGCATGATGCGCGCCGACAAGGAGATACTCAAGATGCGAGACTCCCTCCGCCGCATCCGTGACGCCCTCCGCATGAGCGCCCTCGTCTTCCAGTGGTCTCTTGGAAATGCCCGCAACGACGAGGCCATCGGCAACGGCTACGCCAACCTCTCTGCCGCTCTCGAGCGCCTCAACAAGAAGAACGGCGACACCGTCCGCATTACAAAGGCCAAGTCCTTCGAAGCCAGCACCGCCCAGTCCCAGCTTCGCGCCCTGCCGCCCCCAGACGTGCCGTTGCCCGCCCTGCCTACCCAGCACACTGCTAACAACAACACCACGAGCACAATCTCGGCCACGGCGCCTCACCTCCGCGCCCCCTCGCCTCTGGAGAAGATGTCGGCCGCCGACTTTGGCCTTGACGACATGGTACGTAACACCACGCCCGAGGCGCGCCGCCGTGCCTCCATCTCCAACCGCAGCCACAAGAGCGGCATCTCGGACCACAACGGCGGAGGCAGCGCCGTCTACGGCGTCGCCCGCACCGTCGACGTGGCGAGGACCACCTCGGACAGGCTCGGCGGCAGGGGCCTGGCGCCGGGGGGTCTGGCCGCTCATCACCACCACCACATCCATCACCGTGACCTCAACACCCTACAGGCCGACGAGCTCACCATCTCCGAGATTGCCCAGTTCGAGATGCCGCCCCGAGCGCCTCTCAACGGCCGCCTCGGCCGCGACGACACCACCCTCCACTCCTCCCACAGCGACCCCTACGAGGCCGCCACCCAGCTCAGCATCCCTACGGCCCCGAGCCGCATCTCCGACCGTCGCGGCCGCGGCAGCGGTACTCCCAATCTACACGACAGTGGCCTTGCCCTCGCCGAAGACCAGAGCGTCTACGACGACATGAAGAGCATCGACACGGCACCGACCTCCCCCGTGAAGGTCGTCCGCGTCAAGGCCGACCCTATGAACATGCCCCGCTGGACGCCGCGTCAGAGCACCGCGTCCACGGCATCGCTCAAGTCGGCCCTCATCTCTGCTGTTCATGGCAAGAACCACAAGCTCATCGAGCAGCTGCTTGACCGTGGCGTGTCGACTGAGACCGGACCCGAGGTTCACATTCTCGTCGATGCCGTGCTGGCCCACGACACCGAGAGCGTCCGTCTTCTGCTGCTTTTCGGTGCCGACGCCAACTCGGTCGACAAGGACGGTGTCACGCCCCTCTTCGCCGCTGTTGAGGTCTCGAACATTGAGATCACCCGTATGCTTCTCAAGTACGGCGCCGACCCCAACCTGTCGGCCGGCCCTGGCCTCGAGTCGCCGCTGGCCACGTCCATAATCGATCACAAGTACGACTTTGTCCAGCTGCTGCTCACCTACGGCGGTGACCCCAACCACATCATGGCCAACGGCAACACGGTGCTCATCATCTCCATGAGCAAGAACACGCCCAAGCGCCTCGTCGACCTCATGCTCGACTACGGCTCAGACCCCAACGAGAAGAACCGTGAGGGCAAGACGGCGCTTTTCGAGGCCGTCGCCTCGGCCCGTGTCGACCTCGTCACCTCCCTGCTCGACCACGGTGCCAACCCTAACCTCCCCGGGCCCAAGCACATGCTCTGGCCATCGACCTACCAGCCCGCCTGCCTCAAGGTCCTCCTCGCCCGCGGCGCCGACGCCAAGAAGGCCCCTGGCAACATGGAGCTGGCCGTCAGCATCAACAACATCGAGTCGGTCCGCATCCTGCTCGACGCCGGCGTCAGCCCCAACGTCAAGAAGGACGGCATCTACACCCCGCTGTGCACCGCCATCCGCGACAACCGCCACGATATCGTCACCCTGTTGCTCGCCAACGGCGCCGACCCCAACCTCAACTCGGCAGAGTACCCGGCCTTCAAGTGCGTCACCCACTTCCGCACGCACTTCCTGCCCGTCCTCGTCGCCGCCGGCAACGACCTGCACCACCCGACGGGCATCATCGAGATGGCCGTGCGCGTCAACAACATGGAGGCTCTCATGTGGCTCCTCGACCAGGGCGTCAGCCCCAACGACAAGTCGGACGAGGGCTGGACGCCCCTGACGACAGCCATCCGCGAGAACCGCCTCGAGGTCGTCGACGAGCTCCTCGCCCACGGCGCCGACCCCAGCGTCCGCGGCCAGGACTGGCCCATCCTCATGGCTGTCAAGCAGCCCGCCGTGCTGGCCAAGCTGCTCCCTGCCATCAAGGACCCTCGCGCCTTCAAGGGCCTGGTCGAGATGGCCGTCGTCGCCGACAAGCTCGAGAGCGTCAAGCTCCTGCTGGCGGCTGGCGTCAGCGTCGAGGACCGTAACGGCGGTGTCTTCTCGCCCCTGACCACGGCCATCCGCGAGGACAACAAGGAGATCGTACGCTACCTCCTCGAGGAGGGCGGCGCCGACATCAACGCCCCCGGCGAGCACCTGCCCATCGTCAAGGCCGTGCGCCGCTGCCGCGGTGATGACACGGACATCATCGAGATGCTGCTTGAGAAGGGTGTCGACGTGAACAAGATTTACCGCGGCTGGAACGCCGTCATGCAGGCCGTCGAGAACGGCGACCCCAAGGTTCTGAAGATCCTTGCGACTGCTGGTGTTGACACGACCGTGCAGGATGAGTCGGGCCGTACTCTTCTCGAGATTGCCTCCGGCCGCGGCTGGGAGAGCGAGGTGAAGAGCATCCTGGGGCTGTAATCTGGAGGCGAAGGGGGTGAGACGTGGGACGTAATGACGGGGGGCGCTGCGGCTCCCCGAGACTGACTCATGATTTCCTTTGTCACTGGTTTTACTTCGAAGATACCAAGAATATACTGTTCTCGTTTTTGCGTAACCATGTCTGTGTCGTTTCTCGGCTGCATGTCCATTGTCGTGCCGGTGTCGGGTTACACCTGGGGGTTGCCAATGTTTCGGACGTTGCGACAGACTTGTCGTTCGTCCCGGAGGTTCGGTCGAGCGGGACTCCCAGGGTGTGCCTCGTTATCACATCTAATTTCTCCTCTTCTCTGGGGTTGATAGCGAGATCGGAAAGGCGGCAGAAAGATGCTTGTCGGTGATAAGTTGACGTCACTAGCAGCGGAGTACTCCGACGGCTCAGGGGTTTGTTGCGGGGGAGATGGCACTGAGAAACTGAGCATCGGAGGTTGCGGTTCACTGCTGTGTATAAGCGAGTCACGCAATGGCGGCTTGATCCATGTTTCGTCGATTGAAGATGTAAGAGCCCTGAGAAGAGTCAGCTTCAACTGTAATGCGGTTCTCTCAGAGCTGCTGATGTTGGCGAAAAGTCAACATGAGCAATCAGTCGGACGTCGGCAGACCCCGCGCCAGGATGCGCCAGGATGGCGATCCATAATTGATAGCGTTGCCACGAGGCGCGATCGGGCAGGTGACATGGTTTGACTGCAGAATCCCTGGTCGTGGACAGTCAACAAACAGCCTGGCGATATAAGACGGCTGGCTGCCCATCCTGGTGCCTCGTGACCTTCGACGGTCAACTCCGCATATACTCACTCATTTCGCCATGGCCCCTTCACCTCGGAAGATGCTTGCGCCCCTTGTGGCAGCGTCACTGCTGGCTGTTGCTGATGCCACTTGCAGACTGGCGAGCACCGGAACTTCCGGCGACCTGCTGCTCAAAGGCACCGTCCTGACCTCGGAGGGCGCTGTCGCCATTGGCCGTGTTCTGGTCAAGGATGGAAAGATTGCCTACGCCGGATCGCAATGCGGACTCGGGCCGGAGCCTGAAGACATCACCGTCGTCGAATGCACGGGGTCGGTCATCTCCCCAGGGTTCATCAACACGCATGAGCACATCGAGTATTCGACCGTCACGCCTCTCGAAGACATTGGCGAGAGGGTCAATCATCGACACGACTGGAGGCGCGGGCTGAGGGGGAACACGATGCGCCCTGCTCCCGTCAACGGATCGGCCGTCGCAGCAACGGCATGGGGAGAGCTCCGCCACATCTTCTCCGGCACGACGTCCATCGTTGGCGGTGCCATGGCGCCGGGCCTGACGCGCAACCTCGACTTCGTGAGAGGCCTCGAGTCCGGCATCCTTTCGCCCGTGGCCACCTGGGACATCTTCCCTTTGAACGACGCCCGCGGCATCCTGCGCAACGGTGACTGCGATTACGGCCCGAATGCCACCAACACCGAGGCTGCCGGGAAACTGTACCGGTACATGGCTCACATCGGCGAGGGAGTCGATGCTGAAGCCGCCAATGAATTCCGCTGCCTCTCCGACAAGAACTTCGACGTGACCCCTCAGCAGGGCGGCGGCGGACTCAGCACGGATATCATCCGCCCCAACCTCGCCTTGATCCACGCGCTGGGCCTGACGGAGGCCGATTTCGACCTTGTTGCCGAGCGCCAGGCTAGTATCGTGTGGTCCCCGCGGAGCAACGTCTTCCTGTACGGCAAGACGCTCGACGTCAAATACCTGCTCGACGCAGGCATCACCGTCGCGCTGGGCACCGACTGGCTGCCGTCTGGTTCGGCCACCATGGCGAGAGAGGCGATCTGCGGATTCTCGGCAACTGACAAGAGTTATGGCACAAAGCTCGATACCAAGACGATCTGGGAGATGATGACGATCAACGCGGCCAAGGTTGCAGGTTTCGAGGCCCACGTTGGTTCTTTCCAGGAGGGCAAAGTCGCCGATATTGCCATCTTTGGCGGAGATGCTCTGGAAGATCCGTTTGCCCAAGCTGTCTTCTCGGACCCCAAGGACATTGAGCTTGTCATGCGTGGCGGAAAGGTGCTCCTGACGAGCGAGCGTCTTGATGGTCTGGCGAAAGGCTTGTGCGAGCCGGCGCTGTTTGGAAGCGTGAACAAGACGGTGTGTGTGGAGGAGGAGCTGGGGCGGAGTTTCGCAGCCTTTGAGGCATCCCTGGGAGGTGTGTATCCCGCCATCCTGCCGGGCATTCCGGAGGGGGAGCCGACATGTGAGCCGACGCGGTAGTCGGGAGTACAAGTCGATTGAGGAGTGTTCAGTCAACTAGGTAGAGAACCGGCCGACGGCATAATTGATCTTCCTGACGAATTGATTGTGTGATAAGCGGCTCGATGGTCCGACCCATGTTGTCCGATGCCCGCCAGGAAAGCCGTGCCAACCTGGTGCAGTAGGCAGGCAAACATTCCGTGACGCAAGCAGCTGTGTGTGTGTGTGTGTGCATAGGCGAGGCGCGTGCCCGTCAGCTTGCGATAATGTGATCAGATGGACATGAGCTGCATGCATAACCAAGGAAGCCCGTCCGAGAGAGGCGCGGAAGAGGGCGCGTCTCGTTCGCTGCCTGATGTTCGTTTGATGATGATGGCCTCCATTGAAAGAAACATGGAGGTGGTGTCAGGTGCTGACTCGAGCTGGGCGACAGGCAGCGAGGGGCTAAAAATGTCCAGTTGCATCAGGGTCTTGCTGACGGGCAGTTGCTGCAACTGCCCGCGCGGCAGGAGCTTTCGGTAGAGTGGAGACCACTAGCTAGGCGACCGGAGCATGGACCAACACTACTCCGACTCTGGTCTAGCTGATCGGCACACCGAAAGAGGATGATCTCTCACTGGCCGCTCACCTTGCTGACCGAGCATTGAAGTAGGAAGGCAGGAGTTGGGTCACGGGAAGAAGGGGAAACTGAGCTGGGGGAAGCTCGGGCGAATGACGCGCCACCAGCTCTTTGGCCTGCGGTGAACGAGCTGGGACTGCACGTCCAGCTAGCGTCTGGTCCCGTCGTCCTCTCCCGGTCCCGGTCAGGTGGAATTGGCCCCAGGCTGCACTGTGCTCGCATCATCACCTCCGTCAAGGCCAGAGTCTCACGCCCTCTCCATCACTTCCGCGCCCAGGCCATTATTTACCGAATAGCTGCAGCACTTTTGGTCGACCCCCCCTCCGGCCTTCCGACAAACCCCTTCTCTTCAATCTCGTACACCGCAGCCGACCTGCGGTCTCTCGCCACACCATCCGACCAATTGATTCACGTTGTCAACACCACCATCACACCCAGGCTTGGTGGTTCTCCTCCCTCGTGCGACCGACCTTCCGTCGGTTTCGCCCTTCCCCCCCGCCTCTGCAGCCTCCTACTCCTCCCTTCAGCTCCCACCGGGCTGGCCTCATCGTTTCTCCCCAGCGCGCACAAACCGAAACCATCGCCATGGATGAGACCCCCGGCCCGCAGCCGTCAACCGCAGCTGACGTCGACATGTCCTCCGCCAGCAACTACGCCTCAATGCTCGCCAGCCATCTCCTCGGCGCCGTCGAGACCATCTCGAGGACAAACTCCCCCGGACCTCCATACTCGAAGGCCGACGACGACGACAAGAGGCGCTACCGACCCCGCACCTTTAGCTACTTCGACCACCTCCCCTATGCCGTCGAGTCGGAAAAGGAGCGGGACGAGGCTCTGGCGGGTATTCTCAAGCACCTCTTCATCGCCATCAAGGCTGAGGATTTCTCGTCCGGCGCACAGCACTGGACCCGCGAGCTGTCGGGATGGCTCAACCTCAAGTTCGAAATGACTAGGGAGCTGCGTTCTACCTTGGCCAGGCTATTCTACCACCTCTGCCTGGCGCCCGGCCTGGAGCCCGGCTCAGCAGATCGCTTCCTCAAGATGCTGGTTTTGCTGACCAGGTACGTTCTGCATCCCACTTTCCTCCTACTAGGCAATTGACTGACCCCGCGCCTCGACAGAAAATTCCACTACCTCAAGCCCGTCGACGATCTGATACTCGACTGGCGGCCTCTGTGGCGGGAAGTCAAGGCCCTCGTCCTCCCTGGCGAGGTCGCAGCGCACCAGAGCAGTCGTAGAAAGTCGCACAAGCAGCTTTGGAAGTTGTGTCTCCATGCCCAGACCTTCTTCGACCCCAAGGATCGAAGGGAGATGCTCGAGGAGTTCTTGCCATACTTCAGCACGTCCGACCTCCAGGACGCATACATCGTCATGGGCATCGTCAACGCCCTGTTGCCTACGACCCCGGCGCCAGAATCTTCACCCGAGTCGCTACCCCAAGACTTCATGCCCACCGTGTTCCACATGTGGTCGCTCGTTGCAAGGTCCAAAACCTTTGACATCTTCCTGATAGATCTCTCCTCCAGGCTCGCCAGGGACATGCTTCACGCAGAGCACGTGCCCTTTGATGCGCATGGAATCTTCACACGGGAGCAGGCCGACGAGCTTTTCACCGCCATCCTTCGCCTGACTGAGATTCCTGTTGGCCAAGCTAACTCGCCATACTCCAGTGTTGACTATCACTCGGGCCTTGGACTCTACCTGGAGAAGGACAAGAAGAAGTACCCCACAGCTTACCTTATCGCCAGGCTGCTGGTGTACTCGCTGTCCCCTCAATGTCTCGAGAGCGAGGTCTCCATCTTGACACGTCTCGAGGGCCTGTTGGAGGCCGTCGATACTTTCTACCACCCGTCTAACGCCGGTAGCTGGACCTCGTTCCTTGGCCAGTTCACTCTCTACCTTACTGATATTTTCGTGTCTCGATGGAACCGCGAGAATAGCGGCGAGCTGGAGGTGCCGGATGACCGCAGGGTCACCCCTGAGCTGAAGAAGCGTTTCGTCCTTGCTCTCCGCGACGTCACCTTTGTTGGTCTCTTCTCCAAGAGCAGCCGCGTCGCTCACCTCTACTACAGTGCCCTCCAGGGCCTGGCTTATCTAGAGCCGAACCTGATTCTCCCTGGTGCGCTGCAGCGCTTCTACCCCAGTTTGCAGGGGCTGGTCGAGGTGCATCGCACGACGTCGTCTCTGAACGGCCTTCAGATGCTGGCCAACACAATGTCGAAGCAGAAGGGCTTCCGGTGCCATATCACCGCTCTGCTGGCCCTTGCTCTTCCCGGCATCGACGCCAATGATCTGGGAAAGACGCAACACACCCTCAACTTCATCCAGAGCGTCGCTTACAGCATCCCGATGGTCCCCCTGAAGAAGGAGGGCAGCGAGATCTACGACACCCACCTGGCCGAGAACTGGGTGCAGGGCGAGATGGAGCGCATGGAGCACGAGGGCCAGGACACCGAGATCGACTATGATCAGCTTGACGACGAGGATGAGGCGAACATTCTCCGTTCCTCCACCATGGGCATGGGCGAATTTGTCTTGGCTCTCCTTGGGAAGGTGTTCACCCTGTTGGAGAACTTGCCCGACGCATCCCAATTGCGCGGCAGCACGCCTGAAGACAACGTCATCAACGCTTTGCCGGCTGCGCTATCCCCGTTGTTCGCGTCACTGTCGCCGGAGCTCTTCGATCAGGTGCTGGAGAAGCTTGCCGCTTTCGTGTCGACCCATGTCGTTCACCAGGCTCGGGATGCCATGGCCTGGATCCTGAACGCGCTCTGCAAGGTCAACCCCGAGAAGACCCTGAAGGTTTTCATCCCCATGCTCATCGCCAACATCCGAAATGAGATCGACTACAACGATGCCGCCTCCGACAGGAGCAGCGGTACAGACTATCTGCCCCGCGATCGTGCCTTTGTCTGGCACGTCAGCATGTTGGGCATGGTCGTCGTCCACGTTGGCCGCGAGGTACTCAAGTATAAGGAGGAACTCAGCTCCATTGCTCAGTACATGCAGGAGAAGTGCCGCGGTCTGCCTACGATTCACATTTCCAACTTCATCCATCACCTCCTTCTCAATCTCACCCACACATACCCCATCGACAGTGGTCTTTACCAGCCAGACATCATCAAGCGTGGCCTGGACGTTGACGACTGGGGCAAGACCACAAAGCCCTCAGAGTTGTCCATCCGATGGCACCGCCCTACTCCTCCTGAGATTGACTTTGCCGTGGAACTCTTCGACGCCCAGACCAAAGGAGCGGCCGAGAAGTTAGATCTTCTCACGAGCGACAAGTCTCCCGTTCCCCGGACGGGAAAGAATAAGGAGTGGTCCGACGAAGTCTCGCGTCTTCTGTCACAGATCCGTCTCGTTATCTCCGGCATGGCTACTCTGTTCGACACGAAGCGCGCCTCGGGTGATGGCGAGGTCAACCGCGAGGAGGAGGCCGACGAGAAGCCAGACCACGACGAGGATGGTGATGTCGAAATGGACGACGACAAGGAAGGAAACCCGCTTGCAGAGGCTGCCGAGGATGACGACACGCGGCCGCAATACCGCTACCAGGCCGGCTACCTACTCACAGAGAAGGACTCTGCCTACCGTCGTATCCACGAGCTGCGCGAGGACCTTGGCAGACTGCTGTCGCGGACGCACAAGTTCCTCAATGCCAACGTCGAGGATGATGTGCCGTGCTACACAGCCCTCTACGCCGCCTACCGCACCTGGATCACCGACGTCGGTATTGAGCGCTCGGCCCATCCTCTGGAGAGGCACCTTCGCCTCTACAAGTCGGACATTTCGGCTTTCAAGATCAGCGGCCTGCGCAAGGTGTACCCGCGACCCCTGCTTATCAAGCGTGCGGACGCATACCAGCTGCTGAGGGTCAAGCACAACGCGTCGGCGCGCCAGAAGAGCCAGCTCGACACACAGCTGCTTCTCGACCTGGCGGAGTCGTGCACGTCTCTATACGCTGACGTACGTCGGGTTGCCCAGAGTTCGCTCGAGTCGTCTCTGAAGGCCCTCATTGGAGGTCGCCCAGCCGTGATTCCTGTCATCATCGAGAAATTCAGGGCGTCGCTCGAGTCCGTGGACCACGATCGGATCAAGGGCTCCATGTACACCCTCTTCTTCACCAGTCTCCTCAAGACGATCGTGAAGGACTGGCGTTTCGCCCCTGATGCGCTGCGTCTGTACATGAAGGCCGGCCTCATCGACAAGACGAGCATCCAGAACTTGGCGTCCAGCGCCATCTACCAAATGCTCGACTTTGGCAAACCTTTTGAGCGCATGGTCATTGTTGATCAGGATCTGGTCGACCGCATCAAGCCCGAGGCCGATGTCTCAAAGGCAATCGATTCAAGGCACGCCTTTGTCCTCAGCCGTCGCGAGAAGGTCGAGAGCAAGAAGGCCGCGCTGGGCCTCGAGCTCGTCGAACACGCCAAGGGAGCACACTGGAAGATCGCTGGGCGTTGTGTGATATTCTCCATCAACCTCAGCCTCCGTTTCAGCACCCTGGCCCCTCTGGAGCTGGTCGACCTCATTACCAAGGGGGCCATCGACACCCACCCGGGCCTGCGGGTCAACTACATGTCCGCATTCACCACGCTGTTTGAGGCCATCGACATCCGCGCGGCATACGACCACAGCTACGAAAAGTACCTGCTGGAGAACGAGAAGAACCGCAACAAGATCACGGTCGATGTCACCAATGGCGACGCCGAGTTCACCCGCAACTTCCTTGAGTCCTTCGACCACCCCGAAGGTGCCGAGTACATGGTTAACACCCATCATCCCGGCTGGCTCGTCTGGGGCAAGAGCTTCCTGGCGTCTCGCTCCAAGCCGAAGCCGTTCTTGGAGTATGACGAGGTAGAGACGGCCATGCGCGATCACATTGGTGGCCTTCTCACACGGGAATGGGTCAAGACCTGCTTCGACTATCTCAAGCAGGAGCCGCGCGACTCGAGCGCGGACAGATTCCGAATGACCAACGCCTTCATGTTGATGCACGTCTTCGACCTCATGCACTATGGGCGCACTGCGGTCAAGCTGCAGGACATCCAGGAACTGGTCAAGGATATCTACGGCGATGGTAGCGACAAGCACCAGCACCGAGCTACCGCCGAGATTCTCGGATCGCTGCTGGCGGGTTCGTCCGATGACCCGCCCGAGTATCGGAATCAGGTATGGAGCTTCGCGGCGCCCATGGTGCTGAAGATCATCGGCGAGGACCTCACGCCGGAGAACTTGCAGTACTGGGGCACGTGTCTTCACTTCATTATCGGTGTTAAGGATCCCCGCCGGTCGCACGAGCTATTGGAGCACCTTTGCTCGTTCCGGCTCGACATGACCTCCAATGCCGCGTTCAAGGAGGCGTCCAAGATCCAGCTGCTGGAGACAGCCGTTTCGGATCTTGGCTGGCACTTCCGCCATGAGGAGCCGATCCTCAAGGACTTCCTTGCGCACATCGATCACCCGTACAAGACGGTTCGCGAGTCGATGGGTAGGGTCATCGCCAGCATTTACCGTACCAGGTACCACGAGTCGTTTGAGAGCGTCGGCAAACTCCTCCAGGCCAACAAGGAGGCCTCATCCATCGGCATTCGGCCATACAAGCCCACCAAGGAGTTCACCGAGACGATCCTCGAGGTATTTGGGAGGATCGAGAAGTGGCGCCACGAGCGCCAGCCTGGTCAGAACACGCCATCATCCTATACGGCAGGATCGAAGACGGTGCTCATCTGGCTGGACTCGACCCTCATGCAGCAGGATTGCACACAGCTGGTGCAGTTCTTCCCGGATCCGTTTATGGAGCAGCTCCTGCACATGATGGACGTGAAGGAGGACCCGGAACTGATGAAGCTCGCGTATCACGTGTATCGTCATCTGCCCAACATCCCCTTCCGCGCCGGCGAGGATGACGCTTTCATCGATGCTCTCATCCGCATTGGCAGGACCTCGCCCAGTTGGCACCAGAGGCTGCGTGCGCTTGTCAATATGCAGGTCATCTACTTCCGCAGGCTCTTCCTGACAACGAGCGAGCAGCGAGGCAAGCTGTTTGACGCCGTCAGCGAGATGCTGTCAGACCCTCAGCTTGAGGTGCGCACCTGCGCGTCCAACACTCTGGCGGGCATGGTCCGTTGCTCGCCCCAGCGCATCCGCGGACCGACCATCGACATTCTCAAGGACCGTTTCGAGGAGCAGCTCCGACGCAACCCGATGCCGAAGAAGAAGCTGCCGGGTACCGAAACGCCTGTTAACATGCAGCAGCAGGTGACTCGGCGTCACGCGGCTGTGCTGGGTCTCGGCGCCCTCGTCGAGGCATTCCCGTACGCGTCGCCGCCGCCCAAGTGGATGCCGGCCGTGCTGGCCACCCTCGCCAACAGGGCCGCTAGCGACCCTGGCATCGTCGGCAAGGCGACTAAATCGATCCTGTCCGACTTCAAGAAGACACGGCAGGACAGCTGGACCGTGGACAAGAAGGTAAGCATCCCTCGGAGCTATGATCTGTCGTTCGACATGACTAACGAGAAGCAGTACTTTGAGCCTGATCAGCTGGACGCGCTGGAGGGCGTACTCTGGAAGAGCTACTTTGCATGAGGAAGCATGGCATATGGAAGCGGGCAAGGGATACAGGACGGAACGGTAGAGGAGCCCTGGTTGGTTATCGCACCACCGCGGAATGACTTTCGGAACGAATAGAGTGTATGAGTACTTATGAAGCTGTGTTATGAAGGACAGCACGAGCTAGTCATCATGTCTAGCTTTTGGCCCCGTTTCGGATGTCGTATTTCATGCTAAGCCTTTGTTGTGAGGCGCAAAGCATGCGCGTCTTATGCAGGCAAGTGTTCCTCGGTTGGGAGTTTTGCCCCGCTCGGCAGTGCACCAAGCAATTCATTGGTGTCCACCGCCAGGTCTGTTTTGGAGATTCATCTCGACATCAACTTCATTTTCTCGAGGACCATCACCGCACACCATCCGCTATGGAGCCATCTATCGAGCTCGGCACTTCTCGCTGTCTCGGCCGTTTCGGACGGCTCCCAAGCGATGTTCGCCGTCGTATCTACACGCTCTTGGGCCTCCCAAAACAGGGCCTCCCAAAACACGCCCTCTTCTCCCTCGACGCACGAAGCCTGGGTCTTGCGGTCCGCCTGCCGGTCCACGTCCGCAAGTACTTCGCCACGAACTTGGACGAACCCGTTGACGGCATCAACGAGTCTTTTCAACCTCTTGTCCATCTGATGCTGACTTGCCGCGAAATGTACAACGAAATATCGGCCATGCTCTACGCCGAGAACAAGTTCATCGTCCAGGACCATCGGGCTCTGAGGAAGCTACGGCCGTCTACGCTAGGACATCTGACGCAGCTTTGCGTTTTACTGCATTCTACGAAGATGCTATCCAGGGATCTCTCGCGAACATGCCATTACCCTCAACACGAGCTGCCGCTCGATCCATCTTCGACTGAAGGACAGGCTCTCCTCGCCGAATGGAAGGAGACGGTGCGATTTCTCGCAGCACATGTTCTCCCCGGCCGTCTTGACCTGGAGCTGGTCTGCGAAATCGCAAACCATCAATACAAGGCGATACCCGGGCACGCAGACCTCGTTGCGCATGCGCTCAGAGACCTGCCCCCGTTGGCAGCCTTCCACCTCCGTCTTGGGGGATGGTGCAACGACAAGCTCTCCAGCGAAGCGCGGCTTTTGGCCACGAAGCACCTTGCGGTGAAGCCCGACCCTACGCCCTTTCGCTTCATGGACTTGCCCCAAGAACTGCGCCTTCACATCCTCCGCTACACAGACCTGGTAACGCCCAGAAAGTCCGTAACGTGGGACCTGGCCCACGGATATCGCCTCTCCATCGACATGTTCTCGCACTTCGCGCAACCGCCGAATATACCGTGTCTCGTGGAGAGCGGGAACGGGTGTTTCTGCCGACGAGTCCACGCGGTGTGGTCGCCGCGGTGTGGGTGTTGGGAGAATCCGGCGTCGTTGTTCCTCGTGAGCAGACAGATGACGGAGGATGCGCGGGTCGTTTTCTACGGAGAGAACGTTATCGACCTTGCGGCGAATAACGCGGAGGAGAGGTCAGGGGAGTACACGGCGACAACGTTCTTTGGTCGAGTGCTTTGCCCGGAGACGGTGCGGCATCTGAGGGATTTGAAGATCGCTTCTTTCAACTGCAATGATGAGAAGGGGGGAGAGACGGCATCGGTTGAGGGATGGAGGAGGGTGAGGGATGAGTTGGTGCGCAGCGGGGAGCTTCGTCTTCGACGTTTGACGATCCAGAGCCACAGAGAGGACTTGCCGGGGTATAACACCCTGATAGAGCCCGAGACGTCGGCGCGTGGTTTTGCAGCGGCTAGGCAGCTCATACACAGATACATCTGGCCGTTGTCTAGAGACGGGGTCAGGCCGTTTGGAACGAGGTATCTTGGGGTAGAGATGAGAAGGGGGTCTTTTGAATTGGAATACATGGCAGAGGAGGTGGATGGTGCCGGGTCAAGCGATGGTCCTTCCTTGGTCAGGGAAAAATGGACGGGCCCTATTGCCGATTATTGCTGTGGGTACGGAGCATAGTTACTATCCGTAAGGTAGGCGAGCGTGAAGGGGGTGGTAGGTCGATCGGGTGTCACGTGGACTCGGGATGCGGGGTGAAGTATGAGGGACGTGAAACCTTGAGGGGGGGAACAAAAGGTAACCGTCAATCTGGAGGGGAAGCTAGCGTTCAACATGATCACGGTCTGCTGCGTCGTACCTGTGTGAGGCCGGGATGTCAAGCTGCATGCACATGCATGCATGAGAGCAACAGACTCCCCACAGTCACATCGCCACTCAGCGAGGAGGGAGGGACCTGCGTGATTTATCCCTCTCGGCCACAACTCTGTTCGGAGCACGACCATGGAAAGACGCTCCCGCGACCCGCATACCTGTTCATTCTGCGCGGACATCAGCATCCTCCTCCGCTGCGTCGGACACTGCTGGCATTGCTCCACGGACTTTGCGATCAACGACCCGAACAGCGTGGAAGACCTCGAGACTGACGAGCATTGTCCGCGATGCGGCGACCTCGGCACACGAAGACTCATTGCGCCGCGTGTGAAGCTCCCTCACACTTTTGCAAATGCAGGACTTGCGGCCGCCGGGGGCTGTGAGCTGTGGCAGCATTGGACAAGAGGGGCAAGATGGCCACAGCTCGACTCGACGTGTTCCCTCGTCATCTACGGAACCGTCACGTCGCCATCACTAAAGAATCCGTGCTCGAAGCTATTCGTCTACGCATCTTGGGTCGGGGCCCGGGGCGCCTTCGCCCCGACATATGGATGCCTTACAGGATGGGCTGAGACGTCGGACCCTGCGTCTAGGATCATCGCTTCCCGGCCATACGAGACGGATGTGAATTCGGCTACGTCACAGAAGTTCATCAGGGAATGCCTCGCGACATGTCTTTCGACACATGAGAGGTGCAGGGCAGGTTCGGCGCCATCGACAGCGGAGCCTGAACTGACCGACCCCAAGGACGTGCCCGCGCGTCTGCTCGACCTGGGCGAGGGAGCCGGCGACCCTGAGACCATTTCGTTACTCCTCACAGGCGATGCAGACTCCAGCGCGCGGAACTTGGTATCGACTTTGGGCTTCGCCATATTGTCGTACTGCTGGGGCGGACCGAACCCGACAGTCCTTACGAGGAGAACCCTCGAATCGTTTCAACGCGGGATTCGCGTCGCATCGCTGCCGGCGTCCATCCGCGACGCCGTAGCTGTAGCCCGCTCCAGCGGCTGCCGCTTCCTCTGGATCGACGCTTTGTGCATCCTGCAAGACGATGGGCGCGATGAGGCCGATGAGATTGCCAACATGGGCCAGTACTACGCCGCGGCTCGGCTGACCATCAGCGCAGCATCAGCATCGGCATGTGCCGAGGGATTCTTGGGCCCGAGAGACCCGCCACCGCCGCTATTTGGCCCCGTCCGCGTACCGCTGCGATTCGCAAACGGCGTCTCAGCCGGTACGGTGCTGCTTTCACTGGTCGAGCAGCCCGAGGCGGCAATGGACGCGGCGGCGACGGGTCCTCCGCAGCCCATAGCCCGTCGTGGGTGGACGATGCAGGAGTCGCTGCTGTCGCGGCGCATGCTGGTGTACACGACCAACGTGCTCCATTGGGCATGTCTGTCGACGACGGCGTCCAATGGTGGTGAGACGTGCGTGCTTCGAGAAACGCCGACGGAGAATCGTGTGGCACTGGTGCCTGGAATCTACCCTTTCGCGTGGCTACTCAAGTGGCCGACGGCTGACATCTGGCGCTTCCTCGTCGAGGAGTACACCGGCAGGCTGCTGGGCAAGCCGGAGGACAAGTTGCTCGCCATCTCGGGTGCGGCGGAGCGGACGGTCGCTGTGAGTGTCGGGCGCGGCGAGGATCCGGCATATGTAGCTGGGTGCCTGGTACAAAGGTCAAGCCCAGCGTCATGGGCATTGGAGCTGCTGTGGGTGCCTGAGAGATGGACAGGCACGACGCGGCCGGAGAAGTACAGGGCGCCATCTTGGTCGTGGGCCTCGGTCGACGGACACTGTCGCTTCGTCAACATACTCAAAGTCGACAAGGCGCGTAGCATGGTCGGACCTACCGCCGAGCTAGAGTCATATGCCCGTGGCAGCGTCGAGTCGATCGACCTGCAGTACCCGGACGCGCCCTACGGCGGGGTAAGCGGCGCGGTGCTCAAAGTCCGGGCGCTAACACACCCATTGGCAAATATGGCTGGCGAGCCGAGCATGGTCGAGATAGTCCTGGACGAAGATGAGTCGGGGATCTCGAGCATCCCGGCCGTGGACGTCAAACAGCCGGCGCCTCGCACGAGGCTGGTGTTGAGGGGCGACACGGCAAAGGATCATCAGCGCATTGGACAGGCGGCAAAGCGGGGGGCCATGGGGCAGCCTGAGATTCTCCTGGTGTCTCTTGCGAGAGTCCTTTGGAAGGAACAGCGGGTGAGTGCGAATCTGGTGCGAGGGCTGGTTGTTGAGGCGGTCGAAGGGGGCAAGCATGCGCGGATCGGAACGTTTGCGGCACTTCGCTGTGGACTGGATCTCGACCCGATGGATGCGAAGCTGAACTGGTTCCTGGGGGATCCTGAGAGCATTCTGCTGGTGTAAGGATGGAAGTGGATTGTTGGAGATGTTGGAGTTTGAGGGTTGATGTGGAGGATGAGGCCAAGGCGATATGTGGTCCGTGCATGTCACCAGTTATGTAAGCTGTTTGCTGGGAGTACATCCCCGGCAAACCGCCTCCAAAGGTTGAACTTGAACATCTACAGTCGCTCTCCATCCTCGATCGCGGAGCGCTGCTTGACTTTGCTCGCACTGACTTGCTCCGCCATCGACTGTCGCGGCGACTTCATTCTACTCGCTAATGGATTGACTCTAGGTTCGCCACGACTTCGAGATAGCCCGACAAGCTTCCGGCTGCCCATGGAACACCAATTGTTCGCTACCCAACGCCATGGCCTGCCACCAACGACGTCAACCGGACGCATCACGGAAGCTCCTCCTAGCCCGCTACAACTCTGGAACTACGCCGATGGTCCGCATACGACCCGAGCTTCAAACAAATGCGATGATGCTGTGGCAAAGAGGAGTAATGGGCCTGGGCCGAGGCCACTCGTGTTCTTCGCGTTCAGTCAGACCGGATACTCTGCGGCCTAGACTGAGAGCTCGTCAATCACAAAAGTTGGGTATTGGAGCGGTTCTCTCCCTGGTCTGACGGGCGGTACACCATCAGCGGCGCGGGTAGAGGGAGCCAGCGTTTACCTGGTCGCCCGTCCGTCGACACGACAAAGCGGCGACGACATGGCTATTGGCAGCGACAGCCTTTCCCCTGCGTGATTTTGTTCCTCGCCTGCAACTTTGACTCGACAAGATGCGATACGTTAAGGACCAGCATCGTGCGACATGATGCCGCTATCCTCTGCCTCCAGTAGAGCGTGTAGAGATACGTAGGACGTAACAGAAGATGGAAGTTGAGGGAGAAGTGACGTGTTGCCACATCTCTATCACGCTCTATCACGGTGCACGCTGTCTGATGCCTGTCTGTCGGGGCCAGGGTCTGGACAGGGCTTGATATGCTACTGAAGACTTGGTGATGCGGTGAATCTTCATGGCCACAACTTGCAATCAGTGCCTACCTGGGCCAAGTTGAAGAGCATGCGCTCCCATTCAAAACAGCGATGAGCACAAAATATCTCCTCTAAACATTCTTTCAATAAATGCACATCGACCTTTCTGCCGCATTGTCGGTGAAACAGCATGTCAAGTCGAGCGAAATGACATCACCACCAGGACCAGATGGAGCTAGGGTCTGACTTCACTTCTCCATCACTGTCAACCTCTCCCAAACAATGCACCGCCTCCAACTCCTGCCATTGCTCACACGACACTCAATCACTCGCTTTTCACAATCAAACACGCCTCCTATCTGCCTTCGCTTCCATACCGCCACAATGAGTTGGATGGACACCTGGAGTCGGCCGTCCAAGTCGCAGGCGATTCCCGCGCCCTACTACCTCTTGCCCGGCGGCGAAGACACGGCCTACTGCCACTCCTGCGGCCGCGTCGTCAGTTCCCGAAGAACAACGGCTGCGGGCGGCGGCAAGGCGCCCACCAAGTACTGCAGTACCCGATGCCGCAGCCACAGGCCTGGCAAGCTGGACAGGCAGCTCGAGGAGGCCTTTGTGCTGTTCCTCTCCGGGGAGGAAGGCTTCGAGGATGGCAGGAAGGGGAGGGACAAGCACATCAAGGGCGAGTCGCGGATCCTGGTGCCCTGCAGCGTCGTCGAGAGGCATGTCTTTGGGGAAGAGGAGGCGGTGGGTGCGGATGCTGGAGAGGCGGGAGAGCAGGGCGCGAAGGAGGGCGCTGAGCAAGAATCGGAGAAGAAAGCGACAAAGCCCAAGTCTGACTCCGAGTCTGACTTTGAACCAACAGCAACCCCTCAAGCGAATGAGGTCTTTGAGAGGTTCAATGACGAGGGCGTAGCCGGCATCGCAGTCCACGACCCTGCCGAGCAACCTCGACAGCCACCTCGACAGCAGGCAAAGTCTGGCAAGGGAAAGAAGAGCAAGTCGAAGAAGGAAGCCTTGGAAAAAGCCGAAGCGAAGAATGGAAATGAGGTGGATGGGCTGGATGAGAAGCAGAAGCAAGGCCAGCGACGGGCTCGGCACAAGGAGATGGCCAAGTGCGCCGCACGCAGGGGTGTTGTGTTTGGATTTGCTGTTGAAGGTACCGATGAGAGACGGCTTTGCGAGGCCATCGTCGGAGGCAAGGTCGTTGAGCCAAGCTATGCAAAGGGGGACTGGGCCATCAGATGGCGGGAGTAGCGCCAATGTCTGAAGAGCGACCTGGAGAAAGGCATTGTCCCGGAAACTTGCATATCTTGAACCCCATTGTGAGCGATCCACCTCCTTGTCAATTCCACTCCTTCCTGTTGACCTTCACCAGAGCCCGGGCCACAGGATGGACTCGTTCCTTCACCTGCTGCAGCCTCACTCTGCGCACTCCAGTGAATTATTCACTTTTAGCGTGCTTTCCTTGAGATGCCTCTGTCTACTTCTTTTCGCCAACCCAGGCAACTCACCTCGCCCTTCTGCCCCTCCTCTCTCTTTTCTGTTTCCCAAAGCAACCCTCACACTCACTACAGCCTCGCCCTAGAGGCATCACCGGCTTGCTTTTCCCTTCTCGCCTGCTGAGCGTTTTCTCTCCTTCAACCCCTAATTCTAATCCTAATCGCCACGATGCACCTCTCCGTGGCCACCGTCTTCTGCTTCCTGGCTCTCGTCCTCGGCGTCACCGCTCAGTTTTCGTACTGGCTCGACGATTCATGCCTGCACTATCCCCTACCCATGGGCCAAGAACTTTCTCTGCGCCCCTACCTGGAGGAAATGTTCAGCATGGCCCGGCTCGCGCACGCCCGCATGAACAAGGACAAGGCCTCAAAGGACCTCCGCGACGTAGAGTTTCGTCGCATGTACCGTAACATCTTCAAGACGGACATGGACCCGGACTCCAAACGAAAGTACGAGTACGGCCTTGAGTACAAGGAGTTCTGGGGAATCGATGATGGCAGCGACGAAGCCAGAGACACCGCCTTTAACATCGTTGGAGGTACGTCGACCTTCTTGTACCAACCGCTGACCAGAGCTGACATGCCCACCAGAGACTCTTGAGAAAATCTCAAACATCTGGACAGAGACGGATCAGCGCCTCGACGCTGACCAGCGAGTCTACTGCGACAACGGACAGCACTTTGACGAGATCAAGGACGGGCACTACATCGACACCATCAACAATGTCTTCGCCGGCGGCTCGTGCGATGCCGAAGGCGCTGATGTCTACGCCTTTGTGACGTGTGAGAAACACGATGAAAACTACGAGCAGGAAAACGAACCTTGTCTCATGACCATCTGTGACAAGGCCATGCAGAGCTTCCGATACCCCGGCATGGACGATTGGACGAATGTGGACAAACCGTTCCTCCTGAGCGAGCTGCTGAAGGACGACAAGGTCACAGCCGGGTTTACCATTGACGAGCAGGCTGGGTTCGCGTCGCTGCTGCTGCACGAGGTATGTCGGACTGTGCCAGAGGTGGTAACACTTACTGATCGTGGAACGCTTGTAGTGGTCGCACTGCCAGCCGCATCTGACGGAAGACTGGTTCACCGGAGATAACGAGGATACCGGTGCGACGGCAGAGTGGAAGTGCATCATCGACATCCCGAGCACGGCCAGGGCTGTAATCTGTGCAGAAGCCATCAGTACGTCTTCTCTGACAGACATCTGCAGAGCAATTGCTAACCAAGCAGGCTACATCGGTCTCGCCGCCCTCCTCATCGAAGGCAAACCCAACAGTCCCGACTTCTACAGCCTCCAATGGGACTACGAAACGCTCCCTAACAAGCAACGACCCGTGATTGCCAAGTTCTCTGCAAAATCCGACTAGGACACTGCAGATTCCAACATACAAGTCAAAGACGCAGTCCTCAAGTCGTCCACGGAGAAGAAGGCCACTGGCCGGGCACGCACCGTCCGAAGACACCAGATGCGGACACGCCCCAACTCTCGGACCGACACCCCTGTCCCGAGGGCCGCATCCTCATCTATTCCCAGCGCCCTGGTTGGACTCTTGCAGCGCGGGTAAATGTCGCGGCTGAAGTGAGCCGCAGGAAGGGAGGGAAACGTCAGGTGATGGTTTCCAGCGTGGGGGAACAAGACAACGGGATAAGGAACGGAAACGGGGCGGAAGGTATCTGGTTCTCGGCTGCTGCAGCTGCTGCTGGCTGATGGCCGTAGGCATCGTCGTTCCCCCTCGCCCAGTCCTCAAGATATGCTATCACTGAACTTTCCCCTCTCTCTCACTCACTCGCTCACTGGCCCATGTGTTCCATTCCTCGACGTATCCCTCCCTCCTCCCGAGGGAAAACCGTCTAATGCCCTTGAAGACGCTCGTAGCCATCTCCCTCCATCCCCACTGATGCAAATGTACCTTCCCCCCGTAAAACCCGTCATCTCATGCAGATACATCCCTCGTGCCTCTGGTATCTCATCCTTCCCTCCTCTCTCTCTGGATATCAAAAAAAGTGCCATCATCCGGCGTCACACGTTGAAGGGGCGGGTTCCCAAACACTCTCTCCTCAGTGCTGGGACCCGTAACAAAAACACACAAAATCTCTCTCGACTCGATCCCTAATGGGACGTCGTCTCCGTAACAGTAACCGTAACAGCCGGCTCGGCAATCTTGGCCCCATCACCAGTGAGAGAAATCGTCGCTTCGTCAGCGGTAGACTCGTCCAGGTCCTCGGCGTCCTGCTCAGATCCGTCCGTGAGCCGTCTGCCGAGTCCCTTGCGCCACCGCCCCTTCAACCAACGCCGTCAGGTCTTGTCTCTCGCGCCTCCCGCCGCGATGACGGTCTTGGGGGCTGACGTCGGCGCCGGCGGCAGAGGCTGCTGGGGCTGCTGCGTCGGCGGGGGAGGGGGCACCGCGGCCGTGGGGGGGAAGAAGCCGTTGAGCAGGCCGGTGGCGAGGCCGTTTGTGGGCGTGAAGCCCGTGCGGGGGGTGCGGTCGCCGCTGCCGCTGCGGGCGCCGCCGCCGCCGGGGATGTAAAAGTCGTAGCGGCTGGGGAAGAGGATGATGTTGGCGAGGCGGAGGAGCTCGGCCTCGGTCTCGCTGCGCGTCGAGCCGCTCTGGGTGCTGTCGCCGTCGTTCATCTCTACTTCGTTGGTGGTGTTGCTTGTGGCGTTGGCAGCGACATCGACATCCATGGCATCTGGCTCGCCCTTGACGCGTGGAGGGGCGCCGACGGGATCAACGTCCCATGGCGCGAGGCCCATGGCGCGCATGCCCTCGACGCCGCCGTACTCTTCGATCTTCTTGGCGTCTGGACGGTCCATGTGCGAGGCCTCACTTCCAAGACCGCCGAGGGTGTCAAAGTCCGGCCCTGGCTGGCCCGTTTGGAAAGCCTTGCGCTGGCGGGCGAGGAACAGGGCGTTTGTCTGGGTCAGCGGGCACACGGGGAGGTAGGTCAGCAGGGACAGCTCGTTGGACTCTGTCTGCATGGAGGGGGGGACGCCGAGGCGGCTGCCGCCGGAGATGATGGAGTAGGCCTCGTCGCAGTGCCAGATGACGTAGTCGCCGGGCCGCAGGCTGGGGAGGGAGACGAGGCTGCGGCGCATGTGAAGGTGTGGGTGCCAGCGCTCGGTGATGCGCTGGGCGTGACCCGGGACGGCGCCGTGGATGACGGTGCTTGGCTCTGGGTCGAGGGACCAGTTGTCTGCGTCGAGGTAGGCGGCCCACTGATCCGCCTTGCCACCGTCGGGCTGCTCGGGGGGTCCGACCTTGGGGGAGAAGAAGGGACGGAGGAGGAAGTAGGCGGCGACGAGCTTGGGAGAGGGAAGGACGCGAACCATGCCCTCTTCGACGTCGGTGAGGGCCAGGATGCCCTGGAACATGCGGAAGATGGAGCATGCGCCTGCGCCGTTGTAGGCGTCTGTGGTGGCGCCGACGCGGCCGGCAGGGTCCCAGGGGTCGTAGGACTCCCAGTCGCCGCGGAAGACGGCCTCGTAGGTGCCGCCGCGGCCGTAGCCGTCGGGCTCCCATCGCTCGAGGGAGCCGCTGTCGATCTGGGCGATGACTGTGGAGGAGGCGCTGGCGGAGAGGGAGTCTGCGGCCGAGTTTCCGTTCTGCTGGCCGACGGCGCCGAGCTTGTCGTTGTGGATGCGCAGACGGTCGGCGTAGCTCACGGGGCAGCGGGCGATGTGCAGGTCGTCGGTGGACTCCCAGAAGGACATGGCGAACTTTTGCGCGCGCAGCATATCCGGGTGAGAGCGTGCGCGGACCTGCACGGGGGTCCAGAAGAGGTCGATGCAGGTCGGGTCGTGGAGGGCGGGGGGCTTGAACTCGCGGTTCTTGTCGAGGTACTCGCGGGTCTCCTGGACCCATTCCTGGGCCTCCGCGTCTGGGACGACGCCCCTGATGATGGCGACGCCGTAGCGCTTGAGGCGGTGGGCGAAGGCGTCGACGCGCACGGGGTCGGATATGTCCGAGTAGGCGATGGAGGGGATGAGTTCTGCGCCGCGGGCCTGGATCTCGTCAATCTCGACGGCGAGGGCGGTGAGGAGACGGCGCCATGATGCCTCGACTGCGGCCTCGTGGCCGGCGATGAGGCGCTTCTTGACGCCGGCGAAGCGCGAGGGGAGGGGGATGGGCTCGGCGCCGTAGAAGGAGACGACGGGAGGCTCCATGTTCCTGAAGGCGCGTCGGTGGGCGGCGGCGGCCGAGGTGAGGGCAGCGGGGGGCGCGGGGTCTGAGCTGGAGGTGTGCGTCCTCCGAGGGGAGGGTGCGGCGGAGGAATGTGTCGTGGGAGGGTTGCTGTTGCTGGTGCTGTTGCTGTACTTGTGATGATGGGTGTGGTTGTGGTTGTGGTTGTGGTTGAGATTGTGTTCCGACGACGACAGCGTCCTTGCGGGCGTGCGTCTTCGGGGCGTCCTGTTGGAGGTGCTGGTCTCGGCGGCCAAGCTGGCAGCAGCGGCTTGAGACGCTCTTCTCGTGAGACGCGGCGTCGGCGACTGCGACTGCGCGTCTGGTGGTGTTGGTGTTGTGGAAGTGGTGGTGGTGGTGGTGGTGTTGGTGATACTTGTAGGACCGTGACCGGCGCCAAAAGCTGCAGCTGCAGCACCAAACCCGAACCCGTGGGCTGCTCCTGCTGCCAGTGCTGGCTCAAGTTGACCCGGCGGGGTCCCCTTATTAATCTTGGACTTCCGGCTCGGTTTGCCGCCCCGGGATCCCTTCCCCTTCTTCCCCATACTCAGCTTGACCGTTTTAGTCGTGGCTGCAGCTGCTGCTCCCCCACCACCATCAGCAGCAACAGCACCCTCCATCCCACCATCTCCCACTCCTCCGAGCACTCCTACTCCTCCAACTGTCAATGGTGTTGCCCCTTCTAGCCCTCCCTCCCCAGCTGCGGGGGGCGCTTCTCTGGGGCCAGCGGCCCAGCGGGCCAGCATCATCCGGGACGAGAGCCTGCTTCCGGGCCCTGTTCGTTTCGCCTCCTCGGGTCGGATTCGTTCTTTTTTTTCGATTTGCCTCCCTCGCTTGGGGGGAAAGACGACCCTTGGCTTTCAATCGGAATGTCCGCACACCATGCGCATGCGCATGCGCATATGCGAGAGGCGTCGGTTGATCGTCGTGAGTGTGCAAAACACGCCACCACACTGGGTTTGTTGTCAGGGACACGTGCTGTCGCCCTGTTTCATCAATCCTCCGCTCCGGGCTTTCTTGAACGAGCGATCAAGCGACCCTCCAGGGTTGCGTCGTGTGTTGTGAGCGAGCGGCCTGGCTGACTCCGTTCCTGGGCGAGATTGGAGGCCTTCTTTTTCGACCGGGGTGGACAGCCTGAGTTGAGATGGTGACCCCTGGCTTCTTTCGGAGTGATGCGATGAACCGACGGGAAAATGCGATACCCGAGGCTTCACTCTCTGAGGCGACAGAGAGAGAATATGTCCTCAGAAACGCCTTCTGCTGTGCAATGCAGTCCAGTCCAACAAGTGACCCAACCAATCCAACGTTCAACGTCCAACACTCGGCGTTGCTCTGATGTGCAGTGCAGCTCTGCCGTGCCGTGTCGCCCTGCTCTGCTGTGCTGTGCTGTGGAGAGAATCCGGTCCGGTGACCTTCCGTATGAGGGGTGTGACCGCCAGGGGACAACCGGAGTGCGGTGCACCGAGTGAGAAAAGGCCTGGCCTGGTCGGGGGAGAGGGGAAAGTTGTTTGTTGGTAGCCGTCCGTCGAATCTGATGCCGTGTCTCCCGTAGTCGACCTCTTCCTCCACCTGTCCTCTCTCTCTTGTGTTGTATGTGTCTGTCGTATGTCTCCGTCTAGGCCTGTCGTCGATATCGACTCGTTGTCCTCGTCGATGTGCTCGGTACTAGTAGTCTGGTCGGCCGGACCATTGGAGAGACCCTTCAAAGACCAACCCTCCAGTCCGTCCCGGGCCCTGCCAGAGACCGGGGCATCTTCTTTAAGGACTTTCACCATCACTACGAGGTAGGGGGGGGGTGGCAGGAACGGGCGGCGTTGGAGCGCCCTCCTTGCCTCCCAGGGCCGCCGTTCCCACATTTGCGCTTTTTCCCATAGAACCAGACCAGACCCCTCCGGCCTCCCGGGGACCTCTCCTGGGCCCTGGGGAAGGAAAAAACTGTACCGGTACGAGTGTACGGCCGCCTGAAAAGGGCGCGCAGCATACAGCCGGCGGCTGGTCCACCGTCCGTCGGCCTGCTGTGGCCGGCCCTTGATAGCTTGGAAGGGAAGACAGGGCCGAGCTTTCGTGTATAGAAACGGATGGCGATAGATTGCCCTCCCCTCCTCCTCCTCCCTCCTCCTCCAGTACATCTCCCCACCCCCCTTGCCCCAATGCCACACCTGCCCCCCCCGGCCTCGCATGCTTGGGTCGCGTAGAGGCTGCTTCCCGCCGGGCCGCCAGACCGTCGCCGGGTAAAGCGTGCGGTGGGGGGTCGGGGATCAGGGGTCGCGCATTGGTCAGTCGCTGTGCAGAGCCTGGGCCCCTGAAGCCACTTGCACTTGCTCACGGTGGACGGCCGGGGGCTCCGAGCCAGCCAAGCCCATCCCGGTACACCCTCTCTTCCGGCGCTGTCTCTGAGCAGCATCCAGTGTCCACTATCCACTATCAATGTGAGTGAGTGTCCCTGTACGAGGAAACGAGCACTCACATCTATTTCGCCGTCGGGTGTCAGTCTGGTAGATCAGTCCCATGGGGGTGCTCTCGCTTCTCGAGATCCAAGAGACGGGGGACCCTGGCCTCAGACCGTGAGATGGAAAAGCTCGTGATCGTCCTCCCGTCTGGCCCGTTGCCCACCGTGCATACACTCAACCTGCACAGCCCTTTGCAAACGGTGCCGCCGTCGTCGGAACCCGGCAACCCAGATGCGCCTCCGGGACACCGCACCATCTGCCCGGCCACCCTCCAAAAATCCCGTCCGAACGCATCGCGCATCGCATCACATTCCCGCCGAACAGATTCAGATGCCCATCCCGTCCGCCCTCGATGGTTCATGTTAATAACCTGCCCTTTCGCCACCGGGATCATCGCCCCATCTTCCTCGAGCTGACTCCAGTCTTGGTCTGGGCTCACCCAGCATGATGAGCCTCGCCACCCGTCGTGGCTTCGCCGGGCCTGAAGTGCTGTCCAGTGTTGAATGTCTGTCCATGTCCACCCAGAAGATGGCCAGAGCTTCGGATCATGGCCCGACGCAAAGGGCTCCCGCTCTCGCCTGGCGCTCACTGACTGGCACGCGCCCAGCTGAGCCCAGAAAAGCCCGAGGTTTCTCCCACTCCAGTGTCCCGCTGCTGACGGCCCTTTTCTGGGGCCCCCCAAGGTCCCCTGGACTCCTCTCTCCTCCCCCAAAGACAGCTGTGGAGACCTGGCCGGGATGGACGGGACAAGTCCTCGCCCTGCTCCCCAACTCGCGTGCTGCCACGCCATGAGCCACGCCCACATGCCATCCCGCGTGACAGTCCTCTCTCTTCACCCCATGGCACTTGCACCCTCGCCCCCCAGCGGCTTCAAGTTCCTGTCCCACAGGCAAGCCACCACGCAGCACCTCATCCCGCCGGCCGCCTCTCCGTCCAATCACCATCCCTCCCCCTTCGTCCCAGCACGCAGGGTGAAAACCTCCGAGAGCCCACGCTTGGCTCTTCCTGGGGGCCGCAGCGGCCGTCTCGCCGAATCATGCGTCGCCGCCCAGAATGCCTCTCTCCCCTCGAGCCGGGGACTGGGGGCTCCCAAGGCCCCTTGGCCCCATCCAAAGTGACGGCTTTCCCGCCGAATAGGCGTCTGTCCAGATCTGGTTACCTCGCCTTGCCCAATCTCATCTCGTCCGGAATGGCTCAGCCGCCGCCCGAAAAGAGCAAGAGAGGCCATCTCCATCGTCCTCCATCGTTGCTTTGCCGTGTCCTCCGCGCTTCCCAATCTCGCTCTCTCGTTCGTTTCGGGCGTCGCATCGTGAAGCCCGTAGTCGCAGATAGGCCCCGGCCCGTCCTGCAGAAGAGAGCTGCAAACACATCTCGATGCAAGCACGGAGGCAATCGGACCCCTCCCCTCGGCCCGCGACGCGACGCCTGCCCGCGAAGGAAAGATCAGCACAGGAGTGAGCCTGCCTAGTGCCCACCCCTCTGTCTGGCGGAGCTAGAGCTGACAAGCTGCACGCGCCGACAGCCCGCATGAGACGAGCCCCGTGCTCCGACGGAACTCTCCCTTGGCACAAGCCCTGGTGAGAGCGAGCCCCTGGCTTGCCTGGCCACGGAGCCAGACGTGTCTTTCCCTATCAAATCTCGTCAGCCGTGCCGTCCTTCCATCGACGACACGACGGCTCTTCCCATGGCCAGCTGATCCCAGTTGTCCTGACACCGCGCCTTGCTGCTCACGTCGACGGAGGCAACGGCAACGTGCTCTGAGGACCGCCCCTGTCTGGCCGTGTACCCATATGCCTGTCCCAAGATTAGTATCGTCAACCCCGTGACATGAGCAACGCTCGGGAAACGCTCGTAGCTGGTCGGAACGTCGTATACCGAAGGGCAGCAAAAAGACATGGCCCGCTCCACGGCCTGCTCACCCGACCAGCCTGTCCTGGGGACAAGGCCCCCCAAATCGCAACGGCAGCAGGTCTCTCTCTCCTGCCTGGGCGCCTCCGTATCATCCCTCCACCGTCGACCCTCCCTCCCTCCCTCCTACGACGACCTCGCCGGCCAGGCTTCCCTACGCAGGTGGACGGAACCTCACGCACAAGTCACCGTCACTGAGATGGTGGGCATCAAACGCCACAAGGTGCACCTCTGAGTCGGATTCGGGCTGCGGGTGACGAGTCCCGTCTGTCGACATGCCTCCCTCACCGCCATATCCCGGTCCCAACTTCGCTAAACATGCAGTGCTTGCCCAATATGAAAGCCCGCGCCCGTTCGCCTCGATGTCCCTGTGACACAGAATCTATCGCCTGCCACCCACTCGATGCAACTACGAGGACACCGGTGGAAGGTGTCTTGGTGTCTTGCCCCTTGGCCGCCGGCCGGCTCACGGACGAGATGCTGCCGAGATTCGCCAACACGCGGCCGAGATGAGGGGGCCACGATATGAGATGTCGAAGTAGAGTGGGTGCCGCACCTGTTGGTATTTCGAGGGGGGCACGCGGACACCCCTCGCCGCCCCGCCATGGGTAAGAGGCTGCTTCTTGTCCCTCGGAGTGAGTCTCTCGGCAGCCTAACAAGGCGATACCGCGAGTCAAGCCTGTGCATCTGAGGGGCTTTGACTCCTCCGTTCGAAATCTCTTCTTTGGAAACCTCGAGCAGAGAGATACAAGCAACAAGGGGCGGCGTCACCCGGCCGAGCTTCTCCGAGACGAGCCTGCTGCGAGGCCCTGGTCGAGCACGGCACATGACGCGCCTCTCCAGCTCTCATCACACTCGCCGCCGTTGTCTCACGTCTTCGGAGTCTGAATTGCTCTTCCTCTTGGTCGTTGATCTCCGCTTCATGCTGCTGGCGGACGCCTCACCCCCGCCTGGGACGATTTCGTCACGCCGAGTGTGGTGAGCGGACGTCGATAGGAGACCCAGCTCCTGCCAGGCGCCCCCCTGGAGGTTTTGAATCGCGGCGGCGTAGGCATCGGCCCGCTCATGCGAGAACTCTCCGCCCAGATGGCTCAGCTGGCTGGTCTGGGAGGGCTCGCTAACCTGACTCTGGCTCTCGAGGACAGTGAGATCAAATACCACCATGCCGCTATCTCCTGCTTGTGGATCAGCCTCTGCAGCGGCCCCGATGGAGCTGTCGCGTGGCAGGCTCTGCTTTTCTCTCATCGGAGAGGGAGTCGAGGTGGGCTGTGAAGGCCCATTGGTGATGGTTGTTTCCACGACGACCACCTCCACGGACTGCTCCCGGCTTCGGTTCGCTCTTCCCTCATGCTCCCATGCCAGCATTTCCAAGAGTGCATCGTATTTGAAGTCGCTACCCGAGCAATAATCTCCGAAGAGATGCTCAATGGTGATGCCTTCTTCCAGCCAAGTTTCCGGGTCTTCAGTACATGGCCATACGTCCTTTGGCTTTAACAAGTTGACGAGATGACATAGCTCCCGATACGAAGAGTGTCGCGAGTAGGGAAAGTGTATGGTTCTGGGCAAAGGCCCTTCGCCGTCGTCCGATAACGGTACAGCACGCCCTTTGTGTCGTCGGGACGTGATCTTTCTTGTGACTGCCTTGACTATTGCTTTGGCAGCTGCTTCAAGATCGTCGTCGAGTGACATTGCATCGATGTCGAGGCGGATGCCTTGAGTGGCATGACGCGCCAGGTATGCCCGAATGTTTCCGATGGCCTTTTCGGCCTCTTCGTCCGACGCGCATGTTTGCCTGATGAGTGCTTCGACATCCTCGTCTTCCAAGGGTTCCAGCTCGACCTCTCGCTCTAGGTCCGTGGCGCCCCCGCCAATGCCCATCTCGAGTTGGTCAACGCCGTCCTCCAGATGTGCGATGATGGGCTGAATGGAAACGAAGGGGCCGGCCTTAATGACGTCGCAGTAGTTCCCCTTCTCGCAGCTGTGAAGTCGAACTTTCGTGTCACGCGTCAAACAGCCTGGCTGCTCCGCGTTTCCGCACATGAAGCCTGCCAGTGCCGCGGCCTCGGGGCAAAGATGGACAATGGTGTCGACGCCGCGGAGCTTGATTTTTGAAGTGAGCGATTCGTAAATCTTCATCTTGTACTCGTCGACGTGGATGCGGGTGTCAAGAGCCTTTGCGAGGGCGATCCAGACATCCTCATACCCATATGTCCACGCCTGGAAGTGGAAGATGGTGTCGGCGGGGTACCGTGCCACCTTGCGCAGCAGCTCGACGATGCCTTCTGCCTTTGTCTGGAACGGCTCATCCGAGGTGAATGATGTGTCCAGGTAGATCCGGTCGAGCGTCTTGATGCCGGCAGTGTAGCTGATGAGGGAGGGATTCCGAGCGAGCGCGTTGACGAACCAGGGCTCACTGCGGGTGTCACCCGTGTACAGGACGGCATTTGCACCATCCTCGAAGAGGAACATGACAGAACCAGGGCAATGGTTGGCGTCCAGAAGAGTGAATTGAATGTAACTCTGGTGTTCCAGCTCGAGTCTCGTCGGGGTGTCCAAGGGAACGGGCTTGATGATGTTCCGCAAGTCTCTGTAAGTGACAGAGCTGGTCTCGATTATGCCCTTGGCGAAATTGGTGCGGCACCAGTATCGCTCCAGACGAATGAGGATCTCGCGAGTGGCCGCAGAGCAGTATATGAAGGGCGCCCTGAAGCCTATCAAGCCCCTCAGATGGTCGCTGTGAACATGGCTCAGGAAGCAAGCCAGTGGCTTGGGACGACCGGGTTGTTGAACGAAGCAATCAACTTGAAAATGTTAGTATTTGAGGTCTTCGAATTTGTGTGTACAGGTGTCCACTGACCTCGTATCTTGGGGAACTCGGCGATGTAGCCATCAAACGTGGACATAGTGGCGAGATGCACGGGGTAAGCAAATCCCAAAACTTGGCAGGCTGAAAGCAAGATGCGAGAGACCAGGGAGCTGGAAAAAGTATCGCAGAAGCCAGGCAGCTCAGGATGTCTTTCTGCGAGGGTGCATATGGTCGGACTGCAGTGTCTGGTTGTTGATGGTCAAGTGGTGATGCGGTTGTTTGGTGCTTGGCAAGATTGCTGAAGAGAGATCGGAAGAGGGGAAAGGATAAGGACATGACAAGTCAGAGAATAGAACCTCCCCAGCTCATTTTCATATTCCGTTCATGTCAAAGAGGGAAACTGAAAGAAGACTCGCGACCCCCCATCCCGAGACATCGTGCGTCGTTGGATGGAGGTGCTTGAAGGCAGCTACAGTGTTTTGGAGGGGGTCTTTCACACCGTACCCGCTTCATCAGGCAGCTGCTGACATAATTCTTATCTTATCTGGGGGCAGGGACTGTCATGTGACCTAGGCCGTTTACTGTCCAAGGCCCGCTGCCATTTCCAGGTGCCTCAATCATTTCGTGCTGCTTTGTTTGTCAACGTCTCGAACACCCAGCAACGGTCACGATGTTGCCGCCGCGGAAGGCACACTGTCTAGATTCTGCGATACTTGGAGTCTTGAAGCATACAGAGTTCCCCATCTGATCGGATGAGATCCCCCGAGCCGACCGCCTTCCTGTTGTCACCGCTCTCAATCCTGGGCTCTTTCAAGTTACGCGGATTCTTCATCATGATTCTCCTCTCCTACGCCCGACTGCGGCCACCCAGATGCAGGAGGCTCGCCTTTTAGGCAATCTCTGCAAAGTTTCTACACTCTACCACATCCTAGTCATGGCCGGAGAAATTCATACGCCGTCGGGCTGTTCAGTGACCCTCTATGGAGACCAACATTCGCCAAACCACACGCCCGACGCTTGACCCCGCGAGCCCTATGCCGTAGTCCCGGTATCTCCTCCTCCATGCCCTTACCCCGGATTACTCGAGCTCAGTCAGCCCCTTCTAATAGATTAAGCAAACGACGCACAGTGCCCCTCCCGGTGGCAGGGCACTTTAGCCTGTGGCGGCGACCCCTCCAGGCCTCCTCCCAACCGTGCGGGTGACCTTTTGCTCGCCACACATTGGTCGGCTACTGTCCACGCATTTTCCCAGGTTGGGAAGTCCGGATCGACTTGCCGCGCTTTTCCCCATCTCTGTGGGGTGCAGCCAAGCAAAGGTACGCTGGACGACACTCCGCCTCCCGCATCTGGTCGCTGATGTCTCGCGGGCAGGCCAGGGTTAGGGCTGCGTGAGGCTCTTGTACTCCTTGATCGAGATGTGTGTCGGCCCTGTCCTGGCAGGGCCTAACGACGGGATCTACGTTTGGCGGCACAGCTCAGCCCTTCGGGAGAAGCACTCGACGGGCATTCGCCCTTACAAAGCCACGGCTCCCTTTGACGACACCTTCCTCGTCCGTCCGTCTCTTGCGGGGGCGGCGTTTGCATCCGAACCAAACTTCGGCCCCCTGCCTGCGTTCGGTGCGACATCAATCAAGCTTGAAGTGAGCTCGTTCGGTCTCTCGTATATGAAGAAGCCCCTGCCGCATCCCTGCCCGCTGCCACATCCTCCCGCGACCGCAATATCTGGAGTCTTGGTTCGCCTGACACTGTACGGCGCCTTACCGCATGCGGCGCGGAGGATGGCATCGCATGTGCCACTTTGAAGGTGACACGCCGGCACATGGCCCTCAGACCCAAGGCTCAGGAATTTGCTCATCCGCGGCGAGAAAATGCATTTGCCACGCGTTGCCCGACGAGGTCGACCTTGGGCTCGGGGCAGCTTCACCTTTAAAGTGAAGCCTGCGTCGCCGGATTGAACTCCCCTCGTGGTCTTCTGGTGTCTGCATCGGTATCCCTCCCTTGTTCACATACCGGCCGCCATCATGTTGTTCCTCACCCGTGGCTCTGCCGTCGCGGCGGTCATCCACTCTCTCTGTAAGCCTGCCCAGGATGCCGCTGGCCCCTGATACCGGCTTACTGACCCGTGACAGTGTTCCAGGCCGTGTTCGCCCAGTACAACCCGACCCCGTGGACCTCGCCCTCTGGCGTCCGATACCAGCAGTTCTTCCAGCCGCGGATGAGATGGGGTTACATCTTCCCTGCGAACGCCGCCACTGTGGATGCGGATGAGTTCATCGGCTTCTTTGTAGGTGCCCCGCAGCCATCCACACTCCCTCACATGCTGACCCATGCAGGAATGTGCCACCCCCAACGGCCCGGAGCAGGGCTGGTGCGGCATCTCTATGGGAGGCACCATGGCAGGAAGCTTGCTGCTTCTGGCCTACCCTCACGAAGGCGAGGTGCTCACCCAGTTCTTCGGTGCCACCAGCCAGGAGAGTGCCTTCATCTACACGGGAGGAAACCCCACCATCGTGAGTGCAACCTCCTCATCGGCGCCATTGTCCGCATTGCTGACCACAAACAGACCCAAATCTCGTCCTCGGTCAACGCCACCCACTTCACCGTCGAGTTCCGCTGCCAGAACTGCCTGAGCTGGACCATCGACGGCGTCACTCGCCGCGCCTCTACGGCCGGCGGCGGCTGGGTCCCGGGCATGGCCCACTCCCTCGCCTCCCCCGGCGGCAACCTCGACTGCCCCGATGAGATTACCGTTCTGCAGCACACCTCCCAGACCATCTTTGGTGGCCCGACGAGCCCCGGCTGGTTCGACGCCAGTTACGCCAGCTTCGCGGCGCTGGCCACCGACGTCGTCGAGGGCACCTGCGGCGGCTCCGGCACCCCCACCACGTCTGCCGGCGCGTCCACCACGTCCGGTGTCCCTACCACGACCGCCGCCCCTCCCGCGTCGGGCGTTCCCGTTCCCAACGAGACCTTTGACTACGTCGTTATCGGCGCCGGTGCAGGCGGTATTCCGCTCGCAGACAAGCTCAGCGAGGCTGGCCACAAGGTCCTCCTCATCGAGAAGGGACCTCCGTCCACCGGTCGCTGGGGCGGCACTCGCGGCCCCGCTTGGCTCCAGGGCACCGGCCTCACTCGCTTTGATGTCCCTGGTCTCTGCAACGAGATCTGGCACGACTCGGCCGGCATTGCGTGCCGCGACACTGACCAGATGGCCGGCTGCGTCCTGGGTGGCGGCACTGCCATCAACGCAGCACTCTGGTGGAAGGTGAGTGCCTAAGATGTTCTCTTGCAGGAACACACGAAACTGACCTGGCGCAGCCCTATGCTCTTGACTGGGACTTCAACTTCCCTGCCGGCTGGAAGTCGACCGATGTGGCCGCCGCCACCAACCGCGTCTTCTCTCGCATTCCCGGCACCACGCGCCCGTCGCGCGATGGTCAGATCTACCTCCCCAACGGCATGAACACGATCCGCGAAGGCCTGCGCTCGTCTGGCTGGAGGGACATTGACCTCAACGCCAACCCCAACCAGAAGAACCGCACCTTTGGCTACACACCTTACATGTACGCCAATGGTGAGCGTGGTGGGCCCCTGGCCACGTATCTCGTGACGGCCAAGGCGCGTTCCAACTTCAAGCTCTGGACCTCGACGGCCGTCAGGAGGCTGGTTCGCTCAGGCGGCCACGTCACCGGCATCGAGGTTGAGCCGTACCTCGACGGCGGCTACCAGGGCACCGTCCGCCTGACTCCCGTGACTGGCCGTGTCATCCTGTCAGCGGGCACGTTTGGCAGCGCCAAGATTCTCCTTCGCAGCGGTATCGGCCCGCAGGACCAGCTGTACGTCGTTGGCAACTCGACAATTGATGGCTCGACCATGATCAGCCAGGACCAGTGGATCAACCTTCCCGTTGGCTACAACCTCGAGGACCACACCAACGTGAGTATCTCCTGACGTGAGGGCCTCGTGCTTGGCTGACACCTTGTGTAGACCGACGTTGTGCTCCGCCACCCGTCTGTTCAGTTCTACGACTTCTACGAGGCCTTTGATGGTGGCGCCGCGTACCAGCCCGACATTCAGGCGTACCTGACTGGCCGCAGGGGCATCCTGGCGCAGTCGGCGCCCAACATTGGTCCTTTGTAAGTTGTCTGTCACTGGCTCCTGGTCGTTTGCTCACATGGTGCAGGTTCTTCGACGAGATTAGGGGCTCCGACGGTCGCGTCCGCCAGCTTCAGTGGACGGCGCGTATGGAGGGCAGCCTGGGAGAGGACCAAGACCCCAAGGCCATCACCATCAGCCAGTACCTGGGCCGTGGCGCCGTGTCCCGCGGCCGTATGACCATCACGCCAGGCCTGTCGACCGAAGTCTCCACCCACCCGTACCTGCGCAACGAGTACGACGAGGAGGCGGTGATCCGCGGCATCGAGACGCTCAAGAAATCGTTGGCCAACGTGCCCAACCTGGAGTGGCTGCACCCTGCACCCAACATCACGCCGAGGGACTACGTCAAGGGATACCTTGTATCGTGGGCAAACCGCCGGGCGAACCACTGGATCGGCACTGCCAAGCTGGGCAACAACGACGGGCGCATCAACAACGGCGACTCGGTGGTGGACACCAACACCAAGGTATACGGCACGGACAACGTGTTTGTTGTCGATGCTTCCATCTTCCCGGGCCACGTGACGACCAACCCTTCGTCGTACATTGTGGTGGCGGCCGAGCACGCGGCATCGCGTATCCTGGCGTTGGCGCCGGCTCGTGCCGCGGCGGTGTGGGAGCAGTGCGGCGGACGCGAGTGGCGCGGCGCGTTCCAGTGCGCGGCGGGCCTGACCTGCAGGGTGCTGAACCCATACTACTCTCAGGTAAGCAGCTTTTACCTTTCTGACAACAAGCATAAGCTGACCGATTCTAGTGCCAGCAATAAGGGTTACGAGGGGATACGGAGGGAGGTGATGGAGGTGGTTGGGGCGATTACGCTCAACAGTCGTTTGACTTTTTTGCCTGTACATAGCTTTCGTCTATCGGGGGAGATTTCTCCTGCAACAAATGTGCATATTGATCTGGATCTGCGTGGTGTGACGTCGAGCGAGGCCAATGTCGAGTCAGTCGGGTGAAGGAAAATGGAGTCAGAATTGTAGCTCCTGACGTCACATTGGAGAATCGGAGATAGGGGTCTGTCGGCGATGAACGAGGCGACGTCGGGACGAGCGAGGGCCAGAGTCAGGGCCAGCGGCCAGGATCAGGCCACGGGCAGCGGTCCTATTTCATTAATCCAGGGCGAGACTTGAACTTTTCGGAGGTTTTATCAAATGGCCAGATCGTCCGGCACTCACTCGGGATCTTGAAGGGGCGGTGGAGTGGCCACCGGGAGGAGACACGGAAGAAGTGGGGCGCCCGACCGGCGAGACCGAGAAGAAGAACGGGATGACTTGCCCACGTGTTGGAAAGAGGAACACAATTGGGAAGAGGGGAGCTTTGAATACCTGAAGAGGAAGTTGAAGTTTGTCGAGTCGATGGACTGCAGATATTTGACAAAAGATCTGCTGCAGGCCACAGACGGTCTTCCGAATGAGGGGTTCATGACAAGAGTCTTCAGAGATGGCGCCGCTTCCTAAAGAGGCATTGTCCGCCAATCCACGTCTGGCGTGGGAGGTCGCGCCCCGCTTGTCAAGCTCATCCCATTCCATCACCAACGGACGGCCAAAGTTCTCCTGGCCGCATCGGTCGACCACCAAGTCCGACTTCCCACCGGCCGAACCACGTCATGTGGCCCAGGAGCGGGCAGACGATGCCATCGTCGTGTCTCTCCTCATCCGAGCATGCCGCGGCCTCGAACACACACAGGCGAAGAGAACCGGGCCCCTTCTTGGCCCTTTTGATTGATGTCCCATCCATCGGGCCGTCTCAGATGTGGCCCCTCCCGTTCGAATACAGCGTACCCACAGGAGGCTAAAGCGTCGAGGCTCCGCAAGCATGCGCCGCCGCACACTGCATGGAGGGGACTGCCGGAAGCGGGTGAAGCGACAGAAAACGAGGGCCGCTGGCGCCAACGATCCGGGGAAAGACGATTGAGGGGGTAAGACTGCGATCGGGGTTGGGGACATCGGTCGGTTGCCGCCATGAAGAGAGAAGCAACGTGGATGTCTACATCATTTTGATGCCAGACTGCTCGCAAAGCCTTGGGAATATCGCGGCTCTGCTCTGCCCCGGTTTTGGATCCACGACCCGGTCCCTTCGCCGCCGAGCAAGTGACCGAACTGCCGATGCAGGGCCCCCCATTAAAGTGGCTCCCTCGCCCCGAGAAAAAAACAGCGAAAGGCCGACAAAGCAAAGCAGCGGATGCCCATGATGGCAATCATCTCGCCATGTCGGCGTCGGCGTCGGAGGAGGCAGGGCGGACGACATTACGGACCACAGTTTGCTCGGTCATCCCTTCGCCCTCGATGATGACGCCCTCGAGTTGAGCGCCCAACTGCTTCATACCCCGCGGCGTTAGCAGGTCGTCCGGCCGGCGAACCATGGAAACCTTGGCACGACGAACCCGGGCTGTGGCCCCCAAGCCCCCCCGGCGGACCGGACCCAAAAGGCGAGGAGGACGGCGACGGGTGATGCACCTGCCCACTTCACTTCCATCACCGCATGCCCTCCCGGGCCGTCACACATTCACTTTGAGCCAGCGGGACCCGCAGTTAAACCAACAGCCCCCGTAAAAGGGAACCTACCTGCCCTTTGGGACGGAAGGAGAGAAGGGGGGGCGTGTCATTCACTTGCTCTTCCTTAACACTCTCGTGTTTCCTGCCATCCTATCCATCGTGGCTCTTCCATCCCCCGGGTCCTCCTTCCACACCCGACTCTCCCACCCATCATCCCCTTGAAAAGTCTTCCTCCCCCTCCATCTTGTCCTGTCTCTCCTCTTCCCCCCCTCATCTCTCCCAGACATCCACAAGAGTAGCAGACTACCACAACCAACCACACACACCCATCCCATCCATACTCATACTATCAAGTATCCCCATCCCATCATAGCACACATACCGGCACCATGGGCATCTTCACCCGAGCCAAGCCTCAGCCTGGCGAGGACCTTGACGTCGCAGACCGCGTCAAGGCCCAGCAGCGCATCACTTTTGCCGCCTGCATGCTCGGTTTCGTCGCCAGTATTGGTGGCTTCATGTTCGGCTACGTCAGGTCAGCTCTCTCTCCTCTCTGCTCGTTTTCACGGGCTATTCTCTAACACCCTCCAGTGGTCAGATCTCCGGCTTCTTCCTGATGCAGGACTACATCAACCGCTTCGGTGACCCCAACGCCGAGGAGCCCTTCTCCGCCGCTCGCCAGGGCACCATTGTCGGTCTCCTCTCCGTCGGATGTCTCTTTGGCTGCCTCGTCGCCGGCAAGCTGGCCGATGTCATTGGTCGTCGTCTCACCATCTCTGTTGCCGCCTTCTCCTCTCTTGTCGGTATCACCATCCAGATCTCCTCGGACAAAGCTTGGTACCAGTTTGCCATCGGCCGTCTCATGTATGTGCCTCCCTTGCCTAGCTCCCGCAGATCCCCTGCCCCTCGAACTAAAGCTTACTGACTTTCCAGTGATGGTCTTGGAATCGGTGCCCTCTCTGTCGCTGTCCCCATGTACCAGTCCGAGAGCTCCCCCGCCATCATCCGCGGCGTCATTGTCGCCTGTTACCAGCTCTTCGTCACCCTTGGCATCTGGGCCGCCGAGATTGTCAACTTTGGCACAGAGAGGATCGACAACAGCGCCTCCTGGCGCATCCCCAACGGTCTCGGCTACGCCTGGGCCCTGATCCTTGGCGCTGGCATTCTCCTGCTGCCCGAGAGCCCTAGATTCGCTTTCCTCCAGGGCCGCGAGGACGAAGCCCGCGCCACCATTGCCCGCCTCGCCGGCGTCGACCCCCACCACGAGAGCGTCAACCTTGAGATCAACGAGATCCGCGCCAAGGTCGACGAGGACCGCCAGTCCGCCGAGGCCCGCTGGTACGAAGTCTTCACCGCACCACGCATGCTCTACCGCATGATGCTCGGAATCTGCCTCCAGAGCGGCCAGCAATTGACCGGTGCAAACTTCTTCTTTTACTTTGGAACAACAGTGTTCAAGGCGACTGGAATCAGCAACAGTTACGTGACGCAGCTCATCCTGGGCTCTGTCAACGTTATCTGCACTTTTGGTGGTTTGTACGTGGTCAAGAAGGCCGGTCGTCGCAATGCTCTGATTGTGGGCGCCCTCTGGATGATGATGTGCTTCCTGTGAGTTACAAGCTCGATGGCTGCTCTCTCAATTGATTGCTGACTTTCCCAGGGTCTACGCCTTCGTTGGCCACTTCCAGCTCGACATGGCCAACCCGATGAGCACCCCTCAGGCCGGTGCCATTCTCATCGCCTTCTCCTGCCTGTTCATCGCAGGCTTCGCTACCACCTGGGGTCCTCTCGTCTGGGCTGTCGTTGCCGAGCTCTACCCTGCGCGCCACCGCTCGACCGCCATGGGTATTGCTACCGCCTCCAACTGGCTCTGGAACTTCCTCATCTCCTTCTTCACCCGCTTTATCGTTGACGCCATCGACTACCTCTACGGCCTCGTCTTCGCCGTCTGCTGCCTGGCGCTTGCCATCATCGTCTTCTTCTTCCTCAACGAGTCCAAGGACCGCACCCTCGAGGAGATCGACACCATGTACCTTACCCACGTCAACCCCATCACATCGAGCAAGTGGGAGGGCGAAACTGCCCACGCTCACAAGGAGCACCGCGATCATGCCAGCAGCGCCGATCGCACCGGCAGCACCGATAGCGCGGCTGCTTAAACCTGCCTTGGTCCTACAGGTCGCGAGTTGTAGAGATGACCACTCGAAGTTGGTGGAATCGGCTGCATTTGTTTCAGGTCGGCTGTTTCTGGAGTTGTGCTCATGGCCTCATTGTTTCACGGGTACCACGCGAAAGGCGTTTGGCGAGTTGTATGAGTAGCTTCATGTCATGATACCCACGATAGGGAATAATCGTATTCTTCGGCAGAGGTCCTGGTCGTGATGTCGACCCGGATGTGAACTGGAGCTTCAATTGCCCAGAAGTGAAGCCGATCAGACTCGAAGGAAAGAGTACATCTACCCCTCATCCACCACACGCAGATGATGGCCACATGGCTGACCCGGGATGTAGACAAACTAAACACCACATTCTCGAATCAGGAGGCAGACCGAGACGACCCCTCACGAACCCTCGGCCTAGCCCGACATTCACCGGCAGATGGTGCCCCGGGTGTTCCGTGTCATAAGACCTCTGCTCCCCCTTCGCCTTGTCTCTCCCCTCTCTTTCTCCTCATCGCAGCCTTTGAGCTCGTCGATGCCGCCAGACTTTCAGGTCCTCACCAGACTATCAGGACACATCCCATCAGACTTTCAGGTCCATCCAACATGCCCCCCGCCTCAGCCAAGGCCAAAGCCAAGTACCAGGCCGTCCTTGACGACCCCATGCGGCGGCAGACGTCTTCGCGTTTGTTCACCTCCGCTTCATTTACGTTCATGACTGATTGTATTGGCAGACTTGAAGAACCGCGAGGTCGTGACGAGGATTCCCTCGAGCGGTTCCGAGGTGACGAACGTTGTCACGCGCCGGCCTAGTACGAGTAGTCAGACGGGGTCGAAGAAGCAGCCGATTAGGAGTATGATTAAAAGTTGGATTTCGCTGCCGGCGTTTTAGGGAGGGGAGGGGGAGAGGAAGGCGTTGGACAGATTGTATGGTCTTTGTGATGGTTGATGAATGATGATATGGATTGTTGCGTTGATGCTGGCGATGTGATGGAGGCGTGATGGAGTGCGAGCGGCTGGCGAGGGCAGCACCTCGTCTATGTCGCTGGAGTGCAACGTGCTGATATCATGCACGTGGTCAGTCAGAAGCAGGAAGACTTGATCGAAATGCCTCCAAGGGTCGAGGCGCAACGCAGGCAGAAGAAGAACAACTCGATTCACAGCAAGCGCATCATAAGGCCCCAACGGGCACACAGCCCTGGCCTCCCATCCGTATGTATGCCCAGTGACTGACACTCCCAAAACCAACGCGCAAACGAAACCGAAAACAGCAACCCCCCACGAGGGACGACGGAAAGACAACAGCAACAAGAGAGGTATCCGGCAGCAGAAAACAAATGCGCGCGCATGCGCAACTGAACATCGTGGCAGGCGCGTGCCCAGCGTCTACGAGTGGCGTAGGCGCAAGCTGTTCATGACTTGGGGGACCGTTAGGCGGCAACGGCGGGCTTGGCCTTGGTAGTCTGCAAATGTATCGTCAGCAAAGTCCATCCATGGACATAAATGCGCAAACACATACCTTGGTCTTCGGCGCGACCTTCTTGATAGCAGCCTTGGCCTGTATTTCGTCAGCATCATCCCCCCTGCGCGCGCGTCGGCCTCTCGCACCTTGGCGACGGGACCGGGCTTCTTGGCCGTCGTCTTCTTGGTCACGCCCGCGGGTTTCGCGGCCTTTGGTTTCGCGGCGGCGGGCTTCACGGCAGCGGCGGGCTTGGCCTTGGGCGCGGCGGGTTTGCGGGTGATGGTGGGCGCCGTGTCGACGGTCTGGAAGACGCGGGGGCGGGCGTTGCCCGTCTGCGAGCGGGTGCCTTCGCGGGCCATTTCGGATATTCTGGGAGGTAGGATGGGGTTTGTTGGATGTCTGCGACGCGAATGGAGATGTTAGAAGAGAATGTCGCGAAAATGGAGGCGAGGAGGGAAGGCTTGTTTTGATCTCGGGCACCTCTCGTCGCAAATTGCGCGCGCGCGGAGAAGGGGGGATGATGATGGGATGCGACGGGAGGGGTTGGGCAGGGACGGCTTACGCGACTGTATCTCAAGGAGAGGTAGACGAGCTTTCAAAGCCGATTTTCGTACGGAGGAAGTGTTCGCGACGATGATTTTGGTGTCGAAGAGGGAAAAGTCGGTCTGGTTGTGCAGGGAAAGGAGATGGAAGGTGGTGTTGTTGTTCGAGGGTGGTGCGGCGTCATGTGTGTCGCGACGCGGGCTCAAGCACACACACACACACACGCAACCCATCTCCCGGGCGGCCTTTTTCTGCGACGGGACGGGCAGCACTCGCACACCCCCTACCTAGCCGCTGCATGAGGATCCATCGGGGGTGACGCCCGCTGTGTGTCCTGGCAGGCAAATGCGACAGGCGCCGGGCCAAAAGGGGGGAGGGCGGTAGGGCCCATCTCCGGGCCTCGCCTCGCCTCGTCTCGTCGCATCTCCCATCTTCCACCCTTATCGCCCTGCTGTCTGCTGTCTTCCCTCGGTTGCGCCCCGTTATTTGTTGCCGTCCCAGCCTCGGGCGTGGACGAAGGCATTGCGGACCGCGTTTCCATCGTAAACACATCGCGGCCACAGGCAGAAGCGACGGCCCTTCAATGCTGGATCATCATTGCGACACGCTTGAAGAGGAACAGAGAAGGAGGTAAATAGTGTACGAGTACCTAACATCTTGGGTCACGGTCCAGACCCAGCGCCGGTGGGGGATCGTAACACAGGCCGCCTCAGGGTTCAGCGTGGCACCCCGTCTGCCGTCTCCACATGGTCCCCAAGCTACCCCGCAATCCGTCAAAATCCCCTGACATCAGACACATGTTGTGAAGCTATTCCGAACCTCACCCACTCCATCAGTGGCTCTCTCGCCTCTTGATGCCATCGACTCAGCCGTGACGAAACCACTAAGACGAGGCAATCAGACGGTCAACCTTGACACGAAGGCGGTCCGAGTCATCGAGAAGGTCACTGATCTTGCCGGACAGCTTCTGATACTCAGCCTGCGCCTTCTTGAGTTTCTTGGTCATGTGGTCGCGAGCCACCCTCAGCTCGTAGACTGGCATCTCGTCCGGCTTGATGCACAGACCGTCTCCAAGCTCTTGGCAGAGTATGCTCCTGGCATTAAGCCAGCCGCCCTCCTGGTTGGCCGCCTGGACAAGCTTGACCAGCTTGTCAGTCTCACCGAGGACGTGGGCGTGGAGATTGATGCTGTAGAGGTAGCGTCCCTCGAGTCGCTCCAGGGCCGTATCCACTGGGTCATGTTAGTTGGCGCCATCTTCAGATGGATGTTCCCTTCGGGAGACTCACTCTTGTCCATCTTCTTGTTCGCCTTGGAAAGCTTCTCGTTTGCGACGTGTGTCAGCTTGGCGCTGTGCTTTTGCTGGCGCTTTGCGAAGAACCTCTTGAAGAAGCCGGCGCGGCTGGGGACGGATACAGTCGTGGTCTTCTTCTCGTCAAACATCTCGTCGTCGAAGCTGCCGATGAGTGTGTCGACGCTGACGTCGTCGCGGAATGCCTTGAGGCCCTTCTTTTCGTCGTCCATGTCGCCGCTGGCCATGTCCTTGCCAGTCTGAACGGCCAGCATGCCCTTCAAGGCATTATGCATCGCATCGTTGGCTCTGTAGAGCGACGCGACGTACTCTAGGGCAGCGGCGGCTTCGCGATCGTGCGTGCACTTGGCGATCTTCTTGACGGACTGGCAGGCTGCGCGTGTGGATTTGGCGAGGGAGTCGCGGTGCTCAACGTAAGCCGAAGCATCAGAGGTGATGGTCAGAGGGTTGGCCTTGAAGCTTGGATCGCTTCGCCACTGATCGCAACGTCGTCCATCAGTCTGAATCCTAGCACAAGGACGTGGGTCGACATGCGTACCTTTGAGAAGAAGCCCTCCAGGTCTCCCATGGCAGAGGGGGCGCGATACTTATAACAGTTGGAAGGGGTCAAGTACCAGACATCGTTGGTGCGGGCCGTCTTGGAGTAAGCCAGCCCGACAGTCCACTTGAAGAGGCTGTCCGTCCAAATGAGGTTGCGGTGCTGGGTCTTCACAGAGACGCTGCAAAAGGCACTGTAGATCATCCTAACGTCCTTCGCAGCCTGAGTGGCTGTAGTCTCAAGGATGTCCTTGTGGGTAAGGATAACCTGCGGAACGAGGGTAAGCTCTTGCCGGGAACGGGACGGGGAATGGGAGCAGAGACCTCGAGATAGACCATGCGATCAGTGCCAATGGTCGCAAGCGCTTGCTTGTTTCCAGCATCGGGCTTCACGACCCATCTGTCGAGCTTGCGGGAAGACTGCAGCGCAGTTACAACCGCCGGCAGCTCGGGCGAAGGTCGCTTGGCATCCGTCGAGAGGAAGTTGAAAGCGAACGTGATGGCAAGCTCATTTTTGAACAGGGGTCCTTCCGCCTCGGCGGTAGAGGGAAGGCAAGGCATCGTGAATGGAGGGCGGATGGTTTGCGGAGGAATGGAAGTTGAGGGGAAGAGGAAACGGTAGCTCGGGTGTAAAAGGGCGAGCTGCAAGGCCCTTGTACTGAGAGAGAATTCGTCCAACTGGGAGTGCTAGTGAATGGGAAACCTTATGATACCTGCATGGCGGGTGGCGTTGGAAGGAGCCTTGGGGGTGTTTCGTTGAGGAAGGGGCGGCATCATGTGACGTACCTTCCTCCCCAGGCTACAGAAACCCGCCGTTTCCACCTTCACAAAGAATCTGTTCTGTTGCAGGTATTCTTCCTTCCATTTCGAATACTGGTACCTGAAGAAGGTGCCCAAGCCCGAGAAGGCTTAAGATCAGTTGGCAGGTGCCCTTTTCATCGAGGCCATCACATCTTTGATAGCTGGAAGAACCATTCTTCTCGGCGGGAACGGATGGCCAGGTAATGTAGCCCGAGGTCAAGCTCAAAGTACACCCTCCAGCCAAGTGCATCAAACCCAAAGTTAAGCTTGTCTCATCATACAGCCAGGCTGCCCCAAAAGCTCACGTGCAGGAGACAAGCCACCTTGATGTCATAAACGTGGTCATTTCTATCTCGTCGGTATCTTCGCAATACGCCCGCCGCCACGGACCACCCTACGCCTTGCCAGCCGATAGCTGCGCATCCTCGCGCAGGTTCTCATTCAGCTGATCCCGCGTCAGGCAGTTCTCCAGCGCAAAGCTGGCCGCCAGCGCCTCGAGCTCATCCTTCGTCTTCCCCGCGAAGAGCTCCGCCATCTCCCAGCCGTGATACTCGCTCAGCAGCACCTCGCGCACCGTTCGCTCCACCTGCCTGTCGAACGTCCAGATCTTGGGGTACTTCTTCTTCAGCAGGTGCTCCGGGATCGACTCCTTGAGCTTGCTGATGAACGGCTGGTACACCGCGTCATCAATGCCGCTCTTGCTCGCGACGCCCCAGAAGTCGAGGCCCAGCTTCTGCTTCTTCTCCACGAATGGCTGGATCAGCTTCATGTACGGGCTCTCCGGGTCCAGGTACACCATGCCCTGGTAGCCAATGTCCTTGTACAGCCAGATGCTCCACGAGACGTCGTCGAACTCGCGGTAGATCTTGAGCTGCTCCTTGAGCAGGGCGTAGCGCTTCTTGTTGGTGGCGGCCGCGTCAGGGTCCGTCCGGGGGTTCTGGTAGACTGGGCCCCATTCGCCGTTCCAGATGGGCACGTTGGCCTGCTGCATGTACTCGACCTTGCGCTTGAAGCTGGCGCGCAGCTTCTTCTTCTGCTCGTCAGTGCCCTCGTACTGCTCTGGGAGAGGGAAGCCCATGAGCGAGTAGTCGTGGCAGCTGTACACCGTGTTGGGCAGTGGCTTGTCGACGGGGAAGGCGGAGAAGTCCATGGCGTATGTGTTGCCGTCGAGGAAGAGCATGTGGTCGGCGTCCTTGGCACGGATCGCCTTCTCGGCCCGCTCGTACCACGCGAGGAGCCGGGTGTGCTTGGGGTCCGCAGGCTCGTTGAGCGGGTTGTAGCCCGCAATGACGGGGTTACCGGCGTAGTGCGAGGCGAGAGCCTCCCAGAGCTGGATGGCGCGGTCCTGGAAATCGCGGAACTCCCAGAAGAGGGCCTTGCTAATACCCGAGTCGCTGTGCCAGTCCTGGTTCTGGCCGCCGGGCACCGCGTGCAGGTCCAGCACGACGTAGATGTTGTACTTTGCGCAAATGTCAACGATGCGGTCCAGCTGCTCGAACCCGCTCTTCTTCAGCACGCTTGGGTTGTCGTCGTCCATGAAGTGGCGGTAGTTGAACGGTATCCGCAGGCAGTTGAAGCCGAGCGACGCGAAGAGGGCCGCGTCGGCGTCTGTGAAGAAGTGGTAGATGAGGCGGTCGAAGAAGAAGTCGGCCTTTTCCTGGCCGAGAACCTCGGTGAGCGCCGCGCGGTGCTCGTGCTCGTGGCCCGAGTAGCCCGTGATGAAGTTCTCCATGTTGAGCATGCCGCCGAGGCCGGCGCCCTTGAGGACGACCTGCTGGCCATCGCTGTCGACGATCTTGGTGCCGCTCACCCGCAGCATGCGGCACGGCGGGTTGACATGGTCGTTGGTGGTGGTGGCCGAAGGCATGTTGAGAGAAGGTGTGAGGTGAGGTGAAGGGGAAAGGGGGGAGAGGGAAAAAGGGGTCGATGAGGTTGAGCCAGATGAGACCAGGGAAGACTTGAATTTGTGCTTTATACGTACCCTTCCACCTCAAATGCATATTACTAACGCGACCACATCTCTATCTCCGCCGTCTTCCCGCTCCCCTCCAGTTGCTCCTCATCGGCATCCTGGGGCGGATGGTTGTCCGGCGATCCTCCCCCACACCTCGCCTCTTAACTGCGATACTCCGCGACGGTCAACTCCAGTGGGGCACACACCTGACGGTAATGCCGGTAGCTCGGCATTCCTCCGCAATAGTGCATGAGGCCCAGCCTATCTGACTCGCTCAGGGGGTCCCATGGGGCTGGTTCCCGTCTCCAGAGCCCGGACACATCCGAGGACAAGGCCGAGTTCGTCGATACAAGATGGAGTTCGATCAGGCTTGGAACCACGTGGACTTCAGGCTAAATGCACATTTCTCCAGTCTGCTATTTAGCCTGAAGTCGTGGACATCGGGAGTTTAAATCGGATCATGATGTTTGTGGGCCCCGATGTCAGGGTGTCGATGTCAGCGTTCCACTTGTACATGACAGAAGTTCAGCCCATGGCGCCATACAACCCCCATTCAAGCATGTATCTTGTTTCCTCGAGCTCGTGGACCTCGCCGCTCCAGACCTCGTGCAGCTGCACCACGGCTGACACGGCCAGCGTCCAGCCGGGGGCATAGTGAGGCAACAACCGGTCCCGTGGCCTCCCCCCTCGGACCGGTTGTGGAGCGCTACCGCCAGCAGCGCCAGGGCGCTCCTCGAGCACGATTGCATCATGGGGAAGGTTCCGTGATGTCTGTGCCTGTACCCCGGTTCGTTGACGGCCAGCCGCAGCGCGTGGTGATCTAGGGCCTTCTGCGCCAGGGCCGTGAACGGGGCCAGTATCGAGGCCTCCAGGGCCAGGTGGTCAATGTGTGCCACCAGGAACGGCCAGTAGATCATCTCAAACAGGTTCTGGCTGTGACCCCTGAGCACGAAGCGGCACACGTCGTCGTCCTCGGGCGGCGCGTCGAAGGATAGCGTCGGCGGTAACGAGTTGATCCACTCGTGGATCTGGGCCTCGTATGCAGGCGTGGCCGATGCCGCGGCGTGCAGGAAGGCGAGACGCGTGGGATGGGTCTTCTGCATCGTCTCCAGGTCGTCGCCGATGCGGGCGGCCAGGCGGCGCAGGGATATCTCGGCAAGGTAAAAGTACCACGACGTCTGCTCGCGCTGTTGGTCGGGGGTCATCTCGGAGGCGTCCCCGGGCCTCGGCGCAGGAGGTGTGGGGAAGAAGGACGGGTACAGGTTGACGCCGTGGTCGTTGGGGGAGAAGTCGGCCATGCGCATAGCACTGCGCAGCTCACGCTCCGACTTCCACGCCGACCAGTACACGGCTTGATGAAGCGAGTCAAACTCGTGATGGCCCCGCGGGGTGGCGCCCGCTTGTTCCACGGCGGCGGCGAGGTGCTGCTGCTCTTGAGAGAGGAAGCGGAGCTGTTGGCAGTGCGCGAGGGCCTGCACAAAATACCGCCAGGCCTTTGTGGGCTGGAAGATGCACATCATGAAGACGCCTGACAGGAAGAGGCACTGCGGGGCGAGTATGTCGTCCAGACACAGCAGAGTGCCGATGCGCTTCTGAGCCGCATGGAAGAAGGACATTGCGCTGCCGTACGCCGGGGTGCCGGGCATGGTCTCGTAGCTGGGCCCAAAGGGGGTGGCGATGGAGCCCAGGGCGCAGATGAGCAGGGACAGACACGAGTCGGGTGACCAGTCGATGCCATTGAGGATTGTGGACTCGACCACGCGTCGGGTGGCGGCCTCGTCAAAGATTGGGTTTTTGACGTGAACGTATTTGAAGAAGCTGTTGAGCAAGTCCTTCACGCGAACAGGCTCGAGGTCGACGCCGCCCAGGAATGAGGACGCCGGCGAGGTTGAGGCTCCTAGGAGCGGTGGCGGAGGCTGTAGCTGCTGCTGCTCAGGGGAACGACGGGCCCCGCTGAAGCATGGCCATGAGAGCACGGCGTCTAGCCCCAGCGGTACGACCATACCCATCTCAATGGGGTGAGCATCGCGCCGGCCAGCACTTTGCAGGGGCTCCTGGGCCACGACCCTCATCTTGTGGTACGGGTCGTCCGACTCGCCCCCTAAGGATGCAGCCTTCAGGAGCTCCTCGAGATCGTCTAGCCGTTCCAGGATTTTGAGGCTCGCCGGGTCGAAGCTGGACAGGTCCACTGGTGACTGGATGCACGTAGCTCCGACCTTGAGGCAGAAGGAGCACGACGGCTTGAGGTTGTCGCACTTTGTTCGGCGAGCCCGACACACCTGGCATGCTTTGACCGCGCGGCGACGCTGGTATGATGCCGTCCCTCGCGGAGGAGGTCTCGAATTCCGCGCGGGCTGGGCGGCTGTGGTCTGACTCTGAGGCTCCTCCGTCGTCGGGGAGGGGACTGAGGCGCCATCGTCGGCTGGCGGCGGCTCCATCTTCTGGGGCCGGGTTCGGATTCTTGCGGGATGAAAAGAGCGGGTGGTCCGGGGTATGAGCCGAGGGGGGGGGGGGGGGGGGGCGTTTGTGCGGGATGAGACGCGGGATGCTCACCGATGATGAGCACAAAGTGATGATGATGGTCGTCCGGGCGGCGAAGTTGTGAGGGGCCATCTCAAGTCTCGCGGATTGTCGCTTTCTTAAGGGCCAGGCCCGGAGAAATAGGGAGGGACTAACCATTCTAGGCATGGCGTCTGCGAATCACGAGAGCCACCGCGGTCTTCCAAGCGGCAACAAACGACTGACTCGCAACGACGCTATCCCCGGCCGCGGAGTATCGCCCCTAAACACCACACCACCACCATCCATGCCAGCCCGCCGCAACCCATTTCCCCAGATCCCAAGACCCCGGACGCTTCCCCCCTGGCCCCAAGGTTTCCCTAGCGCCGGGCCCACGTTCTGGATTTCTCCCCCTCGGTCAACTCGGACGACGTTCGGTCCAACGAGCAGAGTCAGACGACGTGATCGTGGAGGAGACTGAGACGAGGATATAAGTTCCGGGGTCCTGCCCATCATTTTTGTCTCCCCCGGACTCAGACGCTGTCGATCATCGCGCTCGCACTTCCTCCCCCAGAGTTACCCCGGAAACAACCATCTACCCCCAGATCCAAGTCAACCGTCACCATGGACAAGATTGACGGCAGCGAGACCAATGGCGCGGTTCAGGCGACCGTCTCCCACCACGACGCGAAGGAGACCCTGACCTCGAGCGCTCTCCAGGAGGAACACGACTTGACCCTGGGAGAGGTCTTCAAGAACCACAAGCTCATCGTATGGTGGTGCTTCTATTGGGCCATGGCTGCCATTGGCTGGTGAGCAGCCCCCTTGCCCCCTTTTCCCTACCCCTGAAGACACCCGCTAACCTACTTCCCTCCCAGGGGTTTCGATGCCCAGATCAACGGTGCCATGATCGGCGTGGCTTCTTTCCGCCGCGACTTCGGATACGTCCTCGACGGCGAGGCCATTCTCCCCGCCGACTGGCAGACGGCCTTCAACGCCATCAGCGTCGTCGGCCAGTTCTTCGGCGGCTTCATGGCCAGTGATCTCGCCGACCGCATCGGCCGCCGTTGGTCCCTTCTCGCCGGTGTCATTATCTGCGCCGGCGGTGCTGTGGGCGAGATTGCCAGCGAGACTCGGGTCGCCTTCCTCTTCTCCAAGCTCATCATCGGCTGGGGTCTTGGCTTCTACCTCACCCTTGCGCCTCTTATGGCTTCCGAGTTGGCTCCGGTCGCCCTGCGTGGCTACGCCTCGGCCGGCATCAACCTCGGTATCGCCCTTGGCCAGCTCATCAGCAACGGCGTCGTCAAGGCTTTCGGACAACGCGACGACCGCTGGGCCTACCGTGGTCCCTTTGCCACCCAGCTCTTCTTCGTCGGCTTCCTCCTCGCCTTCCTGCCGTTCTCCCCTGAGAGCCCTTGGTACCTCGTCCGCAAGGGCAAGAAGGAGGCCGCCCTCAAGAACATCCGCAAGCTGTTTGGTGCCAACTACGATTCCGAGAAGCGTCTTCTCGCTGTTGAGGCCACTGTCGAGGCCGAGTCCCTGAACATGAACAAGCTCGCCGGCGTCGGCTTCATCGACTGCTTCAAGGGCACGAACCGACTCCGCACCGGTATCTCCATGGGCGTCTTCGTCTGCCAGCACGTTGTTGGTATCGTCTTCGTCCTCGGTTACTCGACCTACTTCTTCCAGCTGGCCGGACTTGACGTCGCAAAGTCGTTCGATCTCGGTGTTGGTGTCACTGCCTGCGGCGTCGCCGGTAACATCTGCTCCTGGTTCGTCGTCGAGCGCTACGGCCGCCGCCCCATCTTCCTCGGCGGCATGGGTGGTCTTGCGGCTCTTCTGCTCCTCATCGGCATCATGGATGTGGTGCCTACTGCTGGAGCTGGCTGGGTTCAGGCCGGTAGCACCGTCGTGTACGCCTTTGTGTACTTCATGACGATCGGCGCCATGGCATTCGCTATCCTCGGCGAGGTCTCCAGCACCGTCCTGCGCGCCAAGAGCATGGCTCTGGCTACTGCCACGCAGGCTATCATGGGCATTATCATGTCTTTCGCCATCCCGTACATGGTCAACCCCGACGAGGGCAACCTCAAGGGAAAGGTCGGCTTCATCTTTGGAGGTCTGTCGCTTTTCGGCCTGGTTGGCGCCTGGTTCCTCGTGCCTGAGCTCAAGGGCAAGACTTTTGACGAGATCGACCGGCTGTTTGCGGCAAAGGTTCCCCCTCGCAAGATGGGTAGCTATCAGGATGAGGACTAGTCGTGTCGACTAGGGTGCCCTGATATCTTGGGTTTCGAAATCTTCAAGTTTTAGTCATATTCAAAAAGAACTTTTAGCAATTACATCAGTGAAACCATGCGCATGCGCCGCTCACCTTGCCTACACACAAACACAATCCTAGCCCCACGTCTATCTGGACACATTTGTGAGAATGAAGCTACGTGTGCTGAGGAATGCTGCCCGCAGGCTGCGATATCAAGCATGGGCCTGATTGTCCTCTCGGTCCCGCAACCTAGCAGTCTCCGCTTCCCTTCCAACGCCGAGCAGTGGCTGTCCTTCCAGCGTAAGGTCAGTGTGTCCATATCTGATCCTATGCTCCTTCATCATGATGATTATGTCCATGCCGTTCATTCTTCCTGTAGATGGCGGCAAGTCGATGAATCTAGAGTCCCTCACCACCGTCGACGTGAAGCCAAGGACTTCAGGCCCCCTCGCCAGCCATCGAAATACCATGCTTGCGATGCCTGCAAGGAGGAGAGCCCCGCATGATATGCACCCTAGCGTAATCCACAGCCTGGAAATCGAGTAAACCGTGATTGGGGTAGTTGATGGTACTCCAGCAGTAATGTTGTGTGTCATGGTGCTGTTTGGAGCTCCAGCACTCGCGCCAACTGCGGCTCCTTGCGTCTGGCTGAGCAGAAGGTAGGTGTTTAGAATTTGGCCAAGCCTCTGACTAAAGACAAGACGATCCAGAGTCCTGCCCTCGAACAGGTTTCCGTAATGGCTGAAGGCGGTGCTGGCAAGACTGGGGCTGCTGAGGTATGCCAGCACAAGATCAGGACGCAGGAGTCTTGCTGTTGATTCCGGCAGATTGCGGGATAAACAACCCCAGACACTGGGGAAATTGAAGTGGGAGATCTTCTCGGATGCGTGTCTCTTAGTCGACGGACGCTGGGATGTGACTTTGCACTTTCGAGTCGAGATGGAGTCGGGTCGTTCACAGACAATGCTGGACTCCACATATACCTGACGCACGTCGCACATAGCTCTCAAGTGGCCTAAAGGGAAATCTTTCTCAAGATCGCGGTATTGGCCTTGAAACAGAAGGGTTGTGTCTCCAAAGCGAATGTCCGACTCGTCGATGAACCTTTCAGGGCTGTTGTTGTACATGTCGATCTGCCGGGACAAGTCTTCCTCTTGAGATTCCGACAACTCATGCTGTCTGCTTGAGGAGTCATTGGTCCAGTAGCTGTTCACGAAGTTGTTGACAGCTATTTTCCACTGATGCAGGATCCCCGGGTCTGTTGTGCTAGCCGTGCCCTGCCACGTGCCGTTTGCAGCTTTAGGCCAGTCCCAATATATGTGCAGATGATCATAAGCATTGACAGTGATTTCGTGGCAGTCAAGCTGAATGTACGTCGACTCGACGGATAAGGTCGTGTTGCCTATGGGGATCTGGGCGATGGGGATTCCGGCCAAAGAAGAGAATTCCTCGGCTCCAAGTGGGGCTACGAGGCCATCTCTCCAGAGGCTCTCCTTGTTGTCGTCTGGTCCATCTCCCGTTGGGAGATAGGGAATCTTGATGTTGCCCCATAGATCCATGGGGTCCAGCTTTGCGGGCTCCGGTGCCATGAGGAGAGTGGTGAAGAGAAGTTGCAAGTCGGCAACGAATCTTTGACCAATTCTGAAGCTTGGGTCGTTGTCGGGGTCAGCACAGCCGCTCTCGTGTAAGTTGTCGAACCACGCGATGTGACTTGTCGTGTTTTTGAAGGAGAGGCGGGAGGTAAGAATGCGCAAGATAGATTGCGAGCCCAGCGGGGAAAGTGTCCAGAATAGTAGCAATGATAAACCCAGGGGGTTCAGGGAACGGAGCTGGATTTGCGTGGTAAGAGCAGAGCCGACAGTGCGGCTACCAAGCAGCTGCTCAAGTGAGCCGAGGGTCGAACCAGTCTCGAGTTTCCAGCGTGATGCCTCGTACATGAGCCGCCCGAAGATCGAGGCTAAGAAGATGGGAAACAGTGTTGCGAGGACCGCCATAGCATTCGCCCAAGGAAAGCTGAAGCTGGATTCGACATCTTTTCCATCCAGCTGATGTAATGCTGTCATGAAACCGAGCAAGGTGAGAGGGACCAAGATGGAGATGACGTCGGCAGTAACCTTCCACGGATCCAATTTGTTGTCCATCATTCCGAAATGTGGTTGGGAAGCTTTGGATATTATTTCTGAAGCCGCCGATGGGTTACTTGGCCTTGGGCCATCCCTGTTTGATGCCACGTGCGGCAAGGTAAGTGAAGATTCGGAAGAGCGCTTTGTCGAGCTCTTTGCCATTTTTCGATATGCTCGAGGTGCAGAGTATGACATGCGAATGGAGGTCCGGGAGCAATGGTATTGATTACAAGGTATGAGAGTGCGGAGGGCAGATGTTGTATTGGGGGGATGGGGCTGGAGCCTTATCCGGGTCGGTGCAAGAGGCAGCCGAGCAACGAGGCGTTAGATAGCCGCCTGCATAGCCAATCCCTGGCTTTTCTCGGGAAAGATGAGAAACTCGACCAATGGATATTGTTGTAAGAAGAATGCCAGCGGCAGGCAGGCGCTTGTGGCACCCAGCGCCGATGCCTGGTAGGCGCGCGCGACGCTCGCTTCGATCTGGTGCCTTAATCAGAAAGGGGAAAATTTGTCTCGCTGCAGCTACATGTATCTTTTGATCCCAATACTCAGTTTTTGAGATTGCTTTGCTTCCATAAACTTACTCTTCCCAGCTTACGTACCTATGAGTATAAATTGTTCAGTTACTCCCGTGGTGGGAGTGATTCGAGCACTACCTTAGTTCCCAGAGCCAGATCGCACAACATTTTCGTCGAGTCAATAGCAACCCCAAATCTGTTGGTAAGCTGTTTGCACTATTAATTGTGTGTCCTCTCAGTGCATCTCCCGAGCCAACCGCTCACTCCCATACAGCTCCTGCGGCGTTCTAGTCCGGCCCGCCACAATGCCTCCATCTCCTTCTGTTCCTAATGCTTGTGGGGCCGGCCAGCCCTGCTGCTGTTGCCACCCACCACCTGAGCCGGCCAACTCGGTCGACCCCGGGGATATGGCCTTCCCCTGAGCTTGCCAGGCATACCAATCGCCGCCCACACCCGGATGCGGTCCTTGTTGATCGGGGTGATACACCATGCCTCCGTTTCCGCTGTTCTGCTGCACAGCAGCGGCCGAGCTTTCGCGGTTCTTGCGGCGGCGGCGAAGAAGCCACCAGACAAGTGCCCCGACGAGCAAGAGGAAGACCACGGGTCCTGCGACGGCACCTGCGATCCAAGTAAGGTTCTGCTTCTCGCCGCCTTGTGCCGGGGCCCCACTGGGTGGTGGTTCGTTTTGAGATGTGCTGCTGGCGCCAGCGTTGGCTGTTGCCCCTGAGGAGGGAACGTCGGTCGGTGTTGGTGATGATGCTTCTGTCGGACAACCCAGGTTAGCTATGCGCGAGTCTTCGAAGTCACTGACCACACGTTACCTGATGTTGTCTCTACGGGGATGTGTACGTAGAGTGTATTTGCCTGCCAGTTGTCGCGGCACTCTACGAAGAACAGGGCCTCATCGGCGACTTCGCTCTTGTAGGTCTTGTACACCGAGATGCTTCCGCAGGCCGAGTTGCTCCCGCTTGCAAACAGTCAGCGAGACTCGGTTCCTTCTTGGTCAGGTGGTCGTACCATGCCGAGTAGCCGCCTGCTCCGTAGATGGACCCGTTGTCGCAGCTGGTGAAAGGCAGACAATCGTTTGTACAGCACTGGCCGTACCCGCTTGTTCGCCGGACGCTGCTGCCGGCGCCCACGCACTTTGACGCCTCGGCTGGGAAGGAGGCCTTGTCAGTAGCTGTACGAACATAGGCGCCGATCCACGGCGTACTTACTGACGGTGCCCTGGATGTGCCAGCCAATGAACTCGGGCGAGGCCTCGACGCTGGCAAGAACTTCAGCGTCCGTGGAGCCCACGACAATGACGCGGTCGGCCATCACAACGTGACGATGGAAAACGTGGAAAGCAGAAGGCTCTGGGACTCGGGACGTGGGGTGCATCTGCTCTTCATATGGATCAAGGACCGGCGGCAAACCTCGCGGGCCTAGCCGAGGGGGCAAGGATCAGGCAAAGTGTGGCACAAGAGCACCGGTGGGCCATCATTGGAGGATTCGCATATGCTGCGACGATGCGGGTGGCTAGCTACATGAAGAGGCGTACATCGGTTTGCGTGATAGGCTGGATGAGGCAGCTGAGATGGTTGATCCTTCGAGGTCAGGGGTCAGGGGTGCTTGGTGGGAGAAGCAAAGGGGAGGGATAAGGTATGGCGCAGCGATGCGACCGATAGCCTGCAGGATGCACGGTAACCCGGTCTTTGGAGGATGCGGAATTTTTTTCGTCTTCGTGCCTGTGACCAGCCTCGCATGGGGAGTCATGAAGATCCCCTCGTCGATTCGATGTTCAAGATGGACGTTGAAGCGGCCAGGGCCGGGGCCTTCACGTCCCTCGACAATTGGAGGCGGAGTTTTGAGAAGACCTTCTTTGTAAGACGGCCCAGATATCAAGCCGTCTCATTTTCATGACCAGAGCTTCAAGTGTCCAGGCCCGATGTCACGGCATGATGTCAGCGATGAAGAAGATTCCGAGTTTGGTGACTCCTCTGCAATTGAAAGGGTCTGCTTCAAGATTAATATTCGGGTTTGCCATAGCAATTGAACCCCACATTTTGGTCGAATTAATGAAAGGTAGGTAGTACGCTGTCGCTTCCGCTGAACTAGACATCGCCATCACGGTGCATCACCATCGGATGAATCGCTCAGAACCACCCCGCAAACGGAATAACCATCCTCCCCGCCGCGTTGCCGCTGACGGTCTCAACAGGCGGTGCTGTCTCGGACGGGCTGCTCTCCGGCGGTGCGGTGATGGAGGAAGAGGAAGACCCCGTCGCAGAGGGCTCCGAGGCGGTCGAGTTGTCGGCACCAAAGGTAGGCATGGGGATCACGGGGGTGTCGAGATAATCGGTAACGGAGGCGACGGGGCGGCACGTGCCGTCCTGGGCGACGACGTCGAACGCGGTGCTGCAGCTGGCGCCGGCGCAGCCGCTGCCGTCGCAGGGGAAGTCGAGGAAGACGGTGGGCACGGCGTCGGGGCACTCGCATGAGAGGGTGAGGGTCGACATGATGATGCAGGCGGGGAGGATGCAGGTCGAGCACAGTTCGCGCGTTTCGGTGACGGTCGGGCAGCCAGCGATGGAAGGCTGTGAGACGGCGGCGGTGGGCACGGTACGGGAGGTGACTCCGAGGCTCATGATCTCGTCGGCGTGGCTTTCGGTGCCGTGAGCGCTGGCAACTCCGAAGCTGGGAGAGTTAGCGAACATATCGTGCATTTCTAGGGTTGGAGGCACATACAGCGCCAAGAGGGCGAGAGGAGCAGACAGCTGCATCGTGAAAAGAGAATGTGAGGGCATCAAAAGTCGCGGGGAACTCGGAGCTCGAACAAGGATCTCATGTGAGGGCTGGCTCGTCAGCTCAAGTACTGCTCCCGAGGGGCTGGGCCACGCGGCGTCTTCAGCCGTTCTATTTATTACCCCCGCCGGATCCCTCCTAAATCGAACTCAACTTCCGGCCGTTTTCCCCGCAAAGCAGCGCTGCGCTACTCCGGTGTCTGCTGCCCACGAGTGGTGTGGGAGCACCGATCACTGCGAATCCCATCCTTGGCCATGACCAACCGGTGGTCCTTCCGCCTCTTCCTGGCCTGTCAACTCGGCGATCAACCCTTGGAAGATGACCCCTGTCGGCGGCGGCAGTCCTACGAAGCCGCCGCGTCTGGACCAGTCCCGGCCCGCCGTCAGGCGGTCATGCCACCGTTGGAGGGGGAACGTGCCGCTTGATCCTCGCTAGGAAGCCCGCCAGCCCCCAATACGAGGTCGCCAAGTTCAGGTTTGACTGGCCACCGAACAATGGGTGAGACCGATACGAGGGTGCTCATTGCAGCCTAGCAGGGCATCCATCTCATCGCATTTCTCCCTCGGTTCTCTCCCTGGCGACATCACCGCTCCTCATCCTCATCCTGCTTCCTCTGCCCGAATGCCGGCTGTGGCACCGAACCGTACGGCAGCAACCTGACCATGTGTCGCCTTTCCCCGTCTTTGAAGTCAGGTACGGCGCTGTGCGCTGCCGTGCGCTGATCCCACACGACGACGGTCCCCTTCTCCCAGCGCACGCGGCAGCTAAAGTCCATACTGCGGATGTGGTTGTGCAGGAAGCCCAGCAGCGCGTCCGACTCCTCAGGGAGGAAGCCGTCGACGCGGCGTGCGATGGTAGGGTTGACGAAGAGCGCTGGGCGGCCCGTGACCGGGTGTCGGATGACAAGTGGATGCGTCGTCGAGACAGCCTCACGGAGAGCGCGCTCGGTGCCTAGGCGTGCAACTTCGCCGACCGATGCGGATGTGTGGAAGAGACGAAGCGGGTGCAGTGTCGAGCGGAAAGCCGGGGAGAGGGCGTCGTAGGCTTCAGTCAGGGAGGTGAAGGCCGTGTCACCGCCGCCTGAGGCTGGGGTCTCGAGGACCCAGAAGAGTGTTGTCGATGGCACGTTTGGCGTGAAGGTCTGGTCTATGTGCCAGAGGTCATACGTCGTGCGCGCACCGAGAAGCTGTCGCAGATTACCGGCCTCCTCGTCAGCGTAGACGACGTGGAACTCGGGCCCGGTGCCTTTGGGATAGCCCATGGTTGCGTGCTGGCGATCGGTCAGAGGGGTTCACGGACAGAGGTGCGAGATGCATGCCTGATGGAGAGGCCCATAGTGACGGGCAATCTCCAGCTGCTTGTCGAAGCCAGCATCCGCAAAGTCTTGATCTCTCTGTCGCGGGTGTCAGTTCATGTCGCCAGAGATGAAGCGGCGGAAGATGTTCTCACAAAGACGAGAACTCCCCTCTCGGCCGCCAGTAGCGCTACTTCGTCGAGGCCGGCTTTGGACAGCTGGCTCAGCTGGACGCCTCGGATCTCCGTGCCGATGCGAGGCGTAATGTTTTGCGTCGTGGTGCCAGGCCCCAGAATGGTCGACTTGTTCGATTGAGCACGAAGGCCGGGCTCGTCGCCCTCAAAGGCAGCGACATTGACGGTGGCGGCGAACCCATCTGGTCGGGTAGGCAAATACGCCGGGTACAACGGTTCTGAAGGCATGGCGAGTGCTTGTTTGTGTCTGAATAGTGTTTGGGTGAAAGTAACCGATGGACTTCACATCTGATATATCAACCGGCTACATCCCGCCTCACTCTATCGCGGCAACACATCTCTTATGCCGAAAATGGCGCGATAAGCCACAGGATCTATCGGTTCTTTCACCATCATCGGGGAGTTTAGAGGAAACATGCTTCCCGCTTGGCAATGGTCACCGCCACGCTTCATCACGGCAACACAACTCATCACTCCGAGATGGCGCGACATGCCACACGATCCTGTACTCCCTTCTACCATCACGGGAGATAAGAGGCACCATGCTTCCGTGTCCGTCAGGGCCGGCTCTCCTACGGAAGCATCACGACATCCGATCGCCGAATGGCGACATTCGCCGCATCGGCCCCATCGCCGACGCGAATTGCCCCGTACGGCACCTCCATCGGCCCTCCCCGACGCAGAAATCGATCGCCGACCGGGGACCGGGCGCCCGCGATGCGACCCTCGCGCCTCCCCGTGCCCGCGGGCTCTGCTCGGTCGGCGCCCTTCGCAATGGCATCATCTTATGGCGTATGTCGCCGTGCACTGGACGTCTGTCGGGTGGCTGTCGACTGCAGGCTTTTTCATCCCGACTCAGACCGAGCCTGGAACTTCGCCATACGCTTGAACAGTCCGGCGCCAAGTCGCGATATCATATAAGGTCTCGAGGGAGGAAGCTTGACTTTGCATCTCCAACGGCACTTCACCATTGTCGACAGAACCGCCATCTTATCGTCCCTTGATCTCTACCAAGGACTGGCCTATTCACACCTTCGACATGGCGACCAAAGAAACCGCTGAGGTCTCGTCGGCCTCGGCCTCAGCCGACAACAGCATCGCCGCCCGCCCAGAGTCCACCAGTTGGCTGGCTCGCGTGCACCCTTACTTCAAGGACCCGGAGCACGTTCTCGTCTTCAAGCTCGACACCCTCCTTCTCTCCTGGGCCTTCGTCGCCGGTCTCATGAAGGATATGGACCAGTCCGCCACCACTGCGGCCTACGTCTCTGGTATGAAGGAGTCTCTTTCGCTGTACGGCAATGAGCTTGTCCAGTTCACGACATTCTTCTCCATCGGCTACGCCCTCTTCATCGTCCCCTCGCAGCTTGTTCAGACCCGCGTCCGCCCCTCGCTGTGGCTGCCCATCTGCGAGATCATCTGGGGCGCTTTCACTCTGGTCACCTTTGCCGCGCGCAATGCCCAGACTGTCTACGCCCTGCGCTTCTTCCTCGGCGTCTTCGAGGCCACTTCGTGGCCCGGTATCGTCAACCTCATCTTCAACTGGTACAAACCCTCGGAGCTCGGCAAGCGCCTCGCCATCTTCGGTGTCAGCGGCGTGGCCGGCAACATGTTCCTCGGCATCCTCCAGGCCGCTCTCTACCGCAACCTCAACGGCGCCCACGGCCTCGAGGGCTGGCAGTGGCTCTTTATCATCAGCGGCATCATGACCATGGTCTGGGGCGCATACGGCCTCCTCATCGTCCCCGACACCCCCGCCACCTCTCGCGCCTACTGGCTCACCCCCGAAGAGCGCCTGCTCGCTTCTTCACGCATGACCGACGCCGGCACTGCCACCCAGGAGTTCATCCGCGGCCGCGCCCTCTGGGATCGCCTGCGCAACCTCTTCTTCAACCCTATCGGCTACCTCTTCCTCGCTGCGTACTTGCAGTTTGCCTGGTCGCAGCGCGCCAACGCCTACTTCCTGCTCTACCTCCGCGGCCTTCAGAACGCCGCCGGGGAGTCTCTCTACTCCGTCTATACCGTCAACCTGATCCCGCTGGGCGGCTACGCCATTTCCATCGTCTGCAACATTGGACTCAACGCCGTGAGCGACTGGAAGCGCTGGCGTTGGCAGGTCTCCGTCGGTGTCGCTCTGCTGCAGCTCGTCGCCACGGGTGTGCTGGCCGGCTGGCCCGATGACAGGGCTACTATCATGACCTTCTACTTCCTCACCTACGCGACCGCCGCCTGGGGCTATGCTCTGCTGGCCTGGCTTGCTGAGATCCTGGCCAAGGAGCCTGAGGCGCGCTCCGTCATCGTTGGTCTGGCCGTGACTCTCGTCTACGTTGGCCACGCGACCATCCCGCTGCGCGCCTGGCGCGTCAGTGACTCGCCCAAGTACCCCATCGGCTTCCCGCTGGCGGCTGCGTTCGCAGCGGGCAGTGCCCTGGTCATCGTCGGCATGATGTTCTACGTCAAGCATTACCCTGACCTCATGACGTACGGCTTTGAGTGGAGGGAGAAGAAGGCGCTGGCTGAGGCGAGCGGTGATGAGAAGCTGGCTGTGGACGATGCCGAGGAAGAGGTGGACAAGCAGCGCGATGAGGCCAAGCGAGCCATCTGATGACAGGGGAGTTAGCGGTCACATGCGCGGTAGTTTAGCCATAATTTCTGCCCATGGAAGGACCATCTTAGTCAATGATCACAGCGAAATATGTTGTCCAATTCATAAGCCAGTAAGAAATGGTTCGCCATGTGACGCGATGTGGAATTGGTGAATGTCAAGAATTCAAGTTGAGGTGGACTGAGGTGATGGACTTGGCCAAGTTTGGGGCTGGCAGCTGTGATCCGTGCGAGCTTTCATCAGCTGACTCATCCCTCCATCTGAAGCCCCACTAAGGACACCCTGATTGGCCACTCGGTGCTTCCCTCCAGCCTTGCAGTTGCAGCTCTGGTGGTTCCTTCCTTCCCAAGCTCGAAAACAATCAATCGCAGGCTTCACGCGCCTGGTTTCGGTTGGAGTACTCGATTTCTCTTTCATCCCCAACCGCCACATTCCGCGGCGCGCACCATCCGCCCATACTTTGCACCTCCTGCGACCTTTTTGTTTCAGAGGGAGAGGCTCATGCCCATTTTCCTTTGTTCTCTCTTCACCCTCGACCGACAACCTTGCAACCACCCAATTGCCGCGGGGCTCCTCCTCGAACACCACACAACTTACCAGGCCGACGCCTCGTGTGCCTCGATGTCAACCGCAACCTGAACTTTGAACAATCGAAATGGCAGCGGCAGCGGTGGACACGGCGAGAGTCGCCGGCCACCTCGGCCTCGACGAATCGATCGTGCAAAACGTTGCGACCGACCCGACCGTTGAGCTTGTCGCCTCACTGCTCCAGGCAGTCGTCGCCAAAGCCGGCGAATACGATGAATTGTACAACGCGAAACTAATGCTCGATGTCGAGCTCGAGAGCGCCCATCGAAGCGCCGAGGACAAGGTCCGCAGCGCAAAGGCGACTGCCGACAAGGCCCTCAAGGACGTCGAGGAAGTCCGCCAGAAGCTTCGGGAAGAAGGTTCGACCCTTTGCCAAATTCCCCAACAATGCCCGCGCCGGCCATTTCGTGCTGACAGACTATTTGCAGAAACCAAGCGACAGCAGATCGAGAATGAGTTCCAGACTCTCAAGTCCCGAGGCACCGACCATGACTCCGAGATCACCACCCTTCGCGACCGGATCGAGTCCCTTCAGTCCTCGAACCGCGCCAACATGGCTCTCCTCGAGTCCCGCAACGCTCGCGATGCTGAGATGGCCGAGGAGCTTTCCAAGCAGCACCAGAAGAACGTCCAGCTGAATAAGGAAATCACCACCCTCCAGCAGAGCCTCCAATCGGTGCAGGCCACCCTCAGCAGCGCCAAATATCGCGAGGACTCTCTCAAGCAGCAACTTGAGCTCTCCAAGCGTAGCAGCGACTGGTTCGAGACGGAGCTGAAGACCAAGAGCGATGAGGCCCTCAAGTACAGGAAGGAGAAGGGCGCCCGCATCGCCGAACTCCAGCGCCTCAACGACGACGCGATGTCCGAACTTGAATCTCTCAAGCGCAGCGAGCAGCAACTGCGAAGCCGCCTCGAAGCCGCACAGAGCAAGGCCGAGGAGGCCCTCACCAGGGTGCAGCAGCAACAGGAAGCCTTCGCCAGGACCGAGGAGAGCTACAAGCACGAGCTCGAGAACAAGCAACGTCTCGTCGACATGTCCAACTCGCTCACGGCCAGCCACAAGACCCGCGTGCAACAGCTCGAGAACGAGCGCGAGACCCTCACCCAGAACCACGCCAATGACATCAAGCGCGTACAGCAGGAGCTTGAGAGGGAGAAAGAAAACTGCCGCGCCTTCGAGGAGCGCGTCGCCCAGCTGGAGACTGAGATCGACGAGCTCCAGGTCCGTATGGAACAAGCTCCGCCGGCAGAGTCTGTCCCCTCGACGCCTCGCCCCAACGGTTCGCTCGCAGCCCGCGCCGCCTCGCCTTTCGCCACTCCCGGCACCGCTCGTGGAAAGTCTGCTATCACGGCCACCCAGGCCATTGATGAGCTCTACAAGGTCAAGGCTCAACTGGCGGGCGAGAAGCGCCGGAACGCCCACCTGTCTGAGGAGCTGGATGGCATGATTGCCGTTTTGGAGGCCAAGACCCCCGAGCTGGAGGAGCTCCAAGCCGAGGCCGACACCCTCCGCTCGGAGATCACCAAAATGTCACAGCTGTCGCAACAGAGCTACGAGGAACGCGATGCCGCCAAGAAGCTCGCCAGGCGAGCCGAGAGCAACCTGGCCAACGCCCAAGCCGAGAGCAAGATCCTGCGTTCTCAGGTCCGCGACCTCAGCACGCAAATCCAAATGCTCGTTTTCAACATGCACGCCCACGAGAAGGGTCTTGGCCAACTTACCCGGGAGGAGACCCTGCGCCTCGAGCAGCTGTCCCGAGGTGAGGTTACAGAAGACGCCCTGTCGGACATGTCGGACACGCACCAGTTCATCACGCAAAAGTTCGTTGTGTTCAAGGACATTCGCGAGTTGCAAGAGAAGAACCAAGAACTTCTCCGCGTCACCCGCGACTTGGCGGAGAAGATGGAGAGTGAGGAAGCGACGGCCGCCAAGAACCAGGCCGTCCAGGACCACGAGACCGTCGAGCGCCTGCAGGGCGAGCTCGCCAACATGATTGACGAGGCCAAGTCCCTCAAGACGACCATGGAGAGTTACAAGTCCGAACGCGACATGTTCCGCCGCCTGCTGCAGCAGAAGGCATCCGCCGGCGAGCTTGCCTCCATCCTCGGTAGCTCCGTCGATGACGACCAACGCCCGCCGCTTGCTAGTATCGAGTCAGGCCAGGGTGAGGTCGCCGCACTTCAAACTGCCCATCGCGAGCTTCAGAGCCAGTACGACTCCTTCCGCGACGATGCCGAATCCGCCCGGCAATCTCTCAAGGACCAAGTCAACCGTCTCTCGACAGAGAAGAGTAGCCTCCAGAGCGAGGTGGCCAAGATCACGAGCCAGCTGTCCCTCGCGTCTGAGAGGTACGACATGCTGCAGTCCAACTTTGCCGCCCTGCAGAGCGAGTCCAAGGAGCTCCAGAAACGCAGCCAAGGCATGTCCGAGGCCGCTGCAAGGCAGGACATTCGCACTCAGCAGGTCGTCGAGGAGCTGGTCGAAGCTCGTGGACTTCTCGAGAGCATCCGCAACGAGTCAGCCAATCTCAAGGCGGAGAAGGAGTTGTGGAAGTCGATCCAGGATCGCATGACCAAGGACAACGAAAGCCTCGTCGAAGAGAAGAGCCGTCTCAACAATCTCCTGGCCACACAGCAATCTCTTCAGAACGAGCGCGACATCAACGACGCTGAGGCCCGACGCAAGGCCCAGACCAAGATCGACAGTCTCGAGACGGAGCTCGCCGACACGAAGCGGAAGCTGTCCGAGGAGTCTGACGAGAACAAGAAGCTCCAGCTGCGCAAGGAGTTCGACGCCCGAGAAGCTCAGAAGCGTATCGACGAGCTCTCCAGCAACTTGAGCCAGATTCGTGAGGAACACGTTGCTGTTAAGACCAGCAGAGACCACCTCCAATCCCGCGTTGATGAGCTCACCATCGAGCTCCGAAGTGCCGAAGAACGGTTTGGCCGTCTTCAACCGCGTCCCACGCCTCGCCCTGGCACCCTTAACGACCAATCGCAACCCGACGCTGACACGGAGGCTGAACTTCGCGATCTCATCAACGAGGTCGCTGACCTCAAGCGTGACCTTGAGCTATCCAAGACACACCTCGAAAACGCGAAGGAGCAGGCCGAACAGTACAAACAGCTCAGCGAGCAGAATGAGGAGACCCTCGCAGAGTTCACCGCCACCCATGAGCAATACGAGCAAGAGATCCAGGCGATCGCTACGGCCAAGGACGCCCGGCTCAAGGAGCTCGAGCAACGGATCGAAGATCTCTCGAGTGAGCTGAGCAACTCTAACAAGGAGCTTTCTACGCTTCGGGACTCGCAGAACGAAGTGACTCGCCGAGCAGAGGACGAGAAGCACATCCTGCAAGAGGAGGTCTCTCGTCTGAAGGACGAAGCTGAGCGCCACGCGGAGGCCGCCAAATTCCATCAGGCAGACCTGAGAGCCCAACTGGAGCTCACCCAGGATGCTCAAAAAGAATACGAACAAGAACTGGTGAAGCACGCCGACGCCGCCAAGCAAGTCCATCAGCTTCGCGCCGAGTACAATGAGCTCAAGAACCAGTCATCCACGCTGAATGCCGAGGCTGAGGCGGCCAAGGTGACCCTGACACAGAGCCAGAGTTCCTGGGAAGATCGGAGGCTCCAACTGGAGCAGGAGATCACTGAGCTCAAGGCCAGGCGAAACGACGCTAATGCGCAGAACAAGCTCCTTCACCAGCAGCTTGAGAGCATCTCTGCCCAATTCGCATCTCTGAAGCAGAGTCGCACCACGACAGACCCCAACGACGCTGTGGCCGACGCCGCCTCTCTGGGCAGCGCTGCCGACGGTCTCCGCGAACTCAACTCCTACCTGCAACGCGAGAAGGACATCCTGGAGGTTCAGTACGACCTCAAGGTTCAGGAATCGAAGCGTCTTTCGCAGCAGTTGACCTACGCACAAACCCAGCTTGAGGAAACCCGTCTCAAGCTCGACCAGGAGCGACGGGCTCACGCCGATGGCAATCAGGGATCTATCGGACACAAGGAACTGATGGAGAAGCTCAACGAGCTGAACCTCTACCGCGAGAGCAGCGCCACCCTCCGCAACGAACTCACCCAGGCGAGGAACCAGATTGCCGAGAAGACCGCCAAGATCGAGGAGCTCCAGGGCAAGGTCCAGCCTCTCGAGGCACGGATCGAGGAGATCCAGCAGCAGAAGGGCTACGTGGAGGAGGAGCTCCAGCAGGTCAAGGAGGACCGCGACCGCTGGCAGAAGCGCACTGAAGGCATCCTCACCAAGTACGGCCGCGTCGACCCTGCGGAAATGGAGCAGCTCAAGGCCACCATCGCAGAGCTGGAAGCTGAGAGAGACGCTCACAAGGAGTCCGAGGCCGCCGCAAAGGCCAGCCTGCTGGAGGCCCAGAACACCCACGAAGCGGACAAGAACACCATGAAGGCCAAGTTGACGGAGCAGTTCAAGGGCCGCTCGAGACAGCTTACGACCCAGAAGAACGAAATCGCCGCCGAAAAGAAGCTCATAGAGGAGGAGCTCGCCAAGGTCAAGGAGGAGCTGGAGAATGCTAGGAAGGGCCTGGAGTCGTCGAATGCCTCGGGCGCGAGCAACGCCGAGCAGATTCCCCAACTGCAATCCCGGGTCAACACGCTCACCGCGGAGCTCGACAACGTGAAGCAGCAGCTCAGTGCCTCCGCCGCGCAAAACACCACCTCGTCCCAGCAAGTGCAGCAGCTGCAGCAAGAGATCCAGCGTCTCACTCAGGAGCTCGAGGCCAAGGCGTCTCACGCCACCACCGCGCCGACCGACACGCCAGCGGCCGCATCGACAGATGCTTCCGAGTCCGCCCAGGTCGTCGCCCGACTGGAGCAGCAGCTGGCGGAGCTGCGCCAGAGCGCCAATGCCGTCGCCGCTGCCAAGGCGTCACTCGAACAGGAGCTGGCCAACATTCGCAGCCAGCTCCAGACCGCCACCACCGAGCGCGACGAAGCGATCCAAAAAGCGTCGTCACTTGAGCAAGCCGTACAGCAGCAGCCGGCGACCCAGCCTCAAGAGAACGGTCAGCCGCAGGGCCCCAAGCTTTCCGACGAGGAACGCAAGGTGCTCGACGAAAAGGTCGCTGCTGCCGAGGCCAAGTTGGCAGAGGCCGAGGCCAAGGTTGCCCACTTCGAGCAGAACCATGCGGCGATCGTCAAGGAACGTTCGGACAAGATGCGGAACCACCTCAACGACAAGCTGAGGCTGACAAGGGAGAAATTGGAACAAGAGTTCCAAACGAAGCTCGAACAGGAGAAGGTCATCTGGCAGGCAGAGCACGCCGTGCCGGCGCCAATCAAGACGGACGCTCCTGAACCCGCAGTCCTCGCCACGCCAGTCAAGCAGCAGACCGAACAACCGCCGAGCACGCCCACGACAGCCACGCCCGCAGTTCTCGGGGACGCGGCGCACCTGTCCGATGCCGATATCCGGAAGCTGCTGGCCACGCACCCAACCTTGAAGAACATCTTCACAGCGAATCTTAAGAAGAAGCTGGAGGAACAGGCAGCCAAGGCGGAGACGAACCTTCGCACAGAGTACGAGAAGAAGATCGCGACCGCACGCGAGGAGGGGCAGAACCTCGCCGCTAAAAAGTCGGCCCTTCAGATCAGCATGAAGGACAACCAGGCCAAGGCGGCCAACGCGAAGCTCGACGTCGTGAAGAAGGCGGCCGGAGAGACGCCCGAGAGGCCCGTGGGCGAGGTCTGGGACGAGGCAAAGGACGCCAAACCTGCCCCTGCGGCGGCACCCCCCGCGCAGCAGGGAACTCCGGCACGAGCCCCGGCGGCGGCTCCAGCGGCTACGCCAGGCAACGCGCCTGCTACACCAGCACCGGCATCGTCGCTCCCGAAGAAGCCTGGTATGTTCTCCTCGGCCGAGTCGATCTGTGATACTTCCAAGCTGACCCCAGACGCAGTGCCCCCCACACCCGCAGCCCCTGCGGCTCAACCGACACCCGCGCAACCAGCTCCTGCAAATGGCGCCACCACCAACAACACCACAACTCCTGCAGCGCCTGCTTCAGTGCCAGTGAACCCCTTTGCTGCGGCCGCATCTAATGCCAACGCTGCTGCTAACAACCCCTTCGCCGCAGCAGCGGCTGCACAACCGACAAACGCTCAGCCGCCTCAGCATAACGCGCAGGGCGCTCCACGGAGTGCGATTCCGGTGCCTGGCGCCCGCGGCGGTGGCGCGAGCCGAGGACGAGGTGGACCTTACCAACCTCCGGCGAGCCGAATCCCTGGTGCTGGCCCGACTGAACGCGGCGGCCACGCAGGCAGGGGTCGTGGACGAGGCGGTGCCCAGGGTATGAACCCGGGAGCGTCAGACTTCAACCCAGGCAACAAGAGGCCTCGGGGTGATGGTGACGCGGGCGGAGGAGCCAAGAGGGCGAGAGGTAATCACTAGAAGAGAAAGGAGGGACGCGGGACATGAAGGAGCGACATGCTTTTGTCCGTGTACCAACATGTACACTACGGGGTTGGAGGCAAAAGGATCGAACGGTCGAGATATTGAGAGGGGGAGGACCAGACACCAACCCGTCATCACGGGCATGTACACTTGAGACGGACGCTCCGGACGAGAATTCACTTTGTTTTATGGGACACTTCTATGTTCATGGCGGTAAACGCCGGTGGGCTCAACGACCGAATGCCTGGCCGTCGGCAGTCTTGATGTATGTGCACCCCTTCCAGTCGCAGGTGTTCTATCGGGATGATCAGCAAATGCAAGCAAGGGCGATGGCTAGTAATAACTCACCTGATACACCTCGGTACCCCACCAGTTGAACTTGGCAGCAGCACCGGTATAGAAGACAGTGAAGAAGATCACAACACCAGCGATGGCGACAGAGCAGTCAAGAGCAGAGCTGAGGACAAAATTGTAGCGCTTCCACCAGTCATGCTGTCTGCCGCGGACCCAGAGGCTGAAGACAAGGCCGACGATGGCCCAGCTGCCATAGTTGGTGCCTGTGGCAGGAGGAATGTAGTTCAGACCGCCGAGGAAGAGGGGGACGTGGACCTTTGCGAACCATCGTGAGTTGGGGAAGACGTAGCGGCGAAGCAACCAGATGGCGACGGGGAGGAGGGCCCCGAGGAGGAAGAACCAGAGGAGAGGATTGTAGAGGGCACCGGCGGCGAAGAAGCGGCGAGGACCGACGGCGCCCCAGATCAGGCTGGTGTTGTAGTGGGTGCGGGAGAAGGGACAGTTGAACCCGTTGGCGGCCTTGGGGGTGCAGATGTCTGTGATGTGGTTGAGGGCCCAGTTCACGACGGCGACTTGGGTGAGGCAGCCGACTATTATTCCAACTCCTTGGACGAGGAAGAGCTTGCGAGGAGGGATCTGGGTGTGTTAGTGGGGAGGGAGAGGGAAGGTGGACGGGGAACGCACGTTGCAGTAAATGCCTAGCTTGAGGTCCTGGGCAAAGGCGAGGCCTTTGATGCCGGAAATGTAGCCGAGGTCGAAGAACCAGATGTTGGCGAGAACTTTGCCCTCGTAGACGTAGCCGGCGATGATACGGCAGAGGACCTCGGTTTGGATCTTGACGTTGGTGGTGGCGAAGACCCAGGCGAGCTGGGGATGTCAGCAAGAAGGAGGGAGAGGGGGGGTCGAAGGGCGAGACTCACAGGAACGAAGAAGATGAGGGAGATGGCAAAGGAGAAGAGGGCGCCATGCCAGCGGAGCTGGACGGGGTAGTACTCGCAGGCGAAGATGCCAAGGGCGATCGCGATGACGCCCGCGACAAGATACCACCACGTTGGCGTGGCCTTGTACTGGGGCTGTGGCCCGCGATGCTGGGCTGCTTCCGAGTCCCAGAAGCGGGCGAGGGAGGAGGCCTTTGCGATGGCGGCGATGCTGTGTCGCTTCTCGAGGAAGAGCCAGACGAAAAGGGAGGAGAGCGTGGCAAAGCAGAGGCCGAATGTGTTGAGGGCGTAGGTTACTGGGAGGTAGATCTGGGGAGTCAGACGATTATCGCTGTAGATGGGAAGGGAACATACCTCGGAGTACTCCTCGTACTTTGTGATGTTGAAGCTAAAGTCGTGAGATTTGTCGATGACGCGGGACACGTTGTAGGTCTTGCCCATGTTGTCGAAGACATTGTTGCTCTGGAAGGGAAGGTGAGCGGAGAACCAGGTGTTGGAGTAGTAGATTGCCGGTGAGACGATGTAGATCCAGAAGATGAGGGAAGCAAGAACGTTGACTATAGCCCAGGCGGGGACGACGAGGGGCGAGCCGATATAGGCGATTTGGCTCCCTGGAGGGGTCAGTGTGGTGTCTTCAGGGGCAAAAGGTGATGCTCACAGTCAAATGTCAAAGGCAACAAACCCATTCCGCTCTTCATGCCAAAAACCTGGTTGGCGACGACATTGTTCGGGACGATCCAGCAGATGAAGGTGAAGTAGCCCAAGGCTGGGAAGACAAGGTCAGGCAGCCAATACCAGGCGAAGCTGGCACAGAAAGCCAGCATGAAGAAGCGATAGCGGGACATTGTCCACCTGCCGCCCTTGGCCTCGCCCTTTTCGCCCTCATTGTCATTGGAGCGAGAGTGCAGGGCGTGGTTGAGAGCGGTATTGCCGAGGACGCCGGGCCAGACGAAGCCGGCGGGCTCGACCACGAGAGAACGGAAGATGCCCGCGAGGGCGAAGCCGAAGATGATAGTGGCGAAAGAGACGGCGAGCTCAAAGCCCCAGCCGGCTTTGAGGCCGTAGAAGACGCGTTGTTCGGTGAGGACGTCAGCGCTGAGACGGGTCATGAAGCTGAGGTTTGCGAGGATGTAGACGAGGATGTTCTCCTGGTCGGTGTTAGCTAGCTCCACGAGATTGCAACGACGCACTCGCCTTGTAATTGAACGGCCCAGGATTCAGAGAAATCCTCGTCCCCCGTACAGTAACGCCCCAGTCGGGCAGGGCGTACTCCCAGGCCTTGCCGACGGGGTAGGCGAGGAACTGGATTGCCGACTGGGAGAGGGAGATGGAGGGGAAGCGGAAGGTGTAGAGGGTGTTGATGCCGCTACCGAGGATGCAGAAGGCCACGCCGATGGTCCACATCCGGATGGTCAAGCAGGGGAGAGAGGGGTCATCGTCGTGGAGGCCGATGCCGGCGGCGGCGAGGACGTCGAGCGAGGGGGCGGTCGACTCGTCTGGGCGTGTTAGTGGTGGTGAGGCAAGGGGAACACAGAAACTTACCGGAATGGCGACGTTTCTCGGTCTCGACGGGCTCAGGGGTGACTGAGCTATCACTCTGCTCGTCAGCCAAGAAGCGCACCTGGCCGGCTGCGACCTTGGTGTCCATGTCTTCAGGGGTCGAAGCCATCTCGGCGTGGTCTCGGCGTGGTCTCAGGGGGAAGTTGAGCACGAGGACGACGACAGAGATGAGATTGATAAGATGCACCGATGGAAAGATTAGATCTTTTCATCCTACTTGTAGACCTCCCTTCCACCGTCCAGTCTGCGGTCAGTGTCACCCCCAATATGCCGGATGCCGTCGACTTGGCGGCCGGGCCGTCCACGCCCCGCTCCGGCCCCGTCGACGCCGCCCGATCGGGCAAAGGGCCGGCAGTACGGCACCGAGGCCGCGACAGCTTCGGATGCGCGCTATGCCCTATGGCCCATCCGCCTGGGACCGGGGGCCAGTCAGGATAGTCTTGACAGGCTGGGCGCTGCGTCTTTTTGGACATCTAGGACCACCTCGGTTGCGTGCCGGGCGTGGCGCCACGGCATGGCTCGGGCGATTCAGGGTCTTTAGGCGAGTCTGGGCGCAAAAGATTTCCGGCCTTTGGTGGGTCTTGGTCATGATATGTTGGTGTTGGGCTGTTTGCTGGCTTTGCCGAGCTGCTTCATGTTGGTGTTGGTGGGTGTCTCGATCTGCCATCATGGCAGAGACACCTCGAGACTTGAAGACTGCCCGTTAAGATGCTATATGATAGCAAAATTCCAAGATTTCCTGACCACATCTCCCAGTTCGATTCAGCCTGTTAAGCGCGTCCTTCGGTCACTTCTTAGCAGCAAGGCACTGCCGCTCAGCTGACTCGCCGCGGTGGATTTCCGCTGCCACGACTGTGATGACGACCAAGCCCATACCACCAGCAAGCCACTTACTACTTGAACCCTACAATGCCCCTCGGTCTCCGAAGGGCTTTCACTTCCACCGGCGCCAGCTGAGGGAGCATGACAAAGACTCGCCGTCGCGTGCCCTGAGCTTGGCGCAAGCCGAAATTCCGAGCACCCGCGCACGCTCGGCCATGCCGTGTCGTACCACTGCCAGCCCGGCGAGACTCGTCCCTCCGCATCCCGCGCGGGGCAAGCCTCCACAGGGCCCAGGCCGAGGACAACAGGGGCCGCGGAGTTGTTTCCGCCTGGGCGGCTTGGTGAAGCCGAAGCCCAGCTCGCTTGATACTATCAGCGGTCAAGACGGGAAAATATTTCCCTACCATTGCTTGGCTAGACTTAATCGGGGGGTTACAGCACAAGGTGGAACTTCTCGCCACATCCCGGCCCGAGATGGATTGAAGGCAGCACCGTGACCATAAGAAGCACATGCACCCTAAACCACAATACCACATCCAGTACATTTCTTCTCTTTTCTCCCCCCTCTTGCCCCTTTCGGCCATCGGACTCCGGAGCATGTCTCTCGGCTGAGGTGCTTAACCGCAGTTTGACTACCCGATGGCTTCGGAGCCGACCCTCCGATACCTGCATGCAGATGAAGCGCTGTGTTGACGTCGCACCCGCTCGACCGGTGCCGGCAGATCTGGCCTGTCGCATGGCGAGGAGGCGTATTTGTGCGTCGCCTCATTTATATTCTCCGACTACCGCTGGCTTGGACCAGCTGAGGTGGGATGCCTCCCCGCACTTTGACGTTTGACCCCGACTTGCCAAGCACGTTTAAGGAAGCGGCGGTCTGAAGAACAGGATTGACGACGGAATTAGTTGATAGGGCTACATGATACTCGTGCCTCCATTTGTGCACCCCGTCTTAGGCTGAGCAAACAAAAGTACCTCTTCTTTCCCGTGGGTGGTGACAAATAGGGGCAAGCACCTAGTTGAGAGCCGGCCCTTATCACTGATGACGACTCTCAGCAATGTGAAACGTCGTCGAAGGAGCTTCCTTGAAACATGCTAGGTCTTGCGTTAGATTCATGTCCAAGGGATAGCTTTTCTCTTCTGAAAGGGCCAAAATCCTGTCAGGCGCTGTGGTGCCAAGCCTCTTGCTCGGCATCGGACGCAGATGAGGGTAACAGACGGTATGGCATTTAGCCTGTTCACAGGCACATCAGCCTTGAAGTAGGTTAACCCGACGTCACGCGGGGAAAGAGGCATCATTATCCAAATGAAGTGAACCAAGAGTCACGACGGATCACGAACATCCCGTAACACAAGGTTCAACATATGATATTTCTCGTGAGTTTTCGTGTTGCATAAGTAGAAGCTTGAACCTACCGAATCCTAGACAATCCAGCACGCTAAAACATCACCCTCAACCTCCAAGCAACATGAAGGCCACCACCCTCGTCCCAGTCCTCCTCTACGCGGCCACCGCCAACGCCCAGGCTGGCCCCTGGCAACAATGTGGCGGTAACAATCACCAAGGCCCGACGACTTGCGTGGCTGGTCATACCTGCACCGTGCTGAACCCGTGGTATTCTCAGTGCCTCCCAGGCGGCGGCTCTCCTCCACCTCCTCCTCCTCCTCCACCACCTCCTCCTCCCCCTACCACGACAACCCCACCGCCTCCTCCTCCACCAACAACCACCCTCTCCACTGTCACCACGTCCTCTCCCACTGGAGGCACCAACCCGCCTCCTGGTACCTGCCCTGCTCTGCCCTCGGGTCTGGGCTCCTCCAACGCCAATCTCCCTGACCCCTTCACCTTTGCCAGCGGCGCCAGGGTCCAAACCCGCGCCGACTGGGTCTGCCGCCAGCGTGAGATGAGCTACCAACTCCAAACCTACGAGCTCGGCACCCTTCCCGCGGCACCTCAGTCCGTCACCGCCTCCTTCTCAGGCAACTCCCTGTCCATCACCGTCTCCGACCAAGGCCGCTCCATCTCCTTCAGCGTCTCCATCAACAAACCCTCCGGCAGCGGGCCCTTCCCAGCCATCATTGCCTACGGCGCCGCCAGCATTCCCATCCCCGCCGGAGTAGCGACCATCACCTTCAACAACGACGACATCGCCGCCCAGCAGGGTGGCAACTCTCGCGGTCAGGGCAAATTCTACACCCTCTATGGCAGCTCGCACAGCGCCGGCGCCATGACGGCCTGGGCCTGGGGCGTTGGACGCATCATCGACGCACTCGAGCGCACCCCTGCCGCAGGTATCGATCCCGCCCGCGTCGGCGTCACCGGCTGCTCCCGCAACGGCAAGGGTGCTCTCGTCGCCGGCGCCCTCGAGCCCCGCATCGCTCTCACCCTGCCGCAGGAATCCGGCTCCGGTGGCTCCGCCTGCTGGCGCCTGAGCGACTGGCAGCGTTCGCGGGGCGACAACGTCCAGACGGCCTCCCAGATCGTCGGCGAGAACGTCTGGCTCGGCCCTGCCTTCAACGCGCGCGTCAACAGTGTCGCCTCGCTGCCGTTCGACCACCACCAGCTCGCTGGCTTGGTCGCCCCTCGCGCGATTTACATCATGGAGAACTCGGACATGGAGTGGCTGGGTCGCACTTCGACGTACGGATGCATGGGTGCTGCGCGGAAGCAGTGGGAGGCTCTTGGTGCCCTGGACCGCTTTGGGTACAGCCAGGTTGGTGGCAACTCGCACTGCTCGTTCCCGAGTGCGAAGCAGGGGACGGAGCTGTCGGCGTTCATTGGAAAGTTCTTGCTCAACCAGAGTGGTGGCAACACCAACATTTACAGGACTGAGGCCACGCACAGCGGGTTTAGCCTTGCTACGTGGGCGTCCTGGAGCGTACCGAACCTGGCCTGAAGGGCAGGGGGGCGAATGGAGAGGTGGTGAGCGGTTCCTGGTTGAGCACTAAGGTTTCTTGCCTTGGTCTGGCGGGAATCAGATGGCTGCTTCATTGGTATGAGCTTTTCTATCGGGGTAGTCTTGTCTATTAGCAGAGATCATACACTCAGATCTGTTCATGTCTGTTTGGCCTTGGTGAAATCTATGGCTTGAGGATGACCTTCTGCACTTTCATCGCATCAAACAGCTTGTAGCCCTCAGGGGCCTCGTCGATAGAAATGATCTTGTCAAACATGAAGCTGTCGAGTTGTCAGAAAACACGCCAGCTATCAACTCATTGCGGTTGCCATACCTGAGGAGATGCTGCTTCTTCTCGAGCATAGCCAGAGCATCGGAGAAGATGGACCTCACCGGGCAGCGGCCCATCTGGATGCGCAGGTTTTTGCTACACATATCTGGTCAGTTTCTTCTACTCCAATGCCTAGGCGATCAGGAACAGCTTACTCGTATGCATCGGCTCCAGTGAAAGGCAGCTGCATGCTGTCGTTAGTTATCTATGGCCCGTGTTTGGCGCACCTCAACTCACCTCGGTGTTGTGCACTCCCACGCTGCTGATGACGCCCCATGGCCGCACAACCTCGTAAGCGGTCTTCATGGCCGGAAGCAGGCCGACAACCTCGATGACTGCGTCGGCACCGCGGCCATTCGTCTCTGCGTGAATCCTTTCGAGCATGACAGGCGTGCCGTTGTTGAAGTTGAGTGGCTCGGCGCCAAGGTCAGCGGCGAGCTTCAGACGGCTCTCGATACCGTCAATAGCAAAGACCTTGCGCGGGGCGAACCCGAGGGCGGTGATGACGGCGCAGAGCCCGACGGGTCCAAGTCCAACAACGACCACGACGGCATCAGCCCAGCGCTCAGGGCCCAGCATCTGCCGGGCGTTGGAGGCGCCGAAGAATCCAGTGGGCCAGATATCGCCCATTAGCAGGGCGGCGTCGGTGGCCAGGGTCTCAGGTGCGCGGAGGACGGTGCCGTCGGCAAAGGGCACGCGGACGTACTCGGCCTGGGCGCCGTCGAGCTTCTCGCAGCCAAAGAGGAGGCTGTGCTCGCAGCGCGATGAGTAGCCATCGCGGCAGTAGAAGCAGTCCATGCTGGGAGCTGATCAGCGACTGGGCCGAAGAAGAAAACGAGCAAGGGAAATACAAACCAGGAGGTGGTGAAGGGTGAGACGATGCGGTCGCCGATGGATACCGTCTTGACAGCATCGCCCTTCTCAACAACAAAGCCGCTGAACTCGTGGCCCATGGTGACGCCGGGAGTGCAGGGCTCAATACCGCGGTAGACGTGGAGGTCGCTGGAAGGGGACTGGGGTCAGTTACGGACGCCAGGGGAGGGATCCTGGGGAGAAATACGAGCCGCAGACAGCAGCAGCCTCGACGCGAACGATGATGTCTCGCGGGTCCTGGACTGAGGAACTTGTCAGTATGGAGTCATGGCTGGTCAGTGGTTGAGGGGTTCTCACTGGCAGGGACGGGCTTGTCCACAACTGAGACGGTCTTCAGGCCGTCATAGACGACGGCCTTCATGGTCTTGGGGAGTGTCATGGCGTCGGTGTTGAGTTCAGGGCAGAAGAGGGAGGATTCGCTGGAGTCGTGTGATGCTTGTGAAGAACTCCTTCGGCAGTGCGCGCGCGTTCGTCATGGTGCTGATCACGGTGGCCAATGAGCCCGCGACCTTGGGAGCCGGATCGCGGGGTTGCAAGTGGGACTGAGCCCTCGGATCGGGAGAGGTTTCCGTGGTCGTGGATCTTCTCCGACATCGGCAGGGTGCCTAGGTGGGAGAGGTGTTGATGATGGGCACGACAGCTTCATCTGGAGGTCTACGGAGGTGGAGGAGGAGATGATGATAGAGGGTTGGAGTAAGCTACCTTCAGGATGGGAGCATCTCTCATTTGGACTGGACACTTCAGTTGAACTCACTGGCCACTCAGATGAGTTGGAGAGCACATCTCCGCCACCCGGATGTCCAAGACTGCGGCCACTGGGACCTCAGGGCTGGCCCCTGCTGTAACCTTGCTTGAACCTCACTCTGCTGCCTCCTACATAGGGTCTGAGTCCCATGGATGAGAATATCAGATGTGCTTGATGGTCATCGTCGCGGGTGTGTGACGGTTATGCCTTTTGACCAACGTCGAGGTACGACGTGGGTGTCAGACTATTCACAGCAAAGAACACCTCTTAGATGATCAGAATGGCGTCCTGTTGTACAACTTTACTGTATGATGAAGTCAGCTGCCACCGCTAGACATCGTTCACTTTGGGATATGTCAGCTATCACAAGCTCAAGTCGACGAGACAGAGGGCAGATTGTCATGATGCAGCTCGGTGTCCATCGCCCCGACAGCCAGGGGTTTCCGGGGGACTCCGGGGGCTGCAGGCGCTAGGGATTAGCTTGGTTAGGCGGTCAGAGCCCTGTGCCTTCCCTATCCGTATCGCGCCCCGCCCCTGTTCCCTACACCCAGCCAGATTGATCGTTGACAGATGTCCTGATGCGACATTGCATCTTGAGTTCTGGAACTCGTAAAAGCTTATGTTCTATCGAGATCTCCCGGAATAATTCAATCATTCCGGAAAACCCCATCATCTAACCATTTGGAGCACTTCAAGCTGTCACCTGCTGCCGAAAAGTCGGGGTCCACGTTCGTCGGGAGGTGACGGAGATTACCTAAGACGGCCTGCAATGTCTCAAAGGTGACTGGACTATTCCGTCACTGGCCGTCTCCACCAAGCCAGGGTCCGTGTCGGCAACCAGCGGGAGAAGGAAAGGAAGGTGCGTCTGGTGTCGATGACAGCGGGGGCTCGGGCGAGATCATCCGTCTCCCGTCCACTGGTTCTGGTTCATGTTTTGCCCCTCCACAGGCCGAACGCCTCCGTCTTCCGTCTGCGCATCACCGACATTTCTTTTGTCTCCCATCTTCAACAACTTGAGCCCGTCGCACGAATCGCTCGCCCTGCAATCCATTGCCACGCAAACATCAATCGCGCCTGTTTCTGTCCTACAACTGGTCAGACACTGCGTCCTCCACCCCGCCAAATCAAAACGGGTGGCCCGCCTGCATGAGCCGCGCCTGCATCTGCAAACCTACCCGAGCCAGACCTCTTTCGCATCCACACCGACTCGCCGCCTCTTTGAACCCGACCCGGCCTTACCTGACAACGACTTGACCCAACTGCCACGCCCGACCCTTTCTTTCCTCCGACCTCAAGCACAGCAGGCCTCTCTGCTAGTCACTCACGCGACACCTCGGACTCGGCATTCCGCTCGTCCCGTCACCTCAGCAGACGGACATCCGACCCCTGCGAAGCCCTTATCCGACAAACCTCCCCTCCCATCCGACGACCACGACAACAACCACATCCTCTCCTCCTAACACCCGCGGCCCTCGCCCCGGGCACGATGTCGAGATGGATCCCCCCGAAGATATGGTAGTCCACCTCAAAAGGAGCAATTCCTCATCGTCCTCCCTACACTTCAAGCCCCGCGCCGACCGCAAGCTGCGCCTGCTCGTCGCCGCCACCGGGCCCCGCGACACCTCATGGGCCAGCGCCCTCGTCGTCCGCCTTTCGAAGAACGCCGGCATCGAACTGCGCGCCATCGTCGACGATGTCATACCCCGCCTCAACCAGACCGTCATCGTCATGCCCAACCGCAGCATGGTTGTGCCTTGCCACGCCTCGGCCCCAGCTGCGGCTCAAGCCGAGATGGACGATGTCGAGTTCTACCGTCAGCAGGCCTTCGAGCTGGTCGAGTGGGCTGACCTCATGGTCCTCGCCCCCATCGACGCCGACAATATTGCAAAGATGATGGCCGGCATTGCCGATACCTTCCTCCTCGAGGTCGTCCGCGGTTGGGACACGGCCAAAAAGATACTTCTGGTGCCCGGCATGAGCACCCACATGTGGGAGAACCCCATGACCAAGCGCCAGATGAGCAAGATCCACCGAAAGTGGCACTGGGTGCGCGCTGCGCCGCCCATTCTCTGGCATTACGACGCCAACCCAAAGAACCCGAACCCCAAGCGCATCGTCAACTGGTCTGGCTTCAACGACGTGCTCGGTATCATCAAGAACCAGGCCGACCTCATGGGCCTCGGCCGTGATGTCGATGTTGCCTCCCAGCTTGGCTTCCTGGCCGTCGGCGGTCCTGGTGTCCAGTCCAAGCTGCCGCCCGAAATATGGACCATCATCCTCGACTTCGCCCAGGACTGGGAGCTTGCCCAGGCTCTCGGTGTCTACACCAACAGCCCGATGCCCGCCACCTGGTCCCTCGCACCTCGCGACCCCCACGACCCCCTCAAGGTCTACGAGCACGAGCTTGAGTGGCTTGTGCTGACCTGCGACACCCCGGCCATCTGCAAGAAGCTGCTACAGTCGCCCGCCTCTTTCCACGACTTGCCCGCCCTCGTCATCAAGCTCATCATCCGCTTCTCTCTCATCGACGTGCTCGCATGGATGGAAGCCAACCGCCCCGACCTCTTCAAAGCCTTTGACGGCAAGGTGCTGCCCACAAAAGCCTCTGCATACTACGGCCGCCCCGACGTGCTCGACTACTGGAAGGCATCGCGCTTCTTCCACGGTCCCAACAAGTCGACCCACCACGACACCGACGCACTCTACGACGTCGAGGCCATGGACGGCGCCTCTAAGAACGGCTACGTCCGCGTCCTTGACTGGTGGTGGCGCCACTCCGGTCTACCCCTCAAGTTCACCGAAGCCGCCCTCGAGCAGGCGTCGGGCAAGGGTCACCTACTCGTGCTTGAGTGGTGGCGTGACGCCGCAGCTCAGGACGACCGCATCGTCCTGCGCCCTGGCAAGGCTTTGCTCTGGGCGGCGCAGCACGGCCAGGTCGCCGTCATCCGCTGGTGGGTCGCCTCGGGCATCCCCATCGCCCACGGCGATAGCGTCGCGAAAATGGCCAGCCGCTGGGGTCAGGTCGAGGTTCTCGAGCTCTGGCGTCAACTCAAGGGTGATGATAAACTGGCCTTTGACTCGGAGGTCCTCATCCAGGCCACCATCCACCAGCACGTCGACGTACTCGAATGGTGGCGCCGTTTCGCCCACGGCGAGCTCGAGGGCATGGACGGACGTCGCCACCGTGTCGAGTACCGCACCTGCGATATTGAGGAGGCTCTCGAAGACAGCATTGGCGACCAAGAGCGCGTACGGAAATGGTGGGCCCGCAACGGCCTCAACCTGGGCCTGCGCAACATTGAGTGGATGCGGACAAAGTGTCTGTGAGGAAACCAATATGGAAAGGGGAAACAAACATGGCGAGTTACTTTTAGCATGGAGTTGGACGGCGTTCTTTCATCCAGGGACATGCATCTGGACATGGGCAGAGACCCTTCGCCAGGAGCCTGCAGGATTTAGTGAGACGGACAGAATTTGAGCGGTTGTTTTTGGATATTTTGTTGTTTCATTTGGCCGCCATGGACACGTGAGGACGGCATCGTCCGGTGTGTCTCGGCGAAGAAAATGCCGGCCACCGGGCGCAGACCTGGAAGAACGGCTTGCGGAGAGAGAGAAGACCCACGTGCTGCGTATGTCAACGGCACCGCAGCCGAGGAAATGGCTGGTTATATGCCAAGAGAACCCGTCAACCCATCAGACGCTCCCCATTACTGCGACACCCGAGTTCAGGTTGCAGATATCGGACGGCATCTGTGAGGGCTGCCAGAGTGCACCGGTGTCGTTCAGGGGGCGGTACGCAGAGGGGGCAGTTTGAGCCGGGCCCCATCTCAGACGGCGCACGGGCCAAGGGGCAGGTCCAGCCGGGGGTCATGGCCAATCACCCGCCTGCAAAACCCAAGCACACGTCTCATCACGGCGACAACACCAAGGACCACGACGACCAAAGGAGGGAAGGCGAGGCTATTTCGAGCTCTTCTCCCTCGTTTCGACTTGCCCGCCACCTTCGTCTCGTCTGGACTTGGCCCGCCCTCCCTTTTCGATCAACGGCAGTCCGAACGCACGGCACGACTGCCGCTGTCTGTCAAGTCGGGCGTTGGGTGAAGCTATTTCCGGGCGCATCGCGTAGCTTGCCCCCGCGTCTGAGGGAGCCCATGCCGCCTGGTTTTGTTTCTTGGCGATGTTCTTGGCGCGGGGCGCCGTTGTCGAGACGCTATGATGGTCGGTGGTGGTGTACATGGCCGCTTCGTGCCCTGCCCCTGACATGGCCGCCTTTGGACTGGACGGGACGACGTTGCGACAGACTGACCTTTCAGACTGAGCCACACGTCTGTTTTGGGCATCGTCGAGTGACGATGTGGTTGCTGGGCGGGTGAGGGCTGATATCTTGGCTCTGATGGTGGAAAGACTTAAGTATCATGACACCTCGCCTGGTATCAACCCTCTCTGTCCTTCAGCAACTCGTGTACATTCAAAGCCCGCGTCTGGATTTACAACCTCATTCACCTCCTACCCTGTCTTTACCGGTCTATAACCCCTACTTAACCAAGATGCCCTTCACCCAGAACCTCCGGCACAGGCACACCGCCAGCCGTCGTCACATCAACCCCCATCGCGTCCTTCTTACCACCATCCTTCTCCCTGGGTTCGCCCTCGCTGACGACCCAACCTCCTCCACCTCCCAATTCTCCTCTCCCTTCGTCGACCAAACCACCGGCCTCGCAATGGAACGCTTCTTCGGTGCTCGCACCTCCTTCGCCTTCGCCTTCGCTCTCCCTCCCACCCCACCTCCCGCCGGCACACCGGGCTCCTTCATCGGGCAGCTGTCCTTTCCCCTCGTCAACGGCATAGGCTGGGGCTCCATGGGCCTCACGGGCGACATGGAAGGGAACTTCATCCTCGCCGCCTGGCCAGATGGTGCCGGTGGCGTCACGGCGAGTTTCCGCCAGGCTACGAATGAAGATGATCCGCCCGAGGTTACGGGAGCGTTCAAAGTCCGCCCACTGCCGGGAGGCACGGTCGTCAACAGCACACAGTTGACGTTTTCATTCCTGTGCGAAAACTGTCTCGACTCCACGCTGGGACTAGGCCCTGAGAAGATGGGAGGTGATGCAGTCATGGGCTGGGCGCTATCGGAGCGAGCGCCGCAGGGCGATGCTGCGGATCCGGGAGCCAGGCTAGGATTCCATGAGAGGGGATTCGGGCCTTTCACTGCACGGTTGGGAGCTGCGGCGACGCCGGGGTTCGATGCTGTTGCTGCGACGGCGCTGCAGCCTCGCACGGCGTCGTCGAGGGCAAGGGCGGCGGTGCCTGGAGCTTTTGGGGCTGGCAGCGGAGATGAAGATAGTGGGGATGAGGGCGGCGGCGGTGGTGATGACAGCGACAGCGAGGATGATGATTGAGGGAATTGGGCTTTCTTTCTGCACATAGCTGTCCCAAGTGTATATACGCAGCGGTATGGATTGTGCCAGCTGGCTCTGAGTCAAATTATCCGGCGCAGACTTGATACCTATTTGTACATACCACCTACTCCAACCGACAGGGAAACATGCCTATTACACTACCTCGCAAAACACATCTTCGGCCAAGTATCTCGGCCCCTTTCAAGTGTAGTGATGAGATTTGAAAAGGGGCGAGAAACAGAGTACTCAGGAACCTGACCAACGCTTAGGCCACCGTCCGTGAAGCCAATTGGGAGAGTTTGAAAAGCATTTCGGTACACCCACTGGTCCGACTCTCACGTTGTGCTCCTTCACAGGCGGCTCGCTCAACTTCACCCAAGGTTCGTCGGGTCCGCAATTCAGGACCTGAGGGATGTCATCCTTAACATCACCGAACTTGCCACTAGAACCAAGCAAGTTGACCCAGCCACCCATAGAACAGACGCCGTCTTCTCCAAAAGACCAAGTGTATCAAAAGCGAAAAAAACTGATGACGTGGGCGCCATCCGGGGATTGAACCCGGGACCTCTCGCAAGCAATGCTTCAGGGTGGACCCTAAGCGAGAATCATACCACTAGACCAACGGCGCGCTGAACGATATCCCTGATTGGTACCAGGGGCCGGTCGATGGGGATTCGCCGAGAAATACAGTTTATGTACCTTGGAATGGCGGAGCCCCATCACACATCTTGTCATGGCACCCTCCAACGACAATACCATTGAGTCAGTTTCATCCAGGACTTCTGCGCTGGTACAAGGCTCAGATTACTCAGTGGATGACGATTCAATCACTCTTCATGCTTACACGTCGCCGTCGACTGGAACAGCACTGGCAAGCCTTCGACCGTGGCAACTTTCAAGGTCAACGGTATCCCTCTTGTCCACGAGTGGGCCAGCTGGTTGCTGCCTAGGTTGGCAGCAGGGCAGGACAGCCATGGGGGAGTATTGAAACTGGAATTGCAAGGGAATGCCTCGCCAAAAGTCACTCATCACTATGGTAACTCAAGCCAGGGGGCCAAAAGGGCATCACCATCACTGCCAATGCTCTCACAGCAGCAATCCAGAGTGCTAGAACAGTCGCCTTTGACCTGGAGTCGTTTCCTCGATTGCCTGGAAACTCTGCTAGCTTTATTTCGTATAGGTAACTGACTACTGTTTTCGGTGGCTCTCAAGGATGATGTGTGCATTTGACAGCCGACATTGACCTTGTTGTTGAAAGTGGCTTTTGCTTAACGTGTCTTACACGCAGTCGATGCAGTGTGCATCGAGGTAGTCGGGAAAACAACCTGCCAGACAGCTCGGCTCCAAACACTCATTTTTCAGAAAACATCTTTTGCAGGATTGCAGATTATCACAGGCAGTGAATACACTTGAAGGCAATGTATCCGCGTGAGATCTGAGGTGCTTCAGGTTGACCATCCCGCACCTGCCTGTCTTCAATTCCCCAGCCCATCGCCCCTTTCACCATTCCGTCCCAAAATCAACGGCTAGACTGAATCACAGCCAGGATCTGCGCTTGACGCATTCACTGGGTTTGCGGCAAGTGAATTCTACCAGCGCCCAGATCCCCTATAAAACAGCCGGAATTATCTCGATCTCTTTCTCTCCCAGTTCTCAACCAAAGCACCCTCTCTCTCGCTCCCCTGTTGCCAGAAGCATTCCCCCTCAGCTCACTCCCCATTACCGATCACCATCATTCTTCATGATGCTTTCTTCCAAGATCCAGCTTGCGCTCCTTGCGCTTCTTCCCGCCGCTCTTGCCGCCCCTGCTGCCACCTCTACCACCGCCATCCACGAGGCCGAGCCTTCCAGCACCGACAAGCCTTGGATCTTCCCATTTGGCTTGGGCTTTCCCAAGGGCGTCCCGCTCCCCTATGTCGAGGACTCGGACCAGAAGACCTCTGAGGCCTCCAAGGAGGGCATCATTCCTTTCAAGATGCCTCCTGGCTGGTCCAAGATTTCTGGAGACTCCGTGGCTGACATCGCCGAGAGGGATGTTCCTACCATCGGCTTCCAGGACGCCTCGTCTGATTCCATCCCCGATGACTTCCTCGTCACCCCCGGCCCCGGCATGCCCTCGCTCGAGTCTCTCGGTCTGACCTCTGCCGACCTTCTCAGCAAGAACTTCCTTGAGAAGCACTTCTCTCTGACCGCGGCCGGCCAGGCTGACTCCGACATCACCCCTCGCGACAACGTCAACGTCCTTGAGAAGCGCCAGACCGACGGGAGCTGGTGCCGCCCTATGAACGAGAATTACGGCAACGGCCGGGGCACCATTGCCTGCAGGAACTACCTTGCGACTCTCGACAGGGCGCTGTGCGGCGTTTCCGCAGACAAGGATGTGCACAGGGTCTACTGCACCGCCAGCTTCAACGGTCAGACCACCTGGGTCAAGGGCTTGTCCTTTACTAGTGACGCCATCTGGACCACGTGCAGCAACCTTGCCGTTCCCGTCAGCAACATTCATCGCGACTGCAGCAACTGCGTTGCCACAAGGGTCGAAAAAGACTGCATGACCAAGGGCGTCGCTGTTCTTGAAACTGACAACAGGATGCTCGTCATGGTTACCGGCACCTGGAAGACTTAGACGACAGGTCACAGATGCCTCCGACTTCAAACTTGAGGCGAAGCGGCACATCTCGCATCTGCCATGGAGGCAACAAGACCCCGAATCCAGTGCAGAAAGGAAGATTCGGTGATGGTTTGGACTGGAAGGAGGTGGGAGTAACATTTGGCACTTGGCCATGGGTGAAGAAGCATTTCGGATGTTGCCTCAAGGTTGATAGCCTTTCAGTCAAATGACCCAATTCATGGAGCACATTTCTCCTTATTAAACGCATTCGCGATGACTTTGAAAACCTTGAAGCTGGCTTGGGATGCAGTGCTCTCACACCGCTCAACTCATCCAGTCTTGCCTGCTACGAGTTCCATGGATGTCTCCTTCCAGTCTGTTCGCTGACACGGCCTCCTCTGCTATGAACCTTCTTGTTGCACCAAGCCAGGTAGGTAGATGCGCTTCTATTGGAAAGAGCGGCGGTCGGCTAGGCTGTGAGCACAGCCACTTGAAGTGTTTGCTCCTTCCTTCCCAGGCATCGCGGCGCATCGAAATATCACCGAGGGAAGGCACCCACCACCCACCACACCTTCCCAACCTCAGATCAGTAACTGGAAGTACCTTTGTACCTTTTATTTAAAAGGGCTCGCCCCGCGCCATGCCTCGTCCCCGATTCCTCTCTCCTCTTCATGGCGGCGGCTGTCCACAGCGGCGGCTCCGCAAGCTGCCCTCGCTCAAGAATGGGGGCAGCAGGTCCTCAGCTTGCTGTTGACCGCACCCAATTTTTGATCTTCTCGCCTTTGCCTGCGGGCATTGGGAGATGCTGACACTGCTGCAGTCATCGCTGTTGTTGTTGTTGTTGTTGTTGTTGTTATTGCTGTCGCAACGCATTTTTTGGAACCTAACACGTCTTGTCTTCGCACGGGACTACTTTTTTTCATTGGGCTCTGTGCTTGTCACGGACTCGAAGAAAAGAGATTCTTTCCGCGATTTGCATTGCATACCCGCTACCTGGTGCCTTTCCGTTCCAAACGCCGAAGACTCACTGGATCTGCAGGAGCCAGCCGTCACCCTCATTGCCTGATCCATCTAGTCCTCCCCAGAAGATGACGCTCTTTTCGCCTGCAGCGTCGGCACCGAAGAAGCCTCGCGGCCCAGGATGCGCCTTTCCCTCGGCCTTGATCTCCTCGTTAGGCACAATCTCTACCTGCGCCCAGCTGAGCTCTCCCGAGTCTGCCCGAGGGAGTTTGTCACGGATGGCGTCCTTCAATGCGGCGGCACTGAAGCCTCGACTGGGCAACTGCAGCGACCAGATGTCGGAGTAGTAGTCCCTCGCTCCACTAGCTGCGTCGCCGACACGGCCGAACATGTAGATGAGGTACTGTCGGCCGACACCTGTGGTGATTGGGACAAGGCCGCCGCCCTCACGGGGCTGGGGACCTGGAGCCAGCGGGTTCGTGGTGAAGTCGACGGTGTGCCACTCAAGCGCGTCTGGCTTCTCGCGATCTGTCGCGTTGTCCTTGATGTCGAGGACGTTGATCGCACCAGGAGTGTTGGTGCCATGAGAGATTGTGTAGAGAACATTGTTGACGAAGGCAGCGGCAGATGGCGGGGAGGGCGCCGAAGGCAGCTCGGTCCAAGCCAGGGTGTCGAAGGTGTAGAGCCACGCCTCGGTACTCTCTGGCTCCCCTTGGATGGTGCGACCGCCGTGTAGCACGAGGAAGTCCTGCTTCTCGTCCAGGAAGATGCGGTGTCCGAATCGTGGTGCAAGCTTCTTGCCAATCTGGCTGGGTGCGCGGACGCGGGACCAGCTGAGCTTCTCCGAATCCCAAAACCAGATGCATCCTTCGTCAATCGCGTTGCCTGCAGCATCGCGTCCGCCGTGAACGATGAGGTAGTTGCCGCGGGCGCACGCAGCGTGTTCTGTTCGCGGTGCCGGGACGAGTGTCTCTCCAGTTTCGGCGTCCTTCATCGCCAGAGCCGGGTAGCAGGCGTACTCGCTCTCGGTGGCGGCGTTTGTCGTCGGGAGTGTGACGGCATGGACGTCGGTCGGGCAGAGTTTGCCATCATGGTGCTGGCCTCCAAAGATGTAGGCTTTGTTGTTGATCGTTGTCACCGTGTGGTTGTATCGAGCGAGCGCGAGCCTGGCGAGGCGAGATGGTCAGCATTGGGGCTTGAGGATGTGGGAGAATGCAAGCGAGACGCACTGGTTGTCATCGGTCGCAAAAGTCGCAATCTGAGAGAGCGAGCCCTTCAAGGGTTGCGTTGGGCGCGCAAGGGCGACTGCGACGCCAGCTTCGACGCCGGTCGAGATGATCTGCTCGGCGGCCACAAGCCCAGCGACTGCTTCTGCCATATTGATGATTGGGAAGAAACTGGCGGATGGGGAAGTAGGTGCCTGGGGAATATCGGAAGTGCTCGAGTTAAAGGATGCAGATTTGTTGTTTTTCTGCTCCTTCCAAGGTTTGGGGGAGCTGAGAAGCTGATGAATTCGCAGACGCGGTCGCTGGTTGTTTGACGCAGCTGCCAAAGAATGACGTTCAGAGGGGTCATCGCCATGACGTCACCCCCAATGTTGCACAGCATTGACTTCAATCGCTATGAACATACAACTACTGGCTTGAAGTTCCATGTATTGATTCAATCGAATTCGCCTGCTTGGGGTTTACCGACAGCTGCCCCTTCAGCTTGCTAGGTGCCTTATGGTGGTTGAGGGTGCGGTCTGCCATCGTGCTCCTCCTAGTCTGGTGCCACTACCTCGCAATCCATGGATAGCACCTGTATTCCGGTGAAACCCACGTCGAGCCAACACAGTCAAGCATTGATGAGATTCTCTCGTTCATTGGCACTTCAGTTAAACCTCTGGGTTGCATCCTGGAGACAGGTCCCTCGACTACAGTCCCCTTTGATTCCATTCGAGATCAAACAGGGGCCCCGACTCGCTCTTTCAGGGTCATCGAAGCTCACGTGTTCCTTGCAGGCAAACATCACATGGGTGGCAATGCGTAACAAAACATGAATTCATCAACTTGCTGCTAAAGACTTCCTCCTTCCCCGCTTACAGGGGCGTGGCGTCCAGACCGCAGGCGGTGCCGACCCTGGTAACGGAGGTGCCGTAGTACTGCCAGATGTTGAACTCGTTGGCGCACGTCAGGCAGGCGTCGAAGCGGGCGATCCACTGCCAGTTGACGCAGTAGTCGGCCTCGCGGGAGAGGCTGATGGTGAGGCCTGGCAAAAAGTCAGCATCTGTGTGGGCGCCCGGGACTCGTGGGAAGGCTTACCGCAGTTCTCGTGGCAGGCGTACAGGGGAGTGCCGGGCTCAGGGGTGGTCTGGCGAGCAGCGAGGGGCATCGACTCAGGGTAGTCCCAGGTGGGCTGGCGGGCAGCCAGAGGAGTGGCGGCCGCAAGGGTGGCCGACAGGGCCAGGACGGAGGCGAGGGAGAACTGCATCTTGATGGAGGTGGAGGAGGTGGTGTTTGGTAGTGAAGATGATTGTTGAGTGCGGTGGTGAGAAAGAAAGCACGAAACGACGAGCAGACCGTGCTCACTTTATACTTCTTCGGACAATCCCATCGCGACCTCGTTCCGGGCTTCCCCTGCCTACAAACTCCCGGAGGAACGCCACGGCGGTAGACAAACCCCAGAAGAAGCTCGCGGCCCGACGGTACTGCTCCCAACACCCGTTGTCCGACATCGCCACGAACCGCCAAGGAGCTCCAGCAGAGGGGAGCTCCGTCGTTGCATGGCCCCAAGGATCCGTGCTATCCCCAGTCGAGGAGGTTCTTCATGCAGGCCCCCGGGATCCCTGGCAGGGGTCTCGGAGACACGCCCAATCGCCGCACCGAGATCCATCTAATCTCATCTTATCAGATGATCAAAAGTGGCCCGGTCCCTGTTCGTGGCCCCGGCCGTCATCTCGGCAGCCATCCCTCTCGGGCCACCTGCGGCTTGGCAAGTGGGCGGAGGCGGCGAACCGGAGGGCCTTCGGAAGGGAGAGGGGAGGACGCTGTTGAAAAACCTGCGAGGTGTCGCTTGTCAGACGGGGACGTCCGGGGTGCGAGAAGCACCGTGACTGTGTTGATGGGCCCGTGTCGTTCCACTTTGCGTTATTTCATCGCGAGTCAGAGTCGCATTGGCAATACGGGGACAGAAGACAACCCCGCTCCAAATACAACCTTGCCGGGAGAGTCGGAGGATGTGGGTGGCAGGATGGGATGGTTCCTGGTTCCTGGATGTTGCCTTTTCTCCCCATCTTGCGTGCGACTGTCTAAATCATTTGCTTTAACCTTAATTCTACCTTTTCACTTGGTTGATGCGAGTGGGAAAGGCTGCAATGATCGTTCAGTCTGTATGCTGAATGAGCAGATCCTAGTAGGTACCCGAGAATGGCAGTGGCTACAAAGCAAAGCCATTGGTTGGCTTGAAAGCAGATTCTCTTCCACTTGGAAAAGATGGTTGATGTGTGTACTTCGCTGCAAGCATTGCCATGTGTCGTCGTGCTTGTTCGCTGGCTTCCTCCTTGTGATGGCGGCAATGGCACCGTCAAAGGCCAGCAACGGAGCGGAGCCCATCACACACCTGCCTTTTTTGACATGAGGCCAATGAAACAGTCGACAAGCTTAGATTTCCATCTGGCTAGAGATTCGGTTTTGGATGCCGTTATATCTCTTGCATGCTGTCAAGTGGGATTGACAAGGTTGAATGTTTGAACGGCACGCTAAAATGACATTGCCCGGGATGTCGCAAAGCTGGGTTTTACAACTTGACATGCCAGGGACAATCAAAAGTTCTTTGACTTATGCTCAACGCAGTGACACTGTAAAAGCGATGACGTTGATTACCAGCCATTTGGCGTGGTCGAGTGTCAACAGACTTCGGGGTTTGACATGACTCGGACCGAGTCAGTTCAGTGGCTACCCTGACCGGACTGCCCCTTGATGACTTTCATGTTTGACCCTCCAACATCACGTCTCTCAAGCCTCATTATCATGCTTTAATGGTGGTGTAGCGAGGATGCAAGGGATGTTGGTCGGCTAGACGCGGGTGTATTCAGCCCACATTCCCAGCTGCGCCAAAGCGGAGACCGAGGCTTGATTGTACCACGAGAAAATTCCCTCTTCATCTACCCATAGTTCTGATAGCTCAGGGGTAGAGCAATCGGCTGCAGTCCGATAGGTCGGGCGTTCAAATCGCCCTCAGAACTCTCACGACGCTCCTCACCAGCATCGATCTTTTTGGTGTTTAATGACAGGGTTCCCCGTCTTCGACGATTCGTCCCTTTGGTATCCATCAATCGAGGCTTAAAAGTGATGCCAGGTCTACAAGGCCTTTGTTTTCCTTTGTACACCTTAGAGCAAGGGGCGAGGGGAACAAAGAGAAGATTGATCCATGGAGTCAATGTCACAAGCAGGTAAGTGGTCGATTGAAAGCATAAATTTCAAGGGTCGTGCCTGCAATACTCTTCGCGGCTCACACACACTGAGGCTTCTATGCATCCGCGGTAACTGCCATTGGCGTAATATCTGCGGTCTATCACACACACAGAGGTGGCACCTAGCCTCCATGCCCATTCATCTTGATGCACTCTACTCAGTTGTGCTACAGCAGTGGCAATTCATGAATCCTGCTTGATTGACCATGATCGGGAAGCCCTCGTCACCCAGGGGCACAACCGAGTCCAACCTCCAGTCGCATTCGGCGGTGTAAAGCCCTGCTCTCCAAAGTATTATGTTGTCGTTTAAAAGGTAAAGTTCTTTCTTGCAAGACTGAGTCTGTAAGTTGCCTGATAAATGTTAGTATTCAATTATCCTCCCCTGCTATTCCAAATAAGAACCCATACCTCTTTTCAAAGCATCGTGCCGTGATGTAACTGGCCTTTTGGCCTGGTTCGGTCTGCGACCGCGACGCGACATCCGGCCTACTCCTGGCTACCACAAGCATAGCCCTGGTATCGAGTGAGAGACTCATCGGTCATGTTCGAGATGACTGGAATGTCTTTCTCCTTCATTTCAAGGGATCCCTCGCTGGTTGCCCAACCCCAAGGCTTGAGGCCCTGGCACTCGCGTCCAAGCTCGATGGCAATCATGGACGCGCACTCGGCGGAGATGGGAGAGACGGTAGCAGTACGGGCAGTGGCGTTCAGATCAAGCTCTTGGCCGTCGGGCCAGGCTCCTTGGCAGCTGGGGAGCAGATTGAGCCAGCAGGGAAGGCGGTAGTAGCCGCCATGGTAGTCGGGGTTTGGCGCAGGCCTGCAGCGCTTTTCGAGCGCGGCGGCATCAGCCATGTTAGCAATAATGGCGACGGCGAGAGAGAGAAAGCGCATGACGTTGGGCTTTCTTGGGTATTCGGTGTGTTTGGTGACTTTGGTTGAGGATCCGAGATGGTTGTGTGGGAGTGAGAATCCGCTGTTCACTTTTAGGTCTCGAGGAGTCGAGTTACGAGTAAGTACCTATTCAACGGCAAGTGCTGCCCAGTGTGCCTTGTTCAGACAATTCTTCCGTAGGGTAAGAGCAATCACTTCGTAACATTCACTGCAGGCATTGGCGCGACTGCCTTTTTTGAGGCGTAGAGGTATCTGTTAACGCTAAGGTACCGTGTACGGGAGCACCGCAAGGGTCGCTGAGGAAATGGACAGAACTATCGATACCGCAGTGGTATAGCTTTTGAGAAGGCCTCTAGCCTGATAAGCTTTTTACTTCGAATGATCGAAACTAGAAACTATGGTTGCTGTGTTGCCATTTAACACGTTCGATCTCGTCGATGAGGCTCGGTGTGTCAGACTGGAGACATGTCGATGCCGTTAATCTTTTCTCGAATTGGCTGTGATCTCTACGTTGGAGGCTCCCAGAACTCAAACACCTGTTTCCGTGCCCACTTGATAACGGCAGAGTGCGCCGGCAAAGTGACCACCCGCTCCTCTATCAAAAAGAATAGCCGCTTCGACAGCCCCGACATAAACCAGAAACGAGTTTCTTGCAGGCGGAAGAAGACACAAAACTGCGCCAAGATGACCACAGCAAATGGATCCAGTACCAGTATGTCTTTGATGACATCGTCGTGCATCAGGTACGCGGCAACCATGGCCGTGCCCATCTCAAGATTTGTCCCGGCCTTCGCGATGCAGTACGCGCTTCGTTTCAGCTCCATGACGGCCTTCTGGTATTGCGGAAGCCTTTCGCTGGGGAGATGACGCTCGAAAAACATTGCCATGTCCTCGAAGGCTTGTAGCTGTCCAGGAGGCAGAGCCGAGTGCCGCGAGGTGAGTGTGGACCTGAAAGAAGGTTAGCCGGAAGCCTCACGTGGAAGGAAAGTAAGCTTTGACTAACTCAAATCTGTCGATGAAATCTTCATCAGCGACGTAGACACCCTTGGAAAGCGGTGACAGAAACGTGCCGTCGAGGCGAGGCTCAAGTTCTGATAACACCGCACGGACGCCTCTAATAAAGACGAAGCAGTCGAGCTCCTGCGGCGTAGCATTCCTGTCTTGTTGTCTCGGTGCGCTATTGAGGCTGAAGACGAACATGGAAGAGAAGCAGAAAACAGGCCGCCAGTCGTGCGCGTGGAGGTCGGCGAGGGCGACGCGGAAGCCCTCGATGCCAGCCGTCTGGTGGTAAATGGCAAGGTTGTGGTAACGCTCACGTTGTGCCGGGAGCAGGTAGGCCTTGTGCGAGGCGGCGGTGGCCAGGATGATGTGCATTAGATATGGCGAGTCGTAGGCGAGTTCAGGGATGCCAACACGCCATACGTGCTGTAGTTCCGGACGGATGCCGAGGGTCTCGGCCGTGGACGTGGAGAAGTGGTGCATCAGCTCGAGGCCGTAGCCCCAGGTTTCGGCTATGGACGGGATTGGCTGACTTGTGCGGGCGAATATGTCGAGGCCAGGGACCTCATGCTCCTCGTGACTCTCTGCTCCAGGGACCGATGCTGGGCTGGTGGTCGAACCGGCGGACCGGTCCGTGGCGGCGCCGGAACGGAACCTATTGGATAAGGCCCTTGCTGAATGCTTGGATGCCGAGAGGCTGCATGCGATGCCACGCCGATTGCAGTGGTTGCAGGAAGGGTACGTCTCATCACACTATGGCAGGTGAGATGGGGGGCCAAGTAGAGCCGCAGGGGGGCTGACACATGACTGACAATGATCAGAGGGGACATAGACATACCTTTACTTTTCGCCTTTTGCAATCCGAGCAACCGTTCCGAGACTTTGTGTGCGCTCTCCGGGCGGACAAGGGAGCGTCCGAGCCGTTGGCCGTCCCACCTGGGAGGCCCTCGCCATCTGGGCTCTGGGTCATGTCGAAGGCGCCACGAGACCTAGGCGGGGGGCTCGGGTATTCAGCCATCGAAGCGAAGCGAGACCACGTCAAGGAAACCTTCCGAGCCTCGAGCAGTGTACTGGACGACTCAATTGACGTATGAAAGGATGATGCGAGGCGAGCTCGTAGTTTTCACGTCTCAAAACACCGTCGAAGCCGCCGCCGGAACGCGTGGGACGTAAGGCAGACGTTGTCAAGGCGGAGTGGCGGAGCGAAGCTGAGACCCGAACCCGAGATACGAACCCGAACCCGAAGCTGGCCATCTCGGCAGCTAAACCCCATCAAGCTTGGTCTATCTATGCCAAGAAGGTCCGTTGGACGCAGATCCCGGCTTCTCTGCCTTTTGGTGGGCTTCCCCTGACTCGGGACAGGGGGTGAAAGGCTTCGAGAATGTTGTCGACTGGAGTTCTATCTCTGCAGCAATCTTATCTATTTGTTCTCTTTGAGATGCGTTCCCCTGACTTCTATTTCTAGCTTCGTAATGCCTCCTGGCAGGAAATAACCGTCGTCACCATCTACTTGCGCGCCGAAGCCATCTCCGATTCCTGCACAGCCCCTTCAGCAACAGCTGCCGAGCTCTCCGTCCTGTATGCCTTGCCCATGAACGGGAAGAAAGTGGCAGGGTGAAACAACGTCAACAAGGCGACCGACGAAAGAATCATGGCGCCGTCGAGGATCAAGAACGTGGTCTCGTTCTTCTGGAGCGAGCTACCCCAGCCCATGGCCATCTCGGGGATTCTGGGAGCCAGAGTCAGCACATCGCCCATCGGCCTTGCGAAGAATTCGACCAGAGAGTCAAGGGTGACTTGCCGGTAAATACACCTGATAATGATGGCCAAGTAGGCAGCGACAAGAGCCCAGACGAAGTGCTTGGTGCGCAGCTTCGTAGCATCGTCACTAGTCGCGTATCGAGCCGCACCCTCCATCTGCTCCGAGGCATCCGAGCTCTCCTGAGTCGAATCATCCCTCACAAATATGGCCTTGGTCTTGTTTTGGCGGCGGCGCCAGGCGTACGTCAGAATCAGCCCGCCGCAGAAGATCATGTTGACCAACTGGAACGCCACTCCAGCCAGCATGAGGTTGTTGCCCAGGTTCATCATGGCGGGATCCGTATCTCCCGTGGCCATAGCCGCGACACCACCACCTGCCATCTGGATGAGAAGCGAGACGACATCGGTGCCGACAAAGATCCAGGGGTACAGCTTGGGCCGGATGAGTGACCACCGGCTACCGTACCAGATGACGAGGTGCTTGAAAGTCACCGAGATGGCGGCGGCGACGACCGTGGGACCAAGGACGAGCATCAGGTTCTGGATGACGAAGGCGCCAAAGTTCCATGGGTTGGAAGACAGCACCGTGCGGCCGACATAACCCATGAATTCGAGGATGGCGCCGACGGCCAGACAGCTGACGAAGCCCCAGGACTTGAGACGCCAGCCGAAGTATGCTTGCGCGATGAGGAGGATGCTGTACACTGCAACGAAGAAGATGCAGGCGCCTTGGGTGAAATAGTCGCCGTAGATGGTGAGTTCGACCGGACACCGTTCGCTCACATTGTCGCAGTTGAAGTATGAGGGTTCTTCGTATTCGTCTGCGGACATGAGGGTTGCTCAGTCGAGGTCTCGTCCGGTAGAAGGCTTGCGATCTCAGGGTCGATGTCGGCTTCGCTTTTGGACTTTCTGGTGTGCTGTCAGGAAGTGAAGAGGCACAGAACAAACCACGATTGGGAGGTGGAAAAATTCCCCTTTTGTTTGATTCTCAAAGTCTTGGTACTCGCTGGCTTGGCGTATGCTATTGCTGCGCCGAAGTCTTGGGTTGTGGAGGTTACCCGAGATACGAGCTCGGGTGCGAAGTGCGAGGTGTTACGCCCGCCAAACTCGCATTTCCATTGAGGTCGTTACTGGGCAGGCTGACGTTGAATTTGACTTGGCGACCCTTGGCAGCGGATTCGATATCCGCATTGTGATGTAGATCAAGATGCCAAGGACCAGCACGTGAAGTGTCGCGATGGTCTAAACGACATGTCAATGCCAATGCGACAACGTTGCTCGCCTTCGGCTGATGATGCAGCGAGACACTTCTTGGCAAAGTCTCCTCATTCCCCGGTGAGCAAGTAGAGCAAAGTTGCAATACAGGCTCTGGCGAGGCTGTATGGTGCAGACGTGCATCTTGTCTTTTCGCAACATGGCAGCCGACATCCAACCCGTGGATTTTGATATGTGGGAAGTGAATACGAGTATCATCCTGCAGAAAATGACTGCAGGCAGTCAACACAGGTCTGGAACAATTTAGACGCGATTTAATGCTCGCAGGTGAGATGTCAAGGCTCTGTCGTCGAGCTTTGCCCGGGGCTCGATGATGCATGGCGAGGATTATCAAAGCCAACCAGGGAACCCGTACGGCGCACGTTTCCGCTGTTGCTCCCCTAGCAATCAATGCGACACAGTTAGGCCATAAACCCCATTGAGCCCATGCCAGCCCAAATGTATCGCCACTGAGAGAGAACACGAGGGAGTGCCGCAGTTACGCGGGTTGAATACATATAAGCGGGCCCGTTGCATGCGTTGACTGGCTCAAAGGGGTTCCTCTTGATGGGCCGAGGTGACAAGGATCTCCACGGAGTCCCGGAATGCCTCTCAAACTGTCACTTGTTGTCCACGGATGCGGTGCTTAGAAGTGCTCGTGCAGATACCTAGCCGTGGACCAAGTTCAAGAGCACCGAAGCTTCTTCGGTCCGAGGCATCACGGTTTGACGGTCACCAGAAAAAGGCTATAAAAGACGAGGATTCCCTTGCCGACAGCAAGAGTCGTATCCATCACGCTCCAGGCATTCTCGTACTTCTGAACTCTTCCCCCCTCTACCATACAGCATCCCAACCCGCCAACATGCATCTCACCACTATCACCAGCCTTCTCCTCTCCCTCTATCTCGCCTCCGCCACCCCCATGGCCATCACCGAGCGAACCCCCGGGCCTGACGACACCAGCCCCAACCTCCTCGCCAGGCGTCCCTGCTACGAGGGGGGCAAGACATGGGGCGATAACGCTTCCGACGCCATCGCCAAGGTCAGCGTCTGGTGCAACGGCGGCGGCGGCGGCGGCAACGGCAACTACGGACCCTACGCCGAGCGCAGGGGCTGCTTCAATGCCCGCTACGGCAACAACCGCTACAACTTCAAGATCCTCAACGACGGCAACCAGAGTCACAACCTGAGCCCGGCTGTCTGCGAGGAGCTGCTCTGGGAGCATATCTACAACTGCCGCCATGGAGGCTGGGGGAAGCCTGTTGCTCAGTGGGAGTCTACGTCTGACGTCAACGAGGGACGCTGCTGAGAAGATGGCTTCTGAGGGGCTTGGTGTTGCCAAGGTCGCGCGTGAGTGAGTGTAATGTTTGCTTGTCCTTTTGGCGCGAGTCGCCATCGTCAGTTCTTACAGGATAGTACGTAGTGAAGAACACAGGTCTGGGTTTCGTCCTCTTGGAGACTGTATACCAAGCTCGTGAAGGGCCGATGCATCGTCGGGCTCTAATCGTGTACCTCGTGGAACCAAACTGTCAGGCATCACAGCGCTCTCCAATCTTGAAACGGGGCCATATGGCCCGTAGTGATGCTGTGATTACCCTCTGCAAAAGTCATGGATATCTGGGAAAAATAAACCTCTGCTCCGTCATGCTTCCTCTTCTTAGACCCTCTACGTCGACAGCGCAAGGCACGCGTCTACCGCCAGGCCGACCCGTCCCTGCTTCTGGATCACCACGTCCTCAATGATGTCCTTGTCCAGGTCGGGGAACATGCCAGCCAGCGTCTCGACCACGTTGTGGTGCTCTGCCCGGTGCAGCCTCTGTGCCTCGGCCACCTCGGCACTGGCCTGTCGCGCTGCGGCTTCCTCAGCTGACAGCGCGTGATGGTGCTGGTGGGGCTGCAAGTCGGGGCGGTTGCTCTCAGCACTCGCCCTGCTCAGCTCAGTGCTGGGGCGTGGGGAGAGGTAGGCCGGGTCCTGGGGCCTCGGGGGCTGCGGCGGGGGCTGGTCGGTAGTCGAAGGGTCGTCTGAGAACATGCGGCCGATGGTGCTGAGCGGCCTCTGTATGCTCCGCAGGAGACCCGTGATGGCAATGCCGTCGTCTCCGTCTGAAGAGGTGGATCTTCGAGGTCCTGAAGGCTCGCCCATCTGTGCCTCGAGAGACCGCCTGGCAGAAGAGGACTCGCCCGCTGCGGGTGGCACAAGGCTGGAGTGCCCCTTCTCTGAGAACTGCTGCTGTTCAGGTGGAGGAGGAGACATGGCACGGTGCTTCTCGGCGATGGCGGACACGGCAGCCTCCACGTTCTTCTCAAACTCCTCGTCGGTGATGGTCAAGGTTGTCCGATCCATGTTCTCGACGAACTGGATGGCGCCAAGCTGCAGAGGGGTCAGTTGCGGCATGCGGACCAGGCTCGGGTCGACTTACCAAGGACGACAGGTAGTACCCTGCCTCACCACCGAGCTTCTCCTGATTCCGGAATCTCAGAATATACTGGACGTTGGAGACCAGATGCTCAGGGTTCGCCTGGAGTACTACGTAGATAAGGAGCGGCATGAACGAGTCGGCCGACGAGTCCGACTTGGCGTGTTTCAACAGTCCTGGCGGAACGTTAGTAGGTGCGTGGCAGGCCACAGCCAGGCGATACATACCAAAGATGACCTTGCAACAGTTCAGCACGCAGATGATCTTGTCCCTAGGTGCCCGGTACGACTTGATCTTTAGGAGTTCTGCGGTCGTTGTCAGCATTGAGCCGGCCACTTCGAACACACTTCACTCACCCTGCTGCGCCAGCTTGAGGAACCGCTTGCCGCTCTCGTTGCTCTCGGGGATGTCGAGATGCGCTTCACGTATCCATCCGTAGATGTTGATCTTCTGTGTAAGAATATCGTCCCTTTCGACGTCCTCCTGGTGCTGGCCCTTGCGACCAGGTCCGAGGGGCGCCTCGCCTCCCCGCTTCTTCGGCTTCGCGCCGGGGATGGGGCGAGGCGGGGCTATTGCTGGCGAAAAGGTTTGGCTGTAGAGTCTGTTCATCACGAGCTTCTCCATGCCCTCTCGGGCATTGTCGAACTCGGCATCTGAGACGTCTCGCCACACCTCGCACTGGGCCATCTTGTTGGCGATGAACGCCAGGAAGTCGCCGATGATCTTAACCTGCTCATGAACCATCCACTGCCGCTTGCCAAACTCGGAGAGGAAGGATTTGAGGTACCGAGCGACAGGGTCGGCCTTCTTGTTTCTCAGCTGTTCCAGGAAGCGGTGGAAGTCGAAGGGGAGGCTTGGTTCTGGTTCGGGCTCAGGAGGGGGAGGCCTGTGCAGAGCCGCTGTAGGCGACAAGGGGGTCTCTGCGACATCGTCGATGGACGCATTGGCGTTGCTTTCGGTTCGATCGTCTTTGGGAGGGACAGGCGGGCCGAGGTCATCAATGGACTTCTCGTGGGATCGGGTGCTGATGGGTGAGGAGGGCTGTCCCACCCGCCCGATCGAGTCGTGGCTGAGGTTGGACAAGGATGGGGCCAGAGGCTCGAGACTGGACTTTCGCGGGGGATGCTGAATAGGACCCCCGAAGATGGGCGAGGTCAGCTCCAGCCGTGGGCTCATAACCTCCTCGGCGCCAGGGCCGCCACCGTCACCGGTGAACTGCTCCATGATGCTTTGAATCTCGGAACGAGAGCCGCCCTCGTCCTCGCCCTCGCTCGTGTATTTCCGGTCATCGTAGCCGGCATCGGATCTCGTAGGGGACGTGCCATGGCGGGAGCCCGCGCTGGAGTGTGTTCTCGATGGCGGCCCAGAGGCTGTCGGTGTGGGTGGCGTGGGGTCGACATAGGTCTTTGATTCGACAGTGAGGTACTGAGTCGACGTATCAGGTGGGAGGGGCTCGCTGGGTTTGATCGTGGCTATCGACGAGGACATTAAGTCGGCCGGGCCAGAAGACTCGGCGGTATCTTGGGAGATGACAGGCTTGTTCGAGGCGGTGTCTTCGGGCTTGGAGGCAGGGATATCGGATGAGGGCGCAGTCGGCGCGTCGTCGCCAAGCTCTATAAGATCGTCTGAAGCTTTCGATGTGCTAGAAGGTTTGTCTTTGGAGGTGTCTTCTGTCTCTGCGGCCTTGGTCTGGACGGGTAGCTCGAGTCCCAAACCGACCGAGGAGCTCTGAAGCGGGGATGTCATCTTGGCGGTCGGCTCCTTGTCATGTTGGTCGACGTTGCCGGGCTGGCTCGCTGGCGGGACGCTCGTCTCGTTCGGAGACATACAAAGTCGTCGAGAGTGCGTTCGATAGATACGGAGGGTGGCCCGTGTTGACGTTCGGGAAAGGAAGGGCAGCTCGGTCTGGACTGCGGCCAGGCAGAGAGAGGCGGGGCGGGGAAGCTGTCGCAGGGCTGTGCTGGATGCGTCTGTTTCGTATGACCTGCTGCTTCGGGGGCGAAGATGTCAGCCGAGGTGATGGGAAGCGGTGTATGTGCGTCGAGGTCCGTTCGGGGGACAGCTATGTCAAGCAGAGGGTGCAGCGAGGCGTGGGCAGAACAGCGCGGCCAGGGACGTGGAGCTGTGGTTGGACGGAGATTAGAAGCTGAGGTGGCCGGGCTGCGAGGTTCCAGGTTGACGTCTCGTCGTTGGTTGAGAGCCCGTGATCCACCTCATCCGCCCCGTGCTCAGGCTGCCCGCGGTGGGGCAGGCGCCCTCCGCCAGTTGCGGCAGCGCTATTTCGATGGTAACAAGCGCTGTGCCGCAAGGCGCCAGCATCCAGGGTCCAGCGGCGGGCTGACGTCAGCGCCTCAGCAAAGCGAGCGATGAGGTAAGCCTTGGGATCAGGCCAAGGTGGCTCTCCTCTCCTTCTCCTTCACCCTTCACGCATCCACCACCATCGTCAACGTCGTCCAGGAGAAATGACAATTCCTCCTTCTGTCTAGCATTTCGCTCCGTCGAGAAAGTGTCGTCAATCAAAGCTATGGATCCTAGTATTCCACCGTCCACAATCATGGCCGTCGCATGAACTGCCTGATTGCCCTCGCCGAGAACACCTGACGCAATTGGCAAGAGCACAGCCATCGCATCGGCCTCAGCAAGCATCCCGATGACAATCGAAATAGACGCGAGCTGGTGGATTCCGTCTCCCGCGACTTACATTCCAAAAGAGCCTCGGCTGTAGCCTCGCACCTCTGCCCGCATCCGTCCACCTCGGCCGGGTTCACCAAACCCAGCCGCCCCCTGACAGCCCGCCCTGATGAGGCCAGACGATGGGTAAGGGCAGCGCGGCAGGGGGAAGCAGCGGCAGATGCGCGGAAGATCCTCCCAGGGAAAGAACAAACCCTCCGACTTGGCGGGCGATTGCCGTCTCGGGTCCCGCCCGCGGTTTGCTTGGGGCACGTCTCAGCCGACGGTCGTGTTTCGAAAATCAGGAGACAGCGCCCCCCTTTTGATCCTCGACCCCGGGCGCCTGTGCGGCTCCGAAAGGCGTCGGCCCCCCCTTGACAGGCGCAGGTTCCTCGACGCACACTCCAAGGTTCTTGCGAGCAAACAACCTTGTTCGTGCGACGTGCCCGATGCGGACACGTTCAGCCGCCCAGTCGGGGTCGCGGCAGAGCTGTGGCCTCCGCGTTTATACCCCTTTTCGGCCTCGTCCGACCCGGTGATGGGGATGTTTCTTCCACCTAGAGGACAGCTTCTCGGGGCGACAGACGCAAGTCGGCCATGACCTCCTCCGTCTTTCGGTCCGTGAAGAGGTCGTCGCCGCCTCGTGGAACCTCCCGCTCAGGGGTCACTGTACTCGGGACACCGAGCACTCAGCGACTCACATTGCTTCTCCCGTGTTCGTCTCTGTGACGCCTCGCAAGCTTTCTTCATCCACGTTCTCGACCCCTCGAGGGGCAGAACAGAAGACCGCAAGGGGAACAACCCTGCGCGCGTCGTCGATGCCTCGGCTCGCTGTCAAGGTCGCTTCGGGCGAGCCTTGAGAGGTGGCCACGTCAGGGATGCTAGCGCTTGCGTTCCCGCCCTGTCGTCGGAAGCTGTGAAGCTGCGGCCTGCTGTCAGCTAGACGCGAGTTATTTCCCAAAGGGGACGCTTTTGCGAGAACCGCTCCTTGACGTCGTCCACCTCGGCGCGCATCGGCCATCCTGCGGACACGACTCCGTCCCACCGTCGGTCTCATCTGCCACCGCCCAGCCGCGACAGGAGATGCGATTGGGCAGCCTCAACCCTCGATGGGACGAAATGTGTCTTCCTGGGCCACCTCGCCTACAGGACAGCCGCCTCTCCGCAGTCGTCTCATGTACAGGCATTCTAGAAAAGTGGCCATCACGATGGATGCCTTTGTACTTAAGGACCTCGTCCGGCCGACGACTCCAGATGGCATTCTATTCTCAGCCAGCCAGAGTCTTCATCTTCATCTTCACCTTCATCCTGCCCTGGAGGCCCCTTTGCCATACACTCTTTAGAACCGTTTGATACGTTCCATCCTCGACATTCCCTCCTCGAAGCGTCCTGTCACTTCCGCCAGCCGTCCAACATGAAGTCCTTCGCCACCCTTGCCCTCGTCGCCCTGGCCGCCGCCAGCCCCATCATCGAGGAACGCCAGCGCGGTGGCCGCGTTGGTAGCACCGCCACCGAGTTCACCGACGGCGGCTGCAAAGAGATCATCATGCTCTTCGCCCGCGGCTCGACTGAGACTGGCAACATGGGCACCATCTGTGGTCCTCAGACCGCCAACGGCGTCAAGGCCGCGTTTGGTGCCGACAAGGTCGCCGTTGAGGGCATCGAGTACGCCGCCGCCCTGTCGACCAACTTCGGCCCCGGCGGTGCCGACCGCCGCGGCATCGCCGAGATGGAGCGCCTCATCGCCAAGGCCAACACCGAGTGCCCCGACTCGATGCTCGTCGTTGGCGGCTACAGTCAGGGTGCCGCCCTCACCCATCGCGCCGTCGAGGACCTGCCCCAGGCTCAGAAGGACCAGATCGTCGCCGCCTTCACTTTCGGAGACACCCAGAACCAGCAGGTATGTCGGCATGAAGCAAAGACCATGGCGACTGGACATGCGACTAACACGACACCCACAGGACAATGGCCAGATCCCTAACTTCCCGCCCGAGAAGACCAACGTCATCTGCAACCGCGGCGATGCCGTCTGCGTCGGCACCCTTAACATCCTGCCGCCTCACCTCCAGTACGGCGCCCGCGCCGACGAGCAGGCCCAGTTCATCAACAGCAAGCTGCAGGCCGCCGGCGCCAAGCTCAAGAAGCGGGATTAAAGGGGGCGCTGCCTTTCCAACGGCGCCATGGCTCGATCGCATCGCGTTTTGGGGGAGGGGTGGAATATGATACCCAAGATCACGATGTACATGACTATTGCCCGTCTATCAAGCACGCTAGTCGTTCTTATCCCCTCGCTGCGGACGTGAAGGTCATGAAATCATGTTAGCATCATCAACGGCGCGATCTGTGAAGGCTCAAACTCTACAGCACCCATCTGCTCTTCATCAAACCTGGCCCCTCCTGGTAAAGACGCAGTCCAACCTCGCCTGCTTCACAATGAGGTTCCAGTGTTCTTCATTGCGGAACCTCATCCCGTCCTCGCCGGGGGCGAACTCAAAATCGTAATTGAAAATGGTGTATGCGATTGACATGCGGATGACGTTCTTGGCGAGCTTCTTTCCGACACAGTCGTAGCGGCCTGTAGAAGTTAGTGGCTGTCTTAAAGGGTGTATGCCTAGGACTTGCCCATGTGAAAAGGGAAAAAGGCCCTTTTATCCAGCACCAGCTCTGGCCTTGTCGTCCACCGCTCCGGGATGAACTCATGTGGTCGCACAAAGTACCGTTCCGATGAGTGGTAGGCCTGTGTCGGGGTGTAGAGGATCGTTCCGGCTGGGAAGAACGTCCCCGCGATGGTGAGGCCCTCTGGTGGTGGCGACCGCGGGCCGCCGATGGGCACAGGGGCGTTGAGCCTCATGGCCTCGTTAAGGATGCCCTCGAAAAGGGAGACGGTGTCGAGGTCCGAAACGACGAACTCGTCTGGCAGGGTCTTGCCGTAAAGGGGGGCGACCTCTTCAAAGAGTCTCTGGCGGAGTGCGGGATCACGGGCGAGATGGTAGAAGACTAGACTCAGGACGCATGCGACGGTGTCCCTGTTTTGTCAGCATGAGGCTTTCCAGGGAGGATGGGGGAGCTCACGTCGCGGCAACGAGAATGCCGAGGCTGTCTGCGTAGACTGTGGTCATGTTGACTATTGACCGTGGCTTTTCAGACCCAAGATCCGCGAGGAAGTACTTCAGCATGTCGTGCTTGTCTTCCGAGTTGTCCTGGTTTGCGTCAGAAAGACTCGAAGATCAAAGAGCCATTGGTTCCTCACCCGCAACCTCCCATCTGCCATGTCAACGCCCAGCTGCTCAAACTCCTTCTGCATGCCAAACTTGGGCATGTTCATCATGAGCGCCACGGGCCAGTAGACGTGCCCTAGGGCTGCAGCGGTGCCGAAGGTGATCTCGAGCAATTCCAGCATCGAGTCCTCGCGACCCTCTCGAACGGTACCAAAGTCGGTTGAGAAGCCGATGCGGCCCATGTTGTCGAAGCCGATGAGGGTGGCGTAGTGGGAGGTATCGACAGGCAGACGGCCGAGCTCGTCAAGGCGACCAAGCCAGCTGCGCACCACCTTACGCGTCGCAGGCTCGTAGCCCCTGAGTGCTTTGGGTTCCGTCAGTGGGGGCTGGGGCAGAAAGGAAAGGGGTCATACCCTCTGCACTGAGAGCCTTGTCCCAGATCGTTCTCCGGTCTCGATGCTGCTGCTTATCCGTGATACTATCCAGGTTATACACGCCCTTGTAGTGTAGGCTTTCGTAGAAGCCCATACCCCCCTTGGAGCACTTCGACCTCGGGCCATGTATGGCCATCAGTGCATCCTGATGCAGGATGGCAACAGAGTTCGGTCCTGCGCTTCTCAGTCTTCCGGGTCACACACACTCGGCAGTAGACTCACCGACGCGGACAAAGTCCCCGTACTCCTCATGCAGGCGGAGAAACCTCTTGTGCAGCTGCCCGTCGCGGCCCAGCCACGGCATGTACAGCTGGGTCACCTTGAGGGCGAACGGTCCCGGGACGTGTCTCAGCGGGTGGAAGAAGACCCTGTAGATTCCGATGCTGGCGAACAGGGCCGCGAGGTAGGCGGACGACACGGCGGCGCAGACGGGCAGGCCCTGGGAGAGGGTGCCCGCGGCGGATGACGTCTTATACAGCAGCAGGCCGAGGCCGACGAGGTGGGCGCCGATGATGTCCCGCGCGTTCGAGGTGTGGTTCCCCCTGATGAAGTACAGGTGATGGGACAGGAGGCCGGCCGTTGACGCGATGACGCATGACAGGTTGACGTCTCTGCCGAAGCGGGCGGCCGTCTGGATGGCAAAGTCGAGCATCGCGAGGTTTTGGAGACATACAACGACAGCAACAACGATAACACACAATACAGCCCGGGTGCTGGAAGAGGGGAGGGGGGGCGGCGGCGATGCGATGCGGTGCTTCCCAGGATCCCCGGTTCAAAAGATAATCTGCCACCCGGGGGGGACAAGGCCATGGGGGCACGGGGGGATGGGAGGGCAAACGGGCCAGCTATGTACGATGGCACAAGTTTCCGAGTCGTCGGATGTCCGGGTTCGTAAGCGCCCGAGCACGGCCTGACCATGTTGACGAAGCGTCGTCAGAGAGTTTTGGCCGGCGCGAGCAGGTCGCCCGACTCGCGCTGCATATGTTTGCCCCCCCCGGCCGGCGTCTGGTGATAGAGTCATCATTCGTTGATAGTTCGTGACTGTTGGTGGCGCCTGCATCGAGGATGGGGGCTGTGGAGGCCTGGCCTCCTTTTTCATTGTTCCTGCGAGCCAGTATCGCTGCACTGGCGTGGGGTCGGGGTGGCTCGCGTATTGTCGTCGCACTGCAGTTTGTGCAAACAAACAGCCGTCCTGGGATGTGTTGGCTTGGGTTGGGGGGAACAAGGAGGGGTGTTGGTCATCATGTGCTGCCGCGGTTGGTTTGTGTGGAGTGTGATGAGGATGAGGGACTTTAAGTTGGTCTTCCCTGGTGTGCTGTTGTTGATGACTGCAGGTTGGGCTGAGAGCGGAGGAGAAAAGATGGACGTTGGGAGGGATCAGGGGAGTCTCATAGGGCTGATGGCGAGCGGGAGGGGTTCTTGAGCCCCCTGTCTCGGGGAACTCCAGAGGTTCTGGTTGGAGGGAGTGCGTCGGTCACGGTCTGGAACCCCCCGGCCGGCGCATTGAAACGCCCGGCCGCCCAACCGGTACAGCGGCATGCGTCTTGGATGAGGCCAACGGCGAGATCTGACCGCTGTCAGTGATCGGTCGTCCGTAGCGCGTGCTTGTCGCATCGCTAACTTGAGTGAGGGTGTCTGAGCATCGTCAGTTGTAAAGCTTGTCAATCTACAAAATGATCCAAGTACGTCAGTTCCTCATGAAATGTTCACCACACGGAGCAAGGTAGCAGTAGTAGATGAATTATGTGGTATTGTTACAGCGCACTCTGTGCGACAGCTTCGTGATGCATGTCATGCCTTCGTGGCGTCTCTATTCCGGCTCGCTTCCGCCGAAAATCCCGCCCTCGTACAAATGAGAAATCAAAACGCCCGGTTCGCTCTGTGAATCAGATCGCTTGTGTTCGGTCCAAGTGTCGTGGTGGTAGTGGTGTTGATGTTGGTGTTGGTGGTGATGCGATTAGCAGCGGCGTCCACCCATGCCCATGCCGCCCATCCTCCTGCCGCCGCCCATCATGCCGCCACTACGAGATCGTTAGCATATGTTGTCGTTCAAGTTGCTGAGGATTGCTGCTTACCCTCCCATGCGGCCGCCACCCATGCGGCCACCGCCCATACGGCCACCGCCCATGCCCATGCCGCCACCGCCGTGGTGGTGGTGAACCTCCTTGACGGGGCGAGGTCCGCCCATCATGCCACCGCCCATGCGGGAAGAGGATCGTCGGGAGCCGCCGAAGCACATTGTAATGGTTTTGTTGGTGTTTTTGAGGTGTATTGGTTTGAGAGTGATGATCCAAGTCTGATGTGTGACTTGGGAATTGTGGATTGTTTAGTTATTGGTCTCGGTGTTGTTGAGAGATGGTTGTTTGTGATGATGAGTCTGGAAGAGTCGATGCACTGATGGAAGGGGGATCCGAATGGGTTTATATACAACATCGCCGTTCTAATTCCGTCACTGTCGATTGCTGTGCTTGCGGTACCAGGCTGTGTTGGATGCTCTGATCAGTGGGGCAGAACCGACGTCGCCTCGCCCTCTCCGCCATCGTCAACAGCGGGAAACCTGCTGGATCTGAGCTCAGAGTCAGTGGGATCCTGGCCCGTCACTGGACGGCAGGCTGCGGAGGAGGGTCCCTCTCAGGCTCGGCAAAGGGACCGACCTCCCGCTGGACCCTGCGTGCGTCAGCGCTGTGGTTCGCCGTGAAGCTGCTCGTGGTCTGGAGGGCGCCCTGGAGAAGATGGACCCTTGGCCCATGTCATGGTTAGCAGCCTCAAGACCCCGCGACGCCCCAAAACCGGGGCGCGGCCGCGCAAGCACGACTGCCGAGACCGACGCGGCGTCCACTGGCACGTCACCCCCAAGACCATAGTCCCAGCCTTTTCCTCCTCTCCCCAACTTCTTCTACACACCCATTCGCCAATGGCAACCACACCTTCCACAAGGCCCAGACCGGACCATCGCCCCCGCTAGGACGACGACTTGTTTTCACTTGCGACAAGAAAGACCACCGCTGCGCTGCTGTGCGACCGGGATGCCCGATGATGCGCGCGCCGAGACTCGGACGGTCGCGTGCGAGCCAGGAACACCCCGTCATGGTGCCCTAATCGCCAACGTCGCTTCGAGCTCTGGGCGTCGTCGCTTTCCCGCCGATCACGGGCCGCAGACACGCAAGCTCAACATCGTCCCTTCAGAATGACGAGATTCGCAATTTCGCGATAAGGTCCAGTGACGGAATGGAAGGAAGCCAAGCGCATCCGCGAGAACCTTCGACGCGCAGCCGGCGGCCAGGCCCTTGGCGTCTTGCTCTGCGACAGAACATCCGACGTCCCATCAAGCAGATTCTCCTCATTGACCCTCCAAGCTTTGCGCCTCTCCCCATCGGTTCACGATCCATTCGAGGTCCCTGGAGTGCCAGTCCGGCAGGTACATCCACCTCTGCTCCGTCGAGCTCCATCCGCGGTTCGGTAGATACGCCTCGAGCATATAGTAGTTGTCCCGATGGAAGGGAAAGTCGACAGTTGGCGGCCCGCTGCGCTCCAGAAACGCGTCTGTCCCCGTCGCCTCGTCCTCGGCCGTCAACCTGAACCTCCGCCGCCGGTTCCCCTTGTTCTCGCCGTGCCGCCGGATGGCCCTCGTCGTCGACACGAGATGCTGCTCCAGCACGCGCGCATACATGAGCGGCAAGCGCACGGCGCGGAGCAGCGTGGCCTCATGCGCCGCCAAAAGATCTGTGTTCCAGGCAGGGTTCGTCCCGCGCGGGATCAGGGGGATCGGCTCGCCGGCATCGAGGTTGCGCTGCCAATGGGCAAAGTCCAGAGTCAGTGCGAGGGCGTTCCAGCGGCTGATGCACGTGAAGCAGGTACACAGGATCTCCGGGCTGGGCGTCGGGATGTGCTGAAACATGCGGTAGCCGTTGGATGAGATGCGCTCCGGGTGCTGCAGCGCCCGCCGAACCGCGACGTCATCGATGGCATCGAGAAGCACCGGCGGCTGCAGGCACCGCGCCAGGACCGAGTAGTGGCGCCGGATAATCTCCCGCGATAGGGCGTCCTCTTCCTGGAGGATGAACTCCCGCAGTGCGTGGCATGTCTGCATCAGGACGTGTACCTGGCTTGGCGTGAGGAAGGAGAGGACATTGAGGAGCAGCTCGCCGGGGAGGTCAAACAGGCCGAGACCCTGCGTCCTCTTGGCGGCCTTTTTGGTCGCCAGCTTCTCCTGTCGCTTTCGGAGGCGGTCGGTTCGTTTAGAGCGCTTCATCAGGTTGCCGTCCGCCGCAACTCGCTCCGAGCTTGTGACGGGCTTGGAGGCGTAGGGACAGGGCCCCAGCTCTGGATCGATGTCTTGGCCATCTTGCTGCGTTGTCGCTGGTGTGGACGGGCAAGTGGAACCTTCGCTTTGGTGATCTGTATCCCCGGCCTTTGATGGAGGTTTCTGTGAGACGGAAAGTTGGGAAATCGACGAGGCCGTCTCATCCATCGCGAGACTTGGTTTGGTGTTGAGGGGTAGGAGGGTGGAAGTAGCAGTTGCCACCCGCATTCATTTTGGTGGCCTCGATCGCCACCACATCGGGCCCCACAGAGGGGGAACCTGCCGACCCGCATCTGCTTACCGGCTGAGTCATGACAGGTACCCAGCGGTGGGTGAAGATTACATCACCTTCCAGGTTCTTATCAAGGTGTCTGCAGCATGCTCGGCAAAGCTCTGTTAAGACACGAAGAATAAAAAGGAAGAATCCGGAGGAGGTTTCGAATAGTACGCCTGACCGATGCATTTCCTAGCCCGCCTGCGTCAGAACGGTCGTACTTTGAGCGACGGAGTATACCAACTACACCACGGGTCCCCGGTACAAACAACCCCGAAAGCGGGGCTCCTAGAAGCCGCCAGCTGGTCCCAGCTGCCCATGCTGCATCTAGGTACACCCGTCCCCGCCCCCTGAGATGCCCCTTTTCTCCAGAACGGGAGCCCCTGAAGGGGAAGGACACTGAAGTAGCAATCAAGGGAGAAGTCGTAGAAGTACACAGCACGAATGCGAGCCCATCGGTTTCATCATGATTCATTTGGTGTACACTGATTTCTGTCTTCCATGCCAACATTCCATGCATGCATCGTTGCGCATCGTCGCTTTCATCTCTCAGCCATCGTGACAATCATGGCAACCTGTGATCCTCGCTTTCCATATTCTCGTGTCGTTCATACAGATGCAAAACCTCAATTTCGCATGTCAAAGGTAGTGACGGCGTCAAGCTCCCGAATCAGTGTACAGTACAGTGTCGCTCGTGTCGTGAGGGAAGCAGCTCTTGTTGCATCAGCAAACGTCTAGTCGACGTTCAAAACCGAGCGGCGGGAGTGGCGTGCTCGAACCACTGCGACGTGCCGAAAGCAGCCCTGAAGACGTCGCAAGGGTCGCGGCCCCAGCGGAGGTACCAAACCGGACCGTTGGGGTTGTTCTCGCCGCGGAGGAACTCGCGCTTGAGCACCTGGAAGCCGGCCTCGGCCTGGCAGCGGTACGAGCCGAAGCGGTACTCGATGTGTCCAATGTGGGCGTTAAGCTCACGGACGACGACCTCGTCGACCTCGAACTTGAACTTTGCGCTGAAGACGGCGGTGAGGTAGTCCGGGTTGACGTACTTGGGGTCGCCCTTGATGATGAGGACGCGGGACTTGTCGCGCTGGCCCTCCTGGTCCTTGGGGCTCGTCTTGATGCGGTTCTTGCTGACGTGGCCCTGATAGCCGCGGACGACGAAGCCCTCGCGGACGGTGCGGGCGTGGAAGGCCTGGGCGGCGTCGAGGTCGAAGAAGATGATCTTGGCCGCCGAGGTCTGGTGCGTGCCGACGGGCTTGTTGATGACGAGGGCGTAGACACGGCCCGTGTTACGGATAGTGGCGAGGAGCTCGCGGTGGGTGGTGTCGGGGGCGAGGCCGGTGATCCAGAAGGCGCAGTTGATGTCCTCGGGGATGATCTCCGAGTGGTTGCGCTCGAGGGCGGCGTTGCCCTGGTAGTTGACCGAGACGCCGTGCTCGATGTTGACGATGGGGTCGGGGATGTGGCTCATGTTCTGTCTCTCGTCGGTGGAGAAGAAGCGGTCGACGCCGCCGGGGTGGTACTGAGAGCCGTACATGGTGGCGTTGGAGAGACGAGGGCCGCGAGGGATGAAACCGGGAGGCGGCGAGACGGTCTGCTGAGGGACCAGCTGGTGATGGACCGGCAGGTTGCGGTTGAAAGCCATGGCGGGGGAGCTGGCGCGGGTTTCACCGATGAGTCCATAGGCGTCGTAGGCATCGCCCGTGAGCGGACGGCTGGGCGTGGGAAGATGCACAGCGCCGACGTTGCCGAAGTACGACCAATCCGCAGGGCGCCTCTGCTGGAAGTTGGAGCCATAGTTCTCGCTGACACAAGTAGAAGCTTGGCTCATGTTGGAGTGTCCGTTGTTGGCACTTCGATCATAGATCTTGCGAATGTCCATGTTGTTTTGAGTGGAACGGAAGGGGTCAGGAGTTGCCGAGACAAGCGCATCAGCTCGATAGTTCCGATCATACAGATGGCGGGGGATGGATTGGCCCACGACGGCTTGCAAGCCGTTGACGATCCGAGCCTGGTTGTCGAAGGCGGGAGCCACAGCGGCCGGGCGGGGAGGAGAGTGATCAGCAGTGCCGAAGATCATGTAGTCGTCGTCGATGATGAACCCATCCGGCTTGGCTTGAGCCACCTGATCCTTGTTGGGGTTAAAGGCGGAATTGGCAGAATCGGCAGCGACACAGGCCGCGAGCAGCTTCGAGATGGGAGAGTCATTGTGGTCCTGGCGACCGACACCGGCAGGAAGAGAGGCAGGCGTCGCGGTGTGGGCCGAGTTGACCCTGGCCCTGCCGGAACCGATGGCACCCTCAGCGGAGGGGGCGTAGATGCTGTTGAGGTAGCCCTTGGGACGGACGGTCGGGGCATCGGCGGTCAGGCTGCGCTGACGGCCCTTGGGATCACGAGGGATGATGGCGGGCGGGTTGTAGGAAGCCGAGAGGCGAGGGCCGGCCTGGTCCTCGGTGGCCTCGCCAGAGGTGTCCGAGGCGTACTGGAGGGGCACGCCTCCATCATGCTCGGGAGAGGAGCGGCCCTCGATAGGGTCGTAGACGGTGCGCATCATGTTGCTTGGCTCTGGACTTGAGTTGGTTAGATGAGGTGGAAGACTGGGTGAGGCATCACTTACTCTTGAACACTAAAGGGCTTGTTGTTGGGATCAGAGGAGGTCTGGTTAAATCTTCTGATGAAGAGTAATCGTTGCAGGGTTGAAGAGGGCCAGTCTGGCTGGGGAACTGATGTGGAAAGGTGGTTGTGGAGGGTTGGTGATGGATGGGTTGCGTGTGGCAGAGTTGCGGGTGTAGGCAAGGTTGGAAGGCCAGCTTTATGGAAAAGGGCAAACAATGTGGATGAATGGATGTCTTGGGCCAAATTGCGGATGCCTGTGGCCTTGAGTGCGGATGCTGGAAAGGTCGGCGTGGTTTTTGACGTTATTCCCAGCCCTGGAAGCCTGCAGGGTGAGTGTTGGTTGAGGTTGAGAACTTGAGATGGAAGTCAAAACATGAGTCTGGGGTAGAAGAGGACTGGGTAAGAGGGTGCAAGTGTGAAAGGCTAACGATTGGTCTGGACTGCCTGAAAACCCCCCCGTTGCCTGGGAAGTCAGGTGAACGTGTATTTGTTGTTGAGTGCAGTGCACATGTGGACCTCAAGTTCTGGGGGCAAGAGGCAGGCTAGGCCCAGTGATGCTAACAGAAGTCCCGCCAGTGCCGGTAAACTATTAAGACTGGATTCAGCTTGGTTTTTGCGTGCTCTTAGCGAAATGCAGCCATTTGAGGCTGCTGTGGCATGTGTCTGAAGTCTCGGAGCCTCATCATCCTACAAGCTGGCTTGGAGGAGGCCCAGAAGCTGCCATCTCAAGCCTTATACATTTGAGGAACAGGTCTTATTAATTTCGATGCAAAGGAACTCTCATGGAAGCCTGACATCATTTCCTCCTTCAAGGCGCAGATGAGCCATGGTGACAGACATGAAGGGTCAGTTCAGGGGGTGTCAAAGAGTGGGTCCTTATGGGCTCGGTGTGCTTCGGTGAATGGGCAGGAGGCAACTTTGGATGAAAGGCCCAGAAAGCTCAAGAAATGCCTGTCCCTGGTGCGGACTGCGGATGGCCATGACAGCTCACATTCTCTACAATCATAGGGCCACTCTAGAAACCACCTATCCCTTCTCTCACCTTGTTTTCTCCTCTTCTCTTGATATTTGTGAGGCCACCGAAGTGGTCAGGCCAGATTAGGAATCGGGCCGGCAGATACCATGTCGGGTGGGGTATTTACCTGCCTTATCTTATCAGCACGTGTGGCACAACTGATTCCCTCGACCCGACCGCCAGCCAGAATCCATCTTCATTTCCCCAGATTCAACCAGATTCAACACCATTTCAGATGCAAACCCGTCCAGTGGCTTGCAATTTCATATCCGCAACCAATCACCACTACTTCAAATCCTTGGCTTCCTGCTCCCCGCCATCAATGTCGGGCAACCCCCACCATGCCACGGCACAGCAACAGCGCTGCCCACATTAGCGCCGGATGGCCGGAGGTGTGGGCCACTCAGCGTGGCCTGTCAAAGGCTATCCCCTGTATCCGAGCTTCCTCCGGCCGAGCTGGACCGAGAGATCTGCTCGCATCTACGGATGTTTCAAAAGAGGAGGCATACGGCTGGGTGGGAATCGAGTGTCGGCCCGGTCGAGTCCCCCGCTTCAGGGCAGTGCTTGGCTGTATTCTGCCAGCCGCAAGGCTTCCCTCTACTGCCCTTGGCCTCTCTGTGCCGGTGCCTCCTCCCGTACGACCGCTGAAGAGGATCGACTGTGATTGGCCAATGGACACCCTGGCTGACTGTGGGAGCTGCATTTGGGCGTTCCTGGCCTGCGTCATCGCTGCTCGGTCGAGGTCCCCACCGAATGACAGGTCCCAGCGGTCCACTGTCCAGTCGCGACCGAGCTTGGAGCTTCCTGTCCATGCTTCCGCTTCCACTGCGCCGTCCAAGGTGGGCTGACTGAGGGGATGGGCCGCCCGAGGGAATGTATAAAGCCTGCTGGCGCCATGTTTTGGACCCTGAGCCTCCGGTTTTTTCGTTCCTTGACCTGTCTCTCTCTCCCCTCCCTTTCTCGCCCTCTCCTTTCCTTCTTGCGTCCTCTCTAACCTCCCCGAGCAGAGCTGCTCCCTCTCCCTCTCACCACCTGTTCACTCCTCTCACCACACAATGGCGTCTCCTGTCGCGTCGGCGGCCCTGAAGGCCAGGGTTCGCCGCCCGTCAATGCTCAAGAAGCTCTGCACACCGCAGGACATGCTGCCGCACTTCCCCAACGGCGCCTACATTGGCTGGTCGGGCTTCACGGGCGTCGGTTACCCCAAGAAGACGCCCGTGTTCCTGGCCGACCACGTCGAGAAGAACAACCTGCAGGGCCAGATGAAGTACAGCCTCTTCGTGGGCGCGTCCTCGGGCGCCGAGACGGAGAACCGCTGGGCGTCGCTCGACATGATTGACCGCCGCAGCCCGCACCAGGTCGGCAAGGCCATCTCTGCCGGCATCAACGAGGGCCGCATCAACTTCTTCGACAAGCACCTGTCCATGTTCCCCGTCGACCTCGTCTACGGCTTCTACACGAAGGACCGGCCCAACAAGAACCTCGATGTCGTCGTCGTCGAGGCCACCGATATCAAGGAGGACGGCAGCATCGTGCCCGGCGCCTCTGTCGGCGCCACCCCCGAGCTCGTTCAGATGGCCGACAAGATCATCATCGAGGTCAACACTTCGCTGCCCTCCTTCGAGGGACTGCACGACATCACAATGACCGACCTGCCCCCTCGCCGCAAGCCCTACCTCATCATGGGCGTCGAGGACCGCATCGGCACCACGTCGATCCCCATCGACCCCGAGAAGGTCGTCGGCATCATCGAGTCCGACTACCAGGACCAGACCGCCCCCAACGCCCCCGCCGACGCAGGTAGCCAGCAGATCGCCAACCACCTGATCGAGTTCTTCGAGCACGAGGTCTCCCACGGCCGCCTGCCCAAGTCGCTGCTGCCCCTGCAGTCCGGCATTGGCAACATCGCCAACGCCGTCATCGGCGGCCTGTCCGAGTCCAACTTCTACAACCTCAAGGTCTGGACCGAGGTCATCCAGGACACCTTCCTCGACCTCTTCGACTCGGGCCGTCTCGACTTCGCCACGGCCACCTCGGTGCGCTTCTCCCCCGATGGCTTCAAGCGCTTCTACGACAACTGGGAGAGCTACAAGGACAAGCTCCTCCTCCGCTCCCAGCAGGTCTCCAACTCGCCCGAGATCATCCGCCGCCTTGGCGTCATCGGCATGAACACTCCCGTGGAAGTCGACATGTACGCCCACGCCAACAGCACCTGTGTCATGGGCAGCCGTATGCTCAACGGCCTCGGCGGCAGCGCCGACTTCCTCCGCTCCGCAAAGTACTCCATCATGCACACCCCCAGCACCCGCCCCTCCAAGACCGACCCTCACGGCGTGAGCACTATCGTCCCCATGTGCACCCACGTCGACCAGACCGAGCACGATCTCGACGTCATCGTCACCGAGCAAGGCCTCGCCGACGTCCGCGGCCTCAGCCCCCGCGAGCGCGCCCGCGTCATCATCAAGAAGTGCGCCCACCCCCTGTACCGCCCCATCCTCGAGCGATACCTCGACAAGGCCGAGTTCGAGTGCCTCCGCAAGGGCATGGGCCACGAGCCGCACCTGCTCTTCAACAGCTTCGACATGCACAAGGCCCTGCTCGAGGAGGGCAGCATGCAGAAGGTCAAGAGCTGGTAGGCGGGGAATTGAAGTGGGGGGAGCTTTACCACGGGCGCACGGGGCGGCGTTTGATACCATTGAAAGAATTGAACAAAAACATTCTAAAAGAACCACCCAGTCTTCAGTCCGTGATGCGTGGTCCGTGATCGGCTCACGGGTTTCGCCCTTCGCGATGTCCACCAGCCTCGCCTCTCGCGACACTAAATGTCCATTTCGCGCAAGTTGATCAATTGAACAGCTGATGAGGCAAACTGGCAGACCAGGGGGGCTGCAGCTCACGTGCATTTTGGCCCCCAATGCCACAGAGCACCGCCACGGCCTGGCTGCCTCACTCAGCTCGTACATCGCCGTCGTCTTCAATCCCCTCTCTCGACACATCGACATCGCTTCACATTCAATCCAGCGCCGCGCTGGTAGCACGGTTTCGTCAGTGTTTGCTCCAGCGACGATCACCCACTATTAGAGCGACCGGGAGCCTCTTCGTTACTGCCAGCACTGGTCCACGCGCTACTTACACTACCTAAGCGCTACGGCCAGAGGCCGTTACCCCGCCTCCAGCCACGGCAGCGCCATGCGCCTCATCAACGTCGAGACACGTCAGCTCGTGAACTTTTTCCAGGGCAACGTCCCTGCCTACGCCAGTATGGTGCTTCCAATACATTTCCCTCCCTATTTTCATTTGTTTCCGGGTTACTCTTGGTCCCGGATGCCTTGGGGGAGCACTTCCATCGGCTCTCAGTAGCGGCGGGCGCTGAGGGACGTATCCCTCAGATGAGCTGTCCCAACTGTTGACCTGATGCGGAGGTTGTGAGTCCATTTCGCAAGAGGCAGGGTTCGTATCTCTTCATGATAAGGTCTTACTAAAATCGTGTGCCACAGTCCTTTCGCACACCTGGGGCCCTGACGAAGAGGAGATCACCTACCAGGACCTCCAGGTCGGCAACATCAAACCCGGTATCGGTAGCTTCAAGCTCGATGAGAGCTGCAAACAGGCCAGCAAAGATGGCCTCCTCTACATCTGGAACGACACGTGCTGCATCGACAAGACCAACTCCACCGAGCTGAGCGAATCCATCAACTCCATGTTCAAATGGTACCGGCAGGCAGACCGTTGCTATGCCTACCTCCAGGACGTCCCTCACGACCAGCTTCACCTGTTTCCCGAAAGCAGATGGTTCACGAGGGGATGGACCCTTCAGGAACTCCTTGCGCCAAAGGAGGTTAACTTTTTCAGCTCCGAATGGCAGCCGCTTGGTTCCCGAAAAGAACTTGCGCCTCAGGTTGAGAGAGCTACTGGTATCCCTCAGCATTTCTTGATGGGAATCGCAGACGTCTCTGAAGCTAGCGTCGCCCAACGCATGTCCTGGGCTGCCAAACGTCAAACGAAACGCCGCGAGGACATCGCCTACAGTCTCCTTGGACTCTTCGGCGTCAGTATGTCCATGATCTACGGCGAGGGCGATGAAGCCTTCATGAGGCTGCAAGAAGAGATCATGCGGCGGGGAAGCGATGACTCCATTTTGGCATGGGGCCTTGATTCGACCGGAGGACTTCGGTCTGTCAACGCCGGTCGGGGCTGCCTTGCCACACACCCGTCCAATTTCGAGAACTGCGGCGTTATTGTGGCGAGCGAACTCAGCACAACCTCCGTCGACTCCTTCAACACTCTTGGCGGGAACCTATCTGCCCGCCTGCCGCTTTACAAGACGCCCACGGGCGATGTCTTCGGGTTGCTGGGAAGCCATCTCGACGACGACCACAGCCGAATTGTTGGGATTCCCCTGCGCTCAGTCGGACCACACTCGCCCAGCACCTATGTCCGGCCCCAGAACTTGGCCGCTAAGATTTTCGATTGGAAGGATTGCTTGGGGGCAACAAACGCATCTATCAAGATCCGCAAAGACAACACGAGCCAGAACCCTGTCAGCCAAAGGAGACATGGCTTCTACATCAAGGACCAAACAGATCTTGGGCTGAAAATCGTCAGAGTACATCCTCATGAGCGATGGCGGCAGGCCAATGGGACCATCTCGGCTGTCCTCGATCCTGAGACTGGCTTGGTGAAAACGCACAGAACATGGGCCCGCCTGCGCGCCAATGGACTGCCTCAGAGCGAAGGACAGGAAGACTTAATTCTCGTTCTCGACCTCGAAAGTCCACGCGACAAATCGCCAGATCCCCTACCTAAGTGTAGCCTAATGGTAGCCGATGCGACTCGTCTCTCCGACTGGGACGTTGCGGCCGAGTCCAGCGCTGGCGCCTTCGATAATATCAAACTTCCTGGCAGTCGCGCCATCTGCATGTCCGCGACACGCTCTTACGAAGTGATCGCCACCTACGTGGTCACCAAACGGCGTGAAATTCACACAGGGTTGGTGCCCGGGACACACTCTATACAAGCGAACATCATCCTGGAGCGCATCGGCGCTCAGCCAATGTTTGTGGTCAAACTCGCGGCTGAAAGGGGTGAAATCTCCCCAACAGATAACCCCTCCTGGGACCTGGCCTTGCGGATGGTTCGGATCCAAAATCAGCTATTCACCAACATCAAAGGCCATGATGCGGCGTTTGAAAAGCAGATACATGCAAACATGCATCTGGAGGAGCTGGCGACCGAAGGACAACCCTTGAGGGCGCAGCTCGCCGACGTGGAGGATCAAATTCGAGCCCTGGAGGCTAAAAGAGAGCGCATCAGGTCTCGCTTGACCTCGCACGAATCCAATGTTGCCAACGAGGCTCAGGTCGTTGACAGCATGTCTGAGAAGCTCTTGCTTTTCAATTCTCAACGGGAGGCACTGCAGCAGGAATGGGAGAAAGCCTTCCCCCGCCGGAATTCAGGCACCCAAGCCGACAACCGCTTGGAATGGCTCGATGATGTCACGAGCCGCCTCTTGGATGACCTCCCGACGGATGTCGAAGCCGCGCACAGATTATCTGTTCAAGAATCGGCCACTCTCCCAGAACGGCTTCTCGTGCGCGCCGTTCTTCATGGAAGTCCTGGCATCGCAACATTCGCAATGAAAGCACTCGGCGCGACGGCTAGATCGATTATGCTCCAGGGCCAAGACGAGAGACCTCGGAGTCTCTTGGAGATCGCGGCAGCCCAATGCAGCGCAGTCGTGGTTCGCATCCTGGTTGCTGCGGAGTTGTACCCGGAGCCTGAGGCCGCCCTCATGTGCTCAATAGCCGCAAGGCACGGGAATCTCGAGGTCGTCAAGGCCATGTACTACTCCTGGCCGAATTTGGGAACGAAAATCCTGAGCCTGCATCTCACGCAGGCCTTGGAGGGAACACGACATATCCCGACGGTGAAACTACTTCTCGAAAAGGGCGCCGATGTGAATCTTCCCGGATTTTATCCTCTACACATGGCCGCCAAAGCCGACGATGCAGCCATGGTCACTCTGCTTCTCGACAGTGGAGCGTGCATCACCACGGAGGACAAAGATAACCTGACACCGCTTGCTGTAGCGGCTACTTACAGCGCGGACTGCACAAAGATACTCCTCGACCGAGGTGCCAGCCCTCACTCCAACACTTCTACGGCGAATTTCTCAGACACTAGCCCCATCTACATGGCGGCCTTGGGGGGCCAGCTCAGAGCTACGCGACTGCTACTGGATGCTGGCGCCGACATCGAGACACAGTCGAGAAACGGAAGAAGACCTCTTTCGTGTGCGGCCGAGTTGGGGCACTCGAAGGTTGTTGCTTTGCTCCTTGACCGAGGCGCCAATCCCAGCGCCAAAGCTCTCCATCTGGCCGCCACGAAGGGGCACCTCGAGACGGTTCGGGTTATATGCGAGCATCCAGCCTGCCGCACCGCTGACTTTCCCGACATGCGCGCCGCGGCTGTCAAGGCGGCACGGAAGGCTGGCCATCAGGACATCGTCGATTATCTCGGCCCTTACTTCGACGAAGTGCACTCCCTGATGTCCCTCGCAGAGGGTTCCCAAGTCTCGAAGGCCGACTTTGATGCTGCGACTCAATCACGACAACATACCCCAGAAGAGGAGGTCCGCAAGAGACGTGAGAGGATGGATCGCAACACATGGGAACGGATCTTGATAGGGGATCAGGTTTACCAAGCACAAACCACGCCAGAGAAGGTTCGTATCCAATGGGAAGAGGCAGATCGCAACCCCGGGGAACGTCCCTTTGTCATGGTTGAAGAGGATTTCCGACAGCAAAACGCATTCGAGAAGTTTGGTGTTAGACTTCCAGAGAGGACGGAACGCAACCCTGGGGTACGGCCCATCATCATGGATGAACGGGGAGTGCCGAGAAGCGGGAGAGGGGACGTAGGGGATATGCTGCCTATCAACTCGAACCCGCGGTGTGCGGAGGGAGAGCAAGCAAGGCGGCCCCCTTCCCCGCCGACTCGGTCCACCCCGTTATCCAAAGCCTTTAGAGCCGCGATGGGAAGGCGATGATACCTTTTTTGGCTTATAGCAATACTAGGTTGGATCCAGTTTGAATTTGCAGTCACAGCGTTCCTGTTCCCACGTTGAGAAAATGTAGGGCCTGCACACATGAGTATTTTACCCCGCGCTTGGTGAACCTTTCGCTGGGACCTGCGGCTTATGCAAGATGTGTAAGCTCAAGCTAGGAAGACAAATACCCAAGATTCATGCTTAGGGAGTCCTAGTTTGCTCTGAGACCGCCGAACACGAGTTGGGCCCGATTTGCTCTAACGTCTCGGACTTATCCCCAACTTTGCAGCCAAGAACATCCACCTTCCGACCGCTAGCAACGGGACCCAGAATGAATCATTTCGACTCATGTATGTCGACTGTTGATATAAGCCTATAAGGTACGGTGTGTTGGTCCAGTTTTTGAAAATAGAGCTCGCTTACTTTACTCACGAACGCTTTCATCTATGATTTCTCACCTGCCCCTCTGTCCATATCACGAACGACAATGAAAGCATTCCAATTCCTCGGCGTCGAAGAGGGCCTCCAGCTGCGCGACATCCCTGTCCCCAAGCCCCCGAAAGGCCATGCCCTCATCCATGTCAAAGCCGCGGGCCTCTGCCACTCGGACACACACGTCCTCCACGGCGGTGGCGCGGGCTGGATGTGCGCACTGCCCGTCGTCTTGGGCCACGAGGTCGCTGGCACCATTGTCGAGATTGGTGAAGGCGAGGAGATGAGCGTCGGCGATCGCGTGGCGGTCGCCTGCGTTGGACATCCCATCCAGGAACGAAACTTCCAAGAGGCTCTCGGTGTCGGCTGCGACGGGGGCTACGCAGAGTACGCTGTGGCGCCCATCAAGAACTTGGTCCGACTTCCCGAATCCGTTAGTTTCGCCCAGGCAGCCGTGGCAACTGATTCTGTGGCGACTGCCTACCACGCTGTCGTCGCCGAGGGGCTCGTCGGTAACAAGATGACTGTCTGTGTCATCGGCCTGGGAGGGCTGGGTCTCAATGGTGTTGCCATTGCCGCGGCACGAGGGGCGACTGTTTACGGCGTCGATATCAGCGAAGCCAAGTTCGACCCTGCGAAAAAGGCTGGCGCTGTCAAATGTGCCACGAGTCTGGACAGATTCAAGGACAAGGAGTTCGACGTCATTTTGGACTTTGCTGGCGCCCAGCCGACGGTCAAGGGGGCGCTGTCTGCGGTCAAGCTTGGAGGAACTGTTGTGCTGGTCGGCTTGGCAGCGTCAACTGTCCAGATCACAACGACGGACATTGTGACGAAGAATGCGTCCCTCAAGGGGTCGACAAGCGCCAGCATACAGGAGCTCAGGGAGGTGCTGGAGATGATTGCCTCGGGGAAGCTGTCTCCGCAGATCGAAGAGGTTCCATTCCAGGATGTGCCTGTGAATTTGGAGAGGCTGGGATCGGGCGAGGTCACTGGCAGGTTGTACACGATTCCTTAGTTTTTCTGTATACTACCATGAAGCAGCAAGTTTCTCTTCCAAAGTATTGCTTCATGGCTCTTGATGCCAAGATCCATTCACTTCAAAACATACTCTTACAGGTAAGGGCCCCCTGACATCTTGGAATTACTTTACACTACGCCAGCTAGAGCTGCCAACAGTGGTGCCGCGGCCAGCATGAGTGAGCCTGGGAACATGACATTGCCAGAACTGTCCAGAGGTGACTCCCTCTTCTCTCCCTCGCTGTTGAAAGTCTCCATGCAGAGGAAAGAAACGTCTGGAGACTCGTCCCCCTCCTCACCATCCCCATAGACAACCGTCATGACGGGTGTCCATCCCGTCCGGCCTCCGTACAGACGACCCAGAAAGCTTGCCGCATCTTCGGGCGGGTCGTGAAAGAAGAACTGCCGCATCTCGGCAACCTTGTACATCTCGTTCGACGCCGGCAAAACCGGTCTGCACTCGTCGCTGCCCAACCTCTCGGCACTGGCGGTAGATGAGTTGGAACGAGGGAGGGTGCCACCTGTGACGTTGAAGAAGTTGGAGATCCAACCGCCGTCGCCTCCGCAGGCATCCGTAGAACCCCTCAGCTCCGTGTTGACATGTTCGACCAGACGGCCACACTGAATCTCGCCGTTGCTGGACGAGTCGTCAAAATCCCGGATAATCTCGATGATCTCGTCGCGGCAGAGTGAGTTCACGACGCCCTGGCAGGACGTGGTGCCCTCCGCAGCACCAGGGCGGGTGTCATCGTCGAGCAAGGGCTCGAGGGGGAGCGTTTGGCCCATGTACTGCATCATGAGGACGCAGCCGGAGGGGTAGGAGTCGGCGTTTGGATCAACACCAACAAAGAGCTGCTGGTCGGAGTACTCGTACTCGGAGCTGCCAATGCCAGTGAAGCCATTTTCGTCGAGACCGTCTATGAGAGTGAAGGAGAGGGGGCTCGAAGAACTGGAGTTGATGGCCTGGGAAGCCATGCCAATTCCGACCGGGGGACCGGGCAGGTCTCCGGTGGAACAGATGCTGCCCTCGGGGGGGCTGCATTCAAGGGCCTGGCAGCTGGCGATTTCGACGCTGGGGTTCTGGTCATCATCAGACTGTGCCAGCGCCGTCGCGGCGATGCCTGCGGCGAAGGAGATATGCCTGAGCATGGTGGAAGCGCGAGAGTCGACAGCGGATGATGAATAGCGGAAAATGGATGTGGTGCAAGGCCGTGGAAGATATGGTAGGAAGTAGAAGAAAAATGAGGAGTGGACGACGGACCTGAGCTTGGAATTGAGGGAAACAAGCGCTGCCTGCTTCCCTCAGCAAAGCTTATCTACTCCATGCCGAGGAGAGACGTGAGATGCCCGGTGGCCAAGTCCATTCACGCCCAGCCTTGGCCGCCAAGCGACCGATCCCCTGTAGGAGTGTGATTGAAGCCTTTACTGGGCGCGGAGAAGCAACTTCTGTGGAGAAATACCGGTGAGCCGTTGTATAATGTCTCGCCAAGTCAGTCATTCAGGTTTCCAGTTGCCACGGGTAGTAAAATCGATGTCATCGCGCGCTCCGTGCCCGTCCATGTCCACATTTTTTTTCCAAACACTGACGGGCTGCAGCAGCCGGTTGAATACTGCACTGCCACCAGGCCAAGAGGCAGGCCAAGACCGTAGCCGGGAGGGACCCCCTTTTCTCCCCTGCGACCGCCCCCGCCCCCGTGGAATCACCAATGCTTGTCTGTTTGCGTCCTGTTGCGATCAGTGACATCCATGCCGGCGGAACTTCATCGGGCGCTTGGCGTGGCGGGCCGCAACCACCCCCGGGGCAGTGGTGCTGGCGGAGAGGAAGCTTGGCGAGCTTCGGAGCCGGAGTTGGTGGAGTGCCAATGTTCTCATGCAGCACACGTGCGGTGGGCTTCCGGTGAGGCCGTAGAGGGGGACTGTGACCTCCTTTCCAGGATAGGCAATGCAATCGACAGATCGCCAAGGTTCGGGTAGGCCTCAACAACACATTCTTGCAAGTCGGCGAACGGACCTGAAATCCGAGCCGTGCCAACGCAGCCTTCTGTTTGCACTGAGCACTCACGGAATGATGATGACAGCAGAGTTTTGGCTGGGTCTCAGGAGTGACTGCCTTGGCAAGGGATTCGCATCCTGGAACGGCGGCTCACGTCGGAGCCGTTCGGACTATCTCTTCAACTCTTGGCCATGTCCAATGTGGTATGCCGTCGCTAATATGGATGTCAGTGGCGTTTGATCCCCTCTTCTTCTCTCTGGAACTTTGGTTTCTGTCAGCACGAGGCATGCAGCAAGGTGGGCGGAGGCCCTCTTCATCCGCCCTTCACCATCGAGATTTCACGTAGAGGGAGGCATCGGGGACGGCGAACGGTGCAACGGCGACTCCGAAGACCCAAGGGAGCCTGGAAGTTGGAAAAATATTCAATTCTTCATCGAGCAAGCCGAGCGTCCTTGACGTAATATTGCATGAAGAATGGTGTCGACAAGGGGGTTGCTTACACTCCATCAACTCCTTGAGCTTGTGGGTGGCAGTCTGAGGATGCGAAGAGAACCTTTCTTGCCAGGAGGATTCTGCAACCCAGGGTTGCTGTATGTAGGCTTCAGTTGAGAACTCATGGATGCTTCCTGTGCCCCACTCGGTGAGGTTTGTGTGTTCTTGTCAAGAAAGTGGGAGGAAGCATGGCGACTTCGTCGGTCGTCGACTAAGGTCTATGTGGAAGATATCAAGTATAAAGAGAGGCATCAAGACGCCTGAAAACTGATCTTCCGGACGATCACCAAGCGACTCAGACACCAGAAGCATCATTCCCCTGATCTACTTCCCCTGATCTACTCATCCTACTCAGTCCACTCGTCCCAATCTACTTCTTCCGTCCCATCAGCAGCTATGGCCGCCGCCAACGTCATCTCCGTCATCGGAACGGGCATCACTCTCCTGTCCTTTATCCTCGGTAACCTCCCTGAGACCCCCGACAAGGCAAAGGTCAGCTATATCATTGCCAACGACGGCGCCAACGGCGACCTCTCCAGTGCTGGTGGCGATCTTCCCGACATCCGTCACTGGGACGAGACGGCCGAGTTTCTCGGTGCGTCCTACGACCCAGGCCACTGCGGCGAGGGCGTCACGACCTGCACCACGGACGTGAACACCCAAGAGGCTGTCACGGTACGTCAACGCGGAGTCCTTTAATCCCTAATCAAGCTGTGTTAGGAGCTACTCCTGCTTGTATACCCACGTGGCATGACTCCTGCAGGCTCCCGTAGCTCCTGACACAGCCTAAAGAAGTAATTACTGACTCGGCATGTCGTAGTACACCCTCTTCTCTGGCAACAACGATGCCATATGCATCGCCTGGACCGGCCTCTCTTGGGCTGGCGGTCAAAAGAAGTATGGCTTCCACCCAGGAAACTGGGCCCACGCCTGTGACCAGACGCCCCATAACAACGGTTACTGGTACTACGCAGGCCAGCAGGTCCCCGGCATCAACTATGCCGATGACGTCTTCTGCGCCTGGGTCGACCGTGATGGCGACATCCCCACCACAGGCTTCCAGGTTCACTGGCCTGAGTTCGACGGTGACAACTCTCCTGTCCGCGACCTCAACTACTACTGTGGCCAGAACCCCCCGGTCTACTACCACACCGAAACTGATCCCAGTACCGTCCACTACTGGGTCCAGCGCCGCAACCTCTTCTCCCAGGATGCCTCGACCGCTGTGTCTTCCCCGGCTGACGCCCCTGAGAAGAAGCGTCGCGCCGCCACGGAGACCCAGGGCGCTCATCTGGTGAAGCGCTTCGAGAAGGACATTCGCATCATCAAGAGCCGCTTCGGCAAGCACACGGCAACGCAGCTCTGCGACCCTAACGCGCACTCTGCGGGGCCTAGCTTTGTTTCGTATGTGGAGGAGAAGTTCTGTCACATGCCGACCAAGACCGTCTATGACTTCTGCGGTGCTGTCGAGGATGGTGCGTGCTGGGATGACGATGATAACAAGGTTGTCGTCAAGGGCGACGGTCTCCGTGTTGGCGACGATGTTCCCAACTTGGACCACATTACCAAGATTGTTGTCTGGGAGTAAGGGGTCGGGGAAGCAAAGGGGCTCGCCATGTTTGCCCAAAGAGTGTCGATCATGCGAGAGTTGTGGCGCCTCTGTCAAGCTGGCCATACACAGGTGCACGCTTTTAGGAAGAAGAAGGTTAGGTTTGAAAGTCTGGAATATACTGTCGTTACTGCCAATAATTCATGTGTAAGCTGAAAGACGAAGACTCGTGCTGCCATCTGGGTCCAAAGCTGGTGTCGTATTACTGGGCACAGAATGTGAGGCGCCATTTACATTCACGTTGCTCGAACCGATCATCAGAGTTGAAGTTAAGCTCCAGATCAAACAAATTCTATTATTATCATCCAGCCAATATGCCAGAAGTAAGCTTTTAAATGTGTGCCCTCAAGTCCTCCACAAGATTATAGCCCTCGCAAGGGTAAGTGATAGCTGGTTACAAGAAGAAGAAGAGATGGTGTGTCCCAGGCAACATGTCCCGCCTTGTCGAGAACATGTCGACTGGTTTTGGCGCTTAGATGCCGATGGGAGTCTGGCAGAGAAGGCTAGCTGCTTGGCCCTGGAGAAGATTGTCAGTCGGATGTGGAGGGTTTGTTTCTGGTTGAGGGACTTACAAGGTTGACGGGGCAGCAGACAGGAGACCTGGCACCGCAGATCTGCTTGAAGTTGTCGGGGGAGGTAGGGTCGGCGAGGACTGTTTTCATGTCAGTGCTGCTCGAGTGCATGTGAAAGAAGGGGGCCAGGGACTTACTGCAGTTGAAGTGGACGAGGTTCAGGAGGCGGGAAGAGCAGCAGCGAGGAGCAACAGCCGCAAGCAGGCCACGGTCAGGGCACGCCTCGTAGGGAGTAGCACCGCCGTCGCCGCCATCGTTGCCGCCGTTGCCACCATCGTTGCCGCCATCGTTGCCTCCATTGCCACCGTCGTTGCCGCCGTTGTCGCCATCGCCGCCATCGTTGCCTCCGTTGCCACCATCGTTGTCACCATCGTCGCCGCCATCGTTGCCGCCATCGTTGCCGCCATCGTTGCCGCCATCGTTGCCGCCATCGTTGCCGCCATCGTTGCCACCGTTGCCGCCGTCGTTGCCACCGTTGCCGCCGTCGTTGCCACCGTTGCCGCCGTCGTTGCCACCGTTGCCGCCGTCGTTGCCGCCGTCGTTGCCGCCGTTGGGGTAGTCATCGTCGTGGCCGACGCCGCTGTCGTCGCCGTGCTCGCCCTCGTACTTGTTGTACTTGCCGTCGTAGCCAGCGCCGCGGCGGTAGTGGGTGATGTCGGGGATGATGACAGGGTAGTCGACATGGGTAGCGTCGTCATCGTGGTGGGGGTAGTCGACGTGGGCAGCGTCGTCCTCATGCTCGGGGTAGTCGACGTGGGGGATGTCGTCCTCGTGCTCGAGCTCGTACTCGATGATGGCGGCGTCGCCTTCGTACTCGGGAAGGTTGTCGACGGGGGCGGCATCGCCGTTGTACTCGGGGGTGGTGTCGACGGGGGCGACTTCCTCGTGCTTGTACTCGGGCTTGTAGTCCGAGGGGGCAGCCAGGGCGGTGCCAGCGACGAAGGAGACGAGAACGGCGGAGAACTTCATTGTGAAGGAGTGAGGGGGTTGAGACTCGAAAGAGTGTGAAAGAGAGTGTTTGAAGTAGAGGAGGGAAGGTGGTGAGAAGATGTCAGAGAGCTGGAGTTGGATGATGGAAGAGTGAGTGTGTGATGATGAGGTAGAAATTAATCCAGAAGACGGGCCCTGAGGTAGCTTATATAGCTGGGAGAGTTCACCAGATGGGTAGAAGATAGCAGCGTATTGCAGCAGTCTGCTTTCGAGGAGGAGTCTGTCTTGGTTGACCCTGCTACGAAGCCGTTGCCACCAGCTACCCAGGTAGGGAGTGGTGGTTCACGGCGACATCAACTGACTCGCAAAGAGGCACTGGATCTAAACCCAGTGATTGAAGACACTCCAAGAAGCCATAGTACGCCGTGCAGGGAGACATCACGACGTTGCCTGGGATGCTTGAAGCGCCGAGACAGACCAAGAGCTACTACACCAGCCTCGTATTGTTCCCTCGCTGGAAACAGAGCTAGTGTAGATCCAGGTCTTAGTCCAGGCGTTGGATTAACGTCCAAAGTGCATGAAGCCTGAGCACTGCCGGGTCAACCAGCTCCTAGGAAAGGCGGCGTTGAAAGGGATCTCCCGGTAGAGAGGGGAAAAGAAGGAAAAATGACGCCGACGGGGAGGCTCAACTGTTCAGATAAGTGTGGGGAAGGGCAAAAGAAATATCCTGATCTAGTGTCAGGCGAAGGGGGAAAGGGACGGTTGTCTTGGCGGCTGAGTGGAGGCGATAAGAGAAAAGAGCATTGCGATGTGCTCACTTTGGTAGGCTGTGCCGCATGAATTTTATGAGTGCGATGGCGGCTAGAGTAGCTGCCTCTGAAGAAACCGAATCGAGGTCCAACCAAGGCCCGTCAAGTCAAGCTAGACCTCACGAAGCATGGCCATGATGTGACATCACCTCTTGTTAGCGATCCCGTCGCGGCTTCAACGGTTTGCGTCGTCTTCGGTCTAGTCAGGTACGACATCAAGGGAGCGGCTCCTAATGCCGGGGAAGCTATCAACCGTCGCCGGTAAGCTAAGAAATCTGAGGCGTCTCGACGGCGCCGTGGGGCTGCCCCTTGATATCGGTCCCTGTTGCCGATCTTCGCTCTGACGGGATGACAGGGGATGACATCGAGAGGGAGACTTGGTAGACAAATCATGAAAACAATGCCGAGTGGCGGGGGCTGGTGATGTCTCGGACTTGGCGGATGAGCTGCGTCCAAACGGTCGGGTCAAGCCGGGGCTGGCGCCGATCCAGGGTCAGTTCGTCCCTTGACTCAACTTGTATGACATGGCAGCGCAGTGGCTGTCGTTTGTCTCTCCCCATTAGCCGGAAGATCTGCATCCCGTGGTGCCAGCGGTCGAGGGAGTAATCGGTGCGATGCTGTGGCTGTGAGATAGTTCTGACCCATTGAAACCCACGATCATTCATTTTTCTCGTCTTTCTGTTCTAAACATGCCAGCTTTTTAATCAAACCTTGGGGGAAAGCGGTGATGCAGCTGGACTGCGTTTGTGCGTCGATTGACGCCTGAGACATGCCTGCGGACGCAAGGGGCGGCGGCATCAACAGACCCGAGGCCGAGCTGCTGGGCACAATTGCTTTTGGCATTGAGACGCGGAGATTTGGGCAGAATTAAGGGACGTTCACAAGTGCCGAGGAGGGAGAGCTTGAAGCTGGGGTCAAACTGCCAGAGACGCATTCATTGCTAGTCACGAGTCACATCGTTCAAACCGCATCCTATCGTTTTTCTTCCTATACCAAGGCCGGGTATCTTTTCATTGCACCTCTTCTCCCTTCTGCCCCCAGAACAGCCTAGACCTGCAGGCCGCCCAGCACCTTCTGGAAAACATCATAATTGCCCTCGTTCCGCTTGTCATACACCGCAAAGACAACCTCCTTCCACCAGCCGCCGGCGAACTCGGGCTCGAGGAGCACCTCACTCCAGCACTTGGCGACCTCGTGCTTGGGGTTGTGGAACGCACCACAGCCCAGGGCGCCGAGCACGAGCAGGCCATGGCCGTGGGTGGCGGCCACGCGGAGGGAGATGCGCATCTTGGCCTTTGTCATCTCGCGATCCTGCGGCCGAGCAAAGGTCTCCTGTACAATCGGCGTCCCATTGCCACCCAGTGTTGTCACGAGCGACTGGACGACAGGCGGGTTGCGCAGGGCAGCGACGCTGACGCAGCTCATGACGGGCAGATCGCGGGGTGCGACGGCCGGGACGAGCAGGTCGTGGCCTGAGTCGCTGTCGCTGCGGATGACGACCATGTCGGGCGTGTAGAGGCATGTGGTGCCGGAGCGGAAGGGGTAGTAGCGGCGGTGCAGGCTCAGGCTGAGGGAGGAACGGTAGCAGAGGGCCTCTTCTTGGGCGCGCGTGCCCTTGAGCCAGCCGCCGCCGGCGACCTTGTCGGAGGCAAGGTTGAGGATGGCGACGGGACCATCGGCGCGGGTGTGGGAGGCGGCGAGGTCGAGGGCCGCGTTGATGGTGTCTTCGTTGATGACCTTGACTGTGGCGGCGCCGCGCCGGGGGCATGAGGCGGAGGAGAGGGGCGAGAGAGATGAGAGGTCAGCCTCGACGGAGTAGGCGGCGTTGACGTGAGGGATCTCGCTGAGGATGTCGGGCAGGACGGCGACAGTCTCGGCCGCGACTTTGGCGAGGTCGTTGTTGCGCCGGGTGTTGTTGGCGCCGCCACGGCCGCCGCGGCCTCCCCTGCCACGAGAGCTTGAAGCAGATGACATCTGACTTGGTGATGGGGCTGGTGATGATTTGCTTGCGCTACTGGCTTCTGGTCGTGATGGTCTTGTGTTTGACTCTGGTGTTCTGGGGCTTGGTCGTGGTGTACCGAAGAAGTCGCTGATGCTTGTCTGTCGAGACATGGTGACGGCAGATGGAAGGAGTTAAATAACGCTTGAGATCCTTCTTTCCAATCGACTGAGCGACAGACAGTCAGCCCGGCAGGGTTCGAAATCAAGTTCGCGGCTTTGATTGCGGAAGCAGGAATGAAAGGCGGGTGCTCCTTCTTTCTGGTGATGGCAGGTGCACAGTCGGATTGTTGAGTCAGGCGGCCAAAGAGCTGAAGCCACAGTGATGCACCCCGCTTTTGTCGCGATGTTCCAGGTTGGTTCCTCGACAGGCAACAGCACAATCTTCCCCTGCAAGCACCAGGTCCAGTCACCACTCGGAAACAAACACTCTCAATCTTCGAGAACGGGTATCATGCTTCTATTAGCGAGTCGACTCAGTATATTTACACAAAATTGTACAATAAGGCACTTCCGCACCCTCATGCCTTGGACCGAATGGCCCCTTCGACCACATCTCCAGCCTCGTATGTCCGTGGGATCAATCCCTCGGCCATGGCTATCGCGCCTTCCATGTCGTTCTTGTTGAACAGGAACAGTCCCTGGATGGCAGCCGTGCTGGTGTGGCGGCCCCTCGTTTCGTCGTCGGTACCGTTGCCGAAGAGGCGTAATTCATCCAGACGAGCGAGGAAGCGCTCCCTCGCGGCGCCGTCGACGTCAACATCGCCGTAGAAGCGATCCCACATCTGCGCCGCCTGGAACCGTGTTGCCTCGCCGATGCGTACCGTCATATCCACTCGCCCAGGGCGGATCAGCGCCGGGTCCAGCCGGTCAATGTGGTTGGTGGTCAGGAACGCGATGCGCTCCTCGCCCGCCGCGAGGCCATCAAGCGCATTCAACAGACCGGAAAACGTCACTGTCGCGCCGCTGTAGCCATCCGTATCGCGCTGCCGACGGTTGACAAACGCCGCATCGGCATCTTCCAGCAGCAGGATACTCCGCTTGGGGAGCTTCGTCAACAGAAAAGCGAGCTTGTCGTCCGTCATGCCCATCTCGCTGAGATTGACCATGGCCACGCTAAAGTCCAGCTCGCCCGCCAGCGACTGGATGAAGGAGCTCTTGCCGCTGCCAGGAGGGCCGTACAGCAGGTAGCCGCGGCGGTAGGGGATGCCGCGGTCGACGTACCACTGCTGGCGGGCCAGGAAGTCGCGCACGTCGGCGACGACGCCCTCTTTGACACCCTCGTCAAGCACCACGGACCCCAGGGGCCGCTTGTTGCGCGGGTCGCCCAGCGGCGCCCACTCCATGCCGCGCGCCGAGTAGACAATCGTCTTGCCCGCGTGTGCCCGTGCTGCCAGCGCATGCGCCTCGGAGAAGACATCCTCGAAGACGTGCCGGTGCGCCCAGAGTGTCGTCATCTGCAGGATCTCGTGCGGCTCGCCCGTGTTCATGTTGGCCGTGTTGTGCTTCTCCCTGTTGACGGCGATGTATGCACCGCCGTGCTTGACGATGTGTCTACCGTAGCCCGGCTGCAGGAAGAAGTGCGCCGGGCCGCCGCCTGAGGACGAGGACTGGCCGCCCTTTTGCGATACTGTCGTCGTGCAGCTTAGGTTGTGGATTCGGGTGATGCGGCTGGCGACAAAGCCGGTGGCCTCGCGCGGCTGCGACAGCCATGCGAGAACCCAGGGGTATGACGGATCTTGCTTGCTGATCTCTACGTTGACGAGGAGTCGGCGGCGGGCGGCGGTGGCGGCCAGCATGACGCCCTTGCGGCCAAAGGCGGCCAGGGCGCCGATGGACGCGAGACCGACGCCGCCGGCGAAGAGGGGGTTGTCGAACAGCACATTGGGGCTGAGCAGCGAAGAGGCTGTGGCAGCCGATGATGCCGATGGCGATGTTGTCATGGTGGGCGCATCGGGAGAGCCGTTGCCGGGTTGTCACAGTGGTGGCGGTACGTTGGAGCAGAGCGAGCTTGATGCTCTCGGCGACGACGGTGATGCCGGGAAATAATTTACAGTGGGACCATTGTCACCGGCGGCAGATAAGATAGATGTGACTAAGCGGAAACGACATCACAGCTCTCTGGGTTGCCTCGTACTCGTATACCTAATGAGAAACAATCGTAATTGCAGGGCAGTGCAGCGGATATTCGGACATTTGGCTGTTTAGGGAGATTTCCAGTGGCGTAGTTGCACAGCAATCTGAAGAGCCGTGCGGCCGGTATGGCATGGGAAAGCTGGATCCAAAGTTGCGAATGATCTCCTTCTAATGAAGGTTGAAACGAAAGGTATCAGGGTGTTCATTCAATGTCTGTAAATGCTGGTGCCACCTCCTCAACGACCATCAATTTTCTTTTCTCTTTTTCCAAACTCGGTACTGCAGATCTCAAGTCACAATCATGGAAGCGTCCCCCTACGATTGGGCAGGGTTACAGACAGTTGGACAGATTGCTGTTGACGATGCCCTCCAAAGGTCCCTGGCTTACTTAAACCCTCCCTCGTGCAACCATACCAGGCCTAGCGCAGCTCTCCCAGCAACTTGAGTGGCGGATCGCGTGCTCAATGACGTCCTCCAGCATCCAGGGGCCTGAAGCGCGGGTAAAAAGACGTCAGCGTCAGCACCTGCAGCAAAGCGCGCATGCCCATCCCATTCCAATTGCGCCCCGAAACCGAGGGCCACAGTACCAAGGAAGGCCCTCAAATACCGCCACAGCCCTCATGAGTAAAATGGGCCCCTTTTCCCTGGGCACATCAAACCGATTGTGAGATAAACTTTGCGCATCATCTGATCCGTCTTGGCTACCAAGGCTACCCCTACGGCCCTGAGCTCCAGCTTCAAGGTTCCCGTGTCGTCCCAGTCCAAATCCCGCCACCTCATCGCTCCCCCGCCGCCCGCCCCTCGGCGCGTTATTGGCGCCCGTCTACAGCGCGTGCCCCGCCAAATTTCCCCCCAGCCAGTCTACTCGGTGGCGCCTGCCTTCCGTGCGCTTGTCACTGCCAGGGCAACGACGCACCTCGAACTTTGGCACGCAGACCAACTCTCACCACGTTTAAGCTGCCAAGATTGCTGTGCTTTAAACTGCCCAGACCCTGCTGTCTTGTTCTTTATCCCCCTCTTCCTGACCTCCAACTACCCACTTGCCTCCATCACCAAAAACCCTCCCTGCACGTCACGACTCGTCGTACGCACCACCCCGCCTCTACTCCGCCTCGACCTGCAGGGAACCCTGATTTCCTCCTCCTCCCACACAATACCTACCGCCACCACTACATCTTGTCGCACCTCGCGAGAGAGTCTCTCAACATTCTTCCGCGCATCAACAACCGCAGACACAAACATCATGGCTTCGCAGCAGACGGAGGCACAGGCGCAGGTTGCCAACTCGGGCAGCTGGACGTCCTTCCTCAAGGTCAGACCCCTCCCCCTCCCCTCCCCCTCCTCTCCCTTTCTACCTTGCCCCCAGCTGACACTTTCGCCCCCAGTCCATCGCCTCCTTCAACGGTGACCTCTCCTCCCTGACGGCACCTCCCTTCATCCTCTCCAGCGTCTCCCTCACCGAGTTCTCCTCGTACTGGTGCGAGCACCCCGACCTCTTCGCCGCGCCCGCCAAGGAGACCGACCCCGCCAAGCGGGCCCTGCTCGTGCTCAAGTGGTTCATCAGCACCCTGAAGCAGCAGTACGCCAGCCGCAGCGAGCAGTACGGCAACGAGAAGAAGCCCCTCAACCCCTTCCTCGGCGAGCTGTTCCTCGGCAAGTGGGAGGATGCCGCCGGCACCACCGAGCTCATCAGCGAGCAGGTCAGCCACCACCCGCCGTCCACCGCCTACTGCATCACAAACCTGCCTACCGGCGTCCAGCTGCAGGGCTACAACGCGCAAAAGGCTACCTTCAAGTCCACCATCATCATCAAGCAGATCGGCCATGCCGTGTTGACCGTGCCCATCGGCGACGGCAAGACCGAGACCTTCCTCATCACCCTGCCCTCCCTGCACATCGAGGGCCTCATCTTCGGCGCCCCCTTCATCGAGCTCGACGGCTCCTCCTACATCACCTCGTCGTCGGGCTACACCGCCAAGATCGACTACTCGGGCAAGGGCTGGCTCTCGGGCAAGAAGAACTCCATCACCGCTACGCTGTACCCCACCGGCAAGGAGAAGGACGTCCTCTACAACATCACCGGCGTCTGGACAAAGTCGTTTGAGATCCACGAGGGCCCCGCCAAGCACAACTCGTCCAAGAACCTCGTCGAGACCTACGACGCCGTCACGGCCAAGACGTCGGCGCTCGCCGTCGCACCCGTCGAGAAGCAGCACCCTCTCGAGTCGCGCCGCGCCTGGGCAAAGGTCGCCGCCGGCATTGCCAAGGGCGACATGGATGCCGTGTCGCACGAGAAGACCAAGATCGAGCAGGCCCAGCGCGATATGCGCGCACGTGAGCGCGAGGAGGACCGGGCCTGGGAGCGCCGCTACTTCACCGAGCTCAAGGGCCAGGATCCCGTGCTCGAGAGCCTCGGCGCCCACGTCGGCCTGCCGCTGCACGGTGACGCCGACAAGACGGGCGGCCTGTGGCGGTTCGACGCGGAGAAGGCCGACAAGGTGCGCAGCCAGAGCGCGCTTTCTGATGCCGACATTGCAAGCATCGCCAAGGAGCTGCTGGGCCAGTAGGCGCGGCGGGCAGGTTTTCGCGGTTGGATATGATACACGACGGGATGAGAGGCTAGATGGGTGCAGAGCAGCACGGCAATGTGTCGGGGCCTTGGAGCTTTAAACGTATCGACTTGTAATAGCATCGGGGGTTAGGGGCTAATTCATTGGATACTCTGGGCGCAAAGGCAGGATGAATCGCTTCTTGTTTTTATCCAACTACGCACGTCGCTGTCACTACCACTACTGCTGTGCTTCTAATGCCTCGGCTTCTGCCGTGTCTTGTCTCCAAGCGACGAAACCTCTCTCTACTTTTTGTCGTCAAGATGTGGATGCAATGCAAGGAGCAAAGGTGAAGATGCAAAATGGTGAAAACCAGAAAAAACCAAAACGCCAGCCGATGCTCCGGGATGTACAATACACAACAGCCGCTGTCATCCCTGCCGGCCGGGCAGGGGGCGGTAGCCGTCGGTCCGGCGCCGCAGCAGACCGCACACGCACCCTTCGTCGGCCTCTTCGTCGTCGTCGTCGTCTTCGTCAGGCACCGTCCGACTGGCCACCGCCGCCCCTCCGGCCGGCCACGATTCCTATGGGCGATGCTTATCCTGCTCGAGCTCGTAGAAGAGGATGTAGACCTCGCGCTGCATGCCGAGGACGTCCGAGGTCTTTGTCTCCTTGATCTTCTCGTCGCTGATGCGCCACCAGCGGTCGGGGACCTTGCGGCCGCCGCGGCCGGGCTTGGGGGCGCGCACGGCGGGGGCGACGGGCATGGGGGTCGGGGCGAGGGGGTCGGGCGGGGTGGAGGAGCCGTTGCCGCGGGAGAGGCGGGAGAGGGCGGAGCGGGTGGAGGCGGCGACGGAGCGGAGGGAGGCGGTTTCGGCGGCGTCGCGGAGGCTGGAGATGGAGACGGAGTGGGAGAGGGGGGATTGGGTGTCTGAGGATTCTGGGGCGGCGGAGGGGGCGCGAGGAGCGGATGTTGGGCTTAGGCGGTGGCGGAGGGAGCGAGGACGGGGGGAGTCGAGGGAGGGGGTGGAGGAGGAGGAGTCTGGGGAGTAGGAGCTGTTGTTTTGAGCGAGGAGGTCTGGCGTCGAGGCAGCCGGGCTCTCTGCGCGGGGGGTGGCGCCGAGGCGGGGTGTGGAAGCCGGGCTGGCTGAGTTGCTGTAGATGCCCGAGGGGTGGAAGGGGCTGGCGTTGAGGTAGGGAGCGTGGCCTCGGGCCTGGCGGCGGAAAGACTCGTAGTGGCCACTGTTATGGGAGCCGCGGTGCGTGACGAGGCCGAGGAGGCGGTAGTTCCGGCGGTCGGCGAGGCCGCCTAGAGGTAGGGTCTCTGGGAAGGCGACCTTTGCTGAGTTCTTGGTGGAGGCTTGGGTGTCGAAGATGGAGCGGGAGAGGTGGATGGCGAGGATCTTGGGGAAGCGAGTGATGCGCGCTGAGCGGGCGATGCGCCGGCGCGGGGCGGAGGCGAGGTCGGGGAGGTCGACGTCGGCGGGGGGGTTTTCGGGGTCGTTGTCGATGGAGGCGCGGAGCCGGTCGATCTTGTCTGCGAGGACGTCGCGCTCGGGGCTGGGGTCGGGGAGGCGGGCGAGTTGTTTTTTGAGGGTTTCTTCGGCGTGGATGAGGCGGCACTTTTCGCACTTGAAGTCGTCGATGTACTCGGTCTTGAAGATCTCGTCGAAGCAGGAGGAGAGGGTGGTGGAGCGGACGTGGGGGACGTTGAGGGTGAGCATGACGAAGGTCTCGGTCCGCGGGCTGGAGCGGTGGCCGCAGGTCTGGCACTCGAGCTGGGACTCGTGCTGGCCTTCCATGGGGAACCCGTCTTCTTCTTCGGGGGGTGGTGCTGGTGCTGTCCCTGATGTTGATCCTGCGGGCAGGTCGTTGGAGGAGGACGAGCCGGTCGATGCGGGGGACGATTCGGACGAGGATGTGACGGCCAGCCGCTCGAGGCGCTGCTGCACTGCGTCACCGTTGACGGGGAGGCCACCACCACCTGCTTCCCTCGCGCGGAGACGCGCTCTCTCGCCGGCGTGGTACTCGTCCTTGATGCGCTCGGCGACAATCTGCAAAAACTCCTGCGCATCCTGCTGCTGCCTACTAATGCGCTGCCTGAACGCGGCCTCGAGGACCCTGACGAAATCCTGCGCCGACGTGGCCTTTTTGTAAATCGGCCTCTCGTTCAGCGCGTCAAGCATATCTTTGAGGCCGCGCGTGACGGCGCCGTCCTGCAGGCTCTGGAGCTTCCATGCCGGCATGGGCGGGCGCGAGGATTCCGGGGACGGGTCCGGGTGGGCGAGGGTGGTGTAGACTGCAGGGTCGTCGACGGCGCGGCGGTGCGTCTCGCGGATGAGGTAGAGGCGGAGCTCGCCGAGGCCGGCGAGGGCTTGGAGGGTCGAGTTTATGAAGCAGTCGTTTGCGTAGTTGCGGAGGCCGACGACGCCTTTTTTGCGGGCGGAGGAGGAAGAGGCGGATTGTTCGTGGGCAAAGGTTGGGGCGAAGACGTAGACGAGGGCGATGGCGGCCAGGGAGGCGCCGGCCGCGTAGGACACGGTTGTGAGTTGTTTGTCCTGCATGGCTGGCGGTGTGGACAGAGGTGGAGGAAGAGGAGGAGGTTGTCTTCGGATGTGTCGGCGCGGGAATTTGTCAGTGTGCCCGCGACGGCGAGGGGATCGGAGGGCGGAGGTGGGAGATGTCGGAGGCGGAGGGTTGGTGATAGATCATGAGGAGGAGGTCGGACGGATGTCGATGCACGACCGAGGCGGCATTGTTCGGGGGGTGTTGTTGTTGAGCGGTGGATCGAGGGCAGACCAGGCCGGAGGAGAAGACGACGCGGCTCGGCAGGGACGCTGGATGGAGGACGGTGCAGTGGATGGGAGGAGACTGGCAGACGATGTGGATGCGCTTGTGGAGGTGCGGACAACGGCGGACTCGGGTCGACGACCCCGGCCCGGGCGGAAGCCGGGGTATGCAGGCCACCTCACCTTGGTCTGGGGTCAGCGGGAGGAAGTGTGCTGAGGTGCTTGAGAAGTTCAACTGATGTTCACTGCCATTTGTTTCGTCTTCTGTCTTTGCATTGGCCGCTGCAAGTACCTTATCCTCCCGTCCTGACCTCCCAATGCATCACCATCGCCATCACCAACATCACCAACATCACCCCTCCTCCGAGCCCGTCTGCCTCCCCCCTCCCCTGTCGCACCCGATCCGACGGGCTGGCTCAAAGAACAGCAACAGAAGGCCTGCCCCTGACAAACGAGGCGCTCTTCCCCTCTCCCACCTGTACTAATTAGTCCGTCCCCCCACGCCGCTGCGCTGTCCTTCCATCCGACTGGCGCCATCCGCCGACCGGCCGCCCGCCCCGGATTTCTTCTGGAAGAAAAGGGCCGCCTACGATTCTTGGCACACAGTACACGCGGCCGCTGGCACTGCCCTTCTTTTTCATGCTTTCCGGGCACGAGATATTCCCCGATGGCCGGCTTCCATCTGGCATAGCATCATCACCTGTCAAAACCGTCTTGACCGTCGGAACTCGATGCCATGCGGTACACTGCAGACAGCCATCCACTCAAGGATACGTTGCACGAACCCTGCAACCGTGACCAACACCCTGACTCGCGAAATCCCCATCTTGTCTAGATTTTTTTTTATTAGGCAAATCCGCCGGTTCATGCCTGCCGGTGAGCCAATGTGCCGATGTGCCGCCGCTTGCCGTGCCCCGCTTCTCGGTGGCCGGTCAGCATCTTCGGTGAGGCTCGGTCTACTTTCCCCATTTCATCTCGTCCAGTCTCACGCCTCATCAACATCAACCACAATCCGCCCACCCCGGATCTCTCCCCTCCTCATCCGATCCAACGCCCGGTTCACACCCCCGAATCCCTTCTCCACTGCCAACACCTCCGGCGGCGTCACCAGCCCCTCGACCAGCAGCCGTTCCAGCCACAGAACCAACGCCTCGCCAACGGCAGGCACCTCATGGAACACCTTGATCGGTACCGCATGGTATGCCACCCCATTGGGCGCAGGACCCTTTGGCAGCGCCGCGAGACCGATGAGATGCGCATGCGCCGGGGCCGGGACAGCCGGAACTGGGCTCTCACCCTCGACGTGAACCCTCGCCTTGTAGGCTGACGGGCTCGGCGGCGGCGTCACCTCCTGCTCAGGCTCCCGCACGCCTTGACCCTGTGTCCCGGCCTCCTCTCCCGGTACCAGCGCAGACAGAAGCGCCGTAGCCGACTCGCGCCCCGTCGTGTCCAGCCCGAACCGCAGGTCCTTGCCCACGTTGGCCCGGATAATCTCCGTCGCCCGCGCCGGGTCGTGGCTGTCGACGAGCAGGTCTGGCCGCAGCGTCTCGTGGCTCGAAAGACGCAGACCGTGCCGCAGCTTGTCCACCACTGTCACCACGCGCAGTCCTGCGAGCCGCGCCAGTTGCACCGCGATGTTGGCTGAAGTTGACGAGCCTGCACATCCATCGTCAGCATCGCCATCAAAAGACAGCTCTCTTGGTGAGAACTCACCACCCCACACCGCGAGCCAGTCGCCCGCCTTGGCCCGCGCCTTTTCATCAATCCCCTTGAAGCACTCGTCCCTGATATCCCGAGGCAGCGTCTCTGGGTCCAACGCCCTCACAAGCCCCAGCAGGTCCGGCCCGCCGAGAACCCCGCGGAAGTCGACGCCCATGCACACACCCAGCGCCAGCGCTGCCGCCACGTAGGCGACGCCTATTGTTGCACCGGCCTGTCGGGAGAGACCGCGCGGGATACGGACTGTGTTGAAGTCGGATGCCACCACGTATTCCTGGAAACCGGCCTTACGCGGGTCGCGGTAGTCGGTCGAGATGACGAGGACCTGGGGTCGGATTAGCTCTTGCTCTTCCTCTGGTTTCTTCTGCTTCCCGTCGACATACCTGGTCACCCTCTTTCAGCCACCCGCCTGCCCTCGACGGCTTCACCACTCGGCCGACCAACTCGCGGCCGGCGATGTACGGCAGATGAGGAATACCAAAGTTGAAGTCCCTGAGACCAGTCAGCTTTCTTCCTCTCACTCTTTTCCAGCTCCATCACCTACGGCGCTTTCCAGTCGATCGGATTCAACCCCAACGTCTCCGTCCGGACGAGCACCTCTCGGTCACTTGTCGGTGTCGGAATGGCATAACCCGCCGTCTCCTCATACGCCTGCCGCGGACCATGCAGCAGCAGCACGTTCTGTGTTGCGGCCTCTGCCGTCGTTGTCGTCGTTTCCGTCATGACGATGTCGTCGATCTGTGGGCTGCTTTCGGCGGGTTGTCGAGTAACGACAGAGAGCCAATAACTCGGGAAGACGTGTGAGAGAGGCATAGCTGGACAGATGCAACACTCCCAAAAACAGCGTCATGGGCCCGGCCCTGCACAGTTATACGACTCGGCACCCGGCCGCGGCGACGGCGATAAGCGGCCAACCACCCACCATCACCCCCTGGGCCCTGTTTCCACGCAGATCGCTCCCGGGCCGGACGACTCGGACCCTCCTCGATAATGCCTCGAGCGGCTGCAACTACACTCAATGTGAGGGGCAAATGGGGGTGCGAGGAGTGACGCCGAAGCCCGGCATTGCGTGCTCTCGCAAGTCCCGCCGCGAACGGATTGCGTGATCCCTCAACACCATGGCGCACTGCGCGTTCGGCCGGCGATTGACGTGATTCGCGCACCGCCTCGCCTCGCGGCGACGAACCCCCCGCGGTAGGTGAGCGCAGGGGAGCATCGGGGCGAACCCGTCGGCCTGCGTGTGGTATCATTCGTTATTCTCCGACATGGGTTCCTCCACGCTCCCACGCGGCTTGGTAATGCACCAGCAGCACAGCATCGAGTACCTATGTGTAGCGCCTCAGGGGCATGCCGCAGTCATGAGGGGCACACGTGCATTGCATGTTGGACAACGCCATTAGCCGTCGAGTGACGGTATTACTCTGGAGTCTACAGTTTCTGATGCTTCGACATCAGATCAGCCCTGTGCGGCTCTCCCTACCACGCCTGAGTCTCCTCCGGCCCGAGACCCTCGCCCTGCCCCTTGCTATCCTTATCTTCATGGTAAACATCGTACTTGTACTTTGACCCCGGGTGGTCGCTGCGCAGCCCCTTCTGGCCCGCGCCGTACACCTTCTCCCGCGCCGTCAGGCCGCCCTCGCCCTCGGCCGCCAGCTCCGGGTACAGCCCGCGCCGGCGCAGCTCCGGCACCAGCAGGTCGACCACCTCCTCAAACGTGCCTGGCGTCGTCACGTATCCCAGGTTGAACCCGTCCAGGTCGCCTTCACGGATCCACCGCTCCATCTCGTCCGCTACCGTCGCCGGGCTCCCCACGGACACAGGACCGAGACCCCCGATAGCCGCCCTCTCAGCTATGACCCGCGGCGTCCACTTGGGCACGTGCTCGCTCGTTGTCGTGAACGCATCAAGAATACTACGCACCTTGTGCGCCTCGAGCGAGTCGGCCGCCGTGATCTCCTGATCCACGGGGATGCGCGAGAGGTCGATGCCCGTCCACCCGCTCACGAGCACGAGCCCGCCCACCGTCGACGCATACTTCTTGAGCTCCTCGTGTTTTGCCCTTGCCTCCTCGTCCGTCCGTCCCACGATGGGCGTGAACGTCGCGAAGAACTTGACCGACTGCGGGTCGCGTCCCAGCAGGGCCGCCTGCTCGCGGATCTCACGTACCTTGGGCCGCAGCAACGCCGGCGAGTGCGACGACACGAAGATGCCCTCGGCGTGTGACGCGGCGAAAGCCGACCCGGCCGACGACGTGCCCGCCTGGAAGAGGAAAGGTGTGCGCTGCGGCGACGGGTCGACAATATGCCGCGTGTCGAGGTCGAAGAAGCGTCCGTGGTGGTGGATGGTGCGGATCTTGTCCGGGTCGGCGTAGCTGTCGTTCTCGGCATCGGGGGCGATGGCGTCGTCGGCCCAGGAGCCCTCCCAGAGCTTGTAGAGGACGCGGAGGTACTCGTCGGCCTGGGCATAGCGCTCATCGTGGGCGATAGGGGAGTCGAGCCCGATGGCTTTGAAGGCGGCCTTTTTCCAGCTCGTGACAATGTTCCACCCGATGCGGCCGCGGGTGAAGTGGTCGAGGCTTGAGAAGCGCTTGGCCAGCAGGAAGGGGGGCTCGAAGGAGGTCGAGGCCGTTATGGCGAAGGAGAGGTTCTTCGTAACGGCCGCCATGGCGCTGATGGGCTGAGGGGGTCAGCCAAGACATTCCTCCCGCTTGAATCTTGTGTGCTGGGACTCACAATGGTTGGGTCCGTCATGGGCCACTGCGCCGCACGTCGGATGCAGTTGTCGAGACTGCCCTCGTACGTGTCATAGCCACCGTATGTGTCGGCCAGAAAGAGTGCGTTGATGCCGCCACGCTCGAGCAGCTTGGCCAGGTCGATCCAGTATTGCAGATCCCGCTTGGTGGCAGACTTGTCCACGGGGTTCTGCTGCTGTCAGTACTGCTATCAGATGGCGGCTCGTGGCGGACTGACCTTCCATTGTCCTGGAGACAAATGTCCAACCGTCGACCTGAGATGTCAGCACCTCCGTTGTTTCTTCTCGAGTCCGGCATGCTCACATGTCAAAGGCATTTAGCAGGATCTGCTTCTTCTTCGTCTCGTCCTGCTTGACGTCGGCCTTCCTCGACTCCTGCGAGCCAACGATCGGTATTTCGCCCATGTTGATAGTTACTTAAGAGTTTCTCTAGTCGTGATCAAGCGCCGGGTTTCTGCCTCCCCGACACCCGCGGCAGCACCACCTCTTTTTATCCATCTCTCCTGCCTTCTCGCACCTGACGTAAGAGGGGTCAGGCCGCATCGGAATCACGCCTTTGACACCTTCGGGGAAGGCGCACACGACCGACCCGACCCTGACGCCATCGTCAACAGCTCAGAGCGTCTCGTTCCCAGGGTCGTCCGTGGGCCACACGTGGGGGCAGACGCCGCGCCATGTCCGTCGCCCGCCGGCCGTTCCCAATCCGCGGGCCGGGAGCTGGCGCCATAGTGGGTAAATATGTCGCCATCGTGGGTTTGGGGAGTGGTAGAGGCCCGGCGATGCGCGGAAATGTGACGATTCGAGGGCCGCGGACTTCTTCAGCAACGGCTTTGAGACCACGGATGTGAAGAATAGAGTACGATCATGGAGCACGGCATCACGACTTTCTGGGCAACATGTGGTTCTACCTATTCAGTCTTCTACTGTCAACTGACAGATGGGACAGTCCAGCTGTGAAAGCTGCAGTCCTTCTCGAGAGGACTTGATTGGCGATGACTTCATTTGCCACACGTAATAAACGACAGAAGCACAGAACAAGGCACGACATGGGGGTGGCGGAAGCAGGTCTATTCAGGACTTCCCAGCGTCATACCAGGCGATCCACGCAAAAGGCAGATCGAGCAGCTGCATTTAGCCATCCTTGACCTTCAAGACCAAGGCAAGGCGTGCTCAGTCGGACGAGTTAGGTCGTCCGGTCACATTCACAGGCGCGGTCTTGCCATTATCCGAACCGCCTGCGACGCTCTCAACCTCTTCGGGCAAAACATCCAACTTGCCAAGAGCCGGGCTGCATACACGGTCAGCACATGAATCACTCATCACACCCGACGGTAGCCGAGAGAAACAGAAATGTGGGGGAAAACTCACTCCTTGCGCTTCAGGTACAGACGCAGAGCATGCGTGGCGATGACCAGCAAGATGGAACAGCCAAGGGTGAAGGCAAAACCCTTGGGGTAGCGCGGTGCCTCGACAGTCTTGAAAACGAGGAGAGGCGTCCAGGCTGTCGATGACTGCGAGATGGCGTTGATGAGCACGAGAGTGAAGGAGCGTTCGGCAGGTGAGGCGCGGAGCTGTGTGTTGACCCAGCCGTGGAAGACGCTCGACATGGAGTAAGAGGCGTAAATGGTGGAAAAGGCAAACCACTTTGCCGCCTCGGGAACGTCCCAGACGACGAGGATGATAAGGCCGATGATGTTCCAAACGTGAGCCAGGGTGATGGCCCAGGCCGGGCCGAGGACGAGGTCAGACGCGAAGCAGATGAAGAGGGTGTAGAAGATACCAAGGGCCGGAGCGATGGTACCGAGCTCATTGACGCGTGCGGGTGTGTAACGAGCGAGACTCTTGATCCAGAGGAGGAAACTGCCGGAAGAAGCATGGATTCCACCGTTCCAGAAGAGAACATCCACAGCAATAATAGCCCAGAATTGCCGGCGGAGCACCAGGTTGCGCAGGTCGCGCCAGCCAAACTTGCCGTGCGACGAGTGACCGGCACGGCGGAGGCGGGCCTCGCCAACAGTGATGTCTACTTCCGTCAAGAACCGCCGGTTCGGCTGGTCGGGCGTGCCAGGGATGACGAAGTAGCCGAGCACGGCGACTGGCACGGTGATGAGGGCGCAGATGATGTACATCCAGCGCCAGCCCTCAAGTCCGTTGACGCCCTGGAGGCGGGCTGATGCGCCGGCTTGGATCAGGCCGGCTGTCAGGGTGCCGAGGGAGAGGCCGACATAGAAGATGCCGCCGCGACGGGCGATCTCGTCACCGCGATACCAGGAGCCTGGACAGTCAGTAGCGAACCTACACACCGAGATGCCAGGAAACTCACCAAAGAGGTAATGCATGATGGGGAAGAATGCAGCCTCGAACCATCCTACCAAGAAACGGTAGGCAGCCAGCTCAGCAAAGCTGGTAACGCGGTACTGTAGCAGCGTGAAGACGCCCCAGAAGATCTCAAGCGCAGGCAGCAGGTAGTGGATGGGAGTGTAAGTCAGGAGGAAGAAGAAGGGGACCTGGCCTAGAACGGCACCGAGGATGTAGAATGTCTGCAGCTGGACGAGCTCGTTGCCCTTGAAGCCGAGATCCTCCTTGAGGCCGCCGACGTAGGCATTGTTGAGGTTGGCCTGGTCGATGTACTTGATCCAGTAGGCCAGGACGGCGTAGGGGACAATGAGGATGTCGATCTTGCGGATGAAACGGCGCTCCTCGGGGGTGTCCGAGTCGGCGTACCACTGGAGCTTGTACCACTTTTTGTTCTGGGGGCCCGACATGGTGATGGTCTGGCTGGGGGAAAGGATAGAGACTCTGGAGACAGGTCCATCAGATGCTGTTCATGTTGGTGGGATATGTGCTGGTATTGTAGCCGCGGCGTCTACTCCTCGTGGCCATCATCCCATGCAGATGATGCGGTAGCGAGCGCGTCGCCACCAGGCCGGGGTCTGTTCGTCCCAGCCATGTTGCTGTGCCCATCACAGGGCGCCGGGCGGGATGGATGGACCCCAGGAGGACACCTCAGGCTTGGCGCGTGAAATGCCGGTGGGTTGCAAGGCCAGAACGCTGGGTGCTTATGCCGCATGTCGCCATTGACAGGCTGGGTGATGCCAGAAGTGCATCGACTCAAGGTGATAGGAGAGTCGGCTGTCGGACGCAGGCCGATGCTGAACGGTGTGGCTTGGACCTCGGAGCCGACACGCTGGGTGATGCGTGGTTTTCGGATGAGGCGTTCAGCTTCTTCGCCGGAGGCGTTCTGTAGCGCAACGTCTTGTCTTGGTTCGTGCCGTGAGGCTGGGAGACAGTCCAGGGGGGGGAAAGATTTTTGCATGGCCATGCGCGAAGATCACATGCTATTTGCGCCTTACTGGTCAGCTGTCTTGAGGAGCTTTGGAGGTTGCAACTGACTTCATTCATCCCTAGAAGTCTGATTCAAAAGTTCATATCAGACTCTGACAACAAATGGAAAGTTGGGGTACTTCCATTGCCATCATGGTGGGAAATAGGGGTAAAGTGTCACATGCGAATTGGTGATGTTGACATGCGACGACAATGACCCTCATCATCACCATCCCCTCACCATCGTGAAATTCCTCCATCCAAACATGGCCTAACCTCGGAGAAGCTGAACCTTTCTCTTCCAAACAAGAAGTTTGCCGACGATAGATCCGCTGGTGGCTTTATTGGCCCAGCCTGGCCATCTCAAAGGGAGATCGAATCTCTCGTCCGAATCTCCTCTCCGAGTCATGATGGCGATGATGCCACGCGCGATCCACGCTTTGCACATCTTGGCGGGCTGCCCAAGGGACCGTGTGCCCGCCAATCTAGCCTCGCCGATAAACGATCTGCCTGCCGGAGAATGAGCAAGAAGAGGTGCGGATGACGCGACGGCCGACCACGGAGACAAGACGCGCAAGTCGAGCACCGGGCCGTTGTCATGCATCTTCACTGCACATCACCACCAGTCATGGAAACGTACCTCCGACGGAACCCCGCGCCCCGCTGGAGATGCCATGCGATGCAGTTTCCCGGGCGGCGGAGGGCGTGGTGGTGGTGGTGATGCACCAACGAGTGGGGAGGATGGCGTGCTCGCGATGGCGACATGTCGAGATGGACCCCGGCGCTTTGCCGACGCGTCTCGCCGCGGTACCTCGTCTACCACGGCCATTGCACCGCGGATGATGCCATGAGGGGTGCTTCACACGAGGGGAACCTTCGGGCGTCGCGGAAAGGTGAGAGGGGGATATACCTCTGGCGTGTAATCCTCGCCAGTAGCTTGCCATTCTCTCCAAGTCAGATTGAACCGACAAAGGGGAGTTCTAAAACACCACGAACATGGGAAGCATCCAGATCGAAACGCCCGTCACTGGCGACGCCCAAGGGCATGTGGCCGAGTCTCTTGACCTGAAGCCAAAACTCGACATTGCCGTCAATCCAGTCCAACTCGACCCCCTGAACACAATCAAACCCGACACAACTACCAAGAAACCCATAATTCCACCACCCAACTACGCAAACCCCCCGCGCAAGCTCATCGACCGTTATATCGACGAGCCGCGGTCCCTCCGCGTTGCTGTTGTTGGCGCTGGCCTTTCCGGCATCACCGCCGGCATCCTCCTCCCCGCCAAGGTCCCTGGCATCAAGCTTACAATATTCGAGAAGAACGCCGACGTCTCCGGCACCTGGTTCGAGAACCGCTACCCGGGTGTGCGCTGCGACGTCCCCGCCCACGTCTATCAGTCAACATTTGCTCCCAACTCCCAATGGACCGAGAAGTTCGCCCAGGGCCCTGAGATCAGGGCATACTGGCAGCGTCTTGCGAGGGAGCACGGCGTCTACGAACTCCTCCAGCTCTCGCACCGCGTTGAGCAGCTAGAGTGGGATGCCTCGGCGGCAGAATGGCGCATCACCGTCCGCGACCTCCTCAAGGATGAAACCCGTGTCGAGACGGCAGACTTCGTCCTCACAGCCATCGGCCGGTTCAACGCCTGGAAGCTCCCCGACTACCCCGGCATCAACGACTACAAGGGCCTCCTCCGACACGCCTCCAATTGGGACGAGACATTTGACCCGCGTGGCAAGAAGATCGCCGTCATCGGCAACGGCGCCAGCGGCATCCAGCTCACGACACATCTCCAGCGCGTCGCCGGCCGCGTCGACCACTACGCCAGGAACAAGACCTGGGTTCCCGCCTCATTCGCCGGCGATGAAACCTCCATCGACCCCATCGCCTACCCCCAGGAGCAGCGCGACCGCTTCCGTGACGACCCAGACGCGTACCTCGCCTTCCGGAAAGATATCGAGGAGAAATACTACCGCGGCTTCGAGGGCTGGCTCCGCGGCCATGAGGCCGTTGAGGACCAGCGCGAGCGCTACACAGCCCTCATGAACGAGAAGCTCGCCGCTCGAAAGCCTGAGCTCGTTGGCGAGCTGATCCCAGACTTCTCACCCCACTGTCGCCGTTTGACGCCTGGCCCCGGCTACCTCGAGGCCATCACATCGGATAATGTCGACTACGTACGCACGCATATTGCCCGTTTTACAGAGAAGGGCATCGAGACGACGGACGGCACCGTCCGCGAAGTCGACGCCATCTTCTGCGCCACGGGAGCAAACATCGACATGGTACCTCCCTTCCCCATCATCGCAGGCGGCGAGGATCTCTCCCTAGCCTGGCGCGAGGACGGCACCTTTGGCTTCCCCTACTCTTACCTCGGCGCCGCGACCCCTGGCTTCCCGAACCTGTTGTTCGTGCACGGCATCGGCGGCTCAGGACGCGCCGGCACGGTGCCGCACAACGTCGAGAACCAGGTCGTCTTCTACGCGCGCATCCTGCGCAAGGTGGCGTACGAGGGTATCCGGACGATTCAGCCCAGCCGGCGCGCCGCAGACCAGTACACCGAGTGGTCAGATGCTTTCTTCGCAACGACGGTGCTGGCCGAGGACTGTTCGTCATGGTACAACAGCGGCAAGGCGGGATCACGAATCCACGGTCTCTGGCCCGGGAGCGCGTCGCTCGTCACGATACTGAAGAGGAACCCGCGTTGGGAGGACTGGGAGTATGAGTACCTGCCCGAGGCGGGCGGCAACCCGTTCTTGTGGTACTTTGGCCGCGGGTGCACGCGTAAGGAGCTGGATCCTGAGAGCGATGTGACGCCGTATCTGAAGAGGGATCCGGTGGATTTGCGGGATGTACATGAGAGCTGGTACTCTGTGCCGTAGGGGAAGAAATATCACGTGAATATGACTACTTTACATGGATTTCAAGTTGACTGCAATGAGCGACATGATGAGGACTCCAGTGTATCATGACCTGGATGTTAAGAGACGCACAGCTCCGAAGCAGCAAACGAAAGCGAAGCGATGGTTATCTCGGAACTCTCCGTCGGTGTTGCTGCTCCCACGTCTTAGCAGCATTCGCGATCAACACCAAAATGCCGTGTCTGGACTTGATGCCCGGTAGTCCATGAACTGCTCACCGAACCAACCTCAATGACTCAAAACTGGCCCCGGTATCTCGGCACTTCCCACGTGTATGAAATGAAGAACATCCCAGTCGGCGGAATAGCACCGTTTCGCCATCGCCCCGGCCTCCAGTGCTGGCTCTGTGCTGGAGCGCCGGTCGGCATGGCGTGCTGGTGACCCCTGATCTCGCAACACCCCTGGATTGGATCTCTTGCGGGGCCACGCCGCCAGGGCACCACTCACTCCACCAGTTTGTCGAGATGACGCCCGCGGCCGAGACTGCTACCATGCGGGTTTGGCGAATGCCGGACTAACCCTCGAAAAGAAATCATACTACTCCGTCGGTACATTTGCGCGGGAGAAGAGCCGGCACGTATGCATGTCCCCATCTTATAATATGCCGAGGGTCTGGCCCAGCAGATCCACGCTGTCAGTCCTCCATCTGCGTGACTACGTCTCTGACTTTTGCTCTTGTCTCCTGTCATCATCTTGTAGCACCTGAGCAGGCAAGCAGGCATCATGTCGACCTACACAGACCTCCACAGCGGCGACCGCATCCCTCCCAAGGAGGAGCAAGTGCAGGGTGAACAACCTCTTTCTTTGACGTCCATGATATCCCAACTAACCTCCTCCAGTCAAATGGTATCGCTCCACCTTCTTCAACATGACCATCCTCGGTCTGGCGAACCTGTCGGCTCCCGGTATTTGGGGCGCCATGAACTCCCTCGGCGCCGGTGGTGCCGCCTCACCGGGCCTCGTCAACGCCGCCAACTCCCTCACCTTCTGCCTCATGGTGGTGTCGTGTTTCCTTGGAACGGTCGTAGTGCGCTACATCGGCATCAAGGGTGCTCTCATCTTTGGCACGTAAGTCAACTTCTCTCCTCTCCGAACTCGCGATTGTGGCTAACCCTCCCCAGCCTTGGCTACGCCCCTTTCGCCGCAGGCCTCTACACCAACAACCGCTTCGGCACCGAGTGGCTCATGCTCTTCGGCGCCGCCCTTTGTGGCATCTCGGCCGGCATCTTCTGGATGGCCGAGACCGCCATCGCCATCGCCTACCCTGAGCCCTGGAACCGCGGCAAGGCTCTGGGCTACTGGCTCACGTACCGCCTGGTCGGCCAGATCCTCGGTGGTGCCATCAACCTTGGTCTCAATGCCGACCGTGACCAGGCCGGTTCTGTGACGTACACCGTCTATCTCATCTTTATTGCCATTCAGGCCGCCGGACCCTTTGTCGCCGCGCTGCTCAACCCTCCCGAGAAGGTCGAGCGCAAGGATGGCCAGAAAGTCCGCCTCCGTATCGACCAGAACCCCTGGTATGAGATCAAGGCCACGGTCCGCAACTTCCTTAACCCGCAGTTCCTTCTGCTCGTTGTTTGGATCGGCCAGGCCGTATTTGCTGAGGCCGTCTTCTTCACATATCTTGCTGGTAAGTACCGCGACCTGACGATGTGGGAAAATCGCCACTGAACTGACCGTGACTAGTTTGGTTCACTGTCAGGGCCCGCGCTCTCGGCTCCTTCCTGTCCGGCATCGTCGCCGTCATCTCTGGTAACCTCCTCGGAGTGAGTCTCTTCCTCAAGCCCATGATCGTCTTTTGCTAACTTCCTCAGCACTGGCTCGACTCCCATCGCTTCTCCCTCAAGACGAGGGCCCGTGGCGCCTTCTGGTTCATTGCCATCACGCAGGGCGCCTGGTGGACCTGGATCACCGTCTTGGTTACCCGCTTCCGCCAGGAGAGGCCCGTCTACGACTGGAGCAGCCCTGGCTTTGGCGCCGCCTTTGCCGTCTATATCTTCCTTACAATCGGTTTCCAGATCAACTACCTGTTTCTGTAAGCTCCACGATCGGAAACCCCCTTACAGCTTTCGCTGACCCGTCTAGCTACTTCTTTGTAACCAACCTGGCAAAGGGTGAGGACGAGATCATCCGCTACGCCGCCCTCCTCCGCGGCACCGAGTCCGCCTGGCAAGCCGTCAGCTACGGCCTCACGTCGATCACCATCTTCGCCGAAGTCGGTGCAACGTACATCAACTTTGGCCTCTGGGGTCTCGGCTTGTTCCCTGCTTGGCTTGTGCTGAAGAACATTGGAGTCGGTAAGCCGGCCGATAGTGAGGCCCAGGGTACCGTCGGAGATGCCGTCGCGACGAGCGAGACTCAGAGCGACAGCGACGTCAAGGCTGTTCAAGAGGGGCAGAACACCAAGGCTGCATGAGTTCAGTCATGCTTTGCCGCTTGAAACTGGAAACTTGATTCTGTAGTATGCCTAGAGTCCTAGACCATATCAATACCCCATATCGCGAGTTCGTCCCATGCCTCTTTTCATCCCGTGTCCCAGTGAAGAATGCAGTCCGCCTCAGGTGAGGGCCACTACAGATCAAGATAGTAAGCACTGCCTGCCATTCAAATGGCTTGATGGCCTTCTATGCCAGCATCTGTTATCCGAATACTCGCGCCCACGTGCGCAAAGGTGCAGCTTGACTGGCCAACAAACTTGCCCGATATGGCTTCATCCTCGCTTCCATTCATTGACACCTCACCTCCTGTCTGGCGTACCCCCTGAGCTACACCATCCCCACACCTCTGCCGAGACACGATCCCACAGGTGCGGAAAGCTCATATCAGCGGCGGAGCTCGCCTTCCAGCCTAAGATGGCGCAATGATCGATACTGCACTCGCCTGCAGACTACAACCACAACCAACACCCTAAGACGCACCATGACATGCCCCCTGTCATCCCCAAATGCCGGGTGTTCGCAGGCAACACTACCGAAGCGACCTTCCGGGACTCGGCCCCGCCCAAGACGCCAACCGGGCCCCGGATTGCGCCATCGGGTGTCGGTCCCACGCTGGCCCCCCACGTCTGCCGCACCGGCGCCCTCCGGCCGATGATCGGGGGCGGGGACGTACTTTGGGGACGTCACGCCTTTGGCCCCGCGGCGTGGCATGGTCAGACGAACGTTCCAGGTTGCCTCTCGAGCTCTCCGGGTGCCGTCGGCAAATTGATGCTCTGATACTCCGAGTCATCCGTCTTTGCGTTCTTATCTGGAAGGGCGCCCCTTTTTGACAACTGCAGGCCAGATCACTCCATCAGACCCTTCAAGCACGCAACCTTTTTGACGTGAGTGTCACACACCATCAACGCAGAGGTACGTCTAAAAGCCCCTTCAGGGGCGAGGCCGTGGGGGCTTGCCCGTGATGTGTCTCGGGCCTCAAGTCTCACTCTCATCTCTAGACTCCATCTTGCCTGCTTCACCGGGTCTAACTGAGATCAGTAGGAATATTTACAGCACGACATCAAAGACAATGGGAGACAGCAGCAGCACCGGGGCCACCAAGCCCAAGAAGAGTCTCGTGCTCAACGCCTTCGTGGAGATGTGTAAGCCTGACATGTGGCCCCTTTCTCCCCCGGACCACCCATTGATCATCACTGCCCACCATAGGTAGCGGCCACCAGTCACCCGGTCTCTGGCGCCACCCAGAAGACCAGTCCTGGCGCTTCAACGAGGTCTCCCACTGGGTTGAGCTCGCCAAGCTACTGGAGGAAGCAAAGTTCCATGGCGTCTTCATCGCCGACGTCCTGGGTACGTTCAGCTCCCGCCTTCTCCCTTCTCCTTGTCCTCCCCCGGACCTCCTTCCCACGCTGTCGGGTCTGACACGCATGGCTTGACAGGGGGCTACGACGTCTACTCAAAGTCACTTGACCCCGCCAAGGTCTCGGGCGCTCAGTGGCCTGTCAATGAGCCCCTGGCCGTTGTCGCCGCCATGGCTGCAGCCACGAAGACTATTGGCTTCGGTGTCACTGTTTCCACTACCTATGAGCAACCTTACCACTTGGCACGCAGGCTGTCGACGGTCGATCATCTGACAGGAGGCCGGTAAGTCAAACTTTGTCATGAGAATGATCCCTTGCTGACCTAAAGCCTGCAGTGTTGGCTGGAATGTATGTTCTCTTTTCGACCTCTTCCCAAAGCAGCGCTGACAAACCCAGATCGTGACAAGCTACCTTGACTCGGCGGCCAAGAACATGGGCTTCAAGGAACAGCTCGCAGTAAGGCCCTTTCACTCTCCTGCACCGACCTTTGACAGATCCCTGATTCGATTCCAGCACGATGAGCGCTACGCCCAGGCCGACGAGTACATCAAAGTTATGTACAAGCTCTTCGAATCCTCCTGGCGTGATGACGCCGTCAAACTTGACCGCTCCACCGGCATCTACACACAGCCCGACCTCGTGCGTAAGATCAACCACGAGGGCAAGTTCTTTACCGTCCCTGGCCCCCACATCTGCCAGCCGTCGCCTCAGCGTACTCCGCTGCTCCTGCAGGCCGGCACCTCACGCGCCGGCCGTCTCTTCGCCGCCCAGAACGCAGAGGCCATTTTCGTCTCAGCCCACGCCCCGGCTGTCTGTGCCAAGAGCATCGCCGAGATTCGTGAGCTCGCCTCCACTCAGTTCGGCCGCAACGGCAACGACATCAAGGTCCTGGCCCTCGTCACCCCTATCATCGGCCGCACAGAGGAGGAGGCTCAGGCCAAGCTTGCCGAGTACAGGAAGTACGCGTCGCTTGAGGGTGCGCTTGCACTGTTCGGAGGCTGGACAGGCATCGATCTGGACCAGTACGGTGATGATGAGGAGCTGCGCGCCGTGGAGAACAATGCAGTCAGGTGAGATATGCTATTCTTCTTACCTTTCGCCCAGCGCTGACCACCGAGAAGATCCACTGCCGAAGGCTACGCCAAGTTCTCTCCCGGAACGTCAAAGTGGACGAAGCACACGATTGCCGAGCATGTCAGCTTGGGCGGCAATGGTCCCATCCTCGTTGGCACGGCAGAGCAGGTTGCTGACAACCTCGAGACGTGGATCGAGGAGGCCGACGTCGACGGCTTCAACTTTGTGAGTGGTTGAATCAAAGAATATTCTGACACACAAGCTGACAACCCCAGGCATACGTTCTCTTCCCCAAGTCTTTCCAGGAGATCTCCGAGCTGCTGCTGCCCGAGCTGCGGAAGCGCGGTCTGTTCTGGGACGACTACGCCGTGCCTGGCGGCACCTACCGGGAGAACTTCTACCGCCGCCCGGGTCAAAAGAAGACGCCCGACAACCACGTTGCCTCGTCGTACAGGTGGAAGGAGGGGGTGTCGGCTGAGGAGGCCACGATCCCCGAGTAATGCGCTGGCAGCAGTCTTGCACCCGAAGGGCTGAGGGGCAGTATCGAAATACCACAAGTCAGCTGCTTCGGAATCTTCGGACCTGTCATGTCGTTGATTTGGCGTGCGTCCCGTGACTAGGCGAACTCCAGCCAGAGAAACGGCGATGCTCGGAATCTGTCGACGCCTGGCCCGAGACAAGAATAACCCTCCACCTCCGAACCACAAGACCCCTTACCCCTGATGCGCCGTTTTCTGTTTCCAATCACTGCTCCAAATCCTATTTTGGGGTCAATGTAGGCGAGCTTTGCAAGCCTCATCGGAGCACCGAAAGCCGATGTGAGGGGTCGTGGCGGCTGATGTCTCCCGTGCCTGAAAAGTGAAAACGCCAACACGAGCGTCTCCGCGGCCCTGGATTGGTCCACGACGACGCTTGCATGGATGTTCCTGCCAACGGCGAGCAGCCACAGAAGTATCGTTGCTTCGGGCGTTATGTTGTGTCAAGACGTATTTTGGTCCTCAGCCTCGATCGCCGTTGTGGTGAGGGTGTCATGGCCAAAGCTCAGGATCGATCGAATAGGGGTCATGCTGCAAGTCGGGCACCCATGGTTAGCCCCTGAACTACCTTTCCGCCTTCTTGCTCTACTTTCAAGTTCTCATTGTGTTTGTTCAATCGCACCTATTGGTCTTTGTTGTCATGTGCCTTCACTGACTCTTTCACCAGAGCGTTCATCAAAGCATGATGGAGTGGCTGGAATTAGCAACATCAACACAGCCTCAACTCCAGCTTGCTCTCCCTGAATACTCAGATCTGCCTTCAGATGTCCAGACGGTTACCATGGCTTGGTTCGGAACACTCTCGTCTCATTGCATGAAGCTACATGTACCAGCCTGTGCCACTCCGACATCGTGGTGGCCTCAAGTGAGACCACGCAGCAAACCCGGAACAAGCTGATCTCGCTTCCGTAGTAGTACCAGCAACTCTGTAAAGAACTGACGCCCACAGAACATCTAGCTTCAGCAGTCTCGTTCCCTGAAGCTGGCCGCCCGGACCCCGTCGCACCGTCATACCGACAGCTCATGACAGGACCTCAGCCCTACTGCATCCCCGCAGGTGTCACAGGCACTGACCTGCTGCCACAGCTTCGTATTTCTCTGCATCACTGCCGAGGCTAGGGACGTGCCTGATGCTGATGATTGGCGTACCTCGCTGATCAGCCCCGGGGTCCGAAGCCACCGGGGGCTATCGTGATCAGGCAGCTTTGCCTGCAAGGTCGAGCCCGGTCTCGTCACACGTATAGGTCGCCCGCAACGGTCTGGGCCCTGGTGTGCGACTGTCTTGGGCAGAAGTTGTGGCCCGGAGGTCTAAGACAGGCTGAACCGCGGCTGAACTTTCCGAGGGCGTCCGTTCGGGGCACTGCCCGGGTGCCGTCCGCCTCGTTGGTGTTTTCGGGAATAGGGCATCGCCGCTCGGAGTTGTTGGGTGATGGAGGCGCAGGCCAGACCAACATAATGCTGTTCATCGGGTCTAGACTTGCTTGCTATTCGGAGAACAACGGACCTTGGCATTAAGACTGGCCAACAACATAGGCCTGAAATCTATAAAGATGGCAGCTCTAGTCGCCCCTTTGCTGCCACATCCCCAAGCCTCTCACTCATCTCATCTTTCAGCAACCTTCTCACACTCAGCTTCAAAGCACCGTTCTTACCTCAGCCATCAAAATGTACTGGCCCTCTCTCCTCACCGTCTTCGCCGGCCTCGCCGCCGCTGTGCCCACCGCACCTGTTGCTCCCCCGAGCAAGGTCAAGATCCACGACGTCAGCCTCATCGGCTCCGGATGTCCCAACGAGAAGAGCGCCAAGGTGCTGGTTGATGCCACCGGCACTCTCTTCGAGGCGAGCTTCTCCAACTACATCATCGAGTCGGGCCCCGGCACGGGCGCCAGCGACTGGCGCAAGAACTGCAGGCTCAGCATCAACCTCGAGTTTGATGCCGGCTACCAGTATGCCTCCCCCTGAATTACGCTTCGGTCAACAACTAACAAAACGCAGATTCTCCATCATTGAGACCAGCATGACGGGCTTCGCCCAGATCCCCAAGAAAGCAAAGGGCTACTGCGACAACACCTTCTCCTTCACCGGCCAGCGCGATAAGATCGTTTACCCCCTCACTCTCAAGGGCCCCTACGAAGGCAACTTTGACCTCCAGACCAGCCCGGGCATCTCTTCCTGGTCTCCCTGCGGCGGAAGCACTGCCATTCTCAACATGAACACTCAGTGCAACCTCTCGCCCACCGACCTGAAGGCCTCCATCGCTGTAAGTCTGATCTTATCGAACATATGTTCTAACCAATCTCACACGTCATCAGGTCGACTCCGTCGGCGGAGCCCTCACCGTTCTCTTCTCCGTCCAGTGGCAGCGCTGCCGCAAGTAGACTTCCAGACCTCGATAGTCCTGCCGCGACTACCGTAGTCTGAAAGGCTTCCAGATTGTAAAGGCCCGATGTTTCGCGCGTCCGGCATCTTGGCCATGGGTTCTCTTTTCTTTCGTCTGGATGTCTCCAGCCGCTACTCTCCTTAAGGTTTGCCCTGAGAAGCTTGCCGCCATGTCCTCAGCTGCCATGTAGTTCTTCAATGCTTTGAATGAGAAACATGCGTTTTGCCCTGACCTCCCAATCTGTACTCATCACCTCAAATGGACCACGCGTGGGGATGAGACGCCAAGATTTCACTTCTTTCAGCTGTCAAGACTGTGTTCTTGCTGCCGGGGTGCACGGATGACTGCTCCGTTAAGTACCTGGGTACGCACTGGAACGAAACTAAACTTTACACATGACTTCGCTTCATGTGATGAAAACCGCGGCTCTTTAAATCAATTCCTGCTTCTTCAAACTACACCTCTCATGTGGGTAAATACTTGGCAGGTGCTCATATCTCTCATTCCCAACCTGGAAGCTCCGTCAGCAACTCGACGTTCTCCAACAAGGCTTTTGCCCGGTAGTTTCCGTAAAGGACGTCAAGCTCCTGTTCGACGTCCGCTCGCATGTTGACCAAAACATGCCCCAGAAGCATTTCGATCGGGCTGCTTTTATCCGGTCTTATCCCCCTCCCATTCTCAATGTCCAGCTTGAAACATGTTTTCAAAATCCATTGCAGGTTGTCTCGCATCCGCTCGATGAGGCTTTCCTGGTCCCGGAACGTGCACCACTCTTTGAAGTAGCTTTGTTGAGGTTTGCTCGGGGTCGATGTGAGGAACATTTGCCAAGCTTCCAGGACTGAATCTTCCACATCGGCATTATGCCACACCACATCTGCTAATTCGGCAGGAGTCGCCCTCGCAGAAGCCGTGGCGAACTGATAGCCCCAGGCTTTTGCTCGCCAGTCATCGTCAGAAGGAACAATCATGCTTGACACCATCTCAATCGCGGTGAAGCCTGGGGCGACGAAGTCGATCTGGTGGTGGGTGAAGATCTCAATCCAAAGGCGCAGATTGTGGAAGGTTGAGGTAGATATGGGCACGACACCCTCATTATCTTGTTTGAGCACTGCAATTCGAGTTTGGAACGTTGTGAGCTCTTCCTTGTGGTTGCTTTGCTTCAGGTCTAAAACAGAGTCCAGTTCAGCCAAGCAAAGAGTGTTGTAGATCGACAAGTAAGGGCGTAATGTATCGGTGATTGGTGTCGTCGTGTGTTTGATCATGTTCTGAAGCAGCATGCGTGTCTTCGATCGCAAGTTGATGGCCACGTCAATGGATAGAGACTGATCAAATGGGCTGATATTATGCCATTTCAAAAACCGCGATTGCTCTTCAAGGACGTGTGATGCATTTAGCATGTCAGGGTACAAGTTGGCGAAGGCCGGATCCCGGACGAAACGTGGACTGTCTCTGTAAACAGAAGCAATGTATGCCCAAAAAGTCGTGGACGTTTTTCGGTAGACTTCGCTTCCATTTGCGATGAGTTTTCGAGCGACTTTGGCGTCCACATGAGGGAGCATTGCAAAATGAAGCAATGGTATTTGCGAATCCGACCAGAGCGCGTCATTGTTGAGATCAAGTCCAGCTGCGATGAACATGTCGACAAGCTGCAGTAGCTTATCCGTAGAACCGGGGTACCAACGCACGTACTTGAGCGACGAGAAGGCATACCAGATTGCCGAGTTGTAGCCCATCTCGGTTTCTGTTTTGAATACAAGTTCGTGGTCCAGATGTTCAAGGCTCATAGGTTGCCTTTTCGAGGCGATCCAGGACGTGCTAGCCTTCATCGATTGTCCTGCCTGAACAAGAAGCCTTGCCGTTTCAACTTGTCCTCTCTCGCAAGCTAAGATGAGTGGAGGCACCTCGCTGACTTGGGCAACCATGCTGCAGGCACCGTCTTCGATGGCCAAGGCAATCGCCGAAGGCTCAGCGTCTCGTAGGATCATCCAGCTTAGGAGATCACAAGGTATCCTCACCGGATCACGCCGTACTTTGTCTTGGTGTACCGAGAAGTGAAGTCGGGGCGTGAGCCCAATCTCGCGAAAGAACTCGTAAACGGATCGGTGTTTTACGAGGTAAAACGGGCTGAGGTAATCCATTGAAAGAGACTTGTTCCCATACTCGGGCGTCCATTCGTAATAAGCGTGGGCATGGAGGAGTAGGTTCCTGTCGAAATCAACCTTTCGGTCATGCAGCAGTCGAAGAATCTCGACATGACCACCCTCAATGGCCAGGGCCAGCGGTGTGACCCTCGCGGCGTTGTGGCGATCATGGATATATGGCAGATCTACGCCATCGGGTTCATATAGCCAGTCGAATCGACGCATCAAATGCACCTTCATGTTCGAGGGCACTTTCCAAACGCAAAAACCATTTCTCCTCTGTGAGTAATCGATAGAAGCGGGAAGAGTCTCGTCGGCAGAGGCTCCGGCGTCGAGCAGCAAGCGGCCATACTCTGCGAAACCACGTTTGCAGGCGCCGAGAAACCTGAGCTGCCGATCTTTTTCGTTTCGGCAATCCCGGGGGAGAACTCGATAGTCGCAACCTTTCACCGCCGAGAAAAAGTTTCCAAGATCTCTGCCGTGATTTAACTCCTCAAGGATAAGAGTCAGAAGTTCCGGAGGCAGGGATGTGATTGATGCCATTGTGTTAGCAGACTGACAACAGGGTCAAGGTCCAGAAACCGTGGAGAGTTAAGTGGAAAAGGTGGATGAATGGAAAGAAGAACGAATCGTTTGCTTTTTGGGAGGCTGGCAAGCTTTTAAATAGACTCTTGATGAAGGGCGGGCAGTGGCGTACCTCACTCTGGGTGAGGTGGTTGGGTGGATGCCTGACGCCCGCCAGCCTGACCTTCAATGTGTTACCGTGCCGCCGCCACTAAAGCCTCGAAATCCCGCCTGGACTTCATGAGTCTGCTGCCACCCTCTCAGCTTGCCGTCCACTCCTATGTCGCCTCCAATCAGGAACTTTTACCACGTGCTCTGCACTGGGAGGAGTACAACGGGTCCATTCGAAGATGGCCAATGAGCCTGAAAGACCAGACGCCACATTCGTCCAAACCTTAAGCATGAGCTCCCAGCTCAGTGGTTGATTGTTCTCTGGGGCTCTGGTGGCTTCAACTTCCCGTTTTGGGGCGTCGCCTCCTCATAACCTTGCCGGAACCGGCCCGGACCATCCAGGCGCCGCGGCAAGTCGTGGCCGCACCATTTGTAGCTACCGATTATCATTTGGCTAGGTATACAGGCTTGGTCGACAGGTCATCTGAGGTTATCACAGCTTGTGTAGTCAGTTTCAACGGGATAAACGATACGAGTAGCTGCATCTGCACCTACTGTCAATTTTGAGCGACGAAGGTAGCACACCTCAATTCTTCAAGCCACGGTATTTTCATTCTTGACAGAAACAGGTGCGAGCCCAAACCAACATGTGTCTCCGTTGAAGGAACACAACCTGTGGCCAGTAGAGGCTCCATTGACTGGCACTCAACACCATGCCTTTGTTTCCCGTCTGGGCTGTCTCTGCTCCTTCACACAACAAGCCTGTCAAAGAGTTGACTCAGCAATGTAAAAGCTTCCAATACAATATCTATCTTCAAAGACTGTCATTGTACCTGACACACCCTCGTCGGTCTTCCGTCCGATCATCGTGAGGTTCGTGATGCATGTTGAACTACAGCTCCTGGATATGATACACTTCACATGCTGGGAAACCAGACGATGAATTGAACTCCTCTTCATTGCTGTCCCTCTGACAGGCCGACGGTCTTCAGCCTGGTTCAGCTACTCGCGAATATTCTTGCTGTCTCTGCGTCAGGGACAACCTCCAGAAACCTATATCTTGACGTTGAAATCCGCAACGTTCACCATTCTCTTATCCGCATCAAACAGCACGAGAAACACTGACAGAGACATCATCCTTGAGGAAACCCTCAACGACACCACAAGCAAAAAGGCACCAAGAAATCTTTTAAGACATTCAACCATCAAGATGACCAAGATTCAGATCAACAAGGACGACTCCGCCTGGAACATGGCCTCCGAAAGCGCCTCCCGGGACACTGGGGACAGCATCAACGCTTCCCGGTTCGATTCTTCGGATTCTGAGGCCGAGTTTGTTGACTCCCACGAGGATCAGCAAACCTGGGTTGAGGTTCAGCAGATTCAACCTCGAGCCGTCGTGACCGAGGCCGACGCCGTGGCCTTCATCGAGGCGAGCCTTTCTGCGCCTACAATGACCCCGGCAGAGGTGTACCGCTGTAACCATCCCGATCGCCACCCTGCCTACGGCCCCCCTCTCACCATGGAATTTTGTCCTCGCCAGAGTGAGGAGCAGGCTCTCGCCGACGCTGCTTCGCGTCCTCAGCGCCAGTGGCTGATCCCGATGCACGACATTGTGACCAACCCGCTTGTCTCGGCCGCGCAGTTCATGGCTGTCAACCTCCTTCGTCGGCAGTATGGTCCTGCAGATTGGACCGCCTACCAGATTGCGTTCCGCAGGGTGAACCCCCCTGAGCCAATTGAAGAGGGTTGGGTCCTTGACGGTGAGTTGGTGACCATCGAGGAGAAACAGGAGGATGAGAATGGAAAGACCAATGACGTCAAGGGCAAGAGCAAGGAGACCAAGGAGGAGAACACTCAGGACCACATCGAGGATAATTGGGAGGAGGTTCCCGAGATCTACTGCCGTCTTCCGTCAAGGGAGTATCCTGCTCCCCCGACAATCATGGAGCGTGGCAAAAAGGTTGCCGGCGCAGTCCAGAAGGATGTGGCAAAGAAGATTGACACCGCCACCCGTCTTGTCACCAAGTGAGGGACAGACATGGACTCTGCTTCAAGTGGAATTTCAAGGCTAAGGGACTTGGGCACATAACAATTCGGGCAGGACCCCGAAGGAATGCGGGGGACAAGAATCTTAGATTGCATACTTGGGCGGAGAATAATCTACTGAGAGTTGAATATTTGATGTGTAAAAGCTAATGTGACAGTGATGACCGGAGACAAAGGCAAGCTGTCCAAACAGCCTATGTGAGGAACCTGGCCTTGGTGTCCTGGATGTCGTAAGTATTGTGAACCTCCTCGATTTGAAACAATGCGGTCAAGAATCCGCAACCAAATTGATAAGTTATGGTGGCTTCTTTGATCCAATCACAGGGGTTTTGTTGTCATCAGTTGTCCATCTGCGTAGACCAGGGCATGCAGTGATATGACATGATGCCACTGAAACGGGCAACTGCATGCTCCTCAGGCAGTCACAGGTGTCAACCAGTACTTTCCCTACTACCTGTTTTCCTACTCATCTCACTCGATGAGGTTGGTTGGTCAGCTACTGACCTACCTCAGAACTGTAGGCCACTGGCTTGAAGCACTGCAACTGGCACCTTCTTGCATGCACTGCGGGTAAATCAAACGCTCCAGGTGCGACAGGCAACTGCCCTTTCAACTGCAGGCTCTTCCTCATCAGGCACCTACCCTCAGCACCACAACTCGGGTTCCACCCATCACAACACACCTCCTTTCATCACCATCACCACCACGTGTGACGTCACGTGCTCCCATCCAAATCACCACAGAATCACGTGCACGCATCCAAATCAGGAGGAATTGTCGACCATGGCACCCAAAAAGGCAAGTCATCCTCACCAATCGCCTATTCACGATTTCTACTAACTCTCGGCTGTTCGTGCAGCTCTCAAAGGCTGCGAAGAGGGCCATCAGCAAGGCAATCAAAGCATCTCAGAAGAATTCTTCCGCTGAATCCAGCAAGAAGACTCCCGAAGAGGCTCCCAAGAACTCTGAGACTCCTCAGACGCCCACAAACAAGTCTCCTGAGAATCTCCCCTCGACACCACCCAACAAGACAATCATGGCTTCCCCCAAGACACCCACCAAGCCACCCTTCTGGCACCCTGATCCCCCTCCCGGCTTCGCCAAGACCATCCGCTTCGACCGCATCCCGGGCTCTAACCCCCTCAAGCTCCTCTTCGAGCGCCTCCCCAGTACCTACGCCGACAACGAGGCCTCCTGGGACGTGGAAGGCCGCGATCGCCTCGACCGTGCCTTTGTCTTCGTCCTTTGGGGCTTCGCAAACTCAGACCGAGATGCTGTCGTCTCCCTCTCCAACAGCCGAGAGGCCGGCCTCCTTTGGGACGTTGCCCGCGACGCCTTCACTCTCGAGGACCCCACCGACCTCAACAAAACCAAGAACTACTTCCTCCAGGGCCTCGCTCAGCTCCTTACGGACAACCCCTCCTCCACCGATCTCATGACCACCGGCCCCGTCCACTCGGACAACCTAATCAGCAATGCCCCCTGGGGTGTCATGGCCGACTGGATCGCCATGGGCCGCGTCGACACGGACAGCCTCGGCACCGCCTGGGAGCGACACACCGACCGCAACGAGCTCGAGGTCATCAAAGCCTGGACCTGCTACTCGTGCGAGGCCAGGATTCAGGGACAGATCCTCTACTGCGGCTTCTGCGGCCATCCCGAGTATGCGCAGATGAACGGCGTGCGCTACTGCAGCGAGGAGTGCCAGAAAATCGACTGGCGCGAACACAAGGAAGAGTGCTCGCAGCGTCGCTTCTTCTTCCGCGGCTGCGAGATCTTCAAGTACATCGCTCACGACTTCCAGGTGGTGACCTACACCAAGTGGCCCCGTGGCCTCGCCTCGCATGTCGACACGGCTTTCCGCAGGGCCGCGGACGAGGACGTGGATAAGCAGAGGGAAGAGGCGGACGAACACAAGCACACGGACACCTCTTGCCCAAGCATCAGCTTCTTCACACGCCTCGCTTGGGACCAGCCCGACATCTACGCCGTTCTGCGCCCCCTGATCTCCAACATCTTCAAGGGTGCGCCACCCCCTGACTTCCTCCCCACCTAGATACCACAAGCTAACCACTGCCAGGCCTCTGCCAGCAAGTGTCAATCCTCAAGGTCTACATGCGAAACGCCCGGGACGTCATTAGTCGCACCCACGACATCTCCATCAACCCGGGCTGCACGGGCACGATCAAGGAGAAGCAGCCCATGTTCCACCCTCACTCCGTCCTCTACCTCCGAATCAAGACCGGCGAGGAGTTCATCATCGACCTTCACTCGAACGTCTTCGGCTTCGCGACAGATGTCATTCCCTTCAACGTCTTCATCCGCTCCCGCGTCGCTGGCATCATCTCCATCACCGACCCGCTTGACGACAATCGCGCGGAAGAATGGGCGCCCGATTGCATGCGCGAGATTCAGCATGGTCGCCATGAACTCATGAAAGCCTTCCTCAGACGCTCCAAGGTTCTTATCAAGGAGGAGTGCAAGGCCAAGAACATTCAGACAAGCATCTGCCAGATCTGCCATCTCAGAGACCCCCTGTATGAGGACATTCGGATCAAGCTCTGTGCCTCCTCGCGGCCTGTTCTTGAGGGACTCTACCAGGGAAACCTGCCGTACCATTGAGGGAATGAATCTCAATCTCAGGGATTGGGAGGACAACAAGGGTTGGTTATGGTAGCCTGGATAGTTTTGTTCATGTATCAACTTTGATCAAAAGTCATCACAATGCCAAGTGTGGTCATGGGAATAGTAAACTTGCTAATTAACTGCCGTCCACAACCGATTGTGCTATCTTACAAGTCGCAAAAGTCAAAGCAGAACCAAGAATCAAGGACGAGTTGCGCCGGCGTTCCATACCCATCCACTTGCGGGATGCCTTGGCTCCCAACCCTGATATCATCGAAATGCATGCGACCACGGAAACCCGCGGATGTCCACTTGACGTTAATTTTCATCCTTCATACTCGTTGGCCTGTCAGGGTGCCTGACGCCGTGAAAGGTTGCCGGATCTTGTCGTGTGACGAGCGCTTACAGCTCCTGCTTGACAAGCTTCTCAGCCTCCTTGGCCTTCTTCTGTGCCTCCTTCTGGGCAGCATCGGCACCGAGACCGACCTGCTCGGCGAGCCAGTTCCAGGTACCCTGGATGGTGTCTCCAACCTTAGCGAAGATGGTTCCAGAAGGAGTCGAGGTACCGTGCTTAAAGAAGTTGTAGTTCTTGCGAGCGGCAGCGCGCAGCTCGTTTGTGGTAGAGCCCTGAGGGGCGGGGATGCCGTAGCTGTCGAGGTAGTTCTTGAGCTCGCTCTCGCTCCAGGTGTCAAAGGCGTTGTTGCGAACGGTGCCAGTGGCCTGAGCCAGGTAGCTTGTAACGGAAGCGTAGGCGTCGCCACCGGCAGCGTAGGCCGAGGCGTAGCCAGACTGGGCGGCGCTCAGGAGCTCTTCACGGGTAGCATCCTTCTTGGCGGCAATCTTCTTGGCAGCGGCATCTCCGTTGGCAGCGACGTAGTTGCGAATGTTCTCGAGGGTGTAGTCGTCGAAGGTCCAGATGCTGTAACCATTGGCGGCCTTGTGGGCGTGCTTGCGGGCAAGAGCGCGGAGCTCATCCGTCTTGGAAGACTGAGGAACAGGAACGCCACGAGCGTCAAGGAAAGCCTTGAGACGGCTCTCGGTCCAGGTGTTGACGGCCTCATTGAACGAGTCCTGGTAGGCGAGGGAGGCCTTGTTGGTGGCCTTGGCGAACTCGTTGCCGGCGCTGCTGGTAGCCGCACCGTAGGCATCGGCGACGTTGTCGGCAACGTTGTCGCGGAGGAAGTCGGCGCGGTGCTTGCGGATGAGGGCGCGGAGCTCATTGGTCTTGGTGCCCTGAGGAACGTTGATTCCGTTCTTGTCGGCGAACTCTTTGAGGCTGGACTCGCTCCACGAGTCGATGAGCTGGTCGGTGAGCGTGGCGTAGGCCTTGGAGGCGCTGGCCGAGGCGGAGGCGGACTGCTCCTGAAGCTTCAGGTAGGCAATGCGGGAGTTGCGGCGAACCGAGGCAACAAGCTTGTCGCGCTTTGAGGATGTCAGCATTTTGCAGCAAAAGGAGGGACTTGCAGTGACTTACCGAGCTGGGCTGAGGGGCAGGGAAGCCGTGGGTGTCGAGCCACTCCTTCAAGTCGGATTCTGGGGAAGGTCAGTTGGGGCACGAATGACATGGCGATGGCAGGACAGCACTTACCGGACCAGGACTCCCAGAGCCAGTTGCCGGGGTAGGAAACGGCGCCGTTAACCTTCTGGGCGGCGGTCTCGTAGCCGGAGCGAAGCTTCTGAAGAACGGTGTCACGCTGGCGGGGTTGGGGGACTTGAGAACGCAGTTAGTCGGCGTACATTGGAACGAGCAATAACGACGTACCAGGGATTCCGTGCTTATCGGCAAAGGCCTTGAGCTCGCTGTCGGTCCAGGTGTCGAAGATCCACTCCTTGACGTTGGTCCAGCCCTGCTGGGCCTGGTCGCCAGTCTCGTACCACGAGGAAGAGACCTGGTTGACAAGCGCATCCTTGTTGGCCTCGGCGCCCTTCTGGGCCTCGACACCCTTGGTGCTCAGCCACGACTGCAGGTCCTCGACGGACCAGGAGTTGTAGGGCTTGACGACGTAGTCATCCCAATTCTTCTCAACCAGCGACTCGAGGTCCTTGCGGTCGGCAGGAGTGGGGTAGGGGACGTTGTGGTCGGACAGCCAGGCCTCGAGCTCGGTTTCGTGCCACTTGTTGTAGGCTGCGGGAAGGGCAGGTCAGCATCGCATCTTGCGAGAATCCGGCAGTGACGGGAAAACTTACCGGCCTTGGAGAACCAGTTGCTGGCAAGGGCACCCTGAGCGGCAAGCGCCGTCAGGACAGTGGGGAAGAAGCGCATTTTCAGGGATGTGCTTAGTCGGCGATGATGGGAAGCTCCAGTTGGGGGTGATGTCGAGGGGAGCAGGTGGTTTTTGATCGTAGGATCAAAGTAGAGAGGTGGTGGGAGGAGTGAAGAGGACGGAAATGTCTAGGTCGATGGGGCGATTGGCAGCTGGTTTTGTTGGCCAAGCCGAAGGACGGGGTGGCGTACGAGGAGGGGTGAGGTGGTGGGTGTGGGAGACGAGGGATCCAAAGGGGGCGATAGAAGGGAGGGGAATCAATCACGTCACTGCCAGCCACAAAGGAAGTTGCATGTGCTGATGTAGAATCGGGGAAGGAAGGAAGGCGCGATGAGACAAGCGGCCCCAACGGACGGGGGAAGGTACGCTCAGGTTTCGTTCCACAGGCGGCAGGCAGGTAAGGCAGGCAGGTAAGGCAGGCAGGTAGGCAGGCGCGCAGCGGAGGCAGGAAGGCGGGAAAGATGCTGGACCAAAGCTTCCAGTCCCACAGGCCCAGACCGCATCTCAGACCCAAGCTTGCATGCACCAGCCTGCTGAAATTCCTGGAAGCTGGGGGGCAACCGCCGTTTGGTCAGGCAATAGGACCGGAGGCCCTGCCGCCTGCTGAGGAAACTCTCACGTCAACAGTGGGAAATCCTCGTCCTCAGCAAGGCCACATGCCAGGACGATCACCCCAAGATCACGATGACAGGAGGCGTGCATGCGGCTCCCATCCAGTCATGGAGCTCCCCGAAGCTTCATCTTAGCCCACGATGACGTCGAAAATCACAGCTGGAGCTTATGCTCCGGTGATGTCATGTGGGGTAGGTGGCCCAAGCTCCACTGCAGCCATCTGCCGAACTCACCGAGGTGAGTCGGTGAGGACAAACTCACCGAGAAGATCTTACCACAGCGTCAACCGCATCCATCTCATGGTGTTTATCACAAGCGGTAGTTGCGTATTTTCAAAGTCATTTGTCAATTGCGTCTTCCCCATCATCTTTCTACTAATCCTACAGTATCCAGACGTCTCTTCATCATAATCGTCCCAGAACAGGGGTTGATACAACAGGGGCTATCCGATGAAGCCCCTTGGAAAGCATGGTTCTTGACTGTAGGTGCCTTCCTTCCTTACTCTTCAACACCGGCAGGGTTGTTGCAGAGAACTCCCTGGTCGAGCTGTACATTCTGTCAGCAAATTGTCTCGAGAAACATTCATTGGTAGACTTACGATGGGCAGGACGCAGCAGCGGGCGCGTTGTCCAATGCTGGCGCAGGTGGCCTGGAAGGCGGCAGCATCCGTGGGAACGTCAATGGGGTTACCGCAGTCGAGGTTGGCGATGCCGAGAACATCGGTGGCACAGCACTGAGCGGAGCCGTAGAGGCCGGAGCAGGGGATGTAGACCTGGCGGTCCTCCATAGTGGGAGCGGCGGTGGCCATGGTGGCCATGAGGGCGGCGACAACAGTGAAGAACTGCATTTTGATGGGTGTTATGGAGTTGAGTGTTGGTGAGAAGGGTTTGTTGTGATGTTTGGAAGGAAGATTGGCTTGAGAAGTGAGGTGCTGGTGAGTGATGATGAGAATGAATTGTTGAGACAGGCTGGCCAGAGCCTCTTTTATAGACATCTTGAAGCCGTGCCGTCATGGCTTGAAGTCGAACTTTGCCGACTCTTCCTGCCTTGCCCACCCTAGTGGTCATCACAGGTCTCCCCTTTCCGCACCTATGTCTTGGAGCCCTCCGATTAGCGACAGGAAAATGTGACGATCCACGTCCCCTCCAAGCTGGCGTCCACCCATGAGAAGCCAATGTGATGCCCAGGCTGGGTAGCCTTGAAAAGTGCCTCTCAAAGGGTAGCACACTCCGGACATAGGGTTGCATCGTGTCTCTTCGCGGTAGGGATTTACCCACATGCTCTCTTCCGGAAGTGATTTGCCTTCATCGAGTGTAATAGCTCGGCCAATGCGCTTCTTAATCATGACAACAATGTGCTATGACATCGCAACATGCGGCAAACCGGCCATGGGGAAAACGACTATCCGCATCTGAACCACCTGTGGTCGATGCCGATCTTGCCCGCTTCCCTGGAAGGATTCAGGGGCGAGTGCGTGGCTCTGGAAGGGTACCCCGTCTTGTCAACCTCCTGTCCTGGAACATCACCTGCGGCTAAACTTTTTATGTGGAACTTAAAAAAGTCCGGCTCGGGAAATAACAAGGTTTACAATGCGTCGGTGCGGGGTTCTTCTTGGTATCGGAACATCAATGATTTGGGAAGAAGACCGCAGAGCATATTCCATGCAGACCACCAAGGTGGCCAAGCCTTGCCGGCACGACAGACCTCCCCTATTCGTGTGAAGGAGGCGAATTGGGGCGTTCGGCTTGGCCTCGTCGGATGGCCTATATCTCCATCCCTGGCACATAGCAGCATGCACCCGAGAGCTCCCAAGATGCGGCGATGATGTACCACCTCAGCACGGACCGGCCGGCACAGCGAACATCGTCATGACTACCACTTCGGCTGGGCCGTTGTAACATCGTGGCTCTCTGCCAGCATCCATCACCGCGAGACATCCAAGCGAGAGGCCGTCGACGATCTCCATCTGATGCGGCCGTGGCTCGGCACCCCGCCCCAGTTGAGCCGCTCATAACAGCCGTCGTATGCTTGCTTTCAGCTGGTGTCGCCGGTAATCGGCCTTATTCCCAGGGACACGGCAGAAGAGATTGGCTCATGCATGCAGTTGTGGAGGCTAGGATGAAAGGCACCGGCGACCTACCACGTTGCTGAGGCCGCCGTCGCGGGTTGCGAATGGGAAAGTGATCAACAGAAACACTTAAGAATAGAATTTGATGATCAGGAGAGTGCACACGAGGTGGCAAAGGCGGGCAGCAAAGCCACAACACCACGAGAAGCTCCGGGGCGCTATCCTTCTACCCCGAGCGCCGATCCCGGGCGTCGCAACGCGGCGCCCTCGGAGCTGTGGAGGCCACCAAGCCCGGTCGACGTCTCCGGAGTGATACTTCCACCGTTGTTGTTATGCCGGTAGCCATGAATATTCCGGTTTCTCGGACAAGCATGACGCGCCCTGACCTGTCCCGGGCCTTTCCTGCGCGGGACGGTGCGTCTCCCAAGACGCCTGGGCGCATGGCAAAAAAGACCCCTGCATATTGGCTGCCGAGACACCACCTTCAAGCATACACCCGCCACGCAGGAGGCGCCGATGCAACATGGCTCGATTGGGACCACTGAAGCCGTTGGACGAGACGCAACCAGAAAACTGGTTCCGAGGCAAGCCACACCGGTCACTGGTGTGGCAGATCCGTGAGTCCCGGATGGGCAACGATCGTCTCTGGCCGGGGCTCGAAGAAGAAAGTCGTGGCAGAACACCGCCTCGAAAAGTCGCGCCGTCCGGGGAAGGCTGCATGACCGAGAAATTCGCCTACGCAAGATGGTAGCATTGGTGGCCATATTCTCAGCTTGCCAGGGGGAGCTGCAGTGTTGCACTGGAAGAGACGTTCCAGGGGTGGTCAGGGGTGAATTGGCCAGTTCGACTTGACGACTGCTGTGACGTCCGAACAGCTCCTGTGAAGGGGTGAGCTTGATGCTGGAAGATACGTGGACCAAGTATGGAATGAGGGACCAGGGGCGGCAATGTTGAGTGGCAACGGTGAACGAGGCAACCAATCGTCTCGCAAAGTGGTCTTTGGCAGAGTCCTCTTCAAAGTCAGAGGAGATGTGCCTGACTTGGTGCTTCTCCCGACTGAAGTCGTCAAGGAACAGTCTGGGCGGTGGCGTCACGATACATCGTCAGGTTGGCCAGCCGTGTCCGAGCAGCATGCCATGAGGTCTGTGCCTAGAACGTCGTCATCGTCTGCTGTTCGTGTCGGTTCCGCCTGACAGGGAACACTTCTAGAGTTCGAACTGTTGAGATTCGGACGTCAGTGAGCAATATCAAGGCGTGCTGGAGCTCCAAGCTTCCAAGGGGGCTATACCCAATCCCGATCCCATGTAGAAAGACTCGGCTATGTTGTCAGCATCTCACCATGTAGAACACACAAATAACATCAGGAACCCGCTCATTCAAACCGCCTCATTTGTGATAATTGTACACGTGTCGCGGTAGTTGTTGTCTATCGTACGCCAGCTGCTCTCTCTAAACCGTATGCGCCCTTCCCCGTGGGCGGCCCACGCCGAGATTCTCCAGCCAACACCGCACAAAAGCACATTAAGCGTAGAAGTTGACAGTCTGTCAGTGGTCAGCATTCTCTCTTCCAATGGAGAAGGGTATGAAACACGTACGTCCTTCTTCTTGGCCTGCACCTCGGCAATGGCGTCGACGTAGTGCTCGTGACCAATCTTCTCCTTGCCGGAGCGCAGGGCGATCATGCCCGCCTCGACGCAGACGGCCTTGAGCATGGCGCCGCCAAACTCGTCCGTGCTGCGCGCCAGCTCGCCCCAGTTGACGGCCGGGTCGACGCGCATCTTGCGGGAGTGGATCTTGAGGATCTGGGCGCGCGCCTCCTCGTTCGGCAGGGGGAACTCGATCTTGCGGTCCAGACGGCCGGAGCGAAGCAGGGCGGGGTCGAGGACGTCGACACGGTTGGTCGCGGCGAGGACCTTGATGCGGTCATCGGACGCGAAGCCGTCCAGCTGGTTCAGGAGCTCCAGCATAGTTCTCTGCACCTCACGGTCACCACTCTTCTCGCTGTCGAAACGCTTGGTGCCGACGGCGTCCAGCTCATCGATGAAGATGATCGCGGGCGCCTTCTCCTTGGCGAGAGCGAAGCAGTCGCGGACAAGCTTGGCGCCGTCTCCGATGAACATCTGGACGAGCTGCGGACCGGCCAGCTTCAGGAACGTCGCATCTGTCTGGGCGGCGCATGCCCGAGCAAGCAGGGTCTTGCCGGTTCCGGGGGGGCCGTACATCAGGGCGCCTAGCGAACTGTCAGAGGGGGGTTCCGTAATTTTCTAGCGGCGCGGGACTGCTTACCCTTCGGTGCCTTGATTCCGATCTTCTTGAACCGCTCGGCCTCCTTCATCGGCCAGACGATAGCCTCGACCAGCTCCTCGATCTGCTTGTCCAGACCTCCAACATCGGTGTACTTCTCCGTCGGCTTCTCGTCCACCTCCATCGCCTTAACTCGGCTGTCATACTCGGCAGGGAGTGTGTCCAGAATGAGGTAGGAGTCCTTGTTAACGCCGATGAGATCGCCGGGCTTCAGGGTTGCGGGGTCGACGAGGCCGATGAGTGGCAGGAAGATGGTTTGCCTTGTGGACGTCTTGATCACGGCGGACTTGCCGACGCGGGTGGCGTCGAGGTCGATATTGGCACCTTCTTCGGACGACTCTGCCGTGGGGTCGAGGTCCAGAAGCTCGACGACGTTACCGACCAGATACGGTAGTTGCCTGGTGAGGCCTGTTGTCAGCGACTCGGTTGATCTCGTGCTGCTGCTGCAAATGCATGTTTGGAGGGGCATACCTGTTGTTTGCGATCTTGTCGTTGTTCTCCTTGATCTTCTCCCCCATTGCGGCCTTTTCGTGTGTCAAGTGCTGCAGCTCGCTCCTCATGATTCTGGAGTCGTTCTCGAGCAGCCGCTTCCGGGTCTGGATGTCCTGGGTGCTGAGGCCGAGGATCTCCTCATCCAGAATGTCGTCCTCCTCGGGTTCGGCATCCTTCATGTCCTCGTCACCGGCATCCGTGACAGTCGCCTTGCGGTCCTTGTTCTTGTCATCCTCGCCCTCCCTCTTCTTGTCGTCCTGGTCCCGGTTGTTGAGACCGTCGAGATCCTCGAGGGTCGACATGCTGGGCGTTTGTTACGGGGACGGAGGTGCGATTCGTGGATTAAGTTGGTAGCGGGGAAGGAGCGCCGTGAGTAAGTTTGCCTGGGTGACGGCGGCTGGTCGTTGCTGGGATGGCGATGTGGGCTTGTTGTCGGGTATTGAAGGCGGAGTGGAAAGCTTTCGGAGCTGCAACGAGGCTCAAGCTGCAAGGCAAGCAACACCGTCGCGTAATCGCAGAGCAGCCTGGCTGGTCTGTGCGTGACTGGTTGACAAAGCGAAAACGGACCCGTTTTGGTGGAGCGTCCAGGTACAGTGCAGGTTCAACACCCGCACTGCTGTTAGATGTTGCGACAGGTCACGGCAGAGCAGATGCAAGTTGCAGTTGAAGCATGGAATTCAAACTGGTTAGGCCCATCATCTACAAGCTGCTGAAAAATCGCTACTCTAGAAGGGTATATCCATGAGGCTTTGCATGCTATGCCTCGGCATTATGTATACATAAACAGTGATGGTTCCAAATCACCAGTCAACTGGGCCTTGCGCGTGCTCTCTCTAGCTCTGCTCTGCTTCCTCCTCCGTCTCATTCATCATCAAGAATGTTGCTCGCTATCTGCCCAAGAACGGGGATTTCAAACCTTCAAGTTGTCAGCAGAGATCAGCAGGAAGGAGCAGGGCCGACGTACCTGTCGAGTGTATCGGCGTCTTGATACGCCCGCAGCGCCAGCCAGGCCATAAGACCGATGTCCACGAGGAAGAAGAACCAGCTAAGAAAGCTCGACCAGGAGAATATCAGGTGGACCACCAGTATGACGGTAAAGAGGAGACTTGACTGCCAGGCGTGGAACCTGCAAGAAAGGTCAGCAATTTGTCACATGCCACTTCAGTCCCGGGATGCCCTACCTGACGTAGTCGCTGTTGCGCTCGCCGATGAGCAACAGGATAGCTCCCAGCGGTGGCAGCGCCAGGTACGCAGCAGCAGCTTCGTAGTCCAGCCTGAACCCAAGGCTTGTATCGAACTCGCTGACACCCTCTCTGTGCCCGTCGGCCGCCGGGAAAGCGCCCGGGAGATTGCTAGTCTGCCACTGCCGCTGCGGTTGCGGGTGCTGCAGCGGCGGCGGCGACGGCTGCTGCTGGTAGCCGTAGGGCTGGCTGTATTGGGACTGGGACTGGAAACCCGGAGAGAAAGGTCTCCGGATGTCGGCCGAGGCGCGTGGCGACGCCGTCGGGGAGAAGGTGCGCTCGTTTTCGGGCGGGGAGGACTGGTAGGGTGCGAAGTTCATCGTGGGCTCGCAGGCTGGCCGCGCGTTGCGCGTCGGACGCTCGTGTGTGGTGTCGCTGCGATGCAGTCGTTTCTGGGTCGAAACGGTCGGGCTATGGGCGCGATCTCTGGCAGCTATAGACGGAAGGCTGTGGCACTGCAATGTCGGTGGCAGGCAGACGTGTGCTGACTTCAATCGGGAGCTTCCAGATGTTGGTCTGATGACGGGTGATTGCGACTTTGGGAGGTGAGCTGGCGGCGGGCCGAGCCAGCTGGTCACAAGGTGTTCCTGCAGGCACCTGCGTGCATGAGCTCCCTGGGGTCTCAAAAGCTAGCGGCGGGGAAGCAGCAGGGGTCTCGCGGCCTGGTCTCGACTCCATTCTCGTGATAGCAATTCTACGCGTGCAATGCTGATTAAAGCGCATGATGACAACTTATTGAAACAACAAATAGCTTCAATCTTCGAAAGAACATGGCGCCATTCTGTTGTTCAGTAAGGATGGAAGCAAGGCTGCGAATCTGCTGTGGGCAACACGATAATATGGAATGCCGGGGCGCAAGGCCCGATATCTTTTGTACAATATGTGTTACATCATCCATACAACACTCCGAGTGTGTCGCCAAGTCTAAGAGCTCTCCTCCTTGGGGGCCTCGGCCTCGGCCTCGCCCTCCTTCTTGCCGCCGCCCTGCTCCTCCTCCATCTGGACCTTGCGCCCCTCGAGGGCAAGCCAGAGGCTCTTGCTGCCCGCCTCGAGCGTGCTCGTCAGGCCCAGACCGGCGCCCTGGAGCATGGACACCAGCTGCGCGCGCAGACCCTCGAGACCGTTCTCGATGCCGCCGACCCACTTGATGCCATCCGTGTCGAAGACGTCGCCCTCGACCCGCCCGCCGACGAGGAGCAGCTTGGACAGGCCGCTCTGGCAGTGGAGCTCGTAGTAGCCGGGGCTCTTGCGGCGCATCGGCGCGGCAAACGGCGTGCCGGGAACCGGTGAGAGAATTTTGAGGGCCGCTGCCAGGTGCTGCGGAGAAACGGCTGGCAGAACCAGGGCGGCCATGGGACCGACGAGGAGCGGCTCGAGCTGCGCGAACGTCGAGTCCGCAGGCACCTCAACCTTCTTCATCGACTCGTACGCGTTCTCGGACAGATCATGCACGAGGGGAGCGCGGTGCGGCGAGGACTTGGCCCCGCCTTGCTTGGCCGCTGCCTCGGGATCGTAGAAGGAGACAATCTTGAGCGCGACGTTGAACATGCGTGTCCGCAGCACCATGAGGCTAACGTCGTCGGAAATGTCGGGCTGGGTGCTGCCAGCCGGGACCGGCACTGCCGCAAGGGCGGCGCGGAGCTCGCGCCGGACGGCCGCCCACTCGAGAGCGTTGAGGTTGCTGTGCTGGAAGAAGAGGATCAGGGGCGACGTGCGCAGGAGCGATGTGTACGTCCTGATGAGCTGCGACTTGCGGGTGTCGACGGGTCGGGCGGAGGGAGGTTTCGTCGGGGAGACGTGGTCGGACTTTATCCGCATGTAGTCGGCGGGAACGCTCACGGCTGCTGTGGCATACTGCGTCGCTGTCGTCGAGAGAGCTCGGGAGCTGATCGTGAGGGAAGTTGGTGACGGCTTCGAGGCCGTGGCGAGCTGGCGCAGGGCCCTGCCCGCAGTCCGGGGAATTCTGGCTGTCATCCTGTGCGAGAATCGTCAGTATGCGAAGCGGCTTCCTCTGGGTAATTGAAGAAGGCCGTACCTGGCTCTGGCAACGTTGTCGTCGGTGCTGGAAGACGCTGTCCTGGAGGCAGGAAACACTGGAACTTCGAGATGGAAATGCTCCCATCGCGTGTTCTAAATTTCATCTGGCCCGTGCTCCTCCCGGGGGAATAATTGGCCAATCGGGGCGTGGGTTCGCAAGGATTAAGACCCACATCACCACCCGTCTCCTGGGAGCTCGTCACGACCAAACCGATCGAGTCTGAGGGGAACAATGTTTTCATGAATCCTCCTAATGGGCATGATCGCTATTTGCGTTCGACAGAACCGTGTCTAAACCGTACGCCTGGCATATCCCTTATCCAGCCCGCCGCGGCCGTCGTTGCTAGGTCCTTTACCTGGACAGAACGGCCGACACTGTTCCTTCGATGAACACCTTGTTCTCAAAGACAATGTCATGGATTCCGTTGCCCTCGGTACCCTCGGTATTCCACTTCTGCAGCAAGTCGTTGCTCTCACGAGGCTTGATGGCGTCGTTGGCGGTTCCAACGGTGATGTGCGCGATTGGGTTGATGCACTCCCAGCCCTGACCCTCCTGGTCGCTGATGCGCACGACAATGGCCATGACGCGCTCGTCGAAGACAACCTGCGCTCAAGTTAGCAAACCGAAGACTCCGTCTTGACTTTGAACAACTCACCCTTTCCAACTCGACGCCGCAAGCTCCCAGCGTGGGGACAGCGAGGAGACCCTCGCTGGCAGCCTCGGCTTCCGCGTGGATCTTGCAGTAGCGGTCCCAGAGCTCGGGGTGCTCCTTGGAAGACGCGCGGTGCATCAGGGTGACGTGGAACTTTGGCTGGATGCGGCGAGTCTGCGACAGCTGCTTGTAGAACTTCGCAAGCGGCATGCCTGCGGCGTCGAAGGTCTTGTCAAGGAGAGACCTGATCTCGTGGCTGGCGACGTCGACGGACATGTACTCGAGGGGCTTCTTCTTCTTGGGGCCCTTGTTGGCCTGCTGATGGTTCACTTTCTGCTTGCGCGGGCCGCGCTCGGGAATGGTATGCTTCAGCGTCGGCTGGTAGTCGCCGATGGTCTCTTGGATGACGGCGTCCAGCCTCTCTGCCGACGGGACTTCCCTGACGAGTGCGGGGTACAGATGGTGAAGCTCCTTCAGCGTCGTCTCGAGGTTCTGTCGGCTGTCTGCGGTCGGGTCCAGCCTGATGACGTTGTCGAAGCCATCATCAGGGGGCGAGAAGGTACGGAGGGGCTCGAAACGGTCGATGAATCCTTCCATGATGCCGAGGAACTTGTCCTGGTTACTGGCGGCATGGATTGTCTGATGGTTATCACCCCGAGCGATGACACGAGCCTGGGTCACCTTGCGGACATCATCGATGTTGGTGTCGCTGTGGTCGAAGTAGAGGGCCACCAGCCGGGCATCCTTGTGCTGCAGCTTGACATCGGTCAGGATTTGCTTCCGCTCATGCTTCTGCGCATTGTTGCGGTCCGCGATGACGACAGGGTGATCCTGAAGCAGGTCGAGAACCTGCTTCGTGAAGCGGGGAGGGCGTCCCTTGCCCTGGATGTTGTCGTTCTGGACGTGTCCCCAGAGGAAGAGCTTGGTGAGGGCGATGGCAATAGTAGTCTTGCCACAGCCGATCGTGGCGATGGGGACGAGAATGACATCGCGGGTGATGCTATCATCCACGTTGGCAAATCCGTCGACCTCGAGGTTTGCGGCTTCGGATCCCTTCATGTTCTTGAAAGCCAGGAAGTCGTCACGCAGGCCGATGATGCCGTGGTTGGCCTGGTAGAGAGCACCGAGGTTGGGGTCTTCGTGCAGGCGTTTGCGGGCGTAGAGAAGATACTCTTCCGTGATCTGGATGTGCTTCTTGAACTTGGGGGTCTTGCCTGAGATCATGGCCTTGGTGCACTCCCTCCACTGGCGGTACATGAGGTAGGGCTCCTCGAACTTGTACTTGAAGAACCAGTCCCTGTAGGGCTGCACTTCGGGGTTGTAGGACTCTCGGCAGCGAATGACGAATCCCTCGACATCTCGTCCGTCGTGGGCGCCAGACTCGGCCACCTCGTCGAGGAACTTCTTGACCTCGTGGATGTCATCCATAATCTTGAGGTCAACCTTCTTGAAGCCCCAGGCATCCGCGAAGTTCTGCACTTCTGCGCTGGGATATGTTGCGAACGTGGGGAGGTTCAGGTTGATTCCGTGAAGGTACAGGCCGGCCTTATCAGGGCCGTATGCCAGAACATGCTCCTCGAAGGAATCGTCGCACAGCTCGGCAACCGCGGTGGCATTGCGATTCCGGAGCTCGACAGCGAGATCCTGTGCCGTGCGGCCCAGAGCGGCCAGCTGCTTCTCGACAAGTCTCTCGCCAGCAATGGCGTGGCTGAGCTCCGCATCGTCGCGCTCACCGGTCGAATGTTTGCTGCAAACCAGCAGCGTTCCGTCCTCCAGGCCAGAGAGGAAGATGATGCAGCCGTTCTCCTTTAGCGTGAGCTCGTACGGGCCCTGAGTCCTGGCGAAGATGTTCTCCCACTTGGTCTCATGGACCTCGCCGGTGTTGAAGAACTTGTCGTAGCCCCTGGCGACAATCTCGGGCTCGTTCCTGCGGTTCTTGGTGGTGAAAAGACCGCGGGCGTATGTCGGAAGGTTTCGCTTCTTGTAGTCGGACTCCATGGGCATTTTCCACGAGTCAACCCTGATGCGATCTGTGGACTTCTTGACGTCGTATGTCGTCTTCTTCACGACGAAGCCGCCTTTCCGCTTGTCCTTCTTGGTCTCCTCCAGAGCTCTGAGCATCTCAGCAACTTCCCGGACATCCTGTTCCACGTAGGGGACCTTGGATCCGGACAGTGTAGTGGGTGTAGCCATGATGGGCGCTCGTCGCTTGTCGATGTGAGTGTATGTGACAGCAGAGAATAGACGATGATGAAGGTCAGAATGACAGCCTACAGGCCGAGAAGCTTGTTTTGCCGAGAAAGAGACTGAAGTGAATGCTCTAGAAAAAGCCCAGCGATGTATGTTTTCAGGCTTATATCGACGGTAAGCTGAGGCCGCTCGCAAACACGGCAGTGAGTCACGCCGTATGGAAAGGCAGGGTGTTGCGTCCAGACGCAAGAAGAATCGGAAGAGGGGTGGGTGAAGGGAGTGAAGCATGTGTTTTTGTTACGCCGTGCCTGAAATGGATGCGCTTTAGCTTCAAGTGAATGGAAGGTGTTGGGCACCTGCAAGTGAGTGGGTTGTGATGGCCGAGTGGAGGGGTGTTGCCCACCTTTGGTTTAGGGCACTGAGGCCGCTGAGGCCTTCCAACTTTCAGGGAGAATCGGGCGATTTTTCTGGAAAGATGGAAGGCGGTAAACGGGCAAAAGTGGACCGAGATGCAACCCCTCCATGGCAACACAACAGCAGGAGCTGCACTATCAGACTAACACTAGATTTCTGTCGGAGCGCGTTAGGGCAAATCGTCATTACGTCGCAAAGTCCCCCGCGCTTGTGGCAGAAAACTTCCCCCACCACCGAGCTTCACGATTTCACATCAGCAGCCGAGGGTGGCAATAATCAAACATTCATCGACAAAAAACAGACAGATACAATCTTCCGATAAATCCGACAGAACCCTCGCTGCCATGGCACCCAACCCTTTCCTCCTCGCCGCGGACAACAGCCCTGCCCTGCTGCCGCTCCTCCGCGAGGATGCGTCCCTCGCATCCGGCCAAGACGAGCACGGCTACTCCCTGGTCCACGCAGCAGCAAGCTACAACCACCTCGACCTCCTGCGGGCGCTCATCCAGGAGTTCAAGGTCGACGTGAACATCAAGGACGAGGACGGCGAGACGGCCCTGTTCGTCGTGGAGACGGTCGACGCGGCCAAGTGCTTGGTCGAGGAACTGGGCGCTGACATCGAGGTGCGTGGCAGCGACGACGTCACGGCGAGGGAGAAGATCGACAGTGAGGGCGACTACCCCGAGGTCGCTGCATACTTGATGGGCGTTGAGCTGAGCAGACACATCGCCGGCGGCGGCAGTGCGTCGGACTTGCCCGCTGTGCCCGAGGGCCTCGCCGTGTCCGTCGGCACAATGCAGGATGAGGAGCTCCCGGAGGCGGCCGACCCCGAGTTCAGGAGGCGCATTGAGGAGCTGGCGGGGCGCGAGGACTTCCACACACCCGAAGGACAGGCAGAGCTCAGAAGGCTTGTCGAGGAGGCGATTCTCGGCGAAGGTCTTGCGGAAGAGCGCAACGTTCGCCCCAAGCAAGGTTGAAGCAGGACCTGTCGTCTTTCACAGGTGTCGTCTTTCACAGGTCGTCTCCCTTGATCTCCCACAAGAAGTACTGGTCTGGGGCGTCTTGTGGCCGCAGGAATGTGACCTCTGTGCTGTCACCAACTGTGCCCTTGGAGAAGGACGTCGCGCTCAGGGCGAAGGGCATCTGGGAGGGCAACGTTGCGAGGACGTCGACGAGAAGCTGCCGGACCCAGTCGGATGTTAGGAAGCCCTGCCATCGGACGACACTGAAGGCGGCCTCTCTGGCGTCGCCCTCGTCATTGGGCACCTGGTAACGCGACAGATAATCATTAATATCGTCGCCTGCCAGCACTCGGGGACTCTGAAGCCGCACGAGGGACAGCCACTCGTACGTCTCTGTGGCAAATTCTTCGATGCGCAGCAGGTCTCCGGTGACGAGATCTGAGGGGATGGCCAGGGATGGCGCCCTCAGCTGACTGTTGGGGACCACGCCGTGCTCCGACGTGAAGCGCACGGGAGCATGCTTGGCCAGGGGGTCAACCATGGGAGCTGGACGGGAGTTAGAATGCATTGGTACACAACAGGGTGGACTCTTACTGGTGCCTAGGTTGCTGAACAGCCAGGTTACGGGCTGAGTGAGGGCGTTTCTGCAGGCATATAGCAAGCGTTCAAAGCCCTTCTTCCCATGAAGCATTGACGGATCCCGCAACTGGTAGCTAACGACTGAGTGGGTGAGTATGTGTGCGACCCTTCGGGCTGGATAGCCAACTCACCCCATCTCGGTTTCAGGCCTCGTTTGCCCTTGACGCCGTATGGCTTCCCGACAAGTCCGGCTCGTTGGTAGGTTTCCTTGTCGAGGTACATGGTAAGAAGGCCTGCCCAGAGTTAGTGAGACAGTACCATGCCTCCTGGGAAGGCGCCATACCCTCATGCAGGCTGAAGACGTTGTCCTCCGTAGTCCGGCCCTCGGAGAGCATCATGATGTTCCCTGTGAGATGTTAATGAAGGCCCAATGGCGTTTCCGCACAACTAACCCGTCTTGATGTATTCATTGAAGAAATCTCCGTCCAAGACCTGGCCCAGCGTCATGATCACGCGGTAGTAAGCCGGGGGATCCTGCTTCTCAATCAGCTGCTTCTGAACCAGCTCCCAACCTCCGTCCGGCAGAATGAGGTCGACCTGTGAGAGGGTTAGTAGCTGTTCCTGGACGTCAAATGGCCGGGCGCACCTTGTGGTTGATGGACTGGCTGAGAATCGAGGTCCAAGGTTTGCCTCTGGTTGGCTCCAGTCCAGGCTCGACGTGGGCCATTGTGCCATATGAAGCGTAGCATTTGGCGGTCTGGTAGACGCTCGACTCGGGAAAGGAGAACATTGTGTTGGATCGGGAAATGGGATGGCTGAATTGAAGGTAGGATGATCAATCTACTATGAGCGCCCTGCCATCAAGTCGTCGTGGATGAGGTCGTGTTGATCAGAGTGGAGAGCGTGCTCGCTCGCCTCGACTCGTGGTGGTGAGCGAAGTCGAAAAACAGCGGATGCAAAATCTGGTGGGGCACAATCATTGGCGACCACAGTCATCCAGAACATCGAACCTGTCTTCTAACACATACAACGACAATACCTGCTTGCTATCTATCCGAAAGGGAGGATTCATAAAAGCCTCATTTTTCAAAGTAGGATCCGGCACGGCGTTCTGGAGTCGAAGTCTTCAAATCTCAATTTTCCATCTCGACCCCTCCCCCGCGCTCCAGTCACCCCGCGGCGACCTCCAGTCACGATGGACTACCTGATCAGGTTCTCCCAGTCCCACGAGGACTTCCGGCTCCCAGAGATAGAAGCCCTGGCAGATCTCGAAGGAATCCCCATGAAAGTCATCTTCTACGAGCTTGAAGTACGTCTCCCTCCCTCCGTCCCATGAGCCGTCCTGACACCATGCCAGTCCCCCTTCTGCATCGTGAGCCTCCCCTCAGCCGACGCGGCTCGCAAGCTCGTCCACCGCTCCATCCTCGCCTTCTCCATTCACGAGCTCTGGGGCTACGCCCCGTCAGGCGAGTACCCAGAGCTCCACGCCTCGACACGCGAGCGCGCCTCGGCTGAATGGCCGCAATACGCCCAAACGCCCTTCAAATTCGAAATCGACGCCTACCAGCACACCCGCACCATGCCCGAGCGCCTCGGCCTCATCGAGTCCTTCCGCTTCCTCGAGCTCAAGGGTCCCATCGACCTGCGCAACCCGGACGTGCGCTTTACCATCTTCGAGGACTGGCCCTTCCGCCCCTCGGGTACGCCGCCCAGCGCCCATGCCACCCGCCTCTTCATGGGCCGCTGGCTCGCCAACGGCAGCCGTGACGCCGCGCGCGTCTACGACCTCAAGAAGCGCTCGTACATCTCCACGACGTCCATGGACTCGGAGCTCGCCCTCGTCACCGCCAACATCGCCCAGGCGGCGCCAGGACGCCTCTTTTACGACCCCTTTGTCGGCACGGGCTCGTTCCCCGTCGCCGCGGCGCATTTTGGCGCCCTGGCCTTTGGCAGTGATATCGATGGACGCAGCATCCGCGGCAAGGGCGGGAAGAAGAGTTTGCGCGGCAATTTTGCGCAGTATGGCCTTGAGGCTCTCGTGGGCGACTTCTTTACCGCGGACTTGACCAACACGCCGCTGCAGGTTAGGCGGTGGCTGGACGGGATTGTCTGCGACCCGCCGTACGGTGTGCGTGAGGGTCTGAAGGTGCTCGGGACCCGGGAAGGCGACAAGAGGGAGCCACCAGACCTGTCGGGCGAGAGGACGTGGAAGTAGGTTTTCCTGCCCCGAGAGGTAGCGGCCGAGACCATGCTAACAGCGGCCAGGTCTGGGGGATACATCCCACCCAAGAAGCCATACAGCTTCCTGGCGATGCTCGACGACATCCTCCAGTTCGCGACGGACATGCTCGTTGATAACGGCAGACTGTCTTTCTGGATGCCCACGGCGAACGACAACGACCAGGAGATCGCCGTGCCCACGCACCCATCGCTGGTCATCGTGTCCATGTGTGTACAGCCGTTCAACAAATGTAAGAAGCCTCTCGCCTTTCCAGTGAAGTGCATCGCTCACACCGCCAGGGTCCCGGAGACTCATCACGTACCGCCGCCTGCCGGACAGCGAAGTGGATCAGGAGAAGCTCGCCGCGTGGAAGAAGAGGCAGCGCACCGGCGCCACGGCAGACGAGCTGAATCCGTTCCGAGAGAGTTACTTCAAGGGTTTCAGGAAAGACGAAGCCGCATGATTGCCTGGAGGGTAGAAATCAATGAAGTAATGACCTATCCCTACTTCCGAAGAGGGACGCGACCCCTTGTTACGGCGTCCATCGGCTTCCCCTTCTACCGCCATCGCTCGAAAGCAATCAAATCAGTACATGCATGCTCGCAGTACAGTCTCCGGCCCGTCCCATACTATGTGCGGTGGGCTGAACGCCCGGCGAGACGTCGTATCTACCTGAACTCCACAGAGGAGAAGCAGCCCCTGTCCTCAACGTGCTTGAGCTCCAGCTGTTGGAACCTGGTGGTCGCATGGTCAGCACGGTCCGGAGATCTGGCCCAGGAAGGTGGTCTCACTTTTCGCTCTTGGCGTGGAAGTATATCCCGCTAACTTCGCCCTTGACCTGGTTAAAGCAAATGTAGTAGAAGCCCTCAAAGCTGGCACCCGTTATGGTGCGCACCCGGTGATCGGGGACGAGGAAGTGCTCCTTCCAGCGCATGAAGATGTTCTCCCGCTGCGCGACGTCCCGGATGTAGACAGGGCCCTTGCGTGCCTGCTTTTCCAGCGGGCGGAAGGCCGTGAACTTCTTCCAGTGGTTCAGGTCGATGCGGTTCGTGGCGCCCCAGGTGTCGTGGTCCGTCATGAAGCTGTACTTCGTGCCGATGATCTCGCCCTCAAAGTACGTCGTCAGCGTCGGGTGGTCTTCCGTCAAGCCTAGTCAAAGATTAGCGATGGCTGAACAGCATGACTTGGCACTGGCCGGCATGGCATACCCTGGATGCGCAGGTATCCGCAGAGGAAGGACTCCTTCAGGTCCACGTGCTTGATCTCAACCTGGACATCATAAACCTGGCGCTCGGACTGCTGCGTGCCGTGGAACTTGCTCCCTGCCCTCAGGTACGAGGAGGGAGATGAAGGAATCATCTAGGCGCCACTTGTCAATCGATTGCGTAGAAAGCCGGTGCATAACTCGACTTACTCGCAAACTGGGATAATCTGAGCCCATCGACGGCGCCATGAGTTCTCCCTCGGAAAGCTCGGCGTCGTCCCATTCAAAACCGCTGATTGCGTCGCGTTGTGAGGTCGAGCTTGTGGCTTGCCGCTCATGCGCTTGTGCCGCGTTCGAATCTCTGGGACCCAGTCGCACCCGGGAGCTGGATGCGAAACCCTCATCGTCAACATCCATCGCTTTCGAGGTGCCGTCATCCGTTGTGGTTGGTGCTGGCGTTGTTCCGACCGTGGAAGCCGTCTCTGGCCGAGGTGACATGGTGGTTGAACGCGACGAAGTGGCCGAGGTAGGCTCCGAGGCTGGTTCGTCCTCCACCATAGCCTCAGGCGACGCGTCCAATTGTGAGGTGAGGGCGCTCTCCGTAGCACTCGGGGAATCTACGGCCGCAGTCGCATCACGAGTGGCGATGGCGCCCTCGGGCACTGCCGAACTCGAAGCCGCCCAATGTCTTGGAGGCGATCGCGTGACAGCTTCGTCAGGGCAGGTCGAAAAACTATGGGAACGGGGCGAATCCGGACCAGGGGGCGGATTCGAGGATGGTGTCGGCATGTTTGTGTTTGTGGTCGCGTACGTTCAGGGTCGTAATCGAAGGACTGCTGTGGGGGGTGAAGTATGTTCGGCAGAATATGAGGCTCGGATGACTCTCGGCGAACGCGGTCTGTGTCGTTGGTGGTCGTGCGAGTCGTCAAGGACCGTCGATATTTGTGCAAGTAATAACAATGATATCGGGTGGAGGGAGGAAGCGAAGATGTTAAGGATGCGTGATGGTGGTAGCTGCGATGTGAGGTTCTCGTCTCGTCTTCTTCGCCGTTGGAGGATCACCGCTTGCCAAGCAGGATGTGGCGGTCGGGAAATGCAACTGGCATTGGCTGCGCCAGCTGGAGCAGGCAAGTCGAATCAGGTGGTGAGCGACATGGAGGCGTCGGCCGAAGACTGGTCCAGAAGCGGACTGTTGTGCGGTCTGAAGTCGAGGGGGTTCGTGGAATGGTATCGTGAGGTTGGGCTGGGTTTGATAGAAAGATGGATGGACTGGGCTGCGATGGGGGTGGCCGTTTGCCGGATGCGCGCGTAGTGTACTGCTTGCTGAATTGGGACCGACCGAGAGAGTGGGAAGGGGCCCCGAGTCGGAGTCGGGGATGGGACGGGCGGAAAGTCCAAGGTCTGGAGCGTGAGTGGCATGGATGACGCCCTTGGCCCTTGGGACGGCCCACTGGTGTGCGGTCCGGCCAGGACATGTGAGGCCGCTCCAGGGTCTTTTGGCGGGATTTTGTGGGTGAGAGGCGGTCGAGGACGAAGCATGATTGGACGCATTTGCCACGTTCCAGCAACCAGCGGGCCGATGGCCCTGGAGCCATCCCGCCTGCCCACTGTGGCGGGGATGCGGCATGGGGTTAAGCGGCCGCGGGTGCCCCAGGTTCTTTGACACGGGACCACAGAGGTGAGACCTCAAGACCACATTTGAGGGCGAATCTTGCGATTGTAAGAGTATCTCATCTGCTCCAGATGAAGTGTTTCGCACGGCTAATATCTATGTCGATGAACGGGGTTCTACGCCTGTGGTTGGTACCATTGCTGGCAAAGGTCCTTGCGCAAGTGTCAGGTACACCGCGACAGAGTCTACATGTAACTAGCCAGGATCGTATTGTCTCTTTCTTGAAGCAAGGAATCACTTCATGTGGATGAGTCGATCATTGTGTTTGTGGAAACGACCTTCGGGCAGGCTGCGGGATCGCAAGCCACCCTAACTTGAGTTCTGACTGCGTGGTGTCTCTCGCTCCTCTCCTCGTCAAGAAACCCGCCAATAGTCCATAATGTGACCCTGTAGACATTTAGAGCGCAAAGCAAAACCATTGGTCGTGGCGTGGCTCGAAGGTGCATTCTTCTCGCATTTGTGTGGTGGGAGACGATGCCTAGGCGTGGTCGCGACATTCAGGCATGTCATGATAGTGCCTTCTTGCATGCTCTCCTGAGGCTACACATGCTTTCGCTTCTCAAACAAAGTGCAAGTTTCTGCCAACATGGTAGTGAGCGGGCAGCTAGCCCAGCGTTGAGCCGTCAATATCGTATCGCTGTTGGATATCTTTCTTTTCCTCCCCCGCCTCAACCGGCCTTCGGTGCCTGTTCAGATAGGCTTGATCTTGAAATGCAGTGCAATAAGACTGAAGACCAGGGCCTTGAGGTCCTGTACCAGGTAGTAGAACACCCTTAGACCTTCGGGGTCTGCTGACTCGGTGACATCCACGAGGGAGCCAATCTTGGCCGTCTGCGAGGGACACACGTCAGCAAGCGCCCAGAGCAATCACCCAGACACCCCAAGCTTACCTCGAACGAAATGTGGTCGTTGCCTATCCGGATCTCAAGCTCCTGTCTGCCGTCCTTGTTCTTCTGGGGCCATTTCGAGTCGTCTTCCCTGCTCGGGGGTCAGCCATTGATCGCAGGACCGTGCGGTGTCGGGACACGAACTTTGTGATCTCGCTCGTCTTGATGATCCTCCTGATTTCCTCGATGATCGTCGAGCTGACGCACACTGTTCCCATCTTGTCAGCGCCATTCCTCCCGTGTTGGGTTGTCGATCGGGTGCCTCGTACTCTCTTTGCGGATCAGACTGTCATTGCGGTAGTTGGAGTTGTTGGCATATCGTGCAACTGCGCTTCGGCCATCGCCAACGACCCGGAAGTCGAACTCTGCTCAGACGTCAGCTCGCCGCGGGGCGGTATGTGGTTGTCGGGCGGGCACAAACCGAGGAACTCGTGTCCGAAGCGTCCAGAGTGGCCGGAGCTATGCGCGGTGAGCAAAATGAAAGCAAGAGCAGGGCGCAAGCGACACTTACTAGTACCGGATGTAGAACGGCTCGCTGTTGGACGTCATTCTGCCGGCTGGGATGTGAGGTGTTGTCCAAGACGTCGCGTCCGAGCTGGGCCGAGTGCTACAAGGCTGTGGTGGGGGACTGAAATTCCACCTTCAGCCTTCCACGCAGGCTTCCACCGGCTGGCCCGAGCGCCTTTGCGACCGCCCGGGCGGCTGCCCCCTGGCTGCCGGCAGCTGCCAATTAATCCGCGTCGAGCTCCGAGCCGCCTCAGGGGCCGGACGAAATCACGTGGTCAGCTTTCGCTTAGTGACACCTGTTCCAGCAGGCCAGTCCAGGCGCCAGGCCAGATGTCCACGAAGCTCAATCCAGGGACATGCCCAACGGCGCCGAATCGCACTCCCTTCTCGTCCACTCAACCTCGACTTGAACTCGCCTCGACCGGCCATCATCTGGAAACCACTGGGAGCCCGCGCATGGTCCGACGCCCCAATCGAACAATTTGAGCTACGCCGGCGGAGAGCTCTCGCACCCCAATTTCCCTCGACCCAGATTACCTTCCTCTACGACCCCCGATCTCCCCCCCACCGCCTTAGCTGGCCGCATCCCACCTCGCCGCCTCGACGACCCTCGATCTTCCTCCTTGTAGCCACGTCCATCCGAGCATACGAGCCACCCCCGATTGCGCGCCGGCAACTGCCCGCACCCTCCCGCCGCCATGTCTTCCTTCCTCGAGCACGCCTACAGCTTGGTCCACCAGGACAATGCGGCCGATGTCCCGTCCCTGTCCGACCTGCGGACGCAGCTGGAGAAGGGCACCGACGAGACCAAGGTCGAGACCATGAAGCGCATTCTCACCATCATGCTCAATGGCGACCCAATGCCCCAGCTTCTCATGCACATCATCCGATTCGTCATGCCGTCAAAGTCCAAGCACCTGAAGAAGATGCTGTACTTCTACTACGAGATCTGCCCCAAGCTTGATGCCAGCGGCAAGCTGAAGCAGGAGATGATTCTCGTCTGGTGCGTGACGCCAGGCGTGGCCCCGAACGAGTGATGTTGTTGTCAATTGCTGACCCCCCGCGTGCAGCAACGGCATCAGAAATGATCTGCAGCACCCCAACGAGTACATCCGTGGCAACACCCTCCGTTTCCTGACCAAGCTGCGCGAGCCTGAGCTCATCGAGCCGCTGCTGTCTTCGGCCCGTCAGTGCCTCGAGCACCGTCACGCCTACGTCCGCAAGAACGCCGTCTTTGCCGTCGCCTCCATTTTCCAGCACTCGCCCTCGCTCATCCCCGATGCCCCCGAACTCATCAGCGCCTTCCTCGAGACCGAGACGGATGCCACCTGCAAGAGGAACGCCTTCGCCGCCCTCTCCAGCATCGATCACGACCGCGCCTTGGTCTACCTGAGCTCGGTTTTCGAGGGTATTCCCAACGCAGAGGAGCTCCTCCAGCTGGTGGAGCTCGAGTTCATCCGCAAGGATGCCGTCCAGAACTCGCAGAACAAGGCGCGGTACCTGCGTCTCATCTTCGACCTTCTTGAGGCCAACGCCTCTACCGTCGTCTACGAAGCCGCCTCGTCTCTCACCGCCCTGACCAACAACCCCGTTGCCGTCAAGGCTGCCGCCGCCAAGTTCATCGAGCTCAGCATCAAGGAGGCCGACAACAACGTCAAGCTCATCGTCCTCGACCGGGTCGACCAGCTGCGGAAGAAGAGCGATGGCGTCCTTGACGACCTCGTTATGGAGATCCTGCGCGTGCTGTCCAGCCCCGACATTGACGTCAGGAGGAAAGCCCTCGGCCTTGCCCTCGATATGGTCTCCAGCAAGAACGTCGAGGAGGTTGTCCTTCTCCTCAAGAAGGAGCTCTCCAAGACGGTCGACCAGGAGTACGAGAAGAACACGGAATACCGCCAGCTGCTCATCCACTCCATCCACCAGTGCGCCATCAAGTTCTCCGAGGTCGCCGCTAGCGTCGTGGAGCTCCTTATGGACTTTGTGGCCGACTTCAACAACGCCTCAGCCGTCGACGTTATCAACTTTGTAAAGGAGGTCGTCGAGAAGTTCCCCAACCTGCGGAAGCCCATTGTCGCCCGGCTGGTCGCCACGCTCAGCGAGGTCCGCGCTGGTAAGGTGTATCGCGGAATTATGTGGATCATTGGCGAGTACTGCCTGGAGGAGAGCGACGTCCGTGACGCCTGGAAGCGGATACGGGCGAGCCTTGGCGAGATCCCGATTCTCGCGTCGGAGCAAAGGCTGCTGGACGCCGAGGGCGAGGGCGAGGAGAAGGCGGAGGAGCAGGTCAACGGCCACTCCAAGCCCGCGGCGCCCTCAGGCTCTCGCAAAGTGCTTGCTGACGGCACATATGCTACGGAGACCGCTCTGACCAGCGACTCGTCCGCTGCCGCCAAGCTCGAGGCAGTCAAGGCCGCTCAGAAGCCGCCACTGAGGCAGCTCATCCTGGACGGCGACTACTACCTGGCCGCGGTTCTGTCGACAACTCTTGTCAAGCTCGTTATGAGGCACGCCGAGATATCTTCTGACGCCGCGCGCACCAACGCCCTCCGGGGTGAGGCCATGCTGATCATGATCTCCATTATCCGTGTCGGCCAGTCTCAGTTTGTCAAGGCGCCCATCGATGAGGACTCTGTGGACCGCATCATGTCCTGCGTGCGGTCGCTCGCCGCTTTCACCGAGCACAAGCAGCTGGAGACGGTCTTCCTCGACGACACCCGCAAGGCGTTCCGCGCTATGGTGCAGGCGGAGGAGAAGAAGAAGGCAGCCAAGGAGGCGGTGGAGAAAGCCAAGACGGCCATCCAGGTCGACGACGTTGTCCAGATCCGCCAGCTGTCCAAGAAGAATGCCGGCGACGGCATTGACGAGATCAACGTCGATCTCGAGAAGGCCACTGGTGGCGAGGCCAGCGCCGAGGACCTATCTTCCAAGCTCAGCAGGGTGGTGCAGCTTACCGGCTTCTCCGATTCTGTCTACGCCGAGGCCTACGTCAAGGTGCACCAGTTCGACATTGTTCTGGACGTTCTCCTGGTGAACCAGACGACCGAAACACTGCAGAACCTGTCGGTCGAGTTTGCGACGCTGGGCGACCTCAAGGTCGTCGAGAGGCCGACAACTCAGAACCTCGCACCGCATGACTTCCACAACGTCCAGTGCACCATCAAGGTGTCGTCGACAGATACCGGTGTCATCTTCGGCAACGTGGTGTATGACGGCGCCCACTCGACGGACACCAACGTCGTCATCCTCAACGACGTGCACGTCGACATCATGGACTACATCCAGCCGGCCACGTGCACCGAGACGCAATTCCGCACCATGTGGACCGAGTTCGAGTGGGAGAACAAGGTCAACATCAACTCCAAGGCCAAGACCCTGCGCGAGTTCCTCGAGAAGCTCATGGCCGCCACCAACATGAACTGCCTGACCCCCGAGGCCAGCATGAAGGGCGACTGCCAGTTCCTCAGCGCGAACCTGTACGCGCGCAGCGTCTTCGGTGAGTTTTCCCTTTCAACACCTCCTTCGGCCGTAGCTAACCTCCACAGGCGAGGACGCCCTGGCGAACCTGAGCATCGAGAAGGAAGGCGAGGACGGCCCGATCACGGGCTTCGTTAGGATAAGGAGCCGCTCGCAGGGCCTGGCCCTCAGCCTCGGCTCGCTCAAAGGTATCAACAAGATCGGCGTCGCTGCGTGAGGGCTGTCCCCGTGCCGGGCAATAATGAGGTGACGACGAGGGGGCGCGCCCGACACCGACGGCCGTCTGCGAAAAGGGGCGGGAGCGGACTATCTACGAAGGGGCCATTAGATGCGGCGCACCGTGTTAGAGCCAAAAAGCGAGTGTCAGAGGCGGGGGAGGTGGCTGTCGGGAATTCGGCGTCAGCGTCCACAGGTAGAAATCGAGATGACTTTTGTGCAAGCCAGCATATCGACTTGGTGCTTCTGTTTCTTGTGTGTTTGGATGGGTGGAGATTATGGATATTACTTGGAAGATGGCCAGCAGCTGGCGGGTAGAACACCTGGCTACATACAAAAGGGGTGGTGGGTAATGTCCAACATGCCGCTCCTTGGTCTGGACGAGACGTCCTGCCCGTGGTATCATTTTGCTCGAATAGCAACGCGGGAAAAGAGGGAAAGCAGCGTAAGGAGAAAGACGGACGGGGAAAAGGGGGAATCGCTTGGCCGATGGAATGGAGATGGATGTCTCTGCTTGTCATGGGGATGTGGAACCTGAACGCCGGGTATAGAGAGGAAGGGGAGTATTAGGAGGGGTGTATAGGGTGCCTTTGTCACCGGTTGAAGACGAGGGCATTGACGACGTGGCCTTGCTGCCAGCCCTGCTCGACGAAGGAGACGTTGTCTTTGAGGATCTTGCCCATGTAGGCGATGCGGATCTTTTTCGTGGCGGGGAGCTGCGAAAAGGTCAGTCAGTATGCAGACAAGCAGTGACAGAGATGTGGGATACGTACCCCCGATTCTTCTTGCACCTTCCGGGCCAAGGCGCGGGCCGTGTCGGCCTGGCCGATGCTGACGGTGACGTCGCGCGACGTTTCGCTTAGGCGGGCCTGTACGGAGATGAGGTCCTTGACCTCAACGACTGCCTTGCCCTTCTCCTCGCGCCTGCGGGCATCGTCAGAGAGGTCGTCCGAGTCGTCGTCGGCGCCCGTCAGGTCATCCTCCTTTACGTCTGCGGCAGCACTGCGGCCGCCCTGCGTACCCTCGTCGTCATCGGCGGCCGCGGAAGACGAGACGACGATATTATCGGGGTCGGCGACAACCCATTCTGGCAGAGGGTAGTAGTTCCCCAGAGGATCGTACGCGCCTTGGGCGAGGTCGCCGGTGGGGAGGGTGAGCTCGGCGGCGTCGAGGAAGCCCTGGGCGGTTGCGATGCCCGCGGGATCGTCGTCACCGCCGGCGCCGTGGGCGACTGGGTCCCAGAGGACGCGGAGGGTGGCGTGGAGAATTTGCCAGACCTCTGGGCGGCCGGTGACGCGGGTGTCGAAGAAGTCTGTGCGCTCGCGGTCGAGGGAGTCGCGAGACCAGGCGCGGTCGTAGGCGGCCCAGACGTGGCGGCGGAGGGGCTTGTTGATGTGTTGGTCGAGGGGCTGGTTCTCGAGGCGGGAGCGGCGGCGGGACTGAACTGGGATGGAGTTGTCGGGCGGCGAGGGGAGGGAGGAGGTGCGGACGGCGCGGCGGGAGGTCGTGGGCGCGAGGGAGGGGGCAGCAGCGATGGCGGCGGAGGATGAGTCTGCGTGGGCGCTGGAAGGAGGGTGTTGCTGGGAGGGGGGACGGTTGTTGATGGCGCGGGCTGAGGCGGTGTTGGGGTCGCCTGGATATGGCGAGTGAGGGCCGTCGGGCCGGGAAAAGCAGCAGCCCTGGGGAGGAAGTTAGCAAGCAAGGAGGTGAGGAAAGACGTGGTGGTGAGAGCTAGAGCTCTGGTGGTGTGGTGTGTTGCGCAAGGACGGGCATGTGAGGGGAGGTTCGGACGGCGAGACAGGGATCAGGCTGTCTGTCACCAGAGACAGCGGCCCTGTGCCTGAGCCAGTGTCAGTGGCCTGTAGCCAGAGGACGTACCATGATGAGCAGAGGCGGCGCGCTGCGCCAGGCGTCGCGAGAAAAGATGCTAGAGCCGATGCAGCTTTCGGTCGCGGAGAAAAGCAGCAGCTGTGGCGGAGGTGTGGGAGAGAGAGAGAAAGAAGGAGGGAGGGTTGCGTTGCGTTCAAGGGCCGTCAAGATTGGAGGCCATGCTCTGGGTTCGGCAGACAGGGTTGGGCCGGCCTAGTGCTTCTGGCGGGCAGGGCACTAAGGCGCAGTAGCAGCGGCTTCGCCCGGTGATGTCGTCGACGAGGGGAGGGGTCGATCTTCGAAGGAGATGGAACGAGTGAAGTTCACTCGAGGACGGTGAAAGACTGCTTGCTGCGCGACGCACAAAGTGAATAGGAGAAAGAGAATGGCCAGGCCTGGGCCGGTCGAGAGAGGGGAGGTGGGAGGGAAATGATGCTGTTGGAGCAGTCCAGAAGCAAAGCAGTGCAGCTTCAGGTTTCGCTTCGCATGCAGCTGAGCTGCCACGCTGCAAGCACACGACTCAGGGCCCACCTCCGCCTTTCTTGTCGGTCGGGGCCAATGGAATGTCGTCGCTGAACGTTGCGAAACTGAAGCTGCAGGGCTCTGGACCGCTTGACTCAGCTGCTGGGCTGTCACACCACTTTTCAGGGCCCTGGCCGCTGCCGCTCCAGGGGCCGTGCATGATTTGAGGGTATTTGATTGGCCATTTCATCTCTCGACGATCTCTGATTGGTTCCAAGAGCAGGCCTAGCGCCCCTGTTGGCACTCCTCCATTCCTGTGGTTTGACGGACGCAGATGGCGATTGACTCGCCGCGGACGGGCTTTCCATTACTCACGATGGAGTCAAACTGACGACTTCCCTCTCGTCATACGTAATTCTCTCCTCCACCAGTTCGTCAATGTCCAAGGCATCTTATGTAATACCAGACGGCATATGTCAATGAGATGACAACCTCACACAATTGCCTTCCCCTCTACCAGAGGAATCCCCTGCAGTTGGCACTTCCACAGAGACATTTCACCATGTCGCCCTGCTTCGTCTTATCCGTCCAATCCCCCTCCTGCACCATACCGCTGACGTAGTCGAAGCTCAGCTCGTCCCCGCGAGCGATATCCCGCAGCGCGAACATGGCAATGTCGTGAATATGTTTGTCGGCATGGTCGCCGACGCGAGCAAAGATACGAAGGTTCGGATCGCATGAGTGGTTGATGAACCTCGTCGGGCCCGACATGAACTCGCCGTCCACCTCGAGCGGCGGTCCACGCAGCCGCGTGTCGGCAGATTCGGGGTCGGTGAACTTGTCCAGGGCGAAGAGGTATACGTCCTTGCGCTGGGCCATGTCCGACTCGTCGCGGCGTCGCTGTGCTTCAGCAGGCGTAATAATCTCGCCGACATACTTGTCGATAAACTGACCACGCTTCACATCTGCCAATGCCCGGACGCCTGTATCTGTCAGTGACCTATTATCCTCTTGGTCAATGCTTCAACCACTCACCCCATCCCGTCTTCTCAGTACGGAAGATCTGCAACGGCACCTTCCTTCCCCTCTCAACAACTCGGTTCGGGCACCACTCGCCACAGCTGCACCCCTCGTGACACTCGTAGATGGGCGCCTTGGAACCCAGGTACTTGGTCTGCATCAGCCCGGCCTTGAGACCATGCATGTGGTAGCGGTACACCCTCTTGCGGGCGTACTCGCGGCCGTCGCCCTCAGCGTCGCTCTCCTCTTGGTCCTGCAGGCACAGACACCCGCCGTACTGGCAGTCCTCGCCGTCCTCGCACTCGCAGCCAGATCGGAAGCTAGCCTCTGCTGCCTTGACGCCGCGGCCGAGGACTGACTTTTCCAGGAAGCGGAAGTTGCTGGGCAGCACCGTGTCGTCGATCTCGTTGACGATGGTGACGGGGTATGTTGATGCGGTGGGAAGGGCGCGGAGCTGGCACCAGTGGCAGGCGTCTTTTTCGCGCCGGAGGGCCTGTTGTGGTTAGAATCAGTTCTCTGGGGGCTGATTTATTTTTCATACTGCTGTTTGGGTCTTGTCGGGCCCATGGTTGAAAAAGTGTTGTCTGATGGCGGCCTCCATCGTGACGGCTCACGAATGAAGGATCGAGGGAAGGTGAAATCTGTGTCTGGCCTCTAACGCTGTGATATTATCCGGCTCCGTATAGAAAAATCAGGGCCGGGAAGTGAGTCGAATAATTTCATCATGCGCGAATCTGGTAGGCGCGTCTGGTTGATACCGGCCGTTGCTGAGGCAGGAATCTCACTTGAGGATGCACTGGAAGGAGGACGCGGTTTGGTGGTAGTACGCGGGGCGCCTTTTCGCAGTGGATGTGGCCCGTGCACGAGGTCCCCAAAACACCAAGGCCGATGAAACACGCTGCATTTTCATTGCTTTGAAGTCCTCTGCTTCCCAAATACAACACCACTTCTCACCACCCGTCCTCCCTGATCCAGCATCCCGTGTACCCGACCATCACCTTCGTCGTCGCCTTGGGATCCACGCGAGCCACCTCGAGCGCATCCATTAGATACTGCGCACAGTGGTCTGTGTGCCCCGGGCTAGCCATGATGGCATCGACCGCCCTACGCTCCTCGAACAGCACCCAGAACTGCTTCTTCCAAATCATCGCGCAGTGGTTGACGTGGTCGCGCATCGAGGTGTAGTAGTGATCGACATCCCCCATCTGCTCGACCGTCAAGCGCGTCGTCATGGTGTCGTCGGTGAAGGCCCCCCAGCTCATGTCGTCGGTGTATTCGTCGATGAACTCTTGATCGAAGCACGGCTCCGGCACCCACGCGTTGAGGAGTATGTCGTACACGCACTTGTTGGCGCGTGCTTCGGCGGGGGTGTTGCCGCAGTCGATCATGCGCGAGTGCGAGGTGATGTTGTGGCGAGGGGGGTACTTTGACTCGGGCGGGTGGACGTGGGCGGCGCCGTGCTGGCTGCCACCGTGGCCTTCGTGGTGCTTCATAGTACCCTCATCTTCGAGGGGCTTGTGGGAGAGGTGCTGCTGCGCGTCGGGGGCGGAGCCATGCGAGGGCGGCGCATCAGGCCTCGTCCAGAGCATGACGAGCAGCCAGAGGAGTGATGTGATGAGGAAGGTGAGGAGAGGCGGGAGCACGCGGTTGGTCTTGCGAGGGTGGTAGACCAGCGTCGGCTCGTCACCCTCCTGCTCCTTGTTCAGGAACGGCCTGTCCTCGTTGTCGCGGAACATGGTTGTGGAAATCTTGGTGGTGGGTTTGGCTCCCGTCGTGGGCGGTCAGAGGTTGTGATTTTTCGTTTGTCGAACTTTTGAAAGAAAATCTGATAATCCGACCGACGACCACCCCGACGACACCAAGGGTTTATCAACTCTCGCCGCCAAGCCCACGGCCCGTCTCGCTGCTCATCTCCAGACGGTCGCGATCCTGAAACCAGCGCTCAGCCCATCCGAGCACCGACTCGCCCACCAGCGAGCAATGTTTCATCCCAATGCCCAGCCCCCTTCAGACTCGTCGCGAAACACAATCGTTTCAAGACGCTTCTTATCGAGCAGAGCCTCGACGGGAGCAGAGTTATGCTTGACCCTGATCCTTGGGATCTCCCGGCGGCCTGCGGCAGATCCCCCTCGTCGACGATCATCACAGCCTCAGCCTCGGTCCCATCGCGTCGTCTGACCACGGCAGTGCTCACGCCAGAAAGCAAGGGACCAGATGCGACGGGGCGCGGATGCGTTTCGGGTCCCGACTCTGCGGGGGCAGGTGCTGAGTGTCATTGGCTTCGAGAGTACGACTTCATGTCCCAGGTTGTCGTGGCATGACGCTCCCCCAAAGCTTCCTATCTTCACCAGCCTCAATCAGACTGACGTATTCAGCATCTACGAAATGAACTGCAGCACAGCTTGTTGCCACAAAACTAGTCGGGTATCTACCAGGCATCACCAGCACATCCCGCCGCCCCTTCACAGATCAGCCTCCCTCCCCGTGGCAGCAATCGTCGCGTACCACAGCTTCGTCCTTCCCATGATAATCATCCTCCCATTGCTCGCAAACTGGAAGTTGGCTGCCACGATGCCCGTGTAGATCTTGCCGATGAGCTTGCCCGAGGGGTTCCACACATGCACGCCGTCGCCGCAGCCGGCATACACGTTGCCCTTGGTGTCGACGTGGATGCCTGTCACAATCAGCACGAGCTCACCAGATGAGAAAGGGATACTCTTACCGTCGGGGGCACGGGCGTTGATGTAAGCGAACGTCTTGCGGTTCTCCCACGTGCCGTCCTCCTGGACATCGTAGCGGTAGCTGCGGGAAGGACCTGTTAGCATGCGGCTCTCCCGGCTTCGGACGGACGACGTACATGGATGCAGGCTGCGTCAGGTTCATGCCGAAGAGGGCGCGGCTGATACCCGTGTCTGTGACGTAGGCGTACGAACCATCGACCGAGAAGGCGATGCCTAGGTTCTGTCAGTATTGACCTCTTGTCATAGAAAGGTGGACGTACCGTTGGGCAGGGTGAATCCGTCAGCGACAACGGTCAGGCCGCCCGTCTCGGGGTTCAGCCGGTAGACCTGGTTCTGCAGACCGGGGGCAGGGCGGAAATACTGGTAGTAGCCGTACAGGGTGTCGGTGAAGTAGATTTCCATGTTGCGGGGGTTGACGGCCACGTCGTTGAGGGAGTTGAACTGGCGGCCGAAGAAGTTGTTGACGAGCTCTGCGGGGGGTCAGTCTTTGGTCAGGGAGAAGAGGCGGGGGACGTACTGGTCGTGTTGTACGGCTCGACGGGGTTCATGAGGAAGAGGGCCGACTCGATACGATCGCCCTGACCCTCGCCGGCGAAGATGATCTGGCCCTTGTAGTTGGCCGCGCCTGTACGACTGTCAGTCCTTTCCATGGGCAGCGCAGACCGTGGAACTCACCGTTGGGGTTGATGACTTGAGGGTTCGATGGGACCGTGTGCACGGTGACGTGCTCCGCCGAGAAGTTTCCCTTACGCAGAGCCTCCGCGTCGGCCAGCGAGATCTTCTGGACGATGGACGACTTGTTCAGGCCAGTGCCGGCGTCTGGGTTGCCGGCGTTCTGGACGAAGAACATCTCGTCCGTGGGCGGGTACCTGTCTATTGTCAGAGCGCTGTCTTTCCAGAACCAAATTCCGCGGCCACTCACCATGTGACGGCCTCATGAAAGATGGGGTCAAAGTCCGACTCGGCAATGAGCGTAAGCGAGGGGTCGCTGCCGATGACATCGTAGAACTCGGGGTCGTAGACGTGGAATGGCTTTTCCCGCAGCGACTCGCGCGTCACGCCGGGCCAGAGGAACTCCTAGGCGGTGTTAGTGAGGGCATCGCTTCTATTTGATGAGAGGACGACTTACGGTGGTGGCGTTGGCCTCAAGAGGCGGCTTGACCTCCTCCAGCACATTGAAGCTCCGCTGGTCGATGATCTGAGCATTCTTCGGCAGCGGGCGGACGGCGGGCGAGCCCTGAGCCAAGGCTGTCCAGGGCGAGACGCCAATGGCCACGGAAACAGCGAGAATGAGGGCCGAGGAGGTCATGATGATCACGGGGATGCGCCACGCGGGTTGCTGGCTCTTCTTCTTCCGCGACCTTGGCTTCGGAGCCATGGCTGTTCCCCTTTTATGGCGGTGCCCGGATCTGTGCTGCCGTCAGTTTGCCGATAGGGCCTAGGTGATTTCTCCGTTGGAGTAATGATTGAGGGCGCGATGTCACGTCGATCGTCCTGCCGTCAGGGAAAAGCGGTATGCGAGAGAACGGTTCAGCCTTGGCGGTGTTGATGGGCGGGAAAATGACTCTCGGGACAGTGACGGCCGGGATGGGCTCCGTCCCACCGCCGGTCTCGCCGTTATCATATCCGATTCAGGGTGTGCGGGGGCCAGGTACAGGGCTGGGCCAGGGGGCTTCCGGGCTCGGCACGGGCTGTTCGGTCCACTGGATGAGGTCCTCATGCGGGGTCGGATCGCGGGGTTGAAGGGGTCGGGTAGGTCGTCGTCATGTCCTGATCTCGCGATGTCGTGGATGGTGGAGAGGATTGGGCCGGAGGACCAGTTCCTGGGCCTGGCCATGCACTATACCGCGGGGAATCCTTGTCGTAACGAAGAGAATGACATGGGGAGGTCGGTAGTCGGCGGGGGAGTGAAGCCGGAAAAGAGGCGGCGATGACCAAGACGACGGAAATGCAATGGCCTCGGAAAAGGATCTGCGGTGGTATGGATCAGAGGGACATCTGGGGTTGGTCACGAGGAGAGATTTGATGAGGATCTACTTGGGTCTGGGGTAATATCTGGGGATGGAAGTTAAGGATGCGTTCGGGGTGGAGGGTGTTGTTGGAATGGGCCAGGCCCCTTTTCTCATCCTCGATGATGACCACAGCAACGACACCACAAGACCTATCCTCAACCCAATTCAATTGAGACCCAAACGACACAGCAACAAATCAAAACTACGATACAACATATGAAATGTATTTTAGCTGCCAAAACAAAAGAAAGGCGTCGAACCATGCGTCTAACCTGAACCAAACCCTGATGCTCCCAATCTCTGACCTCTAGATGCCCATATTCCTCACACAAATCGTCTCTCTACATGGCGTCCTGTTTATCATGAGATTCTCATAAGACATAAAAAAAGAAAAAGGAAAAAGGAAAGTTGTCTCCTCCCTGCAAACTGTTCCCCCTTCCAACTCCCTCAGTCCGCCCCGGAGCCCTCAGACTGCGAGGCAGACCTCACATTCCTCAAGTCGCAGCGCCTCATAACCTGTCTATCCAATCGTTAGCATCACTGCCACCACAACCAGTTGAGAAGGGCAAACTCACACTCTTCCCCGATCCGTCGGGTCGCGTACCACAACCAACTGCTTCCCCTTGTCATCCTTCTTCGTCGACCGCCCGCCACCACTTCCCCCTCCACTACGCCGCGAAGGACTCGTCGTCAGCCGGCTACGCAGGCTCGCCACCTCAGCTCGCAGCCCACCAAGTTCCTCCTGCGCCGCGCGCGCTTCGTCGAGCTGCGCATTGGCCGCGGCGAGCTGCAGCACCAGGCCGGTGTTCTCCTCCTGCAGCCCCGAGACGCGGCCGGCGCCTGCCTCGGCGGCAAAGAGTCGGGCAGCGAGGGCGTCGCGCTCTGCTGTGAGGGCGTCGACGGCAGCGGCTTGAGTCTGGAGGGCGGTGTTGCGTGCTTCGAGGTCGGCGTTTTGGGTCTGAAGGGCTGCGAGTTGTTCGGCCTGGGCGGGAGAGGGCTCCGGGGCGGCAACGGTGGCAGGGGCTTCTTCGACGACGATCACGTCTTCGGTCGGGGCTGGGGTCTCTGCAGCTGGTTCAGGGATGGGCTCGGGTGCGGCCTCGGGAGCTGGCTCGGGGGTGGGTTCAGGGGCTGCCTCGGCCGGTTCGGGGGTCGGTTCGGGAGCGGCCTCCGCCACAGGCTCCTCGGCCGGGGCAGAAACCGCAGAAGCCTCGTCATTCACCACAGAAGCTGCGATTGAACGTGTTGCCTCGCTCTGGGCGTCGCCTGGCTTCTCTGTGGCGGTGCTCGAAACGACACTGACGGCATCGTCATCCTGCTTGTCGCTGGCGACGGAAGAGACCTCGGTGGGGGCGGTGCTCGTGGGACGGCTCGGAGCACGGCTCGAAGCGCGGCTGCTCAGACGGCTGCTGGCCTTGCTGCTTCCCTTGGTGCGGCTCTTCTTGGATGACTTGGACGTCTTGGAGCCGGAACGGGAGGAGGATCGGGAGAGGGAGCTAGAGAGGATGCTAGAAACGACGCTGGCGACTTCGGTTGGGGCCTTGCTTGCTGCCCTGGAGCCAGCCTCGCTGGGGGCAAAGCTGGGAGGCTTGGAAATCTCGCTTGGGGGAGAGCTCGTGGTCTTCGCGGTAATGTCGCTTGGAGGGGGGCTGGTGGTCTTGACCGAGACCTCGCTGGGGGCCACGCTCGAGGCCTTGGAGCCGACCTCGCTGGGCGGCGGGGGAGCAGTCTTGACGGACACCTCGCTCAGCGGCGGGGTGGAAGACTTGACGGATACCTCGCTTGGTGCCGGGGGAACAGACTTGATCGACACATCAGTCGGGGCCACACTCGCAGCCCTCGATCCAGCCTCGCTAGCATCAGGGCTGGTGATCTTGATCGAGACCTCCGTCGGCACCACACTCCCCTCCTTCTCCCCCTCCTCACCCTCGACCTTGCTCCCCAAAGCCGAGGATACAACACTCTCCACCCTGCTTCCCACAAACGAGGGAAAAATGCTCTCCGCCTTGCTCCCAACAAAGCTCCCCACTACACTCCCCACCTCCGACATGGCCCTCAGACTTTCCGCCTCATCCCTCAGCGCGTTTCTCTCCGCTGCGAGCGCGAGAACCTGTGACGTCTTGTCATCCTGGTCCTTCAGCAAGCTCGACACCTGCGAGCGCAGGCTTCCGTTCTCGCTGCGCAGGCGCTCGTACCGCGTCCGCAGACGGCTGCTGCTACCCTCGAGGTCGCGCACCTGGCTGACGACTGAGTCTTTGTCGCCCTCGAGGCCCTCGACCTGGCTGCGGAGCTCGGACGTCTCGGATTCGACTTGGGTGAGGTGAACTTGAAGGGCGTCGCGCTGGATCTCGAGGCCGCGGAGGGAGGTTTCGAGGGTTTTGGTCTGTTCTTCGAGGCGGGTCTTGTCTTGGAGAAGGGTGTCGATCTGGGACTGGAGGGTGGTGGATTTGTCGGACCAGGACTCTTTTTCCTTGACCCAGGACTCCTTTTCCTTGGACCAAGATTCCTTCTCTTCGGCCCACGCCTCTTTCTCCTTGGACCAGGACTCCCTCTCCTTGGTCCAAGCCTCCTTCTCCTTGGACCACTCTCCCCTCTCCTGGTCTCTCTCAGCAGCGATGGTCCCAAGCTCGGTCGCCCTCTTGGCCAGCTCACCCTCGAGAACCTGATGCTTCGCCTCGAAAGCCTCCTTGGTAAGCTCGAGGCTGACAATTGTCTCAATGTGCGCCGCTTCCTGCGTCTTTCGAAGGTCCTCAACATCTTCCATGTCCTTGGCGAGACTCTCGGCATGCTTCCTTGAGCGCTCCTTCTCATCAACGATGTCCCGCTCCAGGGTCTTGACCTTATCGTCTAGACACGTCTTGTACTCCTTGTACATCTCGAGATCCTTGGTAGCAGCGGCAAGCTCCTTTTCAAGACGGTCCTGGGCCCGGCGCAGCTCCGATGCCTCCTTGAGCGCGGCATCGTGCTCGCGGTCGTGGTCGGTGATGGTGCTCTTGGCGTCGTCGAGACGCTGGCTCTGCTCATCGAGGGCCTGCTTGTGCTTCGCCCGCTCGCGCTTGAGGGCGTCACGGTCGGACTGGATGGTCGAGAGCCTGCCACGGGTGTCGTCGAGCTCCTTGGTGGTGACGGATTGGTTGTCGTGGAGGAGGCGGATCTCGTCCTTGAGGGCGTCGATCTGCTTAAGGAGGACGAGCTCGCCGCGGTTGAGGGAGCTGGAGCGCTTACTGGCGGCGGGGATGAACTCGGGGGCATCGGGGCGGGGCAAGGTCTTGCTGGAGAGGAAGCACCGGGGAGGCGAGGGGGAGCAGGGGCGGGGGCAGTGGCAGCGGCGGGAGGGCCGACGGAGACGTGGTAGGTTCGGCCACGGCCATCGGGGACGGATATTCCAATGTGGCCCGGAGGGGGCACCGGGGCCGAGGAGGGTGCGAGGGGAGACTGAGCCCTGGGCCGGCGTTCGACCTCGGTCTTGGTCTGGGTTTGGGGTCGGCTCTGGTTTTGGGACCAGCTTGGTGGTTGAGTCTGAGTCTGAGTCTGAGCCTTGGGCTGAGACCAGGTTGAGGGTTGGGTCTGAGTCTGATGCCAGTCCAGAGTCTTGTTCTGGTCCCACGCGGGAGCCTTGATCTGGTCCCAGTTCGAAGTCTTGGGCTGATCCCAGCTCGAAGTCTGGCTCTGACCCCAGGTCTGACCTTGAGTTTGAGCCTGCCCCCAAGTCTGGCCCTGAGTCTGAGTTTGACCCCAGGTCTGACCCTGACCCTGGAACTGTCCTTGAGCCTGCGCCTCAGGAGGCACAGACTGCGGCCTGGCAAACCTCACAAAAGGCGTCGACTTTGTCGTGGCATCGTCCGACGCAATGCTAGTAGCATCCGTCGAGACGGAGATATCCGACGAGTTCCACTTGAAGTCCGGCTCAGACTCATACATGTTCTCATCCGACGTGTAAGGGCCTGGCTCCGGCACGACGGCCGCATGGTGCTCAAAGGCATCGTGGAGCTTATGCTGGCTTGGGCGGCGGAAGCGGACCGTGGGAGGCTTGAAGCGAAGAGGCTTGGTGGACGGCTTGGCCCTACGAGGCACGTTGGAGGGGGGCGAGGTGCTCGAGTCGGCACCGACGGTGGGCGTCAGGGAGGTTGTGGAGACCTCGGAGATGTTGGACAGGAGGTCGCTTTCCAGGCGGGCGGACTGAGTCCGTCGGTGGCGGGGGTTGCGGGTGGTGTTGTTAGACGAGGACCCTGAGGCGCCGGCGGCGGGAGGAGTCCAGCGGCCGGGGCCGGAGCGGTGAGTGCCCCCGAACGGAGGGGCCATGATATCTGGTGATGGTGTTGCGGCAGTATGTGGTGGTCTGTGAGGGTCGAGCCTTTGTCGGCTCAGGTGTTGGTCTTGATGTTCTGGCTTGGGGTGTTTCTGAAAGCAGCATTGATGAGTGGAGAGGCCGTGTTGTGGTGAAGCTGCATATCGGCGATGAGAGGTCTTGCGGGAGGATGTGCGAGGCGTCTGTTGTTGACTGGATGAATCGAGTCTTCGGCGTCTGTTTGTCTTTGGTCACGTCGGGCTGGGCAGAGGTCGTACAGGTTGTGAGAGAGTAAGGAGGAAGTGCGTTTGTCGTGTTATGTGGGAGGCGAAATCGGGAATGCCCGCCTCGCAGCCCAAGGCGCATGCATGCTTAAAAGCCATGCCCTGTGTGCCGAGCTGGGCGTGCGTGGTTGGGCGAGCCCGACGTCGTCGGGCACCGCTGGCGTAGGGTGACGGCGCCCGACGCGGCCAATCAGCGGGTACCTGCATAGCCTGGCCCTGGGGGTGTGGCCTGGAGCAGGAGTCGATGAGGGAGTCTACGAGAGGGATGGAGTTTAGGGGAGTGTGGAAACGTGGAGCGAGGGGATGTGCGTTGGTGATGGTCAAGGTTGGGGATCACCGAGGGATGGAGGCGGGCCGCCCGGCAGTGGTGGTTGAGTTGCCGCGGGTGGACCTCGAAGCCCTGGAGATGCTGGGGATTGGAGCCAGCCTCCATTCTCGTCGGGGACATTCTCGTCGTGTTGTTGACAGGGAGGAAGACCAGACACATCCGGCACGCCCTCAGTGGCTCGGCCCTGGTCTTCGCGGCCCTGTTCTGAGTCACCATGCACATCCGTGGCCAGTTAAATAAAGTGAGGCCTGGGTCGGGTAGGGCTTTGGTGGTGAGAGGATGAAAAGCAAGGGTTGGGTTCGCCCTGGCACTTTAGGCCCATGGGGCGTGGTAGCGGTCGTGGTCGCCCCCTATTTGTCGTTCAGGGGTGCGCTGTGGACACCCGTCTTGGCCGGGTCCCGGGAGCCCTGCCGCCGCACGAACCTGTTTTTAGGTCAGGTCTCGAGAATTGGTATTTATTCAAGGCAGTGAGCCCGTACCCGGCAGGCAGTTGTTCGCGAGATGGGAGTTGCCAGCGAAGTAGCCGAGAGACATCACATCGCCAATGGGCAGACTGATCAGCAGGCAGCAGCATGAATGTCCAGCTGGTTTTCCGAGCTGCCTTCTTTGAGGCATGGTCGTTTGCTGGTGTCAACATGTCTCTTCCCCCGGGGCTTGATGGACATCCCTGGAGGTAGCACTCTTCAGCGGTGAGTTGAGGTCACCCCGGTCGTTCACCACCTGCGTCTGTAACGACTCAATATTTCCAACTAAGCTGGTATATGCTCTCCACCAACATACAGCCCCAGAACAAAATACTCTTTTACACGGACACCCGCCTAGAACAGCTTCAGCTTGCTTGGGGCCTGGCAGTCCGCCTTCCAGGTAGTTCCGATCTCGCCCCAGCGGATGTTGCTAAACGTCACCACCGGGTTTGGCTCAACCTTGACGATGTTGTCCGGGAATCCCTCCGTCTCATTGCAAGGCCCAGCGTTCTGCGCCGCACCATCCATCCACTGCATACCGCCGCCGGCGTCCCACCAGAGGCTGACAGCCAGGACCATGCCGCGGGACATGGCGTCTCCCATGCCCTCGTGCGCGCCGAGCTCCATGAAGCGCCTCGCGCCCGTGGCCTCGCAGAACTCGTCGTCGAGCGCGTTGACCTGGGGCAGGTCCGGGTTGTTGACCACCTCGCTGCGGATGAGCCGGCCGTTCTGGACGTAGGAGCGGTGGATCGAGGTGAGCTTGCCGTCGGCGTCGGCGGGGAAGGTGGTGATGACGGTGAAGGGAGAGGTGGTGTCGACGTCGAACTCGGGCCCGCGGCCGTAGTAGTCGTCCTGCTCGACGCGGTAGGGGTTCCAGGCGCAGCCGTACTTATCGCAGACGCCCTCAAACTGGCAGGCCTCGCCCTCGCACTCGTAGAGACGAGTGATGTTGCAGGGGTGGGGGGCGACGTGGACGGCGCGTGAGTTGGCCTCCCAGATGTCCTGGCAGCCAGTCAGTATCAAGCATCACAGCAGATCTTGTGGAGGAAACACTCACCAGCTCGCCGCAGCAGGCACCGTATCCCTCAACGTTACCCTCGCCGTTGATGAACGGCGTCGTGTAGCACTGCGCATCGCAGTATCCGGTTCCAAACGCCGCACCGCCCTTGTTGAGCGCGCTGGCGCCGCCATCGGCCTCCATCTCCGACAGGTACAGGGCACTGTTCATGCCGCAGGGCAGCTTGGACACGTCGACGTCGAAGGTGAACTCGTTTCCGGTAAGCTGCAGCATCTCGTACTTGTCCTTGGCGCCGTCGAGAAGGTAGACGCGGGGCGAGGCGTAGCGACCATCGACGAGCTGGTAGAGGGTGAGGGCGTCACCCGAAGTCTCGACGCCGTAGGGCTTGTAGTCCTTGACGGCCTCCATGACACAGTTCTCGGCGCACTCCTCGCGTGTAGGGCAGGCCTCGACGGGGGGTGCGTTGCCCCAGGAGCCGCAGGACTCGCCGTTGGCGGCCTGGTAGACGGGGTGGATGAGGGAGTCGAGGACGATGTAGTTTGTTTGCTCGACGCAGCCGGCGGCGTGGGAGCACTTCCACGTCTTGATGGGCGGGTGGTTGTCCTCGCCGTTGATGGGCTTCTGGGCGAGCGCCAGCCCTGCGAGGAGGGCGACGCCGAGGGGGGTGAGGGGGGCCATGGTGGAAGGCTCGAGGAGGGTGCTCGAAGATCGGAGGGGGAGATCTTGGGGAGCAGATCAAGGGAAACGCCGGTGACTCCGGACGGTGGTCTAATATAGCTGCAATGGCATCGTGTCGTGGCTGCTCAGCGTCGCATTCCCTTTTTTTCTTTTCCTCCCATGCCGGCCGTCAGATTAGGCTCATGGAAGGTCACCCTCCGGCCCCGCGGTCTAGACGGGCGCAACCGCATCCTCATGGCCAGAACGTCACGATACAGGTGGCACTTGGCACGGGTACGGCACGGTCTGGCCGGTTGTGCGGGCCAAGAACCGAGTCCCGGCTATGCTTGGCCGCGGGGCGATGCTACCCTCCAGGGGGTCGTCCCGGGGTGGCGGCTGGGGAGAGGCGGCCGGGAGCGGGGAACCTGGCGGCCATCGGGCTTGCAACGAAAGCGAGGTAAACAGTGTTGATGTGTGGACGTTGAATGTGGTCAGTTCAAAGTTAAGGATGCCATTGTGAGTCTGGTGATGATCAGGGCTGAAGTTGATGCTAAAGTTCATGACAAGACGATGTCTCCATGACGCTTAGTTCGTCTCGAACTACGAATACCTACCAGTAAAATTAAGCTCAAAAACATGGTTCGACTCATCAGCTGACAGCTGCGTCCAGATATGGGTATCGTTCACTGCAACGCGACACAGGCACAGGTCAGATCGGCCCCTGTTTCCCCGGCCGGGCCACCAACCATCATGTGCCGCTTAATTGGGAGGCAATCCTCACGGAGACAGTACGGCCGTCTCCCCCTCGTCTGGTGGCACTGTGCTCCCAGGCCTGCATCTGCTTCCCCAAGGCCTGCCGTCTATTCGTCGACAAGCGACTTCCGCGGGCTGTAGTCAGGCACAGGTGGCTGTCGGCCCGGATGCGACGCTGTCCTGCAAGGGGACAGTAGACCGATAGCCGACTCTCCTGGTTTCCTACTGGCCTGGGTCTGATGTTGGGGTCGTCTGTCCAGCCGTGACCACGGGCCGTTGCCACCCGGGTTAACTTTTGGGAGATACGTGGACGTCGATGCCTCAGCACGCACGAGGCAGAACACAGACTCCTTCCGTGTGGCAACCTCGGACTCACAGGCCTGGCTTCCAAGTTTCCAATCTTCAAATCGCCATAAGCTTGACCTAGGCACTCAATCTAGCAGCTCGCTTAAGCTTCCACACCACCTCGGACCTCTACCCCGGACTTCCGCAGCCAAAGCGCTGCATTTTCACGTTCATGCAAGTCTAGACCGCTTAACTTGCCTAGTCAGCGTCACTCGTGCAGAGCCGAAGCGAGCGGAGCTCTTCCACGTGGGCACGCAAACACTATGGCGACATCCTGACTTGACTGATAAGACTGCTTGATTCACGTCTGCTCTACACCCGCATGATGGTCTCCGGATTCCACCCCGCTGGCAGTGGCGATGGCCTCGAAATCTCGACATCCTCCGTCACTAGGTCCTCGACACCCTTGGCGAAGATGCCCGGCGTGCCGCTCGGGTAGTCGATCATGCCAATGACGCGACCCTCGGCATCCAGCCGGAAAGCATTGGCACGACCGGTGCCGCCCTCTTCAGCGAAGCGATCGAAGCGGTCGGCGATCGTAGGCCGGAGGTCATACGTCGCCGCACGGCCGTACTTGCCGACTTGCTGCTGCAGCTTGACGCGGCGCAGCGTGATGCCCGAGATGTCGCCTTGGCGCTCGGCGACGATATTGACGGCTCCCTCCACAGTACCAGTGACGTCCTCGACGAGGATCTTTGAGACCTTTCCGGTGGGGAACTCCTCCGGCCGGCGATCGACGGTGTTGATGGTAAGGGGCTCGCCGGAACCCCAGAAGCCGCGCGGCTTGTCGTGGCAGTCGACGGTGATGCGCGAGAAGCGGATGTTCTCAACGACGCCGCCGTCGCGGGAGAAGATGCCCAGGGCGCGGTTTGATTTCTCGACGGCAATGTCCTCGAAGACAATGTCGCGGAAGGCAGAGAAGGATTCCGTACCGAGCTTCAGTGCGCACGAGTTGCTCTCGACGATGCAGTCGCGCGCGACGATGTTGACGCAAGGGCCAGTGAGGGAGCCGTCCGGGCGGCGGGTGGTCTTGAGGACGATGCCATCGTCGGCGGTGCGGAACTGGCAGCGCTCGATGCGCATGTTTGCGCATCCGTCGATGGCGACGCCATCCGTGTTGGGCATGCGGCGATCGTTGTCAACTGCCACTCCGGTGATGGAGACGCCATCGCAGGCGATGAGGTGCATGGTCCAGAGGGGGGCGTCGTCGATGCGGAGGCCTTCGATGCGGACGTTGCGGCATGAGTCGAGGACGATGACGCGGGGGCGGAGCTTCTTGGCGATCCAGGTGCCCATCTCAACGTCGTCGCCGTCAGTGAATCCGGCGGCTCCGTTGCCGAAGATGCGACCCTCGCCGATGAGGGAGATGTTGCTGGCGCCGTCGGCTACGAGCATGCCGCGGTCGCTCTCCTCGGCCACGACGCGGACGGGAGTGGAGGCGTAGGCGTCGTAGTCGGAGATGAAGTGTACCTCGGCGCCCTTGAGGAGCTCGAGGGTGAGGTCGGAGCGAAGGCGGACGCCGCCGAGGCGGTGGATGCCAGGCTCGAGGAGGATGTGTAGAGGCCCCGGGGCGTCGATGGCCGCCTGGAGGTGGGCGGTGCCGTCGCCCTCTTGCGGCGGGATGCGAACCTGGGGGTATGAAGACATGCTGGAAGGGTGTGAGGGTGGTGGTGAGGAGGAGGGAGTGAGGCTTCACTGCGAACTGGGACTGTCTGGATGGCCTCCTTTTAGCATGCTACCTGAAAGTTGTCTGCCCGGGATGGCTTCGGGGAGCATTGCCCCGACACATCCGCCCCCGCGTTCGGGCCCAAACAGGGCGATTCACGGCGATGCTAGCCGGTCTAGGGGAGGACTTCGGGGGGCATCCGGCGAGCTCACCGATCGCCGAGCCGTCGGGTCCGGTGTCGGGTGATCAGCCCAGGGTGAAGTGCCGTCAGATAAGTCTTCCCTCGATATGCTATGCAAAGGGGAAGAGGCCAGCCTGACAAAAGAAAAAGAAAAATGAAAGCCCAGCTGTGCTGAGCGCGTCTTGATTAATCCGCGACGAGGGCAGGATTTGAACCTACGCGGGCGAACCCAACAGATGGCTGATGAAGACCTGGGACAGATGCTTCTAGTCTGTCGCCTTAACCACTCGGCCACCTCGCCTGTGATTGATAGGTGAAGGCATCGTGGGAGGCGTCAGATGGGATGTCTCTTGGTGGCAGGATGGACTGCTAGCAGCGCAGGTTCTAGAATTTGAAATTGACGAAATTGCGACTGGGCTGGATCTGGATTTCTCTGGGCAACGGGGCAAAAGATTAGCCCACGATGCCAAGGTAGGTTCGTGCTGAACGCAAAAAGATTTTGCTCTCTGACGGGGAATTGAACCCCGGTCTCCAGCGTGACAAGCTGGCATACTGACCACTATACGATCAAAGAATCAGGACTTTTACCGTTAGGTCACAACGCTGCGGGTCCTGTTGTGGATTGGGTGGATGTTTGGGCTACAAGTAGCAAAGACCGCAGGGCAAACACCACTGACTCGGAACAAACATCAAAGCCACAAGACACATCGTCACGTTGGAAACTTTAGTCTCTTCGAATATCAAGCTTTAAACTGCCGCTATGTGTTTTTAAAGATCGGGGAGTGGGTGACAGAGGGGAAGATGCAAATGTTTCGTCAGAATGACCCCAGGCACCCTTGAGAGCAACCCAAAGATGGACTCAGCAATGAGCAGTCAACTTGAGTATCAACTTGGAATAAAAGCCCGATCGAACCAAGGAGTGCCTAATGCAAGGGATCTCGGTCCCGGGTGCCCGGCAAGTGGCACCCCGAATTGAAAGCTGTTCCCAAATGACGGAGGGCGAGAATCTGATCCGTATGAGGTATCCCTGGCTGTCAATGGTCGCCCTGGATCACGAACACGCCATGAACCGACAATGAGGAGATCGCTCAGTAAACACCTCTGCGGGCTGGGCCGAACGATTCCAATCACGGCCTGTCCCGGCGGCAATGCAGGTGCGATGCAACCCTATGTGCAGATATTGCGTCTTCGGCAGCGGGATGCTGAATAACAGCCCACTTCACCGGCGGAATTGCGCCTGAACAGCCCCGAACACGTCAACTCTGCTCCGAGGATATGAACCGGGATTTCCTTGCCTGTCACGATATTTGGAATACCTAGCTCCCGTCAGTATTCATTTCTGGACAGCCCACGTTGTCTAAGCACGAGGTATAAACACCAACCGCCTAGAGGCCTAGCGTCAAGATGCGTCCCTCACTGCTCAGACTCGGACTCCTCTCACCCCTGCTCCCTCTCATCATGGCAGCCGAAACCTACGACTTTGTGTGAGTAAACTTCCCCAAAGCTGTTCTTAGAACCTCACTCATTTGTTTAGCATTGTCGGCGGCGGCACCGCCGGCCTGGCCGTCGCGACCCGTCTGTCCGAGGACCCCTCCGTGTCCGTCCTCGTCCTCGAAGCCGGCAACGACACATCCTCCGACCTCAATGTCCTCGCTCCCGGTCTCTTTCCAATCATGTATGGCAACCCCGCATACGACTGGGACTACAAGACTGTTCCCCAGCCTCACGCTGCCGACCGCGTCTTCGCCCATATCCGAGGCAAGCAGCTTGGAGGCTCCAGCGCCATGAACTTCATGTTCTGGACGCACCCTTCCCAGGGCGACATCAACAACTGGGGCGCCCTAGGAAACCCCGGTTGGTCTTGGCGCGAGCTGGCCCCTTACTTTTCAAAGTCGGAGCGTTACGTCGCCCCGTCGGCGCAGACAGCTGCGGACCTGCGCGCCGGCTATGTTGAGCCTGCTGCTCATGGAACGTCGGGCCCTATAACGAGCACGTTTCCTGACTCGTATGGGCCGCTCACCGAGGCATGGCCACGAACGTATGAGAACCTCGGCCTTGGTGTCAAGGGAGACCCGCGAAAGGGGCTGGCTCTTGGGGGATACACCAACCTGGTAAACATCGACACGGCGACACATACTCGCAGCTATGCGGCTAATGCCTACTACCTTCCTGTTGCTAGCCGGCAGAACCTGAAGGTGTTGACGGCAGCGCATACACACAAGATTCTTTTCACGGTGCGAGGGAAGGATCGCGTGGCTTCGGGGGTCGAGTACGCAAAGGACAGCCAGACGGTAACCGTGTCGGCGAGAAAGGAGGTCATCTTGGCCGCGGGATCAATCGCCTCACCCCAGATCCTTGAACTCTCTGGCATCGGCGGGAAGGAGCTGCTCAATAAGCTGGGCATTCCCGTGGTGGTCGACAATGCCAATGTCGGCGAGAACCTCCAGGACCATCTCTATGTCCCAACTGGGTGAGTCTGACTGCACAGTGAAAGAGACAGCCTGAGCATACTGACACCCTTAGATACCGCGTCAATCCTGGCATTCCCACCCTAGAGGACTTCCGCAACGAGACCTTTTTCACCGCCGCCCTGAACCAGTACCTCGCCGACAAGACCGGCCCCCTATCCACCGCCGGGGCCTCTTCCGCCCTCTTGTCCCTCGCCCAGATCGGCGCTACATCCAAGGCCATGCTCGCCCAAGCCGAAGCAGACTCCAAGTCCAAGATTGCCACCCCCGGCTATATCACCCAAACCGCCCTCCTCCTCAAAGACCTCCTCACCGAGGCCGTAGCTCAAGAACTCACCATCGGCGGCGGCATCTCCCCCCAATTCTCCCACGACACCACCAAACTCTTCAGCACCCCCGCGGAGGGCAACTTCCTCTCCATCCTCGGCGTTCTTGAACATCCCTTCTCCCGCGGCTCAGTGCATGCCGCCTCAGCCGACCCCCTCGCCCACCCGACCATCGATCCCCGCTACCTCTCCCACCCTCTCGACATCAAGCTCCTGTCCGTCATCGCTCTGCACCTCCGCACCATCGCCACCACCGCACCCCTGTCGGACCTTCTTGCAGGTGGAGGAACGGTTCTGCAGCCGGGGTACGTCGACCTGACGCCGGAGAATGTCGAGGCATGGATCAGGGAGAAGGCGCAGAGCGAGTATCATCCTGTTGGGACGTGCGCGATGATGCCACGGGCCGCTGGGGGTGTCGTGGATGAGAAGCTGAGAGTGTATGGCGTCAAGGGGCTTCGAGTGGTTGATGCGAGTGTGTTCCCGCTGGTGCCGAGGGCGAACATCCAGAGTGTGGTGTACGCCGTGGCCGAAAGGGCGGCGGACTTTATCAAGGCCGACTGGCGGTAAGGACCCGGGGAACAACATGAAAAAGGCCTGCTTCCATGATAAGATGTTGGTTGGATTATGTACATGGACTATGACAGTTGTTTCCAGACCCAGTCACCTCCTGTCCACAATTTCCGCCAGACGCAGCGACCTCAGAGCGCTCGTTGTAGAGTGCATCCCGCTCGCCTGCATCATCCCTCCTGTGCTGCTGACACTAAAAGCCCTTGCGCCCAGCTTCGCTCTCGGCTCCATGGCCGACGGCGAAGATCCTCCAATGCCGTCACCCCTCCTGGCCAGAGGCCGCCCCATTCCCAGGGGCGACATGGAATGATGACCCGCGACCGAGTGGGCATGTGTGTCAAGCCTCAACGCACCCTCGGACCTTGACGACCCCCGCCGATTCAGTCCCGCAGCGGCTTTGAGGTGCTCCGCGAGCGAGGGCGTCCTTCCATGGCCTGATAAAGACGGCGGTCCCCTCGAAGGGGACCTGCTTGATGCCCGGCTTGAAGGTGGAGTTGGCAGCCCCCGGCGCGCCAGGCTCGAGTCCCTGCCTGCCTTCATGATCTGCTCGAAATCCAAAGCCTGCTGGCCCGGCATTGGCGGCGGGAGGGTGCTGAGGCGGCGCATGGCGCGCATGTTGTCTGAGATGAAGGTCGACATGCGACGCGCCGCACTCTCGTTTTCGAAGCGCTCGAGGGCAGGGGGGCCATCAGAAGGTACATCGGCCCTGGCCATGCGACGTTCGTTAAGCTTGAGGTGCGGCTGTTGCGGCTGTCTCTGCTGTTGTCCCGGAGCGGCGAGGGTATGCTGCACGCGCGAGAGGACGCCTCCAAAGTCGATGGCGTCTCGGTCCATTCTCGGACGGTGCGCCTGCTCGAGGGTCGCGGCTCGAGCCATGACGAAGAGCGAGCCGTCTCGAATGCGGCGGCGGACGAGGTGCCAGCGTGTCCGGGCCGGGTTCTCCTCCAGGGCGGGCTGGTAGATGGAGTGACGGGAGAGTTGGGCGTAGAAGATATCCAAACGGCTCGCCATCCTCTCCAGGAGCTGCATCAAGAACGAGCACATGGACGCCACGCGCTGGGCCTCTGACCCAGCGTCCAGCTCCATCACGGCATCAAAGGCGTCCATGCCGCTGCAGGCCTCGGCGCGAATGTCCTCCAGCAGACCGATGTCGAGGGCGACGGAGCGGCTGGCGTAGTCGATGATGCCACGTTCCTGGAGGCGGGCTTGCTCGCTGTCGCAGATGAGCTGGCCGACGAGCGAGACTTCCTTCATGGTAGCGACGGCGTGGGCGGAGGACGTGGCACGGGAGACGGCGCCGAGGATGTCAGGGAGGCGGGCGTCCACACCCGTGGAGGCGGCGGCGTTGGCGGCTGTGAAGGAAAGGCGGAGGACGAGCTCCTGGAACTTGGGGCCGAAGAGTGCCGCGAAGCCGCCCTGGAGAAGGCGGGACTGGTATTGGTAGAAAATGCGGACGCCGAGCATGTTGATGAGACCTTCCTGGAACCAGAGGGTGGGGGAGTGAGTGAGGTCCTCCATCTCAAACTGCTGGGCGACAAGGGTCTCGACGGTGGTGCGGAGGTACTGGGACCAGAGGTCGTAAAGGGAGGAGAGGTCGTCGGAGCCGTGGAAGTCGGGCTTGGGTGTGAGGTGGCCGACGAAATACTTTGTAAGGAGAGAGGCAACCTCTGGGTTGTTGGTGTGCGCAAGGCTGTCGAAGGACTTTGAGCAGTCGACGCCGGCGTTGGACTTGATGATTAGGGTCCCACCGGGGTGCATGGGAGCGAAGTCTGTGACGTCGTAGACGCTGCCGTGGACGGCGATCCAAGTGCGGTCGCCGGGGCGGTGGCCGGTGTTTTGGGCGAGGCGGGAGAGGGGGATGGTCGGCTGGTTGCAGGGGAGGGGGCGGGGGGTCATGAAGACGTCGAGCATGATGCGACGCTCGGCGAAGGCGGCGTCGACGATGCGATCGGTCGATTCCATAGATGTCGTGCGGTGGTTGAACTGTCGGGGTGTCAGTGTGGTGTCGAACAGGGAGGGGTGGTCAAAGGGGGGAGGATTCAGGGGTAAGTAAGTAAGACTGGGAAAAACATACGATCGCCCTCCTGATGCCCGCCATGACAGAGTCAAATACAGCCACGGAACCGCAGATGTACAAATGGCCTCCAAGACCGCCCTGACGCTTCGACATGACGAGGTCGCAGACGGTAGCGCCCTGCTCAACAATCAGAGCGTCGATGTATCTCGGGTCGGTGTCGCGCTCGACAAAGTCGCGGGAGATGGAATCATACGCCAGGCCCCGACGGTCCCTGGAAAAGGCGACATGAACCTCCATGAGGCCCTGCTCAACAAGACCGCGCAGCTCGCGCTCATGGGCGAAACGCTCCCGCGACTGCACGCCCAGGTATAAGATGTTACGACCCATGGGACGACGGGCGCGGGCCTGCCAGAAGCTGCGGAAGGGTGCTATGCCACTGCCACCAGCGAAGAAGGCGCATGGCGCCGCGGCATCGATGGGAAGCTGGAAGGCAACGGGGCGGGAGACGCCGACGAGGACATCACGCTCGCCACCATCAGGGGCGACAAAGTCATCGGGCGAGCCTACGGGCGGATTGAGGAAGCCACTGCTCACGCCGGAGCGAACAACCCTGTCCGTTGGTGCAAAAGTGTCGCAGAGGTCGTACTCGGCCCGGGAGATGGTCAGGTCGACGGTGCTGGGAAGCAGCTCGTCGGCGCAATTTGAGATGGAGTAGGTGCGCGGGACCTCGACGGGGATGAGGTCCGGGAGCCAGGCGAGGTCGCCATCGAGGGAAAAGGCGCGGTCCCAGACGTGGACGGGGGTGTCGAGGACGGCGGCCTGGAGCAGGTCGCCGAGAGAGCCGCGGACTGGCCATTCGGTTGTTGCAAGTACGCGCAGGACGGTACTGGAGGAGGCCTCAAGGAGGGCATGGAGTTTGAGGACTAGCTGCTGGGTGAGGGGGGCGAGGTGGCCGCGGCGGAGGATGTCAAGGACGGTGATGTTGTCTGAGGAGGGGTCAGGGGAGCGGGAGACGGTGGCCATGTGCCGAGAGAAGCGCGACCAGTCCTTGTCGAGCCGAGGGCGGCGGTCGAGGATTTGGTCGAGTCCCAGCGCGGCGGCGACCTTGGCGCACTCATCCCACGCGTTGAGGGGCATGACGGCCAGTCGGTCACCGGGCTGGAATGTGACACCCGTGTCTCGAAGGTCGAGGGTGACGAGGGCGATGTTTCGGTCCGGGTCAGCATCGACGTGTTCGCGGGCGACGACGCGGGAACGGTAGCGGCACTCCTCGAAGGAGCCGCGCATCTGGTGCGGCTCGACCTGAATATCGCCCCTGAAGGGCTCGAGGCGCTCCTTCATGGCATCGGAGAACTGGCGGTGCACCTCCTCCCAGGGGCGGCCGGTGCCGTCGCCGCCGCCTGAGTTGCCGTTTGTCTCTGTGCGGCCCGTCTTGGAGGCGACCTCAAGGATGCCGAAGACTTTGTAGCGGTGGGTGCCCATGAAGCCGCGCTCGCCGGTGTACTGGGAGCACGAGGTCAGTGGTGAAGAGGAAGGCAAGGTCAGGGACACTCACAGCTTCGATGATGCCATCCAGAACACCGGCGAGGCGAGGATCACCCGACTCCTTGACAAACTCGGGAATGCGGTAGTGATACTCAACAGCAGCAATGAAGGCCCTTAGGTTCGAAGGCAGCCAGGCCCTCAAGTGAAGGCCCTCGTTGCCGAGGAACGAGTCATACCGGCGACGGCCGAGGAAAGCGTCCATCAGCAAATACGGAGGGAACTGCAGCCCCGATGCCGCTGGGCACCTCTTCGACAGTGGCGCCGAGAACTTCCCCCAGCGCACCCACTCCATAGCCGACACGTAGTTATCGCCCGAGTTTGGGTTCGTCGAGATGGAGTGGAACGCATTCGGCATACGCTCGAGAATCTCCTTAAGCCGCACCATCTCCCTAAGCAGGCCCTCGACATCCCGCAGCATGACAAACTCCTGACACGCGGCGATGGCGTCAGGCCCGTGCTGGAACGAGGCCGATGTGTCGGCGCAGCCCTTGAGGAAAGCAATCTCCGTACGCTCGCCAAACATGGGCCACCGCAGGTCCGTGTTGTCGAAACGGCCGACGTAGGGCCAAGTGGATGTCGGGTCGCGCACGCGGATGTTGTATGAGGCCTGGTCGAAGAAGGTCAGGTGCGGGATGGCCCTGCCCATGCGTCGGGAGACCTCCCAGTACGGCAGGCCGATCGTTCGAGGGATACCTTCCAACTCAGGGCCGAGGTCGTCGCTCATGGGAACTGGAGGGGACGTCGACCCTGGAGCACGGGTGCTGACGCCGTCATACCCATCGTTCTTCTCCTCGTAGCGGTAGATGGAGCAAAGCATGCCCAGGGCCACCAGGGCCGCCCACAGGGCCGCGTCAGGCACTACATCTGGTGTGCCGCGAAGGGGCGGGAGGGCGGCGACGGACTCGCGTACACGACCGCGGCCGACGCAACCAGGCATGCGCTCGCACAGGTCAGACCAAACGCGGCCCGGGCATGCGGCAAGGGCGCCGGCCGAGGCGTTGGCGTCGGGGGCGCAGAAGCCGTACTCGGTGCTGAGGTAGCCGTCCTTCCAGCCTGTGTGAGGGCCGACGGCTTCGGCGCGGATCATGACCTGGCGAGCGGGGGCTCCAAGGGCAACTGCGAGGAGCTCCTTGTCGGGAACCACGAGGGTGTCGACATTAGCAACGGCCGAGGTGTATTCGACAGGGGGGATGTCGGCGTAGAGCATGTCGTTAATGGCCTTGCGTTCGCTGGAAAGAAAGTCAGGGCTGCTCTTGGTGGTTAGATTCAGGGGTTGCCGTACCGGTCACGCAGCCAGTCGTCGACTTTGGCGCCATGGGGAATCTGATATCATGTCAGTTTCGCATCTCTTCCTTCAACTTCCCTCCAACTCACGTCAAAGGCCGCATGCAGGTCTCCCTGCTGCGTGTACCCCGAGAACGAGCACCCCCTCGGCCCCGTCCTCTGCCTCTCGCTCCCCGACGCCGGACACCTTCCGCCCGCGGATCCAGAAACTGGACAAGAAGCCACAGACATTATGATTGCTGAAAAAGAAACAGAACAGGACGCTGACTGCAGAAGTGAAAAGAGCGGAGGAGCCTGCCTGCGATTAAGGTGTAGAAACGAAAAGAACGGGAATGCCGCCAGGGCCAAGACGGAAAGCAAGAGAGCGAATGCCTGGTCAGGTCATGAATCTGAACGCCTGCGGATTAGACGAGAGGAGGAGCAAAAGGGGGCTTGTCACGAGGAAGTCGGCGAACGGTCTGGTTTTGACACAAACACACCACAGTGCACCCACCACCACCCCGACAACGTCTAGAAACTTGACCCGTTTCTCCTTAAGCTTAAAGCTGGCCCTGAGGCCGTCACCGGGGTTGCAGCCTGGGATCCCTTGTCGATGCCGCGTATAGGCCCCGCTCCGGCACTCGACGCGCAGGTCCGAGGGGTCCGAACCCATGTTGCCGCCCCTGTTTCGGCAGGGGGGACGAGGGGATCGCTGTTGACTGTTGGAGAGGGAAGCAGGGCAAGACGAGGCAAGTTGAGACGACAGGAAACCGCGTGCTTGGTTGTGTGATGAGGTGGTTGGATGAGTGGACAGTTCAGATGGTCGACTTTATTTGATACTTTGAATTTGGGACGCAGTTGAGCTGATGTGCTGCAGTCGAGGACTTGAGGTTGTGGGTATTGTAAACCCCTAGGTAGTTGTCTGCTGAGCAAAGTACGCCGTTCCTCGTCTGCCATCTTTTCCGCCCCCAGCTGCCACCATGATCATCCGCCCAACTCTGGTCGGATCGCCATATGATGCCCCCATCGCATCCAGCCAAGGCCCAAGTGCCGCCGCCCTGTCGGCCCAGCAGCCCAGCCAGGCAAGTTGAGCCCAACATCAGGCCATCAATTCTCCCCCCGATCGGACGCCTCATCGTGGGACGAGTCAGGTTTCAAGAGCCGTGTGGCACCCGCCACCCCAGCTGCCATGGCCCATCAGGCCCTTGACGTGTGTCGGACGCCTGGGCATGAGACGGACGATTGCCCCGTCTTGGCGTGTCGCGACGTTGCCAAGCCGCCTGGAGGCCGGGGGCGGTCGGGGATTTTGGTGCTTTTGCCGCCCGCCGGGATCGTCATGTGGTCTGGGCGCCGCGGAGATTTCACGACGGGGGCTCGGGAGAAGCAACGTGGGTGAGGTGAAGCGGACGTGCGCTGGCATCATGCTGTGCTGGAGGTGGTCAAGAGAGGGGGAAGTTGATGCGTTCATCACAAGACGCTCACTGACGGCGCCCCATCCCATGGGAAGCCCTGCTGGAGCTGTTTCTCCGTCTTCTTCGATGCTTTCAGCGGCATGCTCCAACACGCCAGGCCCTCGAACCCCAGGCCCTGAGCTCGCCCAGCTTTATCGAGATGCCGTCTGCCCGTTTAACAAGGGTCCTCGTACAACTCGTACGAGCTGGTTCTGGGCAGTTGACAAGCAAGTTCTAGAACCTTGGCTTGGGGTATCCTGGCTCGCGCAAATCTTACGTCCGTGGTCACACGTCGTCTCATCTGCCGCCTGTGCCCCTGCGTCCTCCCAGTCTGTCAATGTTCTGGCCCGGAAGAACGAAAATCCTGGGTGGCATCAACATGGGCCATCGAGTGTGACCCTGCACCGAACGGCTCCAGTCCTTGGTGTGTGAGCTACCGCCAGGTTTTGTTGGGTCACGCAACTTGCCATTGCAGGACCTGCCTGGTGATGGTTGCGATTCAAGTTGTCATGCTTCAGCTACCTAGACAAACAGCTGAAGTCTGAAAACAAACGGCCTCACACTCGTTTTGACATTCTATTCGTTTCTTCAAGCAGCCAACTTGTCGCCATTGGCGCCCAACTACCCAACAATCCTCTAATCTGGCCAGATACGCCTTTCCTCTTGAGCCAACTATCGACCCATCACGCCTATTCCTGCCAGCGCAGCGCTACATATCATCTGTCATCACCGTTTCAGACGGTGCCCCCATGAAGCAGCACCCCTCACCCTTTGCTGTCACAGCAGGCGCCTTGGAATTTCGAGCTAAGCATGTTCCAGATGAGTGATTTGATTGTCCCCCTTCCACAGACTAGAATAGTGCATTTATTTGCCTTTTAGCCGTCTTCGTAAGAGAGGTGAAATCCTCTCCCACAGTTTTCACGGTACTTACAGCATTGCTTCCAAGGATGCACTGACTTGACGTCTTCGTACAAGATACGAGGGATTTAATCCTCTCCTCTCCACAGGATCAGCAACACTGCACTGCCCAAGTCTGTCCTGATGGTTGGTGGAGAGAAAACTGAGCCAAACTCAAAGATTTGTCTTACTGAGTGAATGCTGATTCGAGAACACCCGAGAACACACCGGTCAGAAAACTGATTCACTGCGAATGGGGTACATTACTGATGATAGGTCGGGGGCTGTCTTTGCCAAGAACACCTAGACATGGCCAGACAATGCTAGGGACGTGTGCAGGTAGGGTCTCTCGTGGTAAGGGGTCGTTGATCGATTCCGGCTTCGCCCCTTTTCCGTGCCCACCTCCCTCAGGATGGACCATCCACGTTGCCGTCCCACGCTTTTCCGGTCTTGCCTTCCGTCCGGGCCATGTGTGCCTGTGTCTTGCAAATCGTCTTTCCTCTCACAGACTGGGCAAAGATTTGCAGTCCCGGGGAGCAGGACACCATGCCGCCAACTGCTCCGGAGAGGATATGGAAAAGATCGTCCAGGACATACAACGGTTGTCCCTGGGCAGTCAACCTTCAAACCATCAAATTACCTCAACCTAGAAGTGCTTCCCCGCCAATGATGAACCGCACGGTTGCAGAAACGGACGAAGTCAGGCACTTCCGTCTCCGGTCGTCCAGCAACGACACTACTCCTGACGGAACATCTCCGCTAGAATTCTAGCTCGGAAAAGAAAACACAGCAAAGGTCCAACATGTGCCCACCTGATGTGATCACCGAGACCCGCCCGGCTCTCGGTCCCGATGTTATACTGTCGTAAAGGAGAACCAAAGACATCAGTTGAACCCCCCTGCTTCTCTTCCAGACGCACCTAATCAGATGCAGTAATTAACCGCCCAAGAACGGCACATTTTCTCCGAATACAGCCACCTCATCAATGCCAAGACTAATCAGCCTCAACCCCCTCTCCACCATGGACAGAAGAAGAAGAACGCCTAAGACATCAACCGCCCTGCCAACGGCCCCGCCTCCAGCCGCAGCCCTTTCCTTCACCGGCATCCCTTCCTCCAAGACACGGGACTCACCCGAAACACGGGACTGGCATGCCAAGAAAGAAACCAAAAATCTTCACCGCGCTGCCCAGGCGGCCCAGCCCGCGCAACAGCTCCAATGACAGCGCTCCTTTTCCGCCCTGAGCGCATACGTCTCAGAGGCGCATCTGAGCATCTCGAGCATCTCCGCCGGCCGCCCTCCCGCCCCGCTCCACTGCCCCCAATGCGGCAACGCCATCCCTTCCCGCTCATCTCGATGACATCGTTCCCGCTCCCGGCCGGCATATCAGATCTCGGGGAGACCCCGACACCCCGCCCGCTGGCATGCCTCTCCCGCCGATGTACATGCCTCGGGGCATTGCGGCTCGCCCAACGGCACCTGTCACACATCCCCCCTTCCCGCCCTGATCGACGCGCCGATTTCCCTACATGTCCTAACCGTCCCTCGTGAGCACGAATAGGGCTGGCAGTCCTTCCCCCGTGTGACATGTCACGCCGCCAACGCGCGGGGGCGAGACATATTGTACAGCCTCCCTGCCGTCTTCCCGCCGTCACATCTCACTTCACCCCGTGCCCGAGTGCCGTGCTCACTAACATCGCAAGATGCTTTCCCGCGAGCATGCCCCGGTCTCACCCCGACCTTCACCGGTCTCCCTCGCCCCGTCTTGCCAAGGAGGCCAGACCCAGAACCCCTCGTCGAATATTGCCCACAAATGATGCTCGCAGCCAAGACCCCCCATCCTCCAAGAACGAATAGAACTGCATAGGCGGCGATGCGCCATCAAACTCTACCTCGATATGTCTGAGGCCAAGGCCGTCCCTGGGGGGGCGCGACGGCCCGTGGCGGGGCCCGCGGCTCTCAGCTCCGGAGGGGCTTGTTCTTCACGTTCAACCGCTTGCATGCCTGAGTGATGCCGGGGGCGTTTTAGACTTCCACATCGGTCCTGGCCAGCGGCTACAATGTTGTCATACCGGGGATGCTCCTCCTGGGCTTAATATCTAGAAAACGTCAAGAGGCAGAGTGAAGGCAATGGCAGCAGGTTCGAGACGACTTCAGGCAAGCTGGCCGGGTTCAGTCTAGCATCCACAAGCTACCTCACCTCAACGAAAAAAATCTCGAGTGATACTCACGATAAACTCGCACTGCTTGACCTGCTTGACATCAGCCTCCACAATGACTTGACTCGGACCGCCCCTCATGTCTGACCTGTGCTGCAATAGGCAATAGGAATGTTGCAATACCCTCCATAGCCCTCAGTCACGATGGAGTCCCATGCGGTTCAACGCCAAGCCATGTTTCATCTCCTGGCCGTTCACAGCACAGAAGAACTAGTCGGTGTGGCACGGGAGACTGTTGAGAGGCAACGGCCGGCAACTCTCTGGCATGATGAGGGCGAGCCGGTGGCTGGCATCACAGGACCTCGTAGCATTCGAGGGTCACGATCCAGCAAGACAACATCGCCTCGATATGGGAGGAAAAAGTCTATAAAACCCCAGGCCTCTGCCGCACTCCTCTCATCTTTTTTCTTTCCTCATCAGCTCATCACAGTCCATCATCACTCACTACTACTCTCCACCACTCACTCAAACAACCAAACTTTCGAGTTTCAACTCCCAACCACCACTTTCAAAATGAAGTTCTCCATGGTCCTCGCCCTCCCCGCCCTGGCCCTCGCCGCCGCCACTCCCGCCAACGTCGTTGAGGAGCGCCAGATCCCCGGCCTTCCTCTCCCCGCCCTTCCCCTCGACCTCCAGTGCCTCCTCGGCGTCACTGGCATCCTCGCCTGCCTGCCCAACCCCGGCGCCGCCCCGGTCCTCACCGACCTCCTCGGCTGGTGAGTCTCTCTCTTGATTCCTGCATCCTGATCTTGCCCAAACTGACCCTGGTGACCACAGCCCCCTCGGCGTCATCACTCGCGCTCTCAGCTGCGTCACCGGCGGCCTTCCTCTTCCCCTCCCCAAGAACTAAGCGCATCAACCAGCGCCGTTCCGGGAGGAACCACCCAGAGTAGTTGATATGGATACTTGATGAGCATGACAACGGCTCGAGAGGTCGGACAACAGGGCTTCAGGGGCCAATCATGACTCTGCCACACTTTAGTGCGCACAATACAACACAGTCGTTACTGGTTTCTACTAATGTTCCATACATGTGACTTCGATGTTCCTCGTGCTTCCAGTGAAATCCTCCGCACTCGCTTGACTGATCTGCAGCCTATTCAGGCCCAGCTCGTGTTCGCAGCCCATTCGAAACTACCACATCTGCAGTAATGCAAATAACGCATCCTCGCTGTCAGATGGTTGCCTCATATGCACCCAATATCGGAGATGACCAATAATAAAACCAGCCCTAAGCTGAAACAAACACCAAATATCATCTCGCACCCTACACTCCGAGAACCACATCCTGTGCCCTTGCCGAGGTCACCTGCGCCGTGCCTCGATTTAGCCGTACCACCCGAACCTGTCATCAGTGCCGTGCAACCCCACGGGGCCACACCCCCTGTCCCACGAGATCTGGCGTATCGGCATGTTTCCCTCTCGCCTTAGCGAGGCTTACCTTGACGCCGCCACTCTCGCGAGTCTGGCACGCGGGCCGTAATGCGACGTCCCAAACTGGCCAGCCCCCGTGGCTTTGGCCTCGATCGGCGCCAGCTCGGGGAATCAGTAATATACTCCTTCACTGCGATTTGATTGTTCGCCCTCCCTCCTTGATGGAGCAGACCGCCCGCGGACCCCTGCCTGGTCGCACCGGCCCCAGCAGTGGCGAGAGCTCGTGTGGCACTGCTGTGCTGAATCGAGCAATTCGCGGATCAACTGGGCCCGAGAAACTCCGCGGGCTTCGGCTCGACTATCCAAGGTATTCTCGGGGAAACTGATGATTCTCGGAATAAAACTACTATAAAGGCTGCTCTGGTATCACGTCCCTTTAGTCCGGGGACAGCATCACAGGCCTCAGTACATAGGTCAACTCCTTGATACCCCATTCCTTACGATGAAGGCCTCCTCCCTCCTTCTGGCCATTGCGGCCACCGTCTCCGGTCATGCTATCTTTCAAAAGATCTCCATCGATGGCGCCGACCAAGGCCAGCTGAAGGGTGTCCGCGCCCCGAGCAGCAACTTCCCCATCCAAAACGTCAACGACCCCGAGCTCGCCTGCAACAAGAACATCCAGTTCAAGGACAACGTCATCCACAGCATCAACCCCGGTGCTCGCATTGGCGCATGGTGGGGTCACGAGATCGGAGGTGCCGCGGGCCCCAACGACCCGGACCATCCCATCGCCAAGAGCCACAAGGGTGAGCTGCCTTTAACCACATGTCCTTCGTAGATTCTTAGCTGACACTTCTGTCTCCAGGCCCCATTTCGTACTACCTCGCCAAGGTTAGCAACGCCGCCAGCGCCTCCGCCTCGGGTCTCACTTGGTTCAAGGTGGCCGAGGACGGCCTGTCTGGTGGCCAGTGGGCCGTCGACAGGATGATCGCCGGCAACGGCTGGCACTACTTCACCCTGCCCACCTGCGTGGCGCCCGGTGACTACCTGCTGCGCGTCGAGCTCCTGGCCCTGCACAGCGCCAGCATTCGTGGCGAGGCCCAGTTCTATGTCGGATGTGCTCAGTATGTTCCACGTCGCCACTCTCATGTCAACGTCCCTCTAATAAACATACCTAGGATCCGCGTCGGTGGCTCCGGCACCAACACTGGCACCGGTTCGACTGCTGTCTACCCCGGCGCCTACTCTGCCACTGACCCTGGCATCCTCATCTCCATCTACGACAACTCGGGCAACCCCAGCGGCGGCGGTCGCCCCTACACCGTCCCTGGCCCGAGGCCCATCACCTGCTCTGGCAGCCCGCCCTCGTCGCCCCCGACCTCACCTCCCTCGACTCCTCCCAGCACGCCGCCGTCCACGCCACCGAGCACCCCTCCCCCAAGCGGCGGCTCTGGTGCCCCCCTTTACGGCCAGTGCGGTGGCTCTGGATGGACTGGCCCGACAACCTGCGCTTCCGGCAAGTGCACAGCGTCGAACCAGTGGTACAGTGAGTACTTTCGCCCTTTCTCCAAGGTATTATGGGTACTAACAGTTGCAAAGGCCAGTGTCTGCCTTAGTGTGTGGGCAACATCATCGGCCAACCCCGGTGTTGAGGTTGGTTCGGGTAAGGTACATGTCCGAGACATCTCGCCTTATCTCACGCTTCCAATGGATGGGCAGCCTTGGTACCATATTGCATATATTCAACCACAATCCATGTCTCATACATATCTTTGCCTCTCGGAACTTCGGGGAATATCACAAGGCCGTCGGCCGGCACGACTAGACCCACAAGGCGGCTGCCTGTCCAAAGATCGAGCTAGCGATCTCCTCTCCCGCGGTGATGTCACGTATTTTTGATCCAGATCGAAAGGGATCCGATCCTAGTCAGGGCGGCGGGCGGAGCCGAAGCCGGGGCCAGGCTGTTTTCACAGCAACTTCACGCCGTGTGGTACACCAACACGCAAATTGTGTGCACTCGACGCGTTCACAAGCCTTCGCCCGTGGATCCTTTTTAACCGCATTTGCCTTGGCGATGGTCCGTGTTGGTTCATGTGAGAGACCGGATCGATTGTGATGGGCTTTGCATCTTGCAGTGGCAGACAATGTTCACGGCTCGTCGATACACGTTTGACAATGCTTGACGTCAGTTTAGACGGTTGGTTAAGTTTGAGTTTTCGAGCTCGAGCTCTTAAAAGAGAGCACATGTCGGCCTCGATTCATCAAGGAGCTATCTCACCAGCAGCAAAGTATCCAACATCACACAGTACCAAGCGTCCAGCATTACAGTCCCAATCGCTACCGCTACCGCAACCGCAAACAGCCACAGCCACAACTCGCCTTGCCATCGAGAACCATGAGCTCACAGTCATTCCCCCTCCGCCAGTCGGGCATCTACCGCAACCTTCCCACCTTCGACCCCTCGATCAAGAACCTCACGGCCGTCGTCTGCGGTGCCACGGGCATCTCCGGCTTCCACGCGGTCCGGGCTCTCCTCGACTCGCCCGACCGCTGGAGCACCATCTACACCGTGTCGCGCAAGCCCCTCTCCGATGCCCAGCTGGCCTTTATCCCCAAGGACCTCCACAGCCGCATCAAGCATGTCGCCGTGGACTTCTCCTCCTCGCACGAATCCCTCGCCGACACTCTGCGCGATGCCATTCCCTCCGTCGACTACGTCTTCTACTACACCTACATCCAGCCCGCGTCCGAGAACGGCGAAACGGCCATGGACCCCGCCATGGCGCAGAAGCTCGTCGACGCCAACGTCCCCGTCTTCGAAGCCTTCCTCGGCGCGCTCGAGAAGGCCCGGCTCACGCCCAAGCGGTTCCTACTTCAGACCGGCGGCAAGAACTACGGCATGCACATGGGCCGCGTGCGCACCCCGCTCGTCGAGTCGGACCCCCAGCCGCGCCACGTCGGCCCCAACTTTTACTACAACATGGAGGACCTCCTCAAGAACTTCTGCGAGCGCCACCCAGGCACAGGCTGGAACGTGGTCCGTCCGCTGGGCATCGTGGGGTCCGCCGAGTCGTCTTGGATGAACATGTTCTACTCGTTCGGACAGTACGCAGCCGTGCAGGCGCACAGGGGCCAGCCGCTCGAGTTTGGCGGCGACTTCACCTCGTGGCAGTTTGAAATGTGCCACTCGACCGCGCGGCTGTCAGGATATCTGAGCGAGTGGGCCGTGCTAGAGGACGGTTGCGCAAACCAGGCGTTCAACGCGCACGACGGCGGCGGCCTCAGCTGGGACAGATTCTTCTACGAGCTGGCGCGCTGGTTCGGGGTATCGGGGGTGATCCCGCCCGCGGAGGACGGCGAGTACCGCGACACGCTGAAGCTTCCGGGTGGGAAGGAGGGGCCGCTCGGGTACGGTCCGCCGGTGCGGATGAGGACGACGTACACGCTGGCCGAATGGTCGGAGCGGAAGGAGGTGCAGGCCGCCTGGGAGGAAATTCGCGGCGAGTCACAGACGATCAAGCCCGATGCCGAGATTGGGCCTGAGATCGCTACTGGCGACTATGCCTACATCGCTTTTGGCACGACTTCGATGAACAAGGCCAGGCGGTACGGCTTTAGTGGGTTTGTCGACACGCTCGAGAGTGTGTTTGAAGAGTTCCGCGAGATGGAGGCTTTCGGGCTGCTGCCAGCGATGAAGGTGGATGCCGCCAATCCGCTGGTGTGAAGATGGTCCAGGGTGGTCTGGGCGATGGACATTCCTTGTGACGGTTAGATGTGAAAAAATAGATGCAAAGGATCAATCTCGGATTACTCGGGCGAGGGTTTGATATGATTTGAATTCTGGACACACTTGTTGTATCAATCGCACAGTTCACGCCCCTTGTCCGGGCGGCAACGTCGGGCGACTCGTCCCAGCCGCGCAGAACTTGTCCTTCACACTCCCCACGCCCGCAGTCTGCTCCATCGCATCGATCATCGTCCGCAGCTGATCCATTCGCTGGGCTATCGCGAGACCCATGCCACCTGAAGACTGTCAGCGCGCAAACACTCATGAAGGGAGGGAGCTTTGACCGACCTTCGGCGTGCCACAGGATATGGCAGTGCAGCGCCCACACGCCCGGGTTGTCTCCGACAATGCGGATGACGACGTGCGAGTCGCCCGGGACGGTGACGGTGTCACGGCGGAGGGGGTTGTCAAAGTTCCAGGTTGTCTTGCCCTTGCCGAAGAGGTCTGAGCCCCAGCCGACGATCTGGAAGTTTTGGCCTTCGTAGAGTCAGTATTGCACTGGAGGAGAGAGGACGGGCGAGAGGCGTACCACTGCAGACATGTTAGCTTCGAACTTCAAGTGAAACACATTTGGACGAACTTACTGCAAATGCCAGGGATGCGACATCATGTGCATGCTGTTGATGACAATCTGGGCGCCATTGTTGGGATCCTGCGAGATGAGGAGGCGCTGATCGGGCAGATCGCGCTCATGTCCCTGGGTGCTGTGCACGGGGTGGCCAGTTGTGTTGGCCGGCTTCGTGGCTTGCCAGAGAGTGGCTTCGTTCTGTAGCGGGGTGGCAAGAGTCTTCAGGGCGATGTCGTTAGCAAACTTGTGACAGACGCGGAGGGGAGATGTACCTGGTTGATGAAGGTCCTCCAAACCTTGCCGCTGTAGCCCGTCTTATACTTGAAGTAGTGGTAGTTGCCCTCACCAACATCGTAGGCGTCGGCAGGCCGCAGAGGCTTGGGAATGTCGAAGGGAATGTCGTGGCACTTGCCCCGCCACGGCTCCGCACCCCTACCACCAGGGATGATCCGCCTCGTGGTATCCCACGGGCTACCCAACGGAGCAACGGTCGCGTCGGTGTCGTCGTACGAAAGGACGGCCGTGGCCTCGAAGTCGATGTTGGCTAGACCCGTTTCGCCGTGGCCGTGCGTCTGGTGCATGTGGCCTGGGAGATGGAAGCAGTGAGCGGCGGCAGCAGCGCGCATGAGGTAGTTGCCGGCGGTTTGGTTGGCGTTGAGGATGATAGAGTATCGCTGGCCAGGATTCATGAACAGACGGGTGGTCGTGAGCGGCGCGATCTCGGTGCCGTCAATCTCGGTGATTTCAAGAGTATGGTTGTCGACGGTGAAGTAGTACGGGGCGTTGCTGCTGTGGCTGATGACGCGGAGCCTCACGCGGCTGTTACTCTTGACACGGGTCGAATAGAGCGAGCCTGCAGCGCAGGTGCCGAGGGCTCTGGATCCGTGGGCATGGCCCGAACCCTTCATGCCGGAGCTTCCATGGTCCATGCCCTTCATACCAGAGCTGCCGTGGTCCATCCCTTCCATCCCGTCGTGGTCCATCTTGGTGCTTTCCGAACAGTTGGAGACGTGCATGCCGTTGAAGATGAGGTTGTCTGGAGGCGGCTCCAGGCTGGGCATATCAGGGCTCCAAGGAGGGGCCGAGCCGAGGTAATCGGTAAGCAGCTGCGCATGTGGTCAGTATGGCGGCCTCAATTGACCTTAAAACACTCACCTCGTTGCCGTAACGGTGGTAGAGATCACCGATCATGAGAATCTTCTCATCGTCGACCTCGGGGACCTTCTCACTAGGGTCGTGGATGATCTGAACAAGTCAGTCTGCAGGTCCTCTAGAGGGTGAGCTAGGGTCTCACAAAAGGTCCGAACAGTCCATCGGTGTACTGGACCGCCAGATGCGAGTGGTACCAGAAGGTGCCCCGCTGGTTGGTTATGGTGAACTCGTAGGTGAAGCTCTCACCAGGCGGGATGCCACACTGGGAGATGCCGTGGACACCATCCATCCAAGTAGTGTTGCGCTGATCGATGCCGTGCCAATGAATAGTGGTGCTCTCGGTAGGCATCTGGTTGTTGACGACGACACGGATGGTATCGCCAGAGTTGGCCTCGATGAGCGGGCCGGGCGATTGACCATTGACGCGGATGACGGGCTTTTCATAGCCATCAGGCGAGGCAATGTCGCGCGTGATGTTAAAGACGAACTCGCGCAAGCTGGGCTCGCTCGAGATCTTGAAGCCCGTCTTGAGATTCAGCTCATCCTGTGGTGAGACAGGGGTAGCGGCGGGAACCTCGGAGGAGGTGGTGCTCGGCTCGGCCGACGTCATCGTTGTCGTCGTGATCACGACAGCCTCGGGAGCTGCGGTCGTGGCAGGAGCCATGTGCTCATCGCCGCCACCGTGGGCGTGGGCGCTGCCGCCATGCTGTTGCGGCTCAGAAGGGTGCTGCTGAGCCCTGAAGAACTGAAGGAAAATGAAGCTCGAAAGAATGATAATAGTGATGCCGCAGAGGATGGCCACTATCCGGAAGAGCCTCGGGCTCTTGGAGGGCTTGTCGCCGGCACCAATGCCCTCGAGGCTGTTCCGGCGCGGCGAGTCCAGTCCGTCGTTCTGCGAATCGAACGACGGGCGGCCGCCGGCGCCGAGCATGGGCTCATTCTCGCCACCCTCATTACGGGCGGAGCGTCGGTCCATGATGGGCGCGCGGAGGTGCAGGAAAAGAGAGAGAGAGAGGGAAAGTAGAGGAAACACGAATGTCACATGGAGTATGTACAGAGCCCCGGCCGCGATAGACAAAGAAGCAGAGGGAAGCAAAGGTCGCTTGGGAGGTGGTTGGAGATGGTTAGTAGGCAGACAGATAGATGCATGAGGAAGACCGGACCCTGGAGTTTCAGACATCTGGCTTAATGCGGGTCACGTGGGGGCGCTAACGGGGGAATGTAGGTAAATTCGACGTCGCGATGCGTGCGCAGCGCGTCTTTGGTGTTTTGAATAGATATTCTCGCCTCCATTTTCCCAATTGTTCTCTATTTGTCGATTTCTTTTCCTGGGAAACGATCGCGAGGTTCTCGGACGTAGTGCCGGTGACAGCCGTCCCAGATGAGACGACGGGACGGGAATTGAACACGCTAGATTCTTGGCTGACTCAGCTGGTCCAGCCCATTCCGGCAACGGTTCTTTACAGGGGACAGGACCCCTAAATCTGCCCTCAGCCCCCTCACCTGCCCCCATCATGATCATTTCCCACCGAGCACAGGTAGGTACTGAACATACCATGATCACATGCCTTGGTCTGAGAGTTGGAAGACAGCACGGCTCAAAGATTGTCGAGAATCTATCAACACACTTGGGTATCAACCTTTCATGTCCCGGCTGGCTGCTGGCTTCGTCGGGAAGCTCAAGCCTAGGTACTCAAACATCTCGCTCGCTCCCCTGAGATGACCAAGCCTCATGCTCATACATCAGCCCAACTCAGCGGAGCCGATCATTGTAGACATTAATGCTAGTAAGATATAGTTTTAACCGAAGAACACCACGCTAATGATTGCATGCCCTCCCGCCCCTCTTACCGCGCGGCGTGTGCCACCGTCGGCGCGTAGTACTCCAACGGAGTTCCGCCCGACACACCCTCTCCAGCGACAGCCTTGCCCTCGGCCGCCTGCTGCGCCGCCGATGGGTTGTACACAGACTCGCGCTGCTGCATCTGCGGCATCGGGGCCGGGTACATGTACGCCTGCGGGGGGTACGCCATGGACATGTGAGGATGCGCCGGGACCATCTGCCCTCCTTGCCCGGCTGGGATCACGTAGACAGCCCTCGCCTGGCGGTTGACCTGGTGCGTCTCGACGCAAGCGCGGACGAAGAGGACAAAGTTCAGGAGCCTATATGGCGCATGTCAGCAGGAGGATAACCATGCGAAGGCCGGGATGGGCCTTACATGGAGATGGCCAGGAATGCCAAGACGGCATAGAAGGCGCTCGCGGTGGGGAGGTTATCGGGGTAATAATAGTAGTACGAATAATTGTCATAGAGGGTGTCGTACTACGATATGGCGAGTTAGTAATTGCTTCATTAGGCTGTGTCAGGAGCCACGGGGGCCTGCAGGAGTCATGCCACGTGGGTATGGGAGCTGGAGTAGCTCCTGACACAGCTGGATTAGGGAATAAAGAACTCTGCGTTGACATACGACGGTAAAGGTAGCGAAGAAGCCCAGGCCAAGAGCAAGGTAAATCCAGAGGACGAGATGGATACCAACGTGGGCGCCCGGGTGGATGCCAACGCGACCGCCGCGGGCGCAAAGGGTGATGAACTCGGCCGCCTCCCAGAGAATGACGCAGCCCGTAGCAGGGATCAAGAAGATGACGGTGATCCAGATGGAGTAGAACGAGGTGAAGAGGAAGTAGAGGGACAGGCTGAGGACGATGATGGCGGAGACAATGTTGGCGCCACGAAGGACCATCTTGGCGATGTTCCAGGGGCGGTTGTAGAGTGCCTCCCGCGGCGAGCCCTTCCCGACGTGCTGCTGCGGCATCATCGTCTGATAGTAGATGGGTTGAGGTTGAGGTTGGACGTGGGTCGGGTCGACGTATGTCTGCTGTTGCTGGTGCTCGGCAGCCGCCGCAGGCGGGGGCGACGTCACCGGTTGTGATGTTTGTTGTTGGTCCATCTCGGCCCCTGCTACTGCGCTCGAATCGGTCGTTGGGTAAAGATGTCTGGAATCAGGAGGATGTCGTCGGACGGCGTATCGCGACGAAGTGACGAAGAGAATGGTATGTAACGAGAGGTCGAAGCCGCTGGACGGCGGTCGGAAGATGACGCGACAGAACGAAAAGATCGACGGTGAAGACGGCAAGACCACCCAAGTCCCTCGTGGGGGGCGGTCGTGATCTATTATTGAAAACATCCAGGCTGTGGCAGCAGTCAGACGGCAGGGGTAAAGGGGGGCGCGACCAGGGTCGCCCAGGTTGCCGTGAAAATTTACGCCCCGGACCAGTGTACCAACGGCGCACCTCGTGCCTGCATCCCTGCTTCGGCTGCATGCTCCGCCAACTCCGTCTCGCTAGATCGCCCTCGAAATGAAGGCTCTAGCCTCTCTCGGCGCCGGTGGCCGCAGGGCTGCGCTGCCAAGCAGTGCTAGGCACCCAACGGCACAGCAATCCCGTCCGGCGGGGTCACACCTCAATTCATACAAGTACAAAAGTCCCTGGACTCCTTGAAGCAAGGTCGGGCGAAGTCAAAGCAATTCTCGTACTTGTATTCTTAGGGGCGGAAGAGGGAGAGGAAACACGAACAGTCCTTCAACACGATGAGCCCAGTCCCTGTCGAGACCTCCAGTCCAAGCGATCCAATCTGAGGGCTCGCTCACTCTCCATCGACCAACGACTGCATCCATCTCAGTCGCTGTGCTCGGCCGCGGCCTGCGCCGCTGCTCGGTGCATGCGAGTCACAATGGCAGACTTGTTCACCGTCTCTCGAATGGCGATGAAGCCGTAGATGAGGGAGTAGACTTTGCGAACACAACATCAGCACCTGGACAGAAACAAACACGGAAGGGCCTTGACGTACCAACGGGAGAGAGCAGCACGAAGCCAAGGCAGTTTGCCACCACCGCCTCTCGCGATCCCGCCTCCTCTTCGTTCAGCCAGAAAAAGGCATCCGCCCCGGTGAGGACCTTGCCGATGGAAGCCCAACCGATGTAGAGGCCCGAGAAGAAGAGCAGGCCGAATATGTGGGCGCCCACAGGCTGCACGTCCTGTCAGCAAGTCGCATACACTGGGAAGTAAATCTGCATACCCAAGGCCGCTTGATGCTGTTGAGGAAGAAGATCTCAAAGAGCATAATGCCGGTCGTGATGGCGAAGAGGTTGATGTAGACGAACGCCTTGAACCATCCCTCGCCAAGGAGGTCCGTGACTGGGAACGAATGGTCAGTGTTGGTGCGGTCGAGGAGGCGGGGATGAACTCACAGGGCGTCTCGCTAGCATCGAAGAAGTCACCAACCGTAGGCGTCATCTGAAGTTCGACTTCCATGGCACGCATGGGGGAGTACAAGTAGGCCTGGCCAGACACGCCCGACGGCTGAGGCGAAGGGGGCTCCCCATCTTCGGCATCGTTGTGCGGCAGGGTCACAAACCAGTAAAGGATTGTGTTGACCGTGGCGAAGACGCAGGTGGTGAAGTAGAAGAGAGTAAAGTAGAACTGCTTTCGCAGGCTGGCCATGTTGGATGGGAGGGACATGCCTCGAAGGATCCGGTACTCCTAGCCAGACCGGTACTCTTCGATGTGGGGGAAGTAGAGGTGAGTGTACGTCCAAGCCTGCAGAGGTGTCAGTCTGGGGCCAGAAAGTGCCGGGCATGGAAGAAACGCACGAAAACGAGGGCGTGATATGACAGAACAAGGCCGAAGGTGATTGAATCGTACTGGAAAATGATTCTCCAGTCAGAGAAGTCAGACTTGGCCTCGACCTTGTAGTCGATGATCATGATGCCAACAGCAACGAGGTAGGCGAGGATGGATCCGCGAACCCAGCAGAGGGCCTTTTGGTCGAGCCATCGCCAAGGAGAATGGCATGCTCGGAGGAAGGCAGGCTGTCGAGGCACATTGGGTCAGCAGTGATATGGCAGCGGCTTGGACAGGGAGCGTACATGGTCATGTAGCTGTCCATGGGCAACGGGCAAACCAGGTTCGGCCTGCAGCAGCGGCGTTTCCAAGTCTGCCATGATTGGGGCCGAGCTCGAGCTCGAGGAATGATGTGCCGGACGATGTGCCGACGCGAAAGAGTGATGTGCCGGTGTCGAAGAATGATGTTTGAAGAAGCCCATGGAAAGAATTAATCCTTCAGAGGTCTCGTAAATGGTACTGGGTCATAGGTCGACGTTGGGGGTTGGGTGTGTTTGGGGCATGCAAAGGGACAACATGCGACGAGGTCATCGCGGGTTGAAAGTTGACTTGGGCGGAGTGCTCCATTTGACTGTCTTTCCATGTAGGTACCTGCCTAAGAATGTTCCTTCCTCATCATCGGTCCATGGCTCCTTCCAGCAGCGGTATCAAGTTGTTTCATTTCTCTTCTGAGATCGAGGGTGGTCAGGTGCTGTCGAGCCGATAACCGAGCCTTGACTTTGATGGCTTGGCGGCCCATGTCGGCCGATTTGATGAAGCCTCCTGTCATTTTCCTTCAAAAAGGTGCGAGGGACCCATCACACTTGCCGTTGTGGCTGCTGGGCAGATATCATGGTCTGGAGTGAAGAGGCTTGAGAGGCAACAGCCGTGGCACGTAGGAAGGCGCAACGGTGGAAGATGGCCCCACTAAAATTTGAGGTGGCCCGTGCACCAGCTCAGCGCTCCGTGTCGTGTCCAGACCTGAAGATGAAATGTCTCCAGAGTTACGAGCGACAGCGTCATCCGAACAAACGGCAATCCAACAACCACACACAATGTTGTCGTCAAGCCTCGGAAACCCGCGGCAGCTGGCTGCCCAGCTGCTCAACTTTGGTCTGATCCTCTCGACCGCCTTCATGGTGAGCGACCAGCTTCTGCCCTGCGCCGTTGAGGATACCTGCTAACGAGCCCCTCCAACAGATGTGGAAGGGCCTCTCCGTCATCTCCGACTCTCCCTCTCCGATTGTCGTCGTTCTCTCTGGCAGCATGGAGCCTGCCTTCCAGAGGGGAGACCTGCTCATGTCAGCAGCTCGATACACGCGCGATCCAGACCCGAGCTAAGACGAGATCACAGGCTTTGGAACCGAAACCTTTTGGCCGAGACCGACGTGGGCGAGGTCGTCGTCTACAACGTCAAGGGAAAGGACATCCCGGTATGTCCCTGCTTCACCCGCGAATTCCCGTCGCAGCCTGAATCTTTGCGATCGGTGAAGCTGACCCCGCCCTGCGCAGATTGTCCACCGCATCGTTAGGAAGCACGGCGTTGGCCCGGATGCCAAGATCCTCACCAAGGGCGACAACAACGCCGGCGACGATACCGAGCTGTTCGTTGGCACCCGACCTCGCTTCACCGCCTTTGCCAGACTTGATTGCTAATCCGGAGATTAGGTATGCGCGAGGCCAGGACTACCTCGAGAGAAAGGACATCATTGGCAGTGGTATGCATCCAGACCGCGTCGCAGATGACTCAAGTCCTCAGCTGACCTTTTCTTCACAGTTGCCGGTTTCATTCCGTTTGTCGGATACGTTACAATCCTCCTTTCCGAGCATCCGTGGTTGAAGACAGTCATGCTGGGTATAATGGGCCTGGTGGTTGTGCTGCAGCGTGAGTAGGCGCCCGGCTACACTCGCAGCCCAACCGGAGACACGCAATTGAAAGCGAAGACCGCCAGCTGGTCACATGTTCAAGTTCCAATCACAGCTGTCACCCGCCTGTGAACGTCGCCCGCTTCGTCTTCAGTGCTGTCGGGCGAGAGTGCAGTACCTAACGGCGGGCTCACGGCGCAATCGAGGGGCTGCACGCTGCACGGCCCGCTGAGTCCTCCCTGCTGCGTCGAAACCTCCGGCGGTGGGAGAGATGGACGACTTGCGTGCAGCCAGCGTGAAGGTTGCTTTTGCACCCCTTGGTGTGTGACGTCTAATTGGAGCCCGAAACCCCAGCGTGAGGCGAAAACCGTCTCCCCCTGTCGCCCCCAACCCCCAGCCATGCTTGCCATGTCACCCACACGCACACATCTTGATGCCCAGCCACCGGTGACGCTGTCCGACCACCCCAAGCACCCCTCCACTGGGAGGCCCGGCACTGCCTACGCACTAGATGCCCCGAGGCGCTCGATGATCCCTGTCACAGAAGCCAATCACATGTCGCCAGGACGCGGGCATCAGGCACCAGGCGGACTTGGTATAATACTCGCGACCTGCCCCGCGATGGACATCTGAATGTTTCCCTTTTTCGGTCCCCCCCCTTTCACCACAACATCCAGGGTCGCAAAGTTTCGCTTGGAGATCTCCCAGTCCGCTCGTTCAACAACCTCACTTCGAGATCTACCGCCCGGGCCCGCCCTGTCAATCTTTTGTTTGTGTGTCGACTCAACTCCCCAGTCACTCCTTTGACTTCCTCTCTCTCCCCCTCTCCTCTCGCCGCTCATTTCGTCGCTCTCTTCAAGTTCCTTCGAATTGCCGACCCGCAGCTGCTTTTCACCACCCGCTGCGTTGCCGTCATTCGCGTCCCTCTCCGAAACTAATATCCCTCCTCGTCGAAAGCCAGATACCAGACAACCACCACCGCTTTTACCCCGCCGCGGCCATGTTCAAGCGGTCGTTCAGGTCCAACCAGGACGCCGGGCGAGTGGACAAGGCCGGGCGGCTGACGAAGAAGAACGGATCGGTCCGGGATCCCCAGAAGCTGTCGAGACTGCAGCGGTCGCTCACGGAGCAGCAACAGCAGCAGCAACAATACCACGACCCTGGCGCGGCGCCCCCCGAGGCGCCGTCTGCCAGGAGCAAGAATAACCTCGCGCCCTCGCTCATCGTCACCCTGACCGTGGGCCGCGAGGGACGGCTGTTCGCCGCGCATGAGGACGTCCTGCGCCAGGCGCCCTTCTTCGAGGCTGCCTGCCGGGACCACCACTTCCGCGACGCCCAGAGCAAGAGAATCTCCCTCCCCGACGAAGAGCCCGAGGTCTTCTCGGCCGTCCTCGAGTACCTCTACAAGGGCGACTACTACCCGCGCCTCATGCACAACAGGCAGCGCAACTCTTGGGAGCTCGAGGACGCCCGCGGCGCCCTACCCACCCCGCGCTCGTCGCCGCACCCCGACAACAACACCACCACCACCCCCTACAGCGGCCGCGCCGCCGCGAGCCCAATGTCGGCCAAGACCACTATGCCCGGCACGCCCTCGGGCCTGCCGGACGCCACCGTCTTCGTGGCCGCGTGCGGGGAGCATATCCTCCGCGACACGGTCGTCTACTGCGCCGCGGAGCGGTACGGGCTCGAGGAGCTCAAGAGGCTCGCCCTGCGCAAGCAGGGTCTGCAGGCGGGCATCGACGTGGCCACGATCCTGCGCTCGGCCCAGTACGCCTACGCCCACACGCCCGACACGGACTCGCGCCTGCGCGCCCACTACCTCGCCCTGATCATCCGATGTCGCAAGACGTTCAAGAGGAGCGGGACCATGCAGGCCGAAATGGAAAGGGGCGGCAGCAAGCTCTACTTTGACCTGTTCGTCGCCATGTGCAACCACCTCGACGACGTCATCGACGTGGGCAACGCCCGCTCGCCGAGGACCGTCTGAAGGGGTACGGTTTGCCCGGAAAGCATGACGCGCGAGACGGGTCTCTTCCTGTCAAATGTTTTCTGCTTTTTCTTTTGTCCTGGTCGTTTGCCGGCGAAGCCAGACTGATAACACATGCACACATCCAGAGGGGCCTCGAAGAGGAACCAGCGGACGCCGGTTGATTTTCGGCGGGCGGGGCGTTTGGGAGCTGTGCCTTTGTTGATTTCCTCTTCCTTCTCTGCGCCTCCCTCGACAGATTGGACACTATTAACGCCATTCGGGGGACTTTCTGGAGTTTCCACTTCGCGTTCACATACACGAGGGTTGGCGGGCGTTCTTTTCCTGCAGGATTCGCGGCAGTTGGACGAGGGGGCCTCTAATGGCACAACCCGGACACGACAAAGCCCCTCCCATTCCCCGTTTCCTCCGCTCTGCTCTTTTTGCTTTTCCCGGCCTCGTGTGACTTGTTTTGGGTTTCTTACTCTTGCACAGCAAAACGTGCCCCGTCGTCTTCGAGCGAGGCCCAAATTCCGGTGCCGGTCTTTACCTGTCGGCAAGGGGGGGCGGGCCAGACTCTCGACGGTCAAAGGGGCGAAAGAACGAAGAATGAAATACCTGGCAGCCTGTTGTAGGTGCCTCTGCTGCCTCTCCGAAGGAAAGCGGACGAAAAAACAACAACACAAAACCACAAAAAAAAATCCAGGACTCAGATTGCTCCAACTGCTTTCTGTTCGGGCGTTCTACAACGCTTTGGGAAGGGAAACACGGTCACCAAACTCACCTCCTTGATTTTTACTGTTCGGTCTGAACTCTCACCTCCATGATTGCAAAGGCGTTCAAACGGATCGAGGCTGCGGGTTCTTCCCCTCTCTTACGCCAGTCACCCCGGACACTGTCCAGGCCCAGAGGAAATGGGCATCGAGTATCGCGAGAGAAATGTATGAAGCACCCTTCATTGGACTGTGGACATTTTCTTCGACACCGATGCCTTCCTTTTTGGGCTTCTCACTCATTTCCCCCCTCAGACTGCCGACAACATCTCCTTTGTTCTCGAGGGAAATTGGTAACGTGGGAATTCGGCCTGTATTTTGGTATCCCGCTTTTGCTTCTCACAGCAAGGCGGTCCCCCCGCCGTTCACCCCGCGGCGCGCAACCGGTCGCGCACGGGGGAGCAGGCGAGGGAGGATAATGATCTTGATGATGATTGAGCTGGAGGGTTGGGTCCCTAGCGGACTTTTGCCCGGCCAGCTCCGACCGGCTGGAAGCCCTCGTCAGGGCCAAGTAATGAGGAATTCGGTCGCCCAAACTGTCCATCTGCGTGACTTGCCCATTGTAATGCCATATCTCTCACCCTTTGTACCTGAGTACATACGCATCACGCCCACTTCACGTCGAGCCCGGAGAACTCAACCTTGAGCTCCTCCTTGGTGGTCTCGATGGGTCGTGCCGCAAAAGCGCTGACCTCGAGATCCCACTCGCCTGCTTCCTCGGCGTAGAACCAGCAGATCTCCCGCAAGGCGACCCGGTCAGCGCCGCCAGGGGGCAGGTAGTAGATCCAGATGCTGACGCCGTGCTCCGACTCATCGCGCTCGATGCGCAGGGAGATGGGCTCGGTGGTGGAGCCGACGGCAGCGAGGGGCGTGATGCTCCAGTCGGCGAAGCGGTCGCAGGCGACGGTGCTTAGCTGGGCGGTGCCGTTGTAGTACTCGAGACCCGTCTTGATCCACTTCTGGGGCGTCTTGTTGGCGGCGTCCCGTGGCCGTAGAGTGAGAATGAGTCCGGCCTGGTCGTACTGCTCGGTCCAGGTCGCGTTGAAGGTGATGCTGGCTCCGGTGAAGGATGACAGCGGCTTGACAGGTGTCTTGTGCGTGGGGACTAAGAGGCGTCAGGGAGGGGGGACGAAGGGGGTGATGCCAGGGAACTGACCATTGTAGACATCCCACTTGGGGTGCTTCTTCCAAACATCAGTGCCCGGGGCGGCGGAAAGACTGAAGGACGACATGATGAAATATCTGGAATTTAGGAGGAAAGACACGGGACTGGTAGTGATGGCTGTGATGGTTCGAAGTTGGAGAACATTACGATGTCACCTTTTATAGAAACCTAACCCCTCCGCTAATGTGCAGTCGGAGCTACTCCGCTGACATCAGTTACATCTCTAAACACGCAACACGATGGCGGCGCAAGACGCGCCGTTGGGCAGACCCCGCACCAGCTCGTCGTCAAGCCGGGTGGATTATCCGCCGATGGATGCAGATGTGCTGATGTTGTACGCCATTTGGGTCGCCCCGATCAGTAACAGCCAAGATTTGGCTCGGCTCAATCCCCTTTGCCGCGGGTCTGATGGTTCTGGCAGCACCGCGCGGAGCTTCTGCATCTGGCATGGTGCCAAATCCCGATTATGTCATCCGTCCAAAACTTCGCACTTAGCAGGGTTCGAACTCGCGTCCTGGATGTTGAGATTCCTTCGCGGAGGCGGACGAGCCCCACACGTGTGTCATCCAAAATTGAGCGTCGAGACGCCGCGACTTTCCTCTCGGCCACAAACCTCGTCCCCACCCCGCTATTCACTTTTTCGCAAACCGACCTCCGACCACACCCAGCTCTACTCTCCCTGCCCCCTACCTACTACCACCCTTTGCCTGCTCACTCATCACCATCAATTCGTGTGTCGCTCAATCCACTTACACGACGACACCTTCGCTCAGAGAGCTCGAGTGGCGAGCTGAGCGATTCTTACCACCTTTCCTGCCTCGGGAGTCTTTGACTCCACGGGAGCAGAGCAAATCGCCTGCCTGTTTGATTTCACTCGACATCCATCGCCTTTTTCAGATTACACGCATCTACACTTACACATCACCACCATGCCGCCCATCCAGCCAAGAAAGGGCATTGTCCGCCCCCGGCCTAGTGGCTTGCGGAACAGAGAGCAACAGATCCTGCAGGAGACGCAGGAACGCGACCGGGAGAAGAGAGCGGCCCAGGAGGCCGAAGCCGCGGCTCGCCGTCCCCGGGCACCCACCACCGCTCGTCCTTCGGGCCCGAGATGTCCGAACAAGAACTGCCCAAACCCAAAGGTCGTCGATGGCACCTGTCAGACGTGTGGTCGTGTTGCCGACGACAGCAATATCGTGGCCGAAATACAGTTCGGCGAGTCGTCGTCAGGCGCCGCCGTCGTTCACGGCAGCTACATCGGCGCCGACCAGGGCGGCACGCGGTCCCTGGGTCCCGGCTTCCGTCGCGGAGGAGGCTCCGACCAAAGAGAGAAGACACTCGCCGACGCGCGCATGACCATCCAGGGCATTGTTGCCGGCCTCAGCCTCAACAAGTCGTCCGCCCCTGACCAGAACGTCATCGACATGTCGCTACAGACTTTCAAGCTCGCCGCCGGCCTCAACTTCACCCAAGGCCGCAACCTGAGCGTCGTCTGCGCCGTCTGCGTCTACACCGCTTTCCGCACCCAGACTGACGATCCCAATGAGAAGCCAAAAGTCATGCTTCTCGACCTTGCCGACCTGGTGAAGGTCAATGTCTTCAAGCTTGGCCGTGCCTACAAGCGTCTCATCGAGCGTGTCCACCTTCCCCACGTCAACGCAATCTTCCCCGAGGACATCATCTTCCGCTTCGCCTGTAAGCTCGAGTTTGGCGCCGAGACGGAAAAGGTCGCCGAGGATGCCATCCGTCTCATCAAGTCCATGCGCAAGGACTGGATCATCATCGGCCGTCGCCCTTCGGGCATTTGCGGCGCCTGCCTGCTCATGGCCGCCCGCATGAACAACTTCCGCCGTACCGTCCGCGAGGTCGTCTACGTCGTCAAAGTCACCAGCCACACCATTCAGGAGCGTATGAAGGAATTCAACGAGACCGCCGCCAGCAAGATGAGCGTCGACGACTTCCTGTCGCCCGACTTTGTCGAGTCGGCCGTCACCTCTCACGACCCGCCGGCCTTTTACCGCAACACAGAAGAGTTCCGCCAGAAGTTGGAACAGCAGAGGAGAAACAAGAAGAAGCGAAAGCGTGCCGAAGGTGACGATGGCTCCCCGGACACCAACGACGACTCCTCCATTGCAGAAAGCCCACGGCCCAAACGTCAACAGCCCATCCCCGGAGGACCGGACCTCTCCTCGGTGCCCGACCTCTCGCAGCTGTATCGCCGCGATGACGAGGGCTACCTCATCCCGCCTGTGCCACCACGCGTCACGGACACCACAGATCCAGCCCTGCAAACAGCAGCAGACGCCGACTTTGAGGACCTGGTCAAGCAATTCGGCGACAAGGCCGATGCTGGCCCCGGGCAGCCAGCAACAGCGGGAGACGGGCGAGGTCGCGGACGCAAGAACCAGCCACGGCTCGACATTGACCAAGAATGGGAAGGCGACGAAGAAGATATAGAGGAGGATATTTCCGAAATCATGAACGACCCCGAGACGCTCGAGCACGCCAAGGCCTACGCCAACGCCGAGCAACGAGCCCGGCTTCACGCCCAATGGGCTCTCCAGAACGAGCCTTCCAAGGGCGTGTCGATGGACCCTACAGTAGGCGAGGACGAGTTCGCCGACGACCCCGAGGTGGCCAACGCGCTGCTCACGCCCGAGGAGGCCAAGCTCAAAGAGCTCCTCTGGGTCAACGAGAACAAGGACTGGCTTCGGCTTCAGCAGGAACGCATCTTTCAACAGAAGATGCTCGGCGACAAGCCCAAGCGTCCGCGCAAGGCGCGCAAGCCCAAGCTCGGCGAGGGCCAGACGTCGCCGGCCAGCACGCCCATCGAGGCGGCGCAGAACGTCATGAAGTACCACGGCATGTCCAAGCGTCTCAACTACGACGCCATCAGCAAGGTTTTCAACCGCGACGGCGGGGCCTCTGGCACCACGAGCGGGCAGACGAGCAAGGCCAATAGTGTTCTCGGCGATGCCTTCCGGGAGGCGGAGGTGGAAGAGGTCGAGGAGGAGGAAGAAGAAGAGGAAGAGGAGGAGGGAGGTGCCGATGGTGAGGGATACACAGACTACCTCGACGAGTATGACGAGTTTGGCATCGATGATGTGGAGGAAGAGTACGACAACGGTGGAGATGAGGACTATACAGACGATGTCGGACGAGATGTGGACCGATAGACGGCGTTTTACGGTTAGATACCCGGCTGTAAGAGTATTGGAAACAGCCCAACATGTGCTTTCTTTTATGTATCCCATGTTTCCCCCCGTCTATGTATGTGTCACACGCTTTTCTATCACTTTGTAAGCCGCTCCTGGAACCACCGCAGCGTCTGCACGCCCGCCTGCACCCTCATCCCCAGCCTGGCATCGAACAGGAATGGCTCCCACGCCACGACCATGTCGAGATGGCCCTGGGCTTCCTTGGCCTTGGCCGCCCTAAGCGCCCTCGTGGCATGAGCGTCAGCATCTGCTGCCGCGGGGGCGGAAGCCTCTGCCCACGCAAGAGCAGCGAGCTCATAATGCGCGTTGGGCAGGGCATAGTCGTCTCTGTTGCCGCCCTTGAGAAGGTTCCTAAACCCCGTTAGCAATGCCCTTACACTTTCTCCAAGAAAGGTGACTTACTTGTCATGGCAAAACACCTCATCGTCCAACACTGCCCTAGCATCCGCCACGCGGCCTTGGCACCGATACACAGCCGCCAGCGTAACACCCCGAACAGCTCTCTCATCCGCCGTCGCGCGCATGGCCTCAACAGCCGCGGCAGGCGCCGTACACCTCTCCCACGCCAGCCCAGCCTCCATCTTCTCCAGCTCCCCAGCCGCCATCCTCTTCGTCCCGCACCACAGCGCCGCCATCTCCAGCGCCGGCGACGGGCCCGCGGCATCCACCAGCGCAACGCCCAGCTCCTTCGCCCTCTCCTCCAGCTTCGCCACCTTGCGCTGTACAAAGACATCAAAAGGCAACTGCTTCGCCATAAACTTCTTCCGCCCCGCCACCGTCGGCGCCCGTCGAAGAAGTTCCTCCGCCCTCGCCTTGCGCTTCTTCACCTCCTCCTCTCCCATCTTGCCATGCACGGCATCGCGGTACCGCTCGAGCTCGGCACAGCCCGCGATGTAGTAGTACAGACAATGGCTCCAGTCGTTGAGCTCGAGGCAGCGCAGGAACGAGTCCCGCGTGAGGAGCCAGTCCTGCGCGAACATGGCGTCGAGGGCGAGCTCAAAGGCCGTGAGGGCCGCGACTTGGCGCATGCGCGGCTGCTCGCCGCGGGTGAGGGCCTCGATGGCCTCGGGGAGGCGACGCTCCTGGGCGAGGCCGCGGGCTTCTTCGAGGCGCCAGAGGCCCGAGGCCGGGTAGCGGGAGCGCATCTCCGCGAGGAGGTCGCGACACTTTTGGGCGGGGACGCCGACTGTCTCGCGCTCGGCGTCGGTCATGGCGAAGAGGTCGTCGTGCTCTGCGCCTTCGGCCAGCCGCGGGGGCAGGATGTCGGCGGTGCCGAGGATGCCGTTGTAGTAGCCCAGCAGGGCGAGACCGGAGACGGCACCGTTGACGTTGTGGAAGCGCGTGGCGTTCCAGAGCATGCGGATGCCGCGCTCGCGGTCGCCGCGGAAGCCGATGATGGACAGGAGGCGGGACATGGCGGGCGGGATCATGCTCAGGAGGAGGAGGAGGGTGCCGAAGCACATGTTGGATCCCGAGTAGATGTAGATGTCGAGAGGGTTCGTGAGGCGCGTGGGCTCGGGGCCGTCGGATTTGGGCTCCAGCTTGAGGTCTGCCAGCTTCTTCTCGGCGTCTTGCTGCGTTTTCTCCTGGGCAGGAGGGGTCAGCGGCGTCTGCGTCCCTGACTGCCCTGGCGTCTCCTTGGCATCGACAAACTCAGGATCGCTGTCCTCTGGCGTTCCGTCCTGCTGCTTCTCCTCCAGGTCATTGAACTCGTCATCATCAAACGTCCCCGGCATCGCCTCGTGAGGGGCCATCACGGTATGCGCGCCGTGGCCTAGCGCTCGCCTCTCAGTCTCGATAATGGCATCCAGCGTCAGGTACGCCTTGCGCAGGCGGTAGAAGCCCTTGATGCCCTCAGTCAAGCTCTCATGCAGCACCGAAACAACAGCCGACATAAGCTGACTCTGAGCGGCGACGAGGGAGTACTCGGTGCCGCTGTCATATACAGTGCTGTGCTTCTCACCACGGCGCTGTGCGGCCTTGAGCTCGTTCCACGCGCGCGTCTCGACGTCCGTCAGGCGCGCCGAGGCCTCGTTCATGACTTCCTTTTCGAACCCGAGCACGGCGCGCATGAAGGACGTGACGCCGAGCCCCAGCCCGTGGAAAACCGAGTCGTTGCCCTGCAGCGCCGCCACGGCGCCATCAATGTCGTCGTTCATCATGAGCCCCGCCGAAGCCAGGGCGTCGTCCATGTCCGACGTCTTTGGTGCGCTTCGGGCCTTCTTCTCAATGTCCTTGGGCGTCGGCGCCGCCGGGGTGGCCAGAGCCGAGGCCGCCGGGCGGAACCATGATGAGAGCCTGCTCATGGTTGTTTCGACACAGCAGGCCCGGTCTCAGATTGACGTGTCGTGAGCTGTCGAAGTCTGAACACTAGGCGGCGCGGTCAAAAGCAGATCCGCACAAAATGCTGATTCCGGGAGCTCGTGGGGCGACAGGCAGACACACGTGGGCGAGGGAAAGGCTCGGATTGACGGCTGAGCGTGCGTCGTCTCTCACCTCGGTGGCCTCCCGGGATGTTATGGTCCTCGCTGGAATGTGGGAGGAAATGGAGAAGAGAAATGACAATCGCGAGTCGGTAGCAAAATAAAAACCCGTACCTCGAAAGATACGGTGTCCGGGTTTGGTTCGAACAACGGACGGAATCCGCATCAACCGCTAATAAAAAACCCTCGCTGGCGGACCTCCTGGGGGATGGACCCGATCTTAAGTCCGCCCGTCCGCTTCCTCGCTTGCCTCCGCGGGTCATCATGCTGTCAGCCCGTCCCGTTGATCAAAGCAGGCAAAGAGGCACCGACACCAACACTCAGCCTCCGCCAGCCGCAGGCATGTGCTGCGAACAGAGATCCAGGTCCCTTGCCCCAAGATCGGAACCCTCCGAAAGACGGGAACCAAGCAACGCCCAGCCGCAACCGCCTCCCCCTCCCGAACGTCCATCGTGCAGTGCAGTGCCCCGGAGATCCAGCAGAAGCGCCGGACGCCCGGGCTCTGAGCCGCTCCACAGAGTCCACACTGACGACGACCACTGGCAGTCCGAGGTGCGATGACGACTCGGTTTCGGGTGCCCCTTACAGAATAAGCCGCAGGCCAGCTGTGCTAGCAGCCCGTAGTGGACAGGGGACATCCCGAACTATCCGAGCCTCACAGCCTCACAGGGCCGAGCCGCGAACGCGCAGTCGGGAATATGCACGTCGTATAAACTGCATCTAGGCAGCAATTGTCATCACATGCGACTCTCTGCCTCGTTGGTACATCTCTTTTGTTTTCTCTTCCCTGGACGTGACCTCGGCACCCATCTATTGTCATCAGTATTCCTCAGATCACCAATCCCGAAACGCCGTGCCAGATGTCATGCTAACCCCCCTTCGTATGTATGCAGAGGCCCCCGTGGCATTAAAAGTGTCAATGCATCGCATCCATGGCCCGCTTCATGGCGAGCGTTCTGTCCGTTGTACAGTGAAAACTTCACCTGATCATAACGCCGCATCGGCCGGGCCGCCTCATACGGCGGCCGCAGGCTCCTTCTTGGGCCTCCGCCCGAATAATGTGCCCTTGCGCCTTGGCTTCTCTTCGTTCTCCGTCACGTTGCCGTTTGTCGAGGCGCCTCCGCCGGCGGCGGCCTTCTCGCGCTCGGCCTGCGCCTTGTTGCGCCTGTCGCGCCGCTGCGACTCGATCGTATCCTGGCTCATGTGCCCGAACCCGTTGCGCCGCTTGAAGCACGCCTCGATGAGTCCGTTGGCGTCGATGAGCCGCCGCGGCATCGCCTGCACCACCGAGAACATCTCCATCGGGTCGGCAATGGCCTTGATCTCCGCCTCGCCAAGCTTGAAGATGGTCAGCGCGATGCGGAATAGTGTCTTGGAACCCTCGTAGAAGAACACGTCCCACACCCGCAGTGTCGTCTCCATCGGGAGGGTGCCGATAAAGCAGCTCATGAACCATGCCGTCATGCACAGCGTCACTGGCGGCAGCCGGTCGCCCGACTTTGTTGGTGTGTGCCGGAACCGCCTTGTTCGCACTTTCTTGGCCGATGCCGCTGTTGGAGGCCGCGGTGCGTTGGGGTCACCTTCCATGTCGTCGCCAATTTTGGCCCATACTGCCGGCATCGTCTCGCGAACCGCCGCCATGAGCACCCCCAGGTCCACCTTGGACCCTTCCAGATTCGTCTCATGCGTGCCCGGGAGGTACACGCGTGTGATGACGTTGAGGAGCCAGAACGCCTGCTCCTCCGTCTCGAGGAACAGCAGCAGGAGCCCCGCCAGGAAATTGAGGCTCTGGCAGTACCCGATGCGTGGGTTGTAGATGGCAAAGGCGCGCAGTACGCGGCGCAGCGAGCTGATCATGGCCGGCTCCCCGGACCCGTCGGGCGAGGCACTCCTGTCGCTACCGCCCCAACGGTCGGGCTCCGTGTTGGCCTCATTGCCGGGCCGGAACCGGTAGTTGTCGGGGAAGGTGCGGTGGAGGTCACGCTCAATGGCCTCAACATCGACATCCCGTGCCGTCTTGCGCAGCAGGTCGTTGTAGACCCCCGAGTGACGGCCCAAGATGAACGGTCCGCCGGCGTAGAAGAACCAAGCGGCTCCTCTCCAGTCCGGCGGGATACCCTTGCGGATGAACCGCTTGGTTTTGGCGCTTGGCGGCGGGAATCGGATCGGCTCGTCCGTCATGAGACCGTTCTCCTTTTGGAACGCGATCCACTTCTTACGGCGACGGTCCAGGTACTCCGAGTAGCCAGCATCCCAGGCATCGTACTGTTCCCTGGTGATGTATTGGTTGTGTTTCCGGAAGCCGTAGCGGTCCCGCGAGCCCGGGTCCTCTGGGTCCATGGTGACCGACGAGGGGGCCGTCGAAGAGGCTACCGAGGTCACGTTGCTAAATTGCCGCGGTGGCGGAGACGACTCCTGGAGGGACTTTGCCGAGTCTCGGCGGTCGTCCTCATCGCCCTTGACATCGTCGGGAAAGGTCGATGCCCGTAGCGGCGATGAGGGCTGGTCTGACCGGAACATCTCTGTCGATTCGCGGACGATGGGCTCTTGGCTGGGTACGGAGAGGTTGCCACCCTGTGTTGAGGGGGCGAGGGGTGGTAGCGGTCTCTCGAGCGCCTCGAGAATGCGTGTGTTCCTCTTGTTCATGGCGTTCTCTCTGCTGACGGAGAGTGGACCGTCAAAGTCCTCGGGACTTGAGTCGTCGTGGAAGCCCTTTTCGTACATTCCCATGACGTCTTCGATGCTGGGCTCGTCCGGGTTGACATAGACCGAATGCACGGAGCTGTCTCGCGTGACGACGCTGCTCCTCGCGGTAGTCCAGGTGCCTTGAGCACTGGACCACTGGGACCGATAACTCGAGCGAGACTCGTCGGCGCTGAGCCATGGAGCCATGTCCCGGGCGTAGCTGGATTCCATGCTGTCGATACGGCCGCCGGGAAGGGGAGGAGGCCGTACGAGGGGGGCGGCCGTCCTGGCGTGTCGCAGGCGTGAGGGGCCGAGGTCATAGGTGTCGGTACTGGGGTACATTGGAGCGGTGGAAAAGGTCGAGGCTGACCTCACGGACGAGGCGGCGCTCGACATACCCCGCGGCCGGGATGGCGGCAGCGGAGTGGCGTCGTCGAGAGGTTCGGGTGGTGGTGCGAAGGGCGAAGGAAAGAAGGTCTGGCGTGGTTTCGGTGACTCGATGACGGGTTGCTTCAGGCTCGGCTTCCTGGGGCGGGAGAAGTTCTGGCTCCGAGTCGTCTCGGAGGAGGCACGGGGTTCGGGCTCCGATGCCGGTGGTGTTATTGTGTAGGGGTAGTTGTCGTCGAGGAGTGCGGCCGCTGAAGGGTCGGACGTGCCTGAGGAAGAGGGTGTTCCAAAGGCATCTTGCGGGGTGTACGTCTGTTCGGTGGGTGATGGCACCAGGAGGGCGGCCTTTGACTTGTGGAAGGAGTAGTCCCAGCGGGGCGACATTGGGAGGGGAGGAAGCTGGGGGGGTGCGTCGTGTGATGTGTAGTAGCCGGGCTGCGGATGTGAGCGAGGGTCTTCGAAGGTGCCGGCGGGCAATGGCTGCTGGTAATGGTCGGGCTCGGCGTTTCGAGAAAGAAAGCGGTCGAATGGACGGAGGGGGAGGTCCTTTTCGTTATGATCATGGGAATAGGGCTGGCTGCCGCCAGTGGCCGACTGGAGTATTTTGTGCATATCGGTGTCGTCCTGCTGGCTGGCGTATTGGCCGTTGCTGTCGACAGAGTCACCTGCCATGGCCGCGAGGGTCATGACGAGGGACACTCAGGCGGTGTTATGGCGTCGGCGGAGGGAGGAGGGCGATTGAATGTTGGGTGGGCTTGAGCTGAACAGGGTCGTGATTGGAACGGACTGGTATGACGGCCAAGGCGTGATGGTGTGGTCAAGGATCGCTGGTGGTTGCTTTTTGCGTTCCTGGCGAGAGAGGGTCTCAGTCTCAGAAGTGAGTGTTGCAAAGGCAGCAGTGATCGTCGGCTCCATGCAATAGCCGAGTCGGGCTATGGGTCATGCAGCTCGGCGTGCAAACGGGTAAGACGCTCAAGCACAGGGTCATTGCGGCGCATGCAAAACAGCCATGGAAGGGGGTGCCGCCAGGGATTTTGTTCCTCCTTGTGTCGAGGTTTAAACAGTAGGTTGTGCAGAGAGGGGACGGTTTCTCGATGGTCCAAGGTCGTAGCTCGCTAGTGGATTTCGCGATTCAAAGTTTGGCTGGCCAGAGAGGACTTGACTGCGCGCAGGGGCAAGTGGGTTTGACGGGCCGAGGTAGCGCGATTGAAGAGGCGGGAAGAGGGACGAGGAGGGAAAAGAAATGCTCGATAATCGGACGAGCCGGAGAAGGGGCGTGTGGGCGAGATAGAAAAGGCGGGAGAAAAGCGGCTTGCCGAGCGGGCGTGTGTGCGTGCGGGCGGGCGACCTGTGCTGTGGTGAGAAAGTGGCAGGTGTGTGAAAGGTGAAAAGGAGGCCGGACGTCGAGTCGGGTCAAGTCGAGTCGGTCGGGGTCGGCCTGGGCCCGGACGGCGTGTGCGGTCTTGGTCTTGGTCTGGGTCGGTCCAGTGTCTGCTGAGTTGACGGGCGGAGGGGGTCCCGAGTGAGGTGAAGTGAGGTGAGGCAAGGGAGACTGAGAGTCTCTGGGCTTGTCTCGGGTTCGGTACTTTAGGCCGTGTGTGGCGTGACAAGTGAAGGAAGTACCAAGGGCTGGTGTGGTGTGTGTCGAGGCGTCGAGGTCGGCGTGCGGCGTCGGCGGCAGCGTCGAGCGACGGCAAACGCGACGGCCGTTGGGAGATTTGCAGAAACCTGGAATGAGAACAACAGACCGACAAGACAGACAAACGAAACCCGGAGAAGAGAGGAGGGGAATGGAATGAATGGACGGACGGGAGAAGGAAAGGCACGTTTGAGAAATGGGCGCGGGAAATGATGAGGGACTGGGGCTCGTAACGCTTTGTTCGCGGCAGCGGCCGGGGGGAGGGGAGGGAAGGAGCAGTGGACACTGGACGGGCACCTGCAGGCTGCAGAAGCGACCTGGGGACACTTTGGGCTTTGGACCCCCGGGGAGGGGAAGGACCCGCCAGGGACAGCACCCGACGTCCTGCGTCCAGTGGAAGGAACTAAGTCAGGCGGGCAGGCGCTATTCTCAGCATTGGCAGCATTGGCAGGCGATGCCTAGCAAAAATTTCGTGGCTGCCCTGCCTGTCCTGCCCTGTCGTCACAGTAGTGCAACTGCGAGTGGTGCTCGTCCCGCTGCCGGCTCCATCCCCCGCTGCACCTTCCATGTCAAATCTTCTTCTCCGCCCTGGCCCTGGCGCCTGCCTGCCCTGTCCGACATTCCCTGTCGCCAGCCATGGATGATGACTTTTGACGCAACATGGCATGGCCGCCCTGCTCCCTAGCCGGTCGCACCGAGTGCTACTCCAAACACTTCGAGCGGTCCAAGGCCTGTGTTCAGTGTTCACCTACCGGAACGCCGTCCGTCCGTCGACCATCATCCTCCTCCCGCGGCATGCGCACCCATTCTTCGCCCTGACTCGAGCAGCCAACCGCGGCATCTTCCCCGGCCGAGCCCTTGCAGCGGGCAGCAGCAGAAGCAGCAGCATCGAACTCTGTCTCTATGGCATCTCCCCAACTTCTCGCCAGCACCCCGGCTTCGCCCAATTCCCAACGGTCAATAGTCCCGTCCATCTGGCCCATCTCCGGCCTCCCGCCGCGCTGGGAATCATGCGACAGGAGCCCGGCAAGATTGGACTGCCTTGGCGAGCCCCTCAACCCTCCTCGGGAGCCATGCCAGGCCAGGGGGGAGCCTTGCCCGTGCCGTCGGGTCCCGAACCACACTTTGTCAACTCTTGGAATCTAACCCGGCGACTAGTCATAAAACCACCTGCTCGCCTCACCCTTTCCAGCACATCACGGGAGGGATGGGATGGGATGGGGTCAGGCCTGCCAAAGTCGGATGGAGTCTCCAATGTTTACCAGCACTCGACAGCCATGTCAACTTGTCAAGTCACTCATTCGTCATGGCGCCAATGTAGGGATGAACCGCAATCTTGATTTCCCCCTTCCTCCCAAGAGGGATAGCCGCTCTCAAATCTCCCAGCATCCCTCAGGCAGGGTCCGAATTGACAAGTTGGGCAGCGGATCGGTTCTGATATTCATCACACGACAGCACTCGCTCATCCGCGTCAAGGGACGACCAACAATCAATCTCATGGGATGCCTCCGGTCCGCTCCCTCCCGCTCGAAGACGCGCCATGTGCGCGCCCCTTGCAGACAATGGCTGGCCGTCTGTCTGCTTCGGGCTGGAAAGACCCGAATCATCTGCCTGTCAGTTGGTCAGTCGGTCAGCCAGAGCCAGCGACAGCTTGTGTCGTCGTCGTCGACGTCGTCTTTCCGAAGCACGGAGATTGCTTGCGGTCGTCCAATCGTGGGCGTCGAACCCCTTCCAAGAGGCGTCACGTTTCTTTTCCGAGGAACTCCTCCGCCCAGAGTCGCACTCCAGGAGGCCCTTCGCATCTGGGGAGAAAGAAGCCGGCCAGCCACGAGCATTCAACGGGCCACGAGTGCGAACAACAAGCAACATGGCCAAGCGACATGACAAACCAACAGGCGGATCGGGGGACTGAATCGCGACGAATTCCAACCTCCGGCCCTGGCGGACTTTCACGAGCTTCACTTCCAAATCAATCCGTTCCCTTCCCCTGGGCCGCCGATCTGAATGACTCGCTCCGACCTGGTGCCTTACATCATCCTCCCGCCAGCCACCCCTTTTTGGCTGGGTCCCAAGGCCCAAGGCCCCCTCAGTGTCACTGCTGGCTCGCCCCCCTTTTTTCCTCCCGCACCGCGCCGTCCGTGTGTGTGGCGATCGATCAGCTCCTCTCCTCGAGGCCACACCCTAACACCTTATGGACGAGGTCCGAGCTCCAAGCTTGCCGCAGGTGACGCAGCCAATCACGCCCGGCCAATTCGCTGATCGCTACGTTTCTCCCCCCAAGGACCAAAGGCTCAAAGCCCACCAGCCACACCACTCGTCCTCGGGGAAGGGCTGGGACTCTGAGGGGATGGGAGGACTGGGGGTGACTGGCTGCACCAAGCGGCACCATCGATGCGCCAGTCGGATCTCTCCGGCCACGCCTGCTGTACGGTACAGGACTTGGTACAGCACCCAACCCGCCAGCTTCAGCAAGGTCCAGGAGCTCTCGGTCTCTCCACGTCCTCTCTCTCTGCACACCCCACCACCCGCGCGACTCGGCCAGCAGGCGCCGCCTTTCTTCTCCCCCTCTCACCCTCCTCTCTGCTCTCTCTCTCTCTGTCCCCGTTCCCGTCTTCCGACCCAGAGTCCAGTTCTCCGAGTCCCCTCTGTCCGTCGCGACGTTGGCCCCTGGCCCCTTGTCTTCCGTCAGCACCAGCTCCCAGCCGGTTGGTCCTCGAGGTACCGCTTGTACCTCCCCCAACACTCACCACAGTCCAGTACCAAACATCTACACCTCGATGCAACGTGCTTCTCTCCCCTCTCACCGTCGCAGGCACGGTGTGATGATCATGGCAGAAACTGGTCCCAGCCAGTATCATTACGTAGACGGTCTAGCTCCCCCTCTCTCGCCGTACCGTCTCTCTCCTCCCCAGCTGGCCTGGATGGGGGGACTCGAGCACTCCCCCCTTCCCGCGTTACGTGCTGCGTGCTGTGTCCTCCGCTTCGTAGTTCCGTTGTAGTAGTGGTAGCTCCGGGCCAGGCCAGGCTGAGCTCCCCCAGTCCCCCCTCCTTGGGCCCCCCAGCAACAGCTTACCCAGCTCGCCCACCCTCCATTACCTTCCGCCTGCCCCCCAGCTTCAGGTCTTTCTGCCTCTACTCTCTTTCATCCCTCCTCAGCTTCCCCGACCTTCCAACCTTCCCATTGCGCCTCCAAACCACCATCCCACGCCCCCAGATCACATAGACAACATGTCCACCCGCAAGAGGAAGCAGGAGGAAGAGGAGGAGCTTGTCTCCCTCCCTGAAGACGACGACGGTGAGGAGGAAGAGGAGTAAGCACGATCCCTTTGCCTTGAACCGCCTTTTCCCCTGGCTTTCTCACCTGGCTCCGCGCTGCCTCGGGACATGTTCGTTGTCTTGACGGCACAGGAGCCTCTTTGCGATGACATGCGCTCGGCTCTGTCGCAAACTGCACCACACTCGATCAGCAGAGCTGACGTCCGCGACTTTAGGTACCAGGACACCGAGGATGAAGAAGCCAGCGGTGATGACGCCGAGGAAGAGGAGGAGGAAGAGGACGCCGAGGCAGCAGACGATGATGCCGAAGCCGAGCCCGCCAAAGGTAAGCACCGTCTCGCGACGCCCTGACTAGACCATGTCAACTCACCATCCTTCCGTAGCACCCCCCGCGAAGCGCCAAAAGACGGCCACCGAGCCGGCAGACGATGACGAGGAGGAGGCTGAAGGCGAAGATGATGCCGAGGAGGAAGAGGCTGAGGACGACGAAGAGGCCGATGAGCAGGCCGACGAAGCCGAGGACGATGAGCCGGCCAACGGCGTCGACCACAAAGCCGACGACGCTGTCAAGCCGGTCAAGGACGTGCCCGTCCCCGCCGGGACCGAGGCCAAGGCCGTCGCGGCCGGCGGCGAGGCTTGATCTGTGTGCGTGTGTTCGTGCGCGTTGTCAGTGTGGGAGGTTTCTATTGTGTGCGGCAGTCCCCTAGAAATTTATTCCGTCGAAACTTTGTCCCCTTTGCGTTGCGCCGCATCGTGACCTTGAGCCAATCAATCCCGGAGAGGGTTCATCCCCCCCGTCCCGTGCTAGCTTCTCGGATGCGCGCTTCCCTTTTGCGCTTCGCTGCACGACATGCATCGAGGGGCCGGTTTATTGGGCCCGCTTGGGGGCCGCATGGGGATGTGTGCAGCTACGGATGTCAAGGGCGCACACAGAACACCGCCAACGGACTCCTTGTACAGATTGAGTTTTTACACATTACTACGTATTAAGTAAAAGAGTATACAACGCTCTCTCAGTAAATGATCCCCTCCAGGGGGGGCAGAGGGCGTGGGGTGATTGCATCCAAAAGACTCTCTCACCGCACCAGCGTCCCGCGACGGCCCCTCTCCTCCTTCTTCCCATGGCCCGTAACCTTCATCCAGTCCTCCCACTCCTTGCTGATCTCCATGAGCACCGAGCCCATGACGCCCGCGCTGGCCATCAAGCCGTGGCCCTCCCCCTCGAGCACGCGCACCTCGCACCTCCGCATCGTCTTGCCGAGCCACTTCACGTTCTCCACCGGCACCCTCGTGTCCCTGCTGCCGTGGTGGATGACGACGGGCCGCGTGATGTCGACGTAGCGGAAGCCGATGGTGTGGCGCCGCTCGAGGCACACGAGCAGGTCGACGGCCGGGTTGGCCCCAGTCGTGGCGAGGTCCCAGATGGCGTGGGTGAGTCGCGTGTCGTATGTCATCTGCCTCTCTTTGTCGGCCATGGCGTCCGACGAGGCCGCGAGAGCCGGCGCGTCCGAGCCGATGCCGCCGCCGCCGGGGGACCGGATGCGGTCCATGTTCTCGGGGCGGCTTATGCCGAGGTCAAGGTCCGCTGCGTCCGGGTCCTTGCCGCCCTGGCCTGGCACGCCGATATTCTCCTTGTCGAGGCTCGGCGCGGCGTCTCGCCGCACGGCGGGAGTGTCCCGTCCTGCGGAGGGCGTGGCCGACTTGCGCTTGCGCCGCGGCGTCTTGGGCAGGGAGCTGGTAATGGAGCTGCTGGTTGCCGTCATGAATGAGCTGTTGGCGGCCTTGAGGAAGGGCGTGGGGAGAGCGCGGAGGATGCGCTGGGAGGTTGGGATGGCGTTTGTTGGCGGCAGGTTCTGCGACGTGCCGAAGACGTTCATCTGTGAGGGCGGGATCCAGGGCGCCAGGAGGTGAATTCGGCCGCGGATATGCTGCGGCATCCGTAGGGCTGTGGCCAGGGCGTAGATGGCGCCGGCGGAGTGAGCGAGGATGGAGAATTTGGTGATCTTTAGGGCCTGGCAGATGGCATACACATCGTCTGGAAAGGGGTTAGTTGGGTTCACTTGTCGTAGAGGAAATTACACTGCTACTTACCGGGCCAGGACAAGGGCGTGGCGGTGCCATCCGAGTACGACTCACTGTCGCCCACCCCGGGTCTATCTGGGGTGATCAGGCGCAGCTTAAGCGTCAGGGCGAGTTCGTCGTAAAAGGCCGTGATATACCTCGTCAGGCCCATGCCCACGCAGCAGAAGACAGCGGAGCCTTCCGAGTCGCCAACTTCAGAAAAGGAGATGACGCGGCCGGTCTGCGGGTGCTTGATCTTTTGTGAGAGGCGTGGCGAGCAGAGGTACGACTCGACGGCATCGTCGACCGAGTCGGCGCTCTGCGGCCGCTCGTAGCCAGTGGGCATGTTGGTTTCCGGTGAGGCGACCCTGCTGCGGCTGCCACCCTGGCCCTCCTCGGAGCGCGGGCTCAGCGGTGCAGAGAGGCGCTTGAGTCTGGAGCTGCTGCGCTTCAGGCGGATGGTGTCGCCAGCGTCAGGCGTCCCGCGGCCCGACGTCCGGTGGCGGTCAGAGCTGCGCTCGTCGCGCCGTCTCCCTTGGGACACCGCTGGGAATGGCGCACCGTCTTCCAGGTCGTCGTCTTCGTGCGGCGCGGGGCTGACCATGCCCATCTCGTGGGCGACGGTCTGATGATGGCCGTGGTAGCTTCTTGATGGTGTGTTGAGGGTGATGGATGATCTCGTCTCTGTTGCCATATGGTCGGCCGACCTTCTCGACGTCTCGGCCTCCTTTCCTTCGCGTACCTGCTGCCTGCTCCTCCGCTGGCTGGACCGAGAGGCGCTGGGCTCGTCACCCTCGATAATGATATCCTTGCTACCGTCGCTTTCACGCTTTGCCCTCGAGCTCCTCGCCGATGATCTCTTGGCGCTCTGTCCGGTCTTGCTGCGCAGTGAAGAATCTCTCTCGGGGATCGGGCGCGGGCTCGTGACGCTTTCCATGCTCCTCCTGTCGAGGATGGGATGTGCCGCCGTGGAGTCGTCCGACGCCAGACGGTCGTTGGCTTGGGTGACTGGGGGTTCCTCGCTGATAGGTGTCTCGGCGAGAAAGGGGTCAGGTCGCGGCGAGGCGAGGGCGGCTCGGTCGTCGACGGACAGGTTGCCGGTGCTGGAGCGCTTCTTCTCGTAGTCCTGCTCACGGAGCTGCTCCTTCGAGCTCATGTACATGAGGCCCTTGTGGTTCCTCAGCTGTTTCCGTCCCCAGCTGTCGCGCGAGCGGGAGCGGGAGCGGCTCGTGTCGGCGACGGAGGCGGGGGCGGTGCCGCGTTCTATTGAGAGGTTGCCGATGCTCTGGGCGTCATCACGGGAGCCGAGGGAGCCCTTTGAGGAGGGGCGCGAGGAGTTTCGGAGGATCGACTTGAAACCGCTCGAGGCTTCTCGGGGCGACTTGGGCGCGGTGAGGGGGGAGAAGCCCGAGGGGGGTTTCGCAGTTCGGATGACAGGGGCGCTGGCGGCGAGGTCGTCGAGGGATTGGGTCTCCTCGCGTAGGTCGTCGAGCGAGGGCTTGGAGAAGGCACCGTAGTCGACGCCGAAGCTGCCGGGGCTTGGGCTGCGTCGCGAGGGCGAGGGCGAGGCGGGGAGCGACAGGCTGGGGCTGTCAAAGTGTCGGCTGGCCGGTTTGGAGACAACGGAGAGACTGGTGATGAGGGATGAGATGACCTCTGGTGAGGCTGGTGTAGGGTCGGCGGCGGCGGCGCGATGGGAGCGTCGGCGGGAGGAAGAGTTGCTGTTGGAGTTGTTGCTGCCGCTACCGCTGGCGCCGGGTGTCTGGTAGTTGGGAGGAGGATTGTGTCGGTGCATTCGCTGCGGGATCGGGGGGACCGAGTTGATGTCGTCCATGGGGGGCGTCGGGCGGGCTGGGCGCGGCACGAGTGCCCTCGGGGAGCAGAAGCAATGTGTGTGGAAAGGGGGGATCGAGGGCGGCGGCCGAGAGCGTGAAACGGGGTTCAGCACCGCTTCTGCGGCAGGCCGAGCGGTATGAGCGCACACAAAGGGGGGTCGAGGTGGATGGGGGGGGCGGAGAGAGAGGGGAGGAAGAAGATGGTGTGGAAACACCGGGAGGATCTTGGAGGATGCAGGTGCAGGACGAGCGGGTGGTGGGCAAAGGTGGGCAAGGAGGTGGTGGATGTTCGAGGCGTGATGGTTTTCTCTCGAGAGCCAAGCAGGGACTCGGAGTGGACAACGGGAAGGGGAGGTGCGGCAGGAAGTGGACACTGAGCGGACGACTCGGGGGCGGCAGGTGCACACTTCAGTGGGCCTGGGCAGTGGGTAGCGGGCCTGGGGAGATCTGGGGCGGCCGAATTGGGCAAAGTCCACCTCTGTGCAGCGGGCACATGTACTGACGCCGGTGCTAGCGGTCGCTGCAGCCCAGATGCAGCCCGCTGATGAGGTACCCATGGACCTGTACTAGCGACCCGAACGCTGCACCAGAACGGGCACCTCCCGTCAGTGCACACAACCCTTTGTCCCGCGGACAGCCAAAGATCGGAGGTTGGCCCTGGCTAGCAGGTAAAAAAGGAGGGTCAGGAGGTGCAGTGCATTGCATCCGTCCGTGTCCGACCGCTGCCGTCAGGGTGGTCCCCCTAGCTACGATGTGGTGTATAAAAGGGGCAGAGTAATTAAGAGACGCGATATTGCAATGCATCCTGCCCGAGCGCGACAGGCGGTGCATCTGACACAAGATTTCAGGGAAACAAGAAGACCGTACAAGTACGAAATCCGCCGGTGTAGTGGCCGTATCGAGCCCAGAAGCCCGCCACTTTGGGCCCTGCCCGCTGCAACTCTTCGGACGGGACTGAATATGGGTGACGGTTTCAGGGGTCAACCTGATTCCGCCGGGGCCATGCGAGTGGACCGATGGGAAATGTTTCGTCGCCCTTCCCTGCCGTTATGCGACTTGCTTGTCGATTCTTCAAGTTGAAAAGATAAACTCTGTCTCATTCTCCTCTTCAACGCCCAACGTCCCGCCCAGAGATCAGGCGTCAGGTACGAACGGACGTGAGAAAAAAGAAGGTCCCAGAGACACGGTTGCAGCGGGTAATTTCCGCCATTGGCCAATCAATCTGCCCCGGCCCACCTCTGCTGCCACTGCACTCGGGCTGGCGCATCCATCGTCCATTTCCCGAGCCTTCACCTGGCCAATTTGGTCGTCATCAGACGACGAGGACATGTCGTATCGGCGGACGCGCGGTCGCCCGATGCTGTAGCACTGGACAGTCGCATTCGGCCTCGTCGATAGAACCCGAGATGCAAGATCCGCCATCTACCGCCGATTTGAGGGGATGAACCTCCAGATCGCACTTGCTTCTGCCGAGACACGGAACGAACATCTCGCTCATTGGCCGCTCAGCGAAGGACCTCACCGAGAGCACCGAGACCCCTGCTGCTCTCACCGAGCTGACATGCATCTCACCCGGCCGCCCAACGACGTCATTGCCTCGACTGGTTGTCTGCCACACTGCAAAGGAAAGCCACACCTCCTTGGCCAAGTTTCCCGCATCATGACGGTGAATCGACCATTTCATTGTCCTAAGGTTTTAAGGCCTAGACCGAGTGACTCCCATTTATAGCAAGCGTGTAGCTTCCTGCCTCCATCGCGAGCTCTTTCTGTCTCCATTACGATTTACGAACCTCTCACTTACAGCGAACCCCAACATCCCACGCAGCCATGGACCTCCTCTTATCACTCCCCATCGTCTCGTACTTCCTGGCCCCCTCCGTTACATCATGGTCAACCTCCCTTAACCTCCTCTTCTTCTACATGACATGGACCACTCTCGTTCTCTCCCACAGTCCGCTGCGCGTCGAGATCGTGGGCACCCTAGCCCTCAGGGTCCTCCTCTGGCTGGTCCCATCGCTCATCTTCCTCCTCTTTGACGGCCTCATCCCCACCATCGCCGAGTCCCTCAAGCAAGGAGGCGCCTCAGCCCTGCCGCCCACAGCCAACGGCCCCGTCATCCTACGCACCTTCGGTCTGGCCTTGTTCAACCTCGGCCTCTCCACCGGTGTCCAGGCCGCCATCAGCGTCCTCTGGACCTACGGCACCGGGGACACCCTCTTCAGGGCTTCCACCACACTGCCCTTCCCCTGGCAGGTCATTAAGCACATTAGCCTTCTCCTCCTCACCCGCGAGATCCTCACATACTATCTCCACGGCCGCCTGCTCCACGGCACGCGATCCCGTCCCGCCGCTCTTCACAAGCGCCACGCCCACAGCCGTCGGGCGCCTCCCTTTTCGCTACTCGTCTTCGCCGACCACCCGCTGCCTTTCCTCCTGCACCGTTTCGTGCCCGCCTTCCTGCCCGCGGCTATCCTCCGCCCACACCTGTTGACATACTTTGTCTTCATCGGCATCGTCACACTAGAAGAGACCATGGCCATGAGTGGCTACTCGACGGTACCCGGCATTGTCATGGGCGGTATTGCAAGGCGGACGGCAATCCACTACGCCGCTGGTGGCGACGGCAACTTTGGACCCTGGGGCGTGCTGGACTGGGCACATGGCACCTCTGTGGGCAAGGATGTCCTGGAGGATGTGAGGGACGAGGCAGAGAAGCACGCTGTGAAGGAGCGCAGTGAAAAGGCCGCCGTGAGCGGCTTCTCGGCCGTGCGGGAGGGGATCGAGGGGATCACGAGTGGCAAGGGCAAGGCCAAGGGCCGGAACACCCGAAGGTCGTCTTGAAGGAGTCGACGGGAGAGAATCAGTGGCACATAGATACCCCAGCTAGTCATGATATGCTTGTATTTCCGTCCGTGAGCACAAGATACAGTCTGTACAGCCGTGACCCCGTGACGCCGAATATCAAATTCCAATGGCAGACGCATGTAAACATGCCCGCCCTCCCAGAATAGCCCCGCGGAACTCCGGTTTCCCCATGTGTCGCTGCATGATGGCCAGCACCCTCGTCACCAGTCTTGATCGGCTCAGGCTGTGGCGGGCTGCTCGGCCGCGCTGGCCGCCGAAAAATCAGGCTTTCCCTGCGCATGCCGGGCAACATACGCCTTTGCATTCTTCTCAAACTCCTGGCGGTCGTTGCGGAACTCGTCCGCGATGCGCGTCTCGAGCGGGTCGTCGGGCTGCGGCTCGGCCAGCAGCTGGCGCACCGACTCGAGCACGGCGGCGAGCTTGGTGGCGGGCTTCCAGTTCTCGGGCTTGAGGATGGACAGGCAGATGTTGCCGTTGGCGTCGTTTGTGATGTTGGGGTGGTAGATGCGGGTGAGGAAGCGGACGCTGGGCGCCTTGAAGGGGTACGTCGTCGGCAGCGTGACGAGCACGGCGAACTTGCCGTCGGCGTAGGGCGTCGAGGCGGGGCCGGTCATGGTGACGAGCCAGGTGTGGATGTCGGATTCGCTCTTGAGGGCGACGGTGATGCCTGCGGGAGGGGACGAGGTGCACTCGACGAGCTCCTGCTGTTTGTCAGTCGTCTGCCTGCAAGGTGGGGAGAAGAGGAAGGCGGTTACCTTTGAGATGCGTTTGCTAGACGACATGGCTGTGGGTTTGGTCGGTGCGTGGTGGGAGAACTTGAAGGGAGTCGAGTTCGGTGTGTGGTGGCACGAGAGGTGTTGGTGTTGCAGACAGAGCTGGAGCTGGAGCTGGAGCTTTGGCGGGGTAGCATTCTGAGTACAGTATGGACACAGTGTCAGTGGTGGGGCGTTTCCGACCAACGTCACTGGCATCCACCCTTGATGCTGAACTTCTCCCTTCACAACCTCAACTCTCAACATCAGCAACGACACTGAACCAGAGAATATCCATCAATTCGAGTCTCCGCGCAGTATTAACACTGTACTGAAGCTATATAATAACGAAGCATGCCACCAGCGGTCCGTCAACACCCTCGCCAGTGAACCGATGACTCGACCCTGAAAGGCCGGCTCAATGGTGTCGCGGCACTGCTGGTTCCAACCAGAAGCTCAAAATCGCCCTGCTCCATCAGCCACCTATCCGCCGCCTCATCCCATACGCTCGTGGCGTACTTGACATCAATGCTGACATGGGCGACCCTGACCTCTCCCGCCGGTACAAACACCTTGGCGAACCCCTTGAGCTCCTTCAACGGCCGCAAGACCATCGACTCCGACACGCGCCGCACGTACGCCTGGCACACCTCGCTTCCGTCCACTGCCGATGTGTTCCTCACATCGACCGACACCTGCATCTGCTCCTCCAGCCCGCTGCTGCCAAAGCTCACCTCAAGATGCTCCAGCTCAAACGCCGCATACGAAAGCCCGTGTCCAAACGGCCACTGCACCGCTCGCCTCGTCTTCTCGTAGAACCTGTACCCCACGAAGACGCCCTCGGTGTAGCGGCACCGGCCCGCCTCGGATCGGAAGCTGAGAAAAGACGGCGTGTCCTCGATGTGCCTGGGCCACGACATGGGGAGCTTCCCCGACGGGCTCGTATTGCCAAGCAGCACATCGACAATACCGTGACCCGTCTCGTTGCCGCCGTACCACACCTGTAGCGCAGCGGGCACCTCGTCCCAGGGCAGGGAAACTGGGGTGCCGGACTGGATCACGACGACGGTGCTTGGGTTGGCGGCGCATACCCGTGATATCAGCTCCCCCTGTCGTCCTGGCAGGGCGTAGCTGGCCCTATCTGCGCCCTCGGACTCCCACTCCGGCCCTAGCCCGACGCAAAGGACGACTTGGTCAGACGTCCGGGCCAGCTTCACCGCCTGGTCCAGGTCGACCGACTCATCGCCGCATTTCGCGCAGCCTATGCGCACGCCACCTGCGCCGAAGACGGGGGCGCCGGCCTTATTCAGGTTCGAAACGGCGGCGCTGCCAAACTCGACGCGTAGCCGGTACGACTTGCCCGCCTCGAGGCGTTGGTAGCTGACTTCCTCAACGCTGCCGGAGCCGAAGAAGCTGTCACCTCTCGTCTGCTTGCTGGCGTTGTCGACAACGAGCTGGTCGTCCAGATATAGCTTCGCCGTCCCGGCCACCGTGAGGCCGAATGCGTACATGTCCGTCTGGTCGACCTCAAAAGCCGCCTCGATTGTGGCGTAGAGCACATTGTCGGGAGCTGCCGGGTTCGCGTAATCGTAGAGGACGATATTAGTATCGTCGAGATCGAACGAGTCCAGGGGTTGTCGGTCAGCTCCTCCCGGTGGTGTCCGGTAGATGTCCATCGAAAACCGGCCCCGCTCGCCTGTCTGGGCATTGCGCACCATATTCCCCAGGACGGGCAGCATGTTGTAGATCTTGCATGCCTCTGCCACTTGGACGTCGTGGCCCAGCTCCATCCTCAAAGCTTCCGGGATCGACACAGCGCGGTACGGCCTCAGCGACGCCGAACCACCGCCGCAGAAGAAGGGCTTTTGCAAGCTCGGGCCGATGACTGCGATCTGCTGAGGGTCAGTACCCGCAATGGGCTTATGAGCACAGCCCTCTTACCGATCTCGTCCTATTCAACGGCAGAACACTCTTCTCATTCTTCAGCAAAACAATGCTCTCCGCTGCCAAAGTCCGCAACGTCCTGCGGTCCTCCTCGGAGTCCAGGCTGGACTCGGGCCCTCCCTCTGGAATACCCGCACGTGAGCACCGCTCCACCAGCTTCAGCACCGACGCAGCTCTATCGTCAATATCCTCGCCGCGAATTTTTCCCACGCCAAGAGCCGCTGCGATCCTCTTGCCGCGCCACTCGCTCGGCCCCGGCATCTCGAGGTCCAGGCCGGCATTGAGCGCCTCGGTCGTCGAGTACGTCCCGAACCAGTCGCTCATGATGCAGCCGTCGTACTGCCACTCCCCACGTACAATGTCGCGAAGGATCTCCCCGTTCTCGCTCATGTGCGCCCCGTTGACCCTGTTATACGCCGTCATGAGAGCCCAGGGCCTGGCCATGCGTATCGCGATTTGGAACGGCAGAAGGTAGATCTCCCGCAGGGCCCTCGGGCTGATGAGGCAGTCGACCGCGGTCCTCTCGTGCTCCATGTCGTTGGCGACAAAGTGCTTCGGCGCGGCAGCGATGCCTCCGGCTTGGACGCTGTTGATCAAGTGGCCGGCCATGATGCCGCTCAGCACCGGGTCTTCCGAGAATGATTCAAAGGCGCGGCCGCCTAAGGGGCTCCTAGTTTCCCAGCGTCAATGCAGGCACGTACGAGATGAGGACAAGTGGAAGCCTTACCGATGACTGTTGATCGTCGGGCCGAGCCAGACATGGGCGCTCTTGGCGTGGCATTCTCGCGCAATCAGCTGGCCTGCCTCTTTCATGAGATTCGTGCTCCAGGTGGCCGCCAGTGCGCTGCCGCAGGGCAGGCAGGCCGCGGGGACGCTGTCGAAAAAATTTGTGCCCCGGACGCCGTTTGGTCCGTCGGACATGCGCAGCTTGGGGATGCCTAGCCTCTCGACTCCAGCAGTGTGCCAGAAGTCGACCCCTTCAGTGCGTCAGTCGTGTCCATGGATCTTCTGGAAGGTAGGGGCGAGACGAACCTGATAGAAGACCGATCTTCTCGGTCAGGGTCAGCTCTGATAGCAGCATCTCCGGCCTACGTATGGCTGCGCCAGCGTCTCCCATGGCTGCGGTAGGAACTGGGTCTGGCGAGTCTCTGCTCCTTGTAAGAATGAGAGATGTCTCAGAGGTCAAGGGCGGTCGTCGACGATAAGGCGGGAGACGACGAGGGAAGAAACTAAGATCACTGCCTGGATATGGCTGGGGAAGGCCACCCAAACTCGCCCGAGGACCATGCCGGACATCCTTGGACAATCCCTCGCCTCATCACTCGGATGCCCTTGGAATGGAGATTTGCAGCCGGTTCTCTGGGCTTGGAGAGAGGGAAGCCCGGTCTAGCCCACTTTCGCGGTGTGATGACCCCGGGGCAGCCCCATCAACTGGCCCCGATCGGAGCATATCGAGTCAGGGGATGCCTGCCGACTGGCTGGAGGTGGTGCTTGCCGACGCTCCCCGACTAGCTTGCCCCTATTTTCCCCATCATCGCCTTGCCGACGCTCCCCGACGCTCACCTTGCGCTACGAGACCCGAACACCCGGGACCTTTGAGGCCCAGTTCGCAGGGATCTTCGGTCCCCAAGTATGACCTGAATGGATTTTCACAACCCACGGGGAACCTGGGGGTTGCGCAACCCCACCGCCGTCCCTCCGCATCTACATGCTTTTCTATCGCCGCGGGCCTGGGCCGGAGGGACGTCAAGGGTATAAAGGCGTCCTCGCGCCCGCCGACAATGGCCTTCGAGCTCTCGTAGCTGCCAGACACTGAGCCGACAATCAAAGACCAACCCTCCTCCTGTCCAACGCAATGGCGAAATCGACGGACAACGCGGCCGGCCAGGCTCTCGCTGAGGTGCTGCCTCAGAACGACAAGGCGTGGTACCGCGTGCCCTACCTTCTGAAGCTCAACCTTCTCCTCATGATCCCCCTTATGTCATCTGCCGTCGCCGGCTTTGACGGTAAGTCTGCCCCCCCCCCCCCCCCCCCCCCCCTCCTCTCCTCTTTGCAAGCAGGCATGCTGACAGCCCTCCCCCTCAAGGATCCCTCATGAACGGTCTCCAGGCCCTCACCTCGTGGAAGGACGACTTTGGCCATCCCACTGGCCACACCCTCGGTTTCGTAAATGCTGCCCAGTCTTTCGGCTCCATCATCGCCCTCCCCATCTGCGGCACACTTTCAGACAAAATCGGCCGCAAGAAGACGCTCCTCCTCGGCGGCATCATCATCGTCATCGCCTCCGTCATCCAGGCAGCGGCCGTGAACTACCCCATGTTCGTCGCCTCCCGCGTCATCGTCGGCATCGGCGCCATCACAATCATCCAGCCAAGCCCCCTGCTCATCTCGGAACTCTGCTACCCCACCCACCGTGGCATCTACACCGCTCTCTTCTGGACCTTCTACTACTTTGGCGCCATCATCGCCGCCTGGAGCACGTACGGCCTGCAGAAGAACATGCCCGATAGCGTCTGGGCCTGGAGGGGCCCCTCGGTCTTGCAGGGAGGCTTGCCTGTCATGCAGCTGCTCTTTGTGAGTTGTTCCATCTTCTGCCCGTGTCCCTGAATGTTGCCTGACGTGTTATGCCTAGTGGTGGAAACTACCCGAGTCGCCGAGGTGGCTCATTGCGAACGACCGCAGCGAGGAAGCCAGAGCAATCCTTGCAAAGTTCCACACCGGCAACGACGTGCACCACCCCCTCGTCACGTTTGAGATGAACGAGATCACGAGAGCCATGGAAATTGACGACGCCGCGAAGAACGTCAAGTGGTCTGCCTTGGTCGCGACGCCCGGGAACCGGAGGAGGTTCCTCATCACCTGTCTCCTGGGTTTCTTCTCCCAGTGGGTTGTAAGTGTCTACCTACCTGAACAATCCCCTTCATGCCATCGGGCTGACAGGCTTCGCAGGGCAACAGCGTTGTATCCTTCTACCTCACCCTTGTCCTCGACTCCGTCGGCATCAAAAACCCCGACACCCAAACCCTCATCAACGGCCTCCTCCAGCTCTTCAACTTCATTGCCGCCATGATCGCCGCGGGACTGGTCGACCGACTCGGGAGGCGCACCCTCTACAACTGGTCCGGAATCGGCATGCTCTTCTCCTTCGTGGCCTGGACCATCTGTTCCGCCCGTTTCTCCATCCAGCCATCCGACGGCCTCGGCATCGCCGTGATCGTCTTCATCTTCGTCTTCTTCTTCCATTACGACATCGCATACACTCCCCTCGTCTTCGCCTATCCCACCGAGATCCTGCAGTACTCCATCAGGTCCAAGGGCCTCAGTGTCGAGCTCGGCATCGTCTACGGCTCCTTGGTCATCCTGTCCTTCGTGAACCCCATCGCTTTGGACGCCCTCGGCTGGCGCTGGTACATCCTCTTCTGCTGCATCACTGCCGTGTCGGTAGTGGCAAACTGGATCCTCCTGCCTGAGACCAAGGGCCGCTCGCTCGAGGAGATCAGTGAGCTCTTTGACCATGAGGATGTCTCCAACGCCGCGAGAGCATCGGCCAAGCTGGAGACTGGGGTTGAGCACTGCGCCGACGTCAGAGGTGATGAGAAAGTGGGGCTTTGAGGAAACTAGGTATTCGAGAAACCTGTAGGAACATATTCCAAAGCAAGGCAATTCTGATTCAGAGCTTGTTTGCCACTGAGCACTTGTGCTCACCCCTACGATGGCACATCGTATCTTCTCGCAGTGGCTTCAACTTTCGAGATCAATAAAGTCGTCTAATATCTGGGCGATTGGTTTAGTGGTATAACGTCTGCTTAGCATGCTGAAGGTCCCGCGTTCGATTCGCGGATTGTCCATTTTTGCCCTTCACGGCTCGAGGAGAGACGGGAAAGCTTTTAATTACATTTTTACTCCCGCACTCGAAGCCGAGACATAGCGACCATTGGGTGGACACAGTTCTTAGCCGCTGGGCCTGGTGGTTCAGAAGACGAGGGCGCTGTCGCTGCTGGGCACAGGCAAAAGGCGAGCTTCAAGGCCCGCAGAGAGCGCCTTCCGCCCTTTCAAACGGCCGCAACTCATGGCTACACTTCCCAGAATTCATTTCTTGCGCGGAGCTTCATGATTCCGGCCTCCCATCTTCTCCTACTAAGTCTGCATCGGACCCCAAAGTTTCTCCAGAATCGCGTGGCTGGCTCGCAAATTCGGAGACTCACCCATCCACAATTCCAGAATCTGCATGGCTCTCTTGACAGAAGCCTGCCATCCCCATGGCAGGGCGAAAGAATCGGCCTGAGCGGCAGCGAGGATGACCAAGGCAGCCCCAAAGGCGCACCGCACAGTGTACCAAGTTCCGTGGTGCCGATGGTGGTAGGTCACGTCGTTGATCAACTCGATGGAAGCCTCGAGACACGTGTAGGCCAGAGGCTCAACGTCTCTCCTATGATGCTGCAGGGCTGACTGCGGCGAGTGCACCATGAAGTAGACAAACGGCTGGTAGATCCATGTCCGGCACATGAGGAATCGGCTTCTGACGTGCAGGCCGAGCTCATTCGTGGACTCGGAGAGAAGGTCTCTGATTCGGAGGTCGTCGGGCAGAGTATCCATCCTGATGATGTGAGATGTATTGTCGAGCTGATGGCGGGAATCAACATACCATGCTTGCAGCCTCTGATTCAACTCATCCGCATGCCGCTGGTATACAGTGATGCTCGCCAGCCAGTCTGCCGGGGCCCGGTCGAAAAGCGTCCAGGCTACTTGCTTACACAGCCTTCGCATTGACGTCTCTGAAAGGTAGAAGAGCCAGCTCTTGATTTCCCGGGAATGCGTTTCTGGATGAGACTCGATATCCACCTTGGGCTTTGGGAAAGCGTGTGGGAATGCCAGGTCTTCCAATCCGGAGCTCCTGACGCGCAGTTCATTGGCTAGCTCGCTGCCACGGACCGGTAAGCATTTGGCCCTGGTGCCGAGGCGTCCCGTGGACTCACCATTCTGACTGCATGCACGACCAGTACAGCCTCTGGACCAAAGACCTCTCCGAGGCATCTCTGCCGCTGGAGGAAAATGGCCTGGCTTGGATGTGAAGTTTGAGCAGCATGCTTGCTTGGCTGAAGTGTAGCCATGCAGGTACAGGATGCAGGACAAACATCTCATACACCCCGCAGAAGAAGTGGCATTGAGCGACCAGAAGCGATGGTCCCTGGGTGCTCAGGGCAGACTTCCCACGCCGCATATGCTGCTCTGCTCTCGTTCTTGTCTCGCTTTTGTCGCAAGGCTCTGGCACGTCACTTGCGGATAAGCCTGCAGGTGTGTACGGTGCTGAAACCAGACCAAGGGCGCATGTGATACTCTGCATGAAAGTTGTCAGGTACCTGCGATCGGAGCGAGGGCATCAGCACCTACAACAAGTGCTGAAGCGGCGGTACTTTCGAATCCGCGCGAAGTACAGGTTGTGACCGCGTGCTCGTAGCTTTCTAGATCCAGGATCGGGTTCTTGGCGTGAACATTCAGAAGGAAAGATTCCACCGGGGTCCTGAGGTCTTGGAGAGGAAGAGAATGTACGCTGGAGGTCGTTTCCGGACTCTCATCTTGACCTACGTCTGCTGCTGCCGGAGCGCCTTCTACATCGTGCATGAGAGCAAGAGAGCGACCACAGATTCCAAGGTCAAGCGTGCCGAAGATGGGCCACTCCAGCAGCGACTCCACAATGGGGTATTTGGAAACATCCGGGAGATGATCCTGCGGAGGAGCAACAGTTTGCCGCTCTGTTCTGGCGAGTCTCGTCAGTGGCGGTGCTTCCGGATGCCAGCAGGCTGTGCATACCAGGGCAAAACTTACCTAGTAGCCAGCGTCTCGTCAAAGCGCTCTTCCATGCGTCTTTCCAGATTGTCCAGGCGATCTATGATGTGCAAGCTCGCAGAGTCGTAGCTAGGAACGTTAGGTTAGACCTGATCCTTTGAGCTTGTCGGAGCTCTCATACTTGGAGTAGTCAGTCCTCAGTTCTTCGTAGACACATGTGGCGCCGACCTTGAGGCAGAATCCGCACACCGGCCTCAGGTTGTCGCACTTGCTCTTGCGTGCACGGCAGACATTGCAGGCCGTGACGGAACGTCGTCTGGGGTACGAGCTTTCCGTCCTCTGGCGTTTCCGGGCCGGCGGCTCCGATGGGTCAGGCGCTTCCGTGGGCGGCATACCGTTCATGGCGGCATTCCGTCGGATTTAAAGCCCTTTGGTATCGAGCAGAATGATGGCAATGCCCGATCGACTGATGGTCAAGCACGTCGTGGTGAAGAAGAGAACGTTCAAGCTGGTCGACATCGGAGCCGAGAACCCTGCTAGTGGTCGGGATTTCTGATTACATAACACCCCGATTAGCGGCATCGGGTCGGGAGACCGGTTCCGAAGTCAGGGAGATTTTCATCCATGATTAGCTATAATGTTTGAGTAAAGGAGCTGTTTCTCTTGTGCTGAAAGTATCTTGAAGGGCATCCTCAGAAGGATGACGTGAAGGAGACTACCTCCGACGCTCTATCGCATGCAAATCCGAAGTCACGACCATCTATGCCTTCTTGGCATCAGCGATAATCTTCTCCGCCGCAATCTCCGCAATACCATAGACTGCTGTCTGAATGTGCGCCGAGACAAGCAGCGGGATGATACTGGCATCCACCACGCGCAGGTTGGACGTGCCGTACACCTTGAGGTCCTTGTCGACGACGCCGTTGTCCTTGCGGGGCAGCATGGAGCAGGTGCCGACGGGGTGGAAGATGCTCAGGGTGGTGTTCAGGGCAAAGTCGCGCCACTGGGCGTCGGTCTGGACGTTGTCGAGGCCGGGCTCGTACTCGCTGGTCCAGAAGGAGCGCATGGGCTCGGTGGTGGCGATCTTGCGGCAGTACTTGACGGTCTGGACGACGGCCTCGATGTCGTGCTCGTGGGAGAGGTAGTTGGGGTCGATGACGGGCTTGCCGGCCGGGTTGGCGGGGTTGACGTGGATGCTGCCGCGGCTCATGGGGTGCATAACGACGCCGATGAGGGTGAAGAAGCCCTGACCGAAAAGAGGCGACGTGGCCGCCGGGTAGCCCTTGACGCCGGTGTAGCCGTCAGAGAAGATGACCTCGAGCTGCGGGATGGTCGGGTCCGCGAGGAACTCGAGCTTCTTCTTGTCGACGGGGCTGGCGTCTTCGCCGGCGGCCTGCTTGGCGAGGGTGACGAGGTTGGTGTCGTCTCCGACGGCTTCCGGCCAGGTGGTGAAGGTGTAGGCACTGCCAGTGTAATCGTAGAGGGACTTCTCTCCCGCGTTCCAGAGTGCAAGCTCCTGGGCTGCGACCGTCGCATTGCTGCGGAGGATATCGAAGGAGCGGTACTCGGGCTTCAGCTGGTACGAGGCCATGATGCGGAGGTGGTCCTGGAGGTTCTCGCCGACGCCGGGAAGATCAATCAGCTGCTCGATGCCAGCAGCGGTGAGGACGGACTCCTGGCCGATGCCGGAGACTTCGAGCAGGTTGGGGCTTTGGACAGATCCAGCAGAGAGGATGACCTCGCGCTTGGCACGAATGACGGTGCCATCGGTCAGGGTCACGCCCGTCGCAACCTGGTCGTCGCCAACAGCCTCCAGGTTGACCTTGGCCACGGTGGTGTCGGCCATGATCTTAAGGTTGGCCTTGGCGATGGGAACGTAGGCGTTGGCGCTGTAGGAACGGTTGTAGATGGCAGGGTCAATGCTGCTGGGCTGGTACATGACGCCGAGAGGGTTGCCGCCCAGGGACTCGAGGTTGGTCTCGATGCCCAGGGCGTTCATGGTGGGGATCCAGCTCTCCTGGTGCTCGGGGATCTCGCGGTTGACAACGGCCTGGACGGGACCGCTGTCGCCAACACCCGCGGAGCCGTAGGTGGCGGTGTTCTTGCCGGTGAACGTCTCGGACTTCATCATGGCGGCGATCATGTTGTTCCAGTTCCATCCCTCGTTGCCGAGGGCCTCCCAGCTGTCGTACTCGGCGGCGGCGGCGCGGTCGTACGTCATCAGGTTCAGGGCCGAGCTGCCGCCGAGGACCTTGCCGCGGTTGATGTTGAAGACGCGGTTCTTGACGCCCTCCTGCGCGGTGGTGGTGAAGTTCCAGTCGTACTTTGTGCCCAGGGTGGCGCCCTTCATGCCGGGCACGTTGATTCTGGGCTCATCCCACACGGCGGACCCGGCCTCGATCAGCAGGATCTTGGAGCTGGGAAGGCCCTCGCTCAGACGGGCGGCAACGGCTACACCCGCAGTGCCACCGCCTACGACGATCTACCGAAGCAGGTCAGCATTGCCACATGGACGAGAGCTATCTCATTGTAGACATGGTGTATGTTGATGGGCGTTTCGAAGTTCCAGGATGAGATGAAGTCCGAGATGTGAGACGATGGGTCCTTACATAATCGTATGCGGTGCATGCTGACTGCGGAGCGCCGGAGACGGCTGCCACGAGGGCGGAGAGAACGAAACCCGAAGTGAGGAGCATCCTGGCAGCTGAAAGCAGGGGACGGGCTGGAACACGGAAGCAGGGGGAAAGAGAAGAAACGAGTGACAGGTCTCTGCTAGGTGCGGAGAATTATGAACGAGTGTCAGACGGACAGACTTGTCCCACGCGGGGGAGTGAGAGCAAAAAGAATGTGCCGCTTTTGGATGCCGACAGGAAGCTGTACCTGCATGAATCAGGGCAGAGGCGAGGAAGCCATGTGGTGGTGCAGGGAGTCCTCGCACCTTTTGTATGGGTGGTACACACCTGTCATACAGCGGGTATTATTGGGTGAACCATCAATCTAGGGAGCTGCATGCATGCAAAGAAGGGGGCCGCGTTCGCTTCCGCTGACAACTCGCTGACATGGGCAGCACGGCACTTCGGAGTGCTGGGCGGTACAGCACTCGTGGTTGCTGGAGGGAGATGGCCCGAGGGGAACCCTGTGGTCTTGTACCCTATCTCCCTAGTCCCGCAACGGTGGTGACATTGACAGGGGGAAGCTGGTAGGTGCAGAAACAGGGGCCCTGGCGCCGTAAAGTTGACCATCAAGCCTCGTGGAGATGCGGTGGAGCATCATGACTCGACCTCCTCCTGTCAACAGCAGGGAGATGAAGAAAAACCCGCCGATACACCCGGACCTTTAGCCGTTGGTGGCTGTTTTGGTGCCAACGGGGTTACACTCGGTTCCGCGCGGGTTGCCATCCGGCCTCGGTAGGCTGACAGGTGGCGCGAGATGGAACTTGATAGTTCTTTCAGCCGAGGGTTCATCCTTGGGAGGCCTAGAACTTGGAGGGAATTGTGGCTGTTCGCACAGGCACCTGCGGCCCGTCCCACGAAACGGGCCGGAGGCACAAAAATCAAGGCGAGTTGTTTTGGATTCTAAGGAGATGACCAGAGCAAGTTCTGGCCATGCACCCTCGGGCGACGATTTCAACCCGAAGAAAAGGGTATCAATAGCCGGGAATGGTGATCAGACTTTTTTCTTTGAACAACCCCGGTGCAGGGGCCGTTGAGAAGAGTTCCAGACCTGCTTGGCACGTGGTCTATCCACATAGAGTGATAGACAGGAGCGATGCTCGTCATGAAGAAGCGACAAGCGCGGAGCATGTCCCAAAGCTGTCACTTGTATCACCCACGGCACGGTTCCTACGCCCGCAAGCAACGTGGACTTTCCATGACCACCGCGCCGGTAGTAGTAAACCCCTGATAGAACTACCGGCGAGGTAACATGGTCGTCAATAGCCTCGGCTCGCGTACCAAGGGTTCGGAGGCCGGCTTGCCCGGAGACAACATATGCAGGGTCGCCAGAATTTCCTCCCTGCAGACAAAGACAGGCCTCTGCGACCAACACGAGGCATATATTCCGAGCCACACGAGCTGTCTTTACGGATGAGACGACAATCTCTCCTCTTCCGGGACAGAACCTGACTCGTCTCCCCTGTCAACGCCATGACTTTGGGGAAGCGAGGCGGAAGTATCCGTCCACAGAGCCCTCGGGCTCAACTCCGCCGACCCAGCCCCCGTGACGCCACCCGCAAGGAAACTTTTGTCAACTTGCTCAGGGGTCAACTGTCAGGTCAAAGAACCGGTCTCCGACGAAAGCCTAACAATGCATGCTGCATGCAGACGCCTGAAGAAACCCCCACACCCCATTCTCTTGACCAGGGCAGCACGAGCTTTCTGGGAATTTCCGCTACAGATGCTGCACGCACGAATGAGTTGCCTGTTGGAGGTTCCGATAGACTGATTGTCAGACATGCAGGGCGAGGAACGCATACATGGGGGCGCGGGGGTTAGGGGGGAGAGAGGAGAGAGAGGAGGGGCCCTAGATTGCCTGGATATTGCCTGCATATTAAACACCTCGCGTGCCTCGTTGTAGCAGACTTCTATGATCTGCATTATTAGATCCATTCCGTCGTCCCTCTTCTCCAGCATTCTGGCTGCGAATCCTGCGATACTCCCATCCCATCAGCCCACACGAGTCAACGCCATGGCTTCCCTTGCGCCCCCGAACCCGTTGCCGCCAGACGAGAACGTCAACCCGACTTTGCTGGGCATCTCGGGCACCCTCATCGGGTTCGTTGTCATCACGAGTGTCCTCCGCCTCTGGACCCGTTTCCGCCTTCGCAGCCTGGGATGGGACGACTACACCATGGCCGTCGTGGCGGTGCTCGCCGTCGCTCGGTTTGGCGTCCAGTGCGCCCAGGGCACCTACGGCAACGGCCGGCACAGGTGGTACCTCGAGAAAGAGGACTACATCACGAACAATATGCTCGGCTGGTTCGCGCAGATTCTCCTGTTTGCCAGCATCTGCCTGCTCAAGTGCTCCATCATGCTGCTGCTCCTCCGAATCAAGGACTCGAGAAAGCTCAAGATCACCCTCTACAGCATCATGGCCGGCCTCGTCGTCACCAACTTTGGTTGCATCATTATCCTCTTGGCCGAGTGCGACCCCGTCTCTGCCTACTGGACCGGTGTGGGCAAGTGCTGGCCCGCTAAGATCCGGATCTACTCTATTTATCTGACGATCTGTACGTTACTTGACTGCATCTACCCGGAGTGGGTGTCGATCAGCACTAACCAGACTTGTCTTGCAGCCTATTCGGTACTCACGGATCTGATGTGCTCGTTGCTCCCACTGGTCGTCGTCTGGAACGTGCGTATTCCGTTCAAGACCAAGGTGTCCGTCTGTGCCCTGATGGGTCTCGGCTTGATGTAAGTGCATTTCTACCCTGCACAAGAGATCCTCTACTGACGATAGGTAGTGCCACTGGATTTGGCATCGCCAGGGCTTCATCCCTTGGACTCGTCACCTCTGATCTGAGCTGTAAGTTAGCAGCCCCCTTTCTTGTCTTGGTCTTTACTTCGTCAGCCGTAGAACGCGTAACTAACCGCTCTGTTCACCCAGGGGTCTACGCCAGGACAGCCATCTACTCCAACGCGGAGCTGTACCTTGGTATTATCGCCGCGAATGCCGCGCTGTCACGCCAGATATTCGTCTTCTTCTTTGGCGAAAAGGAGCAAAAGACCAATCACTCGTCCTATGCGCAAAACTCGCAGCCCTCCCGCTCAGCGTACCTCAACAGCAGGTTGCGCGGGGACAACGCTGCGCGTCCCGAGACCTACATCCACACCGATCGCCGTCTATCAAATGCCAAGAGCGACAACAGTGACATTCCGCTGGAGCCGGGCATCCAGAAGAGGACGGACTTTTGGATCTCGGAGGAGGATGTGGATAATGATGGTCAGACGGGCGGGAGTGCCAAAAAGTTGTAGATAGTTGAAGAGGCATTCCGGTTTGCTGAATGGGCCGTTGTTGAACTCATGTTACCTCGATGTTACATGGAAGTTTACATCAGACGATTGGCTACGCCCTGCGTACCTTACCTAGTTCTGACCACCTCCAAGGTTGACATTGGGTTTTCCATGTCGCTTCATTGGTGCGTGCGCTTCGATCAAAAGGTCACCATCTAGATATCTTCCCGGAAAGGGGGGAATTTCGTGGTGGTTCATGGGCAATGCCGATGCAAGCAACAAATCGACCACTAGAGGTACTGTCAGTCCGTTGTCGAGCCTCAAGGTGCCCGGGCACTGTAAGGCACCCCGGGCCCACTTGCCGAGGCCCAACCCGGCTGCCCGGACACCGCCCCGATCAACGGCGTGCCCGCCCCACTGCTAACACGTTTACTGGCGTCGAGTCGGATCCATGACACCGTCGCGTGGATGCATGTGCTAAAGTTCAACTTCACCAGAACATCTTCAATCTACCAGACCGCCAGATCGGCAACCTTCGCCGACATGGGCTCGATATCAGCCAAAACACCGCCACATATCCTCCTGTATTTCATCCCAGGCAACCCGGGGCTCATCGGCTACTACACCGACTTTCTCGATGCTCTGAAACAACGACTCTCCTGGGCCGAAGGCCACATCACAGTCTACGGCCGCGATCTGGATGGCTTCAAAGATGATAGCCATGCGCCTTTCACACGGCAAAGTCCACCCTACAACGTCGAACACCAAGTCCGCTCCATCTACAGTCATCTTTCATCTCTCAGGCGAACGAAACAGGCGAATGGCCAACCGCAGAATCCCGCTGTGCCGTACGACCTCATCGTTCTCGCCGGACACTCGGTCGGATCTTACTTGGCCCTGGAAGTCTTTCACAGGCACCTTCTAGATCCATCTGCCGCGCCGCATCTCAACCTCCACGCGGGCATTCTCCTCTTCCCAACTGTTACCCACATTGGCGAATCGCCAGCCGGCAAGAGGCTTTCGCTGTTGGCGGCAACGCCCATCCTGCGTTCCATCTACCACCACTTGATTCGGGGGTTCCTCTACTTCTGGCCAGCATGGGTCTTGGCCATCGTTGTATCCAGAGTCATGAAGTTCTCTGCGAATGCGACTCGGGTCACTGTCAACTTCCTCAAGAGTCAAGATGGGGTGTGGCAGGCCCTGCACATGGGACAGGATGAGATGCGCGTTATCGGAGAGGAGTCCTGGGACAGCGCGTTGTGGGAGATGCCCACACAACCTTCGGGTCCATCTCACGCTCGAGCCAGTCCCAAGTTCTTCTTCTTGTTTGGCGAGAACGACCATTGGGTTTCGGATCACTTCAGGGCGAACTTCATCAGCGCCAGGGAGAAACACATTGAGAATGGCTGGGCGCATGTCGCGATCGACGACTCGGGCCTGCCTCATGCATTTTGTGTTCGGGAGAAGGACGGCATTGTCGTGGCGGAGCGAGCTGCTGGCTGGCTGAAGCAGATTTGGGAGTCCATATGACGGGTTGGGATAGCCTGAGTGAAGTCGTCGTTGCTAGGGGCCAGGTACAGGTACAATCGATGAGGACTTCAACGGTGCTCATGTTATCGTATCCCGAAAGATGACTCGAGTGAGCCGTTTGCAAGTGTGCAACGGGACTGCAAAGAGGTATCAACTTGTGCGGCAACATCAACATGCGGTTTCTAACTCGCCACGGAGTGCGTCCAATGTGTACACGTTGTGTCATTGAGTTCAGGCTTGCTATCGAATCCAGTACTACCAGGTCCTCCGCTGCCAAGCAGACAGATTCCAGCACTTGACGCCCGATCCATGATGCATTCCATCTAGAACAGCCAAGCGATGAACTTCCTGTAGAACCACCCAGCCTTGCTCTTTCCACGGATCTCCTCGCGAGCCTCCTTCCTGGCCAGGAAGGCCTCCTCCTCGCGGTCGATGATGTCCTTGCCAGTGAAGAAGTCGGCCTCGTGAGGCTTGACCTGCTTGCTCTTGGTGACGAACTTGTGGATGAAGATCATGGCCAGGTAGAGGGGGATGCCCAGGTAGCCGGTGATGAAGGTCTTGTACTTCTCCTTGCCAAAGTCGCCACCGACGAAGACCTCGAAGTTCTTGGTCAAGGCAATGATGATGCAAAGTCCCAGAGCGACGTACGATCCCCAGATACCCAGAGGCGCGGTGTAGGGCATAACCTCGTTGGGCATGTTCTGGGCCTTGCGGGCGCGGCACCACCAGATGTGGGTGACCAGCAGGGAGATCCAGGTGAGGAGACCGAAGATGGTCGTCAGGTTGTAGAAGTAGACGAAGACGACGCGCGAGTCATCCTTGACGTTCAGGAAGGCCAGGAGAGCAAAGACGGCGGAGGCGCCAAGGGCGTAGACGGGCACACCCCTCTTGTCGGTCTTCTTGAAGATAGCGGGAGCCGAGCCATCCGATGCGAGACCGTACAGAGTGCGGGACGCAATGTAGAGATCAGAGTTGGAGGCCGAGAAGACGAAGACGCAGATGCAGGCGTTGATGATGTGAGGCAGAATCTTCACCTGAGCCACCGTAGCAGCGACGACGAAGGGGGAGGCGGAAGCGCCGACAGTCTGCTTGTTGGCGAAGGCCAGGTCCGGAGAGTTGTAGGGGACGATCATTCCGAGAAGGAGGACGCAGAGGATGTAGAAGAACAGGATGCGGTAGAAGGTGAGTTTGACTGGGCGAAACGGGTCAGTCGACAAGGTCTAGAGGGAAAAAAAGAGGAAGAAGAAGCGATTTTCAGTGCAATACGTACTCGCTTTGGGGATGGTCTTGCGGGGGTTCTGGGCCTCGGCGACGGTCACACCCACGAGCTCAGTACCCAGGTAGGCAAAGGTGGCGTTGATCATGGTCGACCAGAAGCCCAGGAAGCGGCCCCAGTTGCCTGTGCCGGCAACTTCCTTGAACGCACTAGACGCGGTTGTCAGCCATGTGTCGTAAAGTAGAGGCACTCGCAGATTGGCACTTACCCAGGGTCTTTCCAGTATCGGAATCCCTTGGCCTCGCCATCGGGACCACCTCCGCAGGTGAGGACCAGGGCGAAGAGAATGACTCCGACGATGGTGATGACCTTGAAGGAGGAAAGCCAGAACTCGAACTCGCCGAAGAAGCGAATGCCGAAGTAGTTGATGCAGATGATGGCGACGAGGAAGATGGCGATGAAGACGCCGGGGTTGACATCTTCACGGTCGACCCAGAACTGGATGACCAGGGCGGCGGCAGTGAGCTGGTTCGGTGTGACGATGATGTACTTGAACCAGTAGGTCCAGCCGAGGGCGAAGCCGAGAGAAGGGTCGCAGAAGCGCGAGGCGTAGCCAGTGAATCCGGCAGACATGGGGAGCCAGGTAGCCATCTCGCCCAGGGCGCACATGACGAGGTAGACGATGAAACCGACGAGGAGGTAGGACAGGAAGAGCGAACCGGGACCAGCTGCGGCGAGAGCCTTGCCGGTGCCGACGATGAGGCCGGTGCCGATAGCACCACCGATGGCAATCATGGTGATGTGACGGGCCTTGAGACCTCTCTCGAGCGAGGTCTCGGGGGAAGTCTCGAGACCTCTGATGTGGAGGTCCTGCTTGGCGTCATAGTCGGCACCCCCGTGGGTGGGCGATGTCGACTTCTCAACGCCGTATCCCCCATCCTGAGGATGGGGTGAGTGCTTGATGTCCGTGCCAGTGTTCATCTTGCGAGTCGTCTTGGTGCGTGAGAGGGGGCCAGCGACTGAAGCGGTTCAAGCGAGACACAAGAGGTGCTTGGTGACGACGAGCTCCCGGGGGCGAGAGCAGATGGAATGCTTCTTATGGGCGGCACTGGGGGAGGCAGGACCCCGACGGCCTCGCGTGCGGGCTGCGGGCTGCGGGCACGACACCCACTGGACGGGCTGGAGGTTTCTGCCAAGACACGGCTCCGAGGGAAAAGATAAGCAATCCATCCTTTCGGGCAGTGTCCGAGTCAGGCGGGCAATGATGAGCAGGGTGAGAGGCATCGCAGGAGAAGAAGCTCGGGCGACGATTCGACGCCGAGGGTCGTACCGGCGGGGCGTACACGCGATCTGCAGGAGGAAGGTGGTACAAACTGGGAAGGTCAAAGTGTGGTTAGCTTCCAGAGGACCGCGGGCTAGCGGCGACTGAATGATGGCGGCTGGGGGAGTGCTGGGAGACCGGGCGCCAAGTATCGCGACCTGCCAAGACGGTGTTGTAACGCGGGGACGCCAGGTGCCCGGTACCTTGGCAAAAGCCAAGGGGTGTCAGGGATCAGCCAAGAAGGGAGAGGGGGGGTGGGCAGGGGTAATCTGGCTGCACCGCTGCAGCGTATCTGGGCCCATTCAAATCGCGGAGAGGAGGGCGAGAACGCCCGCGCGAACTGGGACTGGAGCATCGGCTGGGCCGTTGTTGGTTGGCAGGTCGGCAGGGTCGTGTCATTGCATCGCAGGGTGTGCTCGCAAGGGCTGATTCGGAGTTCCCAGGTGAGCAGTCGTCCCCTTCACTCAAGAGGAATTCAGACCAAACGTCATGAGGCAGTCTGGCGCAAACTTGAAGATCACGACGGTTAATCTGCCAGCCGCTGACGGTGCACCAGCTTCCTTCAAGTTAGCCCAAGCCAGCCCGTTAAATTCCAAGGCGGGGGTGGCGGGCGGGAGCAAGGCAGCCTGAACGCCAAAGGCGCACCAGGGATTCAAAAGTGCCGAACGACGAGACGAGGAACTTGAAGCTGGGCACGCCACGCCACGCCACGCGCCAACCGTAAGCCCCGGCCGAGGCATTTTATCAGCCCGGCTGTGCAGATGGGGGACGAACGAGATGTTCTACTAGCACATGGATGGTCAGGCCAAGAGGCCAAGAGTGCGGGAGAAGTGGCCAAGAAGGGCCAAGCTGGCCAAGGCCCATCTAAAAAGCTTGACCAAAAGCTTCGGCTGTGGGCCCCTGAGATCGAATCTGCCCCTCACCGATGAACGGCTTGGCCTGCGCCAGCAAGGCACTCCTTGTGTCAGGTTTTGACTGCCTCGAAAGCCTCTGGAGATGCCACCGGTGCCACAGAGGCAGACAGACACCCGAGACATATCGCAATCTGTGCATGCTGAGCACGCTGATGGTCACGGCCTGGGGAAGCTGGGCCATGCTCGTCCCCCCAAGCGGGGAAGCTGCGATGGGCCAGTCCAGGCCCCTCGTCCTCGAGCAGCTCAGCGAGCAGCCGGGGCCACACCGGGCTTCAGGTAAGATTGCGCTGACACCCTCTAGCATGCGACACAGAATCCACCTCTGGCAGGGATACGACTGGTTCTGGAAGCCGTCTGGGGGCGGCCTAGAAGCTGGTGAACCCGGGCCGTTGCTGATATCAATTGATACCCGTGGCTCCGCCACAATCCATCTGCGCTTGGAGATACCAACTTACCAAGTGGTTGCAAGCACGCCGGCATCAAGCCTATCCATGTCCGCCTATTGGCTAGCCGGGACACTCAATCACCTCATAGAAACATTGAGGTGTGGTGCCCGACAGGAAAACGGCCGGGGGGGAGAGGTTTCGGTGTGTCCGTTGAATCAACCCGTCAGGGCGCAAGGCGCAGGGCGCAGGGCGCCAACGCGACGCGACGAGGGAAACCCATTCGGGACGCAAATGTCACATGACAACGGCGCGGAATGTGTCGGCTTAGGAGGGCCTCACCTGATGCCTAAGGCATTACTTGTACTCTTGGCGATCCCCTCGCAGATCACCCCGGTAACGACCGAACAGATGCTCCGAGGTAGAGCAAGAAGCTTCAACGTTCGTTCGAGACGCGGGTTTCGCTCATCGCACTGACGGTCTCAATTGAGGGAAGTGAGGTGAGGGCATCCGCTTTTCTGGCAGCCTCCCGTCATCTGAAGTCCTGTCTCCACTGCCGACGGAGCTGCCAAGGATGCTTACATCATGGTTCTTGTACGCGGCCTCCGTGACATCCGTCGGTTGGAGGACATGACTGTCAACGACTTCAATTCGAATCACTCCCAATCCTGCAAAACGCGAGACCTTAATTTAAGGTTCTCCCCGATGATCTGCTCCGAGACAGCACTCCGACAGGCGGCAAAGCTGTTACGTGCGCCTTCCATTCCGACCTCCCGCCGCGTTCTCCGAGTCCGTCCCGAAGCTCCCGTGCTAGCTTTGCGCCACAACCTGAACCCAATCTTCATCCGACAACGCATCGGCAGTAACAGGCAATTCTCGACCAGATCCTGCCATTCCTCGATAGCTTCTACAGACAAAATGCCGCCAGCTACCAAAGATGTTCGAGACATCATCAACAGCGACTTGCTGGCTTCTGTTCGGAGCTTCTGGTTCTCCCACATCCCCGATCAAGATGCCGCCGTCCTGCCTGGGAGGGAGCACATGAAGCCCTGGTTCTTCGGGGACGAGCAGTTCGATAGCAGTTGCGTGTAGGTTCCCTTTGTCTCCTTATTTAGACACCGCGACATCCCGACTGACAAGCACGTTGCCATCAGCAAACACTTCGCCGAAGCCACGGAGGCCATCCGCTCCCTCAATCCCTCAGCAGACACCATTCTCGCGGCACTCGACGGCGCATCCCCGAATGACTGGCTAGCCGCAGTCCTCCTCCTCGACCAGGTCCCACGCAATTGCTATCGCGGCGCAGATGCCCACATCGTCTTCAACCTATTCGACCCCCTCGCCCGCGCCGTCACCCGGCGCGCCATCGCGCTCGGCATACCGACGTCCCCCGACATGAAATACTTCGGATGCCGCCGCATGTGGTTCTACCTCCCTCTCATGCACTCCGAAGAACTCGAGGCTCACGACCAGGCCGTCGCCGAATACAAACAAATGGGCGCCGACTTCAAGGCGCTGCTGGCGCAGCCATCGGCAGCGACCGGTGAGCAAGACCGCCGGTGCGGCGAGGTGCTCGCGGCGAATAGGGAAGCTGCCGAGAAGTTCCTTCAAACCAACCTCGAGTTCGAGGTGAAGCACCGGGACATCATTGCAAAGTTCGGTCGCTATCCCCATCGTAACGGGCCGCTCGGCAGGGACATGCGGCCCGAGGAGCGAGACTACCTCGATGGTGGTGGCGAGACCTTTGGCGCTGCGGTCTAATAGGGTTCGAGCAATCATTCCCACTGTTCTTCTTGTCGTGCCACTATCTATTTGGCCTCGGCAGTCCAGCGCTGAACGCACCCCTACACTATCGCATATCTTCCCATCTCCATCTCAGGCATACTTGGTGGCACATTACCTCGCGTTCATCGGTTCTTTCAACACGACTATGGAGAGGAGTTGATGCTCAAGGAGCATCGGCTACTATCCCCCACAAGGTCAGATTTCACGTCGTGCTTCAGTTCATGACGACTCATGGGCGAGCTCGACAGCTCGGCTCGCCGCCCGGCCAAAGTCCGACTCAATGTGCATGCCCAGATCAGCCTCCTCGAGCTGCCAGGCTCTGTCAGTAACTCCTTTCGCGAGAATCATGGACTCGAGTTAGCACTCACCAGCCGCAAGCCTTCTTCAGAGTTTGTCCCCTGCAGTCTGACGACAAGGGGCACACGGAGCGGGCCAAGTGACCTCGCAGTGCTGATGATGGATTCTGCTATCATGTCGCATCTGATGATGCCTGCGCAACACCTGCGTTAGCATGACGAGCCACCCCTCGAGGTTTGCCTGTGGTGTTCTCACCGCCATAGATGTTGACGAGGATAGCCTTAACTCTCTGGTCGCCAAGGATGATGCTGAATGCCTTTGTCATTGTATCGACCGTCGCCTGCCCCCCTGTGTCGAGGAAGTTGGCGCTCGCCCCGCCGTGGTGGGCAATGGCATCATTGGTTGCCATCGCGAGACCGGCACCGTTGACCACAGTCCCAATGTTCCCCGGCAGTTTGACGTAGACGAGGCTGTACTTCTCGGCTTCAAGTTCTTCAGGAACCTCGGCACCCGTGTCTCTTTGCGAGAAGAGCTCTTCTTGTCGCTTGCTGGCCGCGTCGTCCACTGTCAAGCGGCCACCAGAGCACCAGAGGCTGTCGTTGCTTCTGGATAATGACAACATGGACTGCAGCGAAATTGCGTCCTTTGCGAAGAACAGACCATACATCTTGTCGATCGTCCGCCTGAGCTCCTTCTTTTGCCCTCCGACTGCGCCCAGTTGGGTCGCAATTTTGGTGTGGGTGGCGTCGTCAACACCCTTGAGAGCAGAGAGGGGATAGATTTGACGCGTTGGCCCTCCTCTGGAGTCCTGACCAGCAGGCCGGTCAAGTTGCAAAATGGCTTGATATCTCTCACGGTCGACCTTGATGTCCAGTGACCAATCTTCCGCGTCCACTACTGCTTCTTCGACATAGGCGGGAGTTTCCTGGAGTTTGTGGTCCTGAAGGCTGGTGCTTGGAGTCGAAGCTGTGTTTCCCTCTACGGAAACACCGTCAAGGGCCTGGGAAGGTCGAGCTCCGCTGCGCATAGCCGATCCATGATGAGAGTCGAGGGTTTGTGGCTTCAGCCTACATCCAGGGCCTAGCGCAGATTAGACTTGATAGTTCCAAAGCCATGGTATGTGTTTCGTTACCAAACTCTGCCACAGCATCTTGGACCTCACTCGATGACCAGACGGGCCTGCCTCGGGGGACTTGGATGCCGGCCTAGGAGCTGGTCAGCTTGAAGTGGTGCCTCAGCGGAGGAGTCGACGCCAGCGTACATGACGGAAGAGCTCCTGAGTCTGGTATTCGTGCAAGCTGAGCCTGCGGATCTGTGTTGCAATTGCTAACCGTGCCTGGATTAATTGTGTGAGTCGGCTGTCGCCATCAGCGTTTCTTCCCACCAGGCAAGGGCTCACCAGACGGCATCGGCCGAGTCCCTGGGCAGAGACCAGCGTCCGAAACGGTGCGTTCATTGGTCCAGGCTCTGGGCCGAGCAGCGCTGGGAGTTAGGTCAACAATGCTCTTGAATGAGTATCCGACACTTCCAGGCGGAAGTCAATGATGCAGGAGTCCCGGCTATCCACAGCAGGAAGCGTCAACGGGCAGGGAGACCCAGGTCAATCGATCTTGAACGGACCTAAACCGGCAATACCATCCTCCCGCGCGGGAAATGCGGGATCGTTGGAGCTCAAGCGGCAATCTGCCCAGTGCCTCGGCTGCGGCCGGCACTATTCCCACCACTACACCCGAGCAAAAGCCGGCTGGGGAAACAACATTGATGGATGAAGGGGATGCCCTTGTCTGTTTGACTGGACCATCTATATTCAATCAGATCTATCGGCATGCGGGTACTTGCACGAACTTCTCACTGGCATCTGCCGGGGCCGCAGGTGGGACGCTTGATGGGCACTGCTTCCCTGCGGCTCAAGAACCATCGGACGATCTCGTATGATGCCACGATCTCGAATCTAGATATCGGTGGGGACACAAGGGTCATCTATCAGGGCAAGTACCAGACGCCTATCCTCGTCCCCTGCAGCAAGAAAACTGACTATTTCCCCAGGTTTCACGGGCCGCGCCGTAAGTCTCATCATGCATGCACCCCCGCGTGGCCCCGTTCCTCCTCCCGGGCCAGGGCTCCTCTGACACTTTGTTATGGCGCCATGCAGGCCACTGCCAATGCGAGAGATACCATAGCCTATGGCACCAAGGTGGTTGGAGGCGTGTCTCCCGGCAAAGGCGGGACAGAGCATCTCGGGCTACCGGTGCTAGATTCCGTACGAGAGGTGAGATGATGCCGCATACCAGTGTCAGGAGTTTTGAGTCTCAAGGATACGGACAGGCAATGGGGAAGCTCAAACCGCACGCCAGTGCTGTGTTTGTTCCGGCATCGCATGCCGCCAAGGCCATCACGGAGGCCATTGAGGCTGAAGTTCCTCTGGTCGTCTCCGTGGCCGAGCATATCCCGGTACACGACATGTTGCGGGTGCAGGAGATTCTACGAACGCAGAGCAAAACACGGCTGGTTGGACCCAACTGTCCCGGCATCATCGTCCCGGACGAATGTAGGATTGGCATCATGCCTTACAAGCAGTTTACGCGGGGCGTCGTCGGTATCGTCTCCAAAAGCGGAACTCTCAGCTACGAGGCTGTAGGCGCAACGACCAGGGCAGGCTTGGGGCAGAGCCTGGTAGTTGGCATGGGCGGTGACTTGATGCCAGGCATGTGCAGCATCCATCAACTTCTTCGGGCCTGAACGGCTGGTTGCTGACATGTACCCAGGCACGAGTCTGCTGGACGGCCTTCGACTGTTCTTCCAACACGACAAAACGAAGGGCATACTCCTGATCGGCGAGATCGGAGGTGAGGCCGAGCTCCGCGCCGCAGAGGCGATCAAGGAGTACAGAAGGACGACGCCGAACCCAAAGCCGATCGTCGCGATGGTGGCTGGCTTGACCTCGCCCGTGGGACGGACTATGGGGCACGCAGGAGCTATACAAACCACCCACGATGTGCCGGCAGATGTGAAGGCTCGGGCGTTGGAGGAGGCTGGGGCAGTGCTTGTTCCTCATCCGGGCATGATGGGGTCAGTGATGGCATCTCTACTGAAGAACGAAGGACAATCATGATCGTGGGCGTCATGAATGCCCGAAGCAGAAACACGGAAGACGAGCAAGCTTGGAAAGTTTGGTGTTCCCCGTCGTTGTCGTCAAATGCAAGTCTTGGCGCAGCTGAAAACATCGTGTCCAAGTTTGTGCCCGCCCGCTTGTGTCCACAAGGATTCCTGGAGGCTCAAATGGAGCCCACCTGCTCGGTGAACTACCGAATCGGCTCCCTGTTCCCCGGAGGGACCCCTGCTTGTTCAGGTCACGAGGATGGACACCTGACTCGCCCAGCGGTGGACTCTACGTTACGAATCCCTTGCAACTGGGCGACGAAGCCTGAAGGCGCCACTGTTGTTGCGTCTTGACGGACAGGGGCTCTGCGATGCACTGAAAAAGGACCGAACGAGGCCCCTACCTCCCCCACCCTTTGGCTGGGCACAGTGGAGTGTCCCCCACGCACAACCCCTCTATCATCTAGTCCCTCCACGAGTACGAAGATGAGATGCTGACTTCAGTTTGTTTGCGGTCAGTCTGGACAAATTTCGGAGAAAACGAGGGGCCTGGGGACGACAGACTGTCGGTGAGCGTCTTGATTGTTGTTTTTCGCCGATGTTTCTCGTAGGATAACAACGGTGGGTGACAGTGTACATGCCCATCTCAGCTTGTGGTATGGCCCTCTCCAAGAAACTCGGGGACATCGGCGACCGAGGTGCTCGGCGATACAGAGCCGTGGCCATGCAGTGCCAGCCAAGCAAGAAGCAAGCCTTGTGAACGAAGACGCGGATGGACCGGGAGCGGCGCAGATTGTTGGAGGTCCGGAGTGCAACCACAGGTGGTGGGCCTTCTGTTCACGTCCAACACCAACACCAAGCAGTGGGGAAGTCAGCAAGCCACCGGTTGACCAGTCAAACAGGAGGCCCGCTTGCTGTGGAATCACTGGCAGGAATCAACTTTAGGTCGGCGCCCCAAGCGGACAGGGATTTAAGCTTAACCACCCGTGTGTCCCCGCCAGATTTGAGAGAAAACACCGTGAAGCTGACGCGCCCGTTCAGTGATGGTCAGCGTGTCCGTCGTTCTTTCCACCCAGCTACTCGGTCGAAACCGGCGCGCTCACTCTTCTCTCTTCAGGTAGATCCGACATCACCCGCGCCGAGATTTGTTGGGTTACATGATCACCCCCGGTCTGAAGCGCCAGAAGCCACTCCGGCGTCTCGGCAGAGGCTTAACCACCCGGTTGACGCGCCCGTTCCAGGGGATGGCGTCAGGTATCGTTAGAACGCCCAGCGCTTCTAGAGACTGGTCTTCTTGGCGGGGTGGGTGGCCAGATTGCCACGGTGGGGGAGCTGTATCGGAAGCCTGAGCGCCACCCGCTACTGGAAAAGAGTGAGCGGGACTGCGGCGGGGCAACGAGGCGCCCGCTAGCCCGCTCGCCCCTGCCCCTCTACCAACGACATTGAGGGGGAAGTGTCGCAGCGGGCGCACTTGGCAGAAGCTTCGCACCAGGCGGCTCCCGTCGCTTCCATTTCCAATGTCGACGGTCGTTGCGCCTCGTGGGATATTGCCCGACGGATGTCGGTTTCGCAACCTCGCCTCGTCGGGTGCGCAGCAGGGGAAGAATCCGGATACTCTCGTCAAAAATCGGAGGCTACAACAGCAGGTGGCGTCAACATCAACCTGACCAGAAGTCGTGCGGGCTGGACGAACTTGAAGGGATGCTGACTCGACGCACACACACAGAGCACAACACGGCAGGGGGACACCGCAGGGCCTATCAGGAAAGCCCTTTTGCGATCAGGAGGCGTCGGACTTTCGCCGCTCGAAAGGTGCGGTCGATCGCCGCGTTCCCCGCCGTGCGTAACTGCCGCTGGGTGATTGTCCAGCTTCCCCTCGTCGAGTCCCTTCTCCATCACTGCCTGGGATACTAGGATACCTACTCCTCACTCCGACTTTGCGCAATCCCCCAGCGTGCGGGGAGGGGGCTTTGCGGGGCCTCCCCGTCCCCCTCAGTGTCTCCTGGGTATCATCGTCATTTCTGCACCTGGTGGATGGTGGCGCTCGGCGCCCCGTTGAGATGATGTATCTTCGGCCACGCCGGCGGGGTGATTATTTCTCGTCTTACCAAGCAGAGCAGTTTGAAGCGGTTTCTCTCGTGCCAAGCTGCAGTCTTTTCCTTTTCCCCCCTCCGTGTCCGCTCCACACCCTGCCCCCTCCCCTCAAAGAGGTTGCTCGAGACCCCAGGACGCCCCCGGCAGACTTGGGGGCATCGTACGGCGTCGACTCGCGAACCGCCCAATGGCGGAGGCACGGGACGCATCCTGTACGCGATGCCCACGTTTTTTTCTGGCGTTCCGTTCTGCCGGGCAGGCTGCAACTCGAACAGACCGACTGCCACTGGCTCGTGGTCGGAAGACAAGGCGGCCATGCGAATCCTCCTTCCTCATCGTACGACGTTGAACTGTAGGAGGGCAGCCCAGACGGGCGCTGCCGCGCCCAGCCCTCGAGGCGAGGCGGTCTTTGCAGGAGCCGCAGCCGCATCGGCATCCATGCAAGCCATGTTCTCTATTTTGTTTGCCTTCTGCATGTCCACCACCCCCGTATTCACCACAAAGCATGCACGCACGCACACACGCAGAAAAACGCAACACCCTCCGGCAGGGATGGACTCGGGGCGCTTAAACCTACTCAGCTCCCCGCTCCCTTGCCCCGGGTTCAGAGTCCAGACTCGATCCCCCGACTTGATGTCGCGACGCTCGCGCGCCAAGCCGTGGGAGGTGGTGAATTTGGTGGGGGGCAGCCCGCCGGACCCATTCGAGGTCATCATTCTAGAATCATTGGAGTGCTCCGATTCTGGCCCCCCCTTGCCCCCCGGCCGCACCCTTTAGCGCAGTTCCATTCCCCCTAGCGCAGGCCTTGTGGCCCGGCCCCACGGCAGACCGACTCAAGCATGTCAAGTTCCGGTCCGGTCCCCACCTCCTGCCCTGGCAAGCCTGGTGAACAGGCGGGAGTTGCAGGGACATGGTGAGTTGGAACCTCGTTGGTCTACGAGGTGGCATCGGACGGTGAACCAAGTCCGACCACCACCAGCCCCGTTGCCCCCTCAAGCCCCCGTCTTCGTCCCCGACATCCCCAGCAAAAGAGTGGCATCTCTCCCGCACCGACTCCACGCCCGTGGCCAACCTGAGGAGAGACCGTAGCCAATCCAGTTGCAGCTGCCCGGTAATCTTTCCGCCTTCCTCCTCGTCAAGGGGGTGCCCTCTTGGCCTTTGGGGCCCTCTCCTAGTCTCTCTCCCCCGTGCTTCCCCATTGGAGCCAGGGTCGTGTGTGTTTCGTCCGGAGCATCATGGAGAAAATGGACGCAGGGCGATCCCATCTGGCCTGGTCTCTGCCCTCTGCCCTCTGCCCTCTGCCCTCTGCCCTCCGCCCTCCCCCGCGCAACAAACCAAGAACATGGCCCCGGTGAATAACAACGGCCTTCTTTCCGCGCAGTCACCACACTTCGTCACTTCAATGGCCAACCTTCCTGCTACCTAGGTACTACAAAAGGACCTCCGGGGCCCCCCTCCTCCGCTGATCCCTCGCTCCTACCTCCTCTTCACGCCCGGCAAGCCCTGTCTTCACCTACCTGACCCGAGGTTACACAGCCTTTCGCGGTTTTTTTCTCACTCTTCCCTTCGAGATCCCTGAACAAGGAAGCCGACAGCGCAACATCTATTTTCTTTTCAGAAATCCTTACCCGGGCCCCCCCCATCACCGACCATGGCTGCTATTGACAGCAAGCCCGACTTGGAGAAGATCGAGACTTCTTCCGAGGAAAAGGGCAACAAGTCCGGCATCGATTATGAGCGTGCGCAGCTGCTCGCCAACCTCCCCGATCCGGACGCGGGCAAGTCCGAGGAAGAGAGGCGCATAATCGTAAGTCTTGTCACCCTGGCTGCTCTTACCCGTTACAGCAACCAGGAGGTTTTTGTACCGTGTGTCACTTACTGACCCCCTTCTTCTCATCAGGACAAGAAGCTCATGTGGAAAGTCGACCTGTGGCTCATCCCCTGGCTGTCACTGCTCTACCTGCTCTCCTTCCTCGACCGTACCAACATTGGCAATGCGCGCCTCGCAGGCCTGGAGAAGGACCTGAACATGGTGCCCAGCGACTACAACATGTCGCTCACCATCTTCTTCATCAGTTATGCCGTGGCTGAGCCCGTCACCAATGCCCTGCTGAAGCGCCTCACACCTCGCATTTTCTTCACTGGTATCATCCTTTCTTGGGGTATCGTAAGTGCAATCCCTTGGTGAACTTGTAGTCATGGTCCTCGTGCTAACGTATGAGACAGATTATGACTCTGATGGGTCTCGTGAAGAACAACGCTGGCCTGCTCGCCGCTCGTTGGTTCCTTGGTATTGCCGAGGCCGGTCTCTTCCCTGGTGTCAACTTCTACCTCAGCTGCTGGTACAAGGGTTCTGAGATTGGTGTTCGCTCTTCCATCTTCTTCTCCGCGGCCGCGCTGGCCGGCTCTTTCGGTGGTCTCCTGGCCGCCGCCATTGCTCGCATGCACGGCATCGGTGGAATGCCCGGCTGGGCTTGGATCTTCATCATCGAAGGTCTCGCGACAGTCATCGTCGGTTGCTTCTGCTGGTGGATGGTCTTTGACTGGCCCGAGACCGCCTCTTTCCTCTCCCCCGACGACCGCATTCGCGTCCAGCGCCGCCTCATCCTCGACCGCCAGGGAAAGACCGCCGAGGACTTTGACAAGCGCCACATCTTCGCCGCCCTCAAGGACTGGAAGACGTACGGATACATGGTCATCTACATGGGCTGCCTCGTGCCCCTGTACGCCTTCTCCCTCTTCCTTCCCACCATTCTCCGCGGCATGGGCTACACCGGTACCCAGGCTCAGCTCCTGTCGGTCCCTCCCTACGCCGTCGCCGCCGTCCTGACCGTCTCGGTGGGCTTCTTTGCCGATCACACTCGCATCCGTGGTCTGTGCAACATCGCCACCGTCCTGCTCGGCATCGTTGGCTTCACTATGCTGCTCGTGTCGTCCAACCCCAAGGTTCAGTATGCCGCTGTCTTCTTGGCTGCCGCCGGCATCTATCCCACCATTCCCAACACTCTCGCCTGGATCGTCAACAACACCGAGGGTTCTCTGAAGCGCGCCATCGTTCTGGGCATGGTCGTGGGATGGGGTAATCTGAACGGTGTGGTCTCGTCCAACATCTATCTCGAGAGGGAACGCCCTCGGTACCGGACTGGCCACGGCGTTGTCCTTGGCTACCAGGTGCTGTTCCTCCTGGGCGGATCCGTCTTCATGTTCTTCTCTCTGCGCAAGATGAACCGTGACCGCAAGGCCGGCAAGCTGGACGAGAAGTGGGCGGCGCTCTCGGATGAGCAGAAGTGGATCCAGGGTGACCTTCGCCCCGACTTTGTGTACACTATCTAGATGACGATTGTTTGTCCATTGTAGACCGGCTATGGTCTTGGGCGTTGGAAAAAAACAGCAGGGAATTGCTGCCTTCAGGATCAATGACACAATGTTACCATGAGATGTTCGCAATGACCGAGCACACTTGTTTCCGAATGAACGGCATGAGATGAACCAGTCGCTTGAATATTGACCATGGTATTGTTGGACCTGAGTTGGATTGTCCAAAGAGCCATTCGATCCGCTGTAGATCAGTATGATCTGTTTTCATACCAACCTTCAAAATTGACCTCCCTCCATTTCCCACGCAATTCCCATGTTCTTCCGCTCCTAACGTAGACCATGTAGCTCTCACACGCTTCCACCTCCAATGGACTCGAGGTGTGCCCAGATTACGTTCTCAACTCCCTGTTCCAAGCCAATCTTTTCCTGATGTCAGCCATATTCACAAGAAGCATCCAGACATGACAAATCTTACCGACTGGGGTGTGTCATGAGGTTGAACACGTGCTTCCTCAAAGACCCATCGGACACCATCCACAGAGGTCCCAGTCCCAGCACGCTCACAGAAAGCCTCCATTGCTTTCTTGAAGGGTCGCATGACCTTGCTGGAGAAGGTCATGGAAAGCTGCTCATTTCGAAGGGTGTATCGCACCGAGGGACCGCGGAAAGAGGGAGTGGCGATGCTCGGCGCTCCCGAAGGAAGTGTGGCGGGAGTGTTGTGGGGGGTTGGGTCGTCCGGCATACGTGGCGCGGGTGACACGGTGTCAGCCTCGGTTGCTTTGCGAGGAATCTCCGGGGACTTCTCAGTTTGAGTTCCGTGAGCACCTTCACCAGCCGCAGGGCCGAAGACGCTCTTGAAAGGGTTCGGATTAACCTCGTCGATGACTTCTTGCTTGACCCGAACTTCGGCTTCATCAGGCATCTCCTCAACCTTTGTCATCACGACATCTTCCATCTCGATTTCGTCGTCAGACATGCCGTCTGAAGAAGGATATCGTAACGTTTGCGCCTCCTCGGGCACTGACAAGTTGGGATCTCCTTGGATGGAGGGGGAGTCGTCAACGAAAAGACCGGGAGAGCTGGCCGAGAATTCAACTCCCTGAGAAGGTTGGCCTCCTGTCGGTGAGTAAAATTGCTCAGGCGTTCTGGGATCCATTGCGTGATTATTTAAGCTTGTAGATTGAAGTAGCTTGTTTCGAGGCAGGGTTCTTGTTCAGAATCCGAGTGGCGGATTTGTTCTTGGGGGTCTGTGGATAAGACTGATGACTGCAGGTGGTGAAGCTCTTGAAATTTCGAGGGTGGGGTTGGTTGAAGAGTTGAAATAGGGCTTGAATTTATAGTCCGGATTCTTGTAGAGAGTCAGGAAGGAAGTAGAGAAGAAAAGAGGAAGGAGGGGACTAGCTTCTGTTGTAAGAAAAACCACGGCTTCGCGCTAGTACCCAGGAGCACAACTTCAGGTGGAAGGAGCTGCGGCAATCCTTTGATTCAAATGCTAGATATTGAGTCTAGGTATGGTGTGACTTGTAATGTGTAACGCATCCAGTGAAGGGAAGAACGCTTCCTAAATAAGTCACAGTTTCCAGCTGTAATTAAGGATTATCTGAGGAATTTGCTCATCACCGCTTGTCTATTGTCATGCCTCGCTTTGAATCTACCAAGCAAGCCCATAATCTGGCTGGAGTACCTTTATGTAGCAAAACCACGCCATCAGTCGACCACCTTGACTAATCTAGTAATAGTTGTTCCATCGGCCAGGATGTCTGGCTTCTCTTCTAGCCTGTATCCAAACAATCGTGGGAGTAGCCGCGTCCAAATGTACCAGTAAAGAACAGCTATCACGAGTCTGTGAGGTCATGTTAGCTTTTGGTTGGTGGTCAGATGCTTCCAGATAAGTCTTACATGCTCACGCCAACAATTGCATAGGTGGCATAGAACAGCTCTCCCTGTTTTCGATGTGCAGGGGGAAAGAATGGAGCTGCAAGCAGACTCAGACTGAGCAGAATCTTGAGACCGACGGCAGGCAGCCACGCTTTGAACGGTCGTTTCAAGTCCGGACGCTTCAGCCTGAGCCAGATCAAACCAGCGGCCACGGCAAGCGCAAGAACTTGCCCTGGATACCCCTCAACCTCGAGGATGAAGGAGTAGGCCTCTTTTGACGGAGGCAATGTTATGACCAACAGAGAGGGAATGTAATGGACCAGTAGTCCACCAAGAGGCGAATGAAAGGGTTTCGTGGAAGACAAGATGCCAGAGAAGGGAAGAAATCCCTGTCTAGCTATCTCCTGTTTCACACGAGCCTGGACAGACGGTCAGACATGCGGAAACCGAGGGGAAAAGGTCACTCACCTGGGCAAATGCCACTACTAGTACGTTTCCCACGGCAGAAAGAGCGACCGCCAAGGGAAGGATTGTCCGGCCAATCTGCGCACCGAAAGTTCGTTCGAAGAACAATGCTGCAATCAACTCGCCACTGCTCTTGATCTCGTCGATGGGGACCACGATGAAGTAGGCGATGTTGATCAGCAGGTAGAGGCCGCAGGATGTCAGAAGAGCCGTGAATGTGACGCTTCGCAGTGTCTGCACGGGTCTCTTGACCTCGTTGAGCACCAGGTTGGCGTTGTCCAGGCCGGCGTAGGAGTAGAAGACTTTGAACAGAGACGTCGAGATTCCGCCCCAGTTCCAGTTTGAACCCTCCCATAGCTTGTCCCAGCTCAGGTTGGGTTGATGGGCCGGACGAATGTTGGATTCCGCCGTAAAGAGAACCACGTAAATTCCGGAGAATATCATGAAGACGATGATGGCAACCTTGATCCAGCCAAGGAGGTTCTGAAGGCGCAGCCCTGTGGCTGGGAAGACGCCGTGAATGACGACAACCCAAGTGAGCAACCCAACGGCCAGCGTCTTTCGGAGGGCGTCACTGGGGTCATCGATGTTGAGAGCAAATAGGACGTATTGGCTGAATATGATGCAATTGCTGGCGGTGAATCCCAGAAGCACAGCATATCTACAACACGCGAGTCAGCGAATCATCAGGCAGGCTCCTTCAGGAGTCATCCAACATGGTCAGGAAGCAGATGTAACTCATGAAGAAGCCATGAAAAGAAATGAGGGGCACGGGTTTGACGGTACACAGCAATAAGAGTGCTCGCGAGGAACCGCGGCCTCCGGTACGTGAATTCCAGGTAGACCTTGTCTCCGCCAGATCTTGGGAGCATGGATCCAAACTCGAGTGAAATCGCAAGCCCGCATGCTGCCACGACTGAGCCGATGATCCAAAGCGTCAGCGAAAGGCCCGCACTGCCAACAGTGCGGACGATGGATCCAGGCGTCGCGAAGATGCCGCTTCCAATGACTCGGGATATGACGATGATGTACGCGCTTTGCCAGCTCAGTGTGCGGCCGAGTGTCGAGGTCTCCGGCAAGACATCGTCCTCGATTGCCCTCGAGGGCTGGGCCGCCGCGGCGGAAGTTTCCACGTCATCTAGCGACGTCCTTGAGCTGAGAGATGCTGAGCTCGAGCTCGTCGAATTGGTATCTGAAGCGGACTCTGGATGCAGCAGCGGCTGCGTCTCCCCTAGTCTCGGTGAAGCCATGTTTGTGCAAGCTCGAATAGCACGGAGGAAATGGATCGGTGCCACCGAATTTGTGAATGGTTCTGCCGACGTGATGGGCGTGGAGGAAGGTTGGCCACCACTTCACCCTGGAGCGCGGCGCATATGCAGTCTGAAGGGCGTCCGGGCCGCGCATTTGATTGCAAATCGAGGAATGGCATTTGATGGCGTTCAATTGCGCGATGGGCATGCGCGACTGGTGTTTGGCCACCTGTGAGACATGATGTGACGCGCTTGGTGCGCACGCCATCGGGTCAGGGGGTGACGAAAATTGATAGTGATCGGACACCGGACCACGACGGGTGATGCATCCACAACCACCCGTTCCGCAGCGGCCGCCATGGCGAATGGTCGTCGTCTGAATCTTCGGCTCCGATGTACGGGGCGTAAAAGCGCAATCGACTGCCCGTTTAGTACATGCACATGTGCCTACCTTGCCTGCTTCCTTCTCCCATACCTAGGTATTGCGTGAATGCCCAGCCAGGCTGATCTGCCACCCGGCCAGACGAGGAGCAGCATGCGTGCGCGTAGATTGCCCCTGTGAGTCGCTCCTCATACCTAGGTTCTTCGTTGTGTTCGTTCCAACTAGATATCACGCTCTGTGGTGTTTGTCTTGCAACCTGTCTGGAACACTTCACATGGCCTTGTGTAAGTGCACGCCTCGATACCAGCATGTCAAGCGTGCATGTAGCCATCAGCTACCTGGAAGATACATATACGATCGCCACATCCGTGCTCATCATGTCATTCCCCCATATTTAGGCCCCTATTGTTAGTAATGACATCTATTTCCAATCATGAGGCCCAAGTTGTGACACCTTTACTCTCTTTCAGTTTCATTGGACATGATTATCAATCACGGAATCTCACTCGGAACAGTATGACGCTGCGTTCGTGTAGCCCGCGATGGCGTGCTCGCGGGGTCATCTGGGCATATCCTGGGGTCATGATATATAGAAGCACTGATTCAACCTCGTTCTGAAGCTGAAGTGATTCGCTGCGATAGTGTCACGTATCTTCTCAGTCCAAGCAATACTTCTCAAACCCATCACCCTCGCAGCAACAATGGCGGCCGCAGCCATCCAGCAGAGCCAACTACCACCAACATTCGGGCACCCTCTCGGGTTGGTAGCCGAGAGACTGCCTCAGAGTCCTCCTGGAGACTCCCATGATGTGACAGCAACCCTCAACTACCACAAGCCCAATGAAGACGGTTCACCCCCGCATCCTACATATGTCGACCGACCCGAGACGTACGAACGCCCAATTGAGGCGCACACGCTCAAGATTCGCGACATCTCCGGGAGAGAGTCCGAATACAGTCTGGATGGCAACGGGTTCCAGGTCCACCACCAAAGTGCAACGGAGAAGGAGTTCCTGGACGATGACCAGATCAAGTCATCTTACTATCCGGAGGTTGAACGTCTCCTGAAAGATGTGTAAGACTGAAGACAAGCGCATCCGAGATATCGGAGCATGGGCCGGCTAACAGCCTCTCAGGACGGGAGCCTCCCGCGTCTTCATCTTCGACCACACTATCCGTCGCCAGCCTCCTGGGAGTGAGTCTGCAGGCAGGACGCTCCGAGGGCCTGTCCAGCGAGTCCACATTGACCAGTCGTACACTGCATCCCTCTCACGAGTTCCCCACCACCTTCCGGATGAAGCAGAGAGACTGCTTCGAGGTCGAGTGCAGATCATCAACGTGTGGCGCCCGATCAAGACCATCCACCGGGATCCTCTTGCCGTCGCAGAAGCAAACTCAGTGCCAGACTCAGACCTCGTTCCAATTCCCCTGATTTACCCCAACCGCAGCGGCGAGACCTACGCAGTCAAGCACAACCCTGCTCACAGATGGGTCTACAAGAGAGGTCTCACCCCGGATGAGGTGCTTCTGATCAAGTGCTTCGACAGCAAGGTGGATGGAAGGGCGCGACGGGTGCCACACACTGCGTTTGCCGACCCCAGTGCGCCAGACGATGCCCCAGCCCGGGAAAGCATCGAGGTCAGATGTCTTGTCTTCCACGAGAATGATCGGGACTGAGGGGTTGGTGAGGCGAGTCGGAGGGGTGTTCGAGCAGGACGAGCCTTGACTGTCCCTGGAGCCTCCTGCTGGGGCGAGCCCTTTTGGTATGAATCAGGATAAACGTTGCTAAAGTTGACATTGACGTATCCCGTACATGACAATGTACCAACCTGGGGGATGAAATGTCATCATGATCATGTAGCATGGCTGAGGCCACAGCTCCGCAAGAATCCTCGTCCCTGCAGCCCGTCAGCAGACCATGCCGGGCCGGTAGAGGGGTCAAAAAGCTTAGCTTTGAAAAGGCAGCGACAGAGCTTATAAAGCGCCCGCAGATCCTGTAAAGACGATGACGGGGATGCTTGGGACGGGCGAATCCGCTGGGCTTGCATCGCTGCGGGCGCTGTATCGTGGGCGAGGAAGCTTCTCAAGCCTTTGCCAAGGAACACAAGATGCTACATTTGCTGTGTGAACGCCCGCACCGACGCAGGGGTACTCAATATCGGGACAATCGGGACCCAAATATACTGTGACAGTGAGGACGGGGAGGCGCGACCCGACTGTCTGACGGGCAGATCAGGGTAAGGGCCGGCACATCAATCGATCTTGCGGGCGCTCAGAAGCAGGGTCCCTTAAGCAGAAGTGTCTCGATGACATCTTAGCTTTGGAATCCGAGCCTCATCGACATCACGTCAAGGTTGAAGTCGACGTGGCTTTTGGAAGCGCAGCTCCTTGGAGATAGACGTGAGAAATGTCAGCGGGGGGTCCGGTTGACCCTGAAACCGAGCACCTGCCTCTGCTTGGCATCGCACCAAAGGGCCAGCGGTGCCGAAACTCCCTGATAAGCTGAAGGATGCCCTGGCAGGTGGATTGCTTCTGCGCGCTCGAGAGCAGTGCGATTCCGCGCCGAGAACTCTAAGCTCGAGCGGTTCATGATAGAGGCATTCGACTTCTTCAGCCTACTACCCTCGATATCAGCTATGTGCCACTTCGGACGAAGAGGTATCCTGGCGATATCAACAAGTATTGATCTGACCTCATGAAATCTCAAATTCCTCCAGGAATCGAAACAGTCGAGGTGTGATGAACATCGAGGAGACCTGGATCCGGGACGCCCAGGACGACGGCCTGTCAGGCGGACATGCAGGCTTGCTTGGCGACGTGGGTGGCCCTTTTGAATAGGAGAACTACACCATCTGCGAACTTTCGATCCTGTCGGGATGGCGTCTTCTTTGCCCTCCCCTCGAGGCTCATCCGGGGAATGTGTCGTTCGTTGGTGGTCGGGCGATCAGGGGACCCCTGGTGTGAGAGGAGTCTCCACTTTGTGCTATCTCGCCAAGGCTGAAGGCAGCCGAGGATCCGCTTCGCCGAGAGATAAGAGACCGGGTACTTATCGTCCAATCATAGAGTGACAGCTGCAAGCAGGAGGGAGTGAAGACTTTCAGTTGAATGGAAGTTCGAGGGAGAAGATGATGCTTCCAGAGATGACGAGCCGTTGACCGGAGGCGAGTCTGAATCAACCAAGCCTCACCGAAACGGTCAACAGCGTTGTCGAAGCAACCTTACTCCGAGACGATGACATGCTGCGGAGTTGACGCTTCAGGTCGTCGCTTCGGACGGTTCATGGGTGAGGGCCCTCGACCTCGTCCTCCTGTCGCCCATGCCTTTGGGTGATACCTAGGTAGGCAAAGATATCCTTCGCTGGCAGCTGTGTCAGCTTCGGACTCTTCCACAGTTCCCCGGCATTGCTTCCCAAGGCGAATGGGTCGGCGTCAAAGGCAGGCAGGTGGCATGATCCTGATGATGCAGACGATAAACGGCCAGGAGCTTCAACGACTGTCGTTGGCCAGGGACCTCTTATCAGCATCCCATTCAAGAGGCGTCCCACATGGCGCACTTGGCACATTGCCTGCTGCTTCCGCTCCGCGCAGGGCCGGGGGACTGGGTGTGGAGAGGGCGCGGCGTGGGGACTTGAAGCTTCACTCATCCTTCTCCGACGACCGCCACAACGACCACAATCACCACGAAGCCAAGCGCCGTTGACCTCACGCAGTTGACAAACATACACTCTAATCGAAGGGATTCCTAATCTTCAGACCGCCAATACACCCAACTACCGCACCAGCCCGACTAACATGCGTCCGGCAGAGTCTAGGTAGAGACATGGCCTTCTTGGCCTCCAGCCGCCCACGCCCGTGCTGCTTGGCAAAAGGCCCTTGCAACCTATCCATTGGCCGCCTGTTACCCTCAAGCTGCCTCCATCCACACAAGGCCTCCCTCATTGTCGAATTTGGGCGTCATCATACCCGCCAGTGTGATTCCCGTTTCGGGAGAGAGCCTGGCAACTGGCAATACACCCACCCCTGGCCTTGGGTTCGCATCCCACAGAATGCCCAGGCCCTTGCCCGAACCAAGAAGACAGCGGCCCACCCCAGAACCGCGGGTCAGCTATCGCATGCCCCTGCCCATGCCGATCGGTAGGCCTCGGGGTCAGATGTGAAAGATAGGAGCTCCGGTATTGGCTGTGTCGCCTTGTCGCGGTGTTGGAGGAGCGCTCAAGTCATCGATTCGGCTGTATCACTCCCGTTGCCGTGCCCTGCCTCCTCCCCATGTATTATTTATCATGTCCGCCCCCCGGCAGTCTTCTCGCCGATACCCCCTTCTTCTCTCATCCCTCTCATCACCCGCAACTCGACATTGGCCCCAGCTGGCCCAGCTCTGCTTCGACCTTAGACACCCCGAGTACATCCAGTCGCGTCTACGCGCAGCAACATCAACATGTCTACACCTCCCGATGTCGTCGACGCATCGCTGTTCCAGGTTCGTTGTCCCTGTTGGTGTCAGACCATACCACTCGAGGCAACAACTGACAGATGTTTGCGCACAGTCCGGTGACATGGCCTGGATGGCCACGTCGAGCGCCCTGGTCCTGTTGATGATCCCCGGTGTGGGCTTCTTTTACGCCGGTCTTTCCCGGCGCAAGTCCGCCCTCTCGCTCATGGTCATGATCATGCTGGCGCACTCGGTGGCCACCGTCACATGGTTCTTCTGGGGATACTCCCTCACGTTCTCTTCCACTGGCAACGCATTCTTGGGCAACATGGACTACATTGGTCTGCGCGGTGTGTCCGCAGGCGACGCTGGTGGCATTCCGGTCATCATGGAGGCTCTTTTCCAGGGTCTCTTTGCCGCCATCACCCCGGCCCTGGCCATTGGTGCCATCGCTGACCGTGGTCGCATCCTGCCTGCCATGGTTTTCGTCTTCCTCTTCGTCACCCTGGTCTACTGCCCCATCGCTTACTGGACCTGGAACGACAACGGCTTCCTGTCCCAGCTCGGCGGTCTCGACTTCGCCGGTGGCACGCCTGTCCACATCAACTCCGGTGTCGCGGCGCTCGCCTACTCCTGGATGCTGGGCAAGCGTTCCGGCTATGACCGCCTCAACGGTCTTCCCTACCGTCCCCACAACGTCACCAACGTCATGCTCGGAACCGTGTTCCTGTGGGTTGGCTGGTTCGGATTCAACGGTGGCTCGACGGCTGCTGCCAACATCCTGACTCCCTACGTCCTGTTCAGCACCAACCTGACCGCCTGCATTGCCGGTCTCACCTGGGTTCTCCTCGACTACCGCCTGGAGGGCAAGTGGTCGACCATTGGCTTCTGCTCTGGTGCCATTTCTGGCCTTGTCGCCATCACCCCTGCCGCCGGCTTCGTCCCCATCTGGTCTTGCCCCGTCTTCGGCATTGTTGGTGCCGTCGCCGCCAACTTTGGCACCAAGCTCAAGTTCCTTGTCCACATCGACGAGGCTATGGACGTCTTCGCCGTCCACGGTGTTGCTGGTATTGTCGGCAACCTCCTGACCGGCATCTTCGCCGCGTGAGTTTCTTCCCGCTTCTGCCCACCTCTGAGACGATGTACTGACGTGTACCTCTAGTTCCTGGGTCGCCGAGCTTGCTGGTGAGGACAATGCCATTGACGGTGGCTGGGTCGACGGCCACTTCGTCCAGCTTGGTTACCAGCTTGCTGAGACTGTCACTGGCTGTGCCTGGTCATTCGTCATGACTTCCCTCATCTGCTTCCTGCTCAACCTCATCCCCGGGCTGTCCCTCCGCGTGTCTGCCGAGGAGGAGGAGCTTGGCCTCGATGACGTGCAGTGCGGCGAGTTCGCCTACGACTACGTCGAGCTCACCCGTCACGTCTCCGACATCCTCCCCGGTCAGGACCCCACCGTTGGCGTTCCTTCTGCTCACTCCTCTGAGCAGACCGAGAAGGTGGCGCCATCCAACGCCGTTTGAGTTTCTCGAAGGAACCAGACAACCGTTGCTTTGGTGCCGGGCCGGATTAAGCATGTGCCACTCTAGGCCTGCCTATCTATCTGCTTGGGTATGGAGGGAAGGGGTGCTCCTCACATAATACTGCTTTTCTTCGAACTTGATACCACTTTGCCCCGTCTCTGACATGACCGGGACCTACTGAATGTGCAACTATCAACTTTTCTCAATAGACATATTCCCCCAACGCATCAGGAAAACACCAGCGCTGATCGTGGTATCGTGGCATTGTATCAATCATGTTGTTAACCTCTTTCTGGGACGACCTTCACTCAGCCAGTCAAGCTGCATGACATCGCATCGCCCAACCTCTGCTCCCGCTAGACGATCGATGACCCCGTTGGAACGAGTTTGGATTCTGCCTTCCCAGCCCACATGATACCCCTCTTGATCATGTTGATAAACCACTCATCGGTATAGGCCTCGTCGAAATGTCCGAGGGCGGTGTAGAAGGATCTACCACCCTCAAACTCCTGATACCAAGACAAGGGGTGATCGTCTCCCATCTCACTCCCCGAGAAAGTCGTGTTGTCACCCAGCAACAGCATGTTGAGGTTTGGGTTCTGACGTGGATGCGTAGTGAAGTTGTACCACTCATCCCGCCAGCCATGGCGCGTGGAACAACAGCCGTCCAGAATGAAGCGGCCGCATGGCTTGGAAGATGCTTGTGCTTCGATTATGACCGTGCCCTCCTCTGGGTCGGGATGGCCACTGAAATGTGCGCCAATGAGCCTGCCATACCAGTCGTCCGACCGGAGTCCGGCCCCAGCCGCGTGAATGCCGACAAATCCCCCACCTCGCCGCACGAATTGCTGCAGGGCCTTGATCTGCTCCGACGAGAGGAAGTTGCCCGTGTTGTGGAGGAAGACGACGACAGAGTAGGTTGAAAGTGTCTTGTCGGTGATACAGAGGTCTGCATCCTCCGTCTCAGTGAGCTTCAGCAGCCCTGTATCGGTGGCGATGCGACGAATTGCTGCAATCGAGGCGGGGATTGAGTCGTGACGATACCCAGCCGTTTTTGAAAAGACGAGTACCTCCATGGGCAGCTGGGAGTGAGCCATTTTGGTCAGCGTTGAACAGGGTGACGGCTTGCAATCAGCGACGGTTACGGTTCCTCAATCCCGTAGCAAGTGTGCTTTGGAGATGTTGGCAGCATCAGGATGCCCTCTTTGCACCCTGTCCAAATGATTATTTATGGCAGCACCAACTTCCGGAGCGGCCCGCCACATCCTCCGTTCCGCCGCCGACCACTTCACCTTGCGTTATGTGAGGTGAGGCTACATTTTCCACTTCAAGTCTTGAGCCCCTTTGATCAGATAAGCACGACAGCGAAACGGATTATCAATCCATCGAGAGGATAGGAAGCCAGGTGGCGGGCAAGAATTGGAAAGGCTGTGCTGGCGGTCTGTACAACACGTCCCAAGAGGAGCTCGGCTCCATGCCCGCCTGTCCACTCCAATGTCGCGCTGCCGACGCTGTTCACTGTGAAGCGGCGAAGCTTGATATAGAAAGCATACAGTCTTCGTCATCTGGATGGGTGAATCGCCTTCCGGCAAAGCAGCTGGGCGTGCTGTGCTATACCGGTACCAGTATTGACACGATGGGAAAGTCCAATCGGACGCTTGGGATTAGTATGCCGCGTCGCCGTCTATTAATGCATTGACCCGGTACCTGGCTTTCTGCGGGGGCTGCTGCGACAGTCATGTACCCAAGTGGGGCTATTCTCCTTTCGCCCCGGACCCTCCGAAGGTTTGGGACAAAGCCAGCAAACACGATATCCCATTCCAGCAGCCCCGAGGCGGATTCATCCCTTTCGCCTCGCGCACCCTCGTTTTCCTTCTTCAGGGTCACGACTGTCGACTTGCTTCCGAGCCCATAGCGCGCACCTCCCATCCCATCCCGTCGACGCCATCTTCGATCTTGCCGTCGGCCTGCCACCCATCCCCGACTCGTCCGACCAAGCACCGCTGCTCTGTCCGAGAGCCCCCATTTCGTCCGAATCTTGCGACACGTAACAACGCGACTCGGCCGGCACAGCTTCCAGTGTCAAGGCTTGCCATCGATCCACAGGGGACAAGCTTGAAACCTCGCCATGGCCGGGCACGGGTTTTCTCTGGCTGCGGCGACAGCCCACGCTCTTCCGACGCGGCCTCTTCCGGCCGGACTTCTTTCCCTAGCATACATCATCACAAACCTCCCAATGGCACTCGCTCACGACCACGGCGTGAGCCACATAGCAGAGGGAGAGACGACGACGAAAGAGCCTCTGGTAAGATATCCCAAGGCGCGCGACCGCATCAGTCACAATATGGGTCTAACGAAGGGGCGTTTTAGGACTCGACATTATGGATTCACATCTTTTTGATGATGCTGGCCTTCGGCGTCATCTTCCCTGCCGGCATGGTACTGGGCGTAAGTCTCGCAGTCCACCAGACACGAGGATATGTCTCTCGACTTTTGCTAACTCCAGCTGCTCGCGCAGATCACCAAGAACCGCTGGCACGTTCCTGTCCAGACACTGGGCTCGGTCATCGCCGTCGTCGCATACTTCCTGGGCCACGCCCACGGCGGCCGCGAGTTCATCCATAACAATGTCCACGCCAAGTTCGCCAATACCCTCATGTTCCTCCTGGCAGCCCAGGTTGCCATTGGAGCCTACCTCAAGCTCCATCTCGAGAAGGGCATCCACGGCCGTATCCGCCGGATCATCCGGCCCATGCACGGTATCATTGGCAAGGCGATGCCGGTCGTCTCCTGGGTCCAGATTATCTTCGGCGGCATTACCGGTCTGGGCTTCTGCCAGGGTGATCACCTCGGACAATGCGCCGCCCACTTCATCATGGGCTCTGCCTTCGTCGCCTATGGCATCGTGCTCACGCTTCTCCTACTGGTAGGTCAGCTGTGGCTCCGAAACACGAATCGGTCGCAGGAGTTCTACGACAGCGTCGTCATCGCCGCCTGGGGCTGCGTCAACACTTTCACCGAACACCACTGGGGCACCGCCTGGGTCAAGAATGACTGGCAGCATACGACAATGGGCATCATCTGGTGGTGCGCGGGCCTCGCCGGCGTCTGGCTCAGCAGGGACGGTGATGGCAACCCCAAACGCAACTTCATCCCTGGTTTCGTCATCTTCATGACCGGTTGGGCCATGTCTGCGCATCCCCAGGAGCTTGAGGTCAGCGCCATGACCCACTCCATGTTTGGCAAAACCCTCATGGCCGCCGGCATCACCCGTATCATCGAGGTCGCCTTCGTCCTCAGGGACGGGAGCGGCATCTCGGCGGACGGCCGCCAGCATAACAGCTTCCAGTACATTCCCATCTTCGTAAGTCTCTCCTCTCGGATGTTCGCCCAGCCGTACCGCCTGCTGACCGCCTGCAGCTTCTGTATGCCTCCGGTTTCTTGTTCATGGGCGCCACTGAGGAACAGATGGTGCTCGTTGCCAACTCTCCCATGGACCACGTTTCGTACATTCTGATTCTGTACTCGTTCGCATTCCTCGTCTTCCTCTTTGTTCACATGCTCATTGCGCTGTATGAGCGTACCCTCAAGAAGGACGGCCTGGCGCTCAACGGCACAACGGTTGCGGGAGGCCACGAGACACGACAGCTGCGAGATGCCGAGGAGTTCGAACTTGAGGGCCTTATCAGCGACGACGAGGACGAATCCAAGGGACGCAGGCGCAGCAACGACAGAGGGCCAGCAAGCCCGGAGAGCACTCTGGGCAGTAACAGCGACCGTGTTGCCAGGTGAAAACGGCGCCGGATAGTGGCTGGGCTGTGATGGCTGGGTAGGGTAGTACGGTGCTTGGATTGGATATCATGGGCGGGTCAAACATTATTTTGCATTGGGACGGCGTTCAACAAGAGGCTTCATTGTAACAGGTTCGAACTGCCATAGTCATTATACAGACCAATGTAATGATTCCGAGTAGTAATCGACGACAGAATGTCGAGTGCCTCGTGGGCGCCATAACCCCCGGAGGTCCCAATCAGGGAGATGTCCATCGGATGGTTGAGTTTCCAAATTCTCGGCCCAACCACTGGTGGGATCTTACTTTCAATACATCGGCACAAGATCGTTTCCTCGCCAGCTTGGCTGAAGAGTCTTCCAGTCCGCCTCGGTGAGGCCGGCCGCCGGTGGTGACCCCGCGAGCGTCGTTATCGATAAGCGCCCCATCTAAATTTTCGGCGCATCCATACCGCCATGAATGCCGCCCTCTGGAATGCCGTCCCACGGTATTCAACGCTTCACCATACTCCTCCCAAATTACCAGACCGAAAACCGCAGCAATGGCTCCCTCCGCCAAGAACCCCAATGGCCCGTCGAAGCTGCAGTCGGTAGCGAACGCCAGGAAGGCCAAGTCGCAACAGCGCCGCGTCGAAGCCCTCGCCAGCAACAAGAACAGGATCGCAAAGCAGGATACCCGGCGGGGTGCAAGACCCGGTATTCTGCCCACCAGCGGACCGAACACAGCTCTCAGTCGGAAGAAGGCTCGGAAGATTGAGCGCGCCCTGGGACACGCGCAGCGTCGCCAGGAGCAGCAGGAGGCGAAGGCTGCTGAGGCAGAGGAGGAGAAGGAGGTTGACGAGCAGGTCACCGGTTAGTGTTGCACCCTCGCTACGACCAAGATTTCCAAAGGCTAAGCCTTTTCCAAAGCAGAAGCAGACGCTGCCAAGACAAAGAACGCAAAGAAGGCCTCCAAGACCGACGGGGCCATGGAGGTCGACGAGTAGATGCACTGCCACCAAACATGGCACAGACGAAGTTTCCGCGACGAGGGTTGCAGTGTCCGACATGGAGGCCAGAGATGGCAAAGGACGCGTGGGAGACGCAATTGGACATGCGCTTCGACGACACATGGTCGCTATTCTTCGGCCTTGAACGTCCATGTCGTCTGGGACCAAGCAGAGTCCGTACAGGCCTGTTCAAAAACACAGGCATCGAGCTGAGAAGGGCAGAACGGTCGAACAGGGCGTTCGTTCATGGGACACAGACATGGGCTGCTTGTCCATCGAGACATGGTTCGACAAGCCGATGCTTCCGCGTCAGCTAGGACGGTAAGCCTGTGGCTGCAGTCACAGGATAGGAGGCATGGTCTGGACGCGTGGGCAATGCCTGATCGCGATACATCCTGTCGAACTAGCACTCAGCTGAGGCTTCCGGTGTGGCGGACCACTAGATACCCATGCGAGCAGAGCTCCAGCCGAGATATGGCACACTTATCCCCGCCATGCAAGACCACCTTTCCACCCACTGTCCCATGTTTTCTGGAAGAAGTTCGAGGGGGTTGCTCGGCCCAGCCGTGGCCATGGCTCCATTGGTATGGTACCACGTGGGGATTTCGGGTCAGCCCACCAAGTCTCCAATCTCCTCGTCCTAGGCTTTGGGCCGGTTAGCCCGGTGGCATACACGAGGCCCAGGGAAGCTGGGTATCTAGTGGCCAGGGTCTTATCTGTCGTGGCTGGCTGCAGAGCAGGATGGATACGTGCAGATTGGTTCTCGCCGACAGTGCCACCAATTTGCTGTGAGGGTGTACAACGAGTACCAGGATGGAGGTACGCGAAAGGTCCGGGCCGCCCTCGAGAACAGGCGATGGAGCTCCAAGTGAAGTGCGGTCTCCCCGACTTGTCATCGAGGAGACGGGATGGGCTGCTTTGTTGCTCTCACCTCGATCGTGTGATTTGACTGGGTGGTGCAGACACTGCAAAGTCCGTCACCTTCCACCTTCCCCCGCTGCCAGCGCAGAAAAATGCTGGTGGCTGCAGATTGTCAACGACCTGCCACTTCTGGCATTGGTCTCCCCGCAATGCTTGGGACGCCAAGTGGGGCGACGGTTGATTGCCAGGCACCAGGCACGGACAGAACACGACCTAGAAAGTTCCTCACTGCACGCTTTCCCTCTAGAACCGACCGACTTCCTGATGGGAGGTTGAACACGCTCATGACTTCAGAAGCTTCCTGCGGTCCGAGCCGAGGTCGCTCGAATGTCTTCATCCGCGCTTCAGTATGCGATCAAGACGCTACAGAACAACCCAATCCATCAGTCACCAAGCAATGGATGCAATTAACCCGACCGCCTGACGATCAATTCCGGTGACCCACGCGAGGGGCTGGATATCGACTCTTATCGAGCTTCCCGAACGAGAAGCACCAAGGAGCCATCATGACGTGGGGAGCATCCAACCCCCGGCTGCATGGTCGGTTCGTCTCCCGCCCCAGGTAGGACCCAGAATCCTCCTCCTGCCAGCAATGAATTGCACCGCAGCTTGTCCCCCTCCAACCAAGGGATGGCCGGCGACGGTTCCTGTTGGACAGCTTGGCGGAGAGAGTCTTATAAGTAGGACCGCCCTCCACAGTCGCCCTGTTACACGAGAGCTGCTGGTTTTTTGATCGCTCGCCCGTCCCTCCTGCGCTGCTTCATTCTGTCCAGTCTCGTCGTCGCCGCACCGTCGCAATCATGAAGACCTCCACGACCAGCGTCCTCCTCTCCGCGCTCGCCGCTATCGGCAGCGCGTGCCTGCTCCCCGAGGAGTCTGTCCCCGGCGCCGAGGACGTCATTGTCAGGCGCCAGACTGGCAACACTGGCCTGGCCATCGGATCCGGCAACCGCTTCATCAACGGAACGATCCCCCGTGGCCTCGGCTCCCAGGCTCCCGGAGTCGACCTCCAGTCGATCCTGAACGTGGAGGAGGTCTACAGCGCCGTCAAGGCCCTGGCCGAGGAGTACGATCTCGAGTACTTCGAGGCTCCTGTCAAGACCTACGAGGGACGCGACATTGTCGGTGTCAAGGTCGGCGGCCAGAAGAACTGTTCGTCCAGCTACCACGTGTACTTCAACGGCGCGATTCACGCCCGCGAGCGCGGCTCCCACGACAACCTCATCTACTTCCTGGCCGATCTGCTGTGGGCCAACAAGCACGGCGAGGGCCTGACATACGGCGGCAACGTGTACTCCAACTGCGACGTCCGCCGCGCCATCAGCACCGGCATCGTCTTCCTGCCTCTCTCCAACCCCGATGGCGTCGCTTGGGACCAGAGCACCAACACCTGCTGGCGCAAGAACCGCAACCCGGCCGCCGCCACCGCCGGTAACCCCAACTCCATCGGCATCGACCTGAACCGCAACTTCGACTTCCTCTTCGACTTCAAGCAGAAGTTCCACCCCACGGTCGGCCCTAACGTCGCCTCGACCAACCCCGCGGCTCAGACCTACCAGGGCGCGGCGCCCTTCTCGGAGGCTGAGACGCAGGCCATCAAGTGGGTCATGGATGAGCACACCAACCTGCGCTGGTACATGGACGTCCACGCCTACTACGGCGTGCTCCTCTACTCCTGGGGCTCTGACTCGGCCCAGAGCCGCAAGCCGTACATGAACTTCCAGAACTCCAGCTACGACAGCGTCCGCGGACTCATGCCCGACGACCCTTCGACCGGCGCCGTCTACGGCGAGTACATGCCTAGCAACGACTGGTCTGACAAGGTCTACGCCGCCATGCGCTCCGTCAACGCAATGGAGAATGTCGGAGGCCCCGACCGCCACTACGAAGCCATGTCCGCCGCATACCTCTACCCGACGTCGGGTGCCAGCGACGACTACGCCTACGCCCGTCACTTTGTCGACCCCAGCCTGAGCAAGATTCACGCATACTGCCTGGAGTTTGGCTTCGGCAACCGTCAGGCCAGCTGCGCCTTCTATCCCACCAAGGAGGCCTACCACCTGAGCATGCTCGAGACCAACGCCGGCTTCATGGAGTTCCTTCTGTCGGCCTCGGAGATTGGCCTTGGCGATGAGGGCACTTGCTGAGTCATGGATGGTGACGGCTTTCATTGATCCTGTTGGCTCTCCTGCCGCGTCTGCCGCAGAGTCAAGTGAAGGCTAAAGGACATGCTTAGCTGCCTACTGCCAAGGACCATGTTGGCAAAATAAAATGGTCAAGTAAACCACCTAATGCCTATTATAGTGTATATAAATGTACTCATTGACACCACTGGCCTGTTTGCAATTTGATCATTCTCTACCTGTCTTGCTCGTGGGTGTGCACGGTGAGAGGAACACCATTACCGAGCTGGCACGTCAGCTACGATTCGGATCCCATCTGTCACGCCAATGCCAACGTCAATTGATGATCTAGCATCTAGTATTGTCCACCATTGTCTGGAGCCATTCCAAAGAATGATCCAATCTCTGGGAAGTGTTCGGACCAGGAACAAGATGGAGGACCGAGAGAGGGGCATGGATAGGATGGCAGACCCTTTCTCGGAAATCGGTGTTTCGGGTGCCCGATGACGATGTACCGTGCGAAGGTGACGCATGTGCCAGAGTTGGATGCGCACGGATGAATAGACAACCAAGATGCCGTGCAGGTATTAGCACCCTGGCCTGCTTGTCGAGAACACGTGAGAGCGCCAAGGAACATTGGCCGTTGGAAGCTTCAACCGAGGTGGCTGTGTGGCGCACGCGGTTTGAGAATGGATGAGATCCCAAACTCCAGCCGTTTGTGAAGTTGGTGGCAGTCTAACACCTTCCTCATTCAGGGGTTGAACCATCCAAAGTGTTCTTGGTGTGGCCTGGAAAGCTGCCAGGTCGAGATCCGACGTTGTACTCGCCATGATATCCCTGGACGTGCAGCGGGTGTGGCTTCTATTCCACGGCTTTTAGGAACGACAGAGACACGAAGCACATGTCAGTCGGTTTCTTTTTCAGGCTGTCAAACATACGAGTACGGAGATGCTACTCGGAGACAGGGACCAGCTGAGTCGTGACGTCTGACCGTCAACCGAGCGAAATCAGCGCGTCCACAAAGAAGTGGAGCGTCGCGGGTTCACAATCAGGGGTTTCCAGTTCAGCGCAGTGCCCCCTTCTCGGAGCTGACATGGAGTCCCCTTCCAACCTTGATGATCAGTCGGAAACCTCTACTCGTAGGCCATCGCGATCTAGAAGCCTGAGGGCTTGCCCTAGAGGCGATGCCTTCAGCTGGACATAGCGTCCTACCACGAGCCTTGCGGCCCAACTGCCATGTGCACGTCCTCGATTTCCGGACACGTGCGAGACACAGCTGGTCGCGCTGCGCTGCTCATGCATCGCACGCACGACCGATGGCGACCAGAAATAGAGGTTGGATTGACCCGATCCGCGGTTCGAGACGAACTGCCGGAGTGAAACACGACACGTGGTGGGCCTCCGAGCATTAAAGACGACACGGGAAGATCCACACGGGCTGTGGATCTGGCGATGATCCTGGCCCGTCTCGCGGCCAAGTCTGGTACGATCTGGGTCAATGCCGATGGCCTTCAGCTCACCGGGATGGTGGATTTGTTTGGCCTCGTCCATCGAGACTCGAAAGAGGCGGGGGTATTCCATGGAAGTTGACCGGCAGCATGCCTCACGCAAGGACCGGACCGGCAAGGTAGACCGGCCTGCAAGCACACATGCAGGGGCACATGCATGTTCTTTTCCTTCGCGCGTTTTGCCACGGTCTGCACCAGGAGATTACCGCACCGAGACCGGTTTTCGCGAGCAAGCTGAAGCCAGGGGATACGGCCAATCGAAACATGTCCTGGAAAGCGAGCTGCGCCACCTCGGACCCCCTGGGCCCTGGCCTTCCTGGGCCCCCTGGACCGGGGAAGCGGCCTGCCCGCGAACCCCATGCTGCACAAGTGCGGGAGTTCTGCGGCCACTGCCTCAAACCAAGACGCCCCCGCTGTCGAGGGTAGAGACTCGAACGGCAACGATTGACGATGGCGGTCACACCGGCGCATCTTATGACAGGTGGCATGCTGCCTAGCTTGCTAGCTTGCTAGGCCATACGACAGTATCGGTAGGTCTGATCGGGCTCCCGAAGCACCGCCAGGCCCAGCCGGGGCGATCGAATCTATCCGCGTCTCGGTTATTACCAGACGAGTCAGTCGGGACGACACCAGACGGGCCAAGAAAACCGCGGGGAAAGCACTACGAAGCAGTCAGCTCGGAGGACTGCCTCGAAAGGGGGCATGCAGCCACGCCACACTTCTGCACGTCTGCACGTCCGCACGTCCTAGCTCGAGTCGGTTACGGAAGTGCATCATCCACCTCCGCGAAAGTCTGGAGCACAAGCACCCAAGTGCCGACCCAACGGGCCCAACACCCCAGTGACCCAGTGCAAAGATGCCCACCTGGCCAGTATTAAGCATTGCAGGTGGGAACAGGTCGACAGATCTCCGGGGTATGTCAACACCAAGAAGAGCCAGGGGGTCCCCCCCAAGTCCACCAATAAGCAGAACCCCTCACCCTCTTGAACATGTGGAGGCTTGGCAGGATTGATCCTGGTTGCATGGCTGGGCCCGGGGTCTCGAGTATATTGCTGGGGATCCTGCTAAAGGATCGATGCCTGGGCTTGCCCGGCCATCTCTGTCTTTATCCTCCCGGCTATTACGGCTTGAAACTTTCCTTCTCCCCCAGGCCATTTCGCTCGCCCAACCTGCATTCACCTCGGGGGCCTGGTTGACCCAATGTGATAGCAAAATGGACCTGTTCACACGCAATCACGTCGACGATGTCGTCCATGGGTTCGTTTCGCCGTACAAGGAGCTCAACCTGGGCCTCTGGTCGCTCTTCCTGGGCGCCACATTCTTCCTGGTCCTCCGCCTCTGGGTCAAGGTAACACGCCGCCACGGTCTGTGGTACGACGACCACATTTTGATCGTTTCTTGGGTATGTTGGCACGCCTTGCGTGGTGTTTCGTCCTCCAAAGCTCAACTCACTGACCCAACCAACAGGCCGTTCTCCTCGCGAACAACATCCTCATCGTCCACCAATTTGCAACCGGATATGTCCTCGAGGACTCGACCAAAAAATGGGATGATCGCATGCACATCCTCATCAACATCTCCTCCTGCGGCACTCTGATAGGACAGGCATGGACCAAGACGGCCTTCGGAGTCACCCTGCTGCGGATGAGCAACCAGTGGCAGCGCTGGGTCCTGTGGTTCTGCATCGTCACCATGAACATCTGGATGTTCCTCAAAGTCATCTTCCAATGGGCCAAGGTCTGTGACAAGGACGGCTACGACAACTGGTATAGGCTCGACTTTTGCATCGGATGGGACTTCCGGGACGACTTCAAGGAGGGCGGCAATGGTATGTCTTGTGGTTTTTGCCGTCATGACCTGGGCTGACATGCGCGCACAGTCTACAACATCATCATGGACTTTGTCTTTGCCTCGTTCCCTTGGGTCATCACCAGGTCCCTGGAGATGCGGAGGGTGGAGAAAATTGGTCTCTGTGCCACCATGAGCCTGGGCATGATGTACGAAGCCCTGTCCTCTTCCCTCACCCTCAACAACGCTGACCGTTCACAGTGTCGCTATCGTGTCGGCCATTCGAGTTGCATGGAAGGACGTGGGCAACGAACGAGACGAGTACTACATCTGTAAGCCGGCCCTCCAACCTCATGAACGATATGAATCAAAGATACTAATACGCTCGGCAATAGTCCGCAACGGCCTTTCTCAGATTTGGTAAGAGAGTCCTCTTCATGATGTTCATCCTCTCTTCCCTGCCCCTGTTTCGCCGGTGAGCATCTTGCTGACATCGTCACCTCAAAGGTACTCCTCTGAAATCACCGGAACAATCATCGTCCAGTGCATCCCCATTCTTCGCCCCATCATTCGCGACATTCACACCTCTCTCACCTCGAGGAGACTCGTCTCCACCGCCGACAGGCAGAGCACAATGATCACAAGCAACGTCAAGCTGAGCGACCGGAGAACGTCGACGATCCTGGACGATGCCGAGAGCGGCAGCAGCACTCACCGCATCGCGCTGCAAGAGATTCCGGAGGAGAGACCCGAGGACCTGAAAGAGCCTCGACACTCCATATCCGACGAGGAAAGCCCTAGGTGGAAAAAGGATTCAAAAGCATGACCTCCGGTTAGAGGCATGCCGCAATGTGGAACCAAAGTTCGTCGATCTTGAGCTGAGATGAAGGTTCATCCATGTATATGTGTGTGTGTGCAGTCACCTGCGTTCTTTTTTGTCACATCAGGTCACTTGAGCGTATCATTGAAGCTAAGCTCGGAAGATTTACTGTTCCTCAAACTTGAAAAGGGCTTGCTTCCTGCCGACTTGGCTCGGCAAGTTGGTGTGTAGGTGCATGCATCCGCATTTTCAGCCCGACCGCCAAGCCAATGACTGCATTAGCGACTTGCCCAGTTCGATGTATGTTGACGGCCCCTGTCCAGGTCAAGGTCTTGTCAATGAAAGGAGCCGATGAGCAGAGGCTTCCAGGTTGGCCGAGGAAGCCTCACCCTCTCCTCCGCAACAAGCGGCCCCCGGCAGATTGACCAGCCCAGTCAGTGGGTAATTAGCCAAGTCTTCTGCCTTCATGCAGTCCATGGAAGCCGTGGTATATCCGCTGAGCCGTGGTCCATTCCCGTTCTTGCGGTCACTGGTGCGCTGGCCAATGCTCGGTCGTTACGTTTTGTTTACCAAAACACCACAACTACCAAGGAAGCAAGGTTGGCGATTTGTCATGACCTGCTTTTCTGTCATCATTTACGTGAACGGTCCAGCTCACGGCCAATGCAAATTGATTTCCGCAAACCGGGCGCGGCGGAATGGTGACAGTTAGGTAATGAGTCCCCACGGCTACTCTTGGCACGGGCACCCATCGTGGCCCTTGTCATCGACAGCATCGAGATATATGGCACGGAGAGCCCCAAGAATAGTCTGGCGGTTTGCTTCGTCGACGTTATTCTTCATGCAGGACAGTCTTTTCTGCCGCACCAGCCACGTTCACTCCATGCCTCCGAAAACCACCAGGCATTGTTCCTCTCGCCAAACCCCCTTGCCCCCTGAAGATGGCAGCAGATTCACCAGCAATCCATGCCTACATTCAGGCTGCCTCTCCGTGGCTGAATGAGCACCTTCGGGCATTGGTGTTGCAGCATTGCCCCAATGCCATCTTCTACAACGACTTCGGTGACTTTCCCACGTCCCCAGGAATCAGAACGTTTCAGTTCTGCGACGGCTGGGAGCTCAATCGGAACTTCGCAGTGCTGAACACTTCGGAAAAGGGGCTGATCAACGCCTACCCGAACAGCGATGCCGTCGCCAGGAAGAACTACCTTTCAAAGGTCATCGAGTACTGGACAGCAAAGCGCCCCGACAGCATCCTGTGCACCAACTCACCCGTCACGATTCGCCTGTCTCTAGACTACGCAGAGTACGTTGACGAGTCCCTGGCTGCAGCCGACGACCTCACTCTCATGTCTTCTCTGGAGGTGAACGAGGAGAAGCCTGCTCCAAAACGCGAGTGGTGGATCTTGAAGCCGGCCCTTGTCGACTGCGGAGCCGGTATCCGTCTTTTCAGCACCATGGATGAGCTCGCTAGCCATCTTGAACTCGCCGAGGACGAGGTTGAGAGTGATGAGGAAGCGGAAGTCGAAGCAAAGGGCCCAGTCAGCGTTGCTATTGACAGCAAAGACGACGACCTTGCTCCGGTTTCTCTATCACTGCCGGGCCTTGACGCACTGGACGCTCTCGTCACCACCATGGACCAAACGGCCATTGGACCTATTCAAGGAACCAAGTCGCGTCAGCCCTACGTGTTCTCTGCGGGAGGTCGGATCCCATCCTCAGAGATGCGCGAGTTCGTGGCCCAGCGGTACATCACCGACATCCTCCCTCTTGAGAAGCGGAAGTGGCACGTCCGGGCCTACGTGCTATGCATCGGCCGCCTCAAAGTACACGTCTTCAAAGACATGCTGGCCCTCCTCGCCGCTGTCGATTACGAACCACCCTGGGATAACCCGAGTCTCATGGCTTCCCTCACCAACACAGCCCTGCAGGATGAAGAGGATTTTGTGGGCAAGAACTCGATGCGAAAGTTCTCCGAACTCCCGGACGACCTTCTCGACTGCCAGGGCGAGGGAGTCACCTGGAAAGATTCTGTTTTTAAACAGATTTGCTCTGTGTCGGCGGAAGTCTTCAGGGCCGCTGCCTACACCATGGCTGACAAGTTCACCACTCTGGACAGCTGCTTTGAGCTCTTCGGCGTGGATTTCCTGGTCGACGCGGGCGGGACGGCCTGGTTGCTCGAGGTGAATGAGACACCTGCATTCTATCAACAGGGTGCGGCTGGGCCAATGGCCCTTGAACTGATGGAATCTGTTGTATGTGTTGCCATGGAACACATGAACTCCACGCAGCTCCAGGATACTCGGTTCTCTGCAGCTCGTGAGAGGATGGTGGAAGTGTTAGACGAGACTTCGAAGCTTGCAAAGAGCAACATCACTGAGATAACGTCGGAGGTGTAGGTCCCGAAATACAGAATCCTCCTCTATCTTATGGAAACTTAATCGGCTCAATGCGGTTCCATGCAGCGACTGTTTTCTTGTGATGTCGACGTTCTCATCCCAGTACGTCGCACGTTTGTTAGTTTGTCTTCTCTACTGCAGGCTGGAAGTACATCTATATATGCCTACTTACTTGTAGATTGATGTCCCTCCATTTGCTACTCTGAATCGTCACGAACATATAGAATTTCAGGCTGCAATAGACACACTGCCCTTCTCTCTATACGTTCCCCCAGTAACCTCATCGTGCGTCCCATTGAGTAGGTAAGTACGTAGGTTCTCTTGCAATTCACGCCACTCAATGAACATGGAATTCCTGGGGGGCTCTACTCGAGTCATGTCGTCGCCCGAATGTCTCAGCCAATCATGAAGGCGACTTAATGGGCGATACTCAACGATGAACATGTTCAAAAATATAGATTGTCCTGTCTACGGAGCAAAGCAGATGTCTTGCTCTGCTCGCCGCTGTCCGGTGTTTCTGTCCTGGTCTCCTCTCCCGATTCCATAATCAACGGCAAAACTTGGAACTGTCCTGCTGGACTTGCTCCGAAATCGTTATCGGCGATTGAGGTCTGCTCTGGATCTTCGGTCCATCTCAAAGGCTCAGCCAGGTCAGGGCTGGCACTCATAGTCGAGCTTGAGAAAATTCCAATGCTCCGGGATGGGATGGTTGTTTCGTTTGGTGGGCCTTGCATTTTGCTCCGGAACCAAGCATCAAGGTCGCTGGCAGATCGAAGTGGCAGGGCGTCCCATTCCCTCACCATATCACCTTTATTTCTTTTGGCCTGCCATACCTCTTGATCCTGCTGGGCTTTCTGCAAATTGGTGTCTAGCAGCTGCATGTGGCCGGGTGGAAGCTGTTGGAGAGCGGTAAACAACATGGCTTCTGTCGCGGCTAACCGAGCCTCGAGTCTGTTCAGATAGCCCGTTGGGATGCCTCTGACGGATGCATCAAGTCAGCCAAAATTCAGTAGACGTCTGAGACAAGACTTTTGAAAACGCATAAGCTCAACTCACCTTTTATTCTGTTCTGGGTACTGGCATTTTGAAGGGTCGCATTGGAGGCAATGGGGCCTAAGCAGGGGTAAGTCAACGCCGGTCTGTCTTGGTGGTGGATAATGGAAGGACCGGATAGCTTACAGGGTCCTATCGCACTACAGATTTCGTTTAAGTCGATACTCCAGTGTCAAAAAGTAAAGCTTGGGACCGACACTCACCTTGCGCTTCTTGTTCCTGCAAGGTTCGCATGCAATCGGACTCTGTAGCTTGCGGTCCAAACTTGGCTCGGGACTTTTGCTGCTACCTTCGATACTCCCGTCCATTGTAGAATTCGTCGAGGTCAGAATGAATGAGAGCTTCAGTCTGTCATTGACGCGTGTGGGCCAGCTCATCTTTCTACCCGCCCAGCAACAGGTTAGGTACTGAACTGCTCGACGTCTTTTTCTTGGCGCGGGGTTTCGGCGGAGTTTCCTTTGTCCGCCACCTGTATTGATGTCTCCATAGCCCACCCCGCATCCGGTCAAATCGAGTCAGGGGCGTCAGCGGACGTGCTGGGGTTAGAGAAGGTTGGTGGAGTTAAAGAAATTAGCAGCATGTCCCCAAGGATGCACGTAAAGCTGTTATCGGCTTAACAGCCTTACTGACAAGGCAGGAATGCCCCGGATTAGTTCAACCACCAACGTTCCAGTGCCTTGACCTGACCCCACGACCAGGCTTGTGGAGTTGCCATGCCGTCGCTCATGCAAACACCAATCACCACCGCTTGAGTTTCTTGACTCCCTTGTGATGGAGGCCGTCGAATCACCCCACGCTTCATCGGATCCCGGTACTCCGGGCATCAGCCCTGCGGATCTCGGTCGCCTCCGGAAGCGCAAGTTTTCTACGGCCACCAGCACCGACCGGTCTACTCGCGAATTGGGGCTCATGCGAGACTCGGGCAGGTCTGATACGGCACGCTTTGTCGGAAGCAGCAGCGGCATTCACTTCATACGACACGTATATCTACGACTGGCCCGAAAATCGGCGGTGAGGCCGACTTCCCCTTGCGCCCAGGCGACCAACGACTACGTGCCAGGGGAGGACGACCAACTTCTTCGCCGTTCATCTTCTCGAGATGGAAGCGAGCAGGACTTATGGAAGGAAAATGAAACTATTTCGGACTCCGACGCAGGAACCGACCACCCCTCATTCGAGCAGCTGGTGGACTGGTCCCGAAGCTACTTCGAATCATGGCACCCAACGCTGCCCTTTCTGGGAGCCCCTGACATCTTGGCGCTGTTTGAGAAGATCAGTCACGTCGGAATCACGGGCATCAGTCACCTCGATGGCTCGATTGTCAGATCAATTCTCTCGATATCTCTGGCCGACAGCCGCCAGGGACCACCTCACAGCAACCCCATCCCTGCAAACCTCGTCTTTCGGACTGTCGAGGAGGCCATGTTTGCCTCTCAACACGCTCTCTTCCGACCAGCTTCCTTGAAGGCCACTCAGGCAGCCATCAGCATCCAACTATTTCTCATCTCCATGCTTCGGCTGAACTCCGCATCCAGGCTGGGAGGACTGATCGTCCGCATGGCATTCCATCTTGGTCTGCATCGGTGTCCTGCGAGGTTCCGGTTCTTCCACGCCGATGAGACGCAGATGCGGCGCCGAGTGTTCTGGTGCATCTATTCTCTTGAGAGATTTCTCTGCCAGTCGCTGGGCCTGCCGCTGGATATCCGAGACGACGACATCGACGTTTGCTTCCCAGGTGAAGAACGGCACGGCCCCCACGAACCACGGGACAACAGACTCATCCTACTCACTTTTCTGGCAAAGCATGCCAGAATTCGGGGGCTCATTCTCGAGCTACGAAACAAGAGCATTTCAAGCAGGCACGATAATGCCGAGCAGGCGAGCTATGTGCAAGCCGAGCTGGCCAAATGGTCCAACGAGATTCACGACCTGGTGGATGACCCTCCTGAATTTCTCCACGGCGGCCCAGATGAGTCGTCATCCCCCAGCATACGACCCAGTCATCGCCTGTACCTCTTGCTGTTGAAGCACGAGTCGACCATCTCCCTGAACCGGCCAATGATGACATCCGATCCCCTCGGGGCGACCTATGCAGCCGCTCTCCAAGAGTGCATTTTCGCCGCCAAGTCAATTCTCAGCACTCTGAGAAAACACACAGCCCAATTCAAACTTCCGGCAGAGGCAGGTGCCGATCGTCTCAGCCAGCCAATGTTGTGGCCATCATGCACCTGGGCCATCTGGATCAGTGCCTTCATTCTTATCTTCGCCGCCGTTGAGGGGCAGATCCATCTCACTGTGGCTCAAAGGTAGGCCGAGCCCTCCCCATACCCTGCAGTCACACTCATCACGATGCTAACTTTGCCTTTGGACAGATATGTGGAATCAAGCAAGGATATACTTCGTCACATTGCGGCCAGAAACACGTCTTGGCCTGAGTACTGCCTCTCGGCCATCGACGAACTCACTGCGGCAATCAAGGACTTGCCTGCTGAGCCGGATCGTTCCGAGATGCCTGGAGGACCTTCAAATCCAGCAGAATGGACAGGTCATACTGGCAGTCAACTAAATCTGCCAGATACGTACAATGATCCATCCGTGGCTCCTGTTTCCAGCGGTTGGCGGGACACCCAGACACCCAGTACCCGGACGGCGCAGAGCCCCATCTCTCGCTACATGGAGTCTTATGGCGGTCCGTACTCTGCTCAAAGGCCGGCCGTAGGGGTTCCATCGACAGGCGCCGTGCCTCATCAACACCCGCCTACTAATAACAGCGCGGAGTCACTGTCCCAGTCCCGCCCGGCCAAAGCGCCGCGTCGAACCGTGCAACCTGGTGCTCGGAGTCATGAAGCCGGTCTCAGAGCACAACCCCAAGCGCCGCTCGCAGTCACAGGCACACCTGAAATCAACATGTGGTCGAACAATGTCCAGCACATTGGTAGTCTGGGCCCAGAAATGCGGGGAGACGAGGCCGCCTTTGACCAGCCACTCTCGAGAGCCCTTGCTGCATCCTCCTTCGCCTCGATGCCAGGAAACTCCTTGTCCGGCGAGGCTGTTGGCGAAGGGCAGGAGTCGATGATCTGGTTCGATCAACTGTTTGCTAACGCTTTTGGGGCTATTGACTATCCAGTTCTGGCATCTGCCCAGTTTGATCCATCAGTAGATCCCTCGTGGCAGTAGCATGCCGAAATCAAGGACCATGGTCGCCTGCCTGTTGATGCCTCGAATTAAGTTATGAAGTGATGATGTCTTTCAAAATTTACTGCATGGGTTCACTATCTCCAAATTTGACGTGAACAGAGAGGGCCCCCGGCCATGTGCTCTATTTTGCACTCTCGCTGGCCCCTACTTAGGCAATAGAAATATCCCGGGCTTCTCACTGAGCTCAGTGCATGCAAACCGGAAGGGTCTGCTATTTCATGACGGGCAATATTTCAGTTAGCTTCGACGTTTCGACCTTTCTCAGTTATGAGGTCCCGAATACTGGGCAATGATGCATCATGAGCAGGGAAGGTAATCATTGCGAAGAAATTCTTACGACAAATACAATCATGTACCTCTGTTCATTTATACAATTTGTTGATCTATCGAAATATCATCGCTTACTGGCCCTTGCCAAACCTGGAGCGGATCTCCTTGATCACAGCTGCCGTGACCTCCTTTGTCGTCGACTTGCCTCCCAGGTCAGCCGTGACGACTCCGCTTTCACAGACCGCCTCGACACACTCCATCAGCTTGGTAGCGGCATCCTTCTCGCCCAGCCACTCGAGCATCTCTGATGCGGTCCAGAAGGTGGCAACAGGGTTTGCCACGCCCTTGCCGGTGATGTCGAAGGCGGATCCGTGGATGGGCTCGAACATGGAGGGGTTCTTGCGGCTGGGATCCAGGTTGCTGGTGGGGGCGATTCCGATCGATCCTGCCAGGGCAGCAGCGAGATCAGAGAGGATATCGGCGTGCTAGAAAGGTGAAGAGGTCAGTCGAGTCCTCTCTTCCCGCGGGTCTCGGGTCTTTGGAGGATAACATACCAGGTTTGTGGCAACAATAGTGTCCAGAGACTCAGGCTTGAGGACCATCCGAGTCGTCATGGCGTCCACGAGCATCTTGTCGACGGTAACGTCGGGGAAGTCCTTGGCAACGTCCTGTGCGACCTCATCCCAGAGAACCATGCCGTTGCGCTGAGCGTTGCTCTTGGTGACAACGGTCAGAAGCTTGCGGGGACGGCTCTGGGCGAGCTCAAAGGCGAAGCGCATGATACGCTCGACACCGACCCGCGAGAAGATGGCAACCTCGGTCGCCACCTCCCAAGGAAGGCCGCGGTGTGAGCGTCCACCCTGACCAGCGTACTCGCCCTCGCTGTTCTCGCGAACGATGACCCAGTCAAGCTCTCCAGTCTGGCAGTTTCTCAACGGCGACTGGGTGCCGCGAAGGACCTTGGTGGGCCGAACGTTGGCGTACTGCTGGAAAGGCTGGCAGATGGCAAGGCGGAGACCCCAGAGCGAGATGTGGTCGGGAACGTCTAAGGTAAGATGTCAGCAAAGTGAAAGGTGTAAATCCAGGATATTTGGCTTACCGGGTGCGCCGACGGCGCCAAAGAGGATGGCGTCATGCTTCTTGAGCTGCTCAAGGCCGCCGTCCGGGATGTACTTTCCAGTCTTCTTGTAAGTCTCTGAAGACCAGTCGTAGTCGACAAAGTCGAGGTCGAAGGAGTTGAGAGTCTGTGCGAGAACCTTGAGCACTTCGACACCTGCAGACACGACCTCCGGGCCGATGCCATCAGCACCCATAGAAGCGATGCTGTATGAGCTGCGGGCAGGAAGGGCGGTGGGAGACATCTTGACTGTTGGTGATGGAGGTTGAGAGGTAAGGTTGTCAGATGAGAACTGGGAGAGGCAGGGCTGATGTTTGGTCAGACTTCAAGACGATGGCGACCTTGGTATAGGACGCCCTCTTTTTGTATCTTCACCGTGTGTCCCCGATGGACCGCCGAGCCAGGGGAAGGGGCGTCCCGGCTGCCCCACGAAATGTGGGTTGAGCGGGAGAGCTCCATCTCGGCGTCCAAACAAGGGGCCGGCGGACTAGCGAAACTCCGTAGATGCAGCGCCCTCACTCGGGGTTTGTCTCCTCCGGAACTTGGACTACGGAGTTTCGCTCTTCCGCACATCGCTCAACTACCAAGTTCGAGAAGAGACACTAAGGTAGCCGCATCGGGTCCAGCCCCGGACGACCATTCGGCGACGGAGTTTCCCAACATGTGGCTGCACCTTTGACAGCATGGCTTTGGCCACCTGGTGATCGGGGTATTGTTGAAGCACGGGCGGCGTTTGTCCGTAGTGGCATGACGAGGCAAAGTCAGTCATGGGCGCATTTGGGCAGAGCTGAGGCCAGAACACAAGTCAACACCAGCAATCTCCAGCTGCTAACGGAGAAACAGGACCCCACGGGGAAGCCCCTCTCCCCAGGCTAGGAGTCTGGGGTTTTCTTTCCTCTGGTATAAGAGATGGATCTTGGCCACCCCTTGGCTTTCTCTTGGCCTTCACTCATCAACCACTTCGTTGTTCAAACCTCAGAGCCTCAACTCCAGCCTCTGCGCCTGCTGAACACCACCCAAGTCGGCAAATTACTTCATACAGGTCTTCATCAATTTTGCCAATCGCCATGGCCGCCGAAAAGAAGCCGCAGGTCGATTCGTCGGATGTCGATGGAAAGCCTGTCGCAGACTACTCCGAAGGACTGCATGACATGCATGATGATAAAAAGGGGGGTGTCATGGGCATGGACCCCGAAGCGGATTACTCCGGCGCTGTCAAGAAGACCAGCAAGGAGGAGATTGCTCTCGTCCGTAAGCTGGACTGGAGGATCATGCCCACATTGTGGTCGATGTACTTCCTGAACTACGTAAGTATTTCCTGCCGCGGGTTGGTTGTTGCAAGAGCATGAAGTTTCAAGAGTGCTGACAAGGCATGCGCCGTTGATAGCTGGACCGCAACGCCATTGCCCAAGCTCGCCTCGATGGCTTGGAGGATGATCTGGGCCTTGTTGGCAACCAGTACAACACCTGTATCTCGATTCTCTTCGTCGGGTGAGTATTTTAACCCTTGGACGTCCTGTCGATCTTGTGGCTAAGAAGTGATTCTGCCAGATACCTCCTCATGCAGATCCCATCAAACATGCTCATGTCCTCGAAGCATGTCCGGCCCTCCATCTACATGGCCGTCTGCATGATGGCGTGGGCGGTTGTGTCAGCAATGACAGCGCTCGCCAAGGACTACAAAGGCCTCGTGATGGTCAGATTCTTCCTGGGAATCACAGAGGCCCCGTTCTATCCCGGCGCGCTGTATCTCCTGAGCGTCTTCTACACGCGCAAGGAGATCGCCACTCGGCTTTCGATCCTGTACTCTGGAAACATCTTCGCCACATCCTTCTCGGGTCTGATCGCTGCGGCCATCTTCAACACGCTCGATGGCAAGCACAACCTCAAGGGATGGCAGTGGCTCTTCATCGTCGAAGGCGCGCTGACTTTTGGTGTGGCCATTATCGGCATGTACACACTCGCCGACACGCCTCTTACGACGAGGTGGCTCACTCCCGAGCAGCGCCAGCTCGCCCATGACCGGATGATCCGCGACACTGTCGGCCTGGAGGAGAGCAAGGGATCCCGCGCCGGCTTCATGCAGGCGGTGCGCGATCCTCGTCTCTGGCTGTTCTGCTTCATCCAGAACATGCATCTGTCGGCATGCTCGTTCAACAACTTCTTCCCGACCGTTGTGGGATCTCTGGGCTTCGACAGGACCATCACGCTGGTCCTGACCTGCCCTCCCTACCTGCTGTCCGGCTTCTTCGGCTATCTCACGGCGTACTCGTCCGGCCGCTTCAACGAGCGCACGTGGCACATCACCATCTGCATGGCCCTCGCCATCGTCGGCTTCGTCATTTCGTGCATCACGATGAACACGGCTGCCCGGTACACGGCCTGTTTCCTGTTCGCCTCCGGCGCATATGCAACCAACGGCCCCATCCTGGGATGGGTGTCAGCGACGCTTGGATCTACCCAGGAGAAGAAGGCCGTGAGTCTTTCCATCGTCAACGTCATCGCCAACGCTTCGTACATCTACACGGCGTACCTGTACCCGAAGAGCGATGGGCCAAAGTACCTCACCGCCATGGCGAGCAACGCGGCGTTTGCCTTTGCTTGCATTGCCGGGACTTGGGCCATGCGCTGGTGGCTGGTGCGGACCAACAAGAAGATGGACCGCGACGGGCACGAAGGTCCCAGGTATGCCTACTAAGGGAGGCCGGGCTGCTCATGCGAGGGACGCTTCAAGTTACTGGCGACGATGGGGGGCGGGAGATGAGGCACGAAGGCTGGGGCTGGATCTCAAAGGGTAGAAATGATGACAGAATGGACAAGAAGGTTGATTTCGGGGGTAGACAGCACAGCAGCAGGGGTTTTCTGCCAACGTGGTTGGGTCCGCGCGGTGGGCCGACCCAGTGCCGCCCCCGGGCGACATCTTCAAGTTGGCTTCTACTTCCTCAGATCTCCTTCAAATCGAAGATAAAATGCAATGCCTCAGCAGCTGCCCTTGATCGTTCGTTGAATTCCATCATTTGCCTACCCCCCCGCAAATATTCCACTTCGTTCCTTTACACCTGCAACTTACTTGTAAGAGCTGGAGACAGTGCAAGACAGGTGGCAAGGTGGCCGCTGTTCACCCCCCAGCGGACGATATGTACCTCGATGCGGAGTACATTGAATCAATGAAATCGACCCTGTTTTCATCAAGGTCGTCCAGCATGCCATGAACTCGCACTTTCAACCGTGATCTGGGGTCGGTGGTGGTCGGTGGTTCTGGAGTTCCCAAATTGTGCTGGTGCCCCAGTGATTGTACCTTCGAGGCTTTTGTACGAGCGGTCATTTTCCAGCTCAACCACCGGCCGTGGCGGGTCCCTGGCACAACTGGAGCACGGCCCTGACGTCTCGTGCACAGGCAATGTGCGGTACCGACGGACAGGGTGGCCCTGGTCCGAGCAATCTTCCAGACATGTTCTCTCCGGCCAGGGTCCTCGGCGGTGCAGTGCTGGCGGTGCCATCACGACTGGCACGCTGCAATTTTCTACGCGTCCGGTCATTTCAGACAAGATGGATCGACTGACGTCTGCTGGGGGCCGACCTGCCTGTTTGAAGATGTCCCCGTTTGCTGTACGACGAAATCTACGGTCCGAGTTGGGTTTGTGCTCCGGGGATCTGCCCGACGGAGGGCCTCGATGCAGTGAGTTTCACAACTTTGAAATTGAACCTGACCCCTTGCTTCATGAGAGAACTACTCGTACTTAGCCCCACGCATCACCCGTCATGTGCCAGCGGGAGGGAAGCCTGAAGCGGGAGATGCGCGAGGTCTCATCTCGCGGCCTGCCAATATTACCAAACCAGACTCTTGGGAGGCGAGTACTCGTACTCGTAGTAGTAGTGCAGTGCTTGAGGAGGAAACAAAATGTGCAGTGCTCTGCATGGCAACTGAGGTCACAGTTGTTCAGGTTGACGCATGCGGCTGGCCGTCTCTCGTCAATCTCTCCCCCGTCCTTCCCGTCTGCCTTGACTTGCGATGCCTCGCCTAGGCCATTGACTGATCTGATCCGATCTCTGTTTGTTCTTTTCTCCCCCTCCCCCCCCCACGAGTTGCCCGTCTGTGCTTTTGGTGCGCCCATCCGTCGATTGGATTATCGCATCGTTTCCGTGTCGCACCAGAACCAGACCGATGGCCACAGACCACAGACGCGACCGACACGACACGACACACACCCCTTCTTCGCTGCTTCTTTTCTTCCCTCAGCTTGCCTGCCCCCCACCGTCCGGTCTTCCTGTTGATGCGTGTCTCATTCGCCTAGCCGAGCCTTGTTGTCCTTTTCACTATTTTGTCTTGCTCTCATCGCAACACGGCCACCAACTTATCCTGTCCTCAACCATCTGCCCACCCGCCGGCCTGCTACTTACTTACCTTACCCGACTCATCCGCTCGTCTCTGATCCCGTTTGTCGCGCCCAGAAGTTCTCCCTCACGCACGTACACACTCGCTGTCGTCCAAGTCTCCTCGCCAAGCTTCGGATCGGATCAAGGCCTGTACACTACCGACGGCAACACACCACTTCGACCACTCGCTTCAACGCGACCAGTCCCAGCACCACAGCTCACCACACCGCACCACCGCTTCAAGCTCAAGATCTAGCTCCAAATCCAACTCTCAGCCAACCAGCCGCGGCTAGCCAGCCCTTTCCCTCAAGCTCGGTCAAGACTCCAGCACCTTTCAGTGGACAGCCGTCATCCTGCATTCCTCGCTGGCCAAACGAACCACCCCGGGCCTCCTGCAGGAGCAGGCTGCATGAGCTGCTGTCACCCAATAGCGGCTGCATTCCCGTCCTGCATCGTCGCTGGCTCCCTGCCTGACAACTCACTCGCCTGGCCCGTCTGGCGGATCCCCGGACCCCACCGCGCGCCGTCCGACGCTTGTCATTGAAGCATCGCGTCCAACTATCGGCTGCGGCTGCGGCTCCAGGCATCAGGAAAGCCAGCAACCTGCCTTGTCTCCCTAGTCTCCCTGCCCGTCTGTCTGCCTGCGTGGCGGTCTGGACGAGGTCGGGCACGAACGAGCTGCGGGATAACCACGCGAGCCCGCTCCGCAGACCTGGACCCAAAGACCCAAGGCCGAAGCGATTCCCAGCTTTCTTGATGCTTTCGGTGCCTGACTAGCAGTGCTCTACCACCCGACTAGACCGAGGTCGAAATCGGCGCCTATGCTGCCCAGATTTCACTAACACGTCACGGCATCCACTCGTCTCCCCGGCCGACCGCGTCAAGCTGATCTCTCGCAACAACAAAACACAAAACTCGACCATCGATCGCCAAACACTGGCAGGCTCCAGCCATCCGGAATGGCATCGGTCGTAGCGATCGCCGAGGCTGGTGCGCAAAGCCCCGGTCTCTTCAGAGTCCCGCACCCTGGCCCCGGTTTCCACGAGGAGCACGAGCAGGAAGAACTTGAACAGGAGGAACATGCCAGCCCGACTCGGAGCCCACCAGCCGCCCGGGAAAGGCCCGACAGGGACAGTCCCAGCGACAGCAGCAGCAGCAGCAGCGACAGGCCTGCACCTGCCCCTGCACCTACACTTCCAGGCCTGTTGACCGCCGCCAACCCCCTGGACGCCCACGCCAACACCGACCTCCAGCTCCCCTTCACTGACGTCTCCAGCGAACTTTTCCGCCTCCAACCCCAATTCGACGTCGACCCTCACCCAACCGGTCGCTCCCCAAAAAACAACAACAACAACACCCACATCCCCATCAACGCCGCCCAGAGCTCCACAAACTTGAACCTCACCACGTCACTCGCATCCGATCATCCCGTCTCGTCAAATCCCACCACACCGAGCACAAGGGCCACCAGCACCGCCGCCTCTCCCTCGAGTCACGTCACCGCCCTCTCCCAACACTCGACCTCGCCCGTCCCGACCAAGCAACCGCGGAAGCCATCGCCCGGCCTCGCCGCCCGTCTCAAGGCTCTCGGCTTCGGCTCCTCCAGCACCAGCAAATCCCCCGACCCCCCCGCCGCAAACGCTCCCCGCGACCCCATCGGCCGCCTCACCGAGGAACAGATCCGACAGATCGATCTCAAGCACCAGGCCAATTCCGTCGCCTCAATCATCGAGCGGCGCGGCCGCCCCTGGAAGGGTGCATCCGCTCCCCTCGTCTTCTCCAAGCCCTTTGCCGCCTTGAAACCCAAACCAGACGACCCAGACACGGCCGCTCCTCGGCTCGTCGCGTCTCGCGACGCCGCGCCCGCCGAGCAGGAGGAGCCGCTGGACCAGGCGACTCCCGTCCCCCAAAATCACCAGACCCAGACCTCATTCCTCCCCGAGATCGACTGCCCCGGTCCCCTCGACATGGACACTAATAAGTACCGCCTGCCCGACCACACAAACGGAAATGGCACAAAGGCACAACCCGAGATGCGCCAGGAGCATCTCGACCGCGATACTCGACCACCCTCGCCCGACGCTCCTCAAGTCCAAGATATCCCCCCTCCGCCTCCCGAAAAGGACACGCCGCCCGCCACACCGGCTCCCGAGTTCACCCCCGACCTCTCCTCCTACTTTACGTCGAAACCCAACCGCGCCGGCTCCATCTATACCCTATCCCGCGCCTCTCTGACCAACCAGCTGGCCCAGCTCACATCCCTCCAGCTCCCCGACGCCGACTCCCTCTCCAGCAGGGTATCCTCCATCCCCACCGCCCACGCCGCCTCCCAGGCCCTCATAAATGCCGCCGAGCAGATCAAGAGCTGGATGTCAAAAGCCTCCGAGGTCATCGCCGGCCTCGACAGCGAGGATGATGTCGAGTGGGCTGCCGCCGGCGGCCGCGAGGGCCTCGCCGAGGTCGAAAACGCCGCCACGAGATTCGAGGGCCTGATCAACGCCTACGTCGGCGCCATCGAGGAGCTCCAGGGCCGCGCAGACATTGCCAGCGTCCCTGCCACCGACCTGAACCGCGCAGTGCAGCAGATGGAGTCAATCATCGGCGACTGGGCCAACATCCAGTCCACCCTCACCACCGTCAAGCAACAGGTCGAGATTGCCATGGAGTGGGAGGAGCTGTGGAATATGGTCCTCGGAGACATCAATGGCGAGCTGGACGAGCTGTGCCGGCTTGTCTTTGAGATGGAGGAGCGTCGCCACAAGTCTATCATGGCGGCTGCCGGCGGCGACAACGTCGACATTGGAGACCTCGAGACCATCGTTGAGGAGGCCCCAGCGCCACCAGCTCCCTCCAAGCTGGCGCCCCAGCCCGGTCGCTTCGGCCTCGCCGCCTTCCCCATGAGCCCAAGCTCGCCGGGCACGCCCACCCTGTCCCAGGACGACTCCAGCCTGCTGGCCCTCTTCGCCCGGATGCAGCCCCTGAGGGCTTCGCTCGACTTCCTCCCCATGAGGCTTTCGGTTTTCAACGCCAGGGCACAACGATCCTTCCCCACGGCCTGCGATGAGCTGGACATGCGGAGGGAGGGCCTTGACGGAACGTACAAGAAGCTGGAGAAGGACGCCGAGTCGCTGCGCAAGGAGCTTGGCGAGGATCGCTGGGTCATCGTGTTCCGCGGTGCCGGCCGTCAGGCTCAGAAGATGATCGAGTCGGTCGAACGGTCCCACATGAAGCTCAAGGAGTCCCTCGACGCCGGCCACCACCTGACCAGCGCCCCCGCTGTCTGCAAGAAGATCGAGAGCTACGACGCGAAGAAGACGCACTACGGACCGGCCATCGAGCGAGTCCTCTCCATCATCGACAAGGGCGTCAAGGACCGCCTGACGGTCAACGGCGAGATCCTGCGGCTGCACGCCGAGATGCAGTCCAAGTGGGAGGCCCTCCGCATCCAGATGACCGACATGGACATGCTCCTCGACGAAATTCAGTCCGACAACCGGGGCCAGAAGCTGCGCGATTCGGTCTCGAGCATGATTTCCAACGACCTCTCGGCCGTAGACAGCGGCCGAGACACGCCCGGCAGCTCGCCCCCGTCGTCCGTAATCATGGCGAGCCTCGGCATCGAGCCCGTCACCCCAACCCCCAAGATGCTCAAGAATGGTCTCGGCCCCGCCGGTAGCCAGGCACAGCACACGAACCGGAGGCTTTCTCTCCTGCCGACACCCTCCAATCAGGCAACCCGCAGACCGCTGGGTTCTCGGTCTGCCACCGCGGCAGGCAAGTCGACTATTCCTACGCCTGTCGGGGGATCAGCCTCGCGCCCCGAATCGGCCCTGAACAATAGGCCCCGCTGGAACAGCTCGACCAACACCGCAGACATCGGCGTTGGCCATAACTTCAAGCCCCTGACCCTCACCACGCCGAGCCCGTATGCCAAGAGAACACCCGTGGGAAGGTCTGCGTCATCGCTCACGCCCTCGTCTGGCAATAAACTCCCGTCCGGCCGCAGCCCCCTGAACCGGTCGTCATCCGCATCGCCGATGCCCGAGGAGACGCCCACTAGGACCGGCGGATCTCGCCTGGCCTTCCGCGACAGGATCGCGTCCCCGGGTCCGTATGCTCAGCCATCGTTCGCGAAGCCTCGTCTCACCTCGTCCGTATCGATGGCGTCCGTGGGCAACAGGCGGGCATCCATGCACCCTCCCCTGTCTCGGGACAACTCCCTGGCAGGCCAGCCACAACGCCCCGCGAGCTCTCTCGCGACAGGGCGCCGCTCGAGTATGCTGCCACAGCCGGCCTCAAGCTCCAGCGGCCGTGCCTCTCCGCAGGCTGTCGCGGGTGCCCGCTCTGCCATGCTGAGGAAGGGCTCCAGCAACGCCCAGGCGGCCGCAAACAACAAGCCAAGGTGGCGTTCATAGGAGAGGCACCTCGGCGGTTTGCGCATCAGCCGTAGCTGGGGCCCCGCTCCCGGTTCAAACACCAGCCCCAGGGCCACTGAGGACAAGACGGCAGGCTCCAAGCCCCGCTGGCACTTTTTCTGAGCTGCAGTCTGGCATGCCTGACGAGCTAGACAAGAGGATGGTTCCAGGATCCGGGCATCCCTTTTATTTGCAATTACGGCGTGGCGTTAGCGGGGGCAACATTAGCCCGGCATTGTGTTTTAGGAACAGAGGGGGGAGAGGAGGAGGAGGATCGAGTGCTGTTTAGCTATTACTTGTGCATGAAGACAGCTGTACGAGATGTGTGTATGGGCGAGTGTTGTCCGGCAGATATGACAGATGGAAGACCTACAGAGGAGGAGCAGGCGCCAGAGGTCACAATATACCCCCAACCCCCCCTTGTATGTTAGCAGACGCCGGTGGGTTTGCTAGCCCCGGTGTGGATAGCGGAGTCAGGTCGGTAGCTGTTGAAAGCAGGCTTGGTCCAAACAATGGATTGCTGGCGTGATGTTTGATGGGATTGCCTGCATGATATGAAGTACAGCAGATGGGTGGAAGCCATTGCGTCTTTGAACAGATCTCAGTTGCTTTTGATCGAGAGAATATGGCTTCCTGGTCACATGGACAACCATCAGGATGGTCATGATTTCAGCCCTGGCTAATTTGGTGACTGAGGTGCGTTTTGGTCTGTGTTGATGAATGTTGATGCCTCACTGGATGGCATCAGTAGCCCGTTGCGGCGAGTTGATAAGGCACGGTTGACGTCTGAACTTCTGCACCGACTTTGTGGGCAGCCCAAGTCTGGGTAGAATTACACTCTCTCGTAGCCATGAAAAGGCAACACCTGCCCTGAAAACTCCTGGGCAGTTGCATCGATTCACAGGTGTTCATCTTCTTCGACAAGAAGCTCTCTTAAGCTATTTGGAAGGAATCTCGATGAACCCAGAAAGCCCAATGCTCGCTTTAAAAATAAAAAAAACTTCCAGCAAATTTTACTTTCAATCGTCACATTGGTATGAAAAGATGACATGTTCTTGACAGGTTGATTGCAAGTTTCCAAGTGATCATCATGTTGTTGCCAGTGCTGGGACATGTTCAGATGCATTACGTCAGCAATTAGGAGGCCGCTCCACGTGCGGCTGAATATCGGCCAAACCTGTTGCGGGCAAAAGCTCTTCGTGTTGCCTGGGCGCCTCACAAACTTCATGCGCCGGACACCCCCGTCAAAGCTCGCCCCTCTCCCCTTGCATCTTGCATCCACCGATTCCATCGATTCACTCTGATGCGCGCCTGCAGAGTCGACAGATCAATCCTACCTCCTAGGGATATGTGCCGACATCACCCATAATCGTCAAGATGTCTGACTCGGACTTCGAGACCATCCGCAAGCTCCAGGCTGAGCGCAACGCGGCCGCCGCGGCCAGGACGGGCTCGCGCACCTTTGACCCCGACACCCAGCGTGCCGACTCGGGCACCAAGCAGAAACTGACCGAATCCTTCGATGCCGACCTCTACGACCGCGATGGCGCCGACAAGTTCGCCGGCTACAACACCTCCATCCCTGCCGGCGATGGCGATGACGACGAGATGGAAGAGGCTGACACCACGCGCCGTCTCGTCGGCCAATACACCGCCTCGCGTGAGATGATTGACGAGTTCTCCCGGGGCGCCGGCGTCGAGGAGGGCGACCCATTCGCGGGCCGTGGCGAGCACAGCAACCGTATCGCCGACCGCGAGACCGATTACCAGAAACGTCGCTTCGACAGAGCCCTGACGCCCACACGTGCCGATCCCTTCGCCAATGGCAAGGCCGGAGTATCCGAGGATGGTGCCAATTACCGAGAAGTTATGGAGGCCAGGGAGCTAGAGAGGGAGGAAGAACGCGTTCGTCGCGCCATCGAGGCCAAGCTGGAGGGCGCCGCAGAGGATGGCAACACTGCCCCGGCCACCCTGACCGAGGGCGGCCAGCAGGACAAGGCCGAGGCCGGCTCGAGCGAGGTCGTCGCCGCAGGAAGGAAGCGCAAGAAGAGATGGGATGTGGCCACGACTCCCGCCGAGAATGGCGATGCCGCGTCCGAGGACGCCGCCAAGCCAAAGAAGTCGCGCTGGGACCAGACACCGTCTCTCACGGGAGGCGCCGATGCCCCGAAGAAGCGCTCTCGGTGGGACCAGGCCCCTTCGGCCACACCCATGGGGAACCAGGGCCTCGCGACGCCGATGCACCCTTCTCAGGCCGGCCCTGGCGCCGTCATGCCCACCACGTTCGGCACCGACGTCTCCGGCAGGAACATGCCCCTGAGCGACGAGGAGCTCGACCTCCTTCTTCCTGGCGAAGAGCAGGGCTACAAGATCCTCACACCACCTCCCGGGTACGAGCCCATTCGGGCGCCCGCCCACAAGCTCATGGCCACGCCGGCGCCGGCGACCGGCTTCATGATGCAGGATCCCGAATCGACAAGGCTGGGCGGAAAGCCGGTGCACAACGAGATCCCCGGCATCGGCGACCTCCAATTCTTCAAGGCCGAGGACATGGCCTACTTCGGCAAGCTCACCGATGGAGCCGACGAGAACAGTCTGAGTGTGGAGGAGATGAAGGAGCGCAAGATCATGAGGCTGCTCCTCAAAGTCAAGAACGGCTCGCCCCCTGCGAGAAAGACAGCTCTGCGTCAGCTCACCGACAACGCCAGGCAGTTCGGCGCCGGCCCCCTCTTCGACCAGATCCTGCCGCTCCTCATGGAGAAGACGCTCGAGGACCAGGAGCGCCATCTGCTCGTCAAGGTCATTGACCGTATTCTCTACAAGCTGGACGACCTTGTTCGGCCCTACGTCCACAAGATCCTCGTCGTTATCGAACCCCTTTTGATCGACCAGGACTACTACGCCCGAGTGGAGGGTCGCGAGATCATCTCCAACCTCAGTAAGGCGGCAGGCCTAGCCACCATGATCAGTACCATGAGACCCGATATCGATCACGTCGACGAGTACGTCCGGAACACCACCGCCCGTGCCTTTGCGGTCGTCGCCTCGGCCCTCGGAATCCCAGCACTGCTTCCCTTCCTGCGCGCCGTGTGCCGCAGCAAGAAGTCATGGCAGGCGAGGCACACGGGTGTCAAGATTGTGCAGCAGATCCCCATTCTGATGGGCTGTGCTGTGCTGCCTCACCTCAAAGGCCTGGTTGACTGCATCGGCCCTAACCTGAACGACGAGCAGACCAAGGTTCGCACGGTTACTAGTCTTGCGATCGCGGCTCTTGCAGAGGCGTCCAACCCCTACGGTATCGAATCCTTCGACGACATCTTGAACCCGCTGTGGACAGGTGCACGCAAGCAGCGCGGCAAGGGTCTGGCAGGCTTCCTCAAGGCCGTTGGCTTTATCATCCCCCTGATGGACGAGGAGTACGCCAGTTACTACACCAGTCAGATCATGGAGATCCTCCTGCGCGAGTTCTCTTCACCCGACGAGGAGATGAAGAAGGTCGTCCTCAAGGTGGTCTCCCAGTGCGCCAGCACCGAGGGTGTCACGTCCGGCTACCTCAAGGAGCACGTCCTCGACGACTTCTTCAAGAGCTTCTGGGTGCGTAGGATGGCGCTCGACAAGCGCAACTACAGGCAGGTGGTCGAAACGACCGTCGACATTGGCCAGAAGGTCGGCGTCAGCGAGATCCTCGAGAGGATCGTGAACAACCTCAAGGACGAGAGCGAGGCGTATCGTAAGATGACTGTCGAGACCGTCGAGAAGATTGTCGCCAGCCTGGGTGCCGCCGACATCGGGGAGCGTCTCGAGGAGCGCCTCATTGACGGCATCTTGCACGCATTCCAGGAGCAGAGTGTCGAGGACATCATCATGCTTAACGGCTTTGGTTCCGTCGTCAACGCGCTTGGAGCACGCTGCAAGCCATACCTGCCCCAAATCGTCAGCACCATCCTCTGGCGCCTGAACAACAAGTCCGCCACGGTACGACAGCAAGCGGCCGATCTCATCTCCCGCATCGCCATGGTCATGAAGCAGTGCGGCGAGGACGCCCTGATGGGCAAGCTCGGTATCGTCCTGTACGAATACCTCGGCGAGGAGTACCCTGAGGTGCTAGGTTCCATTCTCGGAGCCCTGCGCTCCATCGTCACCGTCGTTGGTATCACGCAAATGCAGCCTCCCATCAAGGACCTGCTTCCACGGCTTACGCCCATCCTCCGCAACCGACACGAGAAGGTCCAGGAGAACACAATCGACCTCGTGGGTCGTATTGCCGATCGCGGACCCGAGAGCGTCAATGCTCGCGAATGGATGCGTATCTGCTTCGAGCTGCTTGACATGCTCAAGGCTCACAAGAAGGGCATCCGTCGCGCTGCCAACAACACCTTTGGTTTCATCGCAAAGGCCATTGGCCCCCAGGATGTCCTCGCCACTCTCCTGAACAACCTGAGGGTGCAGGAGCGCCAGTCTCGCGTCAACACGGCCGTTGCTATTGGCATCGTCGCCGAGACTTGCGCGCCCTTCACGGTCCTTCCCGCTCTCATGAACGAGTACCGTGTGCCCGAGCTCAACGTGCAAAACGGTGTGCTCAAGTCACTTTCCTTCCTCTTCGAATACATTGGCGAGATGGCCAAGGACTACGTCTACGCCGTTACGCCTCTCCTCGAGGACGCCCTCATCGACAGGGACCAGGTCCACAGGCAGACGGCCGCCTCCGTCGTCAAGCACATCGCCCTGGGCGTGGTAGGCCTCGGATGCGAGGATGCCATGGTCCATCTCCTTAACCTCCTTTATCCCAACCTTTTCGAGACGAGCCCCCACGTCATCGACCGTATCGTCGAGGCTATCGAGGCCATCCGCGTCGCCGTCGGGCCCGGCGTCGTCATGAACTACGTCTGGGCCGGCCTCTTCCACCCGGCCCGCAAGGTCCGCCAGCCATACTGGCGGCTCTACAACGATGCCTACGTCCAGGCGGCCGACGCCATGGTCCCTTACTACCCGAACCTGGACGAGGAGGCCATTGACAGGCCGGAACTGGCTATAATGCTGTGAAGTGGCCAGGGGCGACGGCGGAGGAAGACGATCCTTGGACTAGTTTGCGGCTCTGATTTTTTTGACACTGGCGCATGGAAGCCATGTAATACTCTCTTGTGTCTGTAAGACGGAGGTGATGGTTAGGTAGCATCCCGCGCGGCGTTGGGACGAAAACATGATTTTAATGTGCAATTGCCTGGCCTGCGAGTGACGTCTTGTGATCTTCGCCTTGGTTTCGATTTCGCTAGACGTGTAGAGCCACGGAACAGCAATGCTCGACCTATCATGGTGGCCGGGCCTGCTCGTCGCTTCACTCTCAACATGGATAATACGGGCGGTGACCGCGCGTCTGCATTAAGATGGTGTTCAAGATGGGAATGTGTTTAATTCAGGTCATAAACAAGTGCATTATTTCGCTTTGGCCTGCTGGGCGGCCGCCTCTGTATTGATGTCAGCATGGGTTCATCTTCTGGCTGCTCGTAGATAGCAACATACCTCTCCGCGTCGCATCCTCCAGGAGCTGGACATCGACAGACTGGGAGGGCAGGTGCACGTAGCGGACCACTGAGCCTCGGATAAAGACGTTCTTGACGGAGCTCTGCGCGCGACTCGTCAGTTCTGGTCCCAGGGGGACATGCTCATGACGAGATGGAGGAAGGCAGCGGGCGACGCACCAGGTGGGGGTACTTCAGCTCTTCCACGACCTGGATGTCCTCCAGCTTAATGTTGAGGTACTGGTCGACGCTCTTGAGCACGCCGCGGATCTGGATGTCGTTCTTGAGCTCGACGGTGACCTCCTGGTCGATGAGCGTCTTGAAGAAGCTGTGAGCGTCGTTAGCATTCGTGGCGCTTGTCCGCCTTCGAGGGGGCCGTTGCGGCGGCTAGTCGCTGCGGAGGTTTGGGGAGGGCGCACCTGAAGAACAGCATCGTGGCGGGTTCTGCGGCTGAGGGTGACGCCGATGAGAGTGATGCTTTGCGATGTGAGGTTGTGAGTCTGGACGGACGATCTTGGTGTGGAGCTTTGACGTCTGGGAGTCGCGGTACGTACCGGATTTGAGGTAGGTCACGTGACGGCGATGGGCATCAACAAACTCGACACTCTTGGATTTTACCACGCGTTACAACATAGCTTGGGTCATGATGTCCCAAAAGTTATCATCTTTCCTAATCTTGAAGTTAAAACGTTCCCGAGGCCTTGGGTTTGATTGGCTTTTTTAACACAGCCGCATTCCATCCCCATGGTATCTCATCACTACGAAATCGGCAAATAAAAATCGACATGTCGTGCCGCTTCTCTATGTGTAGCAGTATGTAAACGCCATTCACCATGTACATAGCCAAGCCCCGAGCCTTACAATCATGAAACCACCGGATGCATACAGGCCCGCACTGACTCCTACGACACCTGCACAAAGGCCCTCTTCCGTACAGCCCGGCTCTCGTCCTCGTCGTCCCACGTCTCATCGACGTAGGTCTTGACACTCTTGGCCTCGAGCTGCATGCCCACAATCTTGAGGGCGGCCATGTTGTAGCCCATCTCGTCCTTCTGCCTCTTCAGCGCCGCCCGCAGGTTGGTGCGGATGCCGTCCAGCATGGTCCTCATGGTCCTGCTGGCGACGATCTGGCGGTGGTGCGTCTTGAGCATGAAGAAGAGGATGCGGCAGGTCAGAGGGATGTTCATGGACCGCTGCGCGAAGAGGTCGAGGAAGGTGAAGAGCATCGGCACCGACGCGAAGGGCAGCACGAGCAAAGCGTCGTGCAGGGCGGACGCCTTGATGCGCTGGAGGACCGTCATGACGTGCGTCTCGGCGCTGATGTTGCCCAGGGCGACGAAGATGGGGTTGCGCTGCGGCGGTGCGGCGTTGGGGTTGGCGAGCTTGGCCTGCTCCCATTCCTTCATGAGGTTCAGGTCGGCCATGCCCACCTCGAGGGCCTCGGAAATGCGCTCGCCTGCCATGAGGGTCTCGACCGTTTGCTTGCTGGCTGCGCCGACCTCGTCCGTCTCGTCGGCTGCGTCGGGGTCCCGCTCCAGCGAGCTCGTGAGCGTCTGCTCGTACAGCTCCTCGATCTCCTTTTCGCGTTCCTCCTCAAGGAAGATCTGCTCGTCCGTCTCATCCCACACGCGGATGCTTTTGTCGTGGCCCGCGGTGACGAGGAACGTGCCGCTGTGGCCGACGGCCATGGCCCAGATCTCGCCGTGGTGGCCCTCAAGCCTCTGGATTTGCTCAAACTTGTCCGCGTCCCAGTACTTGATCGTCTTGTCCTTGCTGCTGCTGAAGAAGTGGTGGCCGTTGCCGTCGTTGTTGTGGGGGACGAAGGCGACCTGCAGGATGGAGTCCTGGTGTCCAAACAGCGCCTTGTGGCAGTCGCCGAAGTCGAGGCCCCATATCCTGATGTTCTTGTCCGCCGAGCTGGTCACGATGAGCTTGCTGTCGTGGGAGATATCCATGCTCAGGACGGGCAGCTTGTGGCCGTAGAGGTTGAGGTACAGCTTCAGGCTGTCGGTGAAGAAGACCTTGACGGTGTTATCCAGCAGCGACAGCGCGATCAGCTTGGCGTCAGGGGAGAAACGCAGGCTCAGGACGTCGTCTGCGACCTTGAGGATCCTCGACTGCACCAGCTTGAGCTTGGGCACCGTCCGTGTCGTGCCCAGGACCTCCTCCTGCACGATTTGGAAGTTCCAGAACTTGGCCGACTTGTCGGCGCCGCCCGAGACCATCGACTTGCCGTCGGGATGGACTTGCAGCGACCAGATGGCTCCTTCGTGCGCCGTGACGCTATCCAGCAGGCTGGCCGAGGCCACGTCGAACAGCTCGAGCTCGCCTCCTTTTGTGCCGACCACGACGACCTTGTCTCCGGGAAGGAAGGAGCAGCACAGCGCGTACCCGCAGTCGAACGTCCTGATGCAGGCTTGCGTCTTGATGTTCCAGATCTTGAGGCTGCCGTTGGCCGCCGAGGCCAGCATTCCGTCGTCAGAGCTGAGCGACACCGATCGCACATCTGTTCTGTGGCCGGGCATCTCCACGGCGAGGGTCCGTGAGTATTCGGGCGCCTCGTCCTTCTTCGACCGACCACCTTCGTCCTTTGTGGATATGTTGTAGTATTCCAGCTGGTTGTTCGTCGTTGCAACCACCAGCTGCACATCCTTGCCGCTGCCGACCGCCCAGTCCACTGACCGTGCCTTGCCTCCTGTCCGCACGATGACGGACTGGACGAAGAAGTCGCCGACCTGTGCCTTGGCAATGTCGTCCGCGGCCTCTGCTTCGTCGTCCTCCGCCTTGCCGTCCTTTGCCTTCTCCCTTCTTCTCCTCCTCTTCCTCGCGAGTGACTTCTTTACCTCAGCCTCTGACCGGATGCGCCAGATATCGACCGACTTTTCGGAGCCGTGGACAGCGAAGTAGTCCCGACGGGGATGGAAGACGACCTCGATGGCCTTGTCCTTGCTTTGACGGAACAGCGTGCCACGGTCGAGGAGGAACTGTGCTGTCTTTGGGGCATCGACGCGGCCCTTCATCGACGCGAGGCCGGCAGTGTCGATGTACCACACCTTCAGCTCACCATCGTTTCCGGCTGTGACGCAGCCGTTCTGGTCGGGCGAGACTCCCAGCGCCCAGCACTCGCCGTTGCTTTGCGCGATGTGTGTCTCGATGCAGTGCCTTGGCGAAAGATCCCAGAGCTTGATCAGAGAGTCTTTTCCGGTCGTTAGGAGGTATCCTTCGGGCGCGTCGCCGTCGAGCGCCATGGCTTGCACGTCCTCCCCATCCTCGGCCTGAGCCTCAGGCTCGATAAAGCGCAGTCCGGTGATCTGATCCTTGTGTCCTCGCAGCTTGTACTGGCCAACTTCGGCAACAAGGTCCCAGATGATGACGTCGGTGTCCTTGGAGCCGCTTGCCAGCCGCACGCCGGACTTGTCGAAGGCGAGATGTGTAATGGCCGACTTGTGTCCATTGAAGTTGACAATGACGGTGCTGATGGTGCTGTCCCACAGCCGAATGCTGCCATCCTCGTAGCCGATCGCGAACACGGCCTTGTCGACCTTGCTTTGCGCAATCGCAGTCACTGGGAGAGAGCAGCGCTCGTCTCGCCAGCGGCTCAGCAGTTCGCCCTTCTTGATGTCCCAGGTCAAGACCTCTTCGTTCGCGGCGACGACTGCCTGACCGGCCCCGGTGCCGGCTCCTTTAGAGGTCCATACGATGTTGGAGGTGCTCGATGCGACAACGCCGAACGTCTTCGAATGCTCGTACTTGCTGGAAAGAAACCATTAGCTTTCGACGGATATGCGCACTGAGAAGAGTCTTACAGGTAGGATTTGACCATTTTGGCGACAGACCAATCTCGGCCGCTGTCTCAATGGGATCTCCGGGCAAGAGTTCGATACCTTGGTACTCAAATTCTCCCACCTCGAAAAGACCGTCCAGAACGCGGGAAACTTTTTCTTATCGATAAGATCCGATAGACCAGCTCCGAAATGGGTGGCCGACCGATAACCATCACGTGGAGAAGCTGCCCGGCGGTCCCGCCCAGTGTCGCTCAGCCACCCCGAGCTCCAACTCCAAGGTCAAACGAGCCCCACCACCAGGCATCGTCATCAGCATCCAGCCAGCACAGCGCAGCGAGGCCGAACAAGTGAGCCATTGGGTGTCGCCAAGATGCTTCTCCTCGACTATCAGAACGTTCTTATCCAGTCGGTGCTGACGGAGAGGTTCTCAGGGTAAGCATTGGTCTCCGTCTTCAGCGACATGCGACATTGACTCGAGTAACAGTGCCCCGCCCGTCCACATCGACCAGACCGTCTCCGACTTCGACGGCGTCCTCTACCACATCTCGACCCCCGAGTCCAAGACTCAGATCCTTATTTCTGTGCAGATCAGGTGCTTCAAGGACCTGGTCAAATATGGCGCCGAGCAGGTTCTCCAGCGCGAGTACGGCTCCTACATCACGGCCACCGAGGCCGGATACGACTTCTCCGTCCTGATCGACCTGGAGAGCCTGCCGGCTGAGAAGGGTGAGTATTGGTTCAGGCGAGGATCATGGCATGCGGGCTTACCGGAGATGCAGAGGAACTCGATGCTCTTGTCAGCAAGTTTGCCCTGCTGAAGCGCAACGCGATGGCTGCGCCATTCGAGGCCGCCTACGAGGAACACTACAAGTTGAGGGAGGCGGCATCCAAGTACTCGTCCGAAGACGCTCCTCAGGGTGTCAAGGAGGGTGGCGAGGTCATGGCGATTCACTACCGTGAGGAGGAGGCCATTTACATCAAGGCCAGCCACGATCGCGTGACCGTCATCTTCAGCACCATCTTCAGGGAAGAGACCGACCGCATTTTCGGAAAGGTCTTTATCCAGGAGTTCGTTGATGCTCGCCGGAGAGCCATCCAGAACGCACCCCAGGTGTTGTTCAGGAACGACCCTCCTCTGGAGCTGCAGAGCGTGCCGGGCGTGCAGAACAGCGGCACCGGTGAGGTCGGATACGTCACATTTGGTACGTGGCGGGACTCTTCATGGTGTGGAATCGTTGAGCTGACCTCTTTAGTCCTCTTCCCCCGTCACCTTACCCCCCAGCGCATGCCGGATGTTATTTCGCATATCCAGACCTTCCGTGACTATTTCCACTACCACATCAAAGCATCCAAGGCGTACATCCACTCCCGCATGCGCAAGAGGACGGCAGACTTCCTGCAAGGTAAGAGCATCAATATCCAAGTCACCTACTGGACGGTACTGATGTCACGTCACCAGTGCTTCGCAGGGCCCGACCGGACAGTGAGGAGAAGGAGAGGAAGACAGCTAGCGGAAGGACGTTCAAGGTGCAAGGCGCTTGAAACACGACCGAGCAACGGTCAGGCCCGATATGGCAGCTGCCGGATCGTAGGGGCCGACATTGGGATTTGGTTATGATAGAGCCTCGGTTTTCCGAGCGATGAAACAGCAAGCCAGGTCCGTTACATGCATTCACAGGCATCCCTTCCGACCGTTACGTCGAACTTCGCGGCCGACTTGCGCGGGGTGACGCGATTCGGGTATGTGCAACGGTAGATGAAGACCGACCCCGAAACAACCGAGGGTCGACATAACGCGGCCTGGAGTGCATGGGCATGGGCATGGCTTATGCGTTTTGTTTCCCTGCCGGCTTCGCCGAGGCGGCCCAGTGACATCTTCAGGCCCTCGACCGCCGTGCTGGTCGACTCTGGGCCAAGTACAACGTCGAGACCGGGGGAGGGGCGGTCCTGCCGTGCAGTCGCTGGCTCTTGCGCCCGCGGGCCAGTCTTTATAGATCAGGCTGTGCTGAGAGGCTCATGAGATGGCATGAGGCCAAGAACCGGGACCACCCTCTGACAGTTGTAACGCGATGTTCGCAAGGGGGTGTGTGCGGCAGTATTGCGACGCCGATGCGTTTGAAGGACCCATCCATCACGACGAAGGCAATCAGCGACAGTCCCCTGGCATAGGAGATCTTGGGCGATATTCCATCATGATCGATGCCATGAGGTGACAAGGGCAAGCTTCCTTTTGCCTATTAAGACAACAACATGTGGTCCTCATGTGGGATCAATGATTTGGGAACAGACTGAACGAACCACAGGACGGAGTTGAACAGGCTGGCTGCAGTCTGCAGGGGTTGCTTCCCATTTGCCCTCGCTGAGTGGACGAGGTCGCATGGACATCTCTAGCGGGTTTAGGCGCCCCTGAATCGGGGCCTTGGCCCCCACCACGAGACATGGGGATGCTCGCTCCGCGGGAGGCTGGGAGACGAGGGCCCAGGGCGATGGCCAGGTTGCCAGGGAACACGAGCGAGAAATCGGCTTACCGCCTGTCTGATCCGAGTCGTCCCTCTCGTGCGTGCTGTGGGAAGGTTGCCCTTGTACGAAATCTTCTGCCTGTCCTAGGAAGCGGCCGGACAGCACCAGAGACGTGGCTCTCATCGCTCCTTTTTTTGGCTCTTGTGATCACGGCTCGGGAAGCGTGTTGCCGTTACCCCTGACACGGCGGTCCAGCAGTCCATTCGTTTTGTCCCTCGTTTTCGAGGTAAGTGCTCAGGCGCCAAACACCCCCTGATCCGACCCCGGGATCTCCAGCGATCAAGAGCTTCTCTGACGAGGCCGCCGTTCGTGGCTCCCAGCCTTCGCTCCAACCTCCCCTCTCGACGACATTCATTTTCCGACCGACCGACCCGCGGGTCAATCGCGACAGCTCGACGCTACGCGAGATCGACTATCGACTAGCGACAGGCATCCATCGATCCTGGTACATTCATTCACGACCGGGGGAAAAAGAGGAGATTCGACTTCGACACAACCAACAGCTTCAGCAGCATCAGCACATCAACAGCCCACCACCAGACATCCGTTCATTGTTTACCCACACGCGACCGCCGCTTGCAGAGACTTTTCAGGGCCGACTAGACGTCATCTCCCTCCAGTCATCGATAGACCCGAGACGCGACCGCGACACAACTCTCTTTACCTCATCCAGTACCACATCGCACTGCGGCTCCAAGCGCCACAGACGGGTAATCGTCACACAAACAGTACCAGTTCCACCACTTCTCTATTACGGAGCGACATATTACTACGTCGTACAGTACACGCGCCATCCTTCAAGACATCCGAACGGATCCGACCAGAGGTCCCTATTCCGCACCAACCGGGCAACAATTTCTACGCTTCCTTTTTCCGTCTTCCCCCCCGCCTCCTCCTCCTCCCTTTTTCATCACCGCGACTCTCGTGGCAGCGTGTGATATCAGACCTTTTAGCGTCTGATCCTACCTCCGGGAGCCACTAAACCCCATACTGCAGGATCCCGTCGGATTGAGTTGCGCCTCCAGCACCGGAGACAGCTTTTGGGACGATCCCTAGGACGGCCGACTCACCCACGAGGAGCCTCCAAGATCACCTGAGTGGGTCCAGGCACGGCCGCTCCAGTGCATCGCCAAGATTCGTCCATCCTCGGCAGCCAATCAGCGCCAGCAACGTCAGAAGCCGGCCAATCTCATCTCCCTGCCCACCCCTCCAACACGGGTTCCAGCAGCCAGCTCAGACGCTAAGCACTGAACACTACGGGGCTAAGAACGAGCCGGGTACCTTTACACCTTAGCCAGGCAAGCACGCTACCCAGCACCGCCGGCAAGGTCGCTCCTTTCGCTCCACTCCTGCCTTTCATCCTTCTCTGGCCGCCCCCCTCTAAACAAACACCACCACTGCCACCACTACCGCCTGTGGAATTCTCCCAATTTCCCACCTTCAAGCGAGCGACGACGTCCGAAACGATTCCGCGCAAGCAAGCAAGCAAGCATCGAGATACCCGTCAGGACACGCAATCGACATCTTCACGGCAGAACCAAATTACCCGCCTGTATTTGACTCCAGCACCATCAGACGATTCGACGCTTCGACCTCGCGATTCATCCGGTCATTCGACGCGCTCAACTCAAATTCCCCGAACGAACCGATCAATCCTCTCGACCGCGCCATGCGAATTGGGTCTTGATAACCATTATCCATTTCCAGCGGAGCTACGCGACTCAAATTTCTACTTCAGAATTTCTCGAACCCTCTCCTCCAGCGACCCGACCTCCGATCGGTGAATCGCACAGACTCCACGAGGACAGGAGCGCGGCGCACGACCGTGACAACGGCGATGCGGCTTCCCTTTCGGAGGCGCCCCGCGACGCGGCGTCACCGTCAGGCCGCCACATCAGACATACTCGCCCTGGCCGCCATTGCACCGGCATTGGCAGGCGCGTTGGACTTTCGCCCCGTGCCAGAGGCAAACCTCGACCTTTCGCGACTAGGGAGAATTGGCGTGGCAGGCGACTTCAACGGCATCTCCTTATACGAATATGAGGAACAGAACGAGAGGCCCGTCAACAGAAATGGCAGCGAGTCCCTTCTGGCGCGGCTGCCGAATGGCGCCTTCGCCACCATCGCATCCACCGATGCGTCCATCCACGACATGTGTGCGTCCTACCTCGACTCGGGGGACATGGCGGGAGTGGTAATTGCCGGTAATTTTACGAGTGTGGACGGCACACCATCGCAAGGAGTGGCTCTCTTCAACGTGACATCCTCCCAGTTCGTCCCCCTGGAGGGCCTGACCGGACAGGTCAACGCGTTGCTCTGCGACGGCGCAACGAACCGGGTCTACGTGGGAGGAAGCTTTCGACACACCAACTCCAGCAACGCCCTGATGTGGGTGCATGGCCAGGGCTGGACACCGCTGCCGTTCGCCGGCTTCAATGGCCCCGTCTCCTCCATCACCAAGGCCTCCAACGACCACATCATTTTCGGCGGCAGCTTTACCGGACTGGGCAACCTTACGAGCTCGTCTAACACCGACGGCCAGGTGATCAACCTGTCCAGCTCCAACGTCACCTCGGGTTCTAGCACCTCCACGACCGGCTTCAGCGACCCGCGCAACATCATCTGCAAGACCGACGGCGCAGACGGTGCTGGCAACACATGGCTACTGCAGGATGGAACCCCTGGCTTCTGGGGAGCCTCCTTCGGCTTCGGGTTTGAGCCAACAAAACTTCGACTCTGGAACACCCGCCAGGACGGGCGCGGAACACGGACCTGGCGCTTCACAGCCTTCCCTATCAACGGCATTCTGAACATGACCTATGTCGACCCGGAGAGCGGCCAGAACGCATCGTGCACTAGCGAGTGCCCGCTCAGCAATAACCCTGATGTGCCGTTCCAGGACTTCCACTTCGTCAACTCCGTTGGTCTCGACTCCTTCCGCATCGACATCTCCGAATTCTACGGCGCCGGCGGCGGTCTCAACGGTATTCAACTGTACAGCGATGATGCGTTTGCGTACGCCATCAATGACTTCAACGAGCCCTCTTGTGACGGCGCAGGCGTCCAGTCGCCGTCGAGCGCGACTGCCACTGGCCCTTGGCGTCAGTCACCGTCTCTGCAGAGCAGCTCGAGGTATCTGACTGCTGAGCTGTCCGGCGACATCACGGAAGACTCCGCCTCGGTCACCTTCTTCCCCAACATTGCCGACTCGGGCAACTACACCGTCGAGATGTACACACCCGGCTGCCTTCAGGACGACACCTGTGCCACGCGCGGCCAGGTCAACATTACCGGCGTCATGACATCTGCTCCCGACGGCCGCTTCACCACCTCGCTGTACCAGACAAACAACTTTGACAAGTATGATCCGCTTTATTTCGGCTTCGTGGAAGGCGGTTCGGCAAACGGTTTCCGCCCCAGCATTACTTTGACGCCCCTGGCCGGCCAGTCTCTCGAAAACATGACCATCGTCGCGCAGAGAGTCGGCTTCACCCTGCTCAGCTCTACCGGTGGCCTCAACGGCCTCTTCGATTTTGATACGAGCGCCACCGACATCAGCCGCAACGACTTTTCGAGCTCCGCCATCAACTCCCTCGGCTCAGGGTTCTCTGCAAACTCGGCTGTTCATGCCATGGTAACCATGGGTGACGTTGTCGTCATCGCTGGAAATTTCACCTCCAACAATGCTAGGAATGTTGTTGGCATCAACACCGCCGATCAGACTACCACCCCTCTGGACGGAGGCCTCAACGGAGAGGTCAGGTCTATGCACCTTGAGGCACCACTGTTGTACGCTGGCGGCAGTTTCGACAACGTTCTGGATGGTAACGCCACTGGCCTGTCGAACGTGGCCGTGTACAACTCCAATGACGACACCTGGTCTGCTCTGGGAGGCGGCGTCAACGGAAAGGTTGTCCACGTTGTGCCTATGCAGGTCAACCTGACCGACGGGGAAAGCGAGGTCGCCATTGCCTTCACCGGCAGCTTCGACCAGATCAACGCGTTCGGGGAGAACACGGCAGTTCCCGCGTCAGGCTTCGCCGTCTGGGTCCCATCCCAGCGCAATTGGCTTCCGAATCTTGATGGCCCCGTACCCTCGTTCGACGGCATCCTGACCGCAGCCGTTCTGGAGCTTCCTGAGGACAGCACCTCGCTCTTTGCTGGCTCCATGAGCTCTGCTGCCATCAGCGCCAATGGCGCTGTCACCCTGGGCGAGACACTCGGCCAATTCCCTGTTCGCATCGAGGCACCGGGCGTCACTTCATCGTCCCTGGCTCGTCGCGACCTGCTCTCGAACGGCAACGTCACTGGCGTGGTAGCGGGCGCTTTCTACGAAGAGGACGGCAAGAACATCACGGTTCTTGCTGGTCACTTCACCGCTCGCACGGGTGATGGCTCCGAGGTCAACAACCTTGTCTTCATTGACAGTGGCAACAATGATGCCATCACCGGGCTCGGATCGGATGTTGCCGACAACTCGACCTTTGTAGCTCTGGCTCTACTTCGCGGCAGGCTTTTTGCTGGCGGAGAAGTCAGTGGCCAGATTGACGGCGAACCCATCAGCGGTCTCGTCTCCTACGATCTCGCGAACAATACCCTCGGCCCCCAGGTCCCTGGACTCAACGGCGGCAACGCCACCGTTTCTGCCATCCAGGTCCGCCCGGATACTGGTGATGTCTACGTTGCCGGAACCTTCCAGTCCGCTGGTGCTCTCGACTGCCCCGGCGTCTGCTACTACAGCACTGAACGCTCCTCATGGAACCGGCCGGGCTCCTCCGTGCAGGGCACTGCCAGCGCCCTGCTCTGGACAAGCAACACCCAGTTGATTGTGGGTGGCGACATGAGAGTCAACGACTCGTCAATTTCCCTCGCCATCTACAACCCTGAGCAGGATAGCTGGTCTGCCTTCCCCGGCCAGGAGAACCTGCCAGGTCCGGTCAACATCATGACCCGTGGATCTCAAGACGGCGACCAGATCTGGGTTTCTGGCCCCTCTCCGGATGGATCCGTCTACCTTATGAAGTATGATGGATCCAACTGGCACTCGGCTCAGACTCTGGAGTCGGGAACCCTCATCTACAGCCTTCAGATGTTCACCATCACCTCGTCCCATGACAACACAGACACCCTGAGTGGGAACCAGGTCTTGATGCTTACCGGATCCATCGCCCTTCCAAACTTCGGTACGGCGGCCGCGGCCATCTTCAACGGCTCAGCCGTCGTACCCTATGCTCTGACTACCAAGAGCGGAGAAACTGTGGGAACGATCAGCGGGATCTTCACACAGAACACGGACTTCTTCGGTAGCAGTGGTACGTATTCAACTCCATCTCTGTTGCGGCTCACCAATGCTAACATGCTATCCAGGCGGCAACTTGGCCCTCGTCTTCGTCGTGCTGATTGGCCTGGCCATCGCACTGGGTCTCATGTTCCTGCTCATCATCGCAGGCGTTCTTCTCGATCGCCTGCGCAAGAAGCGGGAAGGATACACTCCCGCTCCGACGTCAATGTATGACCGGGGCAGCGGCCTCCGAAGGATCCCACCGCAGGAGCTCTTCCAGTCACTCCGCAACCGCGGATCTGGCGCGCCCCAGATCTAAGGAGTGACGAAAGAAGTTTCTGTTTTTCCGTTTCCGTGAAGATGTTCATTTACATCAGACTTGGTTTCGGCAGGCGTTTGGACACGGCACAACTGCATGGCACGGCGTTGCACGGATGAAAAACACAACACATCCACATTACTACGAACCGGGTGTTGCACCACAAGTTCTCCAGTATCAATGAGGGGGTCTGAACCAAGCGCAGACTCTCCAATGATCTGCGAAGGCTCTGTGGCCGGCAGTCTCACCATTCACAAGGGCGTCGGTTCCTTGAAGACCGGCGACGACACAGACTCGGCAGCGATTCTTCGATTCTTGACGACCTGACGACTCTTTTTACTTAATGTTTACATATTGTGTTTTTCGGTTATACCACTTGCGCGAGCCGCTTCCCCTTCCTTCCCTCATCATACTTGCGACCAGCAGTACACCCTGATCGGTCGTGCCGAGGGGTATTGTACATTACTCGTTCAGCCATTCGAGTATCACACTTGGACGGCTGCACATCCGCAGAGCGAGAGCGATGCTTTCGACGCACTCAGTTTTTCCTTGATATTCGAGGTTGAGATGGGCGAGACCCTGAAGAAAGGAGCGGAGGAGACGGAGGAGGGCTGTAGATAGGACGAGGGCAGATGACGGCTCAGGACCGTCAGCTAATGTCAAATGAGGCCTAAAATATCATGTTCTCGTGATGCATTCGGTGACTTGGTTGGTTGATGGAATATCACAAGCTCTAGCACGGAAGGCTTGGTTCATCCAGCTCCCCTAGGGGGGGGCTGTGGAGCAGGGGCTCACGCACGTGACTTCGCGACGCGATCGCCATTAAGAATTTGGGGCGCCCCGCGTCGCCGACGCTTGGCCTCCAGCGTCATGACCTGCAGGTTTTCGCCCCAAGTCACTTATCCAACACAACACCCGCCGCAATCGGAAGAACCCCAGCTTCTTGTACGCTGACACCGGGTCAACTCTGGTTGTCCTGCTCAACTTCAGCCTCCTTTCTCTCGTCAACTTCCCCCAGGCGTGGCAAACATGGTGCAGTCATCAGCCCCTCGCAAGCGGCCCACCGCGACGCCTAGAAAGCCAGCGGCCAAAGCGATGCCGGTATCTTCAAAGAAGCCGACCAGGCCGAACGCGAGTATCCTCAGCTTCTTCCAAAAGGCCGAAAAAGAAGAAGAAGCTCTATTTGTCGGCCAAAATGCGAAGCCCAATACCTTTCAAGTGCCCAAGCCCCCGACCGCCAACGACCACATTTACACCGCAGATGTGGTGGACGAGCAAGAGGCGAGATACAATGAAAGCGAGGTTTCGATGAAGAAGAGGAGGCTGAGTGCCGATGACACCGGGGAGAATAAGGAGAACAAGGGTAAGCTGCTTGGCAGCGAAGCCGGCGACGCCTCGTCAGGTCAAGACGATGCAATCAAATCCAGCAAGAAATCGTCAAAACGCAAAGGCCCCTTTGTCGATGACTCGGATACGGACGATTCGGAAACCGAGGAATCCAAGCCAAAATCACTGTTCCAACTCGCCTCGGCCCTGAGAAAAACATCCACGGATGGATCTGCCCATACCCCCACGGATCAGCCGGAGCCCAAGCCGACATTACAGCGAGAAACGAGCTGCCCGCCGCCACCGCTCCAGCTGGACGAGTCCGTGGATTCCGCCTTCGCCAACGTCGACGATTTTGCTGATTTGGACGAGTTCCTAGATGACGATGAAATAGGTGGCGAGGAGTATCGGATGATGCGGTTCATGGAGGAGCAGGCCAAGCTCGAGGAACAAGCAGCCGGCGACATCGACGGATCCGACAAGGAACCCGCGGAGACACCCAAGGAAGCCATGGTAGCCAACTGTCCCATATGCGACGGCAGCCTCGCCGGCATCACCCCAGAGGAGGCCACCAGACATGTCAACGCCTGTCTGGATGGCAACCAGACACCCCTTCCCCGGACGACACGACCAACGGTACCCGAGACGACGCCAAAAACCAGGGAGACAACACCGCTAGCCACCGTAGACGCTCCTGAGATGAGTAAGAGGTTTGCCCGCGCCGCGGTGCCCCGCGCAGGGCAGTCAAACCCATTCGAGGTCAGTGGCAGCTCTGCGAACAAGGCGCCATCTGCGTTTGCCCAACTCATGTCTGGCCACGCCGAGAATGCGGCTTGGGCAGACGCCGCCGCAGCAGAGAACGCTTCCCGAGGCCGCCCTGCCTATGAGCGGACGTGTCCGTTCTACAAGATCATGCCCAACTTCTATATCTGCGTTGATGCATTCCGGTACGGCGCAGTCAAGGGCTGCAACGCCTACTTCCTCAGCCACTTCCACAGCGACCACTACATCGGCCTCACCTCGAGCTGGCAGCACGGCCCAATCTACTGCAGCAAAGTCACCGGAGACCTGTGCAAGATGCAGCTGAGGGTGGCGGCCCAATGGATCGTGCCCCTTGAATTCGAGGAGACGGTCGAGGTTCCTGGCACGCAGGGCGTGACTGTGACCATGATCCCCGCCAACCACTGCCCGGGCAGTTCTCTCTTCCTTTTCGAGAAGACGCTGGGCAGCGGTCCAAACGCGAAGAAGCAACGCATCCTGCACTGCGGCGACTTCCGAGCGTGCCCTGCTCATGTCACACACCCGTTGCTGAAGCCCGATGTCCAGGACGCCATCACCGGTAAGGTCAAGCAGCAAAAGATCGACATCTGCTACCTGGACACCACCTACCTAAACCCACGATACTCTTTCCCGCCTCAGGAGGACGTTAGCCAATCTTGCGCCGAGCTCTGCGCGTCCTTATCCCCAGACCCCAATTCGACGGACGATGCCTGGGACCGGATGACGCGAAAGGGCGGTACCGGCTCTGTCAGCAAGTACTTCACGTCGCTGAAGGAGCCAGCGGAAGGTGAAGGGCCTGAAGACTCGACAGAGGCGGCCGCGGCGCCCATGTCTGCGGGCGCCGAGTTCTTCGCGAATGTGAAGGACAAGAAACCACCGACCCCTCGCCAACGGCTGCTGGTCATCTGCGGGACCTATTCGATCGGCAAAGAACGCATCTGCATCGCAATTGCCAAGGCGCTCAAGACCAAGATCTTCGCCTCCGCAGCCAAGATACGTATCTGCTCCAAGTTGGGCGACCCGGAGCTTGCAGCCTTGATGACTTCGGACCCTCTGGAGGCTCAGGTGCACATGCAGATGCTCATGGAGATCCGAGCAGAGACACTCCGCGACTACCTCGACTCTTACAAGCCTCACTTCAGCAGAATCGTCGGCTTCCGACCTTCGGGCTGGAACTACCGTCCTTCGGCAGCCGGCCAGGCCGGTGCTAGCAGCGGGCCGTCAATCACGGCCAGTGCGAACACGCCCCCGTCGACGATCCCGACGACGTCGATCCTGCACTCGCAGACGTGGGCGTCGAGATTCAAGGCGTCGGACATGACGCCCCAGCGAGGCAGCACGCGCGATGCCATGTGCTTTGGCGTGCCGTACAGCGAGCATAGCAGTTTCCGCGAGCTTGCCATGTTTGTCATGGCGTTACGGATTGAGAGGGTGGTGCCGACGGTCAACGTGGGTAGCGAGCCGTCGAGGCGCCGCATGAAGGCGTGGGTAGACAGATGGATGGCGGAGCGCAGAAAGGGTGGTCTTGTCAAGGCGCTCATCGAAAGTCAGGACGGAGACCGTCAGGCTCCTGGGAAGGATGTCAAGCTATGGGATGGCAAAGATGGCAAGGGGGGAGGCGCATGGTGGTGAGTGTTGGAAAGGGTCTTTTGTGTAACATGAATCGACCTGGTGTTCGTCCGTCGCATCCTGGCAGCGAGTAAGGCGTCTAGTTAACATTAGAGCTAAGATGCTTATCACGGCTGAGAGAATACCCCTGAGAGAGTCGCGTGCCCAGTTGCCAGATGCGCTTGGAGAACGGAACTTGTCCGTCGATGTCGCCAGTAACACGGGCACTCTGTTCGTGCTTAGGACGGAACCTTGCAGCTGTTAAGCTAGAGGAACCCCGCTGCGGGGGGTGTCGTCCGGACGCTGATGATGATAGCTTATCGGTCAGACGTCAGTTCTCCAACCCAGTCGAGTTAGCTTCTTATCTTTGAGCCTCATCCAAGTCCAAGTCCTGCAGCTGGCGGCGCCCCCCTTGTCGCCTCGGGCCACGTCCGTAGCCAATTGCAAAGGAGTATTGCACCAAGCGGTCCGCCGGCTGACATCACCTTTCCGTCTTGTCCAGGGGCTGAACCTCCGCCCGCAGGAAAGGAGCAAGGTACCAAGGTACAGACTTGGCGGCACGCAGCAGCCGGCCGGCGGCGACTCCAGTTTAGTGCAAACAGCCACCGCCATCGTCGATGATGGCGTTCGACTTTCCGACTTCTTCTGCTGGAAAAGCTTGCTAGCCCTCCCATCCACTCAACCGTTCATTGCGAAATCGATCGCATCTCCGATTTGTATTCCAAGCGACTGTTCTGGCCTCCTGTTCCGCCTTAGCTATAAGCAGACCCAGACCGTCTGCTCAACCGACCTCTGCATGTCCCAGCCCGCGACGACATAGCCGAACGTCGCTCGAAGCGACCGACAGACCCATTTGCCGCACCGCTCTCGAGCACGGGACATTACCATGTCGAACCCTCGAGGCCCGCCTTTCCCGCAGAAGCAGGCCGTCATGACGTCCAATCCCTTCCAACCGCTTGCGAATGCGGCCCAGAGCCCTCTGCGCCCTGCGCGGCCAGATCTCGTCGCTCCAGCAGCTTCCAGCACAGCCCCTCCGGGCAGCGATCGCGCCCCGAGCCAGGTATCTTCGACGAAGAGCAAGAAGAAGAAGAGCGGTCACAAGAAGAGACGTGGGAGGAGAAAGTCATTCGCTATCCTGCCCGAGGAATCGCATGACGAGGCGGCCGAACCCGAGCGTACTCCCCAACGACCGGAGCTCTATCTGCAGACGAGTGGAAACTTCAGCAACACGAGCATCGACAGCCAGACTCTGCTGGACCACCGGTATGTGCGAACGAAGAGATACTCGCCCTCGGTGGTGTTATCTCCCCACGTGTGCTGACAGCTTATCGCGACTTCTAGCGACCAGCAACCTATGCGAATTCGGAGGAACTCGACCCTCGCGGCGCTTGGATCCTCGCTCTCTGCGGCTCCCCAGGTCGGCAGCCGGCTGCGATCCGTCTTCGGACATGCTCCGGACAGCGGTGACGACGATCAACAATCGGAGGATGAAGGGGCACCTCTCCTGTCGCGTTCCGCTCAACGAACGGCGACAGCACCGCTTCTCGGTTACGGAAGCTCACAACCACGGCTGAGCCGTCGAGGTTCGAGCAGGTCATCCCGCACCAAGCGCCAGAATGCCTTCTCGAGCAGCGCCTACAACAATGTCAACTACCCACCTTCCATGCCCGGCTCTCCGAGGCTCGGAGGTCCATCTGGCATGGACTTGATGTTCCAAGACGTCATGATAGACGACATGCACCGCTCCCCACACGGTAGCTACCATGATCACCACTCCGACCACGAGGACAGAAGCGAGACTTCCCCTGGCATGACCCGGAGGAAGACCATTCCCAACGCTCTCTCAGCCGAGGCAGACGTCTGCTTCCCCACTGGTGTCTCGGAGCTTGGCGAGGAGGAGGATCACATCCAAGCATCCGAGTTTCGTCGGAGGCCCAAGAGGCGGAGGAAGCCCTGGCCTGATCTGTCCATTCTCGATGAATGGAGTCGCATGGAGAAGGAGGACCGCAGTGACGAGCGGAGGGTCAAGCGCATCACCGAGCCTCAACTCATCAACGGCCGCCTTCGTACGGTGCACCGCGGTTGGATGCGCACAGAGGAGGACGCTCCCTACAGGTTCACCTACTTCAACGAGGAGTTCCAGAGCACCATTCACAGTCAGACTATCTCGGAGCTGGTCCAGGCTGGAGGCAACTTCCAGGAGCTATTCATCCCCGAACCCCGCATCCTCTCCGATTCGAGCAGCGACGACGAGACTGACGCCGAAGACGTCTCGCCTCTGGGGTCTACCTTGCACCACGAATCGACGAACGGCCAGAACGGTGTTTCTGCCCTCTCCACCCGCCAGAGCTCAGTCGTCCATCCCCCTGTGGCTGCAGACGAGGCAGTGCCGCGAGAGAGCCAGCCTTCACCTGATAAGGACAGGGTTACGGGCGAGAAGAACTCCAAGGGCAGCTCACGCACCGGCTCTGGGGTTCCCACGCCGACACGCGTTGTGTCACCGCCTCCACGCACGGCAACCCAGGAATCCGCCCCGCCGCCAGAGAAGCCGCCCAAGCAACCACGGTACGGCGAGCGGCCGGTGTGGTGGCTCGACGTGCTGTGCCCGACCGAAGCCGAGATGAAGGTGCTGTCCAAGGCCTTCGGCATCCATCCCCTGACAGCCGAGGATATCATGGTGCAAGAGGCCCGCGAGAAGGTCGAGCTCTTCAGGCACTACTACTTCGTCAACTACCGCTCCTTCGACCAGGACTCTCAAAGCGAAGACTACCTCGAGCCCGTCAACATGTACGTCGTCGTCTTCCGCGAGGGTGTCCTCAGCTTCCACTTCTCCATGACCCCCCACCCAGCCAACGTGCGCCGCCGCATCCGCCATCTCAAAGACTACCTCATCGTCAACCCTGACTGGATCTCGTACGCGATCATTGACGATATCACCGACGTCTTCGGCCCGCTTATTCAGTCCATCGAGGACGAGGTCGACGACATTGACGACGCCATCCTCAAGCTTCACTCGTCCAGCGAGGAGCGCATCAAGGACGGCGTGCCCTACAGCGAAAAGGAATCCGATGACGGCACCGTCGTCGGCTCTGGCGGCGACATGCTCCGTCGCGTCGGAGACTGCCGCAAGCGCGTCATGAGCCTCTACCGCCTGCTCGGCAACAAGGCCGATGTCATCAAGGGCTTCGCCAAGCGCTGCAACGAGCGGTGGGACGTCGCTCCCCGCTCCGATATTGGCCTGTACCTCGGCGACATCCAGGACCACATTGTCACCATGACCTCGAACCTGAGCCACTACGAGAAGTAAGCCCCATCGCCACCATCCTTGTCTTGCCTCGACAATTTGAACTAACACCCCACCAGGATCCTCGCCCGCTCACATGGCAACTACCTCGCCCAGATCAACATCCGCATGAACGAGCGCTCCGAGCAGACCGCAGACGTCCTCGGCAAGCTCACCGTCCTCGGTACCATCGTCCTGCCTATGAACATCATCACCGGTCTCTGGGGCATGAACGTCTGGGTTCCCGGCCAGGAGTACGAGGGCGACCTGACATGGTTCTGGTGCCTGACCGCCGGACTGCTCGTTTTCGGCCTGACCTGCTACATCATCGCCAAGCGCGTCTACAAGATCGTGTAACGGGTCACAGTCGTTGCCCTGTACACGTCTATTTCCAGCTCCTCAACCCGGCTGGAGTCTCCTTGGCTTGTCGTTGTTTCACTAGTCTCTATTTTTGCAGGCGCCGCCGCCGAGAATCATGTCAGCGGGTCGGGGTCATGGCGTTCAGCGTTTGAAGGGTTCAGCGTTTGAAGGGGACACAATTTCGCCAAGAAGCACCGGTTGGATAGACGTCCTCTAGATCCAAATAGCAACAATCGAAGTGATCATGTTCAAAAAGCAGCCAAGAGACTCGGCTGGGAGAAGTTTCATTATTAGCCTGTGGCTGGTGGCCAAGCTGGCTATGATTACCCTACACCATAAACGCCCGTGAAAGCCCAAGGGCCTTGTGAGGGTGGCCATGTGAGGGTGGAGGCACCCATGAGCCTGGACAGCTCACTGTACAGGCGACACCCTTCTTCAAGCCTATGTACAAAGAAGAGGGATGGTATGGCGGGATGCCGCCGAGTGGGGGGGTATGTAGCGAAAAACGATAAAACGACCTAGCCTGCGCTTGATGCTGACGCAAGTGTGGTCGTGGCGGAGCGTGAAGGGAGGAACATGGCGTGTTCAAGTTCCCTGTGGCCGCTGAAACGTGCCGAAGAAGAAAAGAGGCCCAGTCAAGGGATAAGGGTGCTTCGCGTCCCCACTGGTCTCTCTCTGCCTGCCGAAACGCCTTGAATGCTGTGTATGCCGAAAAAGTGATGTAAAAACCGCTGAACGGCGGTATAATGATGCGGTGCTCATGATGCATAAAAATCCTGAAGGCGACTTGAAAGTCGAAGGGCGGGAGGCGGGGTGACGGTCTTCGTGGCGAGATCCGAGACCTACGAGGTCTCGACGGCCGAGTTGCCCGTGTTTGCCCTCTTGATGCCGAAGATATTGCGTGTCCGAGACTTGCTGCGCGGCTTCCTTTCCTTCTTCGACGAAGCCTTGCCATCGTCAAGATATTTGGCCTTGTGGATCCTGATAGTTCAATAGTCAGTTCCTGCTCTCTTGATATCGGGGGACTAGCACCAGGCGCATACCAACTGTTGCCCACCATGCTCATCCCTTTTGCCTCAGCATCCCTGTAGAACTTTGCGGCCTTCTTTAAATCCTTCTTGCAGCCCACGCCCTGTGCGTAGCAATAGCCAGCTTCCGCCATGGCATCGGCATCACCCCAAGCTGTTCTTTGATCAGTACTGTCCCGGTTCAGTGGATAGGGGCCAACTTACAGCCGGCAATCTCGAAGCACCGGAGGCCCAGAGTCTTGTCCTGCTCGATACCCCATCCGTTCATGTGGCTCACGCCCAGTTCGTAGATGCTCAGGGCGAACTGGGCCTTTCGGGTCCTGTTTTCGATCTTATCGACAAACTTGCCCTCCTTCGCGTGCCCTTCGTCGTCCGCAATCTCGATGCTGGCACCTTCGGCAGCCTTCCTGAGCCATTCCACGCCCTCTTTCTGGTTGGGCCGCATGCCCCAGCCATGTCTGCAAGCCAAAGCGTAGAGCAGCATGCCAGTAGGATGGTTCATCTTTGCGGCGTGTCGCAGATGGTAGGTGGACTCCTTGACCGACCCGTTCTCGTGACATTCGATGCCCTTGGCCAGGTGCTCTTCGGCGGTCATGTCAGCGGTGGTCGGGGCGTTCGAAGCTTGCGACTTGGGCGGCCTCAACGTGCTGGCCGAGTCTGACGTCGTTGCCGATACGGCCGTATTGAGCCTGGCGACGTCATGCAGTGGTGAGTTCAAAGGGCGCCCCCGTGGGCCCTCATCCGAGATACGGCCGCCCTCAGTCGAAGGCCGGCTCGGGCTCGGTGATGGCTGCAATGTTAATGCGTTGCGTTCCATGCTCCGCTTCCCCAGGCTGAGCTCATCTGGTCCTGGGCCGCTGGATGAACTGGAAGGCCGTGTCGGCGGCGAGGGAGGTGCCCCGCGCACGGTTTGTGCGTTCTTTGGTTGCTCCCGCTGAGAGGCAGCCTGAGCTTGCTGCTGCTCGAGGGGGACTGATCTCTGGATGGTCTTGCCTCGAGGGAGCGTAAACTTGGAATAGATGTACGAGGGTGCGGCTCTCCCGTCCTCGACCGACATGTCGGGGAATCCTTCGCTGTTCATGCTGATGGGCGTGTGTGCCGTGTCGTCCGCAAGCACAAACGAGGCCTGGGTATCCGAAGAGGTCTGTCGTGTAGGTGTTTCCGGCCCTGGCGTGCCTGCGCGGCTGAGCGGGCGGGAGAAGTTGAAGGACGGTCGCGGAAGAGGCACGGAAACATCAGAGCTGATCGAGGCAGATCTGTGGTAGTGGTGCGAGTTTCTACCCGGGGACATGGCAGGGCGAGCGGGGAAGGCCTCGCTGCTGGAGGAAAGCTTGCGAGGAGGCAGTGAATGGAAAGAGGCGCCCATGGCAGCGTCCTCGTCGGTTGGCTCCAGCGGAGATGATGTGGCACTTGATGATCGCTTGGTGAACATGGGTCGTGGCGGAGCAAGTCCTGGGCCATCAAAAGAATGCTTCTTGACTCTCTCGGGCGATCCCATCATCTGGAAGGACTGTTGTGACGTCGGCCGCGGCACAGAGCCGTCCTTACGAGGGGATGATGCCCGAACTGAACGATCGTCTGGGTGTGCGCTGTCCAAGGCGTCAGGTGACTGCTCCCGGCGAGCACCGAAGCTCGTGTCGATTTCATCGATTTGGCCCAGTTGGCGACCTCGAGTCAGGCCGCCGTCGTGCAGCGGCTGTGGTGGCAAGGGAATTCCGTCGTCGGGCGTGGGCGGGATGCGGCTCATGCGCGGATGCATCGACTTCGGCCGCTCGGTGTGTTCGTCAACCTCGGTCCTGAGACCCAAACCGGCGTGGAATGGCTCGGGGGTCTGGCTGCCGTCGGAGCCGGAGTCCTGGGACATGGACCTGAAGTAATCTGAGCGGCCCTGCTGGATCAGTGGGCTCTCCACGGTCAGTGGCGGCAGGCGACTCATTCGCTTCCCGGCGTGATCGGCAGCATCCTGGAGTTGGCGAGCCAGGAGGCGACTCTGGAGGGCGAAGGCGTCGAGTGGTGAGAGTTCGGGGGGAACGTCGCCGGCGATGTGAAGGCGCGGTGATCGCAGCGGCCTGGATACAGAGGATAAGTTGGAGGCGCTCGACTTGGAGCGCAGGTCCAAGAGGCTAGGCCTCTGCTGCTGCGTCATGGTGAATGTCGCAGATGTGTATGGATATATCAAGCTCGCATTCGCAGGGAAGTGGTTGATGGGGTCGAGATATTGGAGGAGATGTGCCGGTGACCTAGGTAGGATCGAGTCGTCGGATTTCGGCCAGGGCGGTCGTCGGCGTCGTGCGTGGTTTGAGTATGGTTCTGCTTGGGAATCGCGATAGTGTATGCTGAACGGGTGGAGGACGTGATGCGAAATGGCGGCTGGAATCCAGATGCGCTATTGAGCGTGTTTCGGCCGTCAAGTCGGTATGTCGTCAACGCCCAGCAGGGATGCTGCGGCCAAACGAAGGCCAAACAAGAAGAAGAGGGGGGCCGAGGGGGCAGTGCGGCGTGTGGCTCAAAGGAATGTTCGGAGCAGGCGCATGAAGATGAGGTCAGGACCAAGCTTAGGGGCCCGTGGTGCGGAATGTGTCCAGAGAAGGGGGCGCGATGGATCAGACGCCGCGCTTGCGTCAGTGGCAGTCGGTGGTGGAAAGCAAGAAGCCGGTCTAGGAAGACGTGTTGGGTGGTTTGGAAGGTTGAGGAAGGCGTGTTCGTGTTGATGATACGTAGGTTTGAGTTCAGGTTTGTGGTTTGGTCGGGCTTTGGGCGCAATAGTGAGTCGCTGAAACGAATCGAGGCCGTTGGAAGGTGCAAACGAGCGTGGGCAGCAGGCGAACGAGAGACGGGTGAGGCGAGAGAATACGAGTCGTCGGAGGGCAGGTAGGCACTGGCTGGTACTGGACGGGATAGAAAGGGCGGGCCCTGGCTGTCTTGGTGAATCGGTCGGTCCAGCGGCTTCACCTGCTCGTGACAATGGACAATGCCCAAGGAGCGAGAGGTTGAGGGGGAAAGTGACGGAGAGGAGTAAGAACGAAGAGCGGTCGCTGCGCCAGCAACAGGGACGATGAATGACTGAATGGACGGGATGGGGCAGGCTCGGTTCGTTGTTACTGTACCAGGCCTTGCAGAATACGAGGGCAATGTCGGTACATTCATGGAAAGCGTGGAGTACCAGGGGCGGCCGCTATTTGGCAGCGGGGATGACACGTACCTCGGGTACCTTTACACTGTACAAGCACCCGACCCGACGTCCACCAGCCAGACGGGAGGGTCCAGAACAAAGCCCAGGGGGGCACTGCCAGTGGAGGCAGGAGACACTGAACGGTGGAATGGGGAAAGGGAGGAAGCCACGCTCAGGGGAGGGGGGCCACTGGAAGCTGGAAGGCCACAGGGGACGGGAGCCACACGACCACCACTGTGACTAGGCCAACCAGAACAAGACAACGGCAGAACGGGTGAGGCCTGGGCCTGGCCCGGACTGGCAAGATGTGGATGCATGGGTGGATGCATGCGGGACGTCGACAGGGGACGCCTCAGGGGTCGTGTGTCAGCGACAGGCCAATGAAGCGCGGGGTGCGGCCCCTCATCTCGGCCCCGGGCCCCAGGCTTCATCTCAGGTTAGAGCCACTTGTAGACTGCGGACCATCGAGGCCGCTTAGCGTGTTGCACAAGGCCCAGAAGACGCCGTGGCAGCCACCGCGATGGCATGTCTGGGGTGCAGAAACCCGATCCGCGACCTCGCCCGCTAACATCGCTTCTACCCATTCTCCCCCAGGGATCATGCTGCCCCTGAAAACTCTTGAAGCCTGCCCGCTTGTTGATGCTCCTGCTGCCGCTGGCTGTCAATTGCCCAACGTCAACGTCACGGCCTGACGTCCTCGCCTCTGTTCATGCTGCGGGCCCAGGGCCCTCCCATCGAGATCAGATGGCGATCGCCAGACCACAGCTCTGCCTCCAGTGTCGTCGTCATCCACTCATCAACCTGAAGAAATAGCCATTCGCCACGACGCCGCATCAGCCTCCTCGCTGTCGACTCTAATCCGGGCGTGGCTCTGCGCTCCAGCTTGGAAAAAAATAGCTGCGCGCAGCCTCCCAGCTGGATGGGACGGGGCGGGATGGGATGGGCCTGTTGCTTCAGCTGCCTGGATGAAAGATCGGAGGCCAAGCACCCGAACATCGGGCGAGAAGCTTGTGGAGGGAACGGCCCTCGAGTTGGCTGGCCGGGCCCTACAAAAATATCTTTACTTCCCAAGTGACATGTTTGCTCGCAAGCGGGCAGAGTCTTTTCAGCTCCACGGTCACGAGAGGCAAGCCACATCAACCGTCATTTGCCCGCCAGCACGCGAGTCGAGGCCATCCCTGGCGCATGCCAGAAGCGTCCCTTCAAGTCTTCTAGACTGCGTGGCCCCCTTACTAGACCGTGCGATGGGCCCCCTTTTCCAACGCTTGTTCCATAGATCATAGCAGGCAGGTTAATCTGTAGGGCCGGGAGACGCCAGCGAGAAAACGGGCCAAGATCCCCATTCCACGTCTGTCACGAGTCCCCCTTCCCTGACTCGGAAACACTTGCAGTTGCAGCGGAAGACCGGCCCATCGTCAGAGCACCCAAGGGCACTTCTTGTGCTCGACACTGGTGCCACACCGCACAGTCGCGTCCGATGCAGGTCCGGCCGGCGCTCCATATGAACTCCCCCGTCTGTGCAACGGGTCCCTGCTCCGGAACGTCGACCCGTCCGCTTCACGTGTCTTCGCCGCCAGCTAGCCAGCTAGCTTGCCTCTAGACTTCTAGAGTGATCAATTTTTTCACTTTTCACTGATGCAACATGGCGGGTGGTCCCCGAGTTGCATCCCTAGGGGACCAAGGGACCTTGGGAACTCGACCCTTCGACAACCATCCGTCCGGGGCGGATCGCACCTCAATTGCCGTGGAGCAGTATCCTGGCCTCCGAGTCGTCGCCTCGCTGGCCAAGTTGCCCGAGCTCATTTCGTTGTTTCGAGCCCCCCCTGTCCCTCCCGACTCCCGCTGCAGGTACCCTTCTTTGCATGTGCTTGCCCCCCTCCCTCTGGCTGATGTTTTGCTTGGTACGATGATTTTTCTTCTTCTGCCATGGAGTCTTCCACAGCATCTGGTGTTCCCCGACCCAGCGCATGGTTAGAGGCCACCTTTGTCAAGTTCCACGCGCCGTGTAGTAGAAAAAGCAAGCAGGTACCCGCCTCCCGGAGTGGCCATGCAGGTCCCGTCTCCTCTCGTGACATCGTCGCCCTCTGTTCCCGCTGCGGAACTCCGTGTGGTCCCCTTGCGATGCACTATGTACATTTTATTGGACAGGCATCCATCTCCATGAGCCCTCATTTCCAGACTCGGCCCTGCAGCCCACCCGTTGTGTATAGCAACGGTCCGCCCCCTGATGCAACAACATCCGCATCCAATGCGACAATTCAAAGAAAACAAAAGACGGTCGAGCCGGGTGCACGTCCCGTCGTTCAATCGACATCATCCCGATATGCTGCCCAATGGCCGCTCTCAGGTTGAGCTGTGCTCCCGGACTGACGCAGAGACACGGATCTCTCTCCTGCCATGTTTCAGACGATCCAGCAAACCGCCTCCGCCATTCGCTGGGCCAGGAGATGGGACTCGGACTACCCGCAACTCGCCTCACGCCAAATTCACCCCTTAACCACCTCTGAACGTTGCCTCATCTGGTTGGCGGTAGCAATGGACATCAACAAGTGCGAAGCAATAGCTCCAGTCGACTCATCACCTGCATACGATGCGCCTTCATAAAGCCGTTTCTATAGCGTCGTTTGGCTTGGCCTCGGAAATTACCTGCGGTGCAGCTGACGGTCCCGTACTAATAGTGTTCCGGCTTAGACCACAGGAACCATTTCGTGGGGCCGACTTGAAAGGCTAAGCTTTTTTGTATTTCCACTTGCCGAGCAGCAAATGCTCGTACGGAACAACACTGACATGACGAGCCTACTTGCTGCCCGGTATTTGGTGCTTGTTGTCAAGCCCAGATCCGTTGATAGACCTCGTCTGGATTTTTCCGCCGCCCAAGAAATTGCAATTGAGGTCCGGGGACCCCGAGGTCTTGCCAAAAACAAACTCCCTACGCCAGGCTGGTCCGGGTTCTCCAGAACATGGTCCGCCGTTGCCCTGATCATTTAATGCATGACCTTGCGTGCGCTCAGCTCGCAGCCTTCTTGCCCCTCTCCGCGACCCAATGCCAGACCACATTTGCATCAGGTGCGGCCTCTGTTCCCCCGCATTCATCCACCGCGATGCTCTGCTCAACGTGCCCATCCGATCCGTCACTCCATTGGTCGTATTCGGGGGGGCAAGTGGCTCCTCATATGATCAACCGCTGCCATGATTCACTGGTTCCGAGTGATGTAGGACAGCTGTATCCATCCGCTGCTTGCTCCGCTTGGGCTGAGGGCCCCAGGAAGACTCCTGGACCACTCAACGCCCGAATTGAGCACGCAGAGCCAATATCTGTGCGCGCTCGGCCTCGGGAAGTCTGTTGATAGTATCCATAGGAAGTGCGAGAACTTGCTGCACGAGCGCATCGGTGTTGGGGTCACCCGACGCAGCTGCCGGCGGTGGCGGAGCGGCATAAGGAGCGGGCTGGCCATACGGCGCCGCCGCGACAGGCGGAGTGTTGGTGACTCCGGCCGGGGGGGCGGGGGGGAATCCAGGGGCGGCCTGCTGCGGGTAGGCGACTGGCGGAGCCTGGGTCGGGGGTGCGGCGATCCCGCCGTCAACAACAGACCGGATAGCGTCGGGGGAGACAAGGCCCATCAGCAGCAAGGCCTGGAAGACGGCGTACGACAGTTGCGGGGCTTGCGAGAGCAGCTCGGTGGCCCTGGCCGGGTCGTTTGTGGCCAGTGCCTTCATCTGGGTGAGGATATCGAGAAGTTGAGAGGGAGGGAGTGTGTTCAGGGTGCGTGAGATGGCGTCCGTTGCTGTGACGTTCGGGGGCAGCTCCTTGCCCGGGGGCAGAGGGGGCAGGGAGCTTGATTGAGATGTTGCGCCTGCAGGCTGGCCATATCCATTGCCGGCAAAGGAGCCAGTGTCGCGGCTGTGTGCGTCATGCTCGGGTTCGGTGCCAGGCTCGTTGGAGAAGTCCACTCTTAGCTTGCGGCCCATGGTCTCGTAATCGTTCAGGTTGCGGACCGCAGAGGCGGCAGAGTCTGCGCAAACAAATGTCAGTCAAAACAATGGCTGCGACTACTTCGCGGTGCCTTCCACTCACCGTGATCCGGATATTCTGCGAAGCCGAATCCCTTAGGGCGGCCCGTCTCACGGTCGTATACGAGTCGAAAGTTGACGACCTTTCCGGCGCTGCTGAAGATGTCGCTGATTTGTTCCTCAGACAGTCCTGTTTGCAAGCACGAATTAGCTGAATATCCACAATGGCGCCAATTGAGCAGAATCTACCTACCGTACGGGATGTTGCCAACAAAGACAACTCGAGATGCAGTCTTGGACATGGCGCAGGGAAGAATCTCCCAGCTATTTCGCGGAGCGTCTGGTCTCTTGAGTCGAATGGGCGTCGACTTGAACTCGATAGGGGTTCGCTGAAGTACTTGCGAATAGAGCGCTGCGCTTCACGGACGCAGTTGGCGGGCGAGATTGTGATGGTTCGAAATCGAGGTCGAAGTTGTAGGGTGATCTACACTCCGAGGCTGAAGCCGCGAAAGTCAGTTGAAAGATCCAAGAAGGCACGGGCCATCAGCTCTCTATCTTATCGGAGCTCGGTTACCCCCCGCTGAAGGTCCCCAATGGGAAGGTGGCCGCGCGCCTGTCCAACCGACCGCGCCTGGACCCCTGGGCCCTGCCCGCAACGCCCGTACCGGCCGCTGGTGACATCGCCCGAAAAAGCGAATGTGGCCTTTACTGTACGGAGCCTCTCCTCAGCCGCCCATCCCCAGACTGCAATTTGGAGCGCACGTCGTCAGAACGTCTCCGAGCAGCTCAATCGCCTTCCTGCCGCCTTCTTTTTTCCCCTTTGATTTCACTACTTTGCCCAATTCGCCAGATCCCAAGCGACAAAAGGAGCTCTCGGGTCTTCTGTGCTGCCGTTGTGCCTTGTCGCAGGCTGACCGGCACCTTTCATCAGCTTCTTCCTTCGCAGCATTACCAGTAGTCTGAGACAGGGAACTGCCCCTCCGAAATCGCAATGCCTCCAAAGTCGAGATTTACAAGGCTCGATGCCTTCACCAAGACCGTCGACGAAGCGCGCATCAGGACGTCGTCCGGCGGAGTCATCACCATCGTGTCGCTGCTCGTTGTCTTCTGGCTCGCATGGGGAGAATGGGCCGACTACAGGCGCATTGTGATACGCCCTGAGCTGGTGGTGGACAAGGGGAGAGGTATGGACTTTCTGCTCCATGTCTCGTCCAGTAGGCTGACAACAAGTGCGCAGGCGAGAAGATGGAAATCCACCTGAACATCACCTTCCCCAAGATGCCCTGCGAGCTTCTGACCCTCGATATCATGGACGTGTCCGGTGAGCAGCAACACAGCATCATGCACGGCGTGAACAAGGTGCGCCTGCAATCGAGGGCGGACGGAGGCGCGGCTATTGATACCAAAGCCCTGGACCTGTGAGTATACCTCCAAACGTGCTACCGCATCCTCGGCGTGTTCTGATAGTCTGTCGCAGCCACTCTGCCGAGGAGGAAGCCACTCATCTGGACCCGAACTACTGCGGTCCCTGCTACGGCGCCACGGCCCCCGCGAACGCCATCAAGCCCGGCTGCTGCAACACCTGCGAGGAGGTCCGCGAGGCCTATGCGCAAGCGTCGTGGGCCTTCGGCAAGGGTGAGGGCGTCGAGCAGTGCCAGCGCGAGCACTACGCCGAGAAGCTCGAGGCACAGCGCCACGAGGGCTGCCGCATTGAGGGAGGCATCCGTGTCAACAAGGTCGTCGGAAACTTCCACCTGGCCCCCGGCCGCAGCTTCAGCAGCGGCAACATGCACGTGCACGATCTCAAGAACTACTGGGACGCCGATGTCAGCCATGACTTCTCCCACACGATCCACAGCTTGCGATTCGGTCCCCAGCTGCCCCTGCAGGTCATGCACGGCGTCAGCAAGAACTTCCAGCCGTTTACCAACCACCACTTGAATCCGCTGGATGGTAACAAGCAGGAGACTGACGACCCCAACTACAACTACATGTACTTTGTCAAGATTGTGCCGACGAGCTTCCTCCCCCTTGGCCAAAAGGGATCCAACAGCCTCTACGCCCAAGAGAGCTCCAACCTGGGCGACTTTGGCCAGTCCCCGAACGGCATCATCGAGACTCACCAGTACTCCGTTACCAGCCACAAGCGCAGCCTCTCTGGCGGTGACGACTCGGCAGAGGGCCATGCCGAGCGTCATCACTCCCAGGGAGGCATCCCGGGTGTCTTTTTCTCTTACGTGAGCATCCTTTCGAGCCTTCCAACCCCTTGACCAGTCTCTAACAGCTTTTTGCAGGACATCTCACCCATGAAGGTCATCAACCGCGAGGAGCGCTCCAAGACCTTCACTGGCTTCCTCACAGGCCTGTGTGGCGTCATCGGCGGTACCCTGACAGTCGCCGCCGCTGTCGACAGGGGATTCTTCGAGGGCTCTATCAGGCTGAAGAAGCTTCGGGCGAAGGACCTCTAGAGTACGATACATAGATACCAGGCATTGAGAGGTTGGGCAGATGGCGTGTATTGGTGATGGGGGCTGGATTGTATAAAGAAACGAGGTCTTCCCTTTCCGGGCATACGGCTAGGAGTTTGGGCTGTTTTGTCCGTGTGGGCTCTACTAGGTACTTGCCATAGGTGCCGACGTCACAAATGATTCAAGAGTGAAAGCATGCAAGTCCCATCTGAACTGCGTCGCATCCCCCAGCTTGGAGATCAAAATCAACGGTGGCCTCTAATTGCATTTGTCATGATAATGGTACAGTGACGGTCACCTCGTGGCCGATCACGCTGGCCGTCATCTACGAGTCCACCTCCATCGCCTCGCTGCTGACCGGGACCTCCTCGACACTGACATACCGGCCAATGTCGTTCTTGGTGATAATCTTCTCGTTGAGCACCGCCGTCGTGCCCTTCTGGAAGGCGTAGCTCTTGAGCTTGGCGCTCCTCTCGTTGGGCTTGACGTGGCCGCGCTTCAGCTCCGTCTTGTCGGCGGTGATGATGGCAACATCAACGTTGCTTCCCGAACCCAGATCGTTGAATATACCAGCAAGAATGGCGTCGCTGCACAGCTTGACCGCGTCCTCGCGAGTCAGCTGGGGCTTCCACTGCGTCTCGAAGACGGACATGGCGGCCAGCGAGCCCGAGCCCATGGTCACGTACGGCAGCTTGTCGGTGGAGCCGTGGGCGTGGACTGTGAAGAGGTGGGTGCCAGTAGGGTCGACGCCGGCGACGACGAGGTAGGCGCCAATGTGACCCTGGTACTGGAAGAGGTGTTGCTTGAGCATGGTCATGCAGGTGACGACGCGGGGCTTGCGGCCGGTGGAGAGTGAGTGCAGCTCGAGGTTGGACGAGATGATTGCCGTGGTGAACTCGGTATCGGCGGCCGTTCCGGCACCGGCACACCAGATCTGGGGGGCGATGTAGTGAAGCTTCTCGCAGTTCTTGTCGGCAACGATGGGGCCGGACGTCGCTCTTGTGTCGGCGGCGATCTAGAGCCAGGGTTAGCGCGAGGAGGCTCAACCCGGATGCCGTCCTTCCTTACCACTACGCCGCCATCAAAGATGCATCCCACAATGGTGGTACCTGTGCTCGTGGCCTTGGGCAGGGGAACGCCGCGGGCGTGGAGGGCCGCATTGCGGTTGTAGTTGGTGAAGTCGAAGCCAGGCATTGTGGCTATTGACCTTATAACGGCTGACGGATGTCGCTTGTTTGTATCGCAGTCGCGAGTGTTTGGTTTTGCGATCGGGCAGAGGAGGTTCAGGCGGTGGAGTTCGACGGGATGTGCGGTATTGATCGGGGTTGGCAAGAGCCGGACGTTCGTTGGTGTTGAGATGACGAGGCTCAAGAGCTGCCTCATCCAGAGGCCGGTCGTTTGGAGCTCCAGCTGCAAGGCACCCCAGAACACACGTCGACCCCATCTCGCGCAGCTCATTGGCTACCGACGCGGCCAGTCGCCCACCTGGCCCAAGCTCTCAGCACGTGACGCTGATTTTTGGCAGCTCTACTTTTTAGGCATAACAATCGACGGCGGTTGCTTGGGCCTTCCAGCACTGCACGTCCAAGATCGCCTTGCAGGTTCTATAACCTCGACGGATCAGATCTGAAAACCCAATTCACTCCTATGGTCGGCGCATAATATCCCGTCAGCTCCATCCCGACCAGACAACCCGAGAACCAACCCGGCCTGCCTGAGCTTCGACGCCAGTGTTGTAAGACGGACCAGAGCAACACGCGCCGTACCAACACCGCTCCCCGGAACAACGCAGCATCTTGCCAAGACGATATCCCCAAGTATCTCCCCGAATGCGAAGGGGCTCGCACGGCCTTCGTCCGGATACTTCGCGACAGTGATGGCTTTCAGCTTCGGGAACTCGGGCGCCAGCAGGGCAGGGAATGCGGCGTCCGGCAACATCACTGAGGGTTCAGAGCTGGAGCTGATCCAGACTGAGGTTGGTGAACTTCCTCTTCTCGCCGCAGGGCCGGGCTGCTACCGCGCTGCTCCTCTTCGTAACGCTGACCATTCTGGTAGGCCCTCGCTTTCAAGTCAATCGCAGGCGATGCCAAGCTTCGGTTGACCTCCGCCTGGACGCAGCCTCCTGCCGATACCGCCTCGCTCCTTACCATTGCTCCCAACAAAGGTCTTGTCGCGGCCGCCGGTCCCGATGGAATCACGATCGCAAGCACTGCCTCGGTACGGAAAGCTTTTGAAAATGAAAAGACGGGCGACTCAGACATCCGGGACTTCGAGCCCCAAATCAAGCTGGCACTGCCGATGCGCGTGTCCCAGATCGCATTCACAACAGACGAACAATATCTGATCATCTCCGCGGAGAGTGGAGGAGGCTTGGCGGTTTATGAGACGCAAAGCTTGCTCCAGGGCACCACGCAGGCGACCTTCGAGCTGGCCACCAACGGCGAAGCACTGCGTGCTCTGGCGCCGAATCCGACCACAGAGAAGGCGGAACTGTGTGCTCTGCTCACCACGAACGGCAACCTGCACATGGCCAACCTCAGGGAGAGACAGATCAGCAACGTGCTGAAAACCCAAGTGAGCTGTCTTAGCTGGAGCAACAAGGGGAAGCAGCTGGTCGCTGGCTTGGCCGATGGCACCATCTACCAGATGACGCCCGAAGGCGAGGGCAAGGGCGAGGTCCCCAGGCCTCCTAGCGTCTCCAACGCCCATGTCTCTTCGCTCCACTGGCTCGAGAACAACCTTTTCCTCACCATTCACACAGCCACGGACGAATCGCCTCCGACCTCTGTCTATCACCTCATACAAAGAGACAAGTCCAACTTTACCTTCCAGAAGATGACGGATCCTGTCGATCCTTTCGGCGCTGAGAAAGCTCCTCACTATTCCATCACGAGGCTGCGAGACTTCCCTCCCAACTTGCAGGATCTTCTCATCGTCTGCTCAACCGCATTCCCAGACATCGGTCTTCTGAGCCGATCCAAGACGCCCCTGACGTCCGACAAGCCGGCCAACACGATCACGTCAGTTTTCACGACTACGGAGCTTCTAGACGACTCGAAACGCGCACAGCTGCCAATGAATGAATCGTTTGAGAACACTATTGCCATCGGTGTCAGCCTGGACCTGTCTAGCCGAGAGAAGGTGTACAAGCCTCTGCCAGCAGATGAGGAGATTGAGGACTCTCCTGGCCCCGTGCCTGGGTACTGGGTGCTCAACAATGAGGGAGTCCTGTGTGCTTGGTGGGTCATCTACGAAGAGTCGATTCGGCAAGGCACGACATATCCCGGCATGGCAGGTGCAGATGGCGCTATTTCGGTCTCTGTGCCTGCGACAACCGCTCCTCCGCAAGCAGCCGCTCCAGCACCGGCGTTTGCGGCTCCTGCAAAGTCTGCCTTTGGCTCTTCACCCTTTGCTTCCAACTCGTCCCCGGCTCCAGCTTTCGGCGGCTCCTCCGCTCTTGGGGCAAAGTCATCACCATGGGGAACTCCTTCAGCAACCACGCCGGCGGCAAACCAGCCAACCTTTGGTAGCACCGCATTTGGCGGCGCTGCTGCGGGCTCTAGCCCTGCCCCGGCTTTCGGTCAGCCCAGCGCCTTGGGCTTTGGTCAATCCTCTCAGCTCGGCGGCAACAAGTCACCATGGGCTACGACCGGAGCGACGGCAGCATCTACGGGATCAAACTCTTCGCCCTTCGGACAGAGTGGACTCGCTAGTCCCCCTGCTGCGCCTAGCGGAGGAGGTTTTGCCAGCTTTGCCAGCTCCGGAGGGTTTGCTTCTGCCGCGAGCAACGGCAATGCCAACGGTGGCAGCATCTTCGGCAAGCCGTCTACAGGCTCGCCATTTGGTGCCCCTTCGCAGGGCGCCTCCGTTACGGCGTTCCCGCCGCCCAAGACAGGCAGCTCAGGAGGTGGCCTGTTCGGATCCAACCAGCCGTTTAAGTTGCAGAGCTCGTTCGAGGCCGATCCTTCTCAGATAGACAGTAACGAGAAGCCTGGTGCCGGCGGCGGTGGTTCCCTCTTCGGCAGCGGCTTCGGGTCTGCTCTTGGCGACACCCCTAAGGAGGCGACCTCCAAGGAGATGGACATGGGCGCCTCGGACACGCCATCCGAGGCTTCTGCTCCCAAGTCGCTCTTTGGTCAGCAGTCTGCCGCAACCAAGTCGCCATTTGGGGCACCCCAGGCGACACAGCCCTCGGCATCCCCGTTCGGCGGCGCGAAGCTCGCATCGGCATCGCCCTTCTCCCCCAACGCCGGGACAGCTCCTGGAACTAAGTCTATATTTGGAAGCCAAAGCCCTGCCGCCTCAGCGGTTAAGTCGCCCTTTGCTCAAACGAGCGAGACCAAATCTCCATTCGGTCAGACGTCGCAGGCTACTCCTGCCAAGTCGCCTTTCGCTTCCTCCAAGCCAGATGAGTCGGAGACTCCCAAGGCGAAGAACCCTTTCAGCGGCGGCTTGGGTGCTCCTTCCCAGGCTTCCCAGGCTAAGAACCCATTCAGCCTCGGTTCGGGCGCTACACAAACATCGTCACTCTTTGGCCAGCCATCACAGCCCAAGTCGGGGCTGAGTGTGCCGGAATCAACGACCCCCACCACAACTCCAGCTCCCAGTAGGTTCAGCTTCCCACCGAGCAACGATTCGTCGACGCCGAGGGGCAATCTGTTCGGGCCCCCGTCCTCCTCCAGCACTGGCAGTGTCTTCTCAACTGCCCCAGCCACGAAATCCACCCCTGAAATCAAGGTAGAGGAGGACGCCCCTCTCCCTCCCGAGTCTACAAGCAGAAGCGCTTATCCTCTGGGAGACTCCTCCGCTTCCTCGGCGGCGACCGATGCTGGCGGAAAAGCCTCATCCAAGCCGGAGAGCGCGCCACTCCCGCCTGACTTCGTCAAGCCAACTCCGCGGTCCGTTGCCGAGGATGCACCCCTCCCTCCCGATTTTGTCTCTACTCCCAAGCCACCCGCGCCGGAAGAGGCACCCCTCCCTCCAGACTTTGTCTCGACTCCTAAGCCCGCCGTCGCAGAGTCGGCGCCTCTCCCGCCCGACTTCACCACGACGCCACAGACCGCGAAGACTGAAACGAAGACGACCGCGCCCATGTTCAAGTATGAGCCCGTTGAGGATTCCTCCGAAAGCTCAGGCGAGGGAAGCGACGTACCTCCGCCCAGAGATACGAAACGTCTCAACAAGAAGGGGATTCTGCCCAAGAAGGCGCCCCAGTCCAAGAAGGTAGTCAAGGTACCAGTCTTGCCCGAAAGTGCAGGCGACAGCGATTTGGAAGAAGGCTCGGAAGAAGAAGACGCAGAGTCTGAGGGCAGCGGCGTCATTGTCGGAAAGGACACCAGCCCGTCTGTCACGGGCTTTACTGCAACGCCAGGCTTCACGCCACAGAGCTCTTTCGGCGGTCTCGGCGGTAAGGACCACGGCATCTCCCAGACCCCGCTGGAGAAGCCGCGAAGCAGCCTGTTCGGTGAGATGAGCCGCAACGCGCCCATCTTCCCTCGGCCGAGCGCCACCAGTCCTCGATCGCCGAGTCCCGTCCGTAGCGCCATCCCCCACAGGATGTCCCAGCTCAACACATCTCGCTCGGTTAGCGCCCCCGGGATGGCGTCGCAGATTCTGGGCGCATCCAAGAGGCAGGGCATGTCCAACCTGACCACGGTTCCGAGCCGGGCTGAAGAGGACCCACAGCTGAAGGCTCAGAGGCTTGCACGATCAAGGCGGGAGGCAGCCGAAACCAAGGTGCTCGAGGATGACGAGGACGACGAAATTCAGAAGCTGCTCCTATCGGACATTGAGCCCACACTGAAGATCGACGACTTTGTTGCCCACACCAACGTGGCTCCGTCTACCCAGGAGACGATTCCTGCACAAGTCGAGACGGTATACCGCGACATCAACTCGATGATCGACACCCTGGGGCTGAATGCTCGCTCGCTGGCCAGCTTCATCAAGGGCCACATGCAGGCCTACAAGGAAGATGGCCGAAGCAAGGAAGATCTGGAGACTGCGGAAGACTGGGTCCTTTGCGAGGTCAACGATCTCGGCGAAGTAATCGACCGGGAACTCGCGCAAGACCTTGCCGACGGTCGCGTGCACGACGTCGAGGACAAGACGGACGTCTGCCAAGACCTCGCCAAGGAGATGTCTCGTCTGAGGTCGAAGCAGGAAGATCTGAAGAAGCTCATCACTGTTCGACTGGACCCAGACCAAGCGGAGATCAGCCGGTCGCTGCCCCTCAGCACTGAGCAGGCGGCACAGCAGAACGAGCTCCGTCGGGAGTACGCCAGGTTCTCTAAGCTGCTCGCCGAGGCCGAAGAGGCCCTGACGCTCCTCAAGACGAGGCTGGCCACACTCGACGCGGCCTCGGGCAAGAACACGGGCAACGTGCCCACAGTGGACGCGGTGCTCAGGACGATCACCAAGATGACCAGCATGGTGGAGAAACGCTCGGGAGACGTCGACGTCCTCGAGAACCAGATGCGCAAACTGCGCTTCTCGTCCGCCACCAGCCGCGAGGATACACCAGTGACGCCGCAGCGCAACGGCCGCTCCGTCATGTTCTCGCCAGACCGGGCGGTGGGCTCGCCGCGCAACCTCCGCAGCTCGTTCATGTCCCCGGTGGCCAGCGCCAAGAGCACGACACCTAGGAAGAAGCTGAGCGGATTCAGCGCGGACGAGAAGACGGAGCTCACGACGAGGCGGGCGAAGCGGCAGGCGATCCTCGACAAGCTCAAGGCAAACGTGCTGAAGAACGGGGTGCAGCCGTGGCCGATGCCGGAGGACACGGAGTGAGAGTGGGTTCGGAGGGAGGGAGGTGCACATCAATAACCTGGATCGCCATGGATCGTGGCAGGCAGCCAAGGCGTTTGTGGAACATGATTCTGTAGCAATAATTGTAACACGACTTGGTCATTATGGCTCACCGTCTTTTACCTCATTCTGGTATCGTCCACTGATGTTGGATGCGATTGTCGTGGATAAGATGCAGCCTTTGGCAGCCACTCACAAGTTCGACATGAGAAGTGTTCGGGATGCCATACGTTCCTGATATCAGTCGAGTTGTCCGACAACAACCTGTTCCTATCGAATTTTGCATCATGACCTGGATCAACACGATGCTTGCTCCGACAAGCACCAGATGACAAGGCGAGCCGCACAGGGTCATCGACTGGAAGACGTCTTGTTTTGCTTGATGGTCAGTCATGCGAATGAAGCTCTCACATGAGAATGAACCTGATAAATGGAGCTTCTTCGTTTCGTCCCCAAGTCAGCAGCGGTCATGTCTCGTCCACATTGGCCGAAAAACCAGGACTCACACAACCACACAGATGGCCAGTCGGTCGGTCGTTCCCATGTTGTCCCTGTTGTCGAGGAATGGCCTCATCGTGATATATCACTACTCTTGCCCCCAGACTTAACTGCGTACAAGAGAGGGCTAGATACGATACCTTGAACTACAGAGTAATGCTCTTGGCAGTGAATGGAAGCTACACTATATTCTCGTCTTTCGCCATCACAATCTTCACAGGCAGTTTGGTTAACAGCCATGGAGGTAGTAGGTATATTACACCCAGCTCTACCGCACAAGCATTTCCCAAACCAGTCTATCCCAGTCGTATCTACCATAATGCCAAAGTTGAGACGATATCTGGTCACATTGAAGGGCGACTTCATCTGCTGTCGGGCCGATGGCTGAGGCCAACTGTAGGCCCAGGTCAATATGATCGAGCTTCCAATTAGCATAGAAGCCCCATTGTGTCCTGTGTCAATATCCAGCCTACCGCTCCGCCCTATTTACAAAGTCTCTGCTAGTGGACGCAGCCACGGAAAGAGTTGCCGCGCAAGTGCTCTGTGCACGCCGGAGATGCGTTTTTTACCTGCAACAGCTCGCCAGGGATGGAGTAGTCCCGACATGGATCGTGAATCGAGAACAGACCGGCCCGGGGGGAGGGGAATGTCGTTGGCCGAGTTTGGCAACCCGCCGAAAGACCTGTCGTCGTCTGTCGTTCCCGGTTTCCAGTATCAGATGAGGCTCAACGGGCCCGGTCGCCGATCAACGAGAGATCTTCGTGATGCCTTCAGGCCGATCTGAGATTAACACCATGCCAAGCTTTACTGGCAGCACTGCTTAAGCAGTCTTGGCTTTTCTGCCTGTCGCCACTTTTTCTGTAGCCCCTCTCCCCCGTCTCAGCGGCCATCCATCCACACACGCATGCAACACTGTGAACAACACAAATCACTTTGTCAGCGAAGGCGAGGTATCAACAGCAAGAAGCTCAATTGCCGAGGTGGGAGCCGAGGGGGGAAGCATGTTTCCTTCTGTAACGTTTCGCTGACGAAAGGCAAGAGGAGGAGGAGGCGAAAAGGCTAGCGGCAGGCGACTGCGCACTGGTCACTGGCTGCTTCTCTTTCTGCTCCCCTGTCAATGGCTTGAGGCCATATTCCAAGGATCAGATGCAGTGGGTGGGTGAGATGCAGCGGTCGAGGGGGGGGGCCGCTAACGCAAGCACCGCATCACACCCACACAACTGGCAAAGCCGCTCCTCTGCTCGCCGTCTCGATGTGCCTCCGGGTTTCCGTCCACCCCACCCATCCTGTTCGGATTAAATCCCTGATTCAAGCTCACGGAACGCATACCGCTCTTCTTGCTGCACGTGAAAAGCGGTGAGTCTGGCGATAGGTGGTGGCGAGGAGGGGGCCAGACGGCGCATTGGGGGAGCATGGCTATGGACCAGACCAGCAGAAGTTCTGCCTCTTCCGTCCGCCCCCGTTTGCCCCTAGGCCCCCTCCCCAGAGCACATTGCCAAGCTGTCTCGGAACTTGGACGTGAGGGGGAGGAACTTGAAGAAGGGCCGGTGGACGGCAAGAGAGGGACGGTGCGGTCGATGGCGTCCAACGGTGGCCAACGGTCGCTGGAGCTTGTGGACGCCACTGAAGGGCCGGATGATGGGAATTCCTCGAACCCCGGCCGTGGTGGCGGATGGGGCTTCGGAAATGCCATATGGGGGGTCCCGGGCTCGTCTGGAAAGAAAAGAGCTGAAGCCGGACGACGGAAGGCGGGCGCACTGTTCCTCATGTTGCACATGTTCCCTATACTCGTAAAGTAATTATCGGGCGGCGCAATCTCCTCGCCGTTTCAGAGTGCCACCCGGGCCATTCGCGCCAGGCCCGCCCCGAATTCCACTGCCGCCGTCCTCGGCCCGGAGGGAGGTGTCCATCGGGAAAGTTTTCAAGCCCTTCATGAATTGTTTCAAAGGGGGCGTCGATACCGGCAGGGTACAAGTGCTGCAGTCGTGAAAGGGGGGTGGCAGTGTTCGCGCTTGCAACTTTATTATGATGAGATTGAAAGGGGGTGACCCGAGAAAGATTCGACGACGGACCCTTGGGGCGGCAATCAGAAGCATCTGAAACGTTGTGGAAAGTGAAAAGAAGGCTTCTGTTGCCCAGGCGAGATTGCACTGCACATATGGCAGACAAGGTGGACGCTGCTGACTTTGGCTTCGGTGGGGGGCTTCGATCTGGGGGTCATGTCATGGCATGTCACGATAATAGATCTGGCCAAGAATGCAGACGAAGTCTGTAGAGCATGAAGGTTCATGTCATGGTGGACAACAATGCCGGAATGCGTCTCGTTTCAAAATGTCGTCAATTTGGAGAGGCTTTTGCTATTAGAAGACACGCAGACGCAGGCATGAAGGGAGGAAGGAGCATCGAGGTTTCTCTCGACGTCCACAGTCGGTAGAAGGTAAAAAAGCACCGTGTGGATCTCACATCGCACACCCTCCCCGGCTAAGCTCATGAAGGGTGTCCCTCCAGCGTGCTAGGACAACGCTCCCCTCCTAAAAACACACCCCGCGGGCCCCTGATGCCTGCACCTGCGCCGGCACCTAGGATTCATCCAATCACGCAACACAGCATTCCCGGGGGTGGGAAGCGACGTCCCCGTTGGGACGGTACAATGACGTCGATTGACGTCATCTACCTTGATATCCCGTCTCGAGGGCGGGAAATACCTCTCTTTCGTGCCATTTCGCGATGGCCCACGATGGGATGGAGTGTCCTCGGGTCAATCTGCACCGTCATCTCGTCCACCACTTTGTTCGGAAGTCGACGCCGAGATGCCCAAGGAAGGAATGTGCTCCTGATGCCCAGTCTGCATCGTGGGCGCTGTGTGACGTCCTTTTACGTACGAGTGCGGGATACCTGCCCTTGGACATCAACCAAATCCCGTGGTGGCGATATTCCCATGTCGCCATCAACTCGTGAGTCTACTGGACAGCCGCCGGTGCTGCTAGGGCGCCTGTGCCCCTCGACTGGCACGGGCTGAGTCTGGGGCGAACCACCAAAAAGGACCCTGAAGATCCATCTGGCTGCAGGGCGGCGGTCGGGTGGCTGGTTGGCTGGCAAGCTGGGAAAGTTGCTTGTAACGGCTACAAGTTCCCTGCACAGTACAGTACGAAAACAAGACGCCAGGACTGGGAAAGGGCTGCACCCAGAAGTGTCTCGCTTCGCGCCTCGCGCCTTGCGGCCCCCCTCCCCTTGTCCAACCCGTCCGAAACAGCACAGGGGATGCGATCCTTGGGCAATGGATGCTTACCTACTGGCTACTGCCAGTGACACTGCCGCCTTTCTTTCCAATGCAATGCACATGAAGTCTCAATTGACACAACTTGAATGCTGCCACCCCCTCGACAGAGGCAAAACGCGCAGAGCATCAAACTCGACACGACACGACACACGCGCATGTCGAACGCATGGACCTTGGGGCAGGCAGTTGGGTTGAGGTGGGGGATGGGATATTTTTGGCGCCGGTTCATCTGAGGTCCGACGTCTCAGTGGGGCCGCCCGAGCTCGAGGCCTTGATCAGATTGCGACATCTGCCAATGGTGACTCTGGTGAGTGACTGAGGCGGCAGGCGGTCAGATCAGGAACCCGGAACATCAACTCTTGGGGACGCGCAATACAGCCCTCCTTGCCTCCTCCTCCCTTGTGCGTGATCATGCTGTTTATCAGCAATGTACTTGAAGCCTCGTCTGCATGAGGCAAAGCCACATGGCCTCCTCTCCTGTACCTCTATCCCTCCGAGTCCGCCTTGCTCACTGGCAATGGATGTCGGACATGCAGCCAGTCAACTGCTGGCAACTTCGGACTGTCCACCTAACATCGTCCGGCCCTGCTCTACAAGGTCTGCCCGCCTTGCGGCAGGGCGCCAGGGCACCAGGACATGTCCTTGCCTCGTCCTTCTTGCTCGTGCGAGGCCATCGTACCAGAATGCGTCGTGCTCAAACCACTCAACGGCCAGCTACAGGTACACACCGACTCATCCATGCCACAAATTCGCCACAATCACGGTCCATCGCCCGACCCCAGCTTTGGGCTCCTCAAGGCAGGCAAGCAGGCAGAGCCCTGTTGGCCTGGACTGCCACCTCGAAAGCTTGATTAGACTTGACTTTTGCGCAAAGACCCGGCGACCCGTGGCCCTCCGCTCCGCCCGCGCGCCCCCCAATGTACCATTCCCCCTTCTCCCTCCTCCCCCCCTCCCTTCCCGGGTCCGGCAATGATCACCGGCGGCCGCCCCGGCCCCGGCGACGTCCTTCGGCCCTCACTGGCTGATTCGCCCTCCGTCGACCGGGAGGCCCAAAGGAAGCCGCCCGCCTTCCCATCGTGGTGAAACACGCTCACCCACTTTTGACTTACGCAGCCTGCATATGCCAGATGCATGAACCCAGTCACCCGCGTCTTGAAGGCCGGGGATGTCTGGATGGCTGGATGTCTGGATGTCGGTCTGCCGCCTTGCGGAGCTGTCTCCTCCTCCACCTCGTCCTCCCACAACCGAGGCGAGCGGTCCTTATTCCAGTCAACTTCCATGTCTGGTTGGTCTACGCGGGTCGATAACACAAACGACACGCACGCTGATGGGAAGATCTTACCCTTCTCTCTTGAAATCCAGCATCCTCGGGCCCCAGGGCCCCTCCATCCATCACGGCAGCTCCTCCGGCCGGCGAGCCCCCTGGTCGCCCCTTGCGCCGCGTGCGAACCGGAACCGCGAGAATCGCCGGTTTCCCCACACCCGGCCTTTAGGGTTGCGCATTAGGGGGCTTGCTTTCGCACGACTCCGAGTCAGGCCTCGTTCGCCTTCAACGGCACCCGACTTCCGCCTCCCCCGGCCCAGGAAGTCCCCTACTTGCCTACTTGTACTAGAAAAAAACGTTCGTGCTGTAGCGGCAGCTTGCGTGATGCCGGACTGTTGTCTAGGGCGGCTCTATCAACGCCAGTGGGGATTATCCGGCAATGTGCAAGCAAACGTGTGCCCCGTGACCTTCAACTCCTTCTCCCCGGTGCGGTCCCAAACGGTTAAGCACCTCTGGCACTCCTCCCTTCTCCAGACTCGACGCCGGACGTGATCGATCGACACACCAACCACGGCACGGCCATGTGCGCTGGTTGCGCCGATCCCATGTGACGGGGTGAAGGGGGGGGATCAAAGATGGAGCAAGCACGGATGACAAGTCGCTTCAATCGCACCGGCTCCAGGTAGCCCAGCCCCTTTTCAATGGGTTCAGTCTGTGCGGGAGTGCACTGGAGCGACACCGAGTGGCGAGCCCACGGCACTGTAGCATCGTCAAGCATCGCGCTCCGTTTCTAAAAAGTGCCGACCAACACTTGACACCCAAACAAGCACGCGCGTATACCCTCCTTTCTTTGCTTGGTAGAACTGAAGCCGATACCGCACCTCGATTTGAGGTCATGTCGCCGTGACCGTTCGTCCGAGGCCCCAATTGCTGCAAGCCCCTCCCCCGAAAATCATTGCCCTGCACGCCTCGTCCGTTCCTCCTCCCATTCCGGGCTCGATATCTGCCCATCACGAAGGCCCCCTCCCCCCGCCCCGCGCGCCCCCTGCCTTCCCGCCGTCGTCTGACATTGCTTCCCGCCGTGCGCGCGCACGCAGAAATCCAGTAAAGAGTCAAATCCAGTCTCCGCTTCCCGGGGGACAGGCGTCAACCGGGCATGGATCGACGGTCCTCGAAACAAGGGATGGCCGCCTTGCCTATCGGCGGGAGCCGAGGAGGGGAGCACCCAGGACATCTCAACGGCCGCCGGCAGCTTCTGCATGTCTAGAGATTGTCTGGGTGCTCCCAGTGCCTCTACCCGAGGCGGGCTGATGGAGCCGGGGCTACCATCGGCGCGGCGCGGTCGAGATGCGGAATGGTCACGAGGGTTGCAGTACATGAGATCGGCGCTGTGATGAGGAGCCCGGCATCCTTCCGCCCCGTTGCTACTTCAGGAACATGACAAGATGGGCAAAAGGCGAGTGTCATCACGATCTGGATGTGTGGTAGGGTAGAGTCAAATTGTGGTATTGGTACAGTACATGGCTAGCTTCCCAGCTCTAGCGTCGAGGCGCCGCTGTCTGGCGGCTCCTCTTGTAACCCCTTGGTCTACACAGCGACAGTAGCCAGAAATCGCAAACAGGCCGTGCAAAAGTGCTCCTCGAACACATGATAACGAGATTTGAAACAGTCTTTCCACACATGTACGCTCCGCGCGTACTTTCTCGTCCGTGCCAGGCATCTAGACAACATTGACCAAGCAAGCCGCAAATGGGTGCAGATGACAGGCATATTCAGAGGCCACAGGCTTGGCCTGCCTCCAATTGGTATATCATGGGTCATCCATAGATCCAAAGATGAAGGGTCCCCGACCCAGCAGTCGAGTAACAAAACGTAACAATAATGCCGCCCCCCAAAAACGCCGAGTAGAGGGTATCGACAGGTTCCGATGAGACCGATGGGGAATCATGAGTACCGCATGCCTCCAGCCCCCGGTTGGAGGAGAGGAATCGAAAATGAAAAAGCAATGTAGAACCGACCAGTGATGGTGTCATCGTCGCCTCTCGCATGATGGCCAATGTCGGTCGCCCCCGTTGGTTGGGGAGGGGGCGGGCATGCGCCAGGCCAAGGGGCAACGATCGGCATAGGAGGCATGTTGGGTCTCCTGCTGACAAGAGACGCGCCGACCTCAGCCCCGGGACAAGGATCGAGGCTGCAGGCCCCTGGTGTGTGGGTGGCCGGTCTCATCATGCATCTCTTTGGGTGAAACGCAACGGTGTCCGCCTGTCCGTGCCATGCCTGGCGTTTTTCGTCTTCGTGAACTCTCTGTTCAAGCGTCCACCCAAAAATGATGTCCGAGATTAGGAATGAGGGTGTAGAAGAATAAACCGTGTATCGTGCCTCGAGCTGCGTTCGGAGTGCTGCTGCTCGCGCATGAAGCACCGCACTCGAGGTGATCTCTAGAACTGGGAAGCAAGTCGTCGTCTCGTCGAAGCGCCGATCCCAAACTGACATGGATCGGCGGTCGTGTCGTGTGAACATGATGATGGCCTTTTCAATGTCTCGCCGCTTAATCCGAGTGATGGTCCTCGGATCCAGCCTCGGACCTGGCGTCGCCCTTGTGGACCTTCTTGTGCCTCCTGAGGTTGGAGACGACAGAGAAATGCCTGCCACAGCCCTCTACCTCGCAGGCGAACGCTGTCGATGAGTCAGTACGTGTACTCCTGCCTGCCGTGACCAGGGAAGGGGGTGCTTACGCTTCTCGCCCGTGTGGCTGTACATATGCGTCTGCAGCGACGACGGCCGCGTGAACCGCTTGTCGCAGACCTTGCACTTGTGCTTCTTCTGGGTGCTCGAGGACACCTTCGAGCTGAACTGTCCCATCATGGACTGAGGCGCCGGGGGTGCCTGGCTCAGCAGGCCGTGTGGCCGGGGCAACGTTCGGGAGGTGACGGACTCGATGTCGGATGTGGAGTAGTCGCTGACCGAGTCGGCGCCGTAGTAGTTGCCAAAGCCGCCAGAGGCTGATGACACTGACGAGCTGGTGGAGTGTGCTGAGGGGAAGCCGTAGGAGTCGGTAGAGCCACGGTCGTTGCGAGCGCCGTAGATGTTGCGGGGGGTGTCCTGGCTCATGGCCAGCATGCCTTGACCGGCATCAATTGCGTCTGCAAAGCTCCTCCGGTCGTCGTGCACGGCTCTGCTGTTAAAGTCAATCAACGAGGTCCTTTGCGGTCTGTGTTGGAAGGCCGAGGCGTCCGAGTCGTCGAAGAGAGAGGTGGAGGGTACTGACGAGTGAGAGAACCTCCGGGCGTGATCCTGCTCGGGAGCGAGGGCGAAGGCCGACCTGACAGGCGCAGGCGCGTATCCCATGGTGTCGTAGGGGGCCGGTGACGCAGAGTAGGAAGCGTTGACGGGGGATGCGGACGAGGCATAGCTGCTACCCGCGTCGCCGTAGGGCGCGGCCGACGTGGGCTGCATCCGGCTCATGCCGATCAGATCTTGAGGCAGTGTGAGCAAGTCCGGCCTTGGCAGAGGGTCTGCCATGGGGAGACTACCTGCTGATGCCGCAGTGACGGGAATCTGTCCATAGGAACCGAGAGAGGACGCGTTGCTGCTGGTGCTTGTGCGGGCAGTGTGCGACCTGTCAAGGCCCAGGCTGGGGTGCAGCGTCTGGCTTGCGGCGTAGAGAGGATGGGCGTTGGGCGGCGACGATGCCGAAGGACCCCAGGGGTTGGAGAACTGGGGAGAGGCGGAGGATGTAGGGTAGGCAGACATGTGGTCCAGGTTGAGGGCAGGCCCAAATCGTTGTTGTGTCGAGTCTAATGTCATGGTCATGGCGGGAGTGGTGTTGTTGTTGGCGGTAGGTATGGTGTAGATGTGCGGGTGGATTGGATGATGGATGGGGGGTGGGTGGGCAGTGGTCTTCCTCGGCGACGACGGCAAGGTTTCGCCGGTAGCTTTGCTGATCAGGGCGGGTGACCGACTGACGGGACTTTGTTGAAGAAAGAAGGAGGAGGGAAAAGAGTTGATCAGGTCGTGACACAGATCAGATGGGATGGGAAGATCTTCTCTGTGAGAACGGCTCAGAGGGAAGGGGGGATCAGCGAGGTATTATGTGTGTTCAGTGGACTACTGACACGCGGACCAGGCCAGTAGAGGAAGCTGTGGCCAGTCGTTTGGCGGATCCAGCAGTGGTAGCAGCAAGTCGTCTGAAGCTTGTCGCACACTGGTCAGCGGGACATGGGGGTGGGTGGTGGAGATCCCTTTGTGGCCCGTCCGTTGCACCTAAGGGGGGAGGGGGGGCGAGTGCTAGAAAGCTGTGACGACTCCGACTCGGAGAGATCGACAGCCCAATGTCCCGTGGGAGAGATTCCGAAGTGACCGGGGTCCAGGAAGATGCAAGATGGATGGATGGATGGATCCGTAGTCTACGCACGAGCTGGTTTGCTGTGCTGTTTTTGGCGGTCTTCCGGGGGCGTGGAAGTGCGAATGTTCCGGGGGGGGGGGGGGGGGGGGGGGGGGGGGGGGGAGGATATGGGTATCCAGGGGGATTTTGTTGATCGGTTGACAAAGGCGAGCGAGAAGATGCGCCGGGCCGGAGAGGAAGAGGAAGGGGAAAGCTTGTTGTACCTCGTCGATGTATGGACGGGAACAAGAGATCGGCAGCTTGAGCTCGAAGCTGGTCTGGTTTGAAGACCGATCGATGAGGGTAGAACTCGAAGCAAGCGCCAGAGAGACGGACGAGCTTGCGAGAGCTGTTGTCGAGGGGGCCTGAATATCAGGGCCGAACGAGTAAGGGTTGCCGCAGATCTCGGCGACTAGGAGGGGAAAAGAGTGGTTTTGCTCTAGCAAACGGCGGGCTGGAAAGGCTGCGTCGGTTGCTCGTCTTTTTTTCTCCGCGTTTTACGGTAGTGGCACAGACAGGTCAGGTACAGAGTTGATGTCTGGGTCTGGGTCTGGGTCCGATGTGCCGGTGTAGTTGTTGCTGGTTCGAGTGTGATGATCAGGAACATTTGGGTTGGAAAATCGGGGTCACTGGCGTGGAGGGAGGCGAGAGACAAGGCTTTTACGTTCTCGCAGGCTGGGACAGCGTGGAGTGACGACGGAGGTGGGAGAGGGCACAGTGATTCGGCTGCGAAAAGCACAGAAGGAAGCTATGATGTCGGTTCACGTCTGTCTAAACCGCGGTGTGGATCAACAAGCAGCGAGGGGGGTGGGGTCGAAGGAGGAAAGAGGGGGTGCCGTTTAGGGCCGGCCGGGTGGGGTGGGGTGGCCTTGGGCGTGAGATGGGAGGACAGTGGACGGGGGGGAAGGAAGGAGGGAGGGGGAGGGGGGGCGTGGCCGGCCGTGCGAAATCCTCCAGTGTCTTGCTGGCTCTGCTGTTGCTTGCACTGGCCTAGGAGCCCAGACGGAAAGTACCAAGAAAGGTACATGGAGGCGTGCAGGGATGTGAGGGGGAAAGGGGTCCAGTCGCCGGGATGTCGTAAGTGGTAAGGATTTGGGGCGCCCCGAGTGGCCAGGGACGCCGTGCTGTCCTGTGCTTTCCCACTGCCGCTGCCACGGCCGGGCCTTGACGCAAGTCAGGGCACCAACGCCGCTAGAACTTGAAGGGGGTGGAGGGGCCATCAGCCTAGCAGGAAGGCACTTGTATACTCGTACTTGCGACACACTTCATCATCAGACTCGACGGGCAGAGAAGCCTCTTGGGCGCCAAGAGACCCCGGCCGCCCCCAGAGATCCAGAGGGCGAAGTCACAAGTCTGTCCCCCGTTCGTCCACTACGAATACTCGCTCGACCTGAACAGTTCAAGTTCAGGTGGAGTGGCGAGGCTCCCGCGCTTCCCACCCCGAATCTTCCAGGTTTGACTGGCGCCGAACGAGTCAGGTCGCTTTGCCTGGGCTCTTCCGAGCAAACCGGGCAGCCGTTGAAACTTGGGACAAGGCAAAAACGTCTTTCCATCCACGGGCATGGTCATGGTGCTGCTACTACCCGCCGAGGGGGCATCACATACTCGGTTGTTGCAAACGGGAGGCGAACTACGCCGCTTGGGTCAAGCAGAGCAAGCATATCTCCTTTGCCTCGCCGTTTCAAGTCCTCGTTTGTCGCCCAGTCGATTCCGATGGGCATCGACGCAGGAACGCGCTATTGGACTTGCTCTTCTCGAGCACCCCCATTCCCCCCCGCGTCGTCCCCCCTTCTGGACTGGGATGGGTTGCCTTCTCGATGCCATCCCTTTCCCCCTCCGCCCCAGGGTCTTGCGCCCGCCCGCCCTTTCGAGAGCCGGCCTTGAAATGGCTCCCATCGTCGTCCGGGGGGCAAAGCCACTGATGAAGGGAGCGTTGCCTCGCTCCCCGGTTTCCCCCAATGGGAGCTGGGTTACACAAGCGGGCAGGGCGTTCCCAAGGCGGCACCCCTCGTCTTAGTGCCCCTCGCCCGCCCGAGGATTATGCAGGGTCTGCTCGCCCGTCGACATCTTGTCCAGGTCGAACAAGGTACATAGTGCCAGAACCAGAAGCCGCCCTGCCTCCTCCGTCCCCCGCCCGCCTGCGCGGATGGCGCCTCTGTCTCTGTTTGACTCGGCCGCTATGGGAGGCATGTCTTGGATTTTTTGGATGCCGGCGGATGGCGCTGAGCTTGGACAGCGACCTAAAATTGGGCTGACCAGTCATCGTCGAGCACACCAAGCATCTGCCGTGGCGTCCCGCGAGAGCGTTGCCCTTGTTGGCGCTGTCCACCGCGAGAGACCGTCGACGCCCGTTGTCTTGGTCAAGTCAACCCCTGTTTCCGTGCCTGGCGATGCGATGCGCCGTGAGGAATGCCGGTGTATGCAGCCAGCAGTGAGCAACGGGCTCCCAGGAAGGCTCAAGACTGACAGCGTCGGCCCCGTCCCGAGGGGCACCTTGGATCTGTCGTCAAGTTGGATGAAGAAGGGAAGGACCCGAAAATGGCATCGGCTCCAGGCCTCGCTATCCACAAGTCCGCTTTTCCCGTGTCATAACGTGCCGTTCTCGGCGAGCATTGCCCACAGAGGACGAAGCCCACGAGGGGGCGACGGCACAGGGTCCTTTCGATCCCTTGCCCTCCCAGGCCGGGCTTGTTGAGGCGGGCGGGCGCGGGAAAAGAGCGGCAGAATGTGTGGGCAGGAGGGGGGGCATCCCGTCGACTGCCGCCGAACCGCCATTGGCCATTCAATGCGTGATGCCCTGAGAGGGGGGTGGGTGTCCATCGACGTCTCGGGCTTTGAACAGTGGCAGAAGGGAGGGGAGGGACCTGGAGGGGGACTTTGATTTGGTGTGCAGGGCGGGCGGTGAGCCTGCCAGCACACGGCTCACACACGATCACGACGTCGCACCGCCAAAAGGTACCCAGTACAGTACAGAACAAAAAGCTCGCTCCCACACCATCTGGCGCCGGAGAGGAGGAAATAAGCAACTCGATGGTGCGGGATCAGGGAATAGCAGGGACACAGCAGCCCTCCAAAGTCAGTGAGGTCTGCAAGTCCCCTGGAGCGGCGCGGGTCTCGGGGGAGGGGGGGAGGGGGGAAGGCTTGAGAGATGTGGAGGCACGGGGGGTGGCTCCATGGCGGCTGCGAGACCCCCGAGTCGCATTTTGGGGTGTGGACCTATCATTCCACTGACGTAAGTGAGGTGCCAGGGTCGCAGTTCAAGTTGAGTCTCTTCGTTTTGAGCAGGGGGGCGCGTTTCGTCGCAAAAGCCCATATCCACTCTCCCACCTTGTCCCCTTCATCCATCTTCCCCCCCATGCACATCTCCACCAATACGATGAATGCTGTTGCAGCATCCAGGCCATCTTGGCACGAGGTACACCTCATTCTCCATTCCCGTCAGTTGCCAAACCTCAACGAAGTCTGGCTATTGCCATTGCGCATAACCGGCGTCATGGGTCCAGAGAGCAGCGAACTGAAGGGAACCTATGAAATCAGTGCTACCGAGTGAGCAATTTGCAAGTGCAAATAACACAGGACTTCAGTTCGACACCACACCTGCATCTACAAGCATCCTCTCGATCGCAGGGGTGCGTACTAGGCGGGTCGAACCAAACAGCGCGCTGCATGCCACACGGCAGAATGATCGTGCTTGTCTATTCCAGGACATGGGAGGGTGACGGAGCAAGAGGCGGTCACGTCGTCATATGCCGCGTTTGGGCTGAACTGAACGCTCAGTCGCATGCTTCCATCCAACGAGAGCCATCGCGAGGACAAGAAGCGCTGTGTGGCAGGGGTGGCGGTCCCGCCTGTCGTCATGGTGCCGTTCCTCTCCCACAACCGAACGGCCCCTCCATCCCCATCCGTCATTCCTCGACGTAGGGGCCCGCCGTCCGACGACAAGAAACTGGGGGGAAAGCAAAACCTCATCCCGCCGCCTGGTATGGTACAGTTTCTTTGACGTCTGCTTACTTGATTGAACTTTTTAGCGCGACCCCCGAGGGAAGCACTACACCATACTGTTTCCCCAGCTCTCTGACATCAACCGCCAGGCTAAGGAGAAAGTCCGAGGTTGCGCGATCCCGTCTTCTCTCGGCTTTCTTCACACCCGGAGCCATCGGCCGGCAGTGTTCAAACAAGCCCGCTAACGGAACCCACGATGCTCGATGCGGTATCGCCTCGTCAGGCTCTCGACCGCGGGCTTCAAGCGCACCACAGATGACGGAGCGTGTTCGACCGGGCCCTTGTCTCCTTTGGCCCAAGTCTGTGTGTGGTGGGCGGGCGAAGAGACACACAGGTCCTTCGCATGCCTCGTCGGTCTGCCCTACATGGCAACATGCATGCTTGACTCCCCCCTGTCTTGGTTGCACCCGTTCCGCCCTCAGCCCTCTCGAAGGTGAGTACCAGTGTACCGCCGAGCGAGGTCATTGCAAACGCCTGAAGGGCAAGGGGAGGAGGGCGGAACAATCGCTCCCACCTCAGGCTCGCGCGCATTGCCGTCGAGTCATCCTTGTACCCCCGTTTGTCCGATCGTGACTTGATGCGGACGTGTCGTCCAGTGGGCATCCCTCGAGCACTGCCTAATCGGTAACACCCCGGAACCCGGCAGTCGAATTGCCTGCATCCACATCTCAGCTCCAGAGAAGAGAGAGGCTGGATATCATGTGGTGCCTCGTGCCCTCAGCCTGCTGTCAACCACTTGATCCTCTGCCAGATGGACCTCGGTACGCTGTGATTCGACGCACCCTATCTCTCTAGTCCGGTTCCTGGTTCGAGAAGCCCGGTCAAAAGAAACCCCGATGCGGTGGGATTGCGCATTTGCCCAAGGGTGGTTTGCGGTCAACCTTTTCGGTTCGTGATCGGCATGTCCTGGCCCAAACAGCAACCTTGGGTGAAGGATGTCGAGCAGGGTGCATCTCCTTCGAGGAGCTTGAGTTTGGCCTGTCCGGTGGCCCACCACGCCAACTGAGAAAGACGGGAAATGACCTCGACGAGCTGACGGATGATGGCCGTGGCGCCGCGCCAAGCTGTCCCTCTCCCGCCCCAAATGCGCCCTTGGCTTCAAGTGAGGAGCCGGGGGTGCCCCTCCAAGCCATCCTTAGCCCGCTGGGCAGCCCAACGTCCGCTATCACCGATTCAGAAGGCCGGCGGCGTTTGCAAGACACTTGGGGGGGAAAGAGACAGGCGTCGTGAAGCTTCCGAGCGCGCACTACTGCCGGTTCCGCAGTAGCCGGCGCCCTGGTGGCTGGTAGATTGCATTTGCAAGCGGCGCGGCGCGGAGGCTCCAACTTGGGGCCGATGATCTCAACGGCGACCGCTCCGTTGCAACTTGCAAGTGGTTTTCGCTCTAATTTCGCCTCTGGTGCAAGCCACAAGCGCGGTGTGTCAATATGGAAGGAAGCTGGTCGGTCTGTATCCTTGGCGGACGTTCAACTTGCGAACGAAGCAGGTATGCCCTTGCCAGAATCGGGGTGTTTTGCACGCCGCCTCCTCCGGTTGGATTGTTGGGGGTGGGATGGTCCGGGGTGTTTCCGGCAGGGGTTCCATCGGGTGGTAAGTAGGAAGAAAGGGCCCTGTCCTTTCGATCCGGCGGGTATGCCACGGCTGATGTCTTTGACACGCCCGCGAGAGCCTCGCTGGTGGAGGTTGAGAGGCAAAATGCTGCCCAACCGGGGTGTTGGCGCCATCGACCCTGCCTTCGAGTCCTAGGACAGGTTAGGACAACTTGAACTTTCGAGTGTCTCGCCCGCTCTTGCCCCCTGGACTGGACCAAGAGGAAAGCTCGGCATAGCGGCTTTCCGTCCGGCCAGTCGAGCCCCCGGTTGTCGAGCAAAGGAACCCTGATCTCCAGCCTCGAGGATGGATCCCTCGAGGCAAGCCAAGGTATGTGTCTCTTTACGAGTAAAGGGACACAAGCATCTCGAGTGGTTGCCACACATCGGATTTCTCCGCTGCACGTTCCTGCTGGGCATTTTCGTTCTTCCTCAAACGGGATCCCTCAAGATCCGTGCGGCCTGTTTCGGACATGCTCTCCAACGTTACTTCGCTCGTCTAGGCCGTCTCTGTCGCGCCTCGTGATGTTTTAGCGTTCCCTCTCGACGTGTTGATGATGGGTGCCAATCTCATCGACCCGGCATTTGCGAGATTGTTTTCTGGGCCATCTGAGATTGCAGCTCTCAACAGCCCCATTCGAGCTGTGGGACCTCGCGCTAAATCGCTTGCGGCGACTTGAAACACGCTAGACAGGGACCCTGGCTCGGAAGATCAGTTGAGCCGCCGCCAATGACGGGCGACGGGAAGAAATGGTCGCCGTTTACTCCACCTTGGATGGACCTCAACTTAACGCACTGGCAACTGCAAACCACGGTGGGGGGGGATCAAGGTCAGATCTCACGCAACCTTGAAGTCCTCGTTTGGAGAGTCGGTGCCCTCGACGACCTGGAAACCATTCCGCCCCTTGCGCAGTGCTCTTACGTGGTTCCACACGGACACTGGATGCCCCCCGAATCATCGGAGATTCACCGGCACGTCACCACGGCCCGTGCAAAGTCCGAGCGAAATCGAGACTGTTGACAGGTGCTCCGCACGCAGGCGCAGCAAACCCACGCTGCCAGCTGACCAAGGTTATTACGGGGGAGGAAGAAAGCCTCTCACCTCGAGTTCGGCCATCATCCTCACCCGCACCCGCTCTGCTTGTAGAAACATCGCCATACCTGGGCTTGGGGGCGCACTCGCAGTCTCTGGCACGTCGTGCTTGCTGGGGCCATACCCCAGACTACACCTACAGTGACAGCGTCGATCATCAACCAATGTGACCACCGACCGGCACATGTCAGTGCCCCGCAGCTTCAGCGTAGGATCGTGGACTCAGCGAGAAACGAAACATACAGACGCCCAGGGTTGTCTTTCAGCTTTTGGCAAGGCGGTCGGGGCGTCCATTTCTTTCTCTGTCCGCCCACCCCCTCGAGCCCCTCCATCCACGGCTACGTCCTATCATCTCGCTCTCCCACGGATACTCGTACTCAGAAGGCGGCGGACACTCCGCCGCTCTGTCCTAGTCTATGTGGGAGGGGGGTAAGCCCACCCGCAACTAGACCGGCGATCCATGCAGATGATCAAATGCGAGGGTGACGGTGAGCAAGGCAAAAGAACGGCAAGGATTCGGACATGGAAGATTGCTGGGTTTGCCAACCCTTATCAGCCGGCCGTGACCAGGTGCCTCCAGATTGGCTGGTATCGACAGGTACCTGTACGATACGAAGGCCTTTAATTTGAGGGCTTCTCGCCCTACCGACAAGGGCATGTCTCAGAAGCAACAGGGATTCCCCAAAGCAGTGCCACTTTACCATCTGACAGGGGGGGAATCCCATCGTGAGGCTTTCCGGCCCACAGCGGGGGAGTGTCGATCATGACCGTTTTCTGTCCTCTGTGCGGCGGGGGCGCAATGCGACGGCTTCCAGAGGTCATTTCTGGGCTGGACATGCCGTGTCGGTGTTCAAAAGTTGTGTTAGATGACCAACGGGGCGCTTTGATTACAGCGAGGAAGAGCCGTGAGGCGCTCGCTTGTGCTGGGGAGAAGAGGACGAGCTCGACGAGCCACCGGCCGGAAGGTCGCAGCTCTAATTGCCGTGTCCGAAACTTGTGCCACGATCCTACCCAAGTATCCGTATGTCAGTTTGGCTCGAGGGAAACTTTCAGGGCAAAGAGATTGGTCCCAATGCGCTCGCCTCTTTGCCTCTCCACCAACGCCGGCATTGGGGAGGTAGGGCCGGCACTGTGCTGGCTGCGACTTCGCTGTCGGGTGGCAAAAGCCATGATGAAGGGGGGAGTGGAGAGGGGGACGCGCGTCTTTCAGCGCCTGTGAAGGACTGCGTCAGGGGACTGAATCAATCCAACACTCCCTGTGGTGGAAGTACACCTAGGAATAGGGCGGGCATCTTTAGGGGGCGGCGGGCTCTGAAGACGATTGGCCCCCGGAATGAAGGCAGAGGGGCGGTGGCTGGAAGGCCGTCGCAGCATGCATGATGGAAAACCTGAATTCAAAGAGCGGGAGGGATAATGCCGTCACTAGGAGGAGAGGGGCGGCCTCAAGTTGAGGGGGGCGCTGCGGTCAGTGGCGATGAGGGTGTTGGGCCTTCTGGCGATAGCCCGGCGGTAGGGGACATGAGTCGGGCTCAGAGCTAAGCAGGTCGAGGGATGCCCGATGCGAGCAGGGCGAGGGCGGCACTTTCCAGTGCCAAGATGAGTGTTGTTGAAGCGTCGTGGAAAGGCATGTCGTCGACAATAAGTTTTCGGCGCTCAGATGCGGCCAGTTCGGTTGAAATGGTCGAGCTGAAGACTTTCTGCTCAGGCGAACTCTTCAAGGAGAGAGCGCAGGCGGTAGTGATTGGCCAGAACCCGATCGTGGGATACGACGAAACATCACTGACGTCATATGGCCTGTTATCCTGCGCTTGAAACGTCGACGAGGCCGTCCGACCAGTAGCAGGAGGGGGAGATCAATTGCCGGGCGCGGTCCAGACCGCCATAGACCCTCGACGGCTTGCACATCGTCGGCCATGCCTACGCGTCGCCGCCATTGACCTTTTTATTTAATGCTTCGAGCCTGCTGAAATTCGCTTGGGTGATTTGATTCTTGCTCTGCACGCCAAATGGTACGAAAATCGTCGAAAAAAATCGAGACGCGCCGATGGGCCCACTTCGGCACAACAGTCATCACGACTCCATGACCGACACACGATGAAGACTTCACCAACACATGACACAAGGGCATAGCAACTTGCCTTGAGGGAAAAGTGGACGGGAAGGGGACTCGTCTGGGATGGAGGGACAAGCATGCGCCGCTTGATCATCGCGATGCGCGACACGGCAGAACGACACTTCAGCTTCGACCCCGACACTGTCGCGGAGCACCCAGTCAACCCCCGAAAAGCTCGATGCACACGCCAGCCCATCTGCTACTCAGGCTGGAACACCGCTGTCCAGCCACGCCGTCATAAAGGCTCGAGAGCCTCGCGCACCGTGTAGCTGGTTTCGAGCCGTCGATGGGGTTGGAATCCCCAGGGCTTTGGTGGCATCGCGACAAAGGCCTCTGCTTCCGTTCGACATGGACAACATGATCCGTGACTGATGCAAATGACGACAGCGGCACCGCCCCTGGATCACCGGCGTCGGATGATGGAACACGACATTCCCCTTGAGTCCAATTGAGCGGACCTTGGACACGCCAGGCTCACGCCCCTTACGGCTCTTATGCGTCTCGAGGCATATGGTGAACAACGATGATGCACGGGGGCGGGAGACGCTCGCCCTGGGCAATATCGCTCTCCCTCGACCTTGAAAGATCCAGGTCCCTGCAACCAGCAAGCAACACACATTTCGAGAACGGGCGGGAACGGGCGGGCAGGCGACCGCCCTTACTTTTCCGTCACTCACGATGAGACACGGCTGGCGAGTCTGCCCGAGTACCGCGCCGAGTCGTGTCTAGGCACTTGTTGCCATCGGGAGGATCTGTCTCACCTCCCTTCCCCAGGAGTGAGTGCCTTTTGCGTCTTGAAAGACCGCCAGGCACGGAAACCGATGGTCGTGATGGGCTTGTTTGACCGACATCCGCCGAAACACCAATGTCGTCATGTTCGTTCTGTTCACGCCCCCCTCCCTTCCCTCCCATCGCCATCTGAACCTTGTCGCTGGACAGAAGCCACATCGGGCGCACGCCGTGCCGGACACTCGTGATGTGAGAGTTTTGAACACGGGGAGACTAGTTGGAGCCCCCGCGCGTGCGCCATGCGGGCAAGTCGTTGTCCCAGCGTCCCACCCGCGAGCAGCTATACGTGCCGGCGTGTTATGCATGGCGGATGACAGGCTCCGAGCACGCCGTCTTGTACACATGAATCGCGCAGCTGCCGCCATTGCCGAGACGACGGCCCCGTTTGGTTGACGAAGTGAGAGGTGCCATTGAGACGAAGACGTTCAACGTGTCTTGCGCGGGAGATCATCCGAGACGATCGGCGATGTTCGTCCCGTTCGTCGTGTCAGCAAAGCACCTGAGAGGCCAGGACCGTGGGCCATCGTGATGAACATCAACCAGGCCAATACATGCTGTACTGCGATGTGATGAAGCAGACTATTGCAACGGGGCCTGACATCATGGAGGCTTCTGCAAGTGCTCCTGGCCAAGCTACTGCAAATAGCAAACACACCCAACGTATTCGTACACCTCTTCGGATGTATACCCTACCTGCTGTAACTTCTCCTGGTGTCCGGACGCTAATATGACGACCTCTGGGAAGGAGTAGCAACGTGGTCGCCACGCCATATCTGTCACCCAGGTGATGGCATCACATGAATGGCCACAGTCGCATTATGGTGGGAAGAAGCATATTTATCTTGGGTGCTGTGAAGTCCATGTCACGAGAACGAAAGCGGGAGATGGCAAGAGAAACAGCAACAGTTGTCGGTGACAATGGAATGATGACCATGGCTATGTGTGCGTTAGATTCGATGTGTTTAGACAACGCCATGTCTCGTGGAGAATGTCGAAGTTCTTCTGTATGGAATGTGGTCATCTAAGCCTACTCTATTCGACTTTCCAACGAAGTCATGTCAAGCATCAAAGAAGGAGAGGTAGGCACTCATATGTTGATAGACAGCTACCCTTTCAGTTCAGGCTCACAATGTCACGGCATCAAAATATGCAGACGTCGTTTGAACAAGGCAGGTGCTCGCATGCTACGGCGAAGTCTGGCATCGACCTATTCGCCTCGGAAGGTTGTGAGTGGTAGGCAGCAGCCTCGTGGGCGAGGAGGAAAACGAGTGGACTCAGCGTCTCTGGGAAGGTGAGCCTTCCATAAGCTGAACTCTTCGTGCCAGACCCAAGAATTCTGCTTCAAGCAGATGGCCTGCGATGTCACTTTTAGCACATCCGAGAGTGAATGTGGTTGGGGCCAGCTGACACTAAGAGCCATTCGGCCTCTCCTTGCAAAGTACGCAGGTCGCTGCTCAGACAACGTGGGTTGGAGCGAGAGACTCTCTTTCCCTTCTAGAACCATTGAGTTTGACATGGCGAAGGCTGTGATTGTTCCAGGAAGAACTCGGGTTTCGGGGTCAAGAACTGAATCTCGGCAGCTTACACTTGCCCTTGAAATTGGCATTCTATGTACTGCTTGCCCATGACCTATCTGGGGCACCTGACAAAATGCCTTGGGTTTGTAACCGTTCCATACAAATACTGCACATGAGTAGAAAACGAGTCAGGCGAAACCGTTGCTGAGCTTGAAGATGATGTGCATCTTGTGGCTGATGATTGTAGCCTACCTGGTTCTCCACAGGCCAAGCTTCCGTTTGGGTGTCAGGACGATAGGACCCGTGATGGGAAGCCTCAGCTCGACGGCTTCGTTAAAACCTGTGGCGGATTGACGATTCACATGATTTCCAAGAAGATGGCTTGCGATGACGCAGCCTTTCCTGGGGCATATCAGCCCCAATTCATGACTGGGAAGAACAGAAGCAACACAGTTTGAACATCAAACCAAAGGGCGAGAACCGGGTGTCTACTCATCCGCATACATGGGACTCTGGCATACTCATTTGATCCAAGTACGATTGCCTGTTAAAAATAGGGCCAGCACGGAAGGCTTCTGATGCTCGAAGATAGATACGATGGGATGGTGTCACGCGGAACAGGGAGACCATGTCTGACGGTGGTTATGGTCAAGAAAGATGTTCCTGTTGGTCCGCACCATTGGCATCTAGGGAGAGCACTCAAGATTCGATGCCTAGAACCAAGGTATACAACGTTGGAGCCAGTACATCGCAAAGAAGCAGACATTTCCTTGCAGATACAGCACCTGGGTGGCGGCTGTCATGGCTGCCTAGTCATTGAAACACCCTACGGTGGGCTCGCCCAGGCCAACATAACCACGCCATGCCGCCTGCATCAGACATCCCTGGACGTACGAGCCTCGACAATAATGGCGCTTTTATATCAAGTGAATCTACCTACTACCAGGAGATCTTCGGGGTATCGTGACAGTATCCTGTGGTTGAGAACTCCGGCTACGACGTGCAGCTCTGGTCCGGACCTCATTGAAAATCAACGAGCTTCACAGCCAACGAGTCCTCCATTCCCGACTCTGCATCATATGGCAGGAAGACCTTCTTGGGGATATGGAACTCGACGACGGGAGGCTTCTTCACATCCTTGTCCATCTCGGCCTCCAGCAACTATCGAGGATTGTCAGTGCATAATTGGGATGGTATCATTTTCTTGACGACTCACACTGCTGTAGGAGTGGTCAAGGAAGTCCTCCACGTTGTAGGACTGCTTCGTGAACTGCTCCGACATGATCTTGGCAATAGTTGCCACATTCGGATGCCAGTGTCCCTGCAGCTGGACAAGCTCCCAGAGACAGCTGTCGATCGCGCATGTCTCGGTAGGATCCGCAACGTCCGGCAGGAATGGGTCATCCATGCCCTCGTTCTCGATCAACTGCTTCATCTGCGGGTCTCGCACCTCGCGATGGATCATGAATGTGCATGTCGGATGGCGCTTGAGGATGTTGTAGGTCCAAGGAACGATGAAGACAATGGCTGCCGGCGGCGCATTGAGTGCTAGCCGGGCAAGCTTCTTGATGAAGCTTGCGACGAGTGCGGCGGGCAAGTGCGAGGATGAGAGGAAGGTGTCCATGAGGCGGAAGAAGCGGGACCGATGCTTGGAGTGCAGGATGTCGCGATCCAGCAGCGAGTAGAGCTTGGTATAGAAGGACGGGTAATCGAGGTTCCTTTCCTTGATAAGGTAAAAGACACCGGACAGGGCGAGCAGGGACATAGAGCCACCGGTGTTGTACGAGTCTGTCAGGAAGTCGGCGAGCAGCTCTGGGCGCGTGAACCACGGCGCGATGACCGTGGACATGATGTCGAGGATCTGCTTTCTCTCGTCCTTGGTCTTGGCGAGCCTCAGAACGGCGAGCCATGCGTCCTGTCCTTGCCGTTGGTGCTGGTGGACTGAGTTGAGAGTGTGCGACTTCTTCTTGGGCTTCTCGAGGAAGAAGTTCTCGAGCTCCTTGGGAACATCTCCGATGGAAGAGAGAAGACCAAAGGCGTCGTCAAAGGCGTCCTCCTGGTCTTCCGTAGGTTTCTCGACGAGGTTCCTGGCCAATGTCAGCATATACGAAAAGTGGCACGGGGGAAAATTGGCGTACTTGATCGCCCTCAGGGCATAGAACCGAACATCGTCAAACGTCAGGTACTCCTCGACAAACTCTCCGCGGGCCTCGTCGCTGCTGGACTTCAACAGTGCCTCCATGATCTGTTGCAGCCAGATCTGGGGGAAGCTGTTCTCCTCCGACTCGGCCAGGTACTGCGCCTCCGACTTGATGAGCTTCATGGCGATGGCGAGGGCCGGGAGAGCTAGCTCATCCACGATGATGAATTCGAGAAGCACATCCTTGTACTCAAAGTACCGGTCTCTGAGCCATTGCGTAACCACAGCCTCCTTCTCGGCCTGGCCCTTCTTCTTCACGAGAGAGCCCGAGGCCAGGAGGTTCATGAAAACCTTGGTCAAGGCGACAGAGGCGATAGGGGCCAGGTCCGTTTCGCTTTCGTAGTCTTTCGCAATGCTGATCAATTTCGGGATGTTGTTGTAGTTCTTCTTCGATTCGAGGATCGACTCCTGAAGCCTAAGAATCTCATCGCGGCCGGCATTCTCATCGCTCTCGTCGCCGCTCTCGGACCGTGCTCGCTTCTTCGGCGGCGCCTTGGTTTCCGAAGAGCGCTTGCGTTTGCCGGCAGGGGCGCTTGATGTCTTTCCGGGCATTTCGAGTCGTTTGCTGTTGGGCAATGGCGGACTATCAACATGAAGTCTCACGCTGAGAGGGCAGGGCGAATTTCACTGGTACTTTCTTTACGGCCAAGACCTTAAAAATTTCCAGGCTCGGGCGCACAGGCCAGCTCCAGACTGGAAGCAGTTCCGCTTGATCAAAAGTGGGGACCGGCCTGACCTGATCCCGTTCCAGTCTCGGGCGCCTCCACGGTTCCGCAGACTCCCGGCAACCCAGGCAAACAGTGAGCTGGCAGCCGCATCACGTGACTCCATCTACCCGAGCTAGCGCGGCCCAAAAAACCTCAACCTCATCCTCCAAGCTCCGATTGACATCAAGCCTCGTAAAACGCATCCCCAGATTATCTCAAAATGGCGTCCCGTCTGGTTCGATCCGCTGCTGGTACGTCTGAACCCCTCGGACCGACGACTGCGAGTCCAATTGACCCCGCGCCCGCGATCGCTAACGTGCAGTCTCCCCCTCAACAGGCGCCAACCTCCTCCGGCCGACCGTGGCTCGGCGCGCGCTCCCCGCCGTCTCCATCATCGCCGCCCGCAACGCTTCGAACGTTCCCGCCGAGGAGCCCAAGAAGAAGGCCCAGTCACTCATCGACGCCCTGCCCGGCAACTCCCTCGTCTCCAAGACTGCCATCCTCTCGTCCACCGCCGCCCTGAGCGCCTACGCCATCTCCAACGAGTACTACGTCCTCAACGAGGAGACCGTTGTCGCCGTCGCCCTTCTCTCCGTCTGGGGTGGCCTCATCAAGTATGGTGGCCCCATGTACAGCGAGTGGGCCGAGGCCCAGAGCAACAAGATCAAGAACATCCTGAACCAGGCCCGTGCCGACCACGCCTCCGCCGTCCAGGTCCGCATCGACGACGTCAAGCAGATGAGCGGTGTTGTCGACGTCACCAAGGCTCTGTTCGAGGTCTCCAAGGTACGTCCGAGAACGACCGGCGTCTATCGCGGAGGGCCATCCCTTCCGCCATGTCCCGGCTTCAACATCCCGCTGCCCACATGGCGCCACGTGTATTGACTCGTTGTCTAGGAAACCGCCAAGCTTGAGGCCGAGGCCTACGAGCTCGAGCAGAAGACTGCCCTTGCCCACGAGGCCAAGGCCGTCCTTGACTCCTGGGTGAGGTACGAGGGCCAGGTCAAGCAGAGGCAGCAGAAGGAGCTGGCCGAGAGCATCATTGCCAAGGTCACCAAGGAGCTCGAGAACCCCAAGGCCCTGCAGCAGATCCTGCAGCAGAGCGTTGCCGATGTTGAGAGTGAGTGCCTACGCGATTGCCATTTAACTCGCGAGATCAACGACGCTGACGCAGTAAACAGAGATCCTCGCCACCAAGTCTCAATAGACAGTTTGTCGTCTTAGCCTCTTGAGCAAGAGACTCCAACAGAAGAGCGGGGGTTTTCTTTTGTCGAGGGGCTTTCCCAACCTGTGTTTATAAACACCCTGTGCATTAGCCAATTCCAAGAATTGTGATCCTAAGTAATCTATCTGCTTGGTTTTCGTACATTCTCCAACTCGGTAGGAATATTCAGCTGCGGCAAGCACTCCCGCCACGCTGCAACTCGGCATGTTTACATGCCCATGTATAAGGCAGCTTCGGCAAACCAGAGCTTGAGATGTCAATGTGGCGGATCCTCCATTCCGTTGATATGCAGGCACGGCTGAGGGCCACGCTTCTGACACGGACGAGACTCGTTGGATAGCAATCGTATTGTTGTTCATTACAAAGAAAATAAGTTTTAACACGTTGACGTACAACACAAGCACCGACGGCGCCTCTCAGTACAGCGGCCGAGCTCCCTCCCACTTCGATGGAGGAGCCGTCTTCTCCGACATTACCGGCGACTCCTCCGATTTGACGTCTGCTCCGAGAGACACCCGGCCGCTCCGGCGTCGGCGAACACTGTCACCTCCGATCGGACCGATCCACTCCCAGGCCCGGCCGACCTCGCCGCTGCGACCCTCACGCTGACCCGTACGAACGTTGCTGTTCTGCTCAACGATGACCTTGACTTTCGCCCAGATCCTGTCCCGTACACTGAGGGAATGAATCGAACGGAGAACGTCGTCGCGCAGGTTGGGCAGGAACAGCCAAGGGTCGTCAACCTCCTCCTCGCCGAGCTCCTTCTGCGCGGCCAGTCTGGCGAGCACAAGATCAACAAGACCCGGCAGCTTGGCCGCCTCGGCCTTGTGAGACCTGTAGCGAGCGCGGAGGTAGAAGTAGAGCGCGACAAGGGAGCCTAGAGCTCCAACTGGGAGTCGATATCGCTCCAGTCCGAGTCGGAAGGAGCGCTTGGCTGCGCATGTGAGCGAAAGGCGAGCGAGAGAGGAGGACGAGAGGTAGGTGTTTGAAACGCCGGGGGAATCGGCTTTTCTAGTTCCGGGGCCGATCTGGTTAGTACTTGGGTCAGAAATGGCTGTTGTACAAGGGAGCAGAGGATGCTGTCGACAGTGACGGAAAGAGGCAGGGATAACTCACTCGACGGTTTCAACCTCCTCGCGATCCTTCACCTCGCCAATAGCAGCCGCCCAGAGGTCATCAAACTCCTGCTTGTTCATCTTCTTGCTCCTCTTCTGGCTGATGACCTGCCTGAGTTCCTCTTCCTCAATGGCAGGCGTCTCCTCTTTCTTGCCGGTCTCGTCCACCAGCTCGCCGCACTCGAATTGCGCACGCCTCTCACGCAGCTCTTCCACGGCCTTGTCGGCCACGGCCTTGACGCGGCGAACCTTCTCGCCATCAGGCTCGCATGTCGGGGGCAGGGGTACGATGCCGCCGAGCGACAGGGGGTGGGGAACGAGGATGAAATCCTGCTCGCAGCGGACGGAATAATCGGCAAAGCAATAGGCATGTGCCGGGCAGGGCTCGCATTGCGGCTCAACGAAGGGCACAACCCAGTCGGGAACGGGGGCATCAGCCGGAAGCAGCTGGACAGCATCGCGGCCCAGTCCACAGTATCCGACCGCCACCTTTTCCTGGCGGTACCAGCCGGCATAGGTGGCCAACAGCACGAATGAAAGTGCTGCGAATGGCACCTTGAACAAGGGAGATGATCTCCTTGCGGGCTCAGTCGGGCGGCGAGGTTCCAAGGCAGTCTCGCCCCTCGACCTCATCTCGAGTTCCAGCTCAAATTGTTCCTCGGGGGTGAACTCCTCGCCAGCATCGACCTCCGGGGGTGCGAGGACGGGGATCGGCGCCGACTGACGCGACTTTTTGCTGGGAGAGAATTCGAACTTCTTGACGGATTTAGACGATTTTGGACGCTCGTAACCGTCAGTTCGTCGCCTGCTTGAGGCGTCCTCATCGTCGTACGTATCGAAAGTCTCATGGCCCGCCGTCCTCCTTCGACTGCTGGTGGGCCTAGGCTGGACAGGCGGAGAGCTTCCGCTCTGGAAAGGGTTCTCCATTGAGAAGTTCTCCGAGACCCGGGGTGTTTTGAACACATCGTTGTTGTCGGGCTCCTCGACCTTAACCTGAGGAGTCACGGCACGTGTTGCTTTCCGAACAGATCGGGGGGCGATGTCCTCATCGTCGAGTGCCTCGGAGACCTGGCGGCTAACTCGTCCCTTTCGCTTTGTCGGGCTCGGAAGAGGAGCGGGCTCGGGCTCTTCGTAGTCCTCTGACCTTAGTCTAGCAGAGGCCTTGCGGGGGGACCGCGATCGCCTGACGCTCTGTGGTGGAGGCGCAAGGTCATCGTCGAAGGCGTCGAAGGATTGCGAGTTGCCGCGGGGCATATCGATGATGCCCATGCTCGAGCGCTTGGCTCTAGCTTGTTTGTCGAGGAACTTCTTCGCCTTGGGCACCACTCCTTCGTTGAAGAGTTCGATGAGCTGAGGCTTCTTGGCCGTGCCGGGATACTGAACGTCGTGCGCGACTAGAATAGAGCGCAGTCGCGGCACAGTCAGGCCCTTCGGATCGAACCCGGGCTGGAGGTAATCGTACTCGTCGTCCATGTTGAAGCGTAACGATACGAGGGCGCGAGACAAGCGTGGGTTGTGCAGTGATGCCTCGATGTTTGTCGAAGGAAGGAACGGAGCTCGAAGTGGCGATATTAATCCGTTGAAACTTCTGAGGAGGCAGATAAGCGCAAATGATGCAACTTCCACCCGTTTCGAGCTGAATCCTTCCCGTTACCGCCTTGGCTCGTGGAAACAAAGCAAGGTGATGTGTCGTCTGTGGCGCCTTTGTGTGGTGCCAGCCTCAAACAGGTTGCGGGCTATGGCAATCAGAGCCGGATGCAAATCTGGAACGGAAAGAGGGGAAATCGAGGAGCGCAACAAGCCAGATCTCTGATAGTGGGCGGCGTGATGCGATCAAAAAAGTAAGCTGTTGCCCGGAGGGTGCAGTGCGGTCTTGTCTCTGTGGCAACCTGGATTAAAAGTGGGCGGTAGATGAACCTCTGGTGGGGTGACGTAAATGCGACGGCAAGGATGGTGACTCTCCAGCCACATGTCTTCAGAAGACACGCGCCACAGATGTGGCGGCGTGAGACATCCCACCTCGAGATGGAGCTTGGACCATTTGCTAAAAGTCCCGAACATGTGAGGCTGCTGTCGATCGCATGATGATGAGCAGACCAGTCGATTTATGAGCGAAGATCCTAGCTCAACTTTTGTTTTCTTCCTCGGTCTGTCCTCAAGAGCTTTTTCGTGAAACCAAATTCCAAGACGATGTCGAGCCCTCTGGCTCTTCTTGCGCGACCGCGCGTCGTCTGCCGAACATGCACCCGGCGCTTTCAGACGCAGTCCAGACGGTCCTTCGCCAACACGACCTCCGCTGAGCCCGACATCTACGATGTGGTCTGTGTCGGTGGTGGTCCCGCCGGCCTGAGTCTTCTGACGGCACTTCGTAAGTCAATTGCGAAACATTCTTCAATAGAGACGAAGCTTACATTCGCCAAGGCGCAAACCCGGTCACTTCCGGGCTGCGAGTTGCCCTGGTCGAGGCCCAGGACCTGTCCAAGACCCGAAACTTCAACCTCCCCTCCGACCGTTTCTCGAACCGCTGCATATCTCTGACGCCAACATCTGCCGAATATCTCAACTCCATCGGAGCATGGACGCATATGAAGCGGAACCGGGTCCAGGCATACCACGAGATGCAGGTGTGGGACGGCGTATCTGGTGCACGAATCGAGTTCGACTGGGAGCATAGCAACGTCAGGGCGGGAAAGACGATTGCATACATGACGGAGACGCTCAACCTTACATCCGGTCTGCTGAGCCGCTTGGACGAGCTCGGTGGTGTCTCTGTCTTTGAGAACTCCAAGGTGCAGGACATTTCCTTCGGCGAGGAGACCGAGGAGATGGACCTCTCCCAGTGGCCTGTTGTGCATCTCTCTGGAGGACAGAAGCTGTTTGCTCGTCTTCTCGTTGGTGCCGATGGTGCCAACAGCCCGGTCCGCTCCTTTGCGGGTATCGAGGCCAAGGGCTGGGACTACCAGAGGCACGGCGTGGTGGCGACGCTGGAACTTGAGGGCGACGGATGGGGCGGCGAACACAACAAAACTGCATACCAGCGCTTCCTTCCTACTGGCCCTGTTGCCATGCTGCCGCTGCCCGGCAAGTACTCCACGCTGGTGTGGTCGACGACGCCGGAGAGGGCGGCCGTCCTGAAGAGCCTAGCACCAAAGGACCTCGCCGCTCTTGTCAACGCGGCGTTCCGCCTCGGCACGCCAGATCTGGACTTTATGCACACGCAGGCTTCGGGTCAAGATGAAGAGTTCTCGTGGCGGATGAACCACACGGAGGTTGATCCGCGAAGCGTTCCCCAGCCTGTGGTCAACGTCCAGGAGGGCACCGTCGCCTCTTTCCCCCTCAAGCTGCGCCATGCGGACACATACATTGGCGAGCGAGTCGCTCTGGTCGGCGATGCCGCCCACACCATCCACCCGCTGGGCGGCCAGGGTCTGAACCTTGGCCAGGGCGACGTCCAGAGCCTGGCCAAGGCCATCGAGTTCGCCGTCTCCCACGGCCAAGATATCGGTACCACGCTGTCTCTTGAGTCCTACAACTCGGAGAGATACACCGCAAACCACGTCATGCTCGGAGTTTGTGACAAGCTTCACAAGCTGTACTCTGTTAGAAGCGGGCCGCTGGTGCCGCTCCGCTCCCTAGGTCTCAGCGCCGTGAACGCCATGGGTCCGCTGAAGAAATTCTTCATGGAACAGGCCGCGGGAAGTGGCAGCAAGCTTGTTTGATGCCCCATCGGCACGTCATCTGTAAAATCATGTAAAATGTACAACATCTGTTCAATACAACTACTGTAAATGTCTGCCATCTTCAGCTACTGGCGCTCCATCATGGCCCGTGACCTCCGGCCGGTCAGTCAAAACACGTATGCATCCCCGGGTGGCAACATAAAAATGCTTAAAAAGAACGATGGAATATGTACCGGCCTGTCTGTCTTTGACCTACAAATACAAACGGAATTGACCTCGCGATCCTTTGCCTCATTTTGTCCCCTGCCCGATGATTTATCGGTCAACCTCACCTGTGATTTGGTTAGCGATTACGACAGATGATGAGCTGGGAGGGCTGGCATACCAAACACAAGATCCATAGTACCAATGACAGCGACAGCGTCAGCAAGCATGTGGCCCTTGCAGACGTGGTCGAAACCGCCCAGGTGTGCGAAGCCGGGGGCACGAATGTGAACACGGTACGGCCTCTCGCTGCCGTCGCTCACGACGTAGACGCCCATCTCGCCCTTGGGAGCCTCAATGGCGGAGTAGGTGTCGCCGGGGGGCACGGAGTAACCCTTGGTGTAGAGAAGGAAGTGGTGGATCAGGGCCTCCATGTTCTCCTTCATGGCGGTGCGAGGAGGAGGAGAGACCTTGTAGTCCTCAACGCGAACGGGGCCAGCGGGCATCTTGTTCAGGCACTGGTGGATGATGCGCAGAGACTGCCTGAACTCCTCCATGCGGCAGAGGTAGCGGTCGTAGCAGTCGCCGCGGACACCGACGGGCACGTCGAACTCAACCTGGTCGTAGGCGTCGTAGGGAGCGCTCTTGCGAATGTCCCAAGGAACGCCGGAACCACGAAGCATGGGTCCGGTGAAGGAGAGGTTCAGAGCGTCGGCGGCGGTCACGACGCCGACACCCTGCAGACGCTGGAGCCAGATACGGTTGTCCGTGAGCATCTCTTCAGTCTCGTCGATGCGGTCGCCGAACTGGGTCGCCCACTGGTAGATATCGTCAAGAAGACCGACGGGGATGTCCTGGTGGACGCCACCGGGGCGGACGTAGGCGGCGTGGAGACGGGCTCCCGAGACACGTTCGTAGAACTCCTGTGGCAAATATCAGCATCGCCAAACTAGCTAGCCCGTCGGGAGGCATTTCTGGGAGGTAGGCCTACCATGAGCTTCTCACGCTCCTCGAAACCCCACAGGAAAGGCGTAAGAGCGCCAACATCCATTGCGTGGGAGAGGACGGACATGAGGTGGTTCAGAATGCGCGTGATCTCTCCGAACATGGTACGGATGAACTTGGCGCGCTCAGGGATCTCGATGTTCAGGAGCTTCTCGACGGCCAGGGCGAAACATTGCTCATTGGTCATCATGGAGACGTAGTCGAGACGGTCGAAGTAGGGGAGCGCCTGGAGGTAGGTCTTGTACTCGATGAGCTTCTCGGTACCACGGTGCAGCAGACCGACGTGGGGATCGGCGCGAACAATCTCCTCGCCATTGATCTCGAGAATCAGACGCAGCACGCCGTGAGCAGCGGGATGCTGGGGACCGAAGTTGACGGTGTAGTGCCTGATCTTCCTGTCCTCGACGGGGACCTCAACATCGCTATCGAGGCTCGCGGCGTTGTAAGGGTCGGCCGGGCGGCTGAAGTCGGAATCAACGGGAACAAGCCTCGTGGGCTGGTAGTCGGAGGCGGGCTGGGCGTAGCGTCGGAGGCATGTCGTCGAGAACTGGCGGCCAGCGATCGAGGAACGGGCGACGGTAGGGCGCAAGCATAACCGCTTGGCGCTGTGGCCAGCGAGTCTGTAGAGGCTCGCCATTGTGGTCGAAGAGCGGAGAGGTGGCAGCAAGACAAACTGAGGGGATCTACCTCCTCAATTGGGCCTCTTCGACGGTGCCGGGGGGCAGTGGCGAGCTGGGGTTGATGGAGGGGATTCGGTGATGCGGATTGTGTGGTATGGCCGTCATCTCCCGAGCTTCTCGACGTCGAAAGAAATCAGTCGGCTCTGATTGGCTTCGACGGAACAGCGTTGAGCCGCGACCGTGGACCCGCCGCCGGGGCGCGCAACTGGCCCGAAGGTGCATACTGTGTCAATTGATGGCCGACACTATATTACGCACCGTAACTTCAGACTGGGCCTCACCACGCCAACCAAACATCAGGTCCGAGCTACTGACAGACCGCCTTGAGTGTCCTCATTGATTTCAACGTCAAATTCCACAAGCTGGCAATCGCTGTCTCTGGTTGAAGCGGTCTCATACAGGACTACTCCAACTACTCGGGGACCCTCCAGCACCCACGACAATGCCATGGCCTTTCAGCTCGTCTGCTTCGACACCAAACAACGAGACTGATGATGAGCAGCGGCCCGGCGGCAAGAAAACATCGATATGGAGTGATAGCTTGAAGCGCGAGGACCCTTTTGCGGAAGTGGTCAAGACATGGGGCCCAATTGGACTGACGGTTGTCGGAACGCTGGCGGCCTTTGGCTTCTACCAGCACTACCTGCGCCGGTTCCCGGGTGCAGCCAACATACAAGAGAACTTCTTCAGGCGGAGGACCCTGTTCGGGAAGGCTACCAGCGTTGGAGACGGTGATGGGTTCCATCTGTTTCACACGCCCGGTGGCAGACTTGCTGGCTGGGGATGGCTTCGCAGGATCCCCAAGACGAGAGCCGACCTAAAAGGCAAGACTGTAGGTTACACCTCACTTCAGTGTCCCCGACTTCCAGCTGACAAGGTCCAGATCTCGATCCGTCTGGCCGGCGTGGATGCGCCCGAGGGGCCTCACTTTGGGCGTCCTGGCCAGCCTTACGCGGCAGAGGCCCTCACCTTTCTCTCAGATTACATCCTGAACCGGAGAGTAAGAGCTCAGATCTACAAGCGGGATCAGTACAACCGCGTCGTGGCAACAGTCTTCGTTCGGAAGTTCCTCTTCAAGAAGGACGTCGGCCTGGAGATGCTAAAGCAGGGCATGGCGACAGTCTACGAGGCCAAGAGCGGTGTGGAATGGGGCGGCCGGAAAGAGATATACGAGGCCGCCGAGGCCCAAGCAAAAGCGAAGAAGCTGGGCATCTGGTCCGGCAAGGAGAAGGACTTTGAAAGCCCCAGGGCGTACAAATCAAAGGTCCAGGACGCGGAGAAGGCCCGCGAACCGGAGACGACGATCACGCCCGAGGAGAAGAAGAGCTGGTGGCGCAGATGGATTTCCTGACGAAGCATTCAGCGGAGCGATTTTCACTGCAAAGCAAGATACCCTGTACGAAGCACGACGGCCACTTTGGGCCCTTGAATACAGCCGGAGGTGATTTTTCCGTTGGCCCCCCGCAATCCTATGCGCCCACGACCCAACACCATGGGGTCTAAGAACCAATCAATCTGAGCTGATGCTGTGCAGCGCCTCTTTCACTGCAATTTGACCGGCATATACCCCAGCCTGTACCTGGTCTTGTTCCCGGCAGGCTGAGATCCTCCAGGTCCAGTGTATCTGTGGTTCGGCAAACACGGCAGCGGACAGAGAACCTCTTCTCAGCCCAGCCATCGGGGGTTATCCAGAAGAGTGCAGCAGTGGAGAGCCCCTGGCCGGACAATCATGCGGGTCACGGTTGGCGGCCGACAACTCCGTGTTCCCGTTGTAGTCGAGCACATGGTGCGATGGCTACAGCCAGGTCCCTTGGGAATCCTGCGGGCTCGTTGGCAATGCCATTGACGGAAAACCTTCTCACGCCCGGCTGGACAGAAGATTGGGGCGCAACGTAGCCTTCCATCATGGCTGCTCCAACCTTGTCTCCGTCCGCCGACGTTGCAACGCACTCACTGCAATCCACCCCGCCATCAGGAAGTCATGTTCCGTCAACTTATACGGCCTAGTGGCCTAGTGGCCTAGTGATCGTGTCACGTACTGTCGCCAAAGCTAGAGGCAGACAGCACGCCTTTTCCAATTACTTATAAGACACGACATATCTGTCAAGATGGATGATCTCCCGCTGTTTTCCTCAGCATTGTCCTGATCTTTCAGCCGTCGTCATGCTGTTCTCTCCGGGCAAGGTTGCCATCATGCTGGCCCAGCTGGGCCTCGTCACCGCCCAAACGGCCGTCACCATTAATGCCGGCTCCGTCCTGTCGCAGCAGATCGACGGCTTCGGTGTGTCCCAAGCCTTTGGTCGTGCTGCTCAGTTCCGGGATGACTTCCCCCCAGGTCCACGACAGCTGGCCCTCGACTTTCTCTTCTCGACGACTACCGGCGCCGGCTTCAGCATTGTGCGCAACCGCATCGGTTCGGGAACCTGGTCTGGGGATAGCATCCTGCCCACGAACCCTGGTGGCCCCAACGCCAGCCCAACGTATGTGTGGAGCAACGATGATCGCGGTCAGGTGTGGTTCAGCCAGCAAGCGGCTCGGTACGGCGTGACTACCTTTTACGCCAACGCCTGGAGCGCTCCAGGCTTCATGAAGACCAACGGCCAGGAGATCAGCGGCGGCTGGCTCTGTGGCGTCACTGGCCGCTCCTGCAGCTCGGGCGACTGGCGCCAGGCCTACGCCAACTTCCTTGTCCGATATATTCGGTACTATGAGGAGCAGGTGGGCATCAGGTACACGCACCTTGGATTCCTTAATGAACCAGACTGGGTGTAAGTAGTTCTCCTCGGAACTTGCAGAATCTATCAAACGCTGACCCTACCCAGTGTCAGCTACTCGTCTATGCAGTCAAACGCTGCTGAAGCCGCAAGCTTCATTCCCATTCTCTACAACACCCTTCAGAGCGCCGGCCTTGGGCGAATCAATATCACCTGCTGCGACGCTCTGGGGTGGCCCAGTGCTCGAACTATCACCAACGGCCTGGTGTCGGCGGGCATGGAGCAGTATCTGGGAGTCATGACCTCCCACATGTACAGCGGCGACCCAAACACCCCTCTCAGCACGAGGCTCAGGGTGTGGCAGACCGAGGCGGCCGATCTCGACTCGTCCTGGTGCACCACTTGGTACTCCAACGGCGGGCTCTGCGAGGGTCTGACGTGGGCAAACAAGATCGCCACCGGCATCCTCAACGCCAACCTCTCCGCTTATCTCTACTGGCAGGGCGCCCAGATCAATCAGTTCCAGGCAGCGTCTTACCTCGTTGCGACCGATGGCACGACCGTGTACCCGTCTGGCCGTCTTTGGGCGTTTGCGCAATGGTCGAGGTTTGTCCGTCCCGGTGCCAACCGCCTCTCCACCTCTGGAAGCATCACCGGTGTGCTCTGGGGCGCCTTCAAAAACTCGGACGGCTCCGTCGTGGCCGTCTTCACCAACTCAGGCTCCGGTGCACAGTCCGCGCGGGTTTCCCTCAGCGGCTTCACGGCGGGGGCTGCATCCGCCTGGGTGACGGACAACACTCGATCTGTTGCCGGCCTCACTGTTTCCCTGTCGGGCGGAGTTGCCACCGTTTCGCTGCCTGCTCGCTCCGTCGTCACGGTAAAGCTGACGCCCGGCACGGCTGTTCCTCCTCCTACAACACCGCCGTCGTCGACGCCCACCAGCTCTCCGCCGGGAGGCTGCACTGCGGCCCAATTTGCCCAGTGTGGTGGTATCGGCTATTCTGGCTGCACGACCTGCGCCTCGGGTCTTCGCTGTGTGTACTCGAACGACTGGTACTCCCAATGCCTTTAAAGTAGCTGGTCTTACAGCGTCGTCAGCTCCTCAGATTAACGTCTGAGATGTTCTGAATGCCTAGTAGTGAGGGGAAGCTTGTATGACTGGCGAAGATGGGGGCCTTCAACTGCTAAAGTATCCCCTAGACGGCAGGTAGCGTCGATGAGGAAGGTGAAGAAAATCGCCACGGATGTTTCCGAACATACCTCAGAAAGAGATGATGCGTACTCGTTATATTTCAACTGGTGATATATGTTTCCATTGATCGCTGACTGTCAACGAGTGTTGCTTCCCCTGTCCATACAAGGCACACTCGTACCAGATGCCGGCCCCCTGGCCGTGGCCCCCCCTTTTCATGTTAAAGCCCCTATAATCTAGATCCTGTTATTGAACGCCGTACCCGTAATCGCCGCCGACATGATATGTTGAAATGACGCCCGCGCTCCCTTCTCCTTCTCATCTCCGCTGCTGCACGCTTAGTGGTGGAACAGCCTCGTCTTCTGCTCGACAAAGGTGATGCCGAGCTTCTCGGCCGTCTCAAAGACGGCCTGATCGTTCTGGCTGCCGCCGGGAGCGGCAATGTACTTGACTCCCGACCGCGAGGCGCGGTAGACGTTGTCGATGAAGGGGAACTTGGATATGGTCAGCAAGGGTCTGAAGTCGGGAAAGGGGGGCAAGCCTTACGAAAGCATCGCTGGAGACGGCAACGTTGGTGAGCTTGCCGAGCCACTCCTCGCGCTCCTCATCGGTGAAGGCAGAGGGGACCTCCTCGAAGATGGCCTCGAACAGCTCGCGCTCGGAGCCCGACTTGGGCAGCTCACCGCTGACGAGCAGGTCGATGGCGTTGCTCTTGTCGGGGCGCTTGGTGCCCTTCTTCCACTTGATGCCGAGGACGCGGGGGTGGAAGCGGAGCCACCAGTTGTCGGCCTTGTCGCCGGCGAGACGGGTGCAGTGGATGCGCGACTGCTGGCCGGCGCCGAGGCCGACAATCTGGCCGCGGGCGGCATAGCAGACCGAGTTGCTCTGGGTGTACTTGAGGGCGATGGTGGCGACGGTCAGGTCGCGGAGAGCCTCCTCGGACAGAGGGGCGGAGTCCTTGGGGGTGATGATGTTGGTAAAGATGTCGGGGTTGATGCGAGCGTCGTTGCGGTGCTGCTGCAGGGAGACGCCGAAGACGGTGCGGGTCTCCTGGGAGGCGGGGCGGTAGTTCTCGTCGACCTGGAGGACGAGGTACTTGCCGCCCTTCTTCTTGCGGAGGATCTCGAGGGCGGCGGGCTCAAAGTCGGGGGCAATGACACCGTCGGAGACTTCCTTGGAGATGATGCTGGCGGTGGCGACATCGACCTTGGCGCTGAGGGCGATCATGTCACCGAAGCTGCTCATGCGGTCGGCGCCGCGGGCGCGGGCGTAGGCCTGAGCGAGGGCGGAGGTCTCGATGCCCTCGATGTCGTTGACAAAGTAGACCTTGCGCTCCTCCTCGGACAGCTGGGTGCCAATGGCGGCACCGGCGGGCGAGACGTGCTTGAAGCTGGCGGCGGCAGGCTTGCCGAGGGCGGCCTGCAGCTCCTGGACCAGGGGCCAGGCGTTGAGGGCATCGAGCAGGTTAATGTAGCCGGGCGAGCCGCTCAGGACCTTGAAGGGCAGATCTCCCTGGACGGCGAAGGCGGCGGCAGGCTTCTGGTGGGGGTTGGCGCCGTAGCGCAGGGCCATGTGCTGCTTGCCGTCGGCGGCATACTGCTTGCGGAAGAAGTCGGCAATGGCAGAGTCGTAGTCGGCGGTGTGCTCGAAGGCCTTGAGGGCGTACCTGTTGCGGCTCGTCTCGGTGACCTCGCCGGCCTCGAGCTCCTTGAGGAACTCGGCGTAGTCGGTAGGGTCGCTGAGGATGGTAACACGAGAGTGGTTCTTGGCGGCGGCGCGAAGCAGGGTGACACCGCCGATATCGATCTCCTCGACAGCCTCAGGAACGGTGACGTTGACCTTGGCGACGGTATCCTTGAAGGGGTACAGGTTGCAGATGACGTAGTCGACCTTGTTGATGTTCTGATCGGCGAGGTCCTTCTCGTCGGACTCGAGGTTGCGGGCGAGGATGCCGGCGTGGACGGCGGGGTGGAGGGTCTTGACACGGCCAGCCAGCATCTCAGGGGCCTTGGTGATGGCGGAGACGTCCCTGGAAGAAGGGGGGAAACCAGTCAGAATCACATGGCGAGGCTTCAATTGAAGTTGAAGAAAAGAGAAGAGAGGGCATTGAGGCGCTTCTTACTCGACGGGGAAGCCCGACTCGCGGATCATCTTGGCAGTGCCGCCAGAGGCAAGAATGCGGACATTCTGCTTGTTCAGGCCCTTGGCCAGGTCAAGCAGACCGGTCTTGTCGTAGACGGAAACGATGGCGATCTTCTGGCCCGACATTGTAACGATGCACACGATGAAGTGTTTGGTCACGGGGGATGTTGGAGGGGCGGAGGGTGACGGGATGTCTTCAGTTTTGAAGACGCTCGATGGAGGGGTAAAATCATCCAGGTAAGGGTCAAGCTGGGGCCCGACGCCGGCTCTCGGAGGGGCAGAAAAATTTAGTGTCCCCCGCCGGGCAAAGCTCCCATTTCTTCCCGCTCCCAGTGGTCGCAGGTGGTAGGTTCTTGGGGGACGTTTCTCGATAAGCGATAAGGCACCACAGTCCTCCTGACGCTATGCCGTCTTGGTGCAGTGGCGTCTTCAATCGGCGTTGATTGGCCTTCCGTCCTCTCTACCCCTGTGTGTCACATTGGAGACCCTAGCGCTTCTCTTCCAACCTGTGCTTTCCGTGACCTTGACACCCTGGACTCGACTTCACCTTCCAACTTCTATCGAAACATGGGCCCTTTGTCCATGAAGCAGCAGAAAATGCGACACTGAGACACGCCAATCCGCCCAAACTCCATCACCAATCACCTCCGCCTCGTGAGATTCGGCACCAGAGATCAAACTGCACCAAGAACTCGGCAACAGGGAGAGTGACCGCCCGCCATGGCGACTCTTCAGGTTCGCGGGCCTGACTGGTCCGCCACCAAGCAAAAGGCCCTCGAAGATGCAAAGAAGATGCAGGCCGCTGTGAATGAGCAGTCGATGAAAGATGGCAAAGAACTTCCACCTTATATGCTCACAGAGCTCATCGGCAAGGGCAGCTTTGGCAGGGTGTACAAGGCCACCGACGTCAAGCGCAAGAGCCTGGTAGCGGTCAAGATCATCGACATCGAGGAAAGCGACACTCTCAACCCCAAACTGGCCGACACATTCCGCGAGTTCATGGCAGAGGTCAACGCACTCAAACTCCTCAGCGACAGCGGCGCCAGGAACATCAACCATGTCATCGATGCCCTGCCCGTGGGCCAGTCAATGTGGATGATCACAGAGTACTGCGCCGGAGGCAGTGTCGCCACCCTCATGAGGCCGACCGCCCCCGGAGGCCTGCAGGAGAGATGGATCGTACCTATTCTCCGCGAGGTGGCCGAGGCAGTCTTCTGGGTGCATCGCCAGGGCATCATCCACCGCGACATCAAATGCGCCAACGTACTCATTACGGAATCTGGCGGTGTACAGCTCTGCGACTTTGGCGTCGCCGGCGTCATCGAGACAAAGTTCGACAAGCGCTCAACCTTCATCGGAACCCCCCACTGGATGGCCCCTGAGCTTTTCGATCGTGACATGTCCTACGGAACAGAGGTGGACATTTGGGCCTTTGGCTCCATGGTCTACGAAATCGCCTCGGGCCTACCACCAAACGTCATGGCCGGGATTGACGTGTACCAGCTGGGCAACTACATCAAATCCCATGTCCCACGACTTGAGGGCGACCAGTACTCTGACCAGCTCAAGAGCCTCGTAGCCTTTTGCTTGATGGAAGACCCCCGGCAACGGCCCACGATCGAGCAGGTCCAGGCCCACCCTTACATCATGAACTCGGCACAGAGGTATCCCACCTCGTCACTTTCCCTGTTGGTCAGGGGATACAAGCTCTGGGAGTCTCAAGGAGGAGCCCGCAAGTCGCTCTTTGCACCAGGGGGTGCCCAGGGGCTTGCCGACATATCCGACCTCTCCTCCACTGCCCTAGCCAACGACGAATGGAACTTCAGTACGACACTCGCCTTTGACCAAGAGGTCTTTGAAGATCCCGACGGTCAGGCAGTCTTCGACGTCTACGGAACGAACGTTGACTTCGACCCGAGCGAGATGTTCCGCCCGAACAACTCCAAGCCCAAGGGACGCCGGAGACCACCGCCACAGGCCCTGGCCGCGATGCGTGCTCCGCTCGAGAAGGTCTTTGATCCCAACACAATATCCAACTACGAAGACAACGCGCGTGCCTACTACGGCATGCCAGTGCCGCCTCCAGTGTCGGACCTACCCCTCCGAGACGAGTCATCTCAGTCAGCCGATGTGAGGGAGTCTCTGATCGACCTAGACGCCTCTCTCAACGGTAGCGACCTCTCGCGGTTCGTCGACATGGATACTATACGCGCCGGCGAACCCCGCATGTCAGTCGACTACTACGGTGACCCAGAGGACTCCGAGTTCAACAGGCCGCCCCTGAGTGACCCGGCCGATCTGAACCCGAATCGCAGGACCCAGGACTGGAAGTTTCCCTCCTTTGGACCAGCATCAGCGAACCCTGAAATGTCCAAGTTCCCCACCGGCGACACATTGTCGGTCCCATCTCCGGCAAACCGCCCTGGGCTGCAACACAGCGCGACCGACCCTGTGCAGGCGCCAAACTACGGGCCTGGCGATTTCACATTCCCTCGGCCGAGCACACAGGCTAGCAGCCGAGAGTCGGTCAGCAGCCTCATCGATCTGGACATGGGCATGCCTGAACAAATGGGCATGCATGAGCAGCCCAGCAGCCGCGAGTCCATCAGCAGTCTGATTGATCTAGATATGAGCATGCCTGAGCCGACGCCAGACAGCACACGGCCATCAACGGCCAACTCCGACGCCGCCTCGGTCAGCGGCTCCGAGATGGGCATGGCGAACCCCTTCGATCTCGAACGCCACGCCTCGCTGTACATTCCCTCATCGAATCGAGAGCCGTCCATCTACGTCTCCGACGACTCGGACTTTGCCTCGGCCATTCCCAAGGCGAACGACGCTTTCGCCAACGGCCTCGCGGGCCTCGCCATCTCCGAGTCCTCCAGATCAGGTTCGGCCATGTCGAACCACAGTCGGCCCAATGGCAGCATCGGCAGCAGCACGGGGAGCAGCACTATGATGATGCCCCCGCCCCCGCCCCTGCGCGTCGAGACCGGCTTCAACCCTACCGACTACGCCGACGAGCCCGAGGACTCCGCGTATCTCACCCCACAGACCTCCAGGGGCCCATTCGACGGCTCGACACCCACAGCGCCCAACATCGCCCTCAACGGGCGGTCACGCTCGGATTTCTCCATCCCTTCTGCCCCGGCCCCTCCGCAACTGCAGGTTATGCAGGGCCAGGCAGATCCGGAGATGGTCAAGGCAGAGCTGAGGCGGATGACCATGAGTCTTGGCGAGCACCTAACGCTGATAAATCAGCACCTCTCGTCGCTGCCGGTGCGGGACGCCGGCTACGATGATTCAAACGGGATGCAATAGACGCGGGGGACTTCTGCTTGGGATGATGATGGGCTGGCTGCAACATTTGCTTTTCTTTATATCTGCGACAGGACGCAAGCCGTCCGAGCATAGCGGGCGTCTGGGCCAGGTGGAAAAGGAGCCTGAACCTCGGGACATGGTGACCTGGGGCGGCGCCGCATTTGTACTTGTATTTTGAACTATTGGGGCGACGCAAGGGGAAAAGGGCAGCACACGCCTGCATGATAGCAAGTTTATTTGACTCCGTCTTTACCATTTATCACCATGAAATTGGTCTATATGATGTCCAAAACTACTACATCCCCATCATGTCGCCGATGAGGAGAGCCCGATGCTTCTCCATAGCCTCCTGCAACGTGATGAGCACGCCTGCGGCAAGTGTCTTGACCTTGCTTTCCTCCCCACCATCGTCTCCCCTCAGGCCGTTGAAGACGGCGCTGACCCACTCGCTCGTCTCGACTATCTCGCGAGGCATCTCGGCGCAGAGCCTGCCAAGGCCTTGACCACTATTGTCGTTGACTTCGATCATGGCCGCAAGAGCAATAAGTAGCGCATGCGTCGCCGTCAAGTCCCCGGCAACGTGACCGCGGACGCCGAGCAGGAGGTCCCACAGCTCCGACGTCATCTGGGGCAGGCTCAGAGTCGAGGGACCAGCGGCATGGATGAGGATGGCCAGCGTCTTGAGGTAGAGTGACAAGAGGTAGGGCTGGAAGACGACGATGCCGTGTCGTTGAGAGGCCGGCGAACGAAGGGCGTGCTGGAACCGGGCTGTCAGAGGGGCGAAGAAGGATGCAGCCAGTAGCGAGGCGGTGGTGTTGGGGATAGCCCGGATTCGCGGCTTGGCCTTAGTCCCAGCGGACTTTCCACCCTTGTTGTTCAGGCGAGACGTGAATGTGGAGAGCTTCAGGACATCTGGCCCGGTAGCCTGGTCCGCTGCGTTGGCGGCGAGCGGAGCCAGGAAGCTGGATGTCAGGTCTTGAGCGATGTTGTCCAGTGCTGTCGACGGCAGTGCCTTCAGATCGGCGCCGCGGCCCGAAGACTGCAGCATCTTAGCCGAGCCAGGTGTATTATCATCAATGTACATCCTCTCCATGCGTTCGGGGAGCTGCTTTGACGGGAACGTGGCTGCGGCGGCATGTTCTGAAACATCGAAGCCGGCGACTTCCCGGGCTCCAAGTCCAAGGACGATGAGAATAGACGCTCGTTGTGAAATGGAGTAGTCGCCGTCGAAGAAGGTCTTGGCGAACCAAGGCGCCATAGCTTTCGGCTGGGCGACAATGATCGCGATCATGCCCTGAGTGCGCTGCTCGAAGAACCCGTCCATCTCAAACTTGTCCTGTAGGCCGACAAGTAGCCCTGCCAGTTCTTCGGCGTGCTCGCTGACCTCAGTTCCGAAGTTCGCCTTTCGCCGAATAAGCACGGGGGCGGTTTCCAGGGCGAGCTTCTGTTTGTCGTAACTCTCTGTATCGCGTAGGTAGGCGATGAGGTCTCTGATGTAGACAGGCGGCTTCGGTTTGTCGCGCCGAACCATGGTGGCGTCCTCGTCCGAGTCTTCGGGGTCGTAGTCTGGTTTGGAGTACGACACCAAATCGGCATCCTCATCTTCCTCCGAGTCATCCACCTCTTCAATTACGAAGCCTGTCTGCCTGGGCGTGATAGGGGCGCGCTTCTGCTTTTGGGAAGTGGCCTTGGCCTTGGGATTTGCAGAGGCTGGCTTGGTGGGCGGCTCGGCTTTTGTGAGCAGCTTGTCGATTGGGCCGACTTGGTCAGAGGTTTTGACCAAGCTCTTGAGCCACCGAGCCTCTTCAGTGTCAAGCTCGTCCATCTTGAAGTCGAGCTTGGTGTCTGACAATGAGGAGATTGCCTCGCCGATGATCATTCCCAAAACCCTCGCTTTCGTCTGAGATGCAGCCAAGCGATTGGAGACGGCCTGGAGATACCCTCCAGACCTTGTAAGCATCTTGACCTTGAGTGGCGAGCTGCGCTGGACGTGGCCGGCGCTCAACAGAACAACCTGGGTATGTGCTGCAAAGAACATCAGTACGCGAAGTCCAAGGCATGGTCGTCTGATGCTTACCTTCCTGTTGAAGAATCGGCGAATGTTTTATGTACAGCTCGTCACCAAACAGGTTCAGACTCTTGTCGAGAACCGTGCTGATGACCTCCCTGTTCTTGGCGATCGCAGCGAGAGCGGCGCGTCGAATACCAACAGAGTCGCCCACGCCCGCCCCCGTAGCGCTGGTGAGCCAGATGATGAGGTGGTTCCTGCGGCTATCGTCATTTCCGATGAGTTGCTCGATCACGCCCGCAGAGCCGGAGACTACCGCGGACGCCTCGGGTGTGTCCGCGGTTCCAAGCTTGTTCAAGAAGTTATCGGCAAGGTGCTTCAGAACTGCGTAAAGAACGCGCTTCTGCTCCAGCTGAGACAAGTTTCCAAACAATCGCAGAAATTGCCTGATGCGGCCTCCTGCGCCCAGGAGGAGATCCTGAATCATCTGCTTGATCAAGTGTTCTAGAACGCAGGTTAGACATGGCTGTGAGAAGAAGACGAGGTCAGCTTACCTCCGTATCCTAGACGGAGGGCCCTGGCAAAGATCTCGGAGCAAATAGCATCATCCTCCGGGCTTGGATCGTCGCCACCGACCCAGGTTGTGACGCTTCTCCCGATCCACCTTGTATAGGCCAAACCATCAGTGATCCAGGTACGGTCTTTCCGGGTGCCCTGGTCGCGGGAGAGAATGGCGTCGGCTTCTGCTGCCAAGGAGACGATCTTCCCGCTGCTAGCAAACAGGGAGAGGAACTCTTGCTTCAGGACCCTTGTTGCTGTCGAAGCACCCGCTTGGGAGTGCACATTGTGCCAGAGGGACGATAGCGAATAGTCTCCGTCCAATGTTGTTGCTAGAACCTGGAGGAGAGTTTCGAGGCCAAGAGTGATGTCTGGACGTTTTGCGTCCTTCTCGCTAGCTTTTGATTCCAAGATCAAGACCTTGAGGCGGGCTAAGAGTGCATTGATGCCGGCAATGTTGCGCAGACAATCAAGCATGAGGACGCGGTCTTCGGCCAATCCATGCTGGAGAAGAGGCCAGTAGTTGGGCACAATGTCGGACACGAGCAGCTGCACAATTTGTGCCGTGCTTGGGGACGGTGCACACAGCTGATTTCCCTTTCGAAGGAAGTTGAGGGTGGAGATCAGCGAGTCGTAATCGGGTTGGCTCTTGAGGTGTTCCACTGCATCTTCAAGGGAAGAGACTGAGGAGGCTTCGCGCTGGACATGCGTGCTTCTCCTGGAGTGCGAGGCGCTCAAGGCGGCATTCTCGGGCCTTGGCTTGAGGTAGGTTTGGCTCACTGGGGTGAAGAAGTCGTCCATGACTTTAGTACTGGATATTGGTCTGGTTCAGAAAATGGTTCGGTGCTATGAACCAGAGATCAATTCAGAGTCCATCGGCAGTAATTCAAGAGTATGAAAAGCCAAAAGAAGAGGAGCAGATGAGGGAGTCACGATGTCGTGGTCCTTTAGGTGGAAAGGTGCAGCAGACAAACATCTCCACTGCCAGTGAGGTGTGCACAGCTTGGTTAGGTGCTATCGAACCCACCCCCGGTCTCTTATCCACACCCCTTGTGTGGCCTAACAGAATGTGGTGCAATCCCACGTGTGAACTGTTACTGACGAGGGTCCGTGCACGAGCTGCTGCCTCCCCTCAAATGGAAGCGACGACAGTCACTTCCAGTCCTACCAGGGCTGAGGTAAGCCCCTCCAACTCCCTGGAGACACCCATCACACCCAACATCGAAGCCTTGGTCCCTGGACTCTCACAGCTCAGAATGACCTCATCAGTCGCCATGTCGGAAGCGCCGCCAGCTTCCGTTCAAGTCGATGAAGCGAAGAGATGGTACGCCGGGAAGCTTCAACCGTTTGTTGTGGTTCGAGACACTGATGAGCTCTCTCAACTAGGACGCACGTGGACAACATCCGCAAGACCCCCGGTCCGTTCACAGACCCCATCGCCGGGACACAGGAAGCGATCGACCAGTTCGATAGTATCAAGGTCCTGTATGTAATGATCCTCAGAACGAGAGTTTGTTCGGAAATGCTGACCATGCCGCAGTGTCATGTATGAAGTCCGACCCGCTGTCTATCTTCATGCAAGCAGCACGAGCTGACGTTGTTTTCAGTGGCGCCGGTGGTTTAGGATGTGAGATCCTCAAGAATCTTGCGATGTCAAAGTTTAAGGACATCCACGTCATCGATATGGGTAGGTTATCAATCCATTGCTAAGATGACCAGTGGCCGTATACTGACATACACACAGATACTATTGACATCTCCAATCTCAACCGCCAATTCCTCTTCAGGAAGTCCGACGTTGGTAAATTCAAGGCCGAGGTCGCCGCCAACTTCGTCATGCGCAGGGTCAAGGGCGTCAAAATCACCGCCCATAACTGCAAGATTCAGGACTTCGACGAGTCCTTCTACAAGCAGTTCCAGATGGTCATCTGCGGTCTCGACAGCATCGAGGCACGGAGATGGATCAACGCCATGTTGGTCGGCATCGCCGAGGAGGGCGGCGATACTGATGCACTGATCCCGCTCATCGACGGCGGAACCGAGGGCTTCAAGGGACAGGCGCGTGTCATCGTGCCCTCCATCACCTCGTGCATCGAGTGCCAGCTGGACATGCACGCTCCACGCGCTGCCGTCCCCCTCTGTACCATCGCGTCCATCCCGCGTCAGCCCGAGCACTGCATTGAATGGGCCCACGTCATTGCTTGGGAAAAGGAGAAGCCCTTCCCCAAGCTGGACATGGATGACCCCGAGCACGTCACCTGGCTGTACCAGAAGGCTCTCACCCGTGCCCAGGAGTTCAACATCCCCGGCGTCACCTATGCCTCCACCCAGGGCGTCGTCAAGAACATCATCCCGGCCATCGCCTCGACCAATGCCATCATTGCTGCCGCCTGCTGCAACGAGGCCTTCAAGCTTGCCAGCTCGTCCGCCCCGACCCTGGGCATGGAGGAGAACTACATGATGTACTCGGGCAACGACAGCATCTACACCTACACCTTCAAGCACGAGAAGAAGGACGACTGCCCCGTTTGTGGCCAGGACGCCCGGCCGCTCGAGGTTGACCCCACCACAACGCTGCAGGACCTGCTGGACTCGTTCGCCATCCGTCCGGAGGCCCAGCTGAAGAAGCCCTCTATCAGAGGCGAGGGCAAGACGCTCTACATGCAATTTCCCCCTTCGCTTGAGGAGCAGACCCGCCCGAACCTCGAGAGGAAGCTGTCCGACCTCGGTCTCGAAGACGGCCAGAACGTCGTTGTGACGGACCCGGCCTTCCCACTGGAGTTCAACTTCTTCCTGCGCTTCAAGCGGGCCACCTGATGCGGGGAGTCTGTCCAGAGCACCCCTTCTTTTGTAGCGAGGATCATGAATGGCGACACATTAGAGAGCATGGATGATGACGGAGAGTCGAGGCCCGCGATGAAGCCCCAAAAAGGTAGAAGATGAAAAGTTCGCTGGTATCATGAATTTTTCTTCTACCGAAACCCGAGTGACCCTATGCACCGTCGCGGTAAAGCCAGAAAAAAAGGCTGGAGCAAAACAAAACAACCGTGTAGACAAACACCTTGGGGCCGAGGAAGGAGAGGTATCTTTGTACACCACACCGGCAGGGGAGGTCCGCCGTCATCGCCGCTGAACGCTCACCGGACCATGTTGATGACCTGCTCCTGTAGTCTCGCGCACTTCCTCTTGAGGGTCTTGACAGACTCGAGGAAGATCTCGTCGCTGTCCCACTGGCCGGTGGTCTCGATGGCGAAGATGAAGTGATCCCGTCTCCGGCCGAGCTTGACCTTGCCCTCGAACTCGGGGTGGCGCAGGCACTCCCTGCTGACCGTGTCCTTCATGGTGTCGCGGACGACGGCCTTCTTCTCGCCCTCGTGGCCCTCGTAGCCGCTGCCGGCGATGCGGGCCTCCTTGGCGGAGACGCGCTCAATACCGATGACGCCGGCGGGGAAGCAGCGAGCGAACTTTTCGGCGTCGTTGCCTAGGATCGGGCGGGTGATGTTGATGGTCGGCAGGAGGCGGTAGGAGGCGGTGGCGACGGGAGAGAACTTTGCGTGGTCCGAGCCGACGCCCTTGTGCATGTGCATCTGCAGGTCGAGGACCTGGCCGGGCCGCAGCTTGGCGATGAGGATGCCGGGGACGTGGGGCCGGATAGCCTTGTCGCCGGCGAAGATGTCGGCCTGACGGCCGGTAGGGACGTACTGGATGTCGCTGGCGTAGACGTAGGCGTTGTTGTAGAGCTTGTGCGGGTCGCGCTCGTCCTTGGCGGCGGACTCGTTGCGCGTGCACTCGACCTGCAGGCGGAGCTCGATCGTGTTGGTGTCGAACATGTCGCCGGGGGTGCCGTCTGCGTTCTTCTTGCGCCACTTCATCCAGTTGCGCATAGCGTCCTTTGAGCCGGTGAAGGGCACGAGGCCCAGGCGGTGCGACAGGACCTCGTCCTGGATCACGGACGTGTTGTTGTATACGTATACGGTCTCGATGGCCATCGTCGGGATCTCGGAGATGAGGATGCGGCGGAAGGCGTTTGCGATGGAGGCGTCGACGCCGACGAGAGAGAAGGACGACTCATCGCGCGTGAGGTGGTGAAATTGTACCTTGAAGCGCTCGCGGAACTCTTCGAGGGACCAGCTGTTGTCCTCGCCGGGGAAGTGTCCGGGAAAGTCTGTCGAGGTGACGTCGGTGACTGTCTCCTTGTTGATGCCGACCGTCTAGAAGCAGAGTGTCAGTCTGGGCAGGCCGGCGAAGGCCACGAGAGGCGGTAGGGGTGACTGACCTGCCGCCTGTCCAGCTCCTCGGCGCTGGGGGTCACGAAGGGAGCCATTGTGTGTGGTGCCGTGGTGTTTGCGGGTAGTCGGTGATGGGCGGCAGGGGAATGGCGGTGCGATCTCGACTCGACTCGACTGAAGGCCGGGGAAATTTTTCGAGACCGAGAGACCCCTCCAAAAAGTTGAAGATTGGGTTAGGCTCACACCCGCCAATTGCTTATCGGGATAAAGCGACGCCCCATGACACACACCACCGCCCACCGTTGCCGAGTCATCACCCTCACACCAACACGACCACCTCCTGCGCAACCATGTCCAATTCGACAACCTGCCCCGGCATGACGCCGAAGATGTAGCACTCTCCCAGCATGGAGTATCTGCCGTCGTGGCGGCGGCGCACCAGGAACGGGACGTGTACCTCGTTCAGCACGCATGCCACATCGCCTTTGCGCGTATATCGCGGGAACAAGCCAAGACGCCCTGACTTCGTCCGCCCGAACCTCCGGTGGCCCATGGCCGATCTGTGTGCATTTTGAGAGTCAGAGAACGTCCTGCCTGGCTGTCGCGTCTTGAGGCTTGCGAGTTCGAGCCTGCCTCGGCCTGCGGGCTTCTGTTGGCGGGCTGAGTAGGTCTGTCCAGCCAGCGATGGGCTCCGGCCCGTGGTAGGGTCCAGGAGAAGACTGAAGATCTCGGCAAACGAATCGGGAGCGATGCTGCCGTGACATGGCCCGCGGAACTGCTTCCTCAGAGACACGACTGTGGTTTGTGGCGATGCCAGGAAACTCTTGGTCCAGAGCGGCGTTCTCCTCGTTTTCGTCCACGAAACCAAGATCAGGTCGTTTGGACATGCTGGGCTGGTTTGGTGGTAGTGTTGGGCTGGCAGAGTTGGGAGGAAATGCCCGCATCAGGCTGTTAGGACTGTCTAAATTGCGGGCGAAGCCCAGGCTGCATGAAGATACGACCTATCACCGCTCGAGGCGCGAAGACGGGGACGGCCGCGTAGGGAAGACCAGAGGCCATCTCAGATGAGGAAGGGGATCAAGGTCAATCCAATTGTGATGTTCTATATGCGTCAATCAGCCGCCACGACCTCAAGCTGCCGTCTTGATGCCGGCGATCATGTTCTCATGGATCTTGGGCCAGTTGCCATCGCAGGCGCCCTTTACCACTCCGATCAGCAGGCGCGAGCACTTCATCGTCACATCCTCAACGACTTCGAGGCCGGCCGCCCCGTCGCGAACCCTCCAAAAGGTCTCCAACAACACGTTGAGAGGGCTGCGGATGCGCACGAAGAGGCCGTCCTCAATGTCGGTGAACTCGTAGGTGCTGATGACGTCCGAGTCCCAGAGCCCCGCCGGCAGAGCGTGCACGACCTCGGTCACGCGGAAGAAATCTGTCGGGCGAAGACCGACGACGCCAGCGGGAAGCTCAGGTGGCGGGGAGGGGGCGGGAGCCGGCTCGCGCTTGGGGTTGTTGGGCGAACAGCTGATGAAGTGCTCGTGGTTGTGCAGCATGGCGATGGCGGCCTCCCTGGTGATGGGGGGTGGCAGCGCGCTGACATGGCTGAGGGTTTGTGTGGTGTTAAGGAAACCTGATGCGGTCAGCCTTATTGCCGATGAGAGCGAGAACGGGATGGAACTTGCTCATGATGGGCGGTGGTGAAGTCGAGAGGAGAGGTTGATGGTGTAGTCGCCGGAAGGTGAGGTTGACGTGCTGAGCGATCCACTGTTAGGCACCGCTGGGATTGTCTGTGCAGGTATACAGGACGGAGAGTACCGCTACTAACAGCTCGGACCACTGGTGATCGACTGCCTGGTGTGTCCTTCGGGTCGCAATGGGCGAAGTAAACGCACGGCAGGATTGATTGAGAGTGTCTGGCCAGAGGACGATGATGGTACGCAAGCCGGAGGTCTCGTTTGACGTGCGTGGCCATGATGATATGTACTGTAACTCGGGATGTCTCAAGGTCCGAGCCCGTGTTGCCAGTAGCCCCTTCCTGTTGTTGTCAGGGGCCTTTCTACTAGCCCAAGCGGATCGCCTCAAGGACCGACCGCAGAATTTCTCTCACGACATCTCGCCAGCTTCAACGAGCGGCCCCGTTGGATGCGCGGCGTTTTGACTTTCCGCCCGTGACTGGTCTCGCAGAATGTCCTGTTGACCGGCCACAGCCCAATGTCGCATTCCTGGCACATTTCCAGCAAGAATCTTCGGCTTGGAATTGACGACTCCCTGAAGTCGGGTCATCCATCCGTGTCGACCACGATGAAGAAACCCAGGTATTCAAGATGACTTGAGTACACCATTACGGTGCCTGGCCGCCCATTCCGCTGGGCTAGCAGAGAACCCCGAATTTTCCGACCGTCACTCATTAGGCTCTACTGCCGAAACTAGGCTTCGTAGCTGAGAAGCCATGTTGGTCGGCCTCCCGCAGCATGCAGGCGCCCTACTCGGTCGTTGGTTGGCGCCAGCCTATCATCATCTGTGCGAAGGCCACATAATGATGAGCACTCCCTTCGAGACTCCCAGCCTGATTGATCTCTGGCTCACCTTTTCATAAGGACGTTGCTGCCCCGGCCGCCGATGCTGTCTCTGGTGATGGCCATTGTTGCCCACTGCCTCTTGACTCAGAATGGCTTTCCAGAAGCAACGGCCACCGCAGGTTATCTGTGCCGAGAACATCGCCTTACTCCACCTGCTCCACGTCGTTCCGTCGGAGCCTACGACCAGAATTGTGTATGACAACCTGAAAGACCGCAATGCCAGGTGCCTCTCCCTTGACCAGGAACGTCACCTTTCGGGCACCTTGGCAGTATTATCATGTATCAAGGAGAATACCGATTTCACCACTGCTGTAGCTATACAAGAACTTCGAACATCCCAGACTTCTGAACAACCCACGCTTCAGGTTCTGCTTGCGGTCAACAAGTCGAGTTCCAATTCTGCAAAAACCTATCTGGAGGCAAGCAGTCAGGGGCTTCAAAGAGTCCTACGTGCTTTGTCTCGGGCCACACAAGGTAAGAGTCCTCATGAATAGTCGATCAATCATGTGCTAATGTCTGCAAGCCTACGATGCTCGTCTCGAGCTGGATATCTTTGAAGAAATCGTCTCAGTCTGCCAGGAGCGTATCCTCTCGCGTCTGCGTTTTGCCAAGCGGAAGCGGAACAAGCAGAGCCCGCCACTACAGAACGCCTTGAACGATATGTGCACCACACTGGCCGGGAGAAATGATACTGCTGCCCTCACGTTTATTCAGACGACGCGAAGTCTCATTACTGCGCTCGACAATTACAGCAAGCATCAAGTCGAGTCCAGAGTTCCGGGTCTGGTGGAGGAAGCGGACACCTGGACTCGGCTTGGAGACATGAGCCGGTTCTTTAGCAAAGTCCGCCCCGGTCCATCTCCCACGACAGCCAGGGTCTACCAAGAGAATCGACATATCATCAGAAAAGTTGCACAGTACCGAACGGCGGCTCGTCGCCTGTACCGGCTGGCCAGAAGGTGCAAGCCCCTGCGCACTGCCACAGTCGAGCCTGTTCGCCTTGGCCCTGAAGCCTTCACACAGCCAGATACCACAGGATACGCCCCTTCTCTGGCAGATACACTGGAGAGACTCACCTCCAAAAGATCACCAGCTCACCTCACGGCTATCTGCAAATATGCCAAGAGAAAGAATACCAACCCGAAGGATGATTTCGTCAGCACAACTCAAAGAACGCTCGAAACCTCCAGCAAAGTCCATGCAGAGGTCCAGATCTTGACTCATCTGCGAAGCGTCCCAACGGACCAAGCCTTCATGCCCAGATTTGTGCAATCAAACAAGAAGGCATGCTTCCTCTGCAACCAGCTGCTCATTCTCAACGGGCTTCCCGCAATGCCAAAGAGTCATGGGAGGCTGTATACTGGTTGGAGAATCCCCATGCTTCCGGTGATGGAGTCTCTGCAGCGTCAGCTGAACGCATCGCTGGAGCAGAAATCTCGCCAAAGTATCGACCTACTGCTGTTGAAGAAGCAGAAAATCGACCTCGAGTATCCGTATGAGAGCAGTGCTTTGTCGATATCCGACGCCGCAGCATCGGAGGTTATGGAAGTCGTCCCGAACATCCCCGCTGCCATCGGTCTGCTGCAAGAGTCGAAGGAGTCAATGATCCCAAATGTGATGGAGCTTGAGGAGCTCACCAGTCCACATGAGAGCAGCGATGAGAGCGACGAAGAGGCATTTTCTGCCATATCGGACGAAGACGCGGCCGAAATTTTAGAAGACTCTTCGAGCATAGTCACGACAGACATGGCAGATTCACGCGAAGCCTCGCCACTTCATCTGACTCAACTCTCGTGGACAATCAAACAAGAACAGCCACCCCTAGTCCATACCTTCAACGGGTCGAAATTGTTGGTGGAATACTCTACCGGCACCGACACTCCAGAGCCCAAGACTCTTCGCTATCAGACAAGAAGACTAGAGGATGCCGAGATTGAGGCACTGAAAGCCACTGACTCCAAGATCATTGCAGTCACAGCCATGGAAGAAGGCTCCGAGATCACTCTCCAGGGGAATTCGCCGTTCCATATCGACTTTGGCAATGCAATCGCTGAACTGGTGCTATACAACTAAACTTACACCTCGAGCCACCTCCTACGAATCTTACACAACACTGACCTTCCTCGGCTGCAGATGATGGGTGTTGACAGTCCACTTCCTCTGCGTCGTGAACACCCTCACCACATCCACCTTGACCCTCTGCTCCGGGTGGTTCTTCGCGCTGGCCCGGAGAAGGTCACCGCAACATCCCTCGACCTCGCAGAGCGTCGAATCGCCCTCGTGCGCCTCAATGCTCGCCGGGCACATCCACACCTCCTCCACACCCGCAATCACCGAGTCGACCGTCTCCTCCTCATTTCCAAGGAGGACATGCCGCTGGTAGTGCTCCGCGCCCTTGCGGATCCTCGTCTCCTTCATCACGACCTCGGTCGTCACCACGTCAAGATACCGCCTGTCCCGGATCCACTGCAGCAGCACCGGCAGCTGGTACATCTTGGCCTGCATCTCCATCTCCGCGTAGCGGCGGTAGTCAAAGCCGTTAACCCTGTCCCAGTACAGCGGGAACATTCCCGTCCGCAGGTACCGGAGGACCTCACCAAAGAGCTCTGGGTCGTTCTCGATGCGCACCCGGGGCGCCGCACCCGAGAAGCTTGCGCGGCGGATGGCCTTTGAGAACCAGGCAGACTCTTCGAAGATGTCGCTGCAGACGTGGAAGTCCTGGCCGCCCACCTCGACGATGATCCTGTTGTCGAGCTTGACGTGTGCCTTTCGGAGCACGGGAACGATGATCTCTTCGGTCGGCGTACGCGGTTGCGAGGTAGGTGGGGACGCGTGGGTGACAATGTCGCCATCCTCGTTGAACCGGAATGCGACAGAGCTGGTGCTGCGTTTGCGAACCAGAGTCCTGGAGACCCTGGCGGTGCCGCTGGGGGTGTGCTTGATGCTCGCCTGGGTCGAGTCGCCAGAGGTGTCATCCAGTGAGTCGCTGGTCTGGTACAGATGGGGGTCGCGTCTTGTGAGTGAGACGGGCGTCGCCGTCCTAGGCTTGGTCGGGTTCAAGTTGAGAGGGAGAATCTTGGGCATCGGGAGTTTTGTTGAGTCTTGGGTCGCCGAAGAAGACTTGCGCCTTGGCTTCTGAGGCTTGGGGGTGGTGGTTGCAGATGCACTGCTTTCCTGGCCCTCGGTCGTACGAGAGACATCCATGGAGAAGTCTCGGCTGCTGCCATCCCTGAGAGGCTCATGCTCAGCATCCTCCATGAAGCGGCCCATTCTCTGTAGGAACTCCAACTCTCCCTGGGCTTCACTGTAGAAAGCCACATCGTCTGCATCTGCGGCGGCGCACAACCGCTGGATGAACGCGACGATCTGCGCCGAGGTGCGCCTGAACCTGGGCTCGACGGGAGAATGTGCCTGGGCGCGTTAGAAAACAGAAGTCGCGCGCGAGGGGAATGTCTCAGGCAAAAACGGTACCTTGAGCGAGGTATCTTGCGGGTAGTTGTTGGCATCGCTGGGGAGCAGATCCAGCAGCAGAGAGACTCTGCCGTCGCTTGCGCGCCGAAAGCCGAGTTCGAATCGCTCAGCCATCGCGGGTCGGTTGTTTTTGTGAGAGGCAAGAGCCAGTGAAATGCGAAAGCGTTGGTGTTTTTTTCTTTTGGTGCCAGGATTCCAGTGAATTTGGTGGTGTCTGCTGGTCGCAGGCAAGAGCAGCAGCAGCTCTCCCTCAGGTGGATTGGCGCCGCCCTGTATTGTTCGACGCCCCTGAATCAAGGGCAATGGGATATTACTACGTGCACAGTCAGAGAGCCACATATTGACACCTACTCATCACGTATGTTTGTGTACTTCTTGCTCATCGTTTGCGTACGGAAGATGCATACCACACTTGATCCAAGTCACAACAAACGCATATTCAACATGTACATTGCTCTATCGCTTCATTATCTTACATCAAGCTGCTCCGTCCGCCAATCTCCATGCTGCCCTGGCCATCCTTCATGTCACCGCTTCGGCCGACCACGAATTCGTGGTAAATGCGCCGCAGCCTGTTACGCTCATCCGAGCTGATACTGGCCTTGGTCCCCTCGAGCGCCTTGATTAGGTGCTTCCATCCCACGATGACCTCCTTGTCCTCGACCGCCGCCTTCGACGCCTCGGGCTGCAGCGCGCGCTTGCTCCGCTTGCGTGCCTGTTTGATGTTCTCCAACTTGGCCCGAATGGCCGCGTTCTCGACCAGCTTGCTCGGCTGCCCCAGGGCCGACCGCGGCGCCTCTTCGGGCTCGCGGTACGGGAACTGAACAAAGCTGGGCACCGCGGCCGACTTGTCAACACCGTTGGCCCTGCCGTTTGTCTTTGGCTCCTCGGTGCCGTCCTCCTGCAGTACGTCGTGGATGGCCTCGAGCTGGGCATTGGAGATGAGGCCCTGCAGGTCGGCGCCGGAGAAGGACTCGCACCTCTTGGCGATCTCTGTCCACGCCTCATCCGAGCTCGTCATCTCCTCGCCCAGCTTGACCTTTTGGGACAGAGCCTTGAGAATATCGATCCGGTCCTCCAGGGTTGGCAGGCCACACAGTAGTGACTTGTCCAGACGACCGGGGCGAAGCAAAGCGGGATCGATGAGGTCAGGCCGGGAGGTGGCTGCCAGGACATACACACCAGAGAGGCCCTCGGCTCCGTCCATCAACGTCAGAAGCTGGTTGACCACGCGGTCCGTCACGCCTGTTGAGTCATGGCCACGCTTGGGCGCGATGGAGTCAAACTCGTCGAAGAAGAGCACGGACGGTTTTGCCGCCGATGCTCGCTCGAAGAGGTCGCGAACACTCTTCTCAGAGGCACCGATGTACTTGTTGAGGATCTCGGGACCCTTCACACTGATGAAGTTGAGACCACACTCGCCGGCCACTGCGCTGGCGAGCAGCGTCTTGCCACAGCCAGGGAAGCCGTACAGCAAGAGACCAGAGCGCAGGCGCAGAGGGCACTTTTCGAACACCGGAGCGTACTTGGTCGGGTACAACAGTGTCTCCAGCAAAACTTGGCGGGTCTCCTGAAGGCCGCCGATGGAGCTAAATGTCGTGGTCGAGCTCTGAAGCGACACGTTGCGGAGCGAGGTGGGTGTGAAGTCCTTCAGTGCGTTGTCAAAGTCGGCCCGGCCGAGGCGGATGGGCCCAGTCTTGGTCGATGAGGTCGCCCTGTTAACAGACCGGATGATCGCCTCGTTCTGAGCCCGTTCCACGACGACACTCAGATCCTTCGGCATATAGCCATCCGTCAAGCCTGCGATGTCGAGGAAGTCCAAATCTTGGTCCAGAACAAAGCGGCCTGGTTTCCCCTGTACGCCGTCTGCGCTTCCTTGGCTGGCGCCGTCCATCCACGCGCTGTCTTCGGCTCCGCGGCTGCCGTCTGCTGTGGTCGGCCGGCTTCCAGTCTGCGAGGCGACGCCATCCTCTTCGGCAGGAATCGAGTCCTCCTTGACGATGGCTTCCAGGACCTGTCTTCTAGCCTCCTTGTTCGGGGACTTGAGCTCCAAAACTTCGCGGAAGACATTCGATCCGACAATAGTATCGTTCAGCGATTCCTTGCCTTCGGCCGTGGCAAGAACAACAACTCCGCTGTCCGGACCACAGAACTGCCGCGTCAGAGAGCTGACGATCTCACTGACTTGACGACTTCGCCCGTTGTCGTTGCCGACTTGCAGCTCCGTCTCCGTAGGGCACGACGTGTCTAGGTCGTCTAGGATGATGAGAGAACGACCCCCGGACTTGGCACCCCAGCTTGCGGCCATGAAGATCTGGGTGAGGGTTCCTCTGATAGCAGCCATCCTGCTCTCGTCGTTCACCAGCTTCTTACATGAGAAGTACGACGTGTAGAACAAACCATCCTGTCGCAGACGTTGCGCTGCATATCTTGCAACAGATGTCTTGCCGGAGCCAGAAGCTCCCGTGAGCAGAGTGCATGATAGATTGGAAAGATGGGTCTGTAGATCTCCAAGAAGCTTGTCAATGCTGACGAGAAGTCCATCATATGAAGGCAGTGGCTCAAAGACGGGCTCCTCGGTGACCCAAGACGGCCGCGGAATTGGCGGCTGGAACTCGATGGCGATCTTGTCGCTCAATCCCACGGCCCATCTGGCTGGGTCCCTAGGGTCTGGAGCCCCCGCAGATGGCTCGAACTTGATGACACCACCCTCCCAGCCCAGGAGGCTCTCCAGGCCGTCCCACACCCCAAACAGCATGCCGTCGGTGAGCGGGCCGGACAGGAGCGACGAGGTTGTTGTTCGCTGGCTGTATATGGATCGGAACGTCTTCGCAGCCTCCTCCTTCTCGGCCTTGGACTCTGCGCCAAACCTGAGGCCCCCGCTTGCCTTGCTGCTGGCGGCGAAGGGGAAGACTGAGAGCTTCTGCACCGCGTTCTTCTCCAATGGTGGGCTAGCGGGTTCAATCTCGACGATGCCGCCAACCATCCCGGTTACACCCAATGCGGCGCATAGAGGAGAGGACAGGGCTGCTGGCTTGCTGTCGGGTGGGTCATCCCATACGCGGAGGTTTGCGATAACTTTCGTCGCAACCTTGAACGTGCTCTGAGTAGGATCTTCAGGCTGCTGTTTCTGTGCGTTGGTCGACTGGCTGCTCGTTTCACGGAGAACTGTAACCAGCACGTAGTTCACACCCTTGAAGCCCCGCGATAGGATCACGTCAAGGTCCACCCAGACGCTGAAATCGGATGTCGCCTCCTCATCGAACCACTCGTTGCACGCCGTGCGATCGAGGCCCCTCAGAACAACTCTGGACTTGCGCTCTGCCCTTGAAGATCGCCTGCGGGAGGTACTGGCGCCGCTTCGTCGTGACTTTGATGTGCTCGCGACGCTGCGGTTTTCGGAGGACGACTGCGTCGCCTTGGGTCTCGTCTTTGGCGCGACAATGACTTCGGAGTCGGGGGATATCTTGGCAAAGGGCACATCGGAGGGCGGGGGAGGATCGAGCGACACCGTCTTGATGTTGGCCGACGAGGTCGGTGACAGATGCAGCGTCAGGACGTGAGGAGTCACCGTCGCCCCTGAGGGTGACTTGTAGGCTGGGTTCGGAAGTGCTCGGACCTGGGACAGCAGATTGACTTCGAGGAAAGTCGCGTGCAGCTCAATAATCTCCCAGTCCTCCGGTGTGAGCGGCTCGAAGTTGATAGTGTGTACTTGTGGAGGGTCGACATGGATCGTGGTCATGATCTTCTGGCCGTCGGAGAGGCCCAGGGTGTTCGCCAGCGTCGCATCAATCTCCACAGAGGCCACCTCTTGATCGCGTGCCGAGCTGTTTCCCCTCAGACCGCTGATCCCGTCGCGACTGACCAGCGGCGCCATCTTGCGCTTGCTGGGCATGCCGGTCCATCCCAGAAAGATAGACTGCGGCTGCCCAGCGGCCTTGGGATCCTTGTAGCTGAGCTCGACGACGACATTTTGTGCTGGCTGAAGAGAATTTAGTATTTGCACAATCTTGAACACTAGAGAGGGGTTGTTCATACCGTGTTGACGTTGACAAGAAGCGACACGAGGGAGGTGGGGAGGTTGACGAGACAGCTGCGCAGGTGGACGAGAGTCAGCTCTGCGGCGGTAGAAGGCGCGCTCTTGCGTGACGACATGGTCTTATGCTGATGGCATAGGCGCCTGTTGGAATTGAAACGAAAGATTGAACAGAAAGGCTGGCGGAGTTCTGAGCAGTTGACAGCTATGGGACCCTCCAGTTGTCCCTCGGGAGTCGCAATCCCCAGACGGAGGGCCGCCTTCGCATCTCGCCCGCTTTCATGTGCCGACGCCGAGGCAACTTCGGGATTGGCCAGGGAAAGCCGGGGCTGAGCTCGCGCCACATTGGATGTGGCGGTGCTGAAATCAAGCCACACTAATACTTCGAGCTCAACATGATCTCAACTCTATCGCGACAGCCTCATCAACTGGCCGCGTGGCTCAATTGGCAGAGTATCTGACTACGATCAGTAGTTACATCAGGAGGTTGCAGGTTCGAGCCCTGCCGTGGTCATTGATTGTATTTTTGCCCGTGGAGTGTCTGTCTGAATCGTTTTTGTGGCCATGGTGGGGATGTCCCATTTGGCGGTGGATATCAAGATGGGGGCACCAGACTAAGAACATGAACCGGCTCATCTAGTTGCTCAGGTAGTAACATTAGAGACGAAGAGAAACAAGTCCTTGCCTCAAAAGTACCTGCTAAATTGGCGGCACTGGACGTGATGAGAGAGAGATCAGCACCGGTACGACGAAGCGGGAAGACAATCAGCCGGCTGGTATAGGCCCAGGAACTTCGAACAAATCCTTCCTGGGGAGTCTCTTCCAAGCATTTAACAACTCGGTCCAATGCCAGCACGAGTGATGGCCAGGTTGGGGACTGTGGAAGATGCGTGGCTCAATCAATTAAACAATTGTGGCTAGTGCCACACGCGACGCGAGAAAACGCGTCGCATCGCGTCCGCCCACTTGAGACGGCGGGACGGGACAGGGGGCTCTGGCCACCCCTGGCAACCGTCCGACGTTCCTTTCCCAGCCCCCACAGGCGAGATTCCAGTCCTCGTCGGCGCCTGTCGCATTTCGCATCTACGACCACCTTCTCACCTCACTATCCCCACAAACTCCAGGCCGACCGACAACTCGATCATCAGCGCATCAAGAACCGGTCAAAATGGCGCTCCGTCAGTTCAAGGCCCCTGTGCAGTATCAGGCGCAGCAAAGTAGGCGACCCCAGCTCTTCACTGCCTTTAATCTGGCGGCGACCCGCCCCCGCAGACAGTCGCTGACTTCCGCGCTCCAGGTGCCTTCGAGCTGTTCCTCACAGACTTCAAGTCCTCCCCGGAAGAGGCACTTGCACACGCGATTGGCGATGTCACGATAGCCGAGGACGACATCAGCGACGATGACCTCATGGACGACGACGAGACGGCGCAGGCCATCAGGGACAGGCAGAGGGCCGCCAAGCGGGGTCCCCAACCCAAGTACAAGAACATGATGCAGGACCTCGCAGATCGCAAGATCGAAGAGGTCATCATCGACCTTGACGACCTGGCCGACGTAAGCCTGGAAAGCTTTCTCCGGGGATGTGCCCAAAGCATCAGCTGACCGTTTCTTATCATCAGTGGGCACACCAGTACGACGCCAACACTGGCGAGCCCCTCAAGCTCGTCGAGTCTATCGAGACCAACACCAAGCACTACGTCGAGCTCTTCTCCAGAGCCATTGACAAGCAGATGCCGGCCCCCAGCACTGAGATCTCGTAAGTTTAGCAGCGCGCATCCCCGCCCAGCGCCTTGGACTCATCAACTAACCGATGACCTGCCTGCAGCTTCAAAGATGACATCCTGGACGTCCTGATGTCTCGCCGGCAAGAGCGGAACCGCGACTGGCAGTCTGCCGCCAATGCTCCTGACGGCGACCCGTCTGCGGCAAACGAACAGTTCCCCGCCGAGCTGACCAGGCGGTACACTCTGACCTTCAAGCCCCGTTCGCAGACCCACGACCACGAGGCGAAATCGCTGTCCGTTCGCGAGGTGCGCGGTGATCATCTCGGCCACCTCATCACCGTCAGAGCCATTGCGACCCGAGTCTCCGACGTCAAGCCCATTGTTCAAGTCAGCGCCTACGTTTGCGATCGCTGCGGCTGCGAGATCTTCCAGCCCGTGACCGACAAGCAGTACGGGCCCCTTACCATGTGCCCTTCGGAAGACTGCAAGATGAACCAAGCCAAGGGTCAGCTCTCGCCCTCCTCCAGGGCGTCCAAGTTCCTCCCCTTCCAGGAGGTCAAGGTCCAGGAGATGGCAGAGCAGGTGCCTATCGGCCAGATCCCCCGCTCCATGTCAATCATGTGCTTCGGAAGCACGGTTCGCAAGATCAACCCCGGCGACGTCGTCGATGTCTGCGGCATCTTCCTTCCCACCCCGTATACCGGCTTCAAGGCCATGCGCGCCGGCTTGCTCACCGACACGTACCTTGAGGCGCACCATGTCACCCAGCACAAAAAGGCATACTCTGAGATGATCATCGACCCCAAGCTGGTCAGGCGGATCGAGCAGTTCAGGCAATCCGGCCAGGTGTACGAGCTTCTGGCCAAGTCGATTGCCCCTGAGATCTACGGCCACGTTGACGTCAAGAAGGCTCTCCTCCTCCTGCTGATCGGCGGTGTCACCAAGGAGGTTGGCGACGGTATGAAGATCCGTGGCGACATCAACATTTGCCTCATGGGTGACCCCGGTGTTGCCAAGTCTCAGCTGCTCAAGTATATCTCAAAGGTCGCGCCCCGCGGTGTGTACACGTCCGGCCGCGGAAGCAGCGGTGTCGGCCTTACCGCCGCCGTCATGCGCGACCCTGTCACCGATGAGATGGTTCTCGAAGGCGGTGCCCTTGTCCTGGCCGATAACGGCATCTGCTGTATCGATGAGTTCGACAAGATGGACGACAACGACAGGACGGCCATCCACGAAGTCATGGAACAGCAAACTATTTCCATTTCCAAGGCCGGCATCTCTACCACCCTGAACGCCCGGACATCCATCCTCGCCGCCGCCAACCCTATCTACGGCCGCTACAACCCCCGTCTCTCCCCCGTCGAGAACATCAACCTTCCCGCCGCCCTGCTCTCCCGTTTCGACGTCATGTTCCTGCTTCTCGATACCCCCACTCGCGAGTCCGACGCCCAGCTTGCCAAGCACGTCACCTACGTCCACATGAACAACAGGCACCCCCCTCCGGTGAACGGCACCGACGACATCATCTTCACACCCCACGAGGTCCGCTCATACGTCGCCCAGGCTCGCACATACCGGCCAGTCGTTCCCGAGAACGTTTCTGAGTACATGGTGAAGACCTACGTTCGCATGCGCGACGCTCAGAAGCGCGCCGAGAAGAGGGGCCAACAGTTCACGCACACCACCCCTCGTACTCTGCTGGGTGTCGTCCGTCTCGCCCAGGCTCTCGCCCGTCTGCGCTTCAGCAACAGGGTTACACAGGACGATGTCGACGAGGCCCTGCGTCTTATCGAGGCATCCAAAGAGAGCTTGGCCGCTGAGCAAGGCACCACGCGCACGAGGCTTAACGCCAGCAGCAAGATCTACAACATGGTCAAGGCTCTTGCCGACTCGGGTGCATGCAGGCCCGACGACGCTGACGAGGACGATGAGTTTGGCGGTGAGCTCAGCCTGCGCAAGGTCAGGGAGCGTGTCATCGCAAAGGGCTTCACCGAGGACCAATGGCTGGCGGCTCTGGACGAGTACACCGAGCTCGATGTAAGTACCAATCCCGGGGAAGCTCCAATAACCTGGATGACCAAGACGATACTGACCATCTACCAAACAGGTCTGGCAGACTGCTGGCAACATGACGAGGCTGGTATTCGTCAACGCCGCGGGCAACGACGAATTGGACGACGATATGGATGCCTAGAACCCCGGCGCAGTCAGCGCTTCTCAGCATATTTGGTCTCTTCGTTTGGCGTCGGCGTTGAGGGTGGTAAATCACAGTCAGGAGACTGGATGTATGTATTTCTGTGGATGGATAAATAGGCCAAGATGTACTTTGGCGGGACCCTCGTGGTCACGGATGATGTCTAGGACACGAAGCAAAGTTTTCATGATGCATCTCGTCACGAGTGCGAGCTCCAGAGTATGATGCAACGACTAAATTTTGAAACACTGGGTTTGATATGGTACAGGATACAGGCTGGGCCACTCCGGACACCAGTACAGATACAGGAGGACGTCATGTCTATCGTCTGACATCTACATGGCGCGCGTGTAGTGGAGGGACGCCCTCTCCAGCTCGCCGAGGTTGCCGTTGCCGGCGAGGACCCACTTCTCGGTGACGGTCGCCTCGTCGACGGTGGCACGGAGCAGGCCGCTGGCGGCCCAGTACTCCATGATAGTCCTGGCCTCGGCCTTGCTGAGGCTGCTGACCCGAAGGACGTCGACACCGCGAACGGCCTCGTAGACACGGGGGTCGTAGGCCTTGTTGTAGGCCTCCGCTGGGGGGATGGGGAGACCCTTGGCGGCAGCCTCGGACTGGTCGAGGGCGAGGAGCATGCTGGGGGAGCGCGGGGCGTTGCTGCGGCTGGTGGCGGCGATGACGGCGCCGCCGTTGGCCATCGGGGTCTTGCCGGCGAGGGCGTCGACCAGGAGGCGCACGAGGGTGAGCTCGTGAGCGTGGACGAGCTTGTAGGCCGGGTCGCGGTAGGCGCTGATCTTCATAAGGTGGGAAAGGCCGTCGATGGTGAGGAGGACAGGAGGCCCGCCGGAGACAGCGGTCAGCTCGTGCCAGAGGGCCTTGAAGACGGGCCAGGCGAACTCGGCCTCCCTTGCGCTTGCGACGAGGTCGGCGAGGGTAGCGTCCTTGGGGAAGTGGGGGACGAGGGAGCTGTAGTCCTTGGAGGGCTTGTACTTGTCCAGCAGGGCATGGTTGACCTTGAGTATGGACTGGAGGAGGTTCAGGCAGTACACGGGCTGGGTGAACTGCAGCGGGTTGGTGCCGGCTACGGGCGAGTACTCCGTGTTGGAGTTGACGAGATCCTGGGCTGTACGTGTGTGTGGTCAGCAGGTGCTGGAGGCAGCGCTCTGTGCCGGGGGCAACTTACCCTCGGGGATGCTGATAACGACCCAGTTGTTGAGGAGGGCGTGAGACTGCGCCTGCGTCAAGAGCATGGTCTTTCCGGAGATCTTGTCGCCGGTCAACACCGTCCGCACGGTCTGCTTCTCGGTCTCGGCAGTCTTCAGTCGGGTCATGAGATCAATGGTCTCATTGCGCACGAGCATGTGCGGCTTCCGGAAGAGCCCCCAGGACTGGGTGATCTTGAAGGACTCGATGACGCGCAGCGGGTCGATGACCTTGTCGGGGATGGCGACCATGCGGCACAAGTTCTCGGGGTTCAGGAGGGCACCGGCGTCGAGCACGGGCTGGTCCTTGACGGGCGCGGCGGTGTTGTTGCCGAGCTGGATGCGTTTCCTGAAAGCCTTGCGCTCGCCGGGGGCCGGCTTCTTGAAATGGGGGATATCCTTCTTCTTGGCCGCGTTCTGGCCGATCTTGCCGCGACGCATGTGGCGTCCAAGCATCTGCACCGGCTTCTTGAACGACTTGCCCGTGGTGGCATTCTTGGGGGCCGCTGCGGCGGGCGTCGTCGAGAAAGAGGCGGCGAAGGTGAGGACGGGCGTGATCCGGGGAGCGAGGCGGAGACCAGACGAGGGCCTCGTCAGGCAGCTTGCGCAGTTTGAAAGAGCCATTGCGGCGGGAGGGAGAGGTCGACTCGATCGGTTTTGGTCTCAATGGCCCATGTGTCGTCGGATGGGGTTTCTGTGAAACGCGTGAAGCGTCGTCGGCCTGTGGCTAGACCCAGATTCGCTCACAGGGGGGGACGCGATTCTGTCAACGTCGGGTCGTCTGGGTGAAGGTCGAGACACCAGACGGTCATAAAATCTCAGGCAGTTCGGATCCAATCGCGCACCACCACGGGGAGTGGGCCCATGAACATTGCTTAGTCATTTCCCAGGAACATCACTCCTGACAGCTCCTCTTCATCCACGCTCTGGTCTGATGAACTTTATGGAGGCTCTAAAAGTAAGAATCTCATCTAACTTGAAAATACATAGATGTACTTGGAACTTCAATCAAATGCCAATATACCTTGATGCACGCACGTGGTGCTACTTCTGTTGCAGCTCGAGTCGGGCGGCCGAACTTCCCCAAGCCTCTTATCTTATCACACCCCGAGGACCCTCCAAAATTTCCATGGTCTGGAAAAGTTCACGGCATCCCACCTCAGCCTTCCAGACACACAGCATTGAACTCCGTAAGCAGCCCGAGTTCACGACACAATGGCCTCCGAAACCAAGACAAAGTTGCCCGTGACGGTAGACAGGCCGACGCCGTATACCTTTGGTAAGCTGCGCCAAGCTTTCCCCGGTCTTTAGCCCCGACCTCGTCTGACCCAAACCTCTAGATCTCGGCCTTCTCCTCGCCAACGACAACAACCCCGTCATTCTCGACAAGTCCGACCTCGAGGCGTCCCTCGCCTCCGTCGCCCGCGATGGCGCCCAAGTCCTCATCAACCAGCTCATGACCACGTGCCCGATCACCGCCAACTCGGAGGGCGTCATCCTCTCTCTGCCGCCGCCGTCGACGTCGCTGCCGCGCGAGAAGCCCGTCCCCAAGCCGCGCGAGCCCACAAAGTGGGAGCGCTTCGCTGCCAAGCGCGGAATCAAGCCCAAGACCCGCGAACAGCGCAAGAACCTCGCCTACGACGAAGACAGTGGCGAGTGGAAGCGCAAGTGGGGCTACGACGCCCTCAACAAGAAGGGAGAGAAGGACTGGGTCATCGAGGTCAAGCCCGAGGCCGAGGCGAACCGCAAGGAGGGCACCTCCGTCCGCGGCGACGGCAGGCGGGAACGTGTCGAGCGCGTCAAGCGCAACGAGCGGAAGCAGAGGAAGAACCTGCGCGAGAAGAAGTAGGCGGCGGCGTCTTCCATGTCCGCGTGTCATGTCAGTGCATATTTCTACGAGGGCGGAGTTCTGGCGTTTCATGCATGGCTTGGGGAGGGCACCGTCGGAGACCAGCATATACCAAAAAGCTTCCTTCCTCGCGCCCGGGGCATTCAATCAAGTCTGTTCTCGACTTTTAAGTGCAGCTATCATGGCCTTCGTCTCATATGTCTTCTGTCTGTCTATACTGCTCGCTCGCCGGCAAGCAGCAAATACAAGGCTCCTCGCCCCTTTCAAGCCAGCCCATCTCGCTACATCTTCACCCAACACATTACTATACACAGAGAGAGACGCGCAAATACACACAAAAAGCAGATTCATTACACAGACGGCCACGCTCACCGTTAATACATACGGCGTGGCCTGTCTTCCGCAAGGTCCCGCCCCGGGTGTTCGAAATCGCGGGCTGCGCCTCCTTCCACATGGCCCATGTCCTTCGTAAAAGAAGGCGAATTGCAAAAGAAAATGACAAGACGCTGAAAGTAGCAGCGTGGTTCCTGAAGTCAGGGGTCAACCACGAACAACAACCCCCTCATGTCCAGATATCCAGTCTCCAGCGCAAGCCGCCGATCTAATGCACCCACTCGCCCCCTGGAGCTACGTCGCTTGGAGCTGTTGTACAGGAGTCGGGGGTGAGATGTCTCAACAGCCGTTCCCAGAAGACGATCCGGGCGGCGATCCGGGGCCTCTCCTCGAACAACCCGCCAGACGCGAACAGGGGGTGGTGGGGATAAGGAAATCGTCATCGGCGTCAAAGTCGTCAATGGCGGGGTGGGATGCAAGTTCATATACACACGAAGCCGCCTGGGGTATTTTAACAAAGAAAACATCGTCGGTTCAGGGTATCCGAAACAGGCTTAGAAACCAAGTGGTGAAAGCGGTTTGATGGGCGAAAGGGGACGGAGGTCGCCGGACCTCCTCGGTGTCTCCGCGAGGTCGCTGTTGATAGTGAGAGTGGTCGACGCCGTTGCGTCTGAGCCGACGCTGCCGTTCGACTCCGAGAGCTGGACGGGCTTCTTCTTTCGCTGGCCCTTTGCCGGCTTCTCGCTGCTGCTGTTGTTGTTGGCGTTGCTGGTGCTGCTGTTGACGATGCTCGATGCGGACTTTTTGCTGCTGTCGGATGAAGAGACGCCTCGCTCTTCTGCCCCGCTCCCACTGCCAACGGCCCCAGACGGCGCGGGGGGCTCGTCCTGCGCCGACGGCCTCCGGCCTTCGGCCAGACCACGTGGAGGAGGCTGGTCAAAGAGGCTGTACTCCTGCTCGATGAACTTGGCTTCCTGCTTGCATCCTTTCCAGCAGTCGCGCCATTCGCAGACCAGGAATCGGAAGCAGAAGGCGTCGATCTTCATGCAAGGCTGGAAGCAGATGCACAGATTCCTAAAGTCCATCTTGTTCTTGTCCGAGTGAGCCAGCAGAAGACTGAGGTGGCAGGTAATAGCGAATAGGAGGTAGTAGTTGAATGGCGAGAGGTTCGACAGCTCGTCTATCAGCATCTGCGGCACCTTTTCGGCGCCGGCGCACTCGCGAGCCACCCTCTCCTGAGCGTCTTTGGGGAACAGCTCATCGGGCAGCTCACGAAGCCACGCCTTGAGCATGGAGCCAACGATGTTGATGTCGTACAGGTCGTTCTGTTCGAACAGGTTCACGTCGTACTCTGCGGTCTGTCAGTACCCAAACAAGCGGCGTGTGATTGACTCGGCCAGACTCACCCTCGTCAAATCTCCGCTGCCATTTCTTGATCTGAGGGCCGCTGCCGGGCACACGGTACAGGCCCTCCACGTCGCAGCCCTTGTAGTTCAGGTAGTCTATCGCACGCCATGGGAAAGCCGGCATCCAGAACTCGGTCTTGTCTCGCGAGTCCTCAAGGCGCTTGCTGATGCGCGTGAGGCGGGTCTGCTCGACCAGGGGAAGGTTGATGACCTTTAGCGAGTAGTGCTCGTCGTCGATAATGGGCTCGCGCTCAGTGGTGCTACCGCTGCGCATGCTCTTGCCAAAGAGGCCCTTGCTGATCATATCTGCGGCTCTCGAGTTGCGCAGACCGCCAAAGAAGCCGGCGCCCTCGGCACGGTGGCCAGCCATGCTCTGCAGCTTGTTGTGGTGATGCTCCTTGCTAGGCGCGAATTCGCGGTTGCCCTGGTCGCGCGTCGGGAGGGGAGGGGTGTCGCGATCCATCGAGCGGTTTCGCGACGAGGAGCTCATCATGTCGCGGATCACTCGGTCAGACCCCGAGGGTGCGTTCTTGAGACCCGTGTGGCTGCTGTTGTGGGTGCTGTTGGGGGTCGTCGCTCTCTCGTGCTCGACGGGTTTGGCAGGCGAGGGGATTGTCTGGAGCTGGTCCTTGGGGCTGGGGCTGTCCTGATCGCGGTTCGATCTCGTGCGGTGAAGAAGACCAAAGGGCTTCGGCTTGGACTTTTTGGACAACGTGTTGGCGGACGTGTCGGGGTCGGCGGTCGATGCCAGGGACAGGTCGGACTTTGAGGGTAACGAGGGGTAGGTTTTCGAGGAGGGGGGATTCGCATAAGACGTGTCTAGTGGGCGCAAGGGTCAGATGACTGGGTTGCGGACGACAGAACAATGGAAGTTTGTGTCGACAAAAAAGGGACGAGGCACAGTACGGCCACGGGGGGTCGCAGGGGAACCGCGGGGAGGGAATACGGGAATCGGACGGACCCGCTGGGACGAGCGAGCAGGGACAGTTTCAGTATAAATGGAGGAGGGTCGCTCAAGTGCGTACCTGGGTTCTTAACGAGTTTGCTGCTCATGCTGGGTGCGGCAGCGCCGCGCGACATGCCTTCTGCGATGGACTGGGAGTGGTGGTGGTGGTGGCCGGCGGGGGCCCTGGAAGACGACTTTGAGAAGTGGGAGAAGAAGCCGCTCTTGACCTTTGACTCGTCGCGCTGCGTAGCGGCTGGGCGGGAGTCGCCGGTGTGGGCTCTTTCAGGTACTCTGGGCGATGGTTGCGCTTTTGGACGGGTAGGCGTCGTCTCGGAGGGTTGGTAGAGTGCGGAGGTGATAGGGGGATACCGTTGCGAGTCGTCGTCTTCCTCGTCGTCGTAGTCTTCCAGCGCGCGGGACTGGCTGCCAGCGGCACTCAGGGGCTGCTGCTGCTGGGCAGCGGCGGTGTTGCTAGGCTGCTGCTGCTGCTGTTGTGACTGCTGCGGCTGCGGCTTCTTTGGCGAGAACCTGCTAAAGGGAGACCGTGGTGTTCGGGGGGACGAGCGCGAATCGACACTTGGAGGTGAGACGACGTGAAGAGTTTCAGCCGACGGAGAGGTGCCCTCGGACAGGGTAGAGGATGGCTCGGACAAGGTGAGCGGCTGTGGCACGGCCTTGCGTCCCATTTTGGGCGACAAGTTTCCTTCGGGAGGAGAGAGGGGGGGGACCTCGTGAGGGGGGGATCCAGGAACCGGCGGCGTCTGTCTCGGTCGGGGTTCGGAAAAGGTGGCCAAACTCCAGGCGTGGGATTTTCTGTGTGTCGTGGCCAGAAGAGGTGCGTGTCGGTCGATAACCGGGAAGAGGCGAGAGGCAAGGCGAAAGACAGGTCAGAGAGCAAAGCAGAAGGACCCCGATGATCGTCTCTCAGGGAATCCCCAAGCTCGAGAGGCCCTAGCCCCGACAAGGTCCTGATGCGAACTCAGGGCAGGCTCAGGCTCGCCCGCGAAGGTGGACGGGGCGATTGGGGTCTGCAAATCCGTGCGCCAGAGTGTACTTATCGCGCATAAGTCGGCGGATAAAATGGGGGTCAAGGGTGGTACGGATGCGGGAAATGCTTGGGCGGAGAGCAGGTTCGAGGGGAATCCTGGCAGCAATCCCCGGGCTGGAAGCGGCACGGGCTTGCTTGTCTTGTCTTGTGGCAGTGAGAGCCGGGGGTGCAGAGCAGGCTGCGAAAGATGGAATGACCAGGACGACGACTCGAGATTGAGGAGAGGGTTTAATGCGCAGTCAGAAATATTTTGGACGACGAAGGAAGATGCTTGCTGTCGCACAGGAAGAGCGTGCGCTCGAGTCCCCCCCCCTTGTTCGGTCCGGACGCTGGACTTGCGCGCAAGGGCGGGCAGACATCCAGTGGAAGGAAACCCATCGGGATCAGGGAGAAGGAGGTGAATCAAAGGCACGAGGATGGGGGTGGACACCAGTGGAGTGGAGGAAATCTGGCGCGGCCCTCACGCGTGGTGGAAGCACAGGTGACTCTGCACCGTGGTTCGGGGGACGGGTGGGGCGATGGCGAGGAATCGCAGCAACAACCGGGTGTAGATTTCCAGCGCCAGATGGCATTCGCATTTGTCCACGGGCTGGACCACTGGCGAAGCCTGAGCCCAACTCCCGAGCTGCCCGCCCAAGCATAGCACCCGGACCTTGAAGTCCCAGACCTTGGAGGGGCCCGGAGGCTGTCTGCCCGATGTTGAAGGAGTCGCAGCTGAGCAGAGATGGGAGAAGCAAGCTGGACAGAGGTCCTATTCTTTGTCCTCGACAGGCGACGCTCGGGCAGGTTCGACTACGCTCCGACAGAGGTGCTCGAGTCCGTGAAAGGCCCCTGGCCTTGGGAGTACCAGTGCTCTACGCGCCATGGCGACAGCTCGTTTCCAGAACCAATGTCATGGCTGTGTGCCAGACCGATGCCATCCCTCATTCCAGCCTGCACATGGAGGTTGACTTGACCCTTTCAGCGCGTGGCCCGGTCCCTTGCTTTCCTTCAGTGTTCAGTGTCCGCCGGCAAGAACTCAGGCTGCAGACGCTTCACTTCCGCACAAGGCTACCCACTCCTGTGGTTTCTGAAACACGCGAAGTCCTGCACCCCTCAAAGACGCTGTGTCTCATCGTCTCAGGGGCCCCGGGTCGTTTGAGACGGGCGGGAGGGGGGTCGGGTACCTTTCGATGCCGACACCTCTGGTACCTGATGTACCTGCCTCACCCGCCTGGGCCGATCTCGCGGGAGGCGCTGCCAAGCTTCTCCGGTCGATGGTGGTGATCAGGAAGCTTGCTTGTCTGCCTTGTTTCGCGGTGTCTAAACAGACTCTCACCGACGATGAATCATGGCATGGAGATTATGCTGTGCTAGGCTTCATGCTGATCATATATACCTGCACCCGCACGCACGCCCGTCCCCCACCGGTCATGCGCATTTCGTCCACCGCTCAATGCCATTTGCCTCCCCAATATCGATCGCAGTCAGACCATCCTCCGCGTCCCGTCGTATGGGTCTGTTCGGGTTCCTGAGATTGACCGGGCCTTCGGGCTCTCCGGCAGTCGCCGGTCAACCACGGCACAGGCCACGCTTGCAGGCCCCGTTGCCGTTCGCTCGACGGCTAAACGGCCACGATGGCCGGGCAGTAGCAACCTGAAGCACTCGTGTGTGTACCCAAGATGTGTGGGCTTGGGTTCCGTTTGCCTGATCGTCAGTCACTCTACAATCGGGCTCTCTGCCGCGCGGCTCGCCCATCAGCGCCCAATTTCCCTTGAATTCGCTCCCCAACGGCGCGTCATCTACTTACGCCAGTCCAGGGGCTATTCATCATCTTGTGAACAAGCTGACCGGAGCAGATTGTGTCAACATGTCACCGATCGCTCCAACCCCACAGCGCAGTCAAACAGGTGTCGGCCAAAGTCAATCGACCTCGGTGTCTCGGTATCGTGGCCAAGGGGCGGGACCGTCCAGAGATCCACCGCCTGCGATCAACCTGAAGCGGGACACGTCGTCGAAATGCAAACGCCGCCATGCAGGCTGAATCACATCGGGAATTGTGCGTGCAGGCGGCATTCCCCCTGCGGAACACGTTTTTCGGGCGCTTCAATACGTCCTCGGTACTTGGTCTGCCAGGGACGACCAGGAACTGGTCGAATTGGGGGATAGGCAGCTTACCCACGTTGCCGAGATCCGGGCGAGGCATGCCCTTGGCCAGCCACGAGCTGCCATATTGAACCTTCGACACCAGACACCTTCCCGACAGCTGGATTGGCATTCCACGTACTGAGGTATCTAGGCAACCAATTCAGCTAGGCAGGTCAAAAGGAGCACTTTGCCCGGCAGCGTTCCAGCATTATCGCGCTGCCTGATTAAGGGCATATCGCCTGTCTCGACACGAGAAAACATCTCACGCCTTCCAGTTGGATAATTGAGATGAGCCTCATGGAGTCTTGGTGGAATGCCCGAGGCTTTCAAATTGAAGAGGACCTAGAGAAAGAGCGTGCACGGGCCCATAGGTTAGTATCCTCGACGTCCAACTCCATCGCCCAATGGGATTCGTGAGCCTCGTCCCACCTTGGTCAGCATCAGTCCAACCTCCAACCTCATCTCACGACCAGCATCAGTATACCAATCGCTTCACCTGCTTTCTCCTCGACCACGGACTGTCTGTGCACGTGCAAGACCCAGAAAGCCTCAGCTGGCTCAGAGTCTCGAATCGAGATGAGTACTGCGGTCGAAACCCCCGCCGAGGGGCCGAAGCTTGCCAAGGAGGCACATGTCAAATACATCCAGAGCCTCGACAAGAGGAAAGATGAATACGAGTACTGGCTGACAGAGCACCTTCGTCTGAATGGTCTCTACTGGGGTCTGACATCCCTCTTCCTTCTGGGTCAGCCGGATGCTCTTCCAAAATCTGAAGTCGTCGACTTTGTGCTTTCCTGCCAGCACGAGAACGGAGGCTTCGGTGCTGCGCCTGGCCACGACGCACACATGCTCTCCACAGTCAGTGCCATCCAGATTCTCACCACGTTAGATGCCCTGGGCGATCTGGAGTCACGAGGAAAGGGCGCTGCGCGGGTCGGCAAGTGTGAGTGAAGCCTCCCCTGCCATTGCTGTGCTCTGCCTGACAAGCAAACAGTCATCGCGGACCTTCAGAACCGTGAAACGGGGACGTTCGCCGGTGACGAATGGGGCGAGGAAGACACGCGATTCCTCTACGGCGCCCTCAACGCCCTCTCCCTCCTGGGACTGCTGTCGCTCGTTGATGTCGACAAGGCCGTCAACCACATGGTGGCATGCGGCAATTTCGACGGCGGCTACGGTGTCAGCCCTGGTGCCGAGTCCCACTCGGGCCAGATCTTCACTTGCGTTGCTGCACTGGCCATCGCAGGGCGTCTCGACCTCGTCAACGTCGAAAAGCTCGGCCGGTGGCTCAGCGAGCGTCAGATCACCGGCGGCGGTCTCAACGGCCGTCCCGAGAAGAAGGAGGACGTCTGCTACAGCTGGTGGGTCCTGAGTAGCCTGGAGATCATCGGCCGCACCCACTGGATCGACCGGGACCAGCTCATTGGCTTCATTCTGCGGTGCCAGGACCCCGAGACGGGGGGCATTTCGGACCGGCCGGGTGACCAGGTGGATGTGTGGCACACCGTGTTCGGCCTGTCAGGTCTCAGCCTTTTGAAGTACCCGGGGCTGGAGCCTGTCGATCCTGTCTACTGTATGCCACGATCTACCATCAAGAGAGTCCTGGGCAAGTAGTGGGTGTAGCACACGGGCCTGGCTGCGCTCTGGATAGTGTCAGAGAAGGGGTTGGCTTGCTGTCGTCACCTCGCGGCCAATTTGCAGCTTCGCAAGTCTGGTTCCGCAATGGAGTTAGGTGTGAAAGTAGGTATCTGTGTTTTCTCATCTTTATCTCCAATGCAAGCCGTCTGTGTCCCTCCCCTCCCTACCTCTCTCCGCCCTTCGGTTTCTTCCTTTGATGTTTCCTCTCTCGAGGAATATCTCCATGGCATTCGCTGACTTTGAAGAGCTCGACTCCTCTCAGGGGTTCCTTGTCACCCGATTCAGGGGTCGAGGACTCTCGGAAACTTGGCAATAGTCCTTGCCCGAGTCCATCCACCCCCGTCCATCCTATCCCGCCCCGGTCAGCAAACTGCTTGGTAGCCTGATTTCAGATTGTTGAGCTCGACCTGCAACACCTCCGTCGTTGTACCTTCCTAGGCCTTACTTTCAGGTCACATATGGTGTTTATAATTCTTTCTCCTCGATCTTTGCCACTCCCAGAAAGAGATTCCATCAACCACCATCAATCTGCCTCCCATTTCTGGCTTTGCTCTTTGTGTCATTGCCAATCCCATCAGGTTCGTTTGTCCTACTGAAGCCCGCGGTCCCTGCCCCCTTTTCTGCTTGTTCAATGCTGATGCTGAAGTGGTCACGCAGTTCCTTCTCGTCGACCTGGCATCCGTTCACGGTGTGACTCCACGTCACATGAAGTCTATGCAGGAAGTCCACCCTTATCCGACAACCCAGCATGCCCGTGAATACTTCGAGCCTCTTGATGGCTCATCCCTCTGTGCCATCATCATGATGCGGTGCTGGCAAGTTCTTGTACCCATCCCCTTTCCAGAACACTTCAATGATAATCAAATACTGCGTGCAGCCATACAATCTGCATCATATGCATCTTCAAAACACAATGCTTCCAAGATCAGCTTTGCCGGAGAGCCTCACTTGCATACCTGAGGACCTGCATGGTCGAAGGATGCCCCCTCCTATCGCTGGATGCGTGGTCCGACAAGACACACCTGATCGGCAGTCATGACACCGATAAGCAGATGTTCAGATGGTGCACCAATTGTACCCGACTGGATTTCCCATGCTCTGGCGCCAGACAAGACGCGTCAACGCGTTAAACGCGTCACGGTCTGTTGCCCTAAATACTGCCCGCCCTTCTGGCCGCCTGATCGCCTGATCGCCTGACCGCCTGACCTATCCGCCTTGGGACATCAGGCACTTTTCCCACAATCCTGACGCTTGTGGCCTTCCCCTCACGCCTACTGGTCCGTCCCCTCCTTCAACTTCTGGCACCGATCTTCCCCCGGGAAACTCTGCCTCATCTCGGAAATCTCGTCCTCTTCCCCAGAGTTTGATCCTCAGAATTTGTGTCTTCTCTCCGATCGTTCAGTCTTCCAGTAAGTTTAAGCGACTTGATTTGCTTGGGTTCAATGTGTGGCTGACCTATGGCTTAGGAGGAAGGACCGACCGACACCACACCACACCAGAGCTCCTTCCTTCCCCACAGCTGACCGTCCTCCTCGGTCGCTCCTTCTCAGCACAGCACAGCATACCCATCACCTCTTTCGAGGAAAGCACCCTCCACGCTCCAGCTATGGACTCGAACGTCGTTTGTGCCTTCCACGATGCCTGTGGATCAGGACTGGCTGGCCGGTCTGCCCGATGTCGAGGACGCCGCATCCTCTGACTGGGAAGGTGCCATGGACCAGAATTTCATGGACTTCACCCGCTTCGGCAGTGATGACATGGACTCACAGGTACGTTCTGCTCGGCTGTGCCTTCAGTATCCCAATCTTCTCGATTGCCGTCTTGTTTTCTTCCGTATCTCCTGCTGGTCTCGACCATAGCCCTCCCTCGTCACTGCCCATCATTCAGCTCCCTTTCATGTTCACTGCAGCTGCTGTACAACCGGGCAGCTCTGGTCGTGGCCTCGGCGTCGAGTCGGTCATCCCGTCGTTGGCATCTCCAAAGTCTTCCTCAGACTACCATCTTTTCCTTTTGGTTGTCCTCTCTTTGGCTCGACTCCAAGGCTCGTCGGCATTGCTGTGCTTCAATCACCCACACTCGGCCTCGAGCTCCCGAGCCGTCAGCGTCACCCCCTCAAGGGACTGTCTGGCTCTCCTTGTCTATGCCCCAAGGCCACGAGCATCCCCTCCAGCCAGTCACTCGCCCCTGAGGATCATCCCCGTTTCAATTCCCAGCCGAAGTCAGCAATTTCTGGTGTCTTTCCTTCGCATGCCGATCTGCAGACCATACTGACATGTCTCACTTAAGAACCTCTTCGTTGATGACAACGACATGTTCTCAATGGCCGACGATGCCAGTGTGGCACCTGCGGGCATCACTCATCCCCTCGAGACCGACTTCACCAACCACCATGCTTCCGCAAGCAACTCGGGCATGTACGATGACACGTCGACCAAGGAGGAAATCTCTGTGAGGAGCTCCGAGGTCACAGACAAGCATGCCACATCGGAATTCCAGGGTACCGTTTCTTCGGGTGTCGCCAGCAGCTCTTCCGAGCGCCCCCACAAGTCCAAGAAGAAGGACAAGAAGGACGACGAAGCATGGGACGCCGAGGACCGCGTCTGCCACATCTGCGAAGGAACTCCTACCTTTTCAGATGTCTCCCATCTTCTCACCCACTGCAGCTCTCGTGCCCACACCAAGCGTCACTTCGACATGAAGGCCAGAGCTCTGACGGATGCAAGTGCGGCAGCCACCCTTCGCACCTATAAGGCCTGGTACGAACGCAGAGGTGTTGGCATCAAGATCAACAGGCGGCTGTTTGAGAAGGATAAGAAGGACAGCCATCGGAAGAGGGAAACTGCGAAGCGCGGTTCGACCAAGCCAGTATGTCGTCCCCAGATCCCCTAATTCACCCGCAGCCTTAGTTGGGCCGGCCACCACAAAGCTAATTTCTTTCGTCTTTGGAGCCTGCCAAAAAGCGCAAGACGGAAACTAAGGCTCAGTCCAAATCCACCAAGCAAGGAGAGCAAGAGCCACAGCCTGACTCCGAGTCATCCCGTCTTCCACCTGCCCTGCCAATCGAACCTGCCTTGGCCTTCCAAACCTTCGCAAACCTGCCATTCCACCTGGACGCCAACCCGGCCTCCGTTGCAAGCTCGTCTCACTCCCTCCAACCGTCAACTTCGCAGAGCCGTCTCTCAGTCATGGCTGATCAAGGTTACGAGGACCTTCCAATTCCCGGTCTGGAATCTCCAACCGGCAGCGTCTTTGCTCCTTCTGAATCTGGCTTCGAGTACGCCGAAGTGGCAGACGACGATGAGGATCGCAAGCCAACTCTCAAGGGCAAGTACTGGCCGGGTATGGACATCTTCGACGCCGCCTCAGAGCAAGATCGCCGCAGACGTAACCAGCGCAAGGACGCGTCGGTTCTCGTCAAGATGCAGCGCTCTTCTGCGTCCATTCAAACCACCATGATGGTTCTCGATTCCAACTTCGACCATAGTTCGGATCGAGACGTTTATGACGAACCATCATGCGACGAAGGAACCCCGGTAAGCTTCACCATGTCTTCCCTCTGTTCATCTAGATCCCAGCTGAGATGAATGCAGTCCAAGAAGCCTGGCAGCGCTGTGAAGCGTAGGGCCACGCCCAGGAAGACCAGAGGCGCCAAGGGAAAGTCGATGTCTCGCATTAAGTCGGAGCCTCGCACCCCTCGCACCGCCCGTGGCAACAATATCACCGCGCCGCAGACCAGTGGCCCCCGCAGGGCCACGCGTGGTAGTGCTGCGCGAGCACAGGCCGAAATCGCCCGCATGGCACAGAATGAGCTTGCGGACAGGTTCGAAGACGCAGCCGACTCGGACAACGAGTCCATCCCTCTGCCCGTCAAGGCGTCCGCCTCCGACACGTCCCAGGACCGCGACGGATCTGTTCGTCCTTCCACCGCCGGCATCTCCAGCGACGGAAACGCCAGCGTCACCAACAACGACGTGTTCCAGGACTCCGATGTTGGATCGGCCGGTGAGTGGTGTTTTCTCGGCCATAATACAGGCAGACAGTCCGCTGACACCAAAGAAGCCGCCATGAACCACGCGCTCGGAGGCCAAGGCCACGCAAGGTTCAGTCAAGGTTTCCAGATTCATGCTCCCATGGTATATTGACAATCCCTGATCGCAGATTCCCCCGTCGCAACCGCGTACCCCTCCAAGCCCTGTCCCGAAACGGCCCCCCGATCGCGAGCCCGAACCTTTCCTCTCCGACCCCGTCCTCCAAGCCTATGCCACTTTCGTTTCCGGGAAAGGAGAATAACAGTATTTTTAAACAGGGAATGATGGTGTCGCACGCTGGTGTGCATGGACAGAACATGGGCAACCAAGGTATGATGTTCTCCAACATGGGCATGCAAGGCATGCCTCGCAGTCTCTGGGCTGGCAACATGGGCCAGGGCCCATACGGTTACGGCTACCAAGGCGCATTCGCGGATCCCATGATGTTCGGATCAGGCGTTGGTGCTCATCAACCTTCCAACATGATGCAGCCCCAAATGAACGGCATGTATCATGACGACATCCAGCACAACCAGATGTTCCAGCCTCATGCAACCGTCAACGATGGTCAGCACTGGCAGAACAACAACAACGACCTCGCCGGCAGTCACGCCAGCCACGGTCTGAGCACTCTCAGCGGTAACTGGATGGGCAACGCTCCTGGCGCTCCGGGCTATGACGACGATCAGCATGGAGGCCACTACCAGGACAACTGAGTCTTGCTCGAGTTACCAGCCGACGACTTGCGTTACACGGCGTGCTCCTTGAGATCACATTGAGGAATCCAACAGCCGGCACCCCATCACCAGCCCCTTTCTTTGCCTTTCGAGGAACACGTCCGATCGGCGTATAGCACATCTCACTTCCTTCTCCGTTGTTTCTGTTGTAAGCCGTCCCCACATCCCCTGCCTACCGCCGCCGTCTTCAGCAAGCTGACTCCGATTCTCAGTCTTAGCCGCCTAGCCCCAAGACACCCGAATTCCATTGATTCAGAATCGAGTATACTTCCGACACCGCACACTGCGACCTCGATCATGGGAGTTGTTGGATTCCCTTCAGGCGAGGGGGAGGTTTCCGTGATGGGAGGATGGGAGTTGGGGCTGGCGGGCTTGGAGTTTTAGGGCATGGCACAAGGGTTGTGCTCAGATTATCAGTCACCATCATACTGAAGAGTGGACATCGGGGTCATAAATCATCACGCAGAGGGGGGCATCACATATTGATTGATGGACAGGTACACCGACTCAGGTTGGCATCCACATCATCATTTGGAACATGTTAATAGGTAGCCTGCATCACAGAGGCCTCCCACAAGACACCACTTTTCTAACCATCGAGGGAGCCGAACAATTTGCCGTATTGAGACCATGAGTATTTTGACCGGCGAATCTAGCAAGTCGGTACCTAATGAAATGGTGATCGCTACACGCCATAGGAAATAGGGGCGGGCCTTTGATTCGAAAATGGCCCGTGCGTCATAGATCTGCCGAGGTGGGGTTTCGCGGAGCTCTGCAACCTCTCAACGCGCTGCGAGGGCTCGAGACGCGCCTGCCTCCCCTTCAGCGCGACCTCTGCGACCCGCCGGGCTCCCATCGACCCAGCATCATTGGGAGTGCCACACGTCGACCTTGCACTGGTTTTCATCATCCACTGCCGCCAGAGCACATCTGGATCAGTTCCATTCGAAAATGGCACCTCCGAAGAAGCAGTCATCGCTGACCAGCTTCTTCCAACCCAAGACAGTAAACGGGCTTGCGGCTCGATTGCAGCAGTCGCAGACCACCAAGACTCCAGCGACACCCAAACGACCCCTCGAGGAAGATGCAGACGCGGCGAACAATGGAGCCGAGAAAGCCTTGAAAAGAACCAAGGCTTCGGAGGAGAAGGGGAACGATTTCACAGCCACGAGTACAGGGCGACCGGCGACAACCTCGACAGTACCATCGTCACGAACAAATCGATACAAATACGGAGAGACTAGTGGGGATGCCCCGGTGGGCGATGAAGAGGCGGAAGATGGTGATGAAGCGACCAGAAGACGAAAAGAGGAGCTGCATGCGAAATTCGTCAAGAAGCTGGGGCACCCTGATGCCATGCAGCGCCGGCGCCGGTGGGATGCCGCTGCGGAAGATGCGGCCGCTGCCGGCGAGGACGAAGATGGCGAGGACGGCGAGGAGGACGAGCCTGCGCCTCCACCCACCAAGTCGGCCAAAAAAGGGGGCGCCCGAGCAAACAAGAAGCTGACACCGATGGAGATTCAATTTCTCGACATCAAGAGAAAGCATCTCGACACGATCCTGATCGTCGAGGTCGGATACAAGTTTCGGTTCTTCGGAGAAGACGCGCGGACAGCGGCAAAGGAGTTGAGCATCGTCTGCATCCCTGGCAAATTCCGATATGACGAGCACCCATCAGAGGCACACATGGACAAGTTTGCGTCGGCAAGCATTCCCGTGCACCGTCTCCCGGTCCATGCGAAACGACTCGTCGCTGCCGGGCACAAGGTCGGCGTCGTGAGACAAATCGAGACTGCAGCACTGAAAAAGGCGGGCGACAACAAGAACACACCTTTCGTTCGCAAGCTCACCAATGTGTACACCAAGGGCACGTACATTGACGAGAACGGAGACCTCGACTCCCAGGACGATACTGGCGCTCCTTCTGGTGGATATCTCCTGTGTATCACGGAAACGCCGTCCAAGGGACACGGCACGGATGAGAAGGTCGACGTTGGTATTGTGGCCGTGCAACCGGCGACGGGCGACATCATCTACGACACCTTTGAAGATGGTTTTATGCGCAGCGAGATAGAGACGCGGCTGCTGCATATTTCACCCTGCGAGTTTGTCATCGTCGGCGATCTGACCAAGGGTACAGACAAAATGATACAGCACCTGGCGGGGAGCAGCACAAACGTCTTTGGCGACCGGAGCCGCGTCGAACGCGTGCCCAAATCCAAGACCATGGCCGCTGAGGCTTTCTCTCATGTCACCCAATTCTATGCGGACAAGCTGAAAGATGGCGCCGACGAACCCTCCGCGGCCGATGGTCGCGCAGGGCTCCTCTTGGACAAGGCGGTGCATCTGCCCGAATCCGTCATCATCTGCCTCTCTGCCATGATCACGCACCTCAAGGAGTATGGTCTCGAGCACATCTTCGACCTAACAAAGTACTTCCAGAGTTTTACTACCCGGCAGCACATGCTCGTCAACGGCTCCACCCTCGAGAGTCTTGAGGTGTACCGCAATTCAACAGACCATGCTGAACGTGGTAGCCTCTTCTGGGCTCTCAACAAGACCTTGACTCGTTTCGGCCAGCGCCTGTTCCGCAAATGGGTCGGCAGGCCTCTTCTCGACAAGGGGCGACTGGAGGAGCGCGTCGCTGCCGTGGAGGAGCTTCTACGGCATCGATCTAGTCAAAAGGTCGACAAGATTGAGTATGTTCTGGCCAACATACGTCTGGACCTTGAGCGAAGCCTCATCCGCATTTACTACGGAAAATGCACGCGCCCTGAGCTTCTGTCAGTCCTGCAGACACTGCAGAAAATCGCCACAGAATATGCAATGGTCAAGACAGCCGACCAGACTGGGTTCGAGTCGACATTCCTGAGCAGCGCAGTTTTGTCGTTGCCCAACATCCTCAACAGCGTCATATCGTACCTGGATCGCATCAATCCCGAGGCCGCCCGCAAGGATGACAGGTACAACTTCTTCCGCGAATCAGAGCAGAATGAAGATATCGAGGACCACAAAATGGGCATTGTGTCTGTCGAAGCAGACCTGGAGGCGCATCGCACCGAGGCTGCGTCGAAGCTTGGCCGCCAAAAGCCTGTCGACTACGTGACCGTATCCGGCATCGAGTATCTCATCGAGGTTCTCAACACAGATCTGAAGCGGGTGCCGGCATCGTGGGCCAAGATCTCCGGCACAAAAAAGGTGTCACGGTTCCACACGCCCGAGGCTGTTCGCCTTCTCGCAGAACGGGATCAGCACCGTGAAGCTCTCGCAGCTGCCTGCGACGCCGCCTTTGCTGGCCTCTTGCGATCCATTGCCGAGGAGGCATACCAGCCCCTTCGCGATGCCGTGGCATCTCTGGCATCACTTGACTGCCTCCTTAGTCTGTCCAAGGTTGCCGCTCTCCCAGGTTACACGAAGCCCAACTTCCTCCCGTCCACACACGCGCCAAGCATCTCCATCACAGCAGGTCGTCACCCAATCGCAGAACACACCTTGGCAGGCGGCTACATCCCCTTCACTGCCAGCCTTTCATCACCAGCGCCGCTGGCATACCTCATCACAGGGCCCAACATGGGTGGAAAGTCGTCGTTTGTCCGCGCACTCGCCCTACTATGTCTTCTGGCTCAAGTTGGTTCTTTCGTGCCGGCCGATTCTCTGACATTGACACTGGTTGATGGCATCCACGCCCGTATGGGCGCGCGCGACAACCTCTTCACCGGAGAGTCAACATTTGCCCTGGAGTTGTCCGAAACGGCCCGGGTCCTTCGCGCCGCCACGCCTCGCTCACTCGTTCTGCTTGACGAGCTGGGTCGTGGCACCAGCACACACGATGGCGCCGCCATTGCCCATGCAGTTCTGGATCATATCGTGCGCGACACACGGTGCCTGACGCTCTTCATCACACATTACCAAAACCTTGCCCGTGTTGCTGCTGGCATTGGTAACGCCGGACTGGTGGATGGAGGCGGGGACACGGGCAGTACCGGAGCGCTGGTCAAGAACGTCCACATGCGATTCACCGCGAACAAGACTCATGCAGACAACGAGGAGGATGGTAGTGGACTCGGGCCGGACACGGAAGTCACCGCCGATGAAGAGATCACCTTCCTGTACGAGGTCGGAGAGGGCGTGGCGCATCGGTCCTACGGTCTGAACGTTGCGAGACTGGCACGCATCCCTAGGAGGGTCATCGAAGTGGCGGCGACCAAGTCGAGCGAGTTGGAGAAGGATATGCGCATCAGGCGTCTTAAGGGCACAGCCGACCTTATGGCTGAGGTCTTTTCAGCGGGTGATTCAGACTCGGCAGACGATCAGCTGGAGCACCTGATCTCGAGCATCGAACAATTGTAGATGCCAAGAAGAGCGTGGAGTTTATGGATTGTACATTAGGGGACTGTTTACGCTCTGGTTGGTGGCACTGCCCAAGCATTCGGCTGTAGGAAATCTGAGCTGGAGTGTCGTGTGGAGCGAACGCGTTCGAGCCACGAAAGCACGTGACTTTAAATGACCGATTCGCCGTTGACCGAGGCTGTCGGTGAGAATGACGTGAACTTGCTCGTCCCTGACAAATCCGATGACAACCGGCGGAAAGAAAAAAGTGGACTGAGCCGATCTCGACATCTCTCTCGACATCCCCGGTGTTCCGACAGACAGCTGTACTTCCTTCCTCAACCTCCGACTGCTTTGAGATCGTTCGCCATGTCTACCGCCGCAGCTTCCATCCGTATGCGACCCATCTCCCGTGCATAGCGCGGCCTCAATGGCTGACCGTTCCCCCTACAGCTTCGCTCAACACCCCGGCGGCCGCCCCGGCGCAGCAGGACAAGCCCAAGGTGAGAACCCATACGCCGCGCCTGCAACCCCGTCGCGCGACTCCAAACGCCTGCTGACGCTGCCCGTAACAGCCCTGCTGCGTGTGCAAGGAGGAAAAGAGCAAGCGCGACGAGTGCATGCTCTTCTCCAACGCCAGCGACCCCGCCAAGGAGTGCCGCTCGACGATCCAGCAGTACAAGGACTGCATGAAGGGGTTCGGATTCGAGGTGTAAAATACAGTGGAAGGGCTCGGCACGCAACGGGTTCAGGCCGTGGGACGAATAAGACAGTGTACTACCAGCACCGACGACGGAAAGAACGTCACGGATAGACGGCGTTTGCATACGACATCTCGAACCATACGCAGCGCCCATGTTACCTCTAATGGGACCAAATCTCCTCACGACATCTTCCTCGGTGCTCTGGGCTGACATGCCGAAACTCAGATGCTTGCTCGTTCCCCCCGGGTTTGCTCAACCGAGTCCATCATCCACCCGTCGCTTCTCTGCCCCCAGGCCCCAGCCCCTTCCTGTTCGCTTACTCGCACAGATCTAGCCGGTGATGCTGTTGTCCTTGAAGTTGCAAGGGCCGCGAATGCCGGCGTCCTTGGCCTCCTGGGCGAGACCGGCGAGCGAGGCGTCGAGGCGCTGTTCAAGCTCGTTCATCTGCTCCTGGTACTCGCGGCGAGCGACTTGCATCTCATCCTCGATGGCCTCTCGCTTTTCGACAAGCCGGCTGAACTCGGCCATGAGATCAAGGTTGCGGCTGAGCCTGTGCGGGATGGTCAGCAACCTTTTGCTCCCTACGAATGCCGGCGGCTTCACTCACATGACTCGGCGCTTTTCAGCTTCGTGCTCGCGGAGTTGGTGTACGAGGAACTCGGTCCTCACTTTATGGATGGCCTTGGTCGACTGCTGGTCTGAAGAATACAGCTGCTTGATCTGGTGCCCATTGTGTCAGTTGTGTCTGGGGAAGTCGAGGGATGGGAAGGCCGACCTTTCTGGCCATCTCCATAAAGTCGAGCTTCAACTTCTCCTGGTCCTCTGGGCTTGTATCAGGAGTTCCATTCTGGCGGCCTCTGCCGTTTCTGGGTAAAGTAACAGTCGTCATGTTTCCCCAAGTTCGGAATCTCGACTGTTGAGTCTGGGACGTGTGGTTCTTCGCTGGCTAATGGTGTAACTTTGGGATGTGTGGGCTTGGTTTTACGATCTCAAAGCGTTTTTCCGAAGCAAAAGACGGGTTTGTTTGCTTCACACCAAATCCGTCCTTTCTGCAAGGAAGGAAGGCACGATGCCGCTCCTGCTGTCACTGCAAACTACTTCCATTGCTGTGCCAGTCAAGTGCTTTGTGATGCCACCACCTGTGCAAACTCCAATGCGATGACATAAAGATACTCCAAGTATCTCCGGGCTCCTGCTTCCGCCATCCTTCCCCTCTAGCAAGTGATGTCTCCAGGCATCTTAGAAGCTCCGTGCCTGGTGGTGACAGTCTCGGTGAAGATCTCGGTGAGAATAGTGGAGAAATGTGGCACGTGCCACGGCCTCGGCACTGAGCGCACGGACCTCTTCCAGTGTCGACGATTTGACCCCACTGAATTTTTTCATGATAACCGTCTGGGAATTCTTATCGCCCCCGGTGATGCTTCTTGACTGACGCTGTCGCATTCAAGGGTAAAACACCCACACGCTCTTACGATGGGCCTGGCCGAGATCAAGATGTACGTGGAGGTGGAAGGTACTTGTCTGCCCGAGGAAACGCTAACATAGTTCTCCAGCCGTCGCAAGATCGACAAGGACCCGAATAACACAAAATGGCTTCGCGACACCAGCTCCTTCGGCCAGAAGATCCTGCGAGCCCAGGGATGGGAGCCGGGCCAGTACCTCGGTGCTAAAGATGCCGCACAAGCCGAACACTACACAGCAGCCAATGCCTCCTTCGTGCGGGTCTCCCTGAAGGACGACATGCTTGGTCTGGGCTTCAAGCAGTCCAAGGATGAACAGATCACAGGCATGAATGCCTTCCAGGACATGCTGGCACGACTGAACGGAAAGTCAGACGAGACGGTGGCGAAGGAGAAGGAGGCTCGGGTCGCCGTACAGACATCACTTTACTGCGACAGCAAGTTTGGCCCGATGCGATTCGTCAGGGGCGGCTGGCTGGTGGGCGACACGGAGCAGGAGACGCCTGTGGCCAAGCTGAAGGCCGAACAAGACGCCAAGGATCAGGTCGAATCAAAGAAGCGCAAGGTGGAGGAGGTCTCCGACTCAGACTCGTCGAGCGAGGACGAGAAGGCCAGGAAGAAGCGCAGGAAGGAAGAGCGCAAGGCCGCCAAGAAGCTCAAGGCCAAGTCCGGCTCCAGCACCCCCACAGAAAAGAGCGACGAGGCTTTGGCATCCGAGAAGGACAAGAAGAAGAAGTCCAAGTCGAAGAAGGACAGCGCCACGGCGACTGAGGACGAGACGGACGCAAAGACGAAGTCGAAGAAGAAGTCAAAGAAGAGCAAAAAGGACGCCGACTCGACAGACTCCGACGCTGAAAAGGCGGCCAAGAAGGAGAAGAAGAGGCTCAAGAAGGAGCAGAAGCGGGCGACGGAGGAGGCCTCAGCCACGACCACGGGGACGTCAACGCCAGCTGCGGCCAAGTCGGGCACATCGACGCCTGTGCTGAGGGGCCACCACGCGGTGCGGTCGAAGTGGATTAAGTCGAAGAGCATGGCCACGATGGATGATGCGGCACTGAACCAGGTGAGACTCGCCGCTCTTTCTCTGATGCGTGTACAGTCACTGACGTTTGCCCTAGATTTTCATGATCAAAGCACCTGCGGCATACGCCTAGATCGTTGTAGACCATTAGATATACCCCTTGAGCATTCCACGCTTCGGAAACTGGCCCAGTGACAGCTTGTCGACACGTTCTCATCGTGATGCACATCGAAGCACCGACATTCTAAAATGCCTGGGCACTTCTGGTCCACGGTCATCATCCCCACTAGTCCCAAATAGGTATAGAGCGGGGTATCACGTACCTGACTGGCGCCTACCAAATGCCACCCCGCCTCAGACCTGTTGCCCAGGCGTCCAGCGTGAGTGGTCATCCTCGCTGCCTTCCGTCCCGTCCACTGCGTACACCTCATCGATTTGTCGACCGGATTCTGCATCGGACCCCGCATCGTAGAGATCTATCCTGCACCACTACCTACATCGGCGACCATGTCGGCCTCAATCACCAAGATAGAGTCCAAGGCCCAGTTTGACCAGCTGGTCAAGGACACTCCCATTGTCATCGCCGACTGTGAGTTCAGTACCCCGCGCAGGTCCCCCAATGCTCTGCTCGAAGCTGACCAACGCGCCTTGCGTGACAGTCTACGCCGACTGGTGTGGTCCTTGCAAGGCCATTGCCCCCCTGTTCCAGAAGCTCGCCGATTCTGCCGCCAGCGTCGCGTCTGTCCGCTTCGTCAAGATCGACACCGATGCCCACAAGGATATTGCCTCTCAGCACCAGGTGACCGCCCTCCCGACCTTCATGGTCTTCAAGGATGGAAAGGTCTTGGAGAAGATTGTGGGCCCCGACCCCAACAAGCTGAGGCAGACGGTTATGAGGCTGGCCGGCGAGCTGATGACGGGCGGCTCTTCCAGCAGCGCGGCTGCCGGATCCAGCGGAGGAGCCTCTGCTGGTGGTTCTTGGAGAGGCGCCGAGCTGCCTCGCGGCTACGGCGATGTTACCGACCAGATTGAGATCAAGGGCTGTGAGCTTCTCAACGCCGACGACGAGAACGGCAACGTACGCGTGCTCTTCGAGGCGTCCAAGCCCAGCGCGCTGGACGGCAAGGACGGCAACGACTTCGTTGAGAGCGGCTCGGACGACCAGCTCCTGCTCTTCATGCCTTTCTCCGCCATGATCAAGCTGCACACGCTTCAGGTGAGCTGCACCCCGAGCCCCGTTTCCTGTCTAGCCGATTACTGACTGCCCGCGTCGCAGCTCACGTCCCTGCCACCCAAGGACGACGACGACTCGCCGATGCGCCCGGGTACCATCCACCTCTACACAAACAAGCCGCACAACCTTGACTTTGCCGAGGCGGATGACACGCCCCCCACGCAAGCTTTCACTCTGACCGAGGCCGACTGGAACGCCGACGGCACCGCCAACATCGGCCTGCGCTTCGTCAAGTTCCAGAACATCCACAGCCTGATTATCTACGTCACTGCCGGCGATGGTGACGGTGACAAGGTTCGCCTCGACAGGGTGCGCCTGATCGGCGAGTCGGGCGAGAAGCGCGAGATGGGCAAGCTGGAGAAGATTGGCGATGAGCCCGGCGAGTAAATGTTCCCAGCGGCAATGGCTGTCTGTGGCGGTGGAAGATGATGCAGCATGCGATCAAGCGGGCCCGGCGAGGAAAACATGATAGCGAGCTAGCACTTCGGCAGCACTGGCCAGGACTTGCGAGGCGATAGACGAAATAATGAAAAGAGCATACCCACCCATCCATCTATTGCAGTCTCGGCGCCGTGGTGTTCATCGACCGACGCACATCAGCAAACGGGGCGCGTGCCACCGATGGCTGCACTTGAGCGATGAAGCACGCCTCCTCTAGCCGACGTATAACATCGCATCAGATCCATACTGGACGATGCCGACATCACTCCTGGAGCCAGCAGCAAATGCCACATGGCTTTATGATATCCCCCAGATCCCACTGACATCACGTTGGAAAGGCGAAAAGTCTGTCCGACCCTCACAAATCGCAACCCGGGTCCCCAACCAGAAGGAAGGGGCACAAAGTAGATCCGAGTCGCAATTGAGAGAGAAAGCCGGCCTGCAATTTTGATTCTTCTGGGGCACAACTGACGCTAAAATGTTTGACAAATCCACGGGGTTCAGGATCTTAGCAACACGGGAATGTTCATGTTGTGCCAGCCGCACGAAGAAGAAAAGAAGAAAAAGAAGACTGAAAACGCGGCTGCCGTGGATTTTTTTTGTAGTCGCGCCGACGGGCTGGGTGGAGCCGATGGGCTGGATCGGCAAATCAATTCGCCGTTTGCGCTTGGACCATGCTGGGCGGCCGTCAGCTCAGCTGGCTCCAGTCTCTTGCGGCCCCCTGAAGATCCTGCAGGGGTGAAAAGGGGCTCCTGGGTCGTCACCATCGCCCTCAACTGGTGCAATGAGAGTACTTACAACAGCGGCCCAGTACAAAGTTTATGGCAGAAAGTTGACGGTCAAGTATTGATTCAGTATCATTTGAAATCTGTATATAAAGTTGCACTATTTGAACTAATTGGATTGCTTGCATTGTTATATCTTGGCCCTGGCAGTTCGTCCTTTCAATGAAAGACAGCAGACGCATTCTACGAAAAGTCTCTGCGATATTTCCAAAAGAAGACCGGCGACAGGAGATTACCTTTGAAGCACGTTTCTCTCGAAGATGGTAGTGCTCTGCCCTGCGGCGTCTGATTGCGTCTGAAATTCCCAGAGTCTTTGCGGGCTTCACATCCGGAACGAGTAGCACCTCAACAACAAGATGACTGCTCCAAGCTACCCAACGTCTCACATCCTTCTTTTCCATCTATACACGCATATAACACTTTTCTGGCATTCTATCGCGTCCTAAGCTGTTAATTGCCCACTGCTTGCATGGGAGCAAGGCCAGCTCAATCGCCTTTCTACGGTCCACCAGCGTCGCCAGGGGTCGAGATTGCTATTGACAGAGGGATCGATAAAAAGAGCAAGGAGATTCTCACTCCTATTATCAAGCAGGAACAAGACTTGATTAGGAGCGATAATGTCTCCAGTACCAACGAGGCCGACACGAACATTGATCAGGAGCGAGTGAAGACCGGCAAGAATCTGATCAAGGTCTTCTTCGGGACCCTCTGTCACACCTTTACTCGCGTGGTCAAAACCAAGGGCTCGAAGAGCTTACCGGCAGGAAGTGCGGCCTTCCAGATCGCCATCCGAAGCTCCCTGTCGCGAAAACATGGATGGAATGTTGTAAGCGACAGCCTGTCAGCAACTAATTTAGAATGAATGAATGTTAATGCCCTGAGACGGACCAACTGGCTCCTTAAGCCGGCTATTCCCGAGAAAAAGCGGATTTAAGATGCTGTCGACCATGTAGATGGTGTTGTTAATCACGGAAGAAGGCGCGGATTTCATTCGAGTTACGTGATGGAATCCGAGAGCAACATCAGACCCTAATCACCAAATTCTACCCTCAAGCAGTCGCAGTCATCCCTAAACTCGTCATCAACAAAGTCGCTGGGGCTATCATGGGTTTACCGGCCAAGTAAGTGAAAGGCAATCACAGGGAAACCCGAGAGAGATCAGTTTCAGGTCATGCCATCAATCATCGTCGATAAAAGGCCAGAGGCCTGTGCCGGGTAGGCACCTCGTAGCTACTCAAACAAAACCAGACGCTCGCTCCTTCCCGAAACCACGCAAATTGGCTTAAAAGCCGGCGCCGAAGCGCGACAGCGCCGTGGTGATCTGAAGCTCGGACATGGGCTCTCCGAGCCAGGCCCAGCTGGTGCTCTGGACCTCTCCCATGGCGATGAAGTGCCACAGCATTTCACGCCACGGGAGGTACTCCTCCTTCATCTCGAACCACAGGGGTACCATGATGGGCCCCATGTACTTGCCCCGGAGGATCCAGGGCACCATTGCGGCGGTGAGGCGAGCAACCAGCACGCGCATTGGCCGCTGCGCCTCCTGGTGCCCCGTCTCCTTGAAGGCGGTGCGGACGAGGTCCCGCAGCGCCTCTTCGCATTGGGAGAACTCCCAGTAGGCCAGCTGGTAGCCGGCATAGTTGCCGCTGGTCTGCTTCTCCGCGAGCTCGACGATCTTCCGCAGGTTGCGGGTGTTGTACCCCTTCTGACGCTTGCACTCGAATGCGCACGCCAGAAGGTAGCAGTGGTAGTTGAGCCACGCCGACGACATGTGGTAAAACAAGTCGTCAGCGGGCGGTTCGCAGCCGGGAGTCTCTGTGATGGCATGGTTAGTACGGCGAGCAGTGAAAAAAAGGTATGCAACTAGACTTACTGTGGTTGTACATGAAGTCGAATACCATTCCGAGCATGGTGATCGGCCAGGCGCCCATGTACATGGTGATAGGGGAGCCATCCTGTGGAAAGTCAAAGATGGGCTCGGGGAATGTGTGTCGTGGAGAACCAGGCAATACTTACGTCGTTGGGGGGAGGCATGATTCGAGCCATGTACTCGGAGTCCTTGAGAATGACCTCACGATGGTAGGATCGCTCGGAGGTGCCTGTGACGGGATGCTTCGTGAAGATGATGACATCGGTGCAGTCAGGATCGGCTTCCATGAGTCTAATGAGGTTGGTAAGCGGAGTGAAGATCGGGGTGTGACTGGGGAAAGACTTACTCTTGGGCACGCTTGAGATCCTCAATCGCCTCCACGTAGCTTTTGAAAACGGCACAGCGCTCTTCGTAGTCAAGACCGGATGTATGAGGCCAGTCATGGTCGTCATCGGGTACAGCCGAGTAGGTAGTGGTACCGACGCGCGAGACAATGTTCTGAGAAGATGGATCGGCAACGCTGGAGGAAGACGTGATGGGCTGACGGAGCAGATCTTGGGTACGGACAGGGTTCGTGGGGGTCTTCTCTGGATCTTCGGCAATGAACTCGCGGGGAGGGATGGTCTTCTTCGACTTTTGCGAGAGATTGAGACGAGGAGGACGAGTGTGAGGAGGGCCTGTGAACTGATGACCAGTGGGGACGGCTTGTTTCTCTTTTCCCTTGCCTTTGAGGTCGGGGTCGATGTTGAGTGGCGAAGAAGCTTCAGAAGACTTGGGGATATCCGCGTTCTTGGTGGATAGATCTTCCCTGTTGGTAGTGTCGCTGATGGCAAGGCTTTCGTGGGTGCTGCCGTGACTCTGATGAGCAGTGTCCTCCAGTTGAGCTGTCTTGGAAGCCTTCATGGTGTCGGGGGAGACAGGCTTGTACTCGGTCTTGTCGGCAGCGAGAGGGTCTTGGCTAGGAGCGGAAGAGGCGATCGACTTGCAGGGGCTCGCGGGAGGCGTGTTGCCGAGGTCGTGAGTGCTCTTAGTGGGAGAAGACTCAATGGACGCTTGGATAGATTGGATGGGTCCATCTAGCTGGTTCATCTCAAGCGGGCTGTCCTCAGTACTGTTGTTGTCTGAGATGTGAAGCTGCTGATCTGTTTGGATTCCGGAAGCCGGGAGCAGGGAAGTGGTAGCAGTGTTGTCATTGAGCTGATCGCTGCTGTTCGGGGCAAGCTTGGTGGGAGTGTCTGGCTCCTCGCTCATCTTGGCTGTGGCAGAGCAAGATTGTGGGTTCTGATTGCCGGAATGGTTCTCTGATCCAGTGATGAGCGAGTCGTTGGTGTCATCAATGCTGGAGAAGATGGTGATGACAGGGTTGAAGGAGAGAGTGGGCATTTTGAGCGGATCTCCGGTCTTTTCTGCGATGGCATCCATCTTGTTGACCACTTCTTCGTCTTTACTGGCAGAAGGGGATGAATCGTCAAGCTTGAAAGAAAAGTCAGAAAGTCGAATGCGTGTTGTGGTGAAGAAGGAGAGAGGAGAGTAGCGGAACAATGAGTTGTTGTTGTGGGCTGTGGGAGGAAGGAGGGCGAGGGTTGTGGGTAAAATGGGAGAATGGAAGGAATGGGTTGAATGAGTGAATGGGTTGTAAAAGAAGATTCCGGATGCAAGTGTCAGGAGTTTGCGTACCAGGTGCGCAGGGTTGATTGACCAAGAGAACTTGACCCCCGCCTCCAGCTGTGCCCCTGTGACCTCGATGCCTGGTGAAGGAGGCCATTCGCCGAGACCCGCGTGTTGACTGATGGCATCATCCTCGACGGCCACAGGGGTTGCGAGGGTTCGTTCCTGTGTTCTGGTTGCAGCGCGCCTCTCTGGGAGCGCTGCGATCTGTGCCCATGATTTGGCTTGCATGATGCCAGTGGGCTCTGGTGTGTTGGCCGAGTTCGCGGGGTCCGGCTTGAAGAACGGTATCAAAGAGAAGATCGAAGTTGTTTGCTAGCGATCACTCTTGCGAAAGAGAAGGTTTGATCTTCTCGCTTAAATCTGTAACTCACGGCTCGGTCTGATTCCAGCAGACCGAGACGGAGGGCAACTACGAAAAGGCAGCCCACTGCAGGGCCGCCAGAGCTATTGCTCCTGAGGCGACAAGGCGAAAGGGCCCGATTGAGGGTGAACGCACGGCCCTGAAAGTGCGACTGCCTTCCCATTTCATCACAGGCGAGGCTATCTGCTGGGTCGGTGATGAGTCGACACAGAGAGCCACGCGACTGAGCATGTTGGTGACAACAAACTGTCTGGAGAGCAGCAGAAGGGAGGGCATGCAGTCTCAGCTGGACCCGGTGTCTAGAGAGGATGAGGTTGGAGGATGAATGAACCAAGAGCTGCCGGGAAGTTGCATGCTTTTATGGGTGCCAGATAGAGAAGAAGCAATTGCTTGCGCATTTGCTGTCCAGTTTGATGGCATCAACCTGCCCTCCGTTTTTGCTGCTTGCTCCTGAAGATTACTCGGCAATCAAGATCTGCAATCAAACGTGCCAACGGGTTGACAAGCATCAAAACATGGGTCAGATCAGATCCCCATTTCAATCATTGACATCAGACGGCCTGTGGAATTGGCAGCAAGGACGTCAGATAACGCTTGAAGTGCTCTGCGAAATCTCTCCAAAGGAGCACAAGTGTGCCCATCCGCCCCATCAATAAGACGGACTTTGAGGCCAGCATTGAGCGTGTGTGATTGCTACATCAGTATTGACAGGTCAGGTCGGGTCTTTTAGAGAGACCATTGCATTTAAAGGTGTGTGACGTCTGCCTCACTGCATACTAGTAAGGCACCCAGGGGGAAAGAATGCAGCCTGACAGGGGTGACGCTCAGACCACATGATCGACGCGTCCACTAAGCCACTTTGGGCCTAGTGAGCGGCTCCGCCTTTTAGCGCCCGTCACTTACCCTCCAGGCTGGAACTCACTTGCACCGCTTCGCAACCTTCACAATTCTACTTCCATCGCCGTGGAAGCATCAGCCGCCCCAGCGCTGCTCCAGACCCTCGATTCTTCTCCTACCTTGATCAGGTAGTCTACCTGCTTTAAGTGTGAGTTCATCTACCCAAGCCTTTTTTCTGGTCCATCGATTTCTTCGCCCTCCTCTGCTCATGACCTTAGCGTCAAACAAAACTCCGACTCCATCAACCACGCTAACCAAATACATGCTAGCGTTTCATCGGGTCTTTCCATCCGCCGCCAACATGGAGGTAACTTCGGACGAACAGACTGCTGCTCTTGTTGTCAACACGGCCAAGATGCTTACCGATGCTGCCGCCGACCTGAAGGATGTAATTCAGAGCCACACCACGGAGCTGAAGAAGCTCATTCGCCAAAAGAAGGCAGCTGCCAGGAATGCGAACCGTAAGCCCACCCGATCCACATCCTCTTCCCTCTCAGCTCCGGGGCTTCGCTTTCTGTACAGCACTGATATCAAGCAGGTACTCGCCAGTTGCTCGAGGAGCGTCCAGACAGACACAATCACGCGCTTGCCATACTTCTAGGCATGGACTTCGCCAGCCGCAGGAAGCTCTCGACGGCCAAGTTCGAGCTCTTCCCCAAGCTTCCCGCCGAGCTTCGAATGGCGATCTGGAAGGCTGCGCTTCCTTCCGGCAGGCTCTTCGAGCCTTACTTTGACGCCAATCCTCACGCTGCATACGGCGGTGCGCAGAGCAACAACAACGTCACCTTCACCATCGGAGGAGCTGTGGGCTCCAACGCCGCAAACACGCTCCCCCCCCTTGTCAACCTCCAGGGTGGCATCATTGGTGCCCAGGGCGCCCAGCACATCGTTCCCAGGGCACGTGCTGACCCTCCTGCCGTCCGATTCATGACTACTTTCGCGCCTCCCAAGCTCCGCATGGCCTGCCGCGAGGCTTACCGCGCCGCCGCCGAGGTTGGAAGCTTCGAGTTCGGCATCTGGCAGTCCCCTCGCCGCGGCCACTGGTTCAACCACGCCTCGGACATCGTCAAGATCTCTACTGTTCTTCTCTCCAACCCGAGCTTCTCGACCATGGACATCTCCAGGATCCAGCGCCTCGCCTTCGGACAGGCCCAGTTCAAGGCGGAGCAGAACGTCGTCGCGGTTCTCGATCTCGTCATGGCCACCATGCCCAACTGCCGCGAGGTCATCCTCTTCTACGAACAGGACAACCATAGCGTCTACCCCGCTGGCGCCATCAAGCCGCACATGCACCCCCTCGAAGATGGCGACATCATTGGCTACCACGCCTTCCCTGCCGCCCGCAACGTCGGCAATGACACCATCACCTGGGGCGTGCTTCATCGCCTCGTCATGACCATCTGGGCGGAGCACACGGCCAGTCAAGGCTATGACCCCTCCAGGGTCCCCAGCTTCCAGGGCATGGATCTCATTCGCGTTGCCAGGAAGTTCCACTTTGAGGAGGAGTACTAAGCATCATTTGTTTTCGAGGTCAGCGCTGGAGTTCAGGAAGGAAGCAGCATTGACCGTTGGGGAGGAAGGCACCATGAGTTGCTGTTTGCCAGGGTTGTTTACATGGTTACAACAAAAAGGTAGTAAACAATAGGTAGATGTCGCCAATGATGAAATATTGGCATCCAAAGGCCTCTTTGATGTGATGATCGCCCTGAACCGCTGGCCGACTTACCTGCTACGGGAGCTCTACTTCAGGTACAAATCATGCATTCCAGTTCAGCTGACAGCAGCAGGTACTCGGTGGAATTGCCACCTTCCGCGGGCCGTCCATATTGATTCACTTCCGCGGTCATTTGTGGGTTACGGTCCTTCCACACCGCGCGGTTGCCTATCAGGTCACGTCCTTCAGGCAGGAATGGGGAAAAAAGGCAGCAACGGCAGGCACCTGACAGATAAGAGTTCACTACACGGATTCATCGATCCCCGGTCCTTCGTCTCCTGCAAGCTCTTCTTTTCAGCGTACCACAACTTTTCATCCTACCGGATCTCCGCTACCTAAACTCAAGACCTGTCATCTCAGCACATCGCAAAGCAGGCCAAGCGGCCTTTCGACGATATGCCTAGGCCCAAGAAGCGCAAGATGGGCGCGGCGGAGTACCTCATTCGGCTCGCCAAAGCTCGTCGTCGACTGCGTGCCCAGCGCGCAATCATCGCCGCGCAGGCCAACAAGCTCGAGAAGCAGCAAGAAATCTGCTCTGCGGCTCTCGACAAGAGCAACCAGTGTCTTCAGATACTGCTTGAGCAGCAGCAAACCCTTCACTTGGCACTGTTGAGCGCTCTCGAGAAGAACAACCAGCATGCACAAGAGGTGTCAGATCCCATGAAGTCAGCCATCGACACCATCAAGCACAGTGAGAAGGGCACTTTCCCCAGAGCATGCCGCGTCTACTTCCGTACTAACCAATTGTACAGATCCGGTCAAGATCATTTCAGGTCGCTGCAACGGATTCAACAAGCTTCCATTTGAGTTGAGAAGAATGACTTGGGAGATGGCACTTCCTGACCGCCGAGTTTTTGAACCTCGCCTGAAGGAGTGCCCAGACCCATGGCCATTTACCGCCGTCTTCCTGCAGCAAACGTACCCGCCTCCTGTCATACGTGGTGTTTGCAAAGAAGCGTGGAAAGTCACCGAAACCCATGGAAATTTTTGCTTTGGTCTTCTGGGCTCAGGTCACTCCGGCTGCTGGTTCAATCCATCGAAAGACTTGGTGTACATCAGCGACTCCACGTGGGAAGAAGTATGCGATATTACTGAGTTCCGATCGAGTTATCTCCTCGCCATAGAGCTCAGCGACGCTCAACATTTGGCCTGGGCCTCTTGGTACCTTCACAATCACCCTGATGCTATTCAAGACGTTATCAGAGAGGCGCCATGGTGTGAGACCATCACGGCGGTTGTTGAGGCTCCCACAATGGAAGAAGACTCCAACATCAAGGCAGTGTACCAACTGCACGACAGGGATACTATGACGTGGTGTCTAGCCCAAGGATCTCAGCACGGTTCAATATTAAGTTGGTCGTCCGAGAGGGAGTACATTTTGTCGAGTTGGATGGCCGTCACCAGCTTTGGAGACAGAATCCCGAAGTTGGAGGGTCTAGAGCTGGTGCGGACGAAGCAACATCCTAGAATGGACCACTTGGACTGGTGAGGGAAAGAGGCGCGCAAGGAACTCATGGTGCTGAAATAGCTGTTGAGAGGATCGTGCAAGTCATGACCATCACCCATCCATGTCGAGCTCGGGCCCTCCTGCATATGAAGCTGACAAGGAGGCTGGGCGTGGATGGCCAGGGATCCCGGCGATGGGCTGCACCTACGAAGTTTCCAGCCGATCTGAAAAATCGTCGATTGAACGACCATAAGTATATACTGCGTGCTTCTTTCCTCCTCATTGTGTTTCCTAAGCTGTCTCGACCATCATAAAGGCGACTCGGTGAGACAAACCAGCCACGCCCACGATCCAGTTGCGACGAACCCCACTTTTCCGGCCGGCCATGTCCAGATACGTCGGCGACCAAAACATGTCCGACGACGACGATTTCAACCACGACCACGGCGAAAGAATAAGGCCACTGTCACCCACGAGACAGCCCTCTCGTACCAGATACGGCAAAGAGGCACCTGCCGCTCTGTACTTTGCTTCCAAACCAGTCAGATCTACCGGACAACAGCAGACTCAGCCTCTCGACGACGACGAATTTGACATTGACATCAACCCTCGCCGTCGCTCATCGCGTGAGCGCAGGCACGGCTACGATGAGTACGCCAGGAATTCGAGGGTCTTCAATGCAGGTAGACCCGTCCATTTGAGACCGACTCTTGAAGAGGATGAGGACCATGACGACTTCGCTTCCAAGGTGGCCACTTTCACGCTGCCAGGTCTCTCGTTGACTCAGCTCAGCGACGTGTCTGGGTCCATCGAAGAGGAAAGAGAGGCTGCTTCGAAGCCCTCGAGGGCTGTCAACGTGTATCAGTCGCAGTACACGGGTGATGGGGTCATGGAGGGGCTGCATTCGGTCAATCTCACTGTTCGCCACGACACTCAAGGGCCGCAGGAGAAGTCGCCGTGTCTCTTCCGATGGCTGTAGGTTGTTTCTTCCCGCCTTTAATGCCAGAAAACTAACCTGAGGAGCCATGTTCAACAAGACGTCATGAATCTGGATAGTCTGACCGTAAGTAGATTTCCCTCATTCATGACCAGGCACTGACAGGCCCAGGACCAAATCCTCCAGCTGCCGGGTCTCCCGCCCACAGACCACGCCGCTATTCTCAAGCTCGTCTACGAAGTCAAGAAGAACTATTCGAAGCCTGTGTGGACATCAAAGCACACGACCGTTCGCCACATGGCCCCTGCCTTCCGCCAGGTGCCGCTGCGAACCACTCGCCGATACTCGGCGAATCAGGACCAGAACCAGGATGCCCAGAGCCATGCCACATGGATCAGCATTCCCTACCTAGCCCTGGCGAGATACAGCGGCCTAGAGGCATCGGCAGACCCTGCATCGTATCCGACCGAGACGCTGCTGCAGTCGTCCTACGCCCGTGTGGCTCGAAAGCGGGATATGGCCCAGGTCGTGCGCCAGGTCAGCATTGGCGACGATGCATCGTGCTTCCATATTCCTCAGCTTTGGTCTATCGTAGTCGGGGACTCTCTTCTCGTGACCTGTGGCGTCATGTCGCAGGCAGAGCTTCGTGGGGACGTGCCTGAGCCGGTCAAGGGTATGCCCACCCACAAGTCGGTAACGATCGTCTCAGAACCGCCAAAGGAATCTAGCGATGGCGCCAGGTTCATGGTCTACTATGAAGGCTCTCTGGCATGGACAATCCCTGCCAAGGAATGCCCCACTTACTTTTCCTTCATCTGTCGGTTCAAGGAGTTCTGGCCTCGCTTGGTCCGTTTCTACTACAACGGCCACAGGCTGCTTGACAGCCGGCTGTGGGAAAGAGTACAGCATGAGACCCGATTCTCGAAGAAGGATGTCGCATTCACCATGCAGATTAGGTGAGTCGAGGTCTGGGTTCATGTTGAAAGCTTTGGACTGACAGTCAGTAGCCCCCCATCGAAGCTATCCGCCACCAGCCGACTCAAGGAAGGCTTTCCAAGTGTCCGCCACGTTCCTCCGAGATCCCCACGCCCTGAAGGTTCTGCTTCCGGAAAATCTACCGATGCTTCTACCAAGAAGCCCGAGCAGCAAGAGTTCCCCTTTCGCCCCCGCGAGGACAAGGTGTTCCACGTGTTCGCTTGGGTGGGTGGTGAGAGCCAGACGACCAGACACTCGCATGAAGAGATTGGTAGCTACATGAACGAGATCAACGACTTCTTCATGAGCAGCGCCAACAGTCCCTGGGACAGACTGTACTCCAAGGCCGACTCGTGCCTGCACTCGGCGGTGTACTCATACCTCGTCCATCAGCAGCAGGAACTGGACCGAGAGACGGAAGATCGCGAGGAGCTGGAGGAGATACATGCTGAGCGGGTCCGGCTATACACTGCGGCGGAGATTCTGCACGACTTTTTCCTCCCGCCGAAGTTCGAGGGCGCCGTCAGCAGCAAATTTTGGGGCGCCATCATGAAGCTGGTCTCGGTAAGCCCGAAGTGTCCCCCGATAGAAGACGACTCGTGCTAATGTTGTATAGAACTACCAGCCTGATGAATATCGTCGCGGCGGCAGAGGAGAGCAGCGCAGTCGGCTACATCCGTCCTTGTCGTCGATCCTCTGGACGTTCAAGCAATACATCCCGGCCATTACCGCTCTCAACGAGCTTCTGAGCTCTTCCACGGATCAAGACCAGGCGAGCCTGCAGATTCCTGACGACCTGATTCAAACCTGGATCCTGATCGTCATGTCTCTTGCAGGAGAGACCTGCAGCAGTCATGGCAACTGGTCTGCCAAGCTCGACGATGCCATGGAGAAGCTTCGGTCCGGCATTGGACGGCTTGTGGCCTCCCTCGTGAGCCCCAGTCTGAACGAAAGCGCTGTGGTGCTGCCGTTGGACCTCGTGGTTCTCATGCTGCCCCGTCTTCTTTCCGATGCGAACGGCCAGTATCCCGGCTACAGCCAGATCTACTCGAGCTACCTTCAGGAACTAGTAGGGCGCTTGTCTTGGGCTCACATTGAGGGTATTTGCTTACAGGACTTTAGGAAGCCGAGATCATGGGCATGAAGTCAGACATTTCCTACCAGAACCGCATCAACCTTGCCCAGCAAGAGATTGCCGTGGTGCAGAAAACGGTCGAGGCGCAAAAGGGGGTCATTAGGTGGGTCATCTCGGCGCAGAACAAGATATCTCGAGCAGCCGGCGGCCAGGGGAGGTCTACAGGCCAAAGAGTCAACTTGGCTGGAACCCAGCCCTACGAAAGGGGAGTCGAGCGCACTCGCCTTATGGTAGACGATGCACTCGACCATGATCCGGTGATGGATTTTGAGGACGTGCCGAGACTGTCGCCGACGGACCCCCGCGGCTTACGCAGCCTCCTGCTTCGCGAATGCGCCAACATCCTTCGCGGCAACTCGCAGGACTTTTCCGAGTATCAGAGCCAGGCAGGCTCCCTGGAGCAGATGGTAAGTTGAAGAGGGTGCCCTCTTCCTCGAATACGAACTGACACTCCCTGACAGAACGCCAACAAAGTGTCCATCACGAAGGACAGGCAGGAACAGCTGATTTACGCTTTCACGGTCGTCACAATTATCTTCCTGCCCCTCGGTACGGTGTCCAGCATCTTCGGCATGAATACAGCCGATATCCGCGATATGGAGCTTGGCCAGTGGGCGTTTTGGGCGACGGCCATCCCCGTCTCCGTTGTCGTCATCCTCGCGGGCCTGCACATGGTGGGAGCTTTCGAGCAGATGGCGGCGTGGGCGGCCAAGAAGATCAGGGGCGAGGAAGACGTGTTTGACGACCGGCCGCCGCCGCCTTACAAGCGGCATGTCGAGGATGAGGCGATCGAGGTCAGGGCGTATTCTCCCGCGCCGCGGCTCCGGAGCCGGAGAGTGCAGGCTCGGGGGGCGTATAGAGGCCAGTAGTCCAACGGCAACGGCCGGCCGGCTTGGGAATTGGGTTGAGGGTCGAGACATTCATGCGGGGCGATCAACGGCTCTGGCAACGTCCAAGGATGTAACGACTCGGTGCCTAGGGACCTCGATGGCAAGGACGCGGTGGTCAACGTTGGGATCGGGTGGCTTGTTTCCCTCCACAAAGTAGAGCAGCCCGACAATGCAGCATGGCTGGGGAGAAGGCAGCAAAAAGAAAAACACCGTTGCAGAACGACTCGCTCGCCTCGTCATCGGGCTCCCTTATGCTATGCCACATCACCCAACGAGACAGGCTCAGCCCTGTAAGCCTCCGCTCAGGTGTTGTATCCAGGGTCCGTCCGAGCGCCTCTCCCAGCCCCTCGGGGTTTTAACGGGGGCGAGGAGCGGGCGGGCTCGGGCAGCAGCACCCGCGGCGGGGGACAACGGGAGATCGCTTCGGCAGGCTATGGCCGCGATCCTTTTGCCGACTCGTCGTTGGACAGATCAGCGGCGACATTCCTGTCTTTGGAACAAGGAGAGGAATGCGTGCCTGCGGCTGGGGCGGGGGATGCTGCCCGACATTCTTGACATTGTCGTGGGCAGCAGCGAGATGCAGGGGAACCCCTGGTAAGATGGTCGACTTGTCTGAGTGGTTGGGCGCCGTCGGTAACTGCCAAGGTGCCATCCCAAGCGGTCCAGGGGGGGCCGAATCCTGCTTTTGGGCGTCATCGGCAGTGCGTCATCGTGTCGAGGGGCGGGCAATGGACAATTCCAACTCCCTCGTTCTCGCCTTTTTCTCGATACCGAACCAGGATATCCATCGTCGACAGGATCTAGACCAACTTTAGAGCCAGACTGGAGAGACAAGCCCCTCTTTTCCCCCTTCCCAAGCGCCCTCTTTGTCCGGCATTGAGGCGGAGCGAGAAGACCACCACCACCACCAAAAGCACCACCATCACCCCGCCGTCCCGCCCTTCTGATAGTCGTCGCCTGACCCGACCCTTTTTTGTTTCTATTTATCACCCATCACCCGACAGCGATCGACAATCCAGACCAGACCCAGACGATCAAGTCTCCGCAACCTCGAAGCATCTTGCTCCATCTCGAATAGCCTCATACAATCTATCTCGTCGAAGGCACGACATCCTCAGCCGCAACCTCCAACCAGCGACGTCATCAGCTGGACGACCTCATCCGTCGACTCCAGTTCCACAAAGGTGTAGGCCCATTGCACGGCGCACCCAGACTCCCAACAGAGGGGAAAATCAAACAGAGAGATCCTGCAAGGACCCGAACCTCTGCACAACCCCTCCAAACAAACCGCTTGAGACGATCCAGCCGTCCAAATGGGTGCGTGTGAGCCCCTGTTGCGCGTCGTGTCCCGTACAACCACTGACATTTCCCTTCGACAGCCTACTCCCACCACACCCATCACCACGGTCCGACCAAGAAGCGCCTCTACCTCGAGGAGCCGACCCGCGACCGCGCCACCATCCGCACCCGCAGAACGACAATCATCCCTCCTCCGCCTCCCCCTCCTCCTCCCGTCTGCATCCCCGCGCCTCCGCCTCCCCCTCCCGTCGTCGTCGAACCTCCTCCACCACCACCCGTCGTCGTCGAGCCTCCCCCGCCGCCTCCCTGCCTCCCACCTGTCATCTACGAGCCCGAGCCGCCCATCGAGGTCATCGCCGTCGACGTCGACCCCAGCGAGAGGCGCCGCCGACGTCGCTCCCGCTCCCACTCGCGCCACACGAAGGAGGTCTACATCGAGCGCGAGAAGCTCATCCCCGTGCGTGTGCCCGTCCCGGTTCCCGTCCCTGTGCGACAGGAGCCTCAGCACGAGACGTTCCGCTACATCGATGCTCCGCCGCGCCGTCCGTCGCCGCCTCGCATCATGCCCGCTCCAGAGCGCGAGGATGACCGCATGAGGATCCGGATCCAGGACCGGCGGCGGGAGAGGGAGTACTACGACGACTACCGGTGAATGGCCTGGCTGGCCGAGGGAGGACGTTTTTCATCTCCTGTATATGGTCTTTCATTTGGGATATATGTTTTTGAAATACTAATCCGAGCCGGCGCTGGTCTCGGAGGAAATCAACACGGGCGAACTGGGAAAGGGATATCTGTCTTTGTTAAGCGGGCACATATGCGCCTTGTATGATGAATGAAATATGACAATACTGCTATTTTCTACTACTTGATACTCTCCTCTCCACCACTGCTGCGACGCTTGAGATCTGCTCCGCTCTCGGCACGGCTTTCGAAACCTGCAATCGCACGACCTGCGCCCGCCGCATTTCACCACCAAGACGTCATGACCTGATGGACATCCCTCGACGAGCCCCTTCCTCCAAGTCTCGTCGGAGCATCGGCCCTTGAAGAACACGACACGACCGTCTGATTGCCTCGCCGAGACCCGTCATCTCAACTGCCCTACCTTTCCCCGCCGTCACAGCTCCCACAGACCAGCGCCCCCCCTTCCATCGTGACAGGGCTCATTGCGCAAAACAGCCCAATCGGGCCCCGGGGGACGCGCGCGTGAGATGTTTCCGTCTTCGTCCGTGTCAAAGCATTTCTCGTCAGATGTCCAGACCGTCCGTGCCTCTTCCCTCCCTCCCTTCCTGCGGAGTAGGGCGTCAGACGGCGCCTGGGCTTCGTTGGATCGCCAAAGTCAGCAGATCAGGCCCGAGGGCCGTCTGAAACACACCCGCGACGACCAGTCGAAAATCGCCTCCGGCTTCTCGGCAGTCCACTGACAAGGCATACCCTTTCTCCAGTTCGCCCCGGAGATCTTTCTTCAGCCTTTCACCGAACAGCCGGAGGTGCAGCATGGCATGCATTCTTCGGCCGCTGCCTGTCTCTCCGGCCCGGGCGTGATCCGTCCCTGTCCTACACTTCGAGAAGGCGTTACGCGGACTCTCTTGCCACATTGCGTGGCGGAGGATGAGAATCATGACCTGATCTTGTGAAGATCATGTTTGTTTGATGTGCAGCAACGGCACCGGCACCGACTTCTGGCCCCCAGCTTCTCGACGTCCCCGCGAACCTTTGCATACGGGCACAAACCTCGTCCCTGCATGCCGGCTCGTCGCGCCACAAGATCCCGAAGGCGGCAGGCGGCGCGCCCTGACGGCTAAGTGTCTACCAGTCCGATAAAGTTTGCCCCCGAGTCGCTGCATCGGGCCACTTTTGAGATCTGACGGGCGCACGGAATGTGGCCGGTTGTATAGGATATTCTTGGCCCTGAAAAGGACCAGATGGCGTCTCGGCTTGTGTACCGCAAGCTGACCGCCGGGGGTTTGACCATGGGACGCTGGACCTCATCAGACGAGGGGCGGCTGGAACGTTTCCACCAGGCCAGTGCTCGGGCCGGGGCCATGCAAAGCCGGCTTCGTTTACAGAAGCTCTTCTGCGCAGAGTTGGCTTCAAGTATGATAGTGGGAGGTGTTGTCGTCTGAGAGCCTGGAACTTCCCGTTCCGATGAGGAAATGTCGGCAATGTCTAGAATGGCGAACGGCTCGTGCCGGCACGTTCAGATAGGGGATCAAATACAAGTACCTGTCTGCTTTGTCAAAACTTCCAAAAGGAGGTCCAAATAGCCAGATGCTCTGAACGGGTTTGGTGGTCCTGGAGGCGCTAAGAAGCTCGTAATCATCAAACAAGTTGTTGCCGAAATTTGAACACTGTCGGTTTTTGACCATCGCGGCGGACAGATGAGGAGGCCCACTCATGATCGTCAGGGTCTAGGGTCCTTGGGAGGTTTTCCAATTTCTCAATGTCGATGGAGGTTTGACATCTCGACGACAACGATGGGAAGCGGCCTGTTCTCGCAACGGCTTCTCCAGAGCCCCCTGAAAGGTGCTGGAACGGTGTTCATGTCGTGCATTAGCGGTGACCGGGACCCCGGCTGCGCTTGAGCCGGGAACCTAACGTCTTGATGGGAGCCAAGGCGCGGCGGCAGGGCTGGTAGGTCGCTATAGTCAGGGGCAAGACGCATGACATTGTCTCTGTGGCGTGTGTCCTTTGTGACCTAAGCCACTAGACACAGCTTTGGCCCATTTTCAGAACGCGTTTTGCGCGTCGAAGAGCAACAGGCATCAGCTAGTTGCAGGAAATTGCAGCTGGCCCGCTCACGGGCATAACGGGCAAAGTCTGGAGAGTGGAATGGCCCGAACGATGGACCAGATCGGGAGCAAGGGAACCACGGGCAGCGGAAAACACCACCACCGGCAGTGGGGTTCCCATGGATGTGAAGCAAAAAAGGGGGATCAGGCAGGGGTCTGGCCGACCGTCACACCGCCCTTTTTAGCTTCTTCGAGACGGGTGCTGAGCATGGAGCATCGGCAGGTGATTGGCCCGCCCCTGAAAACCGAGGCCACCATCCAACCGGCCGAGAGGGTGTGTGTGTGTGTGTGTGTGTGTGTGTGTGTCGTGGACCGTGGGATGTCCGCTGCGCGGATGTGTCTCTGACATGATTTGGAATTGGCATGGCTGTTTGTTTGCTTCGGGCGTACCAGGGATGATCTGGTTCAGCCGGTTGTCAGTCTGGGTTCCAGAAATTGCCCGAATGTGATTGCTGAGAGGGACGAGTCAATGGCCGTCTATTTCCGTCAGCGGTGGTCGGGGAAGATCCGAAGATGCGATGAAGGTGCACTCTCCTCTCGCCTCACACACTACAGCTGTCAGTGCACTTGTCCCACGGTGCTGGATCTCTCCCCGCGCGCTCGAGCCATGACTTCTGTATTCGTGGTGGCACGAGCGGCATACTTGCAGGCTGTAGCAATTCGAGCTGAGCGACGGACGTAAGGCCAAGCCCAGCCGCAATCGTGGACCGAAGCTCCATCGCTGGCAGGGTAGGGGTCACGAGCACGGCGATGCCCCGGGCTAAAACAGTTCTGGCGATAGGAATGCTGCGCGAGGTGGCTACTGCAGGCCAGCCCCTTATAATTGCGTTGGTCCGTGTGAGATATGGTACTGCAGATGTCGGTACTTTCCCCTTTCCCACGAGGAAGAGCATGCAAGCTGACGGAGCTTTGTCCTGGGCGGGCTCCCCGAGGTGGTGACATGACCCGGTAAGCTGCAGTTTCGGTTAGGGATAAGCTGCAGGAACACATGCTCCCTGCAGGGGGCGGACCAGGGCGTCTGGGGGGCGTGACCCCGCCGAACTGCAACCGGTTCCAGAGGCTGGCGAGGAGACCTCAAGAGGAGGAGGCTTGTAGCAGCCGATCTTCCTGCTGCTCTGATATTGTTTGTTGCTGTGGTGGTAGTGGGTGGCGCCCCAGCCGCCTCGGGAGGCTGTGAGTGTCGTACCGAGTACTTGTATAGCTGAGGGGGTGTCCAGGGTGGTGGGTGTCCTCCTGTCATCTGGACAAGCCGTGAGATGCGTCCGAGACTCTTCTCAGCCAAACCAATCCCAGCCAAAGCCGCCCTTCTTCTGCTTTCTTGGGTCTCCTTCCGGGTTGGGACGGAATGCAATGGGAATGTAAGATGACCACCTGATTGTCGGGTGGCTGAACGATAGGGATAACTTGAAGGCGAGGCAAGACGAGACAAGACAGGACAAGCAAGCAAGCTCTCCCCCAAGGGCCCCCACGAACCAGCCATCTGCCCAGCCCCAGCCCATCCCAGGGCGGGCTGGAGGAGTGAAGGAGTCGAGGCACGGTACCGTTTGAGCTTGGCTTGAAGCGGCAAGCGGCAAATCGGAGACAGGGGCGGTGATTGGGACCAAGGCGTGGGGATGATCCTGGGGCGCTCGATTTAATTAAGCATTCTTTCAAGACGGCTGTCGACTGGCGCTGGGGCACGCCGGAGCGCGATGATCCAGGAATGGCGGACGGGTCGGGAGGGGTGCGTGAGCGGGCGGCTGACGGCTGGCCTGAACACTAGGAAGAGATGGAGGGTGAGAAGACGAGGATGAGGTGTGCAAGCCGCGTGTTGCCTGACGACACGGGATGTGGCAGATGCCGGTCAGCAAGTTCAGTGTCCCGAAGAAGCCGGCCGGAGGATTGTTGGGTACCTGTGCAGTAGCGGAGGGAAATGAAGCGTCCAAGTTGTCGAGTCGGATCTGTGATTCGAGGGTCAGCGTCCAGCGCAGACGGATGTCAAGTGTTGGAAAAGACGAACGACAAATGCCGACGCTGCACGTGGCCGGTGCAGGTCGATGTCGCAGGCGGAACTGGAAGGAAGGCACCACCTCACGGCACACCTTCCCCGGCTTTCCCATGTCTCCATCCGTTCTGCCATCAAATCACTAAATGTAGAGGCGCACGCCGGCGCGGGGACCTGGAGATTAGGGGCCCGGCAGGTTCCACGACATCCCCATGTGCGAGTGGGAAAGAAAAAAGGAGCTTGAAGGGGAAAACTCGTGGAAAGGGAGCCAAGGGAGACCAATTGCCGCCACCATGGATAGCTTGACACTGACAGACCAAGTATCGCGACGCTGTGTTGCCGCCGAGTAAGGTACCTCGTAGTGTGGTCCGAAGAAAAAAAGAATCGAGACCTTTAGCCCGCTAACTTCTAAGGCCCGGGCACGACTTCCTAGCGCTGTCTCCATTTCCCTTTAGCGGCTGTTTAGTGGCATGGGGCCCGCGATCCTCAGCGGCTCGGGCACATTCTGGTACCTCTGCCAGTGGGCGGGCCTCCCGCTGGGCCAGTCAGTGATGGCTTCAGAGTGCTTGCCCAATCAGCCCCTTGGTTGAGGGTGTTGCGGTTCGTCGTGAATCAGGCAAGCGCGCCTCTCAAACCGTCAGGGAAAGGAAGGTACCATTGATGGAAACGTCAGGTCAGGTCATGAATTTCCTGTCCACTTGCCCGTCTTCCAATCCAATTGCTTACTACCTACTCGCAGTCTGGTGAGGATTCTTTTCTCCTCGCCACTTTCTTGACCTCTCCCCCTCTCCCCCGTGCTTCGAAATCACTGCTCGGCAGACCACCCTAGCAATATCTAATTTGGGAGTGTGAGACCTCGAAATCTTTCTTCAGCATTCACAACAATAGCGGCCGCTGCCTCCAGCCCCTCCACTCACCTCATCATCAGCACGCCCGTCGAAAGGCAGCACCCTGGTCCCTGGTCCCTGCCTCGGCTCACATATCAGCATCCTCGCAGTCGCAGGCATCTCCCCGGCTCAGTGCGCCCGTCGTGATTGGGTCAGACCGTCGCATTGTGACTTGGTGCGTTTTTCGCTCATCCGTGGTGTTTCGCTGCGCAGAGCGCGCTCGCCGCTCAGAGCAAGTGACCGGCCGACCGAGCGACCCAGAGCAATCTGGGTTTCTGCCCACCAGCACGACCAGAGGCGAAAGCCCGGGCCCCATCCAAGGAAAAAGGACCGGACGCATTTGAACGACCGCCGAAGACGACTCCCTCCCACGACACTACACGACACACGCACTGCACGACACGACTCGACTCGACACGACCGCTGCAGCCTTTTCTCGCTTCAAGCGCACCTCGGTACCTGTACAAGCAGATATCGGCACCGGCACCGCATAGCACAGCCAGCACAGGCCACAGGGTCAAAGTGACTTTTGCGCGCGCGCGGCGCTCCGCTTCCCGAGCTCGAGCTCCTCCCGCCTCCAGTCTTCTCCATCCTCCCGTTCGTCTCCTGGGCTGGGCAGTCCAGACTTCCAGCGCGGTGCCTTGTTACATGCGACGTCAATCAGGGTCATTCAGGCGTCTCGAAACGTCACCCGCCTGCCGTGCCACAACAGCAATTGCACCGACCACTCGATTTGAATGATCCCGGACTTTCTCTAGGCTTACCCCTGGGCCCTTGTCTCCAACCGTGGAATCTCCCCCCCTTCCCCCTACGAGACAACACGCACAGCACCTCCAGAGAGAGACCCGGCCTCCTGTCCCATTACCATTCCTGGTCAGCACGTCCGGCAGCAACATCCCATCTTTTCGCGCCGCATTGGCGACCATGTCGCAGCATGTGCTCCAGAGTGCCCATGCCGCTGCCGACGCCCCAGACTCTCCTCCCGGCCGCCGTCACACTGGCAACTCGTCACCCTCTTCGCCCGCTGCCGCCTCTTCAGGCTCCTCCTCCGCCGCCGCCGCCGCATTCAACCCTTCACCTCCAAGCCCGAGCCCGTCCTCGCCCGTGCTGCCTGACGACAGCCCCGTCACCGGCCGCCTGTTGACCCACGTCGTCGTCCCTCACCCTCTCTCTTCGGATGCCAACTCGTCCTTGTCATACGCCGCCACTAGGTACGTACTTTACTTGCACACGGTTACACTCCCTCCCCTCCCCGTCGTGGTATTTTGCATCTCATCTTGTACGGTACTCTCTCGGCTCCGTTCCTTTCTGCCCCCTTCCCTGCCTGCCCCGTGTCGTCCGCGTCTCCGCCCGCCTGCGTCCGCCGCGGCTCTCTCGCACGCTCGCTGCCTGCCCTTTCTTGAGCCATCCCTTGTAACCCCCCGGAACCCGGACCAGGGCCCTGTCCAGAGGTGGTCCAGCGAGAGAGAGCCCCCAGTCCCCACGGAGTTGCATCCAAACTCATCCCCTGCCTGTCCCCTTCGCCTTGCCCAGCCAAGACCGAATCAACCGAGATCCACTTCGACTTTCACCTTTCCCACTCTCCTCCTATCCACGTCCTCTGCTCGCTGCTCCTCTTGCCAAACACCATCACCAACCCACGGCAATACTCCCACGGCCGCACCAACTTGGCCCTGCACTTCCGCTGCATCACCTACCCCTACCTGTCTGGCGCTTCCGTTGTGCAACAATACCACGAATCTAGCGCCGCCCATCACCGAAACTGACACACCTATCCACCTTTGCAGATCAGCCCGAAGACCGATACCAAGCCCCCTCTCCATCACCTCGGTCGTGTCGCCCGCAGCCTACTCGCCCCGGCGATTCGACGCAGCCATCCCGGCCTCCGCTCCCCTGCAGAGACTGCCGACCCCATATAGTCCGACTTCGCCTGTGGACGAGCCCCGTTCGCCCCGCGAAAAGCTGGACGACCTCATCGCCGCCGAGAAGGCCTACTACCGAAGCGACTCGTCAGGAAAGACAACGCCCGAGGATATAGCATCAGGGTTGGTGCTTCACCGTGACCCGCCACCGCGGCCACCCCAAAACAGGGCTGCTGGATCAGGTTTACTGACATAGACTCTCTCTCGACAGGTCATCCGCGCAGACAACACCCTCGAATGAGAACCGAAGCGCCTCCGACCCCCTCATAGCCGCGAAGCCTGTCAAAGGCTTGCCAAAGTCCCTGTCCGCCACCATGGCAGGCTCCAAGGCTGCTTCGCGGGCGGAAGCAGGCAAAGGGGCTGCTCGCACCTCATCCATGGACTCGGCCATCTCTGCTGCCACAAAGTCTCATGGTCACAAGGACTCCCAAGATACCCAATCAAGTCCGGCAGAGATTGCCGGCCTCATCAAGACGGCCGGAAGCCCCGAAGCCGTCATCCAGTACCTGCTCAAGGACAAGCATTCACAGTCGCAGCAGAACTCCCAATTATGGCGGCTTGTCGACAAGCAGCGTGCCATGATCCTGGGCCTGAACAAGGACCTGGAGAGAGCGCTGAAAGACAAGGAAAAGTACCGGAAGAAGCTCAAGGAGGTTATGTCGGTCCCTGAAATCGCCCGGGCTGCAGGCTCGCAGGCGCCTGACAGGGCAAAGGACAGGATCATCCCCAAGGTCGACGTCAGCGCCCCTTCAGGCCGCACTGTCGTTGCCCCCGACTCGCCCAGTCTCGACTCGGACAGCCAGAAGCACTCGCCCATCGATATGGCTATGGCCCCCTACCCCATCACGCCTCCAGCCGACCAGCCTCACAACGGCCCCCCATCGGCCGTCGGCGAAATGCTGGACCCCGCGCACACGATGCCCAAGTCTCATGAGCATGCGTATGACCAGTACGACCACGAAGCCGAAGAGAGAGCACAGGATGTGGCCAGAAAAGAGGAAGAGGCCCGCCAGATGCAGGAGCTGCCGCTCAGTTTGTCTCTGCCGCCGTCACGCAGCCTGCCGAGTCAACCACCGAGGATGCCTCCACCGAAACCACCAACCGGTCCGGCCGTATCAGGAGACACCACCCCGAAACCTGACGAAAACCTTGCTCAGTTTCCCTCGCCGCCGCCTCGAAAGGCCCCGCCAGCGCCACTGCAGCTGCACCAGGGCAAAGAACTGATCCTGGACGACGATGAGTCCGACTCTGACTACGACGAGCTCCTTCAAGTCAACGAAACCAATGACAACGTACGCGGCAGGCGGAGGACGCGGGAGGAAGATGAGCAGGTCCGCGAGGTCATTGCTCAGCAGGTGGCGGAACGCCGCAGCCTGTCGAAGAAGAGCAGTGCTGGGGCTAGCCCCGTCAAGAACATGCCGGCGAGCCCACGAGAAGTGCCTGGACAGTTCTCCAATGCGAACGCTGGACCGGCTTCACTCGCCGGTGTTCTGAGCGGTGATCAGGTCACGCAAACGGTCCTGTCTGCACCCAAGATTCCCGCCGGACTTCCGCTCAGCCCCCGTCCTCAGGGTGCCGCTCCGCTGTCTCCCAGGTCTCAAGGGCTGCTCCAGTCGCCGCCGCTTTCTCCCCGGCCACCTCGTCAGCCGATCCCGATGCCCCCAGGGACGCAGCTCACGTCGCCGCCACCCCAGTCAGCTGTCAGCGAGGCCACATCGTCTCACAGCTCATCATCCAAAAAGCACCATGCCTCTGGAAGCTCCCGCGTGAGCCCGACAGAGCGTAGCCGCATCTTCAAGGGCTTCGTGACCGACGAATATCCCGACCTGCTCCTGCCTCCCAACGCACTGCCGTCCATCCAGATCCGCGTGGCATCCTCGCGTATGAAGCCATCGAGGGCCAGCGTGTTGGCCTTGACACAGTTGGAAGAAGATCCCGTTTTCACACTGGCCATCTTCTCGCGTTCAGACTCTGGTGAGCTCTGGCGTGTCGAGAAGGACCTCGCTTCTCTCGCCAAGCTCGACCAGAAGCTGAAGCACTGTGCTGCTTTCAACACACGGGCACCAGACCGGTCACTATTCAGCGGCCATGCACCCGCCAAGCTTGACGCCCGCAGGGTCGCACTGAACCGCTACTTCGAGGAGGTCCTCGACACGCCCTTCGACTCGACGACAGCCATGGAGTTGTGCAAGTATCTCTCATCCTGCACTCTGCCCCCGAATTCGGACAGCGCCATCACCCCTGACAGCGTGACGGAAAGCCCATCCACCAAGACCGGGCCCGGCGGCCGCCCTTACCGCAGTGGCTACCTCACCAAGCGCGGAAAGAACTTTGGCGGATGGAAGGCACGCTTCTTCATGCTCGACGGCCCCCAGCTCAAGTACTACGAGGCCCCCGGCGGTGCACACCTCGGCACCATCAAGCTGCCCCACGCGCAGATCGGCAAGCAGTCGCATCAGAATGAGGCGCAGACTCCGGCGCCTGGGGCCAACGGCGAGGAACTGGACAACCAATATCGCCATGCGTTCCTGGTGCTGGAACCGAAGAAGAAGGATTCGACCTCCCATGTCAAGCACGTCTTGTGCGCCGAGAGCGACATGGAGCGAGACCAGTGGGTGGACGCTCTGCTGAAGTGGATCGACTACAGGGAACCCGGAGAAGAGGAGGAGCGCCATGCCTCCAGCACGCATGACCGCTCGCAGAAGAAGAAGAAGAGCAGCGGCAGCAAGGGCGGAGCCCATCATGAGCCTTCAGGATCTGACAGCCTCATCGGAGTCAGCTACGATTCGACATCGCAAGGCCACCTGCCACAGCAAGGTGGCGCAGCTCGGCCCAAGACATCCTCCGGCCTGCCAGAGCATCCCGACATTGCCCACAACCCCGTTGTCATTTCTGCACCCAAGGATATGCAGGTCATCTCTGACTCGTCGTCCTGGGGCGGCCGAGGTGGTCTCACCATACCCTCGATGGAGGAGAAGAAGCAGCGCAAGAGGAGCTTCTTCGGCTTTGGACCCAAGACGACGCGGTCTTCCGCCGACGGCCAGGACTCCCTGTTTGGCGACAACGGCTCGACGTCGTCGACTCCTCCCCAGGGCGGCTACCAGGGACCAATTCGGCAGTCCTTCGGTGCTCCTTTGGCGGAGGCTGTGCGGCACAACTCTCCCACCGACGTTCGCGTACCTCTCCCCGCCGTGGTGTACCGATGCATCCAGTACCTGGATGCCAAGAACGCATCTTTCGAGGAGGGTATCTTCCGTCTGAGTGGGTCCAACGTGGTCATCAAGCAGCTGCGCGAGCGCTTTAACACCGAGGGCGACATCAACCTGGTGACCGACGAAGCGTTCTACGACATTCACGCCGTTGCTTCGCTGCTCAAGCTGTACCTGCGTGAGCTGCCGACGACCATCCTCACCAGGGATCTCCACTTGGAGTTTATGTCGGTGACGGAGATGACGAACCCGAAGGACAAGGTGGCGGCTCTCAACACGCTCGTGCAGAGGCTGCCCTTGGCCAACGCCACGCTGCTCAAGTACCTGATCGCCTTCCTCATCAAGATCATCAACAACGCCGACGTCAACAAGATGACTGTCCGCAACGTCGGCATTGTCTTCTCGCCGACACTCAACATTCCCGCGCCGGTGTTTGCCATGTTCCTTCAGAATTATGAGCCCATCTTCGGCATCGAGCCGGAAGAGTATGAACTCCCGTCACCATCAACAGAGAGCGAGGCCTCCCATGACAGCCACTCAATTACCGCCAGCATGCAGAGGCCGGGAACCGCCGGGCAGAGCCAGTCACCCCATCGCCGACGCCTGCTGGAGTCGGTTCAGGGCCAGCGGAGGAACGGAGGGACTCCTCCCCCGCTTCTGCAGGACCTGAACGCGGCTCGCGCCTCGCCGCCACAGAACGTGGCGATGAACCGCCCCATGGCTTACGACACACAGTACATGGCCCAGCAGTCGGGCGGGATGCGCCCGGCCTACGAAACGAACCTGATGCCGCAGAGCTACGACAACGACTACCGAGGCCAGTCGAACTACGAGCAGCCCTACAGCGGCGGCAGCAACAAGAGGCGCGAGAGCGCCATCTTCAACGGAGGCATGGTCGGCCTCAACCACCAGGGGTCGCGAAGCCGTCTCCGAGACGAGACAAGGTTCTAAGCCGAGCCTGGTTCTCAACTCGGGCATTGCACATTGCATTTTGCCTCGTTTCTTTTACATATACCGCACCTTCCAAGCCGCAGGAGATACCCCGAAGCGACTCGAAGCGACACATTTTGAACGGCGATTCTTTCATTCCACGCAAGGCCTCGCATCGCATCATCATTCATCGACGAGTCCTTTCGACTCGGCCTGTCTTCCCGCGGGAAGGCAAGGTTTGAAAGGCTTTTTTTTTTGCCTGCCTGCATGACACTGGCACTTTGACGATTCGGCGTTTTGCCCTTTGGTTTGGTCTGAGGCCGACAAGGCCCCAGACGGGGGGAAAGAGGAGGGATTGATGAGTTTCTTGTTGTTAGAACGTCTCGATACCCATCTCGAGCCACTCCGTCGGCTGGCGCTCTCCTCAGCAAGGCGTTTCTGGCGGATTGTTTAATTTCTTCTGGGATGCCTCACGATAGGAACGGGCCCACGTATACGGACTGGATAGTGTGTGTTCCTGCGAATCGTACACTCCCGCATGGTCTGGTCTCTTTGGTGATGTTTGGCAAGTCTCTTGTGATGATGCTGGATTAAAGGAGGAAAGTGGATTTTGGGATCGCTGACGTAATCTGTCAGACGTCCGGTTGCGTCGGAACGTCGGCGACTTTAAGAGTGCGACGAGAACCCTCGCTGCCTTGGTCGGCGCTCAATATCGCCGCTGCTCCGTCCTCCCCTTCGACAATCTTGCTAACCCTGGCCACGGCGTCCCATCCGACCCCCGCGAGAAGCGACGCGCGAACGCGGCCAAGCCCGCAGACCGAAGACGTGACCAACCCCACGATGTCGGGAGACGCTAATGCCCTCGACCCTGCCCTCCGCGACCAACTTGAAGACCCCAATGGTCCCTCGGACGCCTCTTCCGCCACACCATCACGCCCAACTGCAGATGCAGCAGCAGCCACCGCCGCCGCCGAGGCGCATCTCCAACAGCCTGACTCCCCTGACTCAATAAGATCCGATCACCATGGCGCCTCCTACGACGATTCGCCACATAACGACGCCTCAGGCCACGGACTCGGCGACGATGCAAAGCGCTCGAGGGCCTGTGAGGCATGTCGAGGGCTGAAGGTGCGCTGCGTGCCAGACCCCGAGGACAATGATGGCCCTTGTATACGGTGTAGAAAGGCAAGGCGGAACTGCGTCGTCACGCAGCCGACGCGCAAGCGGCAGAAAAAGACGGACAGCAGGGTGGCCGAGCTGGAGAAAAAGATCGACGCTCTGACGGCGAGCTTGCACGCGCGGGGCACCAGTGCTACACATCAAGGGAGAGACACCGCACCGGCTCCCTCGGTGGTTCCTTGGGAGGATCCTAGGGCCGGCGAGAGGGAGCAGCATTCTGCCATGAGGAGGACCAACGACGGCTATGTCATCTATCAGCCGAGATACGAGAGGGATTCGGGCCCGGCGTCATCCACACCCGTCGTGACGGGGCAGAAGAGGAAGCTGGCAGAACGAGGGAGCGATGAGGGCCCGGACGGCGAAGCAAGGGGTCCGCCGCCGATTCGGATGGACGAAGCGTACGACGACGTTGTGCAGAGGGGCATCTTGACGCACGAGAAGGCCGAGGAGCTGTTCGCGAGGTACAATGGGCCGATGGTGCGCCACCTACCTGCCGTCGTCTTTCCCCCTGGCATGACCGTCACAGACCTGAGGACGCTGAAGCCCGTGCTCTTCTTGGCCGTCATGGCGGCGGCATCGGGCGAGACGTCCAGCCTGCAGCGCCAGCTGGTGCGGGAGCTGATGCAGGTGCTGGCCGAGAAGATTGTCATCACGGGCGAGAAGAGTCTGGAGCTAGTGCAGGCTCTGCAGGTTGCTGTCATCTGGTACTGGCCGCCCGAGCACTACGAGGAGCTCAAGTTCTACCAGCTCGTCCACATGGGCGCCGTCATGGCTATCGATCTTGGGTTGGGCCGCCGCCTGCCCGGTAAGAAATCGGTGCCGTACGGCGTGTATGCCTTCCGGCGCATCTCCCGCCGCACGACCGTGCCGGACCCTACGACCCTTGAGGCGCGTAGGGCGTGGCTGGCGTGTTACTTCCTTTCGTCCAACACGGCCATGGCGTTGCAGCGGCCCCTGCTGGTGCGTTGGACACGCTTCATGGCTGAAAGCATGGAGCTCCTCAAGACATCGCCTGACAACGCCCCTACCGACGAATACTTCTGCGCGCTTGTCTGGACACATCGCATCTCCGAGGATATTGGCCAGCAGTTCGCCATGGACGACCCGGATGATGCCGTCAATATCAACGAACCGCGCACGATATACGCCCTGCGGAAGCTGGAGCGTGACCTGGAGGTGTTCCAGAAATCGCTGCCCAAGGAACTGATGCAGGACACGCTGAAGATATCTTTCGGTATCGTGTCTTTGTACATGCACGAGATCGTCCTGCATGGCGACACTGGCTCCGACGACAAGCAGCAGCAGCAGAATCAGCAGCAGCCGACCCCCGCGGCGCCGCCGACCATCTTCCGCGACATCATCATGAGCGATCCCTCGACGGCAACGACGGCCCACGTGAATGCCATCTCGGCGTGCCTGACCAACATCGACACGGTCCTCGAGGCCTTCCTCGCCATGGACATCCCTTCGATCCGGTGTCTGCCCGTGTTCAATTTTGTGCGCGTCGCCTACGCCCTCGTCGTGCTCATCAAAATCTACTTCTCCGCCAGCCACAAGGACTCGGAACTCTCAGACATCATCAACAAGGAAGAGCTCCGCGTGGACTTTTACATCGACGGCCTCCTGCACAAATTCCGCGGCTCCGCGGCCGAAGACCGCAGCCGGCCGGGCGCAAAGTTCCTCGTCGTCCTCGTCATGCTCAAGGCTTGGTTCGTTAAGCAAGGCCAGCAGGGCGGCGGCGGAGACAGCGGCGCGTCGCCGGCACCAAAGAGCAGAGACTCCCCGCCTGCCTCTGCGCCCCCGGAGGCGAGCCAGCAGCCACACCAGCAGCAGCAGCAGCAGCAGCAGCAACAACAACAACAGCACATGGCCAACACGCCTCTCCACCTTCTTTCCGAAATCGCCACCAACGACCGCAGCAGGGCCCAGACGACGCCCTCCAACAGTAATAACAACAACAACAACGGCATCCCGTGGGGCTTCAACCTCCGCCAGGCCTCGCAGCAACAACCCCCCTTCATGTTCGACGCCAACGGCGCCGACGCGAGCCTCACGACCCCAAGCCCCGCCACGGGCGACGCCGCCGCAACACCCAACCTCTTCCCCGGCGGCTTCCCCGGCGGAGGCGCCGACTTCTCCCCCTTCAACGTCAACGATCTCACCCAGACGTTGTCGATGGAAGAGCTAGCTTCGAGCCTGGGCCTCGGCAGCGGCGCAGGTCTTCCCGGCGCGGGCCCGGGGTTCCTGGGCAGTTACTCGTCCACGGGCGTGGTCAACGCGGCGGCGGCGCTGGAGCCGGCCATGGCCCAGGACCCCTGGTTCGGCCAGTGGGGCGACGCGCTCGGCGGGATGCCGCCGTCCGGGAGCGGCCCGACGGGGGGATGGGGCGGCATGCCCCCGTTCCAGATGTGAGCGCTTCCAGGTACCGGCCTGATGACATGGCACATCAAGCTGGAAGACACTTCCGATCTCACCTGGCGTCCCATTCAGTCGCTGCTGTGGCGACATGTTCATTTTCACACATGTACATTACGCACGCCTCTTCCATCATGGCTTATCTGAGGGCGCCCTGGTTGATTTTGGGGAACACATACATACGACTGCGATGACGGAATATGACGATGGGGCCAGGACGCCCATTGCGTCGTGGCGCATCGCCCAGGCGTCAGCGGAGTTCTTTGGCGTTCGAACTACAGGCGGCGGATACAAGCTCTTCTCCGAGTGTAATAATCTTGGAGTCAATCAGGCTCCCCTCCTCAACACGAAATCTCACATGCCGCAGTCATGGTTGACTGATTCAGACCCTGAATGCGTAGCGAGACATGACCATGAATTTCACTCCCTAGCCCATTCCCTAATTAAAAGATACCAAACAGGATCCTCTTGGCCCAAACTAAAAATGCAAATCAGGGACAAATTGGGTGGTGTGCTCGCTAATCTTCAGAAGGCGGCGTGGGAAGCGATAGGGATAGGGGTCTTTCGACATTCCTGTGCCCGCCCCCACGCCTCAATCGTGATACATGTACCGGCCGAAGCCCCTTGCAGCCAGTGCAAAACTCCAAAAATTCCAGTCCTGCCGTCGCCGTCGTAAAATCATTCGTGTGAGACACGACCCGGGCCTTGTCTCCCCGGTCCTTTAGTGTGGCTTATTCGTCCAGCACATTCCCCCGCGCCGTGATCTGAGGCCTGCCCACAGGCTTCCTGATCGCCGTATCCGAAACTCCAAAAGATATTCCACTCGCTGGTAAGCAGTGCAAATGTTTTCATCGCAGCTTTCGCCATGCCGGTTCGCCAATAATTTGAGCGAGAAATGGGGCGGCGAACGCTCGAGGCCGCCTCCTCGACAAAAGAAATGAAAAGAAAGGACATGATTCTGACAAGACGTTGCTCGACCGCTGGTGTAAAGACGCAGACCGCCGTGTGTATCAAATATTTCAAGATGGTCGCCAGCAACGCTCTTAATCCATGTAAAAGTCGCCCTTCAGGATGCGCTCCTGGAAGGCGTCGGGCTTCTGACGCTGAGGCTCGGGGGCCTTTGGCTTCATAGCCTGAGCCGGGGGGGCAGGCATGTCGGAGACGGACTTGGCCCGGTCGTGGGGAGTGTTGACCGGGAGGCTGGCGCGTGGAGGCGAGGAAGACATGCTGCTGGCGGGGCCGAAGGAGAAGGAGGGGCGCTGCCCTTGGACGGAGCTCTCAGCTCGGGACCTAAGCTGCTCGGACCAGTTGAATCCTTGGTCTGAGCGTGCGGGGGGTGATGCGTCAGAAGAGGTTCTTTGATTCTGCATTGAGCTTGCCTGTGTAGCGATGCTGGACCGGCGACCGGTCAACGACGACGACGATGCCAGGGCGGCGGCAGCCATGGCGGTCGTCGAGGCTGATGGTGGCGGCGGGGAGGTGGAGTCTTGTGGTGGTTCTGAGGGGCTCGCACCTGCGGGGAGGCTTCTGGGGTTCACGCTGCCACGTCTGCCGATGACGGCAGGCGTCTTGGATGTTGAAGCACGGGAGGGAGCAGATGGGCGATTACCATTTGATCCGGGGCTTCCGTTGCCAGTGCGGTTGCGCATGGCCGGGGCGCCGAAGCTCATGCGGCGGGTGAAGGGGGTGACGGGAGCGGTGCGGCTGCTCTCTTCCTCGTCAATGGCGTTCTCGTCGATCGAGTCGGAGTTTGTGGAAATGCTGCCGCGACGGAAGCCGTTGAAGGCGCCGCTGCTGGTGGTGGGGGAGGTGCCAGCGAGGCCAATGCCGGTTGTGGCGATGGAGAGCCGTCTGCGGTTGGGGTCGGAAGGCGGGAAGTTGACGCCCATGGAGGTGGAGTTGCTGCGGAACAGGCCTGCGAGGGCCTGCTGTGTAACTGAGCCGCGTCGCCTGGGGTTCATGTCGGTCGGGTTGTTCTGGTTGTCGGTAGACATTGTGGCGGGATAGGAAAAGGGCGAGGAAGAGAAGAAAGAGGGTGTCTTGGTGTTAAGTAGAAGGCCGGGAGGTGAGGGCGATGGGTTGCGTGGTTGCGTGGTGGTAGCAGTGGTTGTGGTTGTGATTGTGTGCACGTGAAACCGAGTGGTCTGAGTTTGGAGGGAAATCGAAAGGAAAGTCGTTCGAGTGAGGTAGAGGAATGAGGGGCTGTGAAACGCAATGTATTATGTCTGGAGGAGGATGGACTGGTTTGAATTGGGGGGGAAGCCAGGTCGAAGGCAAAGGTTGTGCGAGGCGTGCCTAAATATAATGCCCCGAAGGAAATAGGCGTCCTAGTACGTCTGACACGGTGGCCGATGGCGGAAAGGAGGGGGTGCGAAGTAGCGCTGCGCGAGAGGCGGTGGGTAGGTGGTGAGGGTGGTGAGGGGGGAGGGGGTCGATCACGGGGGGTTGAGTTGGGTTGAGAGGGCCTTGAGGGTGCGGAACGGGCTCGAGCTGTGACGCGGGATCGTCCAAGGGCCCTGTGGAGACAGAGGGCAATCGAAGCTTTTGGGAATTGGGGTGACGTCTGATTGCGAGGACAGGGGTTGTTCGAAGGCGCGCGGTCCAGGGTGCGGACACGGCGGAGCCAACGGATTGACGGCGCCAGGTGAATCAACCGTCTGTCGATCGGGGGGTGAGGTTCAGACCGGACTGGCGAGGGGGGCGTGCAGGAGATGGATGGATGGATGGAGATGGAGGGCCGACGAGTCGAGTCGAGTTGAGTCGAGACGAGAGATTATGCTGCAAGCCGCAATGCGCTGCGCACGAGGTCGGCCTGGCGTGTGGGGAACCTGGAAGAACCAAGGTGGAGGCAAAGGTTGGGCTGCGGCCCTAGTGTGTGCTTGGTAGTTTGCGTAGGGTCGAGAGGCTGAGAGCAGAAAGTGGGCAGTGTTGGTGATATGGCAGGGCGGACGGTTGTCGACTGCGTGCTCCGACAGAGACAAGAGGATGACGGGCCGGTATCACGGTGGTGTGCCTAAGCGAGGTTCGAGAGCCGGGGGGACGACTAGGAATTGGCACCCCAGACCACCAAGAGCTGGCTGATCGGTGATGAGTGTTTGAGTCGTACAGTAGGTAGGTGCACTTGGTTGAACAGCCGACCCTGGTTGCCTGAGTTGCGAGCGGGGGGGGGTCGGCGGAGGCAAGGAGGCACACTGCAGATGGTCTGTCTGCAAGAAGCTGAGTCGGATGTGAGGTTGAGGTGCAGGTTGATGGGAGATGAGATGATACAATTTCAAGAGGAAGAGGGGGAAAAGATGGCGATTAGAGGAGGTACCTAGGTGATGGCTGAAGGAGGAGGTTGAGCGGAACAACTTAAGGAGACGAGAGTACAGGCTGAAGCCAGCACCGAGACGAATCCCCCGCGGTTGGCCCTGAATACTCGTACCCGTTCCTACCAACCCAGCAAACGCAATGGGGGTCGCTCTTTCCCTTTTCCCTGGACATCGTGCGAGTGACCGAAGGCACTAAGGTACGTTCCGTCTCATGTGGGTACGATGTGAAGCGGGCTTCGTCTGCGGGGATGCGAGGTACTGATTCAGGTCAGGGTTGTCTTCATCCGGGGGGCTGCAGAGCACTCTCCCCGCGACAAGATCTCCTGTCCATCTCCTTCCACATCGCTCGATGGGAAACACATTGGGGGGATCAACCTCGACAAGTGGGGGCACCCAAGACATCACGCCCCCCAGAATGCGTGGCCCAGCAAGTGCCAGAGTGCCTCCATCTGCAGGCCAGACAACTCATTCTGGTGGCCCTTCTCTCCAGGTCCCCTGCGCTCCTCCCACGTCCTCCCCCCTCCCCCCAGGCCGGTCCACAGTTAGCCACCGGAGGCGACGGCAGGGACACGCCCTAGAGGAGCACGCTAGCTGGCCTTACCAATCAGAAGCGAACAGCCGGCACAAGACACGCCAGCTTCCCCGGCCCCTTAGCCGCAGCCGGGGGCATAATATGGCCCGTGCGTGTTTTAGCGCGGAACCCTAGGTGTGCGCGACGTCACCCCAATCGACTCATTTTGCGGGGTAACCTGCGACACCAGACGGAAGGAGCAAAAGTAAGGAAGGAGGGAAGGAAAGGGACAGAGAACGGGCAGGTGCACACACGCGGCCGGGCGGGCGGGCGACTCACCCATCCCAACCCTTGGAGGATCATCAACGCCCTCTTCCTTTCTGGCTTCTTCAATTCGTAACTTGCCCCTGGTTTTCCCTCGCGGCCGCAGGGAGAGGGGGTCGCACAAAACGCCAACCGTCGTTCAATCAACCTCAACGCCTCCCCAACCGCCCGACGGGTTTCCCGCGGGGCTCCATGTGCTTCATCTTTCAGGGTCTGTTCTGCGTCTGCGTCTACATTCCCCTTCCGTCGTCCCGTCCTCGCCTGCGCGGACCAGCAGCAGCCACCTGTCGTTCATGACGGCAAAGAAGGCCGATTTAATCAATATGCGCGCCGTATATTGCACCCTCCCCTGCAACCCCCCTCTTCGCTCTCCAGCTTGTCGCCACCACCCCCAAGCCAGGAAACCAGAGGAACCTACCAATCAACCACGACCAAACTGACCACCAACCACCCACCACCATCCTCATCACCATGCCGGTCCTCCGGCACCCCATCCTCCTTCTCATCCCCGGTATCAATCACGTTCGTCCTCGTCCGGACGTCCAGCATTAAGTGCGAGAGGGGTGTCTCAAAAGTCGCCAACGAACCATGCAGCATACCAACCTACCCATCCTACCCGCTACACCCCCTTCCGGAGCTGTTTTAGTCACTGGATGCCTGTCTACGGTACCGCGGCCGCCAAGCGCGCGCACCAGCACCTGCCTTCCCGCTGCTAAGGGCTCCAAGGTCCAATCCTGGCGCGCCTAGTTTGCGATGGTTCGTCGTCGGAAACGGCCTTGTCCTGTCTGCCCGACCTCCTTCTCTGCTGCCCGTCCTCTCTGCCCACCCAACAGAGCTCCGAGTGTCACCCAAAAGACAACAATGCGCCCACGGGGGCTCCCGAGGGTCGAGTCCCCTTTTATGCACGTTTGATCTGATGAATTAGACTTCCGCGTCGCCTTCTTCTGCCTTTCAAAGCGAATAACCGCCGTGAGCAAAAATCAGGGGCAATCAACACCGTTGTTCGCAGTTTTCGCTTCTTCATCATCACCGTCCTTCGAGGCTCACCAGGAGCGGTTTCAAGCCATGCCATCCCTCGCCAGGTCGGTCTCTCGCTTACTTGGCATGCAGGTGCCACGGCGGATGCAGTCCGCTACTCAGCGCTGGGCCGTCCGCTCCGCCCAATCGTGTTCGACTCCGGACGCGGGGGCTTGCCAGGGGGGTTGCCTGCAGCGGACCACGGCCTCCTGGAAGCCAACCCCCCGGAGATCTGGCCCTCCAGGCTCCAAGCGGCTGGGACTCCATACAACAGGCGGGGATGCGTATCAGCCCAGCTCTGCGTCCTACCAGTGGTCACCATGGTGAACAGGGGCCTTCCCGCTTTCTCAACGTCGAGATAACCCTTCTCTTTGCATATCTGAGGAAGAAGCAAGCTACGATAAGCTGCCAGCCAGGTCTGTCTGGTTTTGCAAGTGCATACACACTACACTTCACCGCTTAATGCGCCTTGGTGGGCCATCGTCTGAACAGACAGAGAGTCCCCATCATCGCCAACCAGCCTGCTCTGTTTCCTGTGAGGGGGCTTTCCCGCCTCTCACCCCGTTTTGTTGACCTCTTCCGCCGCATTCCCCCAATCTCAGAGCTCCTCGGCCTCCTGACTCGCCAAGCTTGCCCGTAACGCCCGCTGGGCCTATCTACCCCGCAAACACGCCCACGATGGCGTTTGTCTGTAGGCTGTCCGCCGCTGTCTGCAGGTTAGCTCCGACACGCTTGGATAACGTGGTACCAAGCACGATGCATTGTGTGGCCCGCACGCAAACGGGAGCTTGGATGGTGAGTTGGCGGAGTGGCGGCCCTAGCGGAGGGAAGATGGACAGACAAGCTGACTGACTGCCTGTCCAGGTTCTCTTGGTGTGCCGCACCTCCGAGGGTACGACCACACGCAGTGACTGGGCGCCATGCCGCCAGCACGTGAAGTTGCTGCCTGTCCGGATCCCGTCGGCTTCCAGAGCTCTGAACGGAGCTCTCGTGGAACCCGCAAGCACCTGATCTTGTGCATCACAGCTTGCTCGAGCTTGTCTCTGGCACACAATGTGGGACGGGACCGTCACACCACCTTGGCATGTCGGACAGCACGCTACCCCCCGGCACTTGACGGACCCAACCGCACCTAACATTCCGAGACTAATTGCACCTCTGCTCCGGGTCCACGAGTCGTCGTTCCGGGACGACCGGCACAGCTTCCTGGAGGCACATCAAGCTTCTGTGCGTCAGATGTTCGGAGCAGCTTGCAGTAGGCGAAACGCCGAGTGCCTCTCAGAAACCTACGATCATTCGTGCTGGGTAATACCCTGACTCGGAGACTGATGATACCACTGGCATCCGGTGCATCCGCCTAAGCGTCACAGGTCACGATCGATCGAGGAAGGACTCGTAAGGGCAGCCGAGGCAACGAGTGTTGCGGCCTGATCATTGTCATTAGGTGTCATGGCTGACATGTCTATATCATGCACGGTCCTCTATCCCATTCAGAATCCTCCGAGTCCCGCCTCCTTCCCCATCGGGTCGGCGACGGGACCCGGTTCCTCTATCATATCATTCTTGGCGACCTCAGCCCATCGGCGACGAGCTTACTGGCAGTGCAGAGAGCCATCGGCGTGGGTGTGGCAGTGCTCGTGGTCATCGGTGCTGGTGGCGCTTGCGGCAGCGGCAGCGGTCGTGGCGGCGGCGGTCTCCGTGGCGGTGGCCGTCGCGGTGGTCTCGGCCTCGGCCTCGGGCTCAGGGACCTTGCCGGGGCAGCCGACGCCGGGAGCGGCAATGTCGTAGGCCCAGGCGTCGATGGCGAAGTACTGGAGGGCGTCGCTGTCGATGACGGACTTGGAGGGGTCGCTGACGGCGAGCTCGAGGACGTCGGCGTAGGTCTCGGCGTAGTGCTCGACCTGGCCGTCGGAGATGTGGGGGACGTGGAAGACGCGGTGAAGCAGGTCGGTGGCCCAGTAGGTGTTCAGGCGCGACTCGGCAACGGTGTAGCCCTGGTTGCAGACGGCGCTCAGGGGGCGACGGATCTCGTAGGAGAGGTCGCAGATGACCGTCTCTTGGGTGGCGTTGTTGCCGCGCCAGTGACCGGCCCAGCCTGTGAGGTGTCAGCGGTGCTTTCAGGGAAGGCTGGAGGGCAGGAAGAAACTCACCATCCTGGGTCGCGCAGTTGCGGTCAGGGTCGTCGCAGCGGAAAAGCATGGGGCCCTTGTCGGAGGAGACGACGCGCGAGTACCAGCCGATGGGGCCAGCAACAGAGGCATTGCCAAAGTACTTGCGGACGAGCTCGGACTCGGAGCCCCAGCGGAGCAGGTGGTCACGGGCGTGGGCGGCGAGCTGGACCGTCTCCTTCAGGCCGGCCTCGAGCTGGTTGCGGAGGGTGGCGTTGCAGGAGGGGTGGATGGGGAAGTCGGCCTTCCAGCCCTCGGCCCAGTTGTAGGCGGTGCCGGTCGGGACCTCGGGGTGGGTATCGACCGTCACGGAGACGGGGGCGTCGGTGGCGGCGCGGGGCACGACCGGCGAGGCGGCGGCCAGGGGCAGGAGCAGCAGGGCTGCGGCGGGCAGGTTGGCGAACATGTTGGCTGCGTTGGGGGGGAGGGGGGGGAGCTTTTGTGGTCTGGCTGGTCTTTGCCTAAAGGTGTTGTGTCTGAGAGGACGAGGCGAGACGAGGAGTATGGGGATTATCACCACGAGAGGAAGGCTGCTTGGGGCTCTGGAAACCTGAGGGGGGAGAGGGAAGTTGCAGGAAGGCTGGCGAGGCTGGACCTTTTTATACCTGGCGAACGGCTTCCTTCCTTTCTCATGGTCTCCTGGCGCAAGTGAATCCTTACATCGGAGACCCTACCCACGTCCAGCTCGCCTCGCCACCCCCACCGGGAAAAAAAGATTGCGTCCAGCTCATCATGGAGAGGGGGAGGGGCCCGATGGCCAGTGATTCGATATTTTGACCCGAAGAGGGAGGCGATGACGGCCTACGACCCCTCTTCCGACCATCTCGCTCGATCCTGAGTGGTCAATGGCGCGGTTGCCGGTGTTGGCCTCGGGAGAAAACGAGCCTGGCAAGCAACAGCAAGGGCGATGCCAAGACCTGGACATGCGATACCTTGATGGTTCGCCCAGGCCAGGCAAGCCAGCCTCTGCATCGCGCGAGGCCGCTGGACAAACAGGCGCAGGAGCCGCGGCGCTAGCAGACGGCGCTGGACAGACCTTGCCTTGCTTTGCAGGCAGGCCGGCGGCGAAGGAGGCGATCAGCCGTGAAGGTCAAGACTATCCCGGGATTCATGGCAGCGATGATTCGCCGGTGGCGGCGTTGGCTGGACGTTCGGGCGGGGCGGGCGCCGGCCATCCAGGTACTCAACCCAACGGCCCCGCTCCGAGGGCTCGGGACCGGGGGGGCAAGGCGGCCATCAGGGTCCTCGCGGGAGGGAAATCCCTCGCAGGTCTGACTTTTGATTTTCTTTTCTTTGCCGCTTCCCTGCCCGCGTGACGGATGCATGTGAGATGAGCATCTCCGAGAGAAGAGGTTGGGGGGGAGCGTCATGACGACCCGGGCGGATGGCTCGGTGGCGTGTTCCCGATGCGCGGCGGAACGTGGCAGAGGCATGGTGATGGGACTTTGATGTCGTTGGCCGAGTCAGGGTTTTGAAGGTGCCCATGCTTGTTTGTAAGCTTAAATGGGCTGGCTGGCTACTGCTGCTCCCCCACGACTCGGGATGTCATGACATGCTGGCTGTGGGTGAGCCGGGCAGAAGCCAGTGCTGTTGGCGCGGCGGGGCCTGTGGGGGGATTTTGGGTCGGTTGTCGTTGGTAGCATCACATGGCGGTGAAGTCGGTCTGGGTTTTGGTCGAGGCAGGCTGCTATGTGCTAGGATAAAGGCTGACGGGAATGGTGAAGGTCAAGAGGCGGGCTCACACTCTGTTGTTCACGTGGTGTGGCCGACTTGAAGAAGTCCAGATCCCTGGATACAAAGCTCCTCGAGGACAACCTTCCCTCGCCAAGTCAGGCGCCGATGGGGGCCTAACCGGCCGGCGCCACTCCGCTCATCGGCCCCGACACCGAGTGGGTCTCCGGTCCGATTCCCCTCACATCTTCCGTACCACCTCCGGCCTCTCCCCCGAACCCGACAACCCTCCCCCGACCTCCCGCTGACAATCCACCTCGTCATGCTGAGCCGGCGAATCCTCCCATCTTCCATTGGCTACCCTCCCGTTTCCCGTCCCCCCCGGTCGCGCATCCGCTGCCGAACCATCCGAGCGCCTGATGGGACCCAAACGACCCCGCGACCGGGAGCGTTTCAACACGACTTGCCAACAACGTCTTTCCCGCCCGTTGAAGGGCCAGTGCATGCCGACGTTGCCGGGAACATCCCACCGCCATCGCCCTTCGCACTCGGATTGCCTGGCCCGCGCGACTCGCCCGCCATGCCAGCCAGCCGTATCACATCCTCAACAGCAATGAGACGGATGCGCCTCCTGCTTTATCCTCTTGAACGACCGTGCCCTAGCTCATCCGTGTTCTTCAAGACCAGCCGACGCCCGCAACAACTTAATTCTTCGTCTGGCCATATTTTCGTCTCACGTTCATTCCTGCTTCCCGTCCCTTACCCACGAGTCGACACGAACCATTCATTACCTACTCTCCTTGTAATCCTCTTCTGGCAAGAGTCACGACGAACCTTCTCTTCAACATCAACACCAAAGCACCTCACTCTAACCACCAAACCTTCACGATGCTCGCCTCCCTCGGCCTCACAGCGGCATTCTTCGCCGCCGCCGTCTCTGCTCACGGCAATGTCGTCACACCTGAACCTCGTCAGCCCGGTCCTGCCATGGTCGCCGCCTGCGGACAAGCAAATGTCAATGCTGTCCTCGCCGACCCCAGCATCCCGCTCGAGAACTTTCAAAACACCCCGGCAACATGTAAGCTCCCGTCCTCTACACCAGCACAAGCCAGATACTGACACCACCCAGGCAAGCTCGATCTCTGCCGCGGCGCCACCTTTGAAGACAACACCGCCCGCGTCCAGACCTTCACCGCCGGCCAGCAGGTTCCCATCACCGTCGACCTGCCCATTCCCCACGAGGGCCCCTGCAACGTCTCCATCGTCGACACCCGCACCAACTCAGTTCTCGGCGCACCCCTGATCGAGTTCGCGACATACGCCGATGAGAACCTCGCCCAGCTGCCTGCCAACAACACTGCCTTCTCCGTCACCATCCCGCAGATGCAGGCCGGCCAGTGCGTTCAGCCGGGCGCCTGCACCATGCAGTGGTTCTGGTTCGGCACAAACGCCCAGCAGACATACGAGAGCTGCATCGACTTTGTCATGGCGTAGTCGCCAGTGATACGGCTTGCTTTCTTGTTGTTGTTGCGATGCACGTAGATGATTCCCGATATAATATTATATGTTTTATGATTCCCATGATCGCATGCAAGGTGAGTGCCAAGAATCAGCTCCACATTTGGGTGCCTCGAACCCCTTTCAGGGCTTGATCGCCGCGGCGAGCTTGAGTCCAAACGCGGAAAACTCCTTGATGAAGCCCAGCCGCACCTCGGGCGGCGGGTCCGTCGTCCGCCGCCACGTCTCCAACGTCTCGCTGACCTTGTCCAGCTCCTCCCAGACCTGGACAAACCGATTGGATGTGACACTGCCAAGCAGCGCAAACGCGCGCTTCATGGCGTCTGGGTCGGCGATGAGCGTCGCCCCGTCGTCCGGGATGAAACCCACGATGTCGCCCTTATTCTGGTTGGCCGTCTTGACCGAGAGGATGCTCGCCTTGACGCAGTACATGATCATGGCAGCAAGGCCCGCCGCCAGCGCTGTCGCAACGCTTGATCCAGTCTCGTACTTGATCTCTGCCGCCCGGATCGCTCCCCGCGACGATGACGATGTGTCAAAGACGCGGCTTGAGATCTGGTCCCTGACCACGTCCACGCCGGGGAGTACGTACGTAATTCCAACTTCAGGCGTCCACGAGAAGATCTTGCCATCAGCGCTGGCCGCCCCTATGCGGAAGAAGCGGTCGCGCCACGGCCCGCTCGGGTAGTCGAGCTCGGAGAAGTTACCCTCGTCCGGCGCCGAACAGAACATGAGCACCTTCCGCTCAACCGCCTTCTCCAGAACTTTGTGCACTGCATAATTGTTAGCTACCGATCGGGGCCAATCGTCGGGGATGGCGATGGCAGCACTTACACTTGTTCTTAGCAGCCTCATCGCCCTTCTCCTTGCTCATGGGCAACGTCCAGGACATGGAGATGATCGTGGCCTTCTTGTCGAGAGCAGCTTGCACGGCCTGTGTTCCTGTACATCAGCATTGTTCTTTCAACCAAGCCAGGCGCAACTCACCTGCGCGGCATAGTCCTTGTCAATGTTGGTCTTGCCGTTGGGATTGTCGAACGTCCGGAGTCGGATCGGATACACCTTTGCCATGGGGCAGATGCGAAGAATCATGTTCGCCATGACCGAGCCGTGGCCCCTTGCGGACGAGAACGGCGGCCGAACCTTGCCGTCATGGAAGTCGAAACTCTTGCCTTCGAGCACCTGGTTCGAGTAGGCCGTCTCGAAGACGTCAACGCCATCGTCGATCAGGGCGACGACCACGTCGTTCTCTATCCCCTCGGCAGTGCCCTTATTCTGCCTCGATTGCAAGAACTCAAGGACGGTCTGGTCCCAGAAAGGTTTCATTTCCTCGGCAAATCGCGTGGTCGAGTTGAGCCAGCGGTGCGAGTTGACGCCCTTCGCTGGGCTCGACGCCGAGAAGTGCGCCCGGTCGCGCGAGGCGGCGTTCCGCTGCTCTTCGGCGCCGATGTCTGTGGCGATGACCTGAACATCGTTAAGCGGCCTGTCGAGGTCAGGTTGGGACTGGTCGTCAGTGGCCGCAGTCCCCAGAACTCGGAGTGCTTCCTGGGCTCCTGCCAGCTCTGCCCTACTGCGACCGAGCTGTTTCCGGTTCTGATTGAGTCTGTCTTGAAACTCTCTAATCTTCTTGTTTGTCCATTGCGCATTATCAAACAACTTTGCTTGTTAGCATTCGGCAGTCTTTTCAAGGCTCACCTTGAGGCTTACTTACCTTTTCCGATGACGGTCTAAACAGGTAGATTGTTTCCAGTTGCGGCAGCATGGCTAAGCCGTCCTGGCTCCCCCAGGCCCGGAGCACGGCATTGCTGCCGCTCCACCTCAGATAGAGTTGCTTCAGCTGCGCTTCTGGAGCGAGCACAGCATCTTGGCTCTCCTCGGGCGCCGGCTGCTCCTTCTGGGCCGCCTTGCTGCCCACATGGAGGATCGTCTCTGGATCAAGGTCCATTTTGCGCCAGTCGAGGCTGTCGACGACAAAACGCTCGAGAGAGTCCTGGATTGCCTGATCCGAGTGGACTTTGCCATTGGCGTCTCCCGAATCTTCCACGGATAGTTGGATAATGTGTCGGACGCCTTTGTTGTGCAGCCAGTTGAAGAAGAACTTCATATCTTTGCGTCCCAGGCCGCCGAGCTGCCGGATGCCCGTCTTGAGCTCTGCCTCGCGCTCTCTGTCGGCTCGTACGCCTCTTTCGGTCACCTCGACATGCGGAAAGGAGACGTATTGCAGAACACGGTCAAATTTGATCCCGGAGGAGTGGTCCTTACCCAGCCGGTTGGTGAAGTCTGACCAGACGAGCTTACGTGGTAGACGATCGTAGTCGAAGCTGATCCGAACATCATGATGGTTTGCGCCGTACAAAAAGGAAAGTGCCATCTCCTCGTTTCTCGTCCGCATGTAGTGCAGTTTAAGAGTGAGCAGCAGGGCATCCGAGTTTCTCCATCTCTCGGGCATGCTGGCCTTCTTCCGAGAGGGTTTCGGCTTGATCGAAGGCCGTGGTTTTGGCTTCTCCTGAACCGGGTCCTGCGCTGGCTTGGCATCGAACCGCATCGTGTTGCTTCGCTTGATGGGCGTGTTTGGTGCCGGCTCCGGACTTTTGGCGGCGGTGTTCAGCTGGGCTAGGTTGGCTGGGAGGTCACTGGCCCTCGCCGGTCGGGCGCGGCTGTTATCTCTGCCAGAGCCGTCTCGGTCCTCACGAAGTCCCGCCTTTGCCGACAAGAGGCCGTCCTTGAGTCGAGCGGCCTCCTCGGCCTTTTTCTTCTGGCGCAGCAGCTCTCGTTCATCCAATTCCTTTTCAGCGCCGCGCTCGGTTCTATCGGCGCCACGGTCACCGATGGCCCTGGTTGGGCCATCACGCCGGGTTGCGACCTCCTTCGAACTCGCGGCGGCTCGTGGCTCCCTCGCAGTAGGTTTGCTCGGCGGTTCCATGCCATTGACGGCCTTGTCTCTCTTGTTCTTTTCCGGATCGCTGCGTTTCTGAAGCCAGTCGTCGTACTCTTTAGTGACGACAAGCCTCGTCCTCTCGTGTTCCTGGTACACAGACAGCCCACCATGATCGGCCAAGTCGAGGAAGGTTGCTCGCGGCGCTGGATTGCTTCGCAGCGACATCAAGTCGCGCTCGACGAAAAGAGCCACGAGGCTAGCCCTTTCGTCGGTGTATTGTCGAAAATCCACGGCCAAGTGCATCGGCGTCCGGCCGCTCTCGCCGCGGAGTGCCAGGACCTCGTCGGTGGCGTTTTCAATCAGCAGCCGAACTGTAGCTGGCTCCAGTCTCTCCTTGATAGCGACGTGCAAGCATGCATTTCCCGCCTGCTCCTGCTGGCTCATAGCCTCAGTGAGAGAATCCCCGTGCTCACCTCCCGCTTGAGCACTAAGAACGCACTCAGAGACCATGTACTGGACCAGCTCGTTCTGGGAGTTCCTTGTGGCCATGAGAAGGGGGTTGAATCCATCCTTGTTCGAAAATTTGAGGAGATGTGGATAGTCCTTGACCAGCTGTCTCAAGAGCAGTTCCATCTGGCTCGGCTCAATGTCGTCGGTATGCTGAACGACCTCAACCAGGGTGTGGAGGATGTTGCCCACACCCTTGCTGAATGGCCTGCCGGCGATGTCACCAAACTCATCGAAGAAGTTGTCGAGGTCAGCCTGGGTGACATAAGATCGTTTGGACTTGATCGCTTTGCCTGCCGCCTTGAGACGTTCTCCGTAGTCCTCCTCTCGTAAGCCGCGGAGGTTGCTGGCATCTTGAACTGTGGCCTCTGGGTCAAACCCTTCAAATTCCGAGTCGTAGCCACCACCATGCTGCTCGTTGTCGGACTCGCCGAAGAGGGACATCCTGCGTCTGAGGTGCTGGCAAGTTGTTACTTCCGGTTGCCACGAACAAAAATAGGGGTCATAGGCCAGGACTGGGTCTTGCCACTCACCCTCTGGCTCTATTTCTCTGTTTGGTGTCTCGCGGGGTTCGACTGGACACGAGAGGTGCCCATGATGATGAGTGAAGGCAAGCCGGCAGGGCAGGCTGGCAAGCCGCTCAAGGTGACCCAGTCCTTCCAGCCTCGTTGCCCCCTTGCCCCCCTACATGGTTTTGGACCCCAAACCAGCCCACCCCCCAGCATACGACCCTTGTCAGGGTGGTGAGACGAAAGTGGACCGCACAGTGTGTCGGTCTGTGGGTGGTGCCATCGAGTGCCCTCGGTGGCGTATGATCGTGATCTCGTGATGGTGAGCCTCCTCGTAGAGTTTGGGGACTTTGGCGTAAAATAGCGCAGCGTCTGTCCGCAATCCCAATCGTGTCATCACTTTCCACCTCCAAAACACAAAGCACAACATGTCCGAGGTGCTGGAAGACTCGTTTTCCAGAGGCGAAGATGGCGAGGCTGGTCTCGTCAGCATGGACTTGTTCGAAGAGGGCGGGGAGGAGGGAAGCGACTTTCGCGTCAAGAACATCGCCCAGGATCAATACCACCGAGCGGAGGTACTCCAGCGAACCGGCGCAGTCAACATCAGCTGCAACCTGACAAAGGTCGTTCATGGCATCATGTCCGACGATGGCGATCTATACGCGACGCTCCTGGTCATGGAATGGTCCTTTCAGGCGACGGGCACCCGACGCATCTCCAAGGCTACCATCGAGCTCGAGTTCGAGGCCTCCTCGAGGGAGGGCGTGGTAGAAGTCGAGAAGGTGTCGTTCCCGGGATCTTACAGCCTCATGCCGACGACGCAAGAGGAGACGGTCACCAGGGGCGGAGAGGCGACGGCTGGCATCGAGCAGTTCGCAGCCCTCAGCCTGACGGGCAAATGGGAGAAGACCATCGCGAAGACAACCTCTGACGCCATCTCGCTGACCGGCGGAAAACGTCTTATCGGCAACGTGCCTCCCAACCGCATCGCGACCTGGACCTTGACGGAGAACGCGTCACAGCCGGCGGGAATCCCAAGCCTGCTCAGGGTTGCGGTGCTTGTGTCGAGGGACGACCGGGAAAAGTTTTACTGCAAGCTCGGCTTCTCGTGCAAAACGGACATGAAGACGACGGCGGAGAGACTCTTCAAGAAGATTCCCAAGGACGACCCCATCATCTTCCAGCCGGACCCCGAGAAGAAGGGGACTCGCCCGAACAAGAACGTTTCGTACGGAGATGATGAGCTGGAGGGCATCGATCTGGATGATCTCGGCGATGTCACATTCAGGACCGTCCTTACGAACGCACAGAAGACGCGATGATAGTCGCCGAACAGGGGCTGAGGAACTTGCGAAGATTCATAGCTGAGGAAGATGAATGCTGACTGAATTGACGAGTGCCGCTGCTGCTTCCGCTGTTTCCGAACTGATTCGAGTGCTCGTACGGGTGATGGAGAGCGCAAGTTGGACGGCGGGGCGTTGGGCGGAGATTCCACCGCACTATTGCTGACACAGTGTTGCTACAGTGTTGACAGGAAGGAACGGCCGGGAGTCTGTCCAATTGAGGCGACACACAGGGGTCGCTGCATGCAGTCCCTCCTTCCATCCAATCCTCCACAACGATTTCGAGTCGAACCCCTGCCCGCGCATACCACCTGAAGAAAATGAGCAGGAACGGCCCGTCAGACGGGGCGGCAGGATGGCAGGAACACAGAACCCATGGCAGCCAGATCAGGCTGAGGGGCTTGGCGTCAGCTCAGCGACCTCCTTCCTTTCCTCACGAGTTCACCCTGTTGTCTGTCATCCAAGGGGGCATGAATCACCTTTCTCAAACCACACAACCTGCCCGGTGAGACAAGTCCTCACACCTGCCTTTCAGGAAGTGGCAGAAGGCATCTTCTTTCGACTCTCCGGGCTTCCAAGCAGCGGCATCAATCAGCATGTCCGACGCCGGTTCCGCTGCGGCTGCTTCTCGGCCTGAGGCTCTCGTCAACACCGAAGAAGATGCCGCCAGCGTCGACACATCAACTACCGACTTTCTCCCCGGGCCCCCCTCTGTGATCGCGCCAGACCCCGCAGAAAAGCTTCATCAACTTGGCCTGCACATTAACCACCCCTGGGGTTGGTCGGGCTCCGGCTACGATGACTACGAGTACGCTCAGTTCCTCGCGCCGCCACAAAGCCTTCATACTCACTTCCAGTGAAGCGTCATGACAGTCCACGGCATCCGTGATGACTACAGCACAGCTTGGACCACGTCGGATGGTACTTGGTGGGTGAAGGAGCAGCTGTTCAGCAACCTCACCGTGAGGCAGGTCGATTTTTCTTACAAAATCGATGAAGACTCGACCCTCTACCAGAATCAAGGCATCACTCTGCTTGCGGAGCAACTTCTTTCAGACTATGCCGAAGTTCGTGCCAAACTTGATGAGGTAGATCACTCCTACGCAACACCGGCGCACATGATGCTGATTCCCTGATAGACAGAGACCGACCGTCCCATCGTATGGATATGCCATGATCTTGGTGGCACAATTGTGAAGAGGGTGAGCCTCACCGCTAGCGCCCCTGGCCATCCATGGGCACCACTAATATTGGTGATCATCTCAACAGGCCCTTGTTCTTGCCATGGCCAATCCCAACAAGTACGGGAAAATCGCCATCCTCAGTTCCGCCATCGTGAGCAATCGCCAGGACCATCTCCCCTATCTCCAAGTTCGACTGATAACCAATCCTTTTAGTTCTTCCTTGGCGTTCCGCATCGCTTGGAAACACTGAGTGATGCTCAGGACCAGATCCACCGTCTTTTGCGGCTTCCGGGCCCCGAGATCAGGAATAAGCTCGTACACAAAGTTCACCATCTTGCCCAGCAGGTCGACCAAACCAATCAGCTGTTCCTGGCCACCAAGATCTTCGACCGAGCTGTCATCTTCAATATCTTTAGCCACAACATCGGCAACAGCCTCAGGGAAGACCCAGTCATCGATGACCCGGTCCTAGTGAAAGAGCTTATCGGGGAGACCCCGAGTGACCCCGTGACCCCCTTCACTCGAAACACACATTTCGTAGGGCATTCTTTCGAAACTGCCGGTCGTATGCCATGGCAAGAACTCGACCATCAAGATCTGATTCGTGGCGACCCTGGGGATTACTGGGTTCCAGCCATCTCCAACATGCTTTCCAAGGCCGGCTCTGGTAAGATGCCATCATCCAAGCTGAGACTTACTTGACTGTGCCCAGTAGCTGACTTGGCCCCGCCCCGATAGTCATCAGAGTCACTTATCGACTTCTCCCCATCCAGGCATGGCTTCTGGCCCTCTCACCACCAACACGATGCCTTCGAATACCCTTTGATCCGGCGAGACCGACGAATCCACTCATTACGTGGATCACCACTCAAACTCCATACACCCCCTTTGGGAAGGCTGAGTCTGGGATCAGTCTCCTCCATTTGCACGGCAACGGCACCCCCCTGCTAGACGTCTCGGATGTTTCTCGCCAATTCTACGCCTGGCTAGCATCGGAAACGAACGGAGTTGTCGGTCCAGACCGAAGGCCTGATAGGTCATTCGTCTACTTTGAATTCGACGCACAGGACTCGCGATATAGCGACATATCCTCCATGCTTATCTACTTCATCAACATCATCGTCTGGCGATTTTGGGACTCGTCCGAAACCCTGGCCAGCAAGGAGCTTGCCTTCCTGGCGGATGTGCGCGCATGGTCTCTGGATGATCTATACCACGTCTACACCTCCATCCGCGGATGTAACTACTACATGCATCATCTCACCTTTTTCATCAACAACTTCGATCAATGCCCCGAATATCAGAGACAGTGGTTCTTGAGCCGGACTTTCGAAGAAACAAACGAGAGTGACGGAAAATTCCGTTTGATACTGGCATCCCACACGCGCGATGGTCTGGCGTTCGATTCATTCCCCGAGGAGGCTCGCATCAACATTGGCGATTGTCCAACATTGCCAGAACAACACCATACCAAGATCAAACTCGCCGACTCGGCCCTGGATGCTTTGATCGCGAATCGTCCAATCTACAAGGAGCTGGAGTCACAAATCCGCGAGATCATACTCGGCAGCGATGACACCTTGTACCTCGCACACATTGTCCTAGACTGGCTTGGGTCACAACCCCGCGGCGTAACCAAGATTGGTGAGATCGCGGAGAAACTTTGCCTGTTGTCACCTCCCACCCCGGCAAAGCTCGTGCAGCTCATAATCTCATCCCTCCCGCTTGAAACTCAAATGAGAGCGATGACTGCCTTCAACTGGATCAAGCATGCAGCGGAGCCATGGTCACCCGAGTCCCTCGCAGAGGCGCTTTGCATCTACGAATGCTCCGGTGCAGAGCCAAACTTCGATGACTTGGACATGGAGAGCATCACAAGGGCCCTCGAAGAGGCGTTTTCGGGTATCATCATCATCAACGACCGGAACGTTAGGTTTTCCCACCCATCTTTCTACCAGGTTGCGGATCTGGGAATCGACGAGAAGCTTGAGGACACTGCAGCCAAGGTTCACAGCCAGATCACGGAGACCTGCTTGCAGTACTTCAAGGTGCCTGCTGGGCGGGACAACCTAGCACGGTTGTCACCGGAGAGGCTCGAAGGTGGCCCGTGGTCATCTCTGCTCGATGCAACTTTCATCTCACATGATAGGAGCAACATGGCCGAATATGCCGCCCGCTTCTGGCTCCATCACTACAAAGCCAGTGGTTCCTACAAGCCCAAGCAGCTGTTGCATGGCCTACTCGCCGACAAGGAGTCTCGGGCCAGCTGGGAGGTGCCGTTCTGGCTTCTCTCCAACCCCTTCACACGAGCAAGGCAAACCTACATTGGCATGCTGCCCATTCTTGCAAGATTAGGTCTGGACGACCTGATTGAAGCACAAGTTCAGGCCGACGCTGAAGAGCCCTCATTTGCCAAAGACTGCTGGTTTGCCATTGTGGAGGCCGCATATGCTAACAACGAGGCTCTGGTCCGGCGACTTCTTGGACTTGTGGCGGCTGATGAGAACATGATTGGAGACGCGATATCCGGAGCTGTCGCAGTCGGCAGCACCGGCATCGCCGACGCTCTGGTCGGAGTAATTCACAGCTTGGAAACCTTCCAATGGCCCGAGAACGCTTTCCCGCAGGCCACCGCCTGTGGAATGGACGATCTACTTGCGGCAATGATGCGGTCCGGTCGAGATATCAACAAGACTGACACGTACTGGGGCTCGTCGCTAGTCAGCACAGCTTCCTGGAGACACCGTATCTCGACAGTCAAGTTTTTGCTTGGACAAGACCCCAAACCCGATCTGGCAATGATTGATGACGAAGATGAGACGGCGCTTACCAACGCAATCATCAAGGGAGACACTCCTATCGTCAAGGTCCTCGTGGCGGCCGGCGCGGACGTTCACGCGAAGCCAACTTCTGACGACGATTACCCTGCGATGAGAGCCGTCAAGTCCAGGAAGCACAACGCACTCAGAGTTCTGCTCGAAGCTGGCGTGGACGTTTACGGCGGAAAGATCGCCAAACCGGAGCATGACCACGACGAGGGGCAAGCCGAGACTGATGGCAATGCAGCAACACCCATCGATTCTGATGAATCGCTGCTGCATGAAGCGGCGGCCCGAGGCGGCCCAGAATGCATCCGCGCATTAGCCGAGAACGGATTCGACCTCAACGCTCCCAGCAACCAGGGGACTGCACTTTATGTTGCGGTTCTCAACGGCCAAGCCAATGCTGTTAGGGTCCTTCTCGAGCTTGGCGTCAAGGCCCAATGGGACCATGCGCCGCCCGGTGCGGAGACTGCCCTGATGCGCGCCATCAACGAGGAAGACATCCAGATCGTGTCTCTGCTACTCGAGAACGGAGCAAAGGTGAACTATGTCGAGCCGGTATCTTCCTACATATACGCCAAGACTCCCCTCACACGAGCCTGCGCCATCGGGAACCTAGCCCTCACAAAGTTGCTGATGGAACACCATGCCGACATCAACTACACTGGGGATGGAGAACCTGACGGGGACATCTCGGACCCACCTCTGTTCACAGCCATCTGGGAGTTCAACCTGGCGGTGGCAGAACACCTTCTGAAAGACGAAACAGCCGACGTGCTATGGGCGGGTGCGAGCGATCGACTGGGGCCTATCCACGCAGCATTCAACAAGATGACTATCCTGCCAACCTTGCTCGAGAGAGGGGCACCAATCAATGCACGCAGCATTCAGGGGACCGTCTTGCACATGGCGGCGAGGGCGAATTCTCATGAGACGATTGAGTATCTTGTCAACCAGAACCCCAAGCCCGAACTGGAGTGCGCCCTCGGGGATGAGCATCCGGACGACACCGTGCACAAAGACGAACTGTATTACACGCCACTCCAGGTCGCCTGTGCGAATGCGGCCGCCGAGTCCGTCAAGGTTCTTCTTGAAGCCGGAGCCGATGCGAAGGCCAGGAATGAAAGGGGCATCGACGCCCTTGACGCACTGCTGTTGTCGAACTATTCATCGGATGCCGCTACGGAGTGTCTGAACCTGCTGGTGTGCTGGCCCTACTCTGTACCAGTGGATCAGGTGGATGATCAGGGGCAGACCCGTTTGCACTATATTCAGTCGAATACCCTGATCAGCTTTGTTCAGACCCTGATCGAGTATGGTGCGCCCATTGACAAGCAGAACAGGGAGGGCTACACACCGCTAGCCATCGCCATCAGTTGCGATAATGCGGTCGTGGCTGAGTATTTATTCAAGAGAGGGGCCAGCCTGGACGTGTACGGGCCTAAGTTCGGCAGCATCCTGCACTTGGCTGTCAAACACGGCATGCTGTCACTCGTCAAGCTGATGGTCAAGTCTGGCGCAGACCTCGAGAGGGTGGATCCCGAATTTGGCGAGTCGCTGGTCTACACGGCCTTGTTGATGAACGACAACGTCCAGATCACCGAGATGGTGCAGTACCTGGTAGACGAGGCCAAGGCACCAGTGCACAAGCTCGGCGGTCGCTTTGGGTATCCCATCGTTCTTGCAGCCAGTCTGTTCTCCGGCTATTCGCCAGAATATCCTCCGCCTGAGATTCTCAGATACCTCATCCGCCACGGGGCCCAGGTGGAGGCCGCGGACAAGTATGGCCGCCGTCCTCTGCATTTCGCAAGCAGGTCACAGACATCCTCGACGGCCATGGAAATACTGCTCAAAGCTGGTGCAACCTTGGATGCAGCTGATAATCTCGGCCGTAAGCCGATTCATTACGCCGCAATGTCGTTCAACAGCATTGACTATCTCTGCGAGAAAGAGCCCTCGCTGGATGTCAACGTCACAGATAACGATGGCTGGACGCCTCTGTTGTGGGCGGCTCGCAGCGGGTTTCCCGGGCCCATTGAGCGTCTTGTTGCCATGGGGGCCGACATCTGGGTTCGCGGCCGTGGCGCTGGCACCGAGGAGTGGTCAGCATTGAAGCTCGGCCGCTTTTCCAATCTCATGCCCACAACCAGACAGTTGCTCCGCCCATCGGGAAGCAGAGTCAACTCTGATGGCAAGACAGAGGAGTGGGACGACGACGAACACAGAAGCGGGGTGGGCCACTATAAGCGCGATAAATGCACCAGCTGCCTCGATGTAAGTCTTCCTTTCTTGTCACACGCATGTCGGGACTAACCATGCTCTGCCATACAGTCCATCAGGGGGATCCAGTGGAAGTGTATCGAATGTTCTGAAGAATTTTCGCTCTGTTTCAAGTGCTACCGGCACCGGTCAGAGATTCACGACCCGGCTCATAGCTTCGAGGAGATTGAGCCGCTGTTCGATTCGTTAGCCTACTCCGTGAGCAACAACAGCAGCGGCAGCGAGCAGGGCGAACCAGAACCTCGAGAGGGGTCGGTGGGTAGCTTCAGGGACGGTGAGGGGCAAGTTTCGGAGAGTGACACGGAGTCTATGTTTGATCCAGATGCGTAGAGGGATCTTGGACAATGGGTTGGCATAGTTGTTCAAATCGCAAATCGCATGTTCAATTTGCATCGTCGACTGCCCAGGCAAGTGAAGTCGAGATGTACCCCTTGATGACATAAGCACATCCACAAGCCTCCTCCACAAGCCAGCGCCGCATCTTGCTTCGCCGGGGCTAGGCCCTGATAGGCAAGCGGGACGGGGTGCCGAAGCAGATCCCTGCCTCCAAGGGTCCCCGTCTCGTCCCTTCGCAATTCGCGAGTCTGTCGCATCAGAAAAAAGAACCAAGGGGGCACAATTCGTTCCCTCTCGTCCTCCTCCTCCCTTTCTGCATTCCTCTCACCAAGTGACCATCCGTCGCGTCCGCCGTCCCTCGAAGGGACCGAATCCTCAACCTTTTCCAATCTGTCGTCCGACCCCAGTACCGGCCGCCTGACGCCTCTTGTGTGAGTTTGGGCGAGCGAGCACCCTTGATTGCGGGCTGGACACGTTGCTAACACAGAGGTTCCACGTCGCAGCCCTGCCGCTCCCTCCACGTCCCGCCTCCTCCCCTCTCCCCCCCGTCCACCTCCCGGAGGACACATTACGGTCCGCTTCCCATTGTGGCGGAAAGCTTTGCGGTAAGTAGCACGAGGCGTTACACTCGGGTCTATTTTTCCCACGGGGCCGACCGGCATCTGACCTTTTTCCTCGTCCTTGCAGATCTGCGATTGCGAACCTTCCCATCTACCACTTCCTCTCTCCTCCCCAACGGAGCTATACCGACCGCCGACGCAATCCCATCGCGGCGCCGTGATATGCCAAGATGAAGTCCCTCACCATGTTGATCGGCCTTTTGGGCCTCATGACCACTCTGGCTGCCGCCTGGAGCAAGGAGGGTACGTTCGAATCTCCCACACAGCTCAATGCGACGACGGCATAGCTAACTGATCGCCGCTTCCAGATCGTGAAATCTTCCGCATCCGCGACGAGATCGTCGCCCACCAGGAGAACCCGCAGGCGTCCTTCTACGAGCTCCTCGGCGTCAGCCCCAAGGCCTCCATCGACGACATCACCAAGGCCTACCGCAAGATCACCCGCTCCCTCCACCCCGACAAGGTCAAGCAGCAGCTCAAGGCCGAGCGCAACAAGCTCAAGAAGGAGGGCAAGGCCGTCAAGCCCCCCACGCAGAAGGAGATCAGCGCCGCCGTCAAGACCGCCTCGGAGCGCCAGACCCGCCTCGGCCTCGTCCGCAAGATCCTTAGCGGACCCGACCGCGATCGCTACGACCACTTCCTCAAGTACGGCTTCCCGGCCTGGAAGGGCACCAACTACTACTACGACAGGTACCGCCCCGGCTTCGGCACCGCCGTCTTCGGTGTCTTCATCTTCATCGGCGGCGCCATCCACTACCTCGTCCTGGTTATGAACCACAAGAAGCACCGCGACTTCATCGAGCGCTACATCAAGTTCGCCCGCGACCAGGCCTGGGGCGACAACCTCAGCATCCCCGGCATCGATAGCGCCCCTAAGCCCGTCGCCGCCGCCGAGGAGGAAGAAGAGGATATCCAAGCCCAGCCCGTCAACCGTCGCCAGAGGCGCCTCCAGGAAGCCGCCGCCCGCAAGGAGAAGGGCGTCAAGGGCAAGAAGAACGCCGGCAGCGGTGCCGCCACGCCTAGGGAGGCCGCTCCCCAGCAGGCCGCCCCCACCGGCCCTCGCAAGCGCGTCATTGCCGAGAACGGCAAGGTCCTCGTCGTTGACCTCGCTGGCAACGTCTACCTCGAAGAGCAGGATGAGGACGGCAACCTCGAGACCTTCCTCCTTGACGTAAGTTCTGCCATTCTACCCCCAGGCAACACAAGAGACACAGCCTGACTGACTCCATCACAGCTCAACGAGCTCAAGCGCCCCACCATCAAGGACACCGCCGTCGTCCGCCTCCCCCTCTGGGCCTTCAACCGCACCGTCGGCCGCTTCCTCGGCGGCAAGGCCTCCGCCAGCGACGAGCACCTCGACGACCTCGAGGTCGACTCGGACAACGACGTCGTCCACCATACCCCCTCCGGCAGCACCGACTCGGCCGCCGAGGACTTTGAGCTGCTCGAGGGCTCGACCGACTCGCTGGGCAAGGCAAAGTCCTCCGGCGCCCAGGCCGCCGCCGCCCGCGCCAACAGGCGCAAGAACAAGAAGCGGTAGATGTTGTTTCGCACCGCTTTCCGCTACTGCAGTTAGCCGGCCAAAAGATAAAAAAGCAAGTCACGGGTATCATTGACGATCTCAGCCATATGTCGTTTGGTTTCCCGTGGACGCAATGTCTCGATTAGTATAGGTAGCAACGAAGTAACAAACGATTCGTCCTTCATACTCAAGTCATTTGGGATGTGCTACTTTAATGTAACAGGGTATTCGGGACGTATAGCTCTGTCACCCTGTGCAAGTCCCAAGTTTTTGCGCTTGCCTCAAGCTGGGACAATTTAGGGATTAAGGAGGAAGGCCCGCGCCTGCCCCAAAATCATGATATCTACTCAAGCTCCCTTTTAATAATGGGCATGCCAACTTCTTGACGTCTCTCTACAGCTCTCCGATCACCTCTCTACATCTCAAACCAATACACCAACAACAACTAGCCTACGCCTCTTTCACATACCAGAAGAGGCTTTTGGTAACCACAGACTTCCTACGGCACAACGCACAGGGCTTGCCCGTCATCAAACACCATGGCCACCCCAGCTCAATACCGTGATTGGGTTAAGAACATGGACAAGGCAAGCACTGCTCCTCGCAAAAGCGGCACAGCTCATTTTGAACCAAATCCCAGACTTGCTCTTAACCCTGATGGGATTTACGACAAGAAGGATCTTGACTACAGGGTGCGCCTCGCCTGGGAGGCTACGAAAAGCTCGTACTTCTACAAGAAACTCGAATTTCCTGACAAAGAAACTCGATGGATCGATCAGACCGTTTCCTGTGGGATCATCTCCAACTCAGAAGTCAAGAAAGGCATCTCTAACTCTCATATTCAATTTATGCCGCAGTCGGATAAGTTGCTCCGCAAAGACCCCGCGAGTTTCTTGTTGATGCAGCTCGCGCTCGTCCCGCTGGGGTGTCCTGTCAAGCTTGCCCTCGATAGGTTGGCGATCACTTATGGTCAATCGTCAGTCTGCGCATTCACTGTGGCCAATTGCCATGTGATCAGGGATGTGGTGGCTCTTGCAAATGGCATGGAGGCGACTTCCGAATACACCAGAGACTGGCTTGAGCCGCAAGATACAAAGGTCACGAAACGCAAGGCATCAGTACATGTTGATGAGGCCAACAAAAGGGCCAAAACATGCAACATGGACGCAGACACGGAAATGAACAGCAAAAATCCACTCGAGGCTCATGATCAGAGTAGCGGCGAGACTGGCATTGAAGATGGTGCCAACACAGGCACAGATACGGACACGGAGTACGACACCGTTAGCAACACCAGTTGCGAGAAATCCGTGGAATCTGCGAAATCTGGTAAGCAACACACCCATGCGAGAATTACACAGCATACCCGACTAACACTCGATGAAGCAGAGCTAAACTTACAGGATATCCCAGTACGATACGCCCGCATGACGCAACCGCGGGGGTTCCGGTTGATGCAGTACTATCAGGCACCCTACGCCTCGGGCGAGCGTGAGAAAATGATAGAGGCCATTCTGAATATCACCGAAAAGCCCACCGACGCGGACATCAAGGCAAAGATGCCAGCAAGGCTGGTCTTGACGGGGGATCAGAACGAGGAGTTTCTTCTGAGGATGTATGATGCCCGCAAAAGAAAAATCGAACAGGAGCACAGCCATGCCATCAAGACACATGGCGAGAGAGTGAGGATCGCCGCAGTGGTGAGGCGGGTCTATCAGAGCCTTGACCACACCGCCGGTCACCTCGACTGGAATTGCCGGCAAATCGAATCCGGTATGAAAGAAATACTCGACGACATTGCCACCATGCGCGAGGAGATCATGACCCTACGCAGTGAGAACGTTGGGTTTCGGGCAGAGATACGGCTGCTCAAGGCGGCGACCAACTCTTCATGAATCTATGGAGCTGGTCATGGCACAGGCTGCTCTATCGCCAGAAGCCTCAAGGGGCAGGCCCATTGTCAGAAAGGTTCGCCAAGTATTGGGTTAGTGGCAGATTTGCTTCTTCCAGGAGACAGCCAGCATGGGAAAGGAGCTGCTGCCATTAAGAAACCGATGGGAACAGTCTGAGATTTGGGATCATGCCGGGACAGAAACAACAAGATATCAAGGGCTTCATATGGTTGCAGCAAAGACAGAAGACACACAAGCTCATAGCTACGTTCAATGACACCAGCGATGGATACCCTCACAATTGTTGCGTGTGTCCATGTGATGTGCAACTCATCCCTCCAGGACACCAGACGCCTACCGTTGACATTGCACATGATAGCACATTGGTCCATGTGTCTCATTAATCGGGATCCGTCTATGGCGGATCCCTCTCATGCAATCGTCCAAACAATATGAAAGAAAGGAAACAAAGTCTACCTAGAACACCGTCCCAAACAAGCCTAACCCAGATATGAGTGGTGATGTGTCGTCTTTTCCCATCGCTACATGATTTCCATTGCCTCGGCATTGCCAGAGGGGCCAAATTGGTTCTGCTGGAAAGAGCCATACTGGTTCTCCATCTGCATCTGCTGCTGAGCGGACCATCCGCTTGGCGTGTTCATGTAGACGGGGTCGGTGGAATGGCTGTAGCGGTGGCCGACGGATGAGCCATAGGGGGAGTAGGACTCCTTCGCCCGCTTGGCAGCAGCCTGGCGCTCTTCCTCCCGGCGCATAAGCTCCTCGTAGCCAGACATCATGTAAGGCTCAGCAGGCGAAGTTGACAGCCAGCAGCTGTCGGATGACTGGACCTGGGTGCCGTCGAGGCTTATCGTTGTCTCCTGTGTCTGCACCTTGAGCAACCGCTCGTACCGCATGCTGGCCCAGAGCTCCTCCTGCTCAAGCGTGGTGTTGGACCACGTCACGGAAGGGTTGTCCAGCTCGCTTGTCGGGGGAGCAGCCTTCCAGATCTCAAGAAGGCGCTGGCGCTGGGTTTCGTCGGAGGTCCGGAAGAGCTGGACTTGGGAGGGCGCGAAAACGGAGCAGTTGAGGCCGTTCTGCACAAAGATGGCTTCCAGAGCGGCATGTTCGGATTGCGGAGGCTCGGATGCGCGGCGCTGGGGCTCTTGGCCTTGCTGCTGGTCCGAGGTCTGCGTAGGTTGGCGAGGGATGTGTGCCGAGTGAGTGTAATGGGCGCTTATAGAGTAGGTGATGGGGCTCGAGGATGGGTCGGGCACGGGATCACTAGGGAGCTGCTTAGGCTCGTGATCGGCGGGCTTCGAGAGAACCTGCTGGGCCTGCAGCTCTGGGTTGAAGGTCAGGTTGCGGGAGAAGAGCGCAGCAAGGTCATCGTGGACCTGCATGGCAGGCTGGAAGGAGACCATCTTCTGGAGTGATATGTCAGTCAAGATGTCCGGTCATGAGGAAGGAGATTCACTTGCCGGTATCAGCTGTGTAATAGGGGTTGTCGACGCGCCTTGAGGAACGCGGGTTTGACTCGAGCGCGGCGGGTGGCTTCTCAATAAGGTGCCGACAAAGGGCAAATCGTTTCCCGTGCTGTCTTGGGCAGCAAAGGGAGAGGAATGGAGGCGCAGAGTAGTTGGTTTCGCGTCTTGGGGGAGGGTTACTCGGCTTTGATCCTGGGAGGACGGCGCAGAACACGGGGCTCTCAAGCAAGAGAACTCGCTTTATATTGGCTACGCTAGAGTACTTGGACTCGGGAGGGCTGGATATCTCGGGGTGTTTCACGGAGTACGCGAGGAGGAGGAGGCGGTGTCAAAGGCAGCGAGGCAGAAGAAAACCGGGAGAAATCGAGGAAGGCAACAGGACCTGGGGCGAGTCGTCGGGTCGAGTACGGGTTGCAAGTCGAGACCGGGTCGTTGGGCTCGGTCGGACGAGGGGTCGGAGAAGAATCGGAGAGATGGCCGCCTGATCAGATGGTGGGATGGTGTGGCGCCGGGTTGAGGAGGTTGAGAGCGAGGTTGAAAGTGAGAAGGTAGCAAAAAGGAGCCTGGTCTATTGAAGCGAGAAAAGAGCCAGGTGTAGGTAGTCACGTTGCAGGAGAGAAAGGTGAACGGGGCGAGGTGGGCGAGCGAGAATTATATTGATGACGCTGGTGCATGTGCGTGAGGTGCCTGCATGATGCAGGCGGGGTGGTGGAAGGTCTCAACGAGGGGCTGCCTCAGTTAGGTTGGCGGCATGGACGCCGGGTCCGCTGGGTAATTTCCCACAGTGGCCGCACCACCTCAGGCCCCCTGTGGCCTTTTTTGCTCGGCAGGTACAAATCCACCCACGGGCGGCGCCTGCCTGCGCCATGTACAAGTACGAGTGTTCCTTCAGTCAAGTCGTCTTCGGCAAGGCAGGGGTGGACGAGAAGATGGATGTCGAGGACAGCAGGCATTTGGATGGAAACAACGGGACCGGGGCTCCATGACGCATCAGGCGCCTCGGCGGGTGTGTGTGACACGCAACGTCTGGAACTGCCCGAGCTCCGGCGCGGCGGATTTGCTTCGAACGTCTTTGATAGCCCGCCTGAACTTTGGGGTTCAGCCCACTTGGATGTCACTCCTGTCCTCAGAATATAATGATCCCCAGAGAGATATTCCCAGCTTCGAGGATATCTTTCCTCACCTCTCTTCCATCCTGTTCGCATCCGCGCCCCTGTCCTGTACCACGCAGCAAGACGGGAGCCCAACACGGCCCAACGCGATCACCATGGGCATCCAGACCCGAAGCATCCATCCACCATCCAATTCATCCACCACCCACCGTACCGATGCCGCGCGCGGCGTGGTTTGGCCGCACCCCTAGGACTTGCATCCCGGTCCATCGTTCATTAGTTTACCTCATCCCGTCCAATTCACACCCGCACCCCTCGTCCCGTGCGTTTCGGTGACTCGATCAAACCGCCCAATCGCCCACCGACACGCTCATCACGAGGCCCACGTTGTTCGATCCAGTGGCGGGGGAGGGGCAACTTGAATTTCACCCTCCGCCGCCCGACGCTCTTCGTCCGCCGCCACGGCCTGTCGACACCTCTCCCCGTTGTGATAATCGGGCTTGTTTCAGACATGACGGAGCTCCAAATGCCACATCGGTTCTGGTATCGTTTCCCAACAATTTTCACATCCTCTCCTCCGCGACACCTGTCCCGGGGCGCAAGCTTGAGAGGTACTAAACAGTAGCACATGTTCCCTCCTTCACCGCTCCCTGTGAACCCTGTGTTCTGATGGAACCCTCGTCCCGCGCCGGTGGAAATCCAGAGGGGCCCACGTGTCCTTCCTGGTGGATCATCTCCCTAATCATGCGTCCGGCAGGCTCGCTTCAAGAGGGGTTCTGAAACTTGACATGTCCAACTGCTCACCATCGACGATTCTACGCCGGTCGCATACCGGGCGTTCTGGTGCTGTGCTATGTTGTGTGCTGTGCTGTGCCAGATTTCCAAACGTCATGACAACCAAAAAGCATGCGTCACCCAGAAATTCTCCAAGACAGGAGCTTCAACACCATGATGAAGGATGAACGATACCACCCCCCGCTGCAAACGCCTGCATCCCTGGGCGCTGGAACCCCACGCTGCAACATCCCGCATCGTGGGTCAAGCCACTCCAGAACGCTAAACGCACACCTTCGCAGCGCCACAACTAGCAGTGGCTGGAGCAATTCGCTTACATAACCCAACCCCGACAGCCTTGCCGCCGCGACCATCAGCTTCCACCCAATGAGAGCCAAGCACCCGACCGCCAGCAACGCGCAGCTCCCAGGTGCCTGAAGCAGCCCCGAAGCTCTCGTCGTCACCTTCAAGCTCACCTCCCAACCCAGACCTTCGCGATCCACCACTAATCTACCCGAAAAGCCTCATCTCTCCGGAGTCAACCCTGCCTCAATCCACGCAAACATCGGCCTCCGCATCCCCGTCTCCTTTCATAGCAACAGCCCCAAGCCGTCAACATGGTAAGCACCCTACATCCGGAGCTACCCCCTCCAACCGTCTTTCACCCTACATCCGCCAGAAACCGCCCCGCGCCTGCCTTGGTATCACCTCGCTAATTGCTTCATCCTCTTAGACGTCCATAGGCACGGGCTACGATCTTTCCAACTCCATCTTCTCCCCCGATGGCCGCAACTTCCAAGTCGAGTACGCCGTCAAGGCCGTCGAGAACGGTGGCACGTCCATCGGCATCCGGTGCAAGGATGGCGTCGTCCTTGCCGTTGAGAAGGTCGTGACCTCCAAGCTGTGGAAGGCTGGTGCAAACAAGCGCATCGCTACCGTCGACCGCCACCTGGGAATCGTATGTCATCCCACAAACCCCCTCATCATGACCCATTGCCCCTCTCCTCACACAACGAGTTGGGCAACTCTGCTCAAGTCCCGTGGCTGACTCCCACAGGTGTACTCCGGCATGGTTCCCGACGGCCGCCACTTCGTCGACCGTGCCCGCGACGAGGCCCGCTCCTGGCGCGACACCTTCAAGACCCCCATCCCCACCTCCGACCTCGCCTCTCGCATGGGCGGCTACCTCCAAGCCTACACCCTCTACTCCTCCGTCCGGCCCTTCGGTATCACCGGCATCATCGCCGGCTTCGACCCTTCCACCGACCTGCCCGTCGACGGCGAGGTCGGCTCTGGCCCCTCTGTCGGCGCCGGCGGCATCGTCGAGGGCAAGAAGCACGGCGGTCCCGGCCTATACATGATTGAGCCTTCCGGCCTCTACTGGGGCTACTACGGCGCCGCCACCGGCAAGGGTCGCCAGGCCGCCAAGGCCGAGCTGGAGAAGCTGGATCTCGCCGGCGAGGGCATCTCCCTGGAGCAGGGCATCAAGGAGGCCGCCCGCATCATGTACGTCGCTCATGATGACAACAAGGACAAGGAGTTCGAGCTCGAGATGAGCTGGATCAGCGACGTCGACGGTCCCACCAAGGGCCGTCACGAAGAGGTCCCCAAGACTCTTCGTCAGGAGGCAGAGCGGTTAGCTCAAAAGGCTGTCCACGGCTCCGATGACGAAGACGAGGAGGATGACGAGGAGGACAAGATGGAGGAGTAAAGACCGCGCGCGGCGGCATGACTAGATGATGGCCGGCTCTTGGACGGACAGAGGCGATGTTTGTACGTGTACCATTACAGCAAAACTACGGCAGCTGGGTCATAGAGCTACCACGACGTTACTTTACATGTCCTGTGCTGCGATGCCTTCTGAAATCTGCGTTGCACCTGGGGCTTTTGATGGAGGGAAACGTGTCTCTGGAACGCCCGTCATGGCATCTTGTGTGTCTTATACTGCTCACCGATGGCTCAGCTATTAAACGAGCGTGTGTCACATGGCCCAGGCACATATATTGTGTAGTCTTAATCATGAATCATATTGCTTCTGATACTAGGTAATTCGACGCACCGTGTTAACCCAAACTTTCGCCCCAGACAATTGCAAGCTCGTGAACCCGCCTCTCGCTCAACCCAGGATATACAATCTAGCAAGCAACAGCCGTCTTCTGCAGACATGCCGCGCAGCAAACCATTTACGCCTTGGTAACCCTGCAGACCAGGTCGGAGCCGTCGACAGAGTCGCCCTCCTTGACCTGCAGGCCGGACACCTTGCCGCTGTGGGGCGCGGAGATGACCATTTCCTAGGGAATTCGTTAGCATTCTGCTTGGTCAGGGTGTGAAGGCACAGGGTACTTACCATCTTCATGGCAGAGAGGACAGCAATAGGGTCTCCCTTCTTGACGTCCGAGCCCTCCTTGACACGGAGCTCGACCAGGACACCGGCCATGGGGGCACCGATCTGGCTCGAGTCGGTGGCGTCAGCCTTGGGACGGGTGACGTTCTCAACCGAGGCCTTCTTGTCGTCGACGGTGACCTGGCGAACCTCGCCGTTCATTTCGTAGAACACCTCGCGCTGGCCGGTGTTCTCGCTCAGGGGTCCAACGGCAAGAAGCTTGAGGATGAGGACCTTGCCCTTCTCGAGCTCGACGTGGAACTCCTCGCCAATCTCGGGCTTGGAGAGGAAGTACTTGGTGGGAAGCACAGACAGGTCGCCGTACTTCTGGACGAACTTCTTGTAGTCCTCGAACACCTTGGGGTACATGATGTGGGAAGCAATGTCCGTGTCGGTGACGGGGCCACCGAACTTCTTGTTCAGCTCGCGCTTGACCTTAGCAAAGTCGATGGGCTCGAGGAACAGACCGGGGCGGGCATCGAGCTTCCTGCGGCCACGGAGAGCGTCGCTGCGAAGGGGCTCCGGGAATCCGCCGAAGGGCTGACCCATCAGGCCCTCGAGGAACTCGAGAACCGAGCCGGGGAAGTCGAGCTCGCCAGCGCGGGCCTTGACATCTTCAGGGGACAACTTGTTGGAGACCATGAACTGGGCCAGGTCACCGACGACCTTGGAGGTGGGGGTGACCTTGACGATGTCGCCAAGGAGATCGTTGGCGTGCTCGTAGGCCTTCTTGGTCTCGGCCCACTGTGTGCCGAGGCCGAGCTGGGCAGCCTGGAACATCATGTTGGTGAGCTGACCACCGGGAATCTCGTGCTCGTACACCTCGGGGTCAGGGCCAGTAAGATGAGCCTCGAAGGGCGAGTAGAGGAGACGGAGCTGAGACCAGTAGGTGTCCAGGGCGCGGACGTGGGCCGGGTTCAGGCCGGGGTCGAGGTCGCTGCCCTCAAGCGACGCCAGGATGGCGTTGATGCTGGGCTGGGAGGTCATGCCCGACAGACTGTCGGTGGCGGCATCGACGACATCGGCACCAGCCTTGGCACAGGCCACCATCGAGGCAACACCGGTACCGGCGGAGTCGTGGGTGTGCACGTGGATAGGAAGGTCGGGGTACTTCTCGCGGATGGCGCCGATGAGGAGAGTGGCGGCGTGGGGCTTGAGGACACCAGCCATGTCCTTGATACCCAGGACGTGGATGTCGAGAGCAACAAGCTTATCGACGAGGTCCAGGTAGTACTGCAGGTTGTACTTCTTGGAGGGGTTGAGCATGTCTCCGCTGTAGCAAGCCACAGCCTCGACGACACCACCGGCCTTGTGGACGGCCTTAATGCCGACCTCGAGCTGGTCGACGTCGTTCAGAGCGTCGAAGACACGGAAGATATCGACACCGTTCTTCTTGGCCTGGTCGACGAACTGCTCAATGGCGTTGTCGGGCAGGGAGGAGTATGCAACGCCGTTGGCACCGCGGAGCAGCATCTGGAAGGGGATGTTGGGCACCAGCTTCCTCATCCTGCGGAGCCTGTCCCAGGGGTCCTCGTACAGGAACCGGAAGGCGACATCAAAGGTGGCACCTCCCCAGCACTCAAGGGAGAAGAGGTTGTTGAGGGCGTGGCTGGTCTCCGGGGCGATGTTCAGCAGGTCAACAGTCCTGACACGGGTGGCCAGGAGAGACTGATGGGCGTCACGCCAGGTGGTGTCCATGAGGAGGCAGCCCTTGTAGTTGCGAACGGCCTTGGCGAAGGCCTTGGGGCCCTGGTCAAGGAGGATCTGCCTCCAACCCTTCTGGCAGGGCTGGCTGACATCGAGCTTGGATCCATCGGCGTTGAAGAGGGAAGGATGGATGATGTCTCCCTTGAACTTGGGCTCGCCGATCTGGCCCTTGATGCTGCTGCCGTTGACGGCGACGTCACCCAGGTAGCTGAGAAGCTTCTGGGCGCGGTTCTGGCTACCGACGAGGTCGAACAGCTGGGGAGTGTCGTCGATGAAGGTTGTCCAGCAGCTTCCGTCGATGAATGTGGGGTGCGTCAGGAGAGAGGCCAGGAAGGGAATGTTGGTCTTGACACCACGGATGCGGAACTCGACGAGAGCACGGAGCATCTTCCGCCTGGCGATCTCGTATGTGGAGCCCTGGCAAGTACACTTGACCAGCATCGAGTCGTAGTAAGGGGTGATGACGGCTCCTGCGAAACCGTTGCCACCATCCAGACGGACACCGTTGCCACCGGCCGAGCGGTAGACCTCGATCTTGCCCGTGTCGGGCTGGAAGCCCTTGGCGGGGTCTTCGGTTGTGATGCGGCACTGGATGGCGAAGCCCCTGGTGGAGATGCGGTCCTGGGTCAGGCCAAGCTGCTGCAGGGTGGCGCCGGCGGCAATCTGGATCTGGGCAGCGACAATGTCGATGCCGGTAATCTCCTCCGTGATGGTGTGCTCGACCTGGATACGAGGGTTGATCTCGATGAAGTAGTAGCGGTTCTGCTGGTCAACGAGGAACTCTGCGGTACCCGCGTTGCGGTAGTTGACCGACCTGGCCAGCTTGACGGCATCGGCCAGGATGGCGTCGCGGGTCTCGATGGGAAGGTCCTTGGCAGGGGCGATCTCGACGACCTTCTGGTGACGGCGCTGGACGGAGCAGTCACGCTCGTACAGGTGGACAATGTTGCCGTGGTTGTCACCCAGCAGCTGGACCTCAATGTGCTTGGGCTTGTCGAGGAAGCGCTCGACGAAGACGGTGCCGTTTCCGAAGGCGGACTTGGCCTCGGATGTGGCACGCTCGAAGCTCTCCTGCAGGGTCTCCTGCTCGCGGACGACACGCATGCCGCGACCACCACCGCCGTAGGCAGCCTTGATGATGATGGGGAAGCCATATTGGTCGGTAAAGGCCTTCACCTCCTCAAAGGTGGCGACGGCGCCTTCCGTGCCGGGAACGACGGGGACATCGGCAGCAATGGCGAGCTTTCGGGCAGACACCTTGTCGCCAAGGGCGTCAATGACTTCGGGAGAGGGACCGACGAACTGCAGGAAGACATGGGGTTAGCTCGATGTGGACCGAGGGGCGGGGCGTAAGGAGGAGGGAGAGTGCAGGAAACATACGATAAGGCCGGCCTTCTCAACGTTGCGGGCGAACACGGCGTTCTCAGAGAGGAAGCCATAGCCTGTTGGGGAGGTCAGATGCAGCCACCAAGGCGATTCGATTCAAGGAGACTTACCGGGGTGGATCATCTGTACGCCGTGCTCAACGGCAATCTTGATGATCTCGTCGCCGGCGAGATAAGCACCAACAGGGGTGTACTGGCCACGCTTGCCAATGACGTATGCCTCATCGGCCTCTGAAGCACAGACATGTTAGCTGGGGCTTGCAAGCGAGCAGCCGAAGTCCGCGGGGTTATGATCTTACTCTGCCTGTGCATGCTCAGACGGTCCTCATAACTGCACAAAATCAGCACAAACACCAGCAGACGACTTTGGCAGTGCCGCGCACCTGAAGACCGCAACGGTGTGCAGCGAAAGCTCGTGAGCCTGGGCAGATGGTCGTCAGCATGAGCAGGCAAAGAGCGCGGGGCAGTCGGGTTGACTCACTGTTCTAAAGATCTGAACGCGGAGAATGTGAGTAAGCTAACATCAAGTCGGTCCGCGAGCAATGCTGGGCAGGGACATACACGAATAGCTGCTCGGCGTTAGCTCGCAAAGTCGTGGCACGGCACCATGACGGGCAGGGGTGGGTGGACTTACGGATTTCACCACGGTTGGCGACTGTTGGGCGGAAGTCTCTCGTCAGCATGGATGTCCCAAGATCTTACATCGCACGAGGATGCGGCAGCTCCAATGGTGACAGGAGGTGACGGGAGCATCGTGAGGGGCCTCGACGGGTGTGCAACGTACCCAACAGCTTGTTCACTTGCATGATGCTCGAGTTGGCGCGGATGTGGTGGATGTTCTTAGGAGCCTCCACATCGCCCTCCTCGAAGACATCTTCGTTGTATGCGGGGTCCGCCTGAGCCATCTTGGAGAGATGAGGGGGATGGAGTCAGGGACAGAGATCGACCGTGGTTCCGTGTCAAGAAGACTGAAGAACAGAGAAGATGGACGGCCGGTGCGAGCCGTGGGGGGGAGGCGGGAGCTTTTGAAGGTCTCGGTCGAGGCGAGCGAGGGGGCGGCTGGCTGACTGCTCAGGATGGAATGCGACCCTCGGCGGGGTGGTTGCTACGGGGGGTTCTAGCTGCTCTGGTGGGCTTGGAACCGTGGTCCGTGGCCGGCAGTAGAACGGGCAGAAGGGGTGGTGGGGGTGTGTCTAGAAGACGCTGAAGCAGCCAGAGTTAGCCCCTGGGATCTGGAGCTCGTCGCACGGCGCAAGCAAGCTACTTACGACACACAAGGCGGTCTGGGGTTCGGCTCGTTGCTTGGACGAGGCCGATTGGGTGCCGTCAGGGTCCCCAGTCTGCGATAAGACAGGCTGGCCGAGGAGGGGTTGAGCGAGCTCGCTTTAGTTTGAACCGGGCTGTACTTGGTTGACGGCCGATGAGATGGCTACTGACGCCCTGGCGAGTCAAGATTCCGCGGACGACAGAGAGGGTTGAGGAGAGGGAGGGCAAGACGTTGAGCAAGCGTCTTTGCTGGGGGTATCTTTGGCGGGGGAGCGACAGCGGTCGGCGGGCTTGGAAAAGCAAGATGAGGATCTGAGGTATCGAATGCAGAGTGCTAATCCACGTGCTGCAGGTTGTGTAACGGATGTCCACGGTGGGGGAAGAGGGAGCTAAGCTGATGCGATGCGAAGATGAAGAGGACGATGGCGAGATGTTCAGGTCAAACGGGCGGGGGATGACCGAGAGGATATGTATACTCGCAAGAAAAAGAGCAGTAGCCAGCCATGGCTGCTCTTTCTTCATGCCTCTTGCCCATCCAGTTTCGAATCCATGCGCAAATTTAGGAGGCGCTCAACCTGGAAGTACCTGTGGTGGCCATGAAGCTCGGTGGGAAAGAGCTATGAGGCCCTTGGAGGTACCTCCTGCCTCCTGCCCCGCCATCCCATCCCACCTGCGACAGCGACGCCTGCTCGTCCGCCCGCCCGCCCGTCCTCGACGCGCCTCTTCCACCCCCGAGCCTACTTTTGGAACGACGATGGGACAGATGGGACGATGCAATGGACGCAGGCGGCGCACGCCGGGGGAGGGTGTCTCGTTACCCGGGGGCACTGACTTGCACTGCAGCGCATCAGAGAGAGTTCAGGGTGGAGGGGACAGGATCGTTCCTCCGACGGAGATCCAGCGCACCGTAACGAAGCTGAGAATGCCAAGACTGCACATCATAAAGTACCGACAGACCGACGGCCAAGCGCCGCCCGGCCTGGAGTAATTCTCCCCGGGGGTCCAGTCAGTCCAACTTGGAAGTCAGGAGCAACTGGCGCTTCTACCTTCCAGCAGGGAAATCGTCGGCGATAACGCGAAACGGTAGCGCCCTGCTGCGCCTGCCAGACCGAACACCGAGCGTACCGACCGGACCCTTCCTGAACCAGCAAACACATCGGCCGCGGTGAGGCGGTGTCTCGAGAGGGGTGAACTGAACGTGATCGACCACTTTGCACACAGATCTGAGATCATGATGGGAGTCCCACGCCTCAAATCAAGCCAATTATCTACACTAAGGCTTGGGGCTGCAGCGGGCGGCGCCCTGGCACGGGGGTTGAGTCCATCGCCCAGATAGATGGGGATAACAGGGCGAGAGGTTGGCGTTGAGTCTCGGCCGGTGAGAGTCTGACTGACTGCAGTGCCCTTTCTGTCGCAGCTCCATCCCTGAACGATCCCCCGTGCCCCTCCTGCAGGCTGCGGTGCAGTGCGTGGGCAGTCCAGGTCCCAGCTCTCATCCCCCTCCCCCTCCTCTCCCCCCCACTACCGATGACAGCGATGAGGGGTGCGAAAGGGGGGTCCAGCTTGCACCACGGAGAGCTCTCCCGTATCCGGCACGGGCCATTGGCCAACCAGAGCCTGCTGATCACAAACCTCACCACGGCCTTGTCGCCTCGATTGACTAACTCTTTGGTGTCCACGAAAGCAAAAAGTCACGCAGGCCACAGCGAAACAGCCTTGAAAGGCGCGAAATTCCAGGGCACGCCCAGCCTCGAGGGGGAGCTCCGTCACAGGCAGAGAAAACGGTCCAGCCGGACAGTACCCCGACGGAGGAGGGTGAGGTGTGCCAGTGCATGGGACGGACGGGCGGATGAACGGTGGGAGCCACTGTGACGGGCCACAGCGCAGGCGCAGGCAAGCTCGGTAAAACAACCCGAGCAAATCGACATCTCGTGACAGCCTCCACGCCTGTCAACGCCATCCATCTTCAGATCGCGGCAGCACAGGCTTGGGTGCATACGAATACCCCAGGTTCTTCAGGCGGGCTAAGGGCCCAGTACCGAGGATAAGACGGGTATGAGCCTCGCGCGTGCCCCGAGGATGCCCTGCTCCCTGCAGCTTTTCGGGACAGCTCGACGCGACTTCACCTCTTCCCGTTCCTGACTATTTTCGTCCCTGACCTGCTAAAATGCGGGGGACCAGAGGCAACGCCAGTAGGATGGAGTCCTGGCTTGCCTCGGGGGTCGGGGCCGCTGCCCGCATACAGATCGCCTTGAGATCGGGCTTCAATGGGTGATCCCGGGTGCCACAGCACGGCCCTGCCCGGCTTCTTCCCACGGCCGTCACGGCCGAGTCGGCATGGCCTTGTCGTGCCGTGATGCCTCCAGTTTTCCCGGGCCTGACCGAGGCTTTCCAACCTCGCATATCGGCCGCCTCGCGATGCGCTGCTGCACCCGCCGGGCACTGCAGAGCATGGAGGGGGACGCCGGACCAGACCAGGCCGACCATGCCAACCGTTACTGTCCAGACTTGCGCTCGCCCGGAATACGGACTGGCCTTGTCCTTACGAAACGGAAATACTTACAGAGACGCCTGTGGGCGTGTGATCATTTGCACCCTTCTCCTCTGACCTATTCCCTTTGGGTCATGGGCTCATGTCGCGCACCTCTTGTCAAGCCTGCTTGCAATTTTTTTCTCCAGCAGCCCCCTCGACCGAAGCGCCGGCCGGCCGGCGGACGTCAGTCCGATGTCGACGCCGCGACTGGTCCTGCCTGCGGTATTAAAGAGAGCTCCATCATCCCACGGCCTCTGTCCAGTGTCTTGTGCAGCGGACCCCCACCTTTGGCCCAGCTCGAGAGCTCTCCGACAGCCCGAGGGACCGCCGCGGTCATGAAATCGAAGAGTCACAGGTTTATCCACCCCCTCCGACCTCGGCTGGCGGTTCAAATGCCATCCTAGAATCTCAGGCGGCCCGGACAAGGCTGGCTAGCCTGCCGATGGCGCCATTGCCGCTGGGCCCTGGCACCGTGGCACCGTGGCACCGTGGCACGCCTGCGCTTCCAGCCCCGGGCCTCGAGGCCTTGGCCCTGGCACACATCATCAGCGTCTTATTCCCGCCGCTACAGCGCCCCCAGCGGGTATTCAAGGCTAGAGGGGGCACTGGTTTCACTGGCCTGTTGCCCAGTCCTCCTGTACTCCGAAGAAGACCCCCGCCCACTTGATCGTCGTCTCCATGTCCGCGGCGAAACTCGACACCAAACTCGAGCTGACGGAATATTTTTGGCCATCTCCTTATCGTTTCCCTCCTGTGGACCCGCCTGCCAAGACATATCTCGGTGTGTTGATGCGACGGCGGACTGTGTTTTAGCTTGTGACAGTGTCCGGCCTTCAATTGTCCGAGATCGCGAGAGCAATGACTCTTCGGCACCTGAGAACAAAATAATCATCCAGGCTGGTGGTCATCCAAGTTGATAAGTGCAGACAGCCTTCACATGACAGATGAGATGAAGCCCGGCACTGTTGTGGATGGATTTCCGACTGTAAGAACGGCCCAGTAGCTTTCCCGAACCGTGATGGCGATGCACTGCTCAAGTGGCACGGCGAGGCTAGAGGTCCAAGCAACGTCTTCTAGCCCGTTGCGAGAACAAACCTCTGTGTTCAGGCTGCGTCAGTGCGGTAGCTAGGGCGCTCAAACGTCGGCGAACATTCCTGACCCCCAAACCCCTAACCTCCTCGTGGCCACGGGCCCTTGACGTGAAGTTTGTTTCGTCTGGTGTCCTAGCCGTCGCTGGAAATGGCAGTGCTTGAAACGACGACGCCTAATTCTCAAAATAGCTCCCACAACGCGCCCGCTGCGAGATACCGTCAACGGGGGTGCATGTCGTGGGTCATTGAATTGGCAATAGCCATCATGGTCAGCTCCATGATACTCAGGCTGCGGTATTGCAAACCATTTCCTTCCTTGTAGAAAAGTCAAATCGGCGGTAAGACCGCCAGCTCAGTATTCAACGGTCATGTGTCTACATCTCAGTGCACCGCCCAACCAATTCGTTCCTCGAAGTCACCTCCAACCGTGCAGTTGGCGATCAATGTGTCCTTAGCGAGGGAATGCACTCATCGACAGATCCTTCGGACCTGTTTGTGAAAACGATGAATGTTGCAGCGGGTGCATCGCGAAGGAAAACTTAGCGAGCTGCAGGAGTGGCGGTTTCGACGGTTTTGCGAGCAGTCTGTCAACAATCAGGCCAACCTCACAAGTGAACGATTGTGACGCTTCGACTGTTGTTGCTACGACGGGCCAATGGTGACAATACTCCTCAAGATGTACTCTGGGCTAACAATCTTGCTGCCATGACTGATAGAGTCATCGGAATTCGATTCCGGGGCCTGGTTCCAACCGATATCTACACCCAACATCGGAGTATGCTCGGCGCTCGAAGCTGAACAACAAGATCTCACATCTGATGCAAGCATCCTCCAATATCTTCCATCACGAGCCAACTCAAAGATTAACGCAAAGACAACATGGGATCTATTACTTATCTTCAGGAACACATGCCATGAAGTTTTCAAATTTGACAGTCCATTAGGACTTGCTTCAACTCCAGTTCATGGAGAACGCTACCGGCTGGCGACACATCGTACTCAGAAGGCACGGTGCCTGGGAGTAATATGCATCAGGCCGGCATCGACGTCTCCCAACCCTCTCGCACCTCCAACATGGAGACGTAGCCAGTCGTCTGTCGTGGTGGGATCGTGGCTGTCCAGATCGTGCCGATTTTCACTTCGCCTCCTCGAAGTGGCCGTCTTGTCGATGACCTGTGAACTACAGGTCTCGACAGAACGACAGACGTGGCAAGGAATAGAGCTCTGGTAATTCGTCGAAAGCGTGCCGACAGGATGATCGGAAGCTACCGAGCTGAAGACACCGACGCTGTCTTGGCAAAGTATGTATCCTCGAACGCTGGAGCACCGGCAATCCAGAGACATTGTGATCAGGCATAAACCACTGTGCTTCTGCATCAATCAAGAAAGAAAATGGAGTCCAGGGAGCTGGCGACCGGACGGAAGGATTCATGTCAGCCCAGCCTGGACAGCGATCCATCCAGCATGAATGATCTTCCTCAGGACTTCAAATACAAGTGCAGCATGTCAACACAACGGGAACATCGGGCAGGGTGGAAGCCGGCAGGTGCCGGTCGGTCTCTGAGGCCGTAGCTTGTTTGCATTGCCAGCAAATCAAGCGTTGTCAAAGGAGGAAAGCTGCATAGCAGCAGGAAAAGTTACACGCCCATAGCCGTTTTCCGTTTCGCCATGACCCAGAAACCATGTGCCATCCCAGAAATTCATTCATGCCGCAATTCGTGTGTCCAGCCCGGAACCGAGCATTTACCGGACAATACCGTCGAACCTCGACTTGAACCACTTGACGGTCTCCTCGCGCTTGATCTTGTGGCCGGAGCCGATCTTGCCCTTGGCGCGCCTGCGGGTGGCGACACGCTCACCCTTGCGGGTCATGCAGGCGTAGAAGTCCATGCCGTAAATGCCGATGGAGGGGTCGTACTTGATACCGAGATCGATGTGCTCGCTGATACCGAAGCCGAAGTTGCCGGTCTCGGAGAAGTTGCGCTTGCGGAGCTCGTACTCCTTGACCTTGAGGCCACGCTCGAGAATCTCCTCAGCCTGGAAAAGTAGACGTTAGCGCATGGAGATGGGAGTAGTGATTGTGGCGGTTGAGGGCGTACCTTGGGGCCACGGACGGTGACGTGGACCGAGATCTTCTCGTTACGGCGGATACCGAAGGTACGGACGGTGTAACGGGCCTTGCCTAAATTTTTGTGAGCCTCTCTTCCCAATTGCGGTCCGATTTGGCGATGACTTACTGTAGACGGGGGTCTGACCGGACAGCTGCTCGAGCACCTTGGCGGCACGAGTGAGCCTGTCACCAGACTCGCCAACGGAGATGTTGAGAACGAGCTTCTGGAGGTGAAGCTCCCTCATGGGGTTCTGGGCCTTCTCGGACATTGTGGCGGCTGGTGGTGCTGTCGACGGTTGGGTGATTTTGTCGATTCTCGTCGCTGGGCGGTGATGAAGCGGGCCAGAAAAGTTCGAGGTTCAGATTCGGTGCACCACTTTGAATTTGGAGGGTTTCCCAGCCCTCGTTGGCCCTAGCGCTGTGGACGGCGACCCGAGAACCACCTTTCCCCAAGACAGACTAGCTCGGTTTCGACGCCGGAGTTTTGCCGAGCGGCCTCAGCCTTCTCGAGAGCTTCCATCAGCCTACCGCGAAATTTCCACTGCGGACCGGCATACCCACCCCCGACCTTCAAGAAGCTCCGCGTAACAGCATAGCATCTAGTGGTCGCGCAGCTGTCAATCCGACTCCTGCACCAACCAAGATCAATTTTTGAAAGATTCGAGAGACGCTGCTACCGCGGCATCTCGTGCGAAAACCGCAAATATGGCGACAAACAAGCAGGGCAAGATGGTAAGTACACCGAAACCACTTCCACTGAGCTCGACGTTGACACGGTAGCTGACTTGACGCGATTCCATATAGGCCGGTTACGTACGTACTCCCCTAAGCTCAACGTGCTCTGCCACGACACATGGCCTGGCTTGCCAGAGGAGGCATAGCTGACGCGCTTCGCAGATCAACTACCGGATGAGGGTCACCCTCAATGATGGCCGACAGATGACGGGACAGATGCTTGCTTTCGACAAGGTCGGTTCAGGGTCCCCCTTACGCAATCTGAAGAGAAGCAGGAGCTGACAAGATGGCAGCACATGAACCTCGTCCTCGCCGATACCGAAGAATTCCGCCGCATCAAGCGCAAGCAGAACAAGCCCGCTGCCCCTGGCGCAAGCGGTTCCGCCGGCCAGACCATCGAAACCGAAGAGAAGCGAACACTAGGCCTGACCATTGTCCGCGGTGCCCAGATCGTGTCACTGTCGGTTGAATCAGAGCCGCCGGCCGATCCCAGCGCTCGCCTTGGCAAGAGCGCACCAGGAGGCATCTCGTCGAGTCTGGCTGCCGGACCCGGAGTCGCACGCCCTGCCGGTCGCGGTGCCGCCGCGCCGCCTTCTCTGGCTGTCAGTATTCTCCCCCCTCTGTTCGCACTTGGCACGTACTAATAGTCCATAGGGTCCTGCTGCCGGCGTTGGAGGTGGCGCCCCTCCCGGCTTCCCGGGCTTCCCTGGCGGAGCCCCTCCCTTTGGTGGACGTGGTGGTAAGTCTTGGAGCCATCGCATCCCGAACCGTCATATTGACCAACTTCCAGCTCCTCCTGGATTCCCCGGTGCCTTCCCTCCCGGCTTCCCTCCCGGCGGCGCATTCCCCCCGGGATTCAACCCCGGCCCTCCTGGACCTCCCGGCGGTCCTCCTGGATTTAACCCTCCTCCCCGGAGGTAAAGCGACGACTTATGCAGTGACTTTGGGCCATGGCTTGGGCTCTTGGGGACGGTTTGTGGTTTAACAACGGCGTTTGGGGTTGTTCCAGAATACCAAAATGGACGGACACGATTCGTTCTGATAGAGTAGCGCAGCTCGCAGTCGAACTCGAATGGGATTGAGCACTCCTCGCTCTCATACTCACCTTTCGCGTCGGTGTGGCTCGTGTTGTGCAAGGCAATGAATAGCTTGAAGCTCAGGTCGTCTCATGAAGTGACGGAGCCCGGGTTGCAGGCGCTGGCCGACAATGTCAACGATTGGGCACTGCTGTTCCCGTCTCACCAACCACAGGAAAATGGGAGAGGTAACAGTCGCTCTGGGTACATATCCTACTGGTCTATTGCCCAACAAATTCCCAAACCAATGTCGGAGCCTGGGGTGACACTGATGTACGAATCCGGGGCACGTGACCTTATCCCCGGAACGCGCTCCTAATCCCGGCCATCCCTGGCCAGTCGCAAAAATTCGGACTCCGCTCAGGCTCACCTCCACGAATTGGCACGTCCGATTAGAGCTCCGAGATCCTGGCTAAGCTTCCTCAGCAACCGTCTCGGACAGTCAACCCTCGTCTTTTCCGACAATCTCCCCTCCATCGCGACGCCCGGCACCCTCGGCGCGAAGAACGAAGAAACCGCAGTCCCTACTGTAACGAATTACCGATCAGACAGGCGACAAGATGGCTGCATTCATTAAGGCGATCAACGCGAAGATCCGCTCCAACCCGGCGCTGGACTACTTCTGCTCTACACGTACGTTGTTGCCGCTTTTCCTGGGACAGCGCCTGCGGTTGCTCGGGGGGCAGTGAAGAACAAAAGAAGGATCCTCCAGCCTTCAGGTGCACTGGCACCATGGCTATGTCTCCGGGCTTCCGTCGCTTCGATGTCAATGGGGAGGCAGTGTCCCGATAAGACTATCATTGTACAACACTCCAAGACTCGTATACTGACGCAATTGCTTCCCATAGACTTCTGGGGTCCTGCCTCCAACTTCGGTATTCCCGTTGCCGCTGTCCTGGACACACAAAAGTCTCCCGACCTGTGAGTGTTATCGACGACATACCGTCCTCCGGGATGCGACGCCAGTAGGGGAGGTAATGTTGCTAACAAGTCAACCTCCCACGAACAGGATTTCGGGCCAGATGACCGGTGCCCTGATCATCTACTCCGCCACTTTCATGCGCTACTCTCTCGCCGTCACCCCCGCGAACTACCTCCTCTTCGCATGCCACTTCGTCAACGAGGGCTCGCAGCTGACGCAAGGATACCGGTACCTGAACTGGCACCACTGGGGAGGAAAGGAGGCTGCGGCAGCCAAGGGCAACGTCAGCGCGGCTGTTGATACCGTGAAGGACAAGGCCAAGGAGGTTGTCGGGAAATAAGCACTTCGCGGGTGCTCGAGGATTGTTCCGGTGATGACGACGCTCTTATGAATGCTTCCTGCCGGTGACCACCGACTGTGAGGCGAGGCCTTTGTCGGTAGGTATATATAGATGCCCGACGCAGTCAGCGGGGACTCGGGAGTCGAGGCCGTTTCGGCAAAGAAGGTCCTGTTGTACTCTGCCTGTACCACTACTCATGCATCCTTTGTCCTGGTTGCCAGGACTCGGGCCGAGGCCAAATTGACGTTTTCTCCCTAACAGCGGCTGATGGCACCTGTTCTTTCTTATCCAGTGCCAGATGACCGAGATCTGTCGTTTTGAGTAAGTTGCACTGCATTACAGGCCCTTAAGGCGGGCCTTTCTTTGTTGGCACTGCTCCGACATGGAGTAAGAGACACAAGTTATCATCCTTGAGCCAGAGGCGGGGTAGACATATGCCACTCCGGAAGTCTACATGACTGGATGGTGTCTCGAGGCTCTCGTGAACCTCTGCTCTAAGGGCAGATATCAGGGAACCCACGGCCACCTGAAAGACAGAGCAGTGAATCCTGGAAGACCCCCAGAAGATGACTGACTTCGATCTATGTATTCACTTTGTGAGTGAGCAGTTGCAGGTTTATTCATGTGCCGCAGAATTCGTCTCGATGCGAAAGAGGTTCCAGATATGGCAAAACCTCAACAACCACAAATCACGAGCATCATCTGCTGGTTGCCAACTCCTTGACTGATTTCAGGCTGCAACTTCCAGGAGCTAGACCAATGTTTGATGAGCCCCCCCCCAAAAATGAGTGTCAAGTGAGGCTGGACCTAGCCATCTTGACAAATGTCATAGATATTACGTCTGCAATGTTTCCATTTCCAGGATGGCACTGGTAGGCTCATCGGTGTCTCTGACTGGAATCAGCCAAAGCCAAAAGTCAGAAGCCAGCGGCGTTAGAACCTTACACATCACCGACCGCAGAGCTCATGGCACTCCATATTGATAATCTCTTGTAGGCCTGGCTTGGTCAGACGTCATTTGACAAATGCCTGTTTGCACGCCTGAGGCCCCATCACGGAGGAACGGTCATTGTGGGTGATCGATAGTGGATTCTGGATGAGAAGAAAAGACAGGCATGGGAAAGCTCAGGCCTACTGTTGTGCAGGGGAGGCTGGAAATGGATATTCCAAGGCAAATTCGTAGCATGGAAATATGTATGAAAAGCCGAAGAGAATGGGTGTTGATTTGTTCGTGGCCAGTGTTAGCTGAGATGCCTTCCCGTCTCAAGATGTCCTATTGCAGAGCAGAGTTGACGAAGCATCAGACTGGATCCGTGGTGGGCACTCATCACGACGGCCCAGCAACCATTTGGCCTCATGCTGGGATATCCAACCCCACAAGTCCAGCACAGTCCAGCTCGGGTCAAGGATGGCTGATGCAAGAGGAAGGGCACAAATAATGCTCGGGCACGGAAGACAGACACGACGTGGTTCCATGAAAAGTCATCGTGTTACGGGACCGATTTTCAGCTGTTGAGGCAGCGGTGATGGCCGGCAGTGACATCCAAGGGATGAGGAGCAGGAGCCCCGTATGTTGAGGAAAAGCCACGCATGGAATATCCGGGGTATAAATACATGCGCTGCACTAAAAGTGCATCCGGCCGATGACACATGCCGGAGAAACCGATGAGAGACGAATGAGGCTCCAGACACCGATCGGTGCTCATTTCAGGTTGTCCAGTCTGTCCATTTGGCCGGCGCTCGGCGACGAGGCTGATGGGGCCCCAAGGGCCCAAGGGGCTTTTCGGAAGGCCAGTTCGACCCGTTGGCGGGTTATTTAAAAAATTGTTAGGGTGTTTCCGGGCTGACTGAGGCATCAAGTTGGGAGGCGGCGTGCGATTGGCCGTTGGGGTGGCCGAGGGATCCACCGGGGCGTGCCCCGTCCCCCGTCTCTCTCGTCTTTTCCCTCTCGCCGGGTCTTCCTCCAAAAAAGACTCCATCTGCTCTCCTGCAAAGGACCATCAACCCTTCCAAATCTCCCCTCAACCTCAATTGCACTCGCTGCAATTGATCCTCCCCTGATCTCGACAGCGTCACAGATCTCCTAATATGTTCCGCAACGCCCTCCGCCAGTCGACGCGCGCCGTCGGTGCCGTCTCTGCCGCCGGCAGGGTCGCCGCCGTAAGTCGCCCTTTCTCCATCCCGGACTCGTCCCAATTCCATCGAAAAACATCGGGAGATGTCTGGACACGAATCAATGAGCTTCCCGAAAGCTCAATTGACTCGTCCGAGCACTTCCGAGGTCGTGGTCAAGCTTTTCCCGAGCTTGGTTGTCGACGTGTCGTTCGTTGGGGGGCGGTTGCCCAGTGCATTTTCGGGCTTCGGCTAACTTGTTTTTCCTACCCCAGGTCCGAAATGCCGCACCCGTCGTCGCCTCCATGCAGGTCCGCACCTACGCCGAGGCCAAGGCCTCGCCGACTGAGGTTTCCTCCATTCTCGAGCAGCGCATCCGTGGTGTCCAGGAGGAGGCTGGCCTCGCCGAGACCGGTCGCGTCCTTTCCGTTGGGTACGTTTTGGCTTGGCACCGATCGACACCCGAGGCGGAGGACCGGAAGTGAAGGAGTGTCGCGACACACAACTTCACCACCCGTATACCGCCCGGAAGATCGCCCTGCCGTCGTCGACAGTTTTACGGATGTGCTGACCGTCTTACCCGAATAGTGATGGTATCGCCCGTGTTCACGGTCTTGCCAATGTCCAGGCTGAGGAGCTTGTCGAGTAAGAACACCTTGTCAATGCACACGTAGCTGGAACTTCGACTAACTCGTCACAGGTTCGCCTCCGGCGTCAAGGGCATGTGCATGAACCTCGAGGCCGGCCAGGTCGGTGTCGTGCTGTTCGGTTCCGACCGTCTCGTCAAGGAGGGCGAGGCCGTCAAGCGTACCGGCGAGATTGTGAGTCGCCTGCACTTGCCAAAAACAATTGACACTCTTTTGCTGACAACCTCAGGTTGATGTCCCCGTCGGCCCCGAGCTGCTCGGCCGTGTCGTCGACGCCCTCGGCAACCCCATCGATGGCAAGGGTCCCCTCAACACCAAGGAGAGGCGCCGTGCCCAGCTCAAGGCCCCCGGCATTCTGCCCCGTCGCTCCGTCAACCAGCCCGTCCAGACCGGTCTCAAGTCCGTCGACGCCATGGTGCCCATCGGCCGTGGTCAGCGTGAGCTGATCATCGGTGATCGTCAGACCGGCAAGACTGCCGTCGCTCTCGACGCCATGCTGAACCAGAAGCGCTGGAACAACACCAACGACGAGACCAAGAAGCTCTACTGTGTCTACGTCGCCGTTGGCCAGAAGCGCTCCACCGTCGCTCAGCTCGTCCAGACCCTCGAGGAGAACGACGCCATGAAGTACTCCATCGTCGTCGCCGCCACCGCCTCCGAGGCCGCTCCCCTGCAGTACATTGCTCCCTTCACCGGTATGTCTAACAACCCCATCAACTCATCATGATCAACTGTTCAATTAGTCCACATGCTAACCTGCTACAGGAACTGGTTAGTTGCTCCCGATGCTCCACACTTGAGCCACACTTCAGCCACATGAGGTATCCCCCACCCCCAACATTGAACATCATGGCTAACTTGGTTCTCTCTCAAGCTATTGCTGAGGTATGTTTTTCCAATCCTTGACATGATTCAAAGAAGAAGATGCTCATTCTTGGTAGTGGTTCCGTGATTCCGGAAAGCACGCCCTGATCATCTTCGACGATCTTTCCAAGCAGGCCGTTGCCTACCGTCAGATGTCGCTGCTGCTCCGTCGCCCTCCCGGTCGTGAGGCTTACCCCGGTGACGTCTTCTACCTGCACTCGCGTCTGCTCGAGCGTGCCGCCAAGATGAACGACACCCACGGTGGCGGCTCTCTGACTGCCCTGCCCATCATCGAGACCCAGGGTGGTGACGTGTCTGCCTACATTCCCACCAACGTCATTTCCATCACCGACGGCCAGATCTTCCTCGAGGCCGAGCTGTTCTACAAGGGTATCCGCCCCGCCATCAACGTCGGTCTTTCCGTCTCGCGTGTCGGATCCGCTGCCCAGCTTAAGGCCATGAAGCAAGTCGCTGGCTCGCTCAAGCTCTTCCTGGCCCAGTACCGTGAGGTCGCCGCCTTCGCCCAGTTCGGTTCCGACCTGGACGCTGCCACCAAGCAGACCCTGTCCCGTGGTGAGCGTGTAAGTTTTCTCCGACCAGCACTCATTGGAGCGATCATGACTGACACATCATGCACAGCTCACCGAGCTTCTGAAGCAGAAGCAGTACTCCCCCATGGCTGTCAACGAGATGGTTCCCCTCATCTACGCCGGTGTTAACGGTTTCCTCGACGCCGTCCCCGTCAACAGGATCCTCGAGTGGGAGGCCGACTTCCTGAACCACCTCAAGACCAACGAGTCCGACCTCCTCGCCACCATCGACAAGGAGGGTGCTCTCAGCAAGGACCTCGAGGCCAGGCTGAAGGATGTCACCCTGTCCTTCATCAAGAGCTTCACTTCTTAAAGCAACCGCGCAAAGACCTAATGAGCGGATGGTCTGAGGCGGGTGTATCATGGGAGAAGGAGCTGTCTATACCGACGTCATTATCTGTGTTTCTCGTAGAGGCGGGAGGACGACTCGAAGGGTGCCTCGGACTTGAGAGTCGCACCTGGGGATGCGATCGGGAGGGGAGAGCCTCGGTCGTAATCAAATGTAAAATAGAGCTCAAGACTCAATTAACGCCCTCGATTCCTTTGTCTTTATCAACCTTTTCTCTCCATCGCGCTCTCTCTGTGCAATGTACATGTTGAAATGTCGCTTTGGCACGTCGCTTATCAACAAATCGTCAGAGGTATCAGATCGTCAGCAGCAGTAGATCGATTGTCAGAGCAGATGAGTTGATTCTACGGAGGGTTGTTGCGGTAGTTGATCGATGCGAAGGATGTGCATCTGTACCGTCGCCTCGTTGAGTGTGTCGATGAGCTCTGATGGACATGGCCTAGTGCCGAAAGACTTCGAATGACCATGTCAAAAAGCTTTAGAATGTGCTAACTAGTCCTGTATGTTGATTGTCTGGAGCCTTGACAAACATTTACACTTCGGTAGATGTTGAATTGTCGCATCAGTTGCCCGGCGCATCACCCCGACCGTGACATCATCCTTCGTCAACTGAAGGACACTGGGCCGCCACCTCAAAGTGGTAGTGCATTTGACCACATCAACCCACTTCGACCTCCGTTCAACGACTTCTGACCATTTTCAACAAACTTCCATCCGCATCATCCGAGTCTGTCTGCACGTGCCCATCCATCCATCCATCCCTCACTCACAGCAGCTGCACAGACACGGTCTCGCTGTACCCCACCTCTCAGCACGACGATGCCCTTCGACTCCAAGCTGCCGGAGATGTCCGCCAAAACCAAAGAGATCCTCGGCCGCGTGCAGCGCATGGTGCCGCCGATGCTGGACCACTTCCACAAAGGTGAGTCCACACCATCATTCCCTCGGCCTTGTAAGAGCCCGCGCTGACATGTCAACAGGCCAGCTTGGACGTGTCGCCGTCCTCGGCGGCAGCGTTGACTACACCGGCGCACCTTACTTTTCGGCCATGGCCAGCGCGAGACTCGGCTGCGACATGGTGAGACTCTTGCCACGCTCGACCATGGACATGGAAAATGCTCATATGTGTCTAGTCTCACGTCATATGCACACCAGGCGCAGCAAATGTCATCAAGACATACTCCCCGAATCTCATGGTCCATCCGCTGATGCGTCAATCACCTGATCCCGCCGCCCGTACTTCGACTGCCTCGACTTCTGAAAGCAGCAAGGATGCCGACACGGACGCCGAGCACATTGCCGGCCGAGTAATCGACATGCTCTCTCGGCTGCATGTCCTCGTCATCGGACCCGGCCTAGGCCGCGATCCTCTGATGCAGGCCACTGTGGCCCGAGTTGTCCGTGCCGCACGGGAGCGTGACTTGCCCCTGGTCATGGATGCGGATGCGCTGCTGCTCGTTCAGAACGACCCCTCACTCGTTAAGGGGTACAAGAACGTCATTTTGACACCCAATGTTGTCGAATTCTCGAGGCTGTGCAAGGCCATCGGCATTGACGAGGAAAAGATCACCGAGGAGGGTGGCGAGACCGGGAAAGTCGAGGCTCTGGCACGCGCCCTGGATGGCGTCACTATCATCCAGAAGGGGGGCAAGGATTACATCTCCAACGGCAGCGTGACTCTGGTTGTCGATCTCGAGGGCGGCAAGAAAAGGAGCGGTGGCCAGGGAGACACGCTGACTGGATCGATCGCCACGTTCCTGGGCTGGAGAAAGGCCTATCTTGATGGACTATGGGAGAGAGGAGAGGAGACGTTGGCCGAAGGTGAGCTTATTGGGCTGGCGGCCTATGGAGGCAGTGCTATCACCAGGGTATGTTTCACCCAGCAAACCCCCTTTTCTCTTGAGTCTAACCGAATGATAGGAATGCTCGAGGCTTGCCTTTGCAAAGATGGGCCGGAGTCTGCAAGCGAGTGACCTTACAGACGAGGTACACACCGCCTTTATCAACCTGTTCGGCGAGGATGGAGAATCAAGGGAGGCCAGGCTATAGGCAGAGGAGACCAACCCGCTCTGGCGAGAATAGGAGATCGAGAATCAAGCTTTAAACACGGTCTTAAACCTCGCTGGCGAAAATGGAAGATCGAGAACCAGGCTGTAGACAGAAGGCTTTGAACCCCCTTGGCGAGTAGGTTGTGAGATCGAGAACCAAGCTTTGACACGGTCTTAAACCTCGCTGGCGAGGGTGTGCGATTGAGAAAGCATCTGAGGCTGTAGACATATGGGGTTTTAAATCTCTTCGGTGAGGAGGTGAGGTCGAGAATCAAGCAGGGAAGCAGAAGGCTCGATATTTTTTGCTGAGGATACGAGAACCAGCCTATAATATGTGATGCTAGTTATCGAAGGCCTTGATGTCTGATTTACCTGGAACTCACAGATTATCTGTAAAGGAAGGTAGGGGAAAATTTCCGCACCTTCCTCTGTCGGTTTACTATACACGGTCCACCCAGAGATCAAGCAACTTTTTCCATCCTCTTCTCCTGACCCAAGGGTTTCCGTTTTCTTTCTCTAAACCAAGAGTCACGCTTCTTTTCTTCAATCTCCATTCTCATTTTGGAACCTTCTTGCCCCGTTCCCGGTTACTTTCTCGCACAGCGCGCCGTCATTACCAGCATGGCGCCCCCGAACCCGGGCTGGAGGCCGGTCTATTCACAGGAGATTGAGAAGCGGCGAAGCGCAATGGCCATAATTGCCGATCGCCTTGTCAAATTCTATGTCGCGGGCACCGATTTGGAGCGCAAGATGCTTCGCGATCTGGCATTCAACAGTCTCGTTCTCAACGTCAACAAGACGGCATACAACAGGACCATCTTTCACGAGAACACCGGTCCGCTTTCCAAGGTTCTCCAGGGTACGAAATTTACCATTGAAGCCGCCATCGCGTTCGCCATTCTTCAATCCCCGGCGAGGGCGAGGAGCCTCGCCCCCGGGAACGCGCTCATGGCCGCCATTGCCGACCGAGTTTCGAGATTGATAGGCGAAGACGGCAGGGATTGCTTCATCCCCGAGGGCTTCGAGAAAGAGGAAGAGGAGGCCCATACTGTCATCACCAAGGCCATGGCGCTTGACGCTCATTTCCGCTACTATGGCCGGCAGTTCGTCACTCGCGTCGAAGCAGCGGCACGGTTTCCAGCACCAGATGCCACGGGTTTCATTCCCGTCACAAGCGAGATGCGATACAACATGCCCATTCTCTGTCCTGGCCAAGTCAAGGCAGAGGTAGACCTCCTGATGCTTTTCGAAAGCGACTGGAAGGAGTCTGATAACGGAGAACGAGAACTGGCGGATATCTTGGATGCTGCCAAGAAGCTTGCTGGCGAAAGTCGGGCTGTTGCCGATGCGTATCGCCTCATGAACCACGGAGAGAGCAAAGAGCACCGAGAAAACGCTTTCGCTCTGCTCACCATCGTTTTCGCGTACGCGGAGATCAAGATCCTTGAGAACCACCAGGGTCTTTACCAGGCCATACACACCCGGGTCTTCAACGCCCGCCTACAGGCTCACATTGCCCAGCTAAAACAGAGCACTCGCCCTATTGTGTTCGGCCAGCAGAACGTCGACACCCAAAACCCGGCAACATTCCGACATCACGCTTGGCGTGAACCCAGTACTCCGGGCACCGCTTGGGAGCAGTCACCAGGACAGCTCCCATACGCACCAGCGCCAGCTGTGGATGATGGCGGACGTGTGATCGACATTGTCGATCCCGCTGAGCATTGGAAGAGAGTTCGGTTCGCCGACAATCGAACCAAGAACAGGACGAGAGAGAGAGACATCATCGGGTTTCAACCTAATGATATCGATGCGGAACCCCTGGTAACAAGCGAGGCGATCGCGAACGAACTCGAAGCCCAACAGCCGAACATCAGTCTCCGGAGATGGGGAATTGACGAATCTCGAGACGTCGAGTTCCGATTTCAGTACGATCACGGTTTCACAGACGACAAGAAGCTGGTTTACAACAATACAGCCTTGCCTGCTAACCGCAACGAGGGAATGGACGAGATCGATGCGTCCATCACCTTGATTTTCGAGGCCCAGGGCAACAAGCCCATTGTCGTTGGTTCGAAGAAGGGGAAGTCAGTGGCCGCTGCTAACGCCGGGGATGAATCTCAAGCGAGCACGCCCGGGCCCGGGCCCGTGTCTGCGGACACGTCCACGGCCGAGAACGAGAACGAGACATCGAACACCGAAACAGCCAGCAAAGCGGCTCCGGGGATTGGGATTCAGCTGCCTCCCTCAAAGCCCGAGCCCAAGAAGAGAAAGGCGGCAGCGGATACGGGATCCGGCGTCTCAGCCCCTACAGCCGCGAAGCGCAAGGCCATCGACGCCGAGATTCAGGAAAAGAATGCGGCTCTGGCGCACCACGCTGAGAAAATCATGAAGTTGGACAAGAGAATCGAGGAACTGGAAACCCAGGCTGAAGCCCAGAAGCTCGTCATCAAGGAACGCGATACGCAAATTACAGATCTCACCGCCACTGTGGACGCGAAAGAGCGCGAGGTTCTGAGTGTACAATCCGAGCTGGGCTCATCCCATCTTGCGAACCAGCTTCTACAAACCAAGGCCAAGAACCTCGAGCGCGAGATGGAAAAGCTGAAGAGCGAGAACCAAAAGCTGGAGACCGCAAATGCTCAGTTGCGTGCACTCGACAAGCTGCGAATCATGCAGGATCAACAAGCGCAGCAAAGCAAAACCACGACTCTTGAGATTCAGAAGCTAAGGGAGAGGATCTTTGGGGGATAGAGGCCGTGAACGCTCAGGCCGATACTGTGTAATGAGGCGGCTTTCCTGTCAGGGAATCGGAGAACGGCTGCTTTTGATTTCAGGGGTTGGGGATTGCGGTTCACGTGGTTTGCTTTCGAGTTCTGGGATTTGCGCATTGCGATTGATGATGTTGCTACATGGCTAGGTAGTCTATCGAGAAGCAGTGGGACAACCGGGGCATCTGTCGTCCGCTGGCCATTTCGTACCTTTGTTCAATCTCATCCTCGCAACCTCCAGTCTAATCCGGGTAATACAAGTTGTCTGTCAGAGTTGGGTTTTGGACCGCAAGCCAGGGCCATCTGGCTCGCCAGAATCTCCACACCAAACTGGGCCAAGTGAAGCAGGCTCAGAACAGGCTGAGAATCAAGATGGAGGATGGCTGTGTCCCGTCTGTTTGGTTCGAGTGGTGACAGTGACATGTAGCCATTGGAGCATGTCGACACCGAGGGTCTTGGTTGACAGGGCAAGTTAGTCGACACATGAAGTGATTTCACGTCACAACAGATTAGTCGTCAATATAAACCGAACCACAATGCTGCAGATCATCTCTTAACGAGTAGATCTGTCTACTTGAACGTATCCGACTGTATTCCCGTCCGCTGAGGCGATGGCACCCAGGTCCCTCTATCATGTCCCCCCCATTCGACGTCAGCAGCTCAAGTCGACCCTCGGTTCTTATCATCTTGGCAATCTTCACCTGCCCCAGACGGATCGATCATACGGCCTGTGCCCATTGTTTACTTGCTCCGGTTTCTTGGCTGACCGAACATCGCGGGGATTGATTGGGTCACCGCCCCATGAACCCACCACACCCGCACTCGCGATGAGGTCACATTTACAGGGGCCGACCTGATGGCGAGTATATCATCCATGTTCCATCTCGAGGTTTGGGGAAGGATTCGAGACAATTGCTTGTCAATTTAAGAGATTTCATACATTAAATTTGAAGACGTGGTACCAAGCTCATCAACTCGACGCTCCGACTTGTTTCGCACATACCATTCAATATGACCTCAAACGTACCGACGAACACCACGGCTGTGAGTAGCGAGGCAAGCAGGTGACGATGATGAAAGATACTGACCGTCGTCAGGCTGCTGCTGGGCAAACAACCTCTTCACGAGGACACGGCGCAGCCCCTCCCGCCGCTGCAGACTCGACGCAGTCCTCGACCGCATCGGCCTTGATCGACTCCATCAACGCCTCAGCCCGCATGCACCAGCCCCCTCGCGGCATTGGCAAGCACTCGCACCCCGGCTCCGGCCCGTCGTCCGGCCTGACCATCGGAAACATCATGGACGACAGCGGCCTTGCTCCGGGAAAGGGTCCACGCCAGACAAACGCTTCTGGGGTGCCGCCGGCGGCCGCCAATCCTGCCGAGACATCGACGGCGGCGACCCTGACGGATTCGAGTGTTGCGTCTTCCAGAATCAACCACAACCCGCAGGCTGCCAACGAGCCGGCACTTGGAAGTGTGACGGATGAGCGGCAGCTGCGGCGGGACTAGGGTGGACGTCCGAGGCCGGTAGTGGGCAGTGTATGAGGAGAGTGACTTAAGACTGGAGAATGGCCTGCTGCTGAGTTAGCGGCATATCTAAGAACCTGTTCAGTGTCTAGACGATGAGATATGATTCCTTTTATCGTCACTCAGCCATGTTTGAGAGTGGATTTTGCCGCATCAGTGACAGTAATGAGAAGTCTCGATGTAGTGGACAGACGAGATAGCCAATCATTAGCCTCACAGGGTCATCGAGGAAGCATGTCGGTCACCAGACAGGTTAATCGTCCCCTTAGGTTGATCGTCCACTTAGGGTAATCGTCCGCTTAGGTTCAGTCGACGAGGCAGGTCAGTCGGCAACCAGTCGATCACGGTCTGCCGACGACCTGCTGCGTCAACCGACCATGCTGCAAGTGTCAAGTCGGAGCCGTCATATGCATGGCATCAGGCTCCCTCCCTTCCGCGAAGACTTGCCAGTTATTCGTGGGGATCGTCGTGTCTCGCCTCCTCGTTCGGCCGCGCCAAGACAACTTTTGACACGCAAATCCAGCTCTAGTCTCGTGTCAGCCTCGTGGCACAGAAGCCTAGGTCCATCATCACATATCGAAAGCCAGCGGCCCAGCCAGCACCCGACACAAGGTTATTGTCTGCCACGTGCAAGGGAGCCACGCTCGGCACAGACCAATGCTAGGCTGGCTGTAAACGAAACGAGACATTGCTCTCCCCTCGCCACTGGGCGAGCCCCTGCCTTCCTCGAGGGCGGGCGAGACGGGTGGTCGCACGACGTGCGGCGCCGACCTCTCAGGGGCCGACGCCCGAGCGCCGATGCCGCACTCGCAGGCCGGCCGCCTCCCGTGGCGGCGGGCTGGAGCCAATGACGGCTAGTATGAAGCGAAGCGCATACCCGGTGCAATGGTAGAGTGCCTGAGATCGCCTCGAGGCAAGGGGGACGGGGTACGAGGGAGATGGGCTCGCCTCACGAGTAGTCCGTCTTCCAGCCCCCTCCCGTGGCCATTCATGCAGCTAGCCGGGTCCCACGTCGCGCAGAATGACGGGAAGAATCTTTGCCTCCTCTCAGGGAAGCTAGGTGCAGTAGCCGCTGACGTCCGAATATGTAGGCCTTGCATCGAAGAGCTCGACGGGAAGCCAGCCGGCCATCCCTTGCTTCGAGCTCATGTCGAGTCTGCATGGCCGACCTGCCCTGGCAGGAGTGAAGAAAGGCGTTCTCGTGTCGAGTCGTCCCGCAGGGAAACATGTTTACTTTTCCACCGACGGTGTGCATCAGGTGTGTTTGCACGAGGCACACGCGTGGCAGCCATGAGCGCTTGGTCTTCTCCGCGACGGTCACCCTGCGCTGGACTCGCTCAATTGAACATCGCGCAATCGTGAGCATGGAGTCAGCTAGCCGTTGAGAAGGCAGCTGCAATTCCCGTTCGGACGATCATCAAATCAACAAATCTCTCACCTGCATGGTGGTAGATGCGGTGGCAGGCCCGGCTGGCAGTCGGCAGCAGCAGAGGCCATGCAGAACGCATACTCGATCGAGAAGCCCTACCTGTGTCGGACAGATCGAGAGAGGTGCATTCAGTCATAATTCGAAGAGCTTGCGAGAGCGGCCCATCTGGACATCGCGCGCATCCTCGAACCCCCACATGATTGAGGTTCGCAGCTTGGAGCTCGCCATAAGCCCTGTCGAGGTCATTATCATCTTTGGGTCTGTGCGGTGGGCGTTGTGTGATATATGACAGGAGAGGCTCAAGGTGGCGGGGCCCGGAGCCGGCTCCCCTCCTTTGGCCCACCAGCAGCAGCGACTTGCTTTTGCAAAGGCATCCGAAAGCCAGGCAGGGCATCGAAAACAATGATGTCTAGGCCAGTGTACGCGGAAACCCACCAGGGTCGGGGAAGGCCCGCGATCAGACCGATGATAACCATGTCCAATCCCTGTGACCTGCGCAGGGAAGCAGTCGTACTCGCATATGGTGCTCCAGCGGGGGTCTTCAGGAACGGTATGGCTGCAAGATGTGCCTGGACCTGCGGGGCGAGAGCAGCCGGGCGGGCAACTTGGTTCTCAGCCAGCAAGCTTCTGTGGCCAAGCGACTAGAAGCAGAAGGCATCGCCGGCTGGAATGCTGTTCCACGTGAGAACGAACCGTCATTTCTTCTCCGGGTCGTGTGAGCAACCAAGCGCGGACTGGACGGCCAGCCAACCACGCTCGGGAAAGCGGGGGTTCGCCGACGTCGAGGTGCAATGCTGTCGCACCGGCGCCGGCGCTGGCAAAGCAGGGAGAAGAAGCTGCGAATGTGGACGGACGAGCTTGGTGATTAGTGATGGCCTGGCTAGACATCACATTACGGCGGCGCCAGAGACGTACTCGGTGGATGCTACACTCTAATCGTTCTGATAATTGCCAGGTGGCTCTCACTGGCGTTCAGGCTTGGTGGGATGGACCGTGTTGACAGGGATTTACTCGGGGAGGGGGCCGACGCTGGCCAGGCCTGGCCTCCCTGTGGCCCTTGTGTGACGGCTGAGGCGCCCAGCCTGGGGAGACTGGAGGGACCCTAGGGTTTATTGATTTTGAGATCGTTGCTTTTTCTGGTCTGCCCCGATGGAGGGTTCCGCTGGCGGCGGGGAAAGAAAGTGGCGACAAGGACTCGAGAGTCAAGTGACGTGGAGGGTCGTGTTCTGGTGGTTGGGTCTGCTCTTGGAAACGTGTAGCCGGCTGTCTGTCCCAGCAGGGCAGGCTCTCATCTGTCTGAGACCAAGCGCAGCCTTGGTCTGAGAAATGAAGGCGTCGCACGGGACTGATGGGATAAGAAAGATGGATGTACGGGTACGAGGCAAGGCGAGGTCCAGCTTGATCGCTCCCTTCCGCCCGGCCGGTGTTTCGTGCTGCCGTCCGCTATGCGCCCTGGGGACGCGGACGATGTGTCGTGCGTGTGCGATGGATACCCATTCACCATGGTGGCGGCACCGCGTCTTCGACTTCATCTGATCGGCGCGGGCAAGTCGGGCTCGTGGAGGTCTCTTGCATGCGTTGTTTATCTGTAGTACCCAGCTGTCAGACAGCCAGACCCATCGGTCTGATCTCTCGCGCAGGCGGAAGATCTCTCGATCCTGCGGGTCGAGTGCAATGGCGGAGTCTGAACAGGCATGGTGGTTGCAGGCGGGCAGCGACAGAACAGCAGCAGCTGGATCCCGGCTTGCCCGGCTCGCATACGGGTTCGTCGCCTCTGGAAAAGACTGGCCAGGCAGACAGGAAAGGCGGGACGGACGTGGTTTGTTCTTCCGAGTCCAGCGGGGGGCGCGGGAGGAGAGGCCGCAGGTGAAGTGGAGGGGATGTGATGCGGTGGGAGAGACAGGCGTCGGGAAAAGCAACGAGGTGGACGACTAGGGATGCCCTTGGCGACGTTGAAGCGGGTGGTGGTGACTTTCAGGGATCCGAGTCCGTGCGGTGCAGCGGCCGTGCGCACACTGTCAACGTGCCCTAGAGAGGTACTAGCAGTGGCAGACAGTTGACACTGGACCTCCCGTCTGCCGTGCCGTCCGCCCACTGATAGACAGTGCCATGGTCCGAAAAGGGGACTGTGCGCCGACGCCGGGCGTTGAACATCAAACGTCAAGATGGGAAGGCGGCAAGGGCCCGCGGCCGTGACCTGCACCTTCCCTGGATTGCTACTGCAGCTTGCGTGCGGGCAGCAGCCTCTGACTGCCCGCACCACAGTGGATAGACATGGAAGACCCGCTGGGCCCCATGCCGGGCGCCGGTCGCCGGGGCCCCCGATGCTCAGATGCCGACTGGCTGCCCCCGGTGCTGTTGCTGAGGTGCGTCTGGAGACGAATTGCTTCTTGTCATGTGCCTAGTGCGAACCCGCCTTCGCCTACCCAGCAGAGAGAGACATTACGGGGACCTGGGCCACCACCACGTCCGTTGCTGGTCCGGCCAGGGCCTGGAATGTGAGGAAATGGGATACCCTGAAAAGAGGTGCGTCACGTCACTCCCGTTGCTATCCTCGGGCTGGCTCGGGAAGGAAAGAGAAAGGAAAAAGGACCTGGGAGCACGGGACACGTCTGTTGTGTGGGAATCACTCGGAAAGATACTTGTACTTCTGTTTCAACCCTGCCCTGCCCTGCCCCTCCGAGTCCGCCTTCACTCCTCCCCCCTCGAGGCTCGGACCCCGATCTGAACAGACCTGGACCTTGACTTGCGCTCCTTCCTCCTCGCTCTCTGACGTCGAATATCATTGCGCGCCTGCTGTTGCCCGCAAACCCATGCTCAAGATTCCCTGTACCCCCCGAGATTGCTCCTGCTCCTCAGGCACGAAGCCTTTGTTCTTGCCTCCTTCCCGTTACAACCAGGCGTAGAGAACTCCTTCCTTCCTGCAAACTTCTTCAACGTTGCCCAAGAAAGAAAAAAGACCATCAACCCTGTATCAGGCGTATTCACAATCTTGGCCTCGAAATTCGAGCCCTCTCCAAAGAAAGGCCGCGTTCCTGCCGTTGCCCTCGACTCGACTTACACAGAAACCAACCCGCTCGCCTGGAAACCTCAGGTCACAACAACCGGTCACTTTCTCGACCACAACCACAAGGCCGGGCCTGTGCTCCCCCCTTTCATCAACTCCCACCCTCGATCAGCAACCGCCGTCCCTCCTGTTTCCTTGTGTATCACCGGCTCTACCACCCCAGAGGAAGAAGAATCGCTCAGGGGCCGAACAGGACGACGACATTGGTTCCAGCGCACACCACCCACTCGAGACACCCTCGTCCTCCCTGTCTCATTCCCTCCCTTGGCCCGCCTCCACGCTCGTCACCTCGAGACAAGCAAGACCTGGCCCCCAGCTCAAAAGGACAAGAAGACCACACGCCGCCTGTGCCCGCGCCCACGGCCGTGTGCCACCACAGGACCCTTCCACAAGCTGCTGCCCCCGAGCAGAGCACCCGCCCACGGTGCCTCCTCTGGTCGCCCTCCCCCGTTCCACGCATTCCAGTCCCGACCTCGCACACCTTGGTTCGCCGGCTACCACTACCACCCAGCTCCCCCCCAAATCTGACCCAGACCTGTACGTCCCAAGCGGCATGTCGCAGACCGAATAAAACCTCCTGGTTGCGCACACCGTCCTCCCTTGGCCCGAGAGACCTACCTGCAACACGCGACGCTGACACAACGAACCCAGTCAAATCGTTTTCCGCAGCAAAGACGAAGACTCGCTACCCCGGAGCATCTTGCTATAAGGAGCAACCATCGAGATCGCGCGGCGTCGACATGACATCCAGCGGCCGTAACCGCCTGGAGAGGCTCTTCTCCAAACGCAAGACGTCGGTGCCCACGACCAGCGTCGACCTCATGCCCTCAGCCGAGTTCGACCACCAAGCAAGGGCCACCGCCAGCACCGACGAGAGCCTCTTCCCGCCCCCGTCCTTCCTCCGCCCCAAGGGCGCTCGCATGGTCGCGAGAGATGAGTCGACCTCGAGCAACCCCGGCGCCGAACGCGCTCAGAGCCTTCCCGAGGCCCAATCCGAGCGGGTGTCCATTCACTCGCCCAACCCTAGCAACGCCAGCACCGGCGACATCAACTGTCCGCCGACGAGATCAGCATCCCTGATCCACCGCAGGAAAGAACTGCACCACATGGCGAGCCTGCACGACTTCAGATTCCCCATGCCGCCCACGACGAGGAGCCCCAGCAAAGCACCATCCTCCCCTACGGCATCATCGTGTGCCTCCCCCAGGGTCATCGCCTCGTACCGTGGCAGGACTCTCGACCACAGACACAGCTCAGCGCTTTCTCACACTAGGCTCCAGACGCCTCCCTCGTCAGACCACGAAGACAGCTCGTCCCTGCGAGGGATACCCAAGACACAATTCCTGCCCCACGGCGCTGCGACGACAGGCCTGCCGACTCCGGCAGCCTCGCCGGAGATGAAGCCGGCGATCGCCTCGCCGAGGGACTCGGACATCCTCTTGGCAAGAAAACGGAGCAAATTCGCCCCACTGCGGCGCCGCAAGGAGGAGAAGGCCGCCGGTCTGCGGCGTGCACAGTCGCACGCAAATCTCGTCATCCCCAAAGACATCCTGCTCCCCAAGCCGGTGCTCAAGGGGGTGGACGTGACGGATTTCTTCGACCTGGACGATGAAGACCTTGCCGAGGAGGTGGAGGAGCCGACCGAACCCAATACCCCAGTCGATGGGGGAGACACCATGAGTGCCTCAGCCGAGTGCCCGGCCACGCCTGCATCCTCAAAGAGGTCATCGGGCAGCACAACCATCTCGGATCCTATTGCTGACACGGCAGCCCACGGTGCCGTGCAGGCTGCGAGGATTGCCGCGAAACACAAGTTCGACCTGGTGTACATTGTCAACCTCTGGCCGGAGAAGTCGGATGTCGAGTCGCGGAGCTCGGGATCAACACCTGGCTGCTCGCGAAGGAACAGCGCAGCAAGCTCTCTCTTGGGCTCGGCGGACGGTACCATAATCGAGACGGCGTCGGGAATGACGGGCCGGCTACTGGCCGCCTATGGCCTTTCCACCGCAGCCAGTCCCTTCCGCATCTCGGCCGGCGTCCACGCGAAGATCCTGAGGCACCAGAGCTGGATCGAATACCGAAGCAGCGACGCGACGCCGGGCGAGTTCTCACGAGGCTATGGCCATGCCTTCCACACCAGCAAAGTCAAGGCCCCGAACTCCCCGACCCCAGGCGATGGCGACGACTCGGTTTCAGTTAGGCAATCCGAGAACGACCGAGGCATTGTCTTCGCTGCGTACAGACAACCCGGGCCTGATGGCAAAACGAAAGGATGCACCCCGGCCGAGCTCAAGGAGCTGCGGGCGGACGCAGAGGACCTGATAGATATGCTGATCGCCATTCACAAGGCAAAGCGGCGACGGGACCCGACGGCGCACCTGTCCATGGGTTTCGATGTGGGACCGATGCCGGACATGTGCTTGTCAAGATGACCTTCTTGGGGAGGGAGTGGAAGACGGGGTAATGATTTTTGATGGAAAGGACGGTCGGGTTCTTCTTTTCGGCGGGCTCAGGCGATTGATTGATTGATTGTTTGCGAGTTGTGTCCGCACTCTAGATACCTTTTTGACGCAGCATCGGGGGAGATACCCCCTGAGATGAGATGAGATGAGACGAGACGAGGGACGGATGAGGTTGGGAATGAATGAAAACACTGGTGATAATACCAAAGCGCACCTTGCCATCCGGTCCAGTCTGTATGCGTGTGGCGGTGTTGAGTGATGAAGCCACGTTGCGAACGCCACAATGACGTTGCCACTTGCCGTTCCTGACTGAGGGATGACTTGGCGGAGCGTCGCGAAGGCGAGGACCTAGCACATCACATACCTTTGACAACTCCTCGACCCAAGACTGCTTTCCTCCTCTCTTGACCTTGAACCTCGATTCCTTCCGAAAAGAAACAACTCACCTCTTGTCCTTCGACTCGTTCCCAACAAAGAGTTCAACATGGCGACCGGGGCGCCACCAAACTACTGTGAGTGACATCGCGGAATACTTGCCCCACCATCGCCCTTTGACCCAGCATCATCGACCGCCGACTGACACATGCTCGCTCGCCGCACAGATGCCATCCTAGATATCTCTGAGAAGGCAACCACGCAGCAGATTCGCGATGCCTACAAGAAGTAAGGCCCCCCTCTATCCTGACCAGCAACGCATGGGACCAGCTCGCTAACGCCCCTCCGTAATCAGAGCCGCCCTGAAGACGCACCCCGACCGGGTCCCCGCCGACTCCCCCGAGCGCGCCACCCGCACGCGCAAGTTCCAGCTCGTCAACGACGCCTACTACACCCTCTCGGACGCATCCCGAAGAAGCGACTATGACGCCCAGCGCCGCATGTTCGGCTTCGGCGGCGGCAACTCCTCGGACGCCAAGACCGACCCCTTCGCCGAGGCCGACGAGGAGGTGCCGCCAGGAGCCGGCACCGGGGCGCAGAACGCCTACTCGTGGGCGTGGAACTTCTTCACCGGCCAAAAGGGCGCAAACGCCAACGCCAACCCCGAGGGCAGACAGCAGGCCGAGGACGCGCAGTTCGAGGACGTCTTTGAGGAGATGCTCCGCGAGGAGGGCATGGCCGAGGAGGGCACCAACCGGCCCACGAGCGCCTTCTGGAGTCTCGTCGGCGGTGTTAGCGGCGGCGCGCTGGGATTCATCGTCGCCAATGTGCCGGGCTTGCTGGCGGGTGCCGTCGCGGGCAACAGGCTGGGCGCCGTCCGCGATGCCAAGGGCAAGAGCGTCTATGCCGTGTTCCAGGTCAGTGGCAGCTTTGAGATATCCGGGGACGGAGCCCGGAGGGAAGGGAGAAGCGGAGGCGGCGAGACGAGATGACATGTCAGCCCCAACATTCTGTTCTTCATGTCCATCCCCCTAGCCCTTTCCTATCTTCTTGTACAATGGACCGGGGAGAGCACATGCTGACTATGATGCAGGATCTCCCTCAGGCCGACAGGGCGAGGCTCCTGACGCAGCTTGCCGCCAAGGTGTTCAGTCATACGGTGGGCGTCTGAGCGAACGGCTCGATGACGTGACGTGACGTGAGATCATTTTTCGTTGGGAGTTTGGGAAACGGCTCGGCTTGGGATCAGCGCTCGGTCTTGTACACGATATCACGGGAATGAAATTCATCAATCGTCATGGCTCCCCCTCCCGCGGCGGCGGCGAGGTGTCGTCCTGTCATGGTGTTCGGACCTCGGACACCAGGCCCTTCTGCTCCGACTGAAGAGGCGTAATAAGCTCAGAGTGATGTTTTGCGGCAATCGAACCGCGAACGGCCACATCGAAACGTCTTGGCACTCTTTCGCCATCATGTTCAGCTCTGCCGAAACCCAGCATGAGGTCAGCGGCACAAGGGGTCGGAGGGGAAGTCTGGCCCAGCGATGCCCCCACGACTCGGCCCCTCTTGCCATTTGCGACGACGTTCTGGCCTCGGGGGCCCAACACCGTTGTGATGATCTGGGGTTCGGCAGCGATGCTTTCGTAGACGCGGGGGGTTCTCGCGTCGATCATCTCCACCCCGGTGTCTCACCCGGATAGACGACGCCTTCCGCGCCGGAGAAGGTGACAGCAAACGCCCCTCCCCGGATGCGTCTAAGCGACCTACCCGTCAACGGCCTTACGGCCGCTGCCACTGGAATAAGGTGAGACCCGGAAGATTTGGCTCCCGCTGTGTTTCCAAGCGATGCTGAGGAAGCGAGGGGATCAGGGTCCAGAGAGCCGCACGGAGGATAGGGGGCGTCGACGCTTTCGGCCGACTCGGGCAGGAAGCCGGGAGCCTCGCACGTCAACGAGCCGTCTGGTGCTTGGCACTAACTGACAGCATCTAGGTTTTTCCGCGTCGTTTTATGTCGCAGATGGAGAGCGATCTTCGGCTTGGCGATGGCCTAGACTCTGCGGGAACGTCCCCTTCCGTTGCTTGATGGCTTCGAGCTGCCGGAGATGCTCTCCACCCGTCGGGGACCCGCCAACGGGATATTCGGCGATCTGTTGGCAGGCTTCTTGCCGGTGTTGCAGTCGGTAATAGGAGGTTTGACGACTTCAGACTCGCGCTTGTCTGCGACTGACGGCGCCGGGCTATGGCGTCGTGATGAGACAGGATCGGCCTGGCCCCTGAGGGAGTCTCTTCTGACAATGCGGCAGGCGAGGCCAGGAGGCCACCGGATAGGGGAACGAGAGGATGACGATGTTATGGGATCTTCTGGCTAGGGGAAGAACGGTTGAGCCTAGACTGAGGGGGAGACAGAGTTAGGTTATGCTCTGGTAGAAGGATATAAAACCAGTCCCATCCTCGGCTTCTCCACGACGTTTTGTTTCTTCAGCGACAACAGCAGCACCAGCACACCGACGACAACCCCTACTTCAAGGGTCCACTCCTCCAGAGCCCATCAAGCCCGTTCTCCCTACCTCCTTTCATCCAAACCAACGCCTCAGCCCTCAAGATGCAGCTGTCCACCGCCACCCTCACCCAGATTCTCCTGGTGGGACTCCAGGTCACCAACGCCTCACCCATTCCCAGCCCTGGTACCGCCACCACGACCGGTGCCAAGCCCGGCGGTATCAACGTGAGCCTCAACAACCTCCTCGGGAACAAGGGCGGCCTCCTCGGTCTGGGCAGCCCAAGCAACGGCGCGCTGGGTGGCCTGCTCGGAGGCGGTGGTGGTGTTCTGGGCCTGGGCGGTGGTCAAGGCAGTCTCCTCGGTCTGGGGGGTCTTCTCCAGGGCAATCCCGTCACTCCTCCCACCGTTCCCACCGGCACTCCTCCTACGATCCCAACTCCTCCAACTGTCCCAACCGGCACGCCGCCCACTGTGACTCCTCCCACCGTTCCAACCGGCACGCCTCCCACTCCTGGCACCGGCGGCGGTCTTCTCAACCTCAACTTGGGCAACCTCCTTGGAGGCAGCGACGGCGCCGTGGGAGGTCTCCTCGGAGGAGGTGGCAGCGGCGTCGGCCTTGGCAATGTGGTCGGTGGCCTTCTCAACGGTGGCACTGGCACTCCTGCTCCCGGCACCGGCGGCACCGGCGGCGGTCTCCTCGGCAGCCTGGGCCTCAACAACGTGGGCGTTCACGTGGGGATCAATGGTGGAAAGCCCGTAGCCAGCACCACCAAGACCCCTTAGGGGAAGTTTCACTTGCGGGGAGGCAGCAGCAACCGCCATGGATTTTGAAAGGCGGTTTATTCGTCTTGGAAATACGGCCTAGTATGACGAGATTACGACTTTATTCTTCTGAAGGATGGACGTTTGGTGCAATTGGATCACTGGCGGGCAAGATTGATAATAAGGCTTGTCGCAGGATGATATCGAGTTGTAAATTACCGCGATTGTATTCCAACCCTTTCTCGATTGCCTGTGTGACCACCTCCTCGCTGGAACCATGTCATTCTGCTGCCAAACGTGCAGCTTCACAAAGACAATCAGTCACTGTTCAGAGCCCTTTCCTTATCCGACTCCTCCTTCTTCGGAGGAAACTTCATTTTCGGGTTGGCCCCCTGTCCCCATCCACCGAAGCCGTCAGCGGCTGCCATACCGGCAAAGCCCGAACCAGGTCCCATGTCGAGCTTTCCGGCGGGCTGGTTCTTGCCGACACCAGGGCGATCCTTGGACCAGTCGGACAGTTCAGCCTTATTCATGCCGGTATATTTCTTGAGGTCCTCCTCTGAGATCTCACCGCGCTTCGAGTCGACGATACGGCGATAGAGGGACTTCTTCTTGGGGGCCTCGGCGGGCTGTTGGGCGTCGTTGGGAGACATGGTGGTTTTGTGTGGTGTGAGAGGGTGGTCAGACCGGGTGAGGCCCCACGGGTATTGAAAGAAGAGATTGGTTGGTTGTGGTTATGGGAGGAATTGGCCGTGTGACTTCCCCTCAGTTGAGGATTTGGAGCGCGGGGGAGCCGCGAGCTTTATAGCCGAACAACTTCCCAGGCTATCCAACTACGAATAAAGAACCGTCAACTGGTCCGCCGCCCAAGATGTTGGAGGTGTCAGATGTCGCTGGTGGCCCATTTTCAATCGCACAAGTACGTCCCCACGACGATGCAAGGTCTCAGCCTCGAGAATGGACCCAAGGCCTCGCCCGGCTTCGCCGTCGTCAAGAGCGGCCGTTGATCAAAATGCGGTCCCGTCGTTGACATGGCGCCCCCTTTTGTGTTTTGTGGAGGCTGAGGCTGAGGGCGAGGTCTCGTGGAGGCTGCGCCACCACACCAATTGCCGTCCCAACCGTGAGGAACCAACCGCCATCAACGACTTCAATGCACGGCCAGCTCCTACGATACACTCGGGCGAGACTCAGGATCCATTCGTCCTAGTCGAAATGACCAGCTCAATCGGACTTCAATCATCTGATCAAGCTGAAGATTTGCAGACGAAACCTGGAATAGGATCAGCTCAAGGCACCGCACTTACATCATTGCAGCGCAAATTCGTCGAACCAAACCGCATTCGATACATCCCACCACCAAATCTACAGAGGGTATTCCGAACTCGTCTCCCCACCGTCAAGATGCGCCACAGAGCCATCACGCCTTCGACTCGAAGCTCTGCTTCCACTGCTTGAATGCCAGGGGCATGTCCACCTCGCCGCCCTGCTTCTGCTTCCTCCTCTTGCCCTTGCCCTTGGACTTGCCCTTGGCCTTTGCCCCCGCCTCGGCGCCGGCTGGCGGCTCGAGCTTCTCAAACTCGGCCTCCACTGCCGGCCGGCTCGCCGCGTCGGCCATGTAGAGAGTCGACGCCGCGATAAGACTCGCCGATGCCGCCGCCTTGGCCACGTCGTTGGCCTCGACTGATGCCGCCTCGGCGTGGATGTCCTTGAGTAGCTGCAGCGTCGCCTCGGCATCCACTGTCTCGGGGGCCTTGGCCTTCTTCTTCTTGCCCTCCACCTCCTCCTCGCCGCCGGCTGCAGCTGCCCTTGCCCGCCTGAGCCGCCTCTGGTACTCCCTGATCGTCTCGAGCGCCCGGTCCGAAAGCGACTTGACCGTCGTCGCCCGCATGAGCCGCAGCAGCGGCAGGAGCAGCGACAGCGCCAACGGCCGGCTGGCCTCGTTCTTGACAAAGATGAGCAGCAAGTCGAGGACCCGCCTCTTGAAGTTGATGACTGACTCCTTGGCTGCCTTGCGCTCCTTCTTCTGGCTGGGCTTGCTCTTGACCCGCTGCTTGAACACGTTGGCCAGCGCCTCGTCCATGGCGAGCATCTCCGAGTCCGTCATGTCCGCGTCAGAGTCCGAGTCGGCCGCCTCCTTGTCCTTGTCGAGCCGGTGGCTGTTGAGGATCTTGCCGAGGGCCAGGTCAATGGCTTCAAGGTTCTTGGCGTTCTCCGACGGTTCTTCCTCTGCTTCTTCCTCCTCGTCGCTGGCATCGCTCGATGACTTGGAGCTGTCGTTATCGTTGTCGTCGTCGTTATCGGCATCCTCGTCGACAGGCTCGCCGTTGAGGGTGACAAACTCAATGTCAGAGCCAATCTCATCCGAATCGAGGTCGTCGTCCTCGATGATCTGGACATCGTCATCCTCTTCATCCTCCTCATCCTCTTCCTCCAGGTCTTCGGGATCAATGTCATCCGACTCCAGGTTGAACAGAGACTGCTGTCCCTTGGTGTTCTCGTCTGCCGGGAGGACGTCAAGCAGAAGATCCAGGGCCTTTGGTGTGACCACGTTCGTGAAGCAGCCAAATACCTCCTGCGATACTTGCCGCAGCAGAACAGACTCTTGTGAGACCATTGACAAGAGAATTTCGATCAAGAACTCAGCAGCACCCTCGCCATCGGTACTGGAGCGGGTCTGATACTCCTCCAGGTCGCCAAGCAGCTGGAACGCATCGGGCTCGGCGTTGTAGATCTGGAAGATGGCAATCGCGTAGAGCAGGGCCAAGCCGCGCGCAGCGTCCGTCTCCCGCGTCCGAGACTCCTTCGATCCGTCGCCAGCCTGCTTGCTCAGCGCCTTCAGCTTCTTCCTGGCCTCAGTCACGGCCTTCTTCAGCTTGTCGTCCATCGGGATGTAATCGGGGTTGATGCCCTCAACGGCCTTGAACAGGAAGGTCGAGCTGTCGTCCTTGCGAGAGAGGTTGGCGAACACAGACTGCAGCCTCGTCCGGCTCAGATCCTTGACGAAATCAGACGCGTTGCTCGGGATCCAAATGGGGTTGGCGTAGGCGAGCGACGTGAGCTCCTGCAGCGCGGGTTCGGGGGCCGAGTTGGCCAGCTTGAAGAGGTATTCGACGTAGACACGCAGGTCGAGCTTGACCTTATCCAGGTCCTTCCCCTTTGTGCAAGTCTTCATCACCGGCGCACTCAGGACGCCGATGAGGTCCTCGCCAACGTCGGGCCGGATCTGCTGCAGGATGTTCTCCACCGTCTTCTGGCCGGTGCGGACGTCGAAGCTGTAGACGCCGTTGTTGCCGGTGAGGTTCTCAACGACAAGGCCCGCCAGCTCCGGGTGGCCGATGGCCACCTTCTCGACAAGCGAAAGGGTCTTGCAGGCGACACGGTGCAGGTAGCGGTCCTCGTTCGCCGCCTGATTCATGAGACACGCCATGAGGTTCTTGCTGAAGACGATAGGGAAGAGCCACTCGCAGGCCGCCGAGACAGACACCGGGTACGAGGTGTCCTCCAGGTCAGGTGTCGAGAGTACCTCCTGAAGCACGAGGAAACCCCTCAGTTTCTGTCCTTCTGTCGCGCTCTTGGAGAAGAAGTTTTCTGTAGCAAGTCAGTTCCTGCAAGTGACACGACACACAAGGCTCATTACACATACCATCAACAGCGCGCTTCCAAAAAGCGGCAAACTGCTTCGAGTTGTTGTCTTCCCCCGCGATGTAGTGTCCCAAAATGCTGCTCCAGACGAAATGCAGCTGATGCGTCCACACGGCCTGCTTCATCTTGACCGTCTCGTTGTTCTCCTCCGCCTCGGCATCATCCTTGACGCTCTCCTTGAGAATGGCCGGCAGATCCGAAGCGTTCCTGGGGTCCAGCGGGTTGCGGACGCCTTCATCCTCGAGATTGGGGTACTGGTCCAGCGCCACCACCCAGATGGCCACGCCCTCAGGCGTCTTGGCCCACTTGGCGGCCTGCAGCGCCTTGATCGTCTCGTGCGTCGCCTCCTTGCTGATGCTTCCGAAGGACAGGGCTTGCGTGATGACCCAGCCGCATTGCGGGCGCAGCCAGACCTTCTTGGTCGCGAGCTTGATGAGGGCATGGAGCACGGCCATCCACCTCTCTGCGTCACGGCGCACAACGTTGGCGCGAATGATGCATTCGAGACCGAACAACTGTCCAAAATAGCAGTCCCTCTCTTCCTGGCCCGTGATATTGCCCAGGGGCTTGGTCCGCTCTTGCAGAATCTCCAGCACCTTTTCGAAAGTCAGGCCGGGGTATTTGGACTCGCTGAGCGACTCGTCGCCGAAGAGCTGTCGCAGAATCTCGCTGATGACGACGCTGTATCCGAGGCGGGCGCCGGCGCGGCCGCTCGCGAGGCCGCGGAACAGGCGCCAGTCGAGGTGCTTCTGGAGCACGGCTTCGGGCACGCCCTCATCGTCGAGGAGGCTGGAGACAATCGCCTCGGCGGCGGCGACTCGGTCTTCGATATCTTCGCTGCCGAGGAGCTCGTAAAGCTTGGCTTCGCGCACGCGGTCGGCGCCGGTCGAGTTCTCGACAAACGCCTTCTTGACAAAGTACGCCTTGGGATCTTCGCTCTTGGTCCGCTTGTTGGAAGTGTCGGCCTTGAGAGCCTCCCTCTCGGCGCGCTTCCGCTTCGCAGAAGCCGTCCGTGTCATTGTGTTTTCGGTCAAAAAGGCGTTTGGCGGTCGATTGGCTCGTGGTCGGTATCGAGGCTGGACAGGACTGAACTCGGAGCTCGGTGAGCTTCTCGGCGAGGGAGAATTTGGGTCGAAAAGATTCTGCCGACTCTGACCGCTGATAAATTCGACTCCCGCCCAGGGCTGCAGCCGGCGGGGCAGCCCCGCCGCCTCCACTGTTACCCGTCGCAGGGGTCCTCCAATTGCAGCACTGGGACTTCCGATTGAGGAAGGCGGCACCGGATGACATAAGGGGCGAGCGCCATGACAGCCTCGCGCGCATCACATCGTGAACTTCGATGTCGTCGCTCAAGGCGAGGCTAGGTCTATGGCTAGAAAGTAAGGGAGGAAGTAGGATACTGCATGAATTGAAATTCGAAAATTCCACTACATCAGATGGCAACCACCGTCAAGGCGCTCGACGGGTTTATCAACGTTTTGTTAGAGATGATTTCATCAGGGTTTCTCAAAACACCAAGACGCGCATGATCAGTATCTTCACCTACATTGGCTGCAAGCAGCCACCGAGATCACCACTCGGATCTATTGTCACACCGTCTGGCGACCCCATGGACAAGGACCTATTCAGATGTCAAGCTCCCACAGGGTCGACCCTCAACCTCCCGCCTCCGAAGGAAAAACCCAATATGGCGAGTAAACACGCCTTGCCCGCTCTTTACCTCCATACCAGCTGGTCACAATACACTGATGGATGCCACACCTTATTTCAAGTCATGTCCGTATCATAGCGTGACTTGTTCAACAGCCTCGTACCAAGTGTCCATTCTTCCCACATTGTTCGTCAATAACGGCATTCCTGGCAGTTTCCTCCTTACTGACCGGCGGAGAGTCAGCAAAAAGGGGGGAGACGTCGCTCTCCTATCTTTTCTCTAATTTCCCAAATCACGTCCGTCTCTTCACCTGCGTGCTTCTCATACCAAACCCCACCATCAGTGCAACCCGGGGTAGCACTTAGTCGCTCCGTCGTGCGTCTCCGTTCCAGAACAGCCCCCCCATCCTCACCCTCATGACCTCACCCCACCACCAGGACCGTCAGCCCATGTCTCACACTTTTCGCCATTCCATTCAGGTACGGTCACCTGCCGAGACTTTATTGCCCCCTGCAAAGGGTCCCGACCCGGTGCTGGAATGAGCGAGAAAACACACCTACACCCGGGTCAACGCTGCCAGGAATGCCGCCGAGGGGTCACTCTACCCTTAGGCCTCCCGCGGGAATGCTTACCCCTGACATCAGCAAAATTCCACTCAAAACTCCGTCCACATGGCAAGGTGGGACACTCAGACACTCTGACGGAGTCACATCCGTCGAATCGTGATATCCAGAAGGCCACCCCTGTCTTCTGGACCACAATGGGTGGAGGCTGACAATGGGAACACGCGGGGCTGCCTATTCACCTCATCTCAGGACATTCCTCACGTCAGGAACGGCGTCAGGTACGAGCATCATCCCCCTGTCCCGCCCTTCGAGTCCAAGACATGGCAGAACGCCCGTTTGCGACAATAGGGGACCTCTATTGTGCGAGAGATAGGTATGACGAGGAGGCACTGGTGTACGGAAAAGGTGAACGTGTTCTAGGTCCTCAGATTGAGTACGCAAGGGCTGTTCAAGCCTGGCCAAGGCACTACTTGTACAGGAAATGCTCGGACGTTTCTGCCCGAGCCAGGAAGTTGCAATCGTGGCCCTGATCAGCCAGTAAGAACTTCCACCCGCCTATGCCTTTGGCCGACAGTCTGTGTCGCCGTTTCAAATCGGCCCAGCCTGCCTTGCCACCACTTCTTCGTTTCTCTCCTCCTACATGTACACGTGGGCGGCGAGGTGTGTGCTCGTCCGCCAAGATGGCCATCCATCAGGTGGCCTCTGGGAGGTCGTCGTCTGTTGATATGTCGTAAAGGAATGGTGTCTTGAGACCAGTGGGTATCCCAGGTGTGGTCCCCATTGTTGTTTGCGGCGAACCGGAGTGCGGTCCGTATTCGCCTGGGATCTTCGAAAGCCGGCAAGAATGCTCGCGCTCCGCAAAGTGTGTCCCATGTTCGCGAGCCGGAGCAAGCGGACAAATTCAGCGCCGTGGCTGTCTTTGAGCCTCTGTGAATAGAGGGTCTGGTATGATATTGTAAGACAAAGGAAAAAAAAGGTACAGGTCCAGAAGAGCGGAAATGCAAGGAGCCGACCCCAAATCTCCGTCCTAGAGATGAGACTCCATGCAGTGATGCAATGCGGATGCCAAGGACAATTGATAAGTCTAATGCCGAGAGTTGCGCGGAAAAAGGGGAAATCAGACTCGTGGCAAGGCAGCCGGCGCCGAAAAGGGGTCGCCGTGCATGCGCAAGCCCAAGCTGAGCTGCTTTTAGGAGCCTGAATGCTGTGGTGGAATGTTGGTCGAGCAGGACGAATAAGACAGAAGTATGTGCAGGAAGAAGAGGTGCAATGGACACGGTTCAGGCTGCTGTGGATCCGCCCTATTAGGAGCTTTGCTCAGGAACGACGTTGCGCGCTGCTGGGTGTGCAAAGACAGCTGTTGTTGTTGGTGCTGTCGTGGTGTTGGTGGAAGCAAGTGCGTCTGGGATCAGTAGGATGCCATGCGACGCGCGTGGCTCCGCTCGCCCAAAATTGGCGAGTTGCCAATCATGGCAATGGGATCGTGGCGTACGGTGAGATGAGGCCTGGAGATCCCGGTGGGGGACTCGTCCACGCAGGGCTCGCGGTGTCCGTAGGCGAATGTCTGGGCACGGCCGAGACCCTTGCGTCCGTTCTTGAGACGGCCAAGCTCACGCTCACAGGTGCGCTGGTGCTTCTCATCAGACATCTCGACGTAGTTTGGAGGGTAGCAGCGCTCGCGGTGTGTGGCGAAGAAGCCGCTGTAGCCTCCGTCCAGGATGTAGACCTCGGGGTAGGTCAGCCTGGGGTAGTGCTCCGCGTTGGCGGTGCGGTCCTCGGAGCGGACATGGCGGGCCATGAGGGGTGCCCGGTGCGCCGAGTACTCGCAGTGGAAGATGAGTAGCGTCCTGCCATCCATGGGTGTCTTGAAGAGATGCGAGGTCAGGAGCTCCTTGCTGTTGTAGTTGACGGCGCTGTCAATGTGGCCGCCGTCATACTCGTACTCAAAGCGACAGTCAATGACCATCTTCTGGTCAAAGTGCTCGCTGTACCTGCCGTTGAGGACATCGAGCATGGTCTCCTTGGTGATGCGCGGTATGGTATCTGCCGGGTCGTCGGCGGGGAAGTTGGGGAGGATGGGCTGATGCGGCTCCTCAATGTCCATGACGGCCTGCAGCTCGGCGGAGGCTGCGGTAGCCTTGTCCTCCGTCTTGGGCTTCATGATGTCGGCAGGGTGCTCGAACATGCTGAGAGACCGGCGATACTGCTTCCGCGGACGCATGAAGGGGTTCGACGGGCGTCTGCTGTGGCTGTTGTTGGCGATGGCACCCCGTCCGCTGTTGATGCCAGACATGCTAGAGAACTGGACACGGCTGCGGAGGGCACCGGGGACATTGGCGGTCGGGCTGTTGGCGGTCTGTGGCCGGCGTTCTTGTGGCGGTGATGCAGAGTCGAAGCACTCGCCCAGGGAGAGGGCAGAGCTCATGTGGCTCAGGCGGCTCTCGCCTCCGAAGCGGAAGGTGGGCAGCGTGTCGCCGATGGGAGTGTTGGCCCGTCCGGGGACGCCGCATGTCGAGAAGCCTTTCATGCGGGTGAGCGAAGGGCGGCGGAGACCGGCCATTCTCCTCCTGGATGTATGTTAGTGACAGCAGCGGAGGATGGGATATGGAGATACGTACTCAGGTACCGGCAGCGGCTTGGGAGCCTCCAGAAGGGTCTGGCGGGCGATGGGAGCCGGGGAGTCCAGCATCATCTCGTCGCTGCTGTCGTCGACCGGGGTCGACAGCGGTGTGGGAGAGGTGACCTCGATCTGGCTGCAGAAGGGAGCCTTGTGCGGCAGAGGCGACATGTCCATGAGCTCATTGAGCTGGCCGGGGGAGGACTCGGGCAGGGGAGGTGTCGTCACACACGCTGCATAAGATGATCAGAGACATTGCCCACGGCCCGATCACCCCCGATAGGCAGGGGGGAGCAGCAACACTTACCGCGAGAATCCTCAGGCACGAACATGTGGGAGGTGAAGAGAGCACGACGTGGTGTGGGAAAGTGAGGGCTGCAGAAGAGAATTAGCTTGGGAGGGCCCCGAGGCTGAGAGTGAGGGCTGGCATGTGTGGCTGACCTGGCATCGCTGTCGAGTCGGAAGTTCTGAGACAGATCGGCAGCCAAGCTGGCAGCAGGGGACGAGCCACGAACATCCTTGACGTTGAAGTAGTCTGGGTTAGGCTTGTGAAGGCGTTCACGCAGACGGAAGGGGCCGACGGGACCGGTCACGGCAGACATGTGTGCGTGTGCGTGTGATCGGAAGAGGTCGTTGGAACCCCAGGAAGGGACTGGCACTGGGCGGTGCATGGCAGCCAACGGCGAGGAGTCGTCCATCATGGTGGGATGTGTCGGGTCCGAAGATGAGGATGCACTCTACAGGCTGGAGGCGAGCAGAAAGAGTTTTGGTTTTGGTTGGAGGTGACGGATGCAGAGCGGGAGCGACAGGTTGGGACTGTTGTAATTCCCGAGGGTGGGCGATACTCGATATGCCGTGAAAGGGAGAGAGGGAGCGGAAATGAGCGTCAACGATCGATAAAGATGGCGAGTCACAGAAAACGAATGCTGCGGCTCCTCTTCATAAGATGATCTGGTGGCCTTCCCCTGCTCTTGTTCACGATCAATCGTGTGTATTTCTTGTCGTCTTCGGGGGCGATGGTCGTCGGAGAGGGTGCTGCTGTTTGTCGAGCTCGATGTCTTACAGCAGGAGGGTCGGCTGTCGGGGTGTTGAGGTCTTGGTGGGGAAGATGCTCGTGCTCGTACAGCCGGCTGTCGACGTCGTTTGCATCGGAGAGAGGAATTGGGGGGGTGAGCAGCGGCTGACGATGTGGTCGGGAGGAGAGAGATGGCTGTTGGGTTAGTACCTAGAGGCGAGGAGGAGGAGGCCCTAGGGTGCCGTGGTGTTTAGGAGCCTTTGACCGGACCGGAACTGAAGCCTCGTCGTCGGGTCGGGAAAGTCTCTCCTAGCCACAGAGAGTCGAGGGAAGCCGTGCCGCTCTTCGTGCATGGGACGTCCAATGCAATGGCAGAAGGCTCGAAGCAGGTGTTGCTTGTCGTCGTCGTTCGGAAGAGGAGAGGGAAAAAATTCCTTCTCTTCGTGGGAGGGTCCAGTCTTGCCGTGCAGACAGGGACGTGGGAGGGGGACGAGGAGCGACCTTGGGGGGATCCGCTCGCTGCTGGAGGAGAGACTTGGACGCCTTCGCTTGCTGCCGCTGGTCGTAGGTACCTTTGGAACGGGCGAAGGTTGAGTCGGATCTTGCCAACAGGAAGAAGGACGGCCTCTGAGGGGGGACGAGAGAGACCGAGGCCAAGCGTAATGGGAAAGCGAGGCCGGGCGAGGGACGAGGTCGAGGGTGAGGGCTCGAGAGGTGAAGGGAAAAAGAGGCAAGGTGGAGGGGGGACCACTGAGGTTTTTGTGAGACGGCTCCGACAGAGAGGGCGACTGGGATGGAGATGGTTGCCAGGCCTGTGCTAGGTGCTAGGTGATGTAGGTGCCACCCAAGTGTTCTGCTGCCAGTGAGTGAGCCGGGCAGGCGCTGGAGAGACAACGGGCCTGCTTTAGGCCCGGGTCGAGTGGTGAGGTGGGTGCGAATGACGACTCGACGCCTGTGCGGGCGGTCAGTCGTCGGGTTGTCAGGGGCGATCGTAGTTGGGTGCAGGGGCCGCCAGGGCGAGGTGCAGGAAAGCTGAGTGGGTGGTTTGGCACAGGGCAGGGGAGCAACTGCCCGGCAGCGAATAAAGCGCGCTGGCCTGCCTGTGGGGGCACCGTTCGTGAGGGAAGCCAGCCGCCGACGGCTGCATCCAGCGCTTCCAGGTTCAAGTGTGCCCGTGCCCGCCCGTTGCCGCAACGATCTTTTGGTGCCACGGGCGGGCTTTCTCTCGCAACGTGGAAATGAGCGGTGAGCTGGCGGGTGGCCCGGCCTTCTCACAGCCCGGCAACCAGGTGCCACACAGGGATGCCCGGTCTTTCAGTGTTCCTATGAGCAAGGGGGTCCCCCTCCAATAAGCACAGGGCCCTGAGCAGGCTGAGTTGTGGTCGGCTACTCGTTCCCTGCTGTGCGTCCCCGGCCACAGCCTGTGCTTCGCTGCGCTGCCCGGCTTTGGCGTCGTAGCAGCGACGACGGGGGGACCCAGCAGCAGCCAGGGGGGGGCCTCCTCCTCCCCACCACACCCATCACTTCATCCCGCCCCATCCCATCCCGCACAGGCAAGACAAGACAGATGGAGAGAGTGTGACGACAGGGTCCTCCCCTCCTCAGCACGGGTTGTGCCATTTGCATTCCTCGTTGCCGGGTTAGAGTCCTTTTCCAGGTTGTTCCTTTTCCCGCTGAGGAGGAACCCCGAGCCGACCCAGACCCGGCCGTTTTCTTCTTCACGGCCGAAGCCCACCAAGGGGCACGCCTGCGGGACAGACGTCCCAGTGCAATTTACGGGCCATACCAGCGAAGGGGGATCGTCTCGGCCCATCGGCGCCTCATGTTCTGAATCGAATCGGCAGAGGGAGAAGCACTGTTGAATGTGCACGGCCATCGGCTCGCCGGTAGTATAGACAGCTTCGCCTGTGGTATAGCACTCAACGGCCCAGGCCCCCAAGTCCCCAGATCAAGGGATGGTCCTGGACCGTAAGTCCCAGACTGCCAGAGTGTCTGGTGCTGCTACCACCCACCCCTGAGCCTCACTTTCCGAGTCCCGGTCTCCCTATTTCTCATGTCTTGCTCTAGGGAGGACGGTCTTCAGGGGACTGAACCTATCAATCATGACGTAACTGTGGTCTGCCGCTTGCGGCGAGCATGAATCAAACCAGACGGCAAATGTGGTGGACTTGAAACCATCTCCATCGACGTAATAACCAAGTCACCAAACAAAACCTGGAGGTCCAATGCTACCTTCACCCGCCAGGCCAGGCCATGCCATGCCTCCCCAGAGCAAAACCTGGAAACCTGACAGCTGGCAACCTGCAACCCCAATGGAGATCCAAACATGTCGTCCGCACGAATGGGGAAGTCATCAAAACAAAGGGCACAATTGAACAAACGTGCAAGACCGGTTCGCGCGTCTCCGTCCCGTTCAACATCCAGGTCCAGCAGGGGAAGAAGGGGGGGCCGCATGCAAGGCCCGGCCAATGCATGATGTGATGCTGCTGCTGATGCTCCTCTGAGGTGCAGCAGACAAGGGCGCCAATGCTGCAGCCCAGGAGCTGTTCCCTGCAGCCCTTTCTGCAGCTTCAGCTCTGGACGCGCAACGCCCTGGCACGGGTTTGGACGAATCCGGTTGTCGAAACTGGATGTCGGCGGCAACCAGGACGCCAACCAACTGCTGCGGCAACCAGCAAGCAGTTCACACTTGCAGCTGGAGCTGGGAGCTCCATCCCCACGTCTTCCCGTTGCTCCCACTTCCCCTCCTTCGTGCTCCATGCTGCCGTCGTCCCGCGCCGTCGGGGCACCCGACATCGACATGCAGAAACTTGGAATGCCGCATGCCAGATCTGGGTCACGGACTGTGGCCGGCCTGCTCGTGCCTGGCCGGGCAGCTCCAGAGGCCCGTCCGAGTCTGTAGAAGCCCACAAGCGACGTCAGAATCACCGTCTTCCACCGTCGACATTACCCATCGGTGACTGACCGCCGAGCCTCCGAAACCTGCGTGCATATCGCAGAGCCTGCGCCTGCGCCTCGGCTTGCTTGCTTGCCTGCCTTTGTGCCTTGCTCGGCGATGAAATACGTTTCAAAGAACAGACGACAGCTTTCTGGGCTGTGCTGTGCTGTTTTTTCCCGGACGGCTCCGACCCTTGGAGGTCCTTTGACCCGAAAGGGACGAGGAGCTCGAGCTCGGATTGCGACTTGCGAGGATCCCCCAGGTCAGCGATCCTGCCCTGCGCTCAATGTAAGCTGACCCCTTTGACACAGACCCCTGACGGGGCGGCCCATCGCCTGCAGCGGTACGACCGCGCTGTTTCATCAAAGACCCGATGCTACTCGCACTGCCAGTGGGGACGGCAAGCTCCAAGGACGTGCTCTCGAGGTCTCTGCCTCGAGTACAAAGTCGAACCTGGTCGACAGGGCCGATCATTGCTCAGCCTGAACAGGACCGCGTACGATACGGGCTCTTCGACGTTGCATCCTGCCGGTTCTGGCACGACAATTGAACGTCAAGCATGGTTGATGGCGGCTCTGGCAAGCCCACCTGCGACAGGCAATCATACTACATCTGATGCGCCGGGCGTCTTCAAGTCTGCAGCTGTCTGCAATGCCCTTTTTTGCCTTCACCGAGGCATCTTGCTGACGCCATGGGTCTGGGTCCGGCGGAGTGAGAAAAGCCACAATCGCATCTCACCAAAGCGCCGCCCGTCTCGTCCTCATTCCTCTCCAACTGCATCGGCCGGCCCGTGATCGCCAGGCTTGCTTCCCGACATGTCCGACATGTCGTCGCCCGCATGCTTCCACGTGCGCAAGCCAACACTTCTTTCCCTCCTGCAGGCACCGCCGCAGTCCGATGTCCGTTGTCGAGGGCGACCGAGTCCGTCCGCCGTCCGGTGTTCCTTTCAAAGTTAGCACAGGGGAGTGGCCTGCCGCTTGTCATCCCGCGATAAGACGTCAGACCAGTCAGAGCTCCAGGCCTGGCCGTCTCCAGGCGCTTCGTGTGGAGTCGAATCTCTCCAAAGAGAGGGGAAGGTGTGACTTCAAGGGCTGAGGTGCAGGACGTGTCAGGGGTCTCGTTCGCAGCAACTCGCCAGGTGCCCCTCCTTGTGCCCAGCATGGACAAGGACCCCGACACCGAGGCTGGCTGGCCAGACCAACGGCAAGCAAAGAGGCGTCGGGGTTCGCCAGGGGTAGGAGGGGGCAGGGTAGGGGGAGTCGGTCCGCCAGAGAAAATGGCATCGTTCGTTGCCCGGGCGGCGGACCAAGACGAACGAGAGAGTCTACGACTATCCCTTGAACTACCGAGCGGAGGCGAGGGAGAAAAAAACGAAAAAAGGGACCGCCGGTAATCATCCCTTCGGAGTGGAACGTCAAAGGGAGCGAGCGTACTGGAAAAGAACCACTCGGGGCTCCGTCAAGAAAACGACTCTGGATAGCGAAACATTGTTTCCCCCCGGCCAGGGAGAGCTTCAGCACTGCTCGAGGCGGGGGCCAAGCTTCCAGCGCACGGTGCTGAGAGGGTGCTGTTCGCTGTGACCCGGCGGAGGAACAACCGGAACAACCACCAAACTTGACACAGCCTAATCCCGTCCAGGAACAGATGGACGGTACGGCGCTCTCGGTTTTTTCCATTTGCTCGGACCCTGTCGAGTTTTTGACATGTCTGGCTAAGGTTCTCCCTGGCTATCTTCAAAGAGAAAGAGCCGCAACTCCGAGTCAATCATCACTCACATGTCACCTTGACCGGCCGTCCGTCCGCTTGGCTTGCTTGCCGATGCGATCGGACGCCTCTCCCTTCTTGTCTTCTGTGACAGTCAAGGGCGAGCAAAAGCAAGGTGAACGAGCGATCTCGGCGCCGCCCCGACGGCCCCTCTCCGCGTGGGTTTGAGACGACAAAGAAGAAGCAAAGTCGACCGACGGTCCGGCGGCGTCGGCTTTCTCCCTCGAGTCGTAACATGCAACGCCAACTGAAGGTCCGTTGCTGGGTCCGACAGATGATCCTAGGAAAGAAAAAAAAAGCAACCCTTCTCCACGCGAGCAATCATCACCGAGAAAGAGGAGTCTGAACCCCGCGAAAAAGGCACTGCGGGCCCCTGGGAGACGTCACGGTCTGATGATGTTCGAGAGCAATCATTGGTCCGTTCCCGGGGATAGGCAGGGCTCGGTCTCTGGGACTCCCGGGCACATTGGCAGTCGGGGCGGGGGAGGTGGTCGCCTGTTGCCCTGTGGGCGTCAAGACCCCTGTCGAGGCGGCTCTCAGAGGACCAGGACCCCTAACCAGTGCTATGCCGTCTGTGGCAGGCGGACCGTCCGGTCTGAAAGGGGGAAGGCGCGGCTCTATTCGCGACCTGGCTCTGTCAAGGGAGTTCCTCTCTTGGGAAGCTTGGGAGGGCGGCTCACTCAGCGGCAGTGAGTGCTGGAGCGAGCCGAACTTTTGAAGGTGCCAGTGGGTGTGGATTTGAGGCTTAGGTTTGGAGGAGGCCCGGGCTTGACTTGACGCCCATCACCCATCACCCGCAGCGCGAGGCGTCGTCGTGGCCGACTATCGCTGATCGTCAACCGCATGTGGTAACCTCTCAGCTGGGAGCCTCAGCGCCAAAAGTCCAGAAGGAGAATCAAGTTGACACGGCCCCGCCCGCGTCGGGGGGTCCGTTGGTGCCAGTGGCCCGCCCATCTGGCGAACCGAACCGTTTGCTTTTGGGCGTATCAGAGTCATTCTGCACCGGCGCCGTGGATGCTTGCTTCTTTCCCAGTGGACGACGAATTGATTGCCATGACGACCCGGCGATGAGGGACCGGCCGAGTCCACCCGATCCAATAGAGGGGACTCGGAGAAAGAAAAAAGGATGTGCGTCCTACTTGTGGCATCGATCGCCCATCTGCACCGACGGGATGGCAGCATCCCCATCCTCAATGCCCAAAGGCCTTCGTCCGACTTTGGGCAATGCCCATGCCCGATAGCCTCTCCTCGGTCTGCGCTGGCGGGAGAGCTACCGCAGCCAGTCATCCCGCTTGTGAGAGTTCAGTCGAACTTGGCTTTCCAGGCGGCCCGAGACATGGTGCTAGCAAGTAGTCAGACCTTGAAAGATGCTCAGATATCCTCTAGCAGGGCCGCCGTCTCTGAAGCTTGCGACCGGACGATGTTGAGTTGGCCGTCTTACCCTCTCGACCGGCAGGGTCCCTGTTGCTTCTTTACACTCGCTTCATGTTCCATGTTCCTCCAGGATGGAAGTTCGAGTCGTGGGACAACCCGAACCCAGGGAACCATCCATGAACACGGCCGAGGCCCCAAGGCCGCAGGAACCATCATGGGTCACCCACCCACCCACCCAGTGACCACACCCAGCTGGCGGCCAGCGCAGTGACCACCACCATCGCGCCTTTGGTGCCAGATCACCGGTGCCGGACTCGACCTCGACGCTCGACTAAAACTAGCTGCAAGGACTCGCCCTGTCCGCGGCCACGTTGTGGCGGAATGATGGACTTCCAGAAAACAATGCAAATCAACAACTACCATCCCCGTCGAGGATCAGCAAGCGTTCCTGGGATCCGCGTCCGTCGAGCATGAACGGGAAGAGCCCCCAGCCGTATTTGCTCGGGGGCGCGACGACAATCATCGATCCGTCACTCAATCCCCAGATCTCCCGGAACCGGCCCCGACCCTCCTGGCCGACGTCATCCGGAGACTCGGCCTTGGAAACATGGCCCGCCAGAAACCATCGGCCTGCGCGCGAGCCGTCTCCATATCTCTCTCCCCTTGCAAGCAGCTCCCCTTCCTCGCCCCTTGCCGAGACTGATCAGCGCTGCGCGTGCGCTTGTATCGAGATCTTGCTCTTCCATGTCTCTTCCAGGTTTGCTCGTGTGCCCTGTTCCCGCGCGTGGCCTTCCACATCGGGGCACCGACACGGAGGATTTTTGTTTTTCTTGGACAGCCCAAAGTCTCTTCCCGCCCTTTCCCCCCCTCCATCTCACCGGAGCTGGCCAAGGCCGGTGATGATGATGCGACGAAAACACGGCCCAACTTGAACTTGGCACGGGCCGGTTCGTCCTGTAGCGCGGGACACGCCTCCTGTATCGACGATGGCCTCCTGTCAGGCGGCCGGCCGCGTTCGCTTCTGTCGAGTTGTACATCCGAGAGGAGATTGTTGTTTGTTTACTACTCCCTCGGGGCCGGCTCGCGGACACGATGCAGCTCGCGCAATCGCTAGCGTCTTGCCAACCTGGCGAGCGCCTCGCTTCTCGCACGCAGCTGACATGCGGCGCTACTGTAGCCCGATAGCTGAGCAGCCCGGATGCAAGTGTATCTGCGGCGACGGCGGCGGGCGAGGGAGGGGGGTCACTCCCCTCTACCGGTGTCGCTGCGGTGCGCCGAGCTGCCCCTCACGCCCACCACCTGCCGACGTTTCGAACCGTGTCACCACCCTCAGCTGGCGGGAACACCGAGCGTCTAGAGTCCGGCACGTTCGTCCAATGGCAAGCTCAGGCGGCACGGACAGCTCCCGGAGAACCATGGTGTGGAGAGACGAGAGGGATAGAGGAGGGGCAAGGCGGACGGAGACGAGGGAGAGTCCACGAGGCAACATCGTCCCCGGTCCGCGTGCCCGCCGCCCGCCCGCCCGCGCCCCCCTCCTTTGACCGATCACGCGAGTCTGACCATGAAGCCCACGGTGTCAGGGCGGGATCATGCTCAATGCACTCCTCGACTCTTGAGCGGGGAAACTGGACAAAGGAAGCATGCTCGAGTCCTCGTTGTTTGACTCGGTGGGTGAAAGTTCGAGGGAGGCCACCCTTCTAGCGTTTTCGCGTCTCGCGTCTCGCCCGGTGTGAATCCTGCGAGGCTGCCGCCACCGACGGCAATTGAACGCCGACCGGGCTTGACCATTCCATCCGTAGCTCAAGCTTTTTTGCGCCCTAAAACGGCCGTCTGTGATGCCTATCGTCTCTAGTCATGAGGGATGCTTGCGGTCTGTGCTGTCTTTTCCCCCGCGGCCTCGTCGTTTGCGCATCGGCGCGAGGGATTTTCGACGCTTTTTCGTCTGGCTTCCTTTCTCTCAAAGTAAACAAATCGCTGGCCCGCGACGCGACTCGTGGTAAACAAAACGGCCCGCTACCCCACGTTTTGGCTGTTGACCAGGCGCGAGACCACGTGACTCAGACGCCGCACCGCAACCGAAGCGACCAAGTCGCACGAAGGACCTGCGGACCGGGCCTTGGCGCCCTTCTTCTGGCTGGCAATTGGACGGGCACTCCCACCAATGGCGTGTCGTTGCCCGACGACGCAGCCCGCGATGCACGACATGGCCCCGGTCATGTAAGCTGACGTGCGCGCGGGAAGAGGGCATTGTGGCGAAGTCTGAGGGGAATAAAGAGGTGCGGATGGGGGAGCGCCCCCATGGTTCGTCGGTCTCCCGGTGATAGGGAGCAAGCAGCAGGGTTGATGGATGGATCTCGGAGGCAACTGGCAGGCGACTCCGATGCCCGCATTACCTCGGTGAACGAATCCTTGCTGTGACTTATTTTGGGCATTCTCTGGGAGGCAAGGTGCCTGATTGAGCAAACACATCATGTGCCTTTCTTTGTCAGGTGATCTTGAGATTCAAAATAGCATCATTCCGAGATGTCCCATGTGGGAGTAGATGTGTAATTCTAGTATGTAGATGCTACCAGCAAAAGCTACCAAGCGTAGCAATGCTTGTCCATATTCGCATCTGAAGTCTTCGAATCCCGTTGAATAAGCCCTCGACTCACCCGAGGCATCTACGGATAGATACGCAGACAGCTCGAGGGTAATGTCCTGGCCTGTCCTTTTGCCCTTCATTCCGCCGTGGATTGCCAACCCAAGATGATGGAAAATCCTTGTATCCTGCAAGTAGGATGGGTATCGACCTCTCAAAGCAACCCAACGCCTTCCCAATGCTGTGCCGTAGATGAAGCCACTCAGTGAAACGCCTGAAATGCCCAGAAAGCCATTTTAGCCTGTTCAGGCCTGCGCAGGCGTGGTAAAGTCCCATTCCTTGAAAGCCGCGCGGTAGGCCTTGACGTCCGCCTTCTCCTCATCCTCTGTCTGGGAGCAGTCCTGCCAGATGAAGCGGCTCTCGAGGCCGAGGAGCTTGGCCACGACACGGCGGGGGTATTGGAGATCGAAGCGAGGGGCATCCGGACCGTCGGGCAGAGGCATGACGAGGCTCTGACCCTTAATGCGGTCCTCGCCATTATCAGCCCAGATCCAGAGTCGGAAGTAGTCGCCGGCAGAGCGCTGGTCGTCGAAGGACAGCTCTTTCTCCTCAAAGGCAGGGTACTTCTGATTCTCCGCCTCAACCTTGAAACCGGCCTCGACGACGCCCTTGTACACCATGTCCGCAGGAACGGGGTGGAATTGCCAGTGGGAGTGGATGTTGCGCGCGCGCGAGATCTCCCAGGTCACAGCTCCGAGCTTGTGGCCCGAGGTCTTGGCCACCATGGCCTGAAGAGCCTCCTTGTAACGGACCATCTCGTTGTAAGTCTTGCGGCCGTCTTCGATACTGTAGCTCTCAGCGGCATGGGCGATCTGAGCCGTGTGAGCTTGCGGAGTAATGATGAAGTGACCAGGGAAATTAAGGCCGTGCTCAGCGAAGGTCGTGGGGGTTGCGAGCGGTCCCTTGGCAGTAGCAAGGTAGCTGTCGTCTCCAACCGAGCAGACCATGTGGAGTGAGAGGTTCGGGTTCGACAGACAGAAGAAGCATCGGTCGGGGCCCGGGGGCGGAAGCGGCCTCTTCCTCTTCCTGTCTCTTCCGTGCTGTCCGCCCCTGTGGTTTCCGTTGGAGAAGCGGCTGAAGCCGGCCTCGTCGTCAGATCTGCGCTTGGGGGCTTTCTGAGAGAAGGGAGATACGGTGGTGTTGGGCGGAATCTCGACGGCCGTGTCTTGCAGGTTGAGGCTGAATGCATACATTGCCTTGGCCTTGGAGGCATTTCCAAAAGGGGCCATGGAAATGAATCGGGTGACCGGAGCGGCATCGGCACCTTCCTCCTTCTGCTGCAAAAATGGCTCACGCTCCCAGAAGAACTCTCCCGCGGAGGCAGACAGGTGGTAACGAGGCTTCAGCGTCGAACACAGCTGGGAGATATCCTGTGTGCTGAGGATAGATGCCTGGTTCTCGGGACTCAGGGACAACTTCGATCCTGCCCAGATGGCAGCGGGCCACACAGCCGTAAGGAGAATGTCTGCTTTTCCGGCTCCCTTGAGGGTCTTGGCATCATGAGCGGAGTGGAAGGGAAGGTACTGTTCCTTAGACGTGCCTCCCATAAGCTCCGGGTCGAGCTGACCTCCCAAGGCCACAATGCGGATGCCGTCGGTAGTCTTCGTTGTGCTTCGCTTGCCCAAGTAGTGCATGTTCTCTGCAATCTCTTCATCTGCCTCAATCTTGGCGATGATGGACGTTGGCAGGGGAGTGGTGCCGACCGTGAAGTATGTCGGCAGGGGGACCTTGATGCCGCCGCTGATCAGAGCAGCAGCAGTCTCGTCGCCATTCGGTCCAAAGGTATCGCCGGTAAGGATTGCGAAGCTGAAGTTGTTCTTGGCATGCAGCGACGCTGCTTTCGCGAATGCCTGTTCGAGGGCGCCATTGAGGCTTCCGAACACAAGCCTGAATGAAGGTTAGCTGCGTTCAGGTCACACCGCAAGTGCGCAATCCTTGGATTGATGCAGTTCACTTACACCTTAATGGACGCCATGACTGTTGCTTCAAAGGTGCAGTGCTGGCTTTGATCTGGTGGTAACCAGGTAGGTTGGAGATGGGAAAGGGTTGGAGTTGCTTCATCTTTAAACGGAGGAACGAAGCTCTGATCGAGTTGAAGCTACCGGGAGGTCCGTGCGCCGTAGTGAATGTGCACGGACGCTGATTGGCGGAACATAAATTTAAGCGGACCCATCGTATCGATAAGATCTTATCTGCCTTATCAGACCCAAAGCTGGACGACTGCCCAAATTTTTTTGATCGAGAAGAGACGGCTAGGACGCAGCGACCGTGGCGGGGAACAACCCAATCCTGTACAGAGTCAAGGACAACAACGGGGAGCCGATACCCTCCACCGCCAAGATGCCCGCGACTTCGTCAGGAAGAATCACAAAAGCCCGGAAGGGCAAGAAGCTGACTCCCCATCAAAAGAACCACCGATGGGAGTCCTTCACCACCAAGATCGGAAAGCTACACTCCCTCGACCCTCTGCGCAAAGTACGCCGCCACGACCTCGAAACCGAAGACCTCGAAGCCTCCACATCATACTTCCGAAACGGCCTGGAAAAATGGAACGAGCTGAACATCGCTACCGGGTTCATCTCGTTCAAGCGAGGGGCCCTCCCCATCAGCGAGAGTCTTGCCCAGATCCTCCACCACGAGGAGAAGATCATGGACCTGCTGGCACAACACATTTCGATGCAGCAGAAGGAGTCTCTGGAGCCACTGCTGGATCTATTGACCGCATTGGCCCATGATCTCGGCGCTCGATTCGAAAAGCACTACGCCAGGTCTCTTGACCTTATCGTCTCCATCGCCGGCAAGCACCAGGACGTGGAAGTGATCGAGTGGACCTTTGCCGCCCTGGCCTTCCTGTTCAAATACCTGTCGAGACTCATAGTGCCGAATCTGCAACCGACATACGACGTCCTCGCACCGCTCTTCGGCAAGACGAGGCACCCTCAGTACATTGCCCGCTTCGCAGCAGAGGCAACGAGCTTCCTCATCAAGAAGGCTGCTGCTCCGACACACAGGGAGACCGCTCTCGTCTCCATTGTACAACATGCCCGCGAAGATCTGGCCAGTATGCGTGGCGAACGGCAATTCCAACTATACCAGGATGGCATCATGACCATGTTTGCCGAGTCCATCAAGGGTTCTGGAGAGACTATCCACTCAACAGGTCCCTTCATTTTCAGGGCACTACTCAGGGCAATCCCAGAACAGGAGCTCGAGCTGACCGTGGAGCCGTACTGGACCAACGTCATCTGCGGTGTTCTGACTGCCGTGATCCATCACTCGAACCCGACCAGCTTTACACCGGTACTGGAAACCCTCATCGAGGAGGCACAAGCCAGACTAGAGGAGGAAGTCAGCGGCAAGCCGTGGAGGCTTACGCCCCTAATTAGGATTCTCTCCATAGCGGCTGGTGTCCGTGCTGGAAATCGTGTCACAGAGTGGACGGCGGTTGCGCGGACATTCGTCGCGATGGTTGATGCCACTGCCAAGGCTGCCCCGGAGGTCTCAACCCTGGAAAGCTCGCTGGTCTGGCGCGACATCATTGTGAGCTCGGCGATCGTCTGGCACCACGCCCCCGTTGATGCGCTGATCCCCCGCATCAACGACTTCACCACAGCCCTTCAGAGAAAGTCTCTCATGAGGTGGTTCATTCCTTTTTGTGCATATTTCTCAGAGCTTGATGCTCAGCGTTTCCGAAGTCTCTTCCAGAGTTATTTCCAGCGGTAAGTGTTTGTCCCGCTCTGCGCCAGACTCAACTAATGACCCCTTAGATTCATTGTTACGCACTGGTCCGACGGACACAACGACGACGAACTGTGTATTTTCCTCCCCAAGATGGTCAAGTCCAGGAGTCTCCCTGCCCCTGGCGACAAGGAGACCCTGAATCTGCCCCGCAGCTGGCAGGACCAGATTGTTGCCAAATTCGAGCGCCTCGAGGTCTCCCCTTTCCCCGAGCGCGGAACATACGACAAGGACCCCCAGACATGGAGGGACCGTTGCCTCCCCAAGTACTCTATCCTCCTGGATCTGCTCAACTCGACCACTGTGCATCCCTCGGCAACAGCCAAGATCGCAGATCTACTTCTCCGAAAGCTGAAGTTGGCACTCAGGCCGACGTCTACCCTGGCGTCCGACGAGGTACACTTCAGTGTCAGTCAAGGCTTCCATGCTTATCTCCGTATGAGCAAAGTGGCCGGACCTGTCGACCCCAGCCTCCACCCACTTCTGCAAGCTGCCCTCCCGCGGTTTAGCAGGTCGGTCGGTTTCTTGCAGGCATACTGCGACTACGTTTTGGCGACCAAGGCCTCACCTGGCGTAGAGCGCCAGGAGAGCAGCAGCAGCGACGAGGACTCGACCAGTGGAGAAGATCCCGTCACCAAGGCGCTGGTGGACAACCTCTCTTCCCCCTCACATGAACTTCGGCTCGCGACCCTCAGGATCCTTCAACAACTACAGTCAACACCCGACGAGCAGTCCATCCTTCCTCTCATGGCCGATATCGAAGACACGCCGCTCAGCATCGAGACCATGCGCACTGTCGGCATGCACCTCCGCAAGCTTGGTCTGTCGTACGCCTCGCTCACCGAGGGTTCTTGGCTGCGCCAGGCCGTGCCCAGCTTCCTCTTTGGTATGATGACACTGAAGCTTACGCCCCTTTGGAATGACGCCACGGAGGCTCTGAAGCAGGTCGCCGAGACCAAGAGCGGCGAGGAAGTCGTCACCACGCTGGCCCTCGAATGGCTGACTGTGCCGTCCATGCGCGGCTCTGGGCCCGGTGGCCCACCACCTGCCCGCAACAACATCGGTCTGACCAACTTTGATTGCACCAACATCCAGCGGCTACAGGGGCAGGCCGATGAAGTTCAGCAAGTGGTCGAGAAGGCTCTCGACATGATGCTGGAGTCTTTCGACAAGCAACAGGAAAGCGTCGAAATCCGGCCCGCGAATGCACGGTCACAGGCCCTCAAAGTGCTCAACGCCCTTCCCGCCTTGGCCGAAAAGCGCTCGAGGAAGCTTGTTCCCTTCTTCCTCAGCTGGGCCGAGGACGCCCCAGAATCTGACGAAAGCTCGGAGGACGCTGAGGCCTCGCTGGAGGGCCAGACTTGGTCGCTGTTCGACCGCAAGGCGCTGCTGAGCGTTTTCAACCAATTTGTCAATCCGAGGTCTCTCTACGAAAGCCAGAGAGTGTACAGTGCCCTGCTTCACCTGATGGAGAACGGCGACATCGAGGTGCAGAAATCGACCCTCAAGGCACTGCTTGGCTGGAAGCAAGAAGGCGTCAAGCCCTACCAGGAGAATCTTGAATACCTCCTGGACGAAGCCCGGTTCAAGAACGAGCTTACTGTTCTCATGCAAGGCGAGCAGACGATCCAGCCGGAGCACAGGGCAGAGCTCATGCCCATCCTTCTCCGACTGCTCTACGGCCGGACTATCTCCAAGAAGGGCGCTGCTAGCGGAAGACACGGTCTGCAAGCCACTCGTCTGGCCGTGCTGAGAAATCTCCCCCAAGAAGACCTTGGCAGCTTCCTTGACATTGCAGTCGGCAAGCTGAGAGACGTTCGCGTTGTTGACGAGAACGGTCTGCAAGAGAGTGTGGTCTCTCGCGAGCTCCTGCCTCCCCGGAAGCAGGTCGGTTTCATGAACATGATGATGCCTCTGATCAACGAGCTCGGCGCCGACGTTGAGCCTTATGTCGACACGCTCCTCAACGCCGTCCTGTACTGCCTGATCTACGCCTGCCGCAAGCTCAGGGAGATCGCCGACGAAGCCGAGGCCGACTCAGACGAGGAGGGCAAGGAGGCCACCCACGAGTCCCTCATGAAGGTCGTTCGCACGGCTGGTCTCAAGTGCATCATTGCACTCTTCCGCAACGCTCCCGACTTTGCATGGGATCGGTTTGCCAGCACCATCATTACCGAAGTGGTGTCTCCCCGCATCCCGAACTTGCCGCAGGAGAACACCCAGGGTGTCTCCGGTCTGCTGCAGCTGCTCTCCATCTGGTCGCAGCTCCCCAAGGCCGCCATGTACCTTGCAATGAACAAGCAGATCGTGCCCAAGGTCATCGAGTGCGTGTCCATGGAGAAGAGCAAGGACGAAGTCAAGGTGTTCTGCTTGACCATCATCCGAAACCTCATCAAGCTGGCCTCCGCCTCAGCAATCGATTCCGAGTTCAACGAACTCATCAAGGTCGAGTTGCTTGACCCCAGCACAGACCTGCTCCTTCGGAACGTCGCCGCGGCACTCAAGTCTGAAGGCATCAGCGGCATTCTACTTGAGGCATGCCTCGAGACTGTGGTCGAAATCTCACCCTTCGTCGAGACTTCAGAGAATGTCCAGGAAATCCTGCAGATCTCCACGTTCCTGCTCAACCAACCGGCAAAGAAAGTCAGCCCCAGGGCCAAGGGTCAGATTCTGCTGATCCTGGAGCAATTCGTCACCCTGCACGAAGCCAACGGCGTCGATCTGAGTCCCTCTACGAAGCTTTTCACCGGCATCTTCGAAACCGTGTCCGGCTTGTTCAGCTACTTCAAGGATCGGGAGAACAGGCAGACGGCCTGCCGCCTACTCGCCATTCTCGCCCAGAAGGATGCCGCCCTCGAACAGATCGCGAAAATCTGCGCTACTCTCAACTCCTTCATTGAGGACCGCCTTGACGAGCCCGATTACGACAAGCGCCTCACGGGCTTCAATGAGATTTCTGGCAAGCAAGCTCCCTTGGACAATCGCCAGTGGCTGCCGCTGCTCCACAACCTGACCTACTTCCTCGGCAACGACGAGGAATATGGTGTCTTGAGCTCCAACGCTGCTGACGCCTTGCGTGCGTTCATCAGGGACGCTGCAGTGGCCGCCGACGAAGCCCTGCAGCGAGCGTTCCATGTCCAGCTGGAGAAGATCGTGGTGCCGGCCTTGTATACTGGCGCTCGCGACTTTTCCGCCACTGTGAGGCGCGAGTGCCTCCGTGTCTTCGGCTTCCTCCTGTCCCACATGCCGACGTGGTCAGGCGTTTCCGACCTGAAGGCGCTGCTGATCGACACGGATGAGGAGTCGTCGGAACCGGCCTTCTTCTTCAACATTCTTAGCCCCGCCACATCTCGACAGCTTGAGGCCCTCCAGATGCTCGAGACCGCAAACGAGACGTCCGAGTTCAGCAGCCAGAACCTGTACCACTTCTTCATCCCCATTCTGGAGCACTTCGTTGTCGGAAAGGCGGACAACTCGGACGACAAGGGTCTGGGTGCTCAGGCGGCCATCACCATTGGCGCCCTGTCGGCCTCTCTCGAATGGAAGCACTTCCGCGTCGTTCTTCAACGTTACATCAGCTTCGTCGATTCGAAGCCCGATCTCCAGAAGCAGGTGAACAGACTTCTGGGCAAGGTCGCGGATACCCTGGTGAGCGTTTCTCAGTCGGCCTACGGGGAGGACGCCATGCAGGCCGAGAAGGCCGATGGATCATCCGTGTCGAAGCATCTGCACCAGACCCTGCCGCTGCAGGAGAAGTTGAGCACGGACATGGTCAACAATTACCTCCCATCTCTCCTGAAGCACCTGAACCACAAGGATGACTCGGAAGTCAGTCACCGTGTCCCGGTCGGTGTCATCATTGTCAAGCTCCTGACCATCCTGCCCGAGGATGTGATGAGCTTGAAGCTGGCAGGCGTTTTGACGGACATATGCCACATTCTGCGAAGTAAGAACTCCGAATCTCGCGACATGGCACGGGAGACTCTATCCTCAATCTCCACAATTCTGGGACCCAGTCACTTTGGCTTCATCCTCAAGGAGCTGAGCAGCGCTCTGCGGCGAGGCTACCAGCTGCACGTGTTCTCCTACACTCTGCATTCCATTCTGTTGCAAGTCATCCCCGAGTTCGAACAGGGATCACTTGACTACTGCCTGCCGGCCATTGTCACCGTCATCATCGACGACGTCTTCGGTGTCACGGGTCAAGAGAAGGATGCCGACGGCTACACAACGCAGATGAAAGAGGTCAAGTCCAGCAAGAGTCAAGACTCGATGGAACTTATCGCAAAGACGGTTTCAGTCAGCCACCTCGTTGACCTTGTACGTCCTCTGCAGGCTCTGCTGATGCAGAAGGTCGACCTCAAGTTGGTGCGCAAGATTGATGTTCTGCTCAACCGCATCACGACTGGCCTGCTTCAGAACCCGGCCGCCGAAAGCAGGGATACCCTGATCTTCTGCTACGAAGTCATCCAGGATGTGTACAAGGCCCAGAAGCCCGAAGCGGAGGTCAGGATCGACCCTCGTCTCAAAAAGTATCTGTACCAGAAGGGCGTGCGCAAGTCGGAACGGGACGCGCAGACCAAGCACACCTACAAGCTTGTCAAGTTTGCTCTCGACATTCTCCGATCGATCCTCAAGAAGCACGACAGCCTTCGAAACGAAGCCAACCTTCTGGGCTTCATCGGCATCTTCGGCGACGCCGTTGTTGCCGGCGAGGAGGAAGTCAAGATTGCTGCCTTCAAGCTCCTGACTACTCTGGTCAAGGTTCCGTTCAACTCCGATGCCGGCCTTGGTCTGTACAAGGTCGCCACAAAGGAAGCCATCAAGAGTCTTTCGTACTCATCGACGACGTCGTCGGATCTGTCGCAGTCTGCGCTGAAGCTGGTGTCAGTCGTGCTTCGCGACAAGCGGGAGATCAAGGTCAACCCTAGCGCCGTGGAGATGCTTCTCAGCAAACTCAAGGACGACCTCACCGAGCCCCTCTATCGTCACGTCACCTTCAACTTCCTGAGATCTTTGCTGGACAGCAAGATCCAGACCGATGTGGTCTACGACACTCTCGACTACGTCGGCACGGTGATGATCACCAACGACGACAAGGACACTCGGGATCTCGCGAGAGGCGCCTTCTTCCAGTTCCTCAGGGAGTACCCTCAACAGAAGGCCAGGTGGACGCAGCAGCTTGACTTCATCGTCGCCAACCTCAAGTACGAGAGGGAGGGCGGCCGCCTGTCGGTCATGGAAATCATCCACCTGCTCCTAAAGAAGTCTCTGGAGGAGTACGTCCAGGAGATCGTGTCAACCTGTTTCATTCCTCTCGTTTTCGTCGTTGCCAACGACGACAGCGAGAAGTGCCGCCTGGCTGCCGGTGAGCTTCTCAAGGAGATCTTCCGAAGGGCCGACAAGCAGCGACAGCGCGAGTTCCTCGATCTTCTCCGCTCCTGGCTCGCGCAGGAAGACAACGATGCGGTGCTTGGTCTTGGCATTCAGGCTTTCGGGTTCTACTTTGAGTCCCGAGAGCCGTCCGTCAAGGACAACAAGGAGGTGAAGCTGGTCTATGGCAAGATTGCCGAGGTCATCGGTGCTGGAGACATCAAGGTTGCAGATGAAGGCCTCGTCAACAATGCGCTGGGTGTAGCGCAGACCCTCGTCCAACATTACCCCGCCCTGCTACTCTCCGACGGCACACAGGACTTCTGGGCAGACGTTCGTGGCTGCCTCGCGCATCCCGAGGCATCTGTCAAGCTCAGCACCGTCAAGCTCCTGAGCGCTTACCTGGCCGACTTTGCTGGACAACCCGCCGAGGCTGGCAATCAGCTTCAGGGCTCTCATGGCCTCACCCTTGGCCCGGGCGACATTGAGGATCTCGTGTCTCTGGCCCTGAGTACGCTGAGGGTCCAGGAGATCGAGGATACTCTGGCTGCCGAGATAACTCAAGTGATCATCTTCCTGGCTCCCCGACTGAAGCTGAGGAGACAGGAGGCACCGAATGCTGAAGCCCTGGGCGACAACGACGAAGCAGATGAGGAAGAGTCCCGCATCGACGGCGAAGGAAAGGACCTGCAGTACCTCTTCTGGAAGCTGTCGACCATCCTTCGGCAAGACGTCAAGCGGACATCGGAGGGTATGACTCCCAAGGTGGTCGCAATGGAGGTTCTCGAGACCATCTGCCGCCGTGTGCCCGAGTCGCACATCGAGCCCTCCCTCAAGACCATCCTCTACCCGCTCCAGAGCATCACGGACCCGAACGTCTCCGTGCCGTTCTCCCTGGACGACGGGTTCAAGACCAAGCACGAGGCGGTCAAGAACCGGGCGCAGATCCTCATGGAGTCGCTGCAGAAGAAGTTTGGCACGGCCACCTTCACGGCGCAGCTGCTCACCATCAGGGAGGAAGTCAAGGCGCGTCGGCAGGCGAGGTCGACCAAGCGCAAGATCGAAGCCGTGGCGCACCCGGAGAAGCACATCATGGACAAGCGCAAGAAGACGGACAAGAAGAAGGAGAAGAAGAAGGTCCGGGGCCAGGAGTACAAGGCCTACCGGCAGTCGTTCAAGCAATGGTGATGGAGCATGCATGGCGCTTGGCCTGTGAAGCATGGGATCGGCGTTTGGGTTTGCATGCATGTAACATGTTGAGGGGATCATCAAAATGGTATTGGGTAGTCTATATTGTACATGGGCTTGCCTGCCCGTTTCTCTTTCTTACATCTGGCCTGATGATGCGGTTGCGAGAAGCTGAAAGTGCCCTGCACATGAACGCTCCGCTTTTGGGTATTTGACCTCTTGTCATGCCAAACCAGTGATCCAAGTGACCAATCGTACTCTTACAAGGACAGAGCCTCCGTCATGTCCCATATTACAGTGGTTTCTTCGTTTCTCGTCGATCGGCTTGTTTGCCGTGTGGGCTGCTGGGTGTGTATGCCATATTCAGATGTCGCTGTGTCGCGTTGATTCTTCCTGTTTACTTCGACTCGGGGCTGGTTGTCTCGGAGCTCGCCGTCTCAGCTGGTTCTTCTGCCCAGAACTCGATATCCCCGTCCTCGCCTAGTGTGCCCTTCTTGACGAGCTGCCCCTTCTCGCGCATGATGTCTTCGATGGTGACTTTTCGGTCACCAAAGATGCCGAGATGGTCGCTGATGACGTGCCTATTACGGCAGCTGGGACATGTGACGAGGACAGAGCCGTGGTGATAACCTTGCTTCGAGATGTTGTGTGTCGACGGCGTGTCGCAGGGCGCGCAGGTGAATTTGAGTCGGTAGTGGGGTTGAGACTCGACACGAGACCGTGGTGGTTTTCCGATATCCAAAGAGTCTTGAGAGACCGGAGAGTTCTCAGAGCCCGACGACGCGGGGGCAGGAGGCCGAGGAATCGTGTGAGCACAGCGATGCTGTGTAGTCGGCAGTGAAGCAACAATGGCTGACTGGTATCGGGGGATGGCAAGTCGTGATGTCGCAACGCGTAGAGAAGACTGAGACTGAGATGGCACACCCCTCAACAAGGGCAGAAGGGATGACAGAAAGTTTCGCGATGCCATGGTGAGTGAGTGGGACAAGTATCGGTGTATCGCGGTGGTTCGGTATCGTGGTGGTTCGGTCGGCTTTTGATAGTTCAAGCTTGGTTGCTTGCCACCCAGGCCAGGCACAAAAACTTGAGGTTCAAAGTGCTTCTTGAAGTATCGAAGAGCTTACGTCATCACATCCCATTCACTGGGAGACGCTAGTAGAAGCGATCCAATCAGCGTCTGAAGATATATGGGACGACTCTGCCGAGGTGGGTTTGATGCTTAGAACAAGAGCTCCAGGTGGAAGGCGTCCTCTGGGGAAGGACCGTGACTGCAGCCTTGCGCCCTGCCTTTCCACAATCCTGGCCCTCGGAATCACTGGCTTTAGCAATGTCTTTGCAGCCTTCACAAGCTCCCGACCCTCTTCCCTCCAGAACAGAAAAGTTCCCCGACTAATTCTTTCTCCCCTCCCTTTCATCGCTGCTCGCTCCTTCGTCCAGGCAGCACGCAGCACGCCACATCGAGAGCCGTCGATACCCCGAAATCTTACCCCGCGATCAAGCTGTGAATAGCTTCACATTCACACAACCCGACTCGGCCGTTCCTTGCTCTTCTCTTCGAGTCCATTCCAGCAAGGCGATTCCATCCGACACAAGTTCCTCCAAGCTCCATTCATACCCCCGTCGCTGCTATTGCAGGCAACTCGCGACAATGATCTCGGGACGAGGAGGGGGTGCAGGCGGTGGCAGTGGCCGCGCTGGCAAGATCCGGCCGCCTCGTCGCATGATTAAGGTGAGTCGCTGCCTCAAGATGAATCCCGATAGAACTTCTGGTTTTCTCGCAACGAGTCTTTACATTCCCCCTCCTGCCGTACACCTCATCACCCCCCACCCTCCCCAATTCCGACCCGAACCGACCCCCATTTCCTGTCGCAACTACCAAGATGTCTCGTCCGTACCTCAAGGCTTACATTATCGGACAGTCCATAGCTGGCGGCGACGTTAACGACATCGAGCCGTCGTGGGAGATTCTCAAAGATGCTATGCACGATATCCACAGCCAGAACTGCAGCAAGCAGCCATTCGAGCAGCTCTACCGCGCCGCTTACAAGATCGTACTCAACAAGAAGGGCGACGTTCTCTACACCAGAGTCCTGGACTATGAGAAGGCACACTTTCGCTCTTACATCATTCCCGAGATCGAGAAACTCGTCACTCCGAACCTCGTGAGCATTGCCACGGCGCAGGCCGGCGTCTCCATCAACGAGCGCCGTCGCATGGGCGAGCAGTTTCTTCTGCAGCTGCTTGCCGCCTGGAACAACCACAACACCTCCATGAAGATGGTCGGCGACATCCTCATGTATCTCGACCGAGCATACACCATTGAGACCGGTCGCCCCTCAATCTTCACATCCTGCATGGGACTGTTCCGCGACAGCATCCTCCGCAACGCGCTTGGTGCCCACTCCAACAAGACCATCTTTGACATCCTCAACTCGGTCATTCTGGATCTTGTCAACATGGAGCGGGACGGCGAAGTCATCAATCACTTCATGATAAAGAGCAGCGTCGGTATGCTGGACAGCTTGTACGAGACTGACCACGAGCGCGAGGGTCAGAAGCTCTACACCACCACCTTCGAGCCTGCTTTCCTGTCGGCCACAAACGACTACTACAGCAAGGAGAGTGAGAGGCTGCTTCTGGAAGCCGACGCGGCCGCTTGGCTGCGTCATACCCGCGACCGTCTCACCGAAGAGTCCGACCGATGCGAGACGACCATTCTCCGTGAGACCCGGGAGCAGAGCCTGAAGATCGTCGAGAGCCAACTCATCTCCAAGCACATGCGTGAGTTCCTCGCCCTGGAGAACACTGGCCTCAAGGGAATGCTGGACTTCGACCGCTTTGAGGACCTCGCCATTCTCTACCAGCTGGTCTCCCGCGTCGACCCAAAGAAGGACTCCCTAAAAAACACCCTTGGTGCCCGCATTGTGGATCTGGGCAGGGAGATCGAGAAGAACCTCAGCAACACCGACTTCTCCATGGCACCGACTGCCGCCGGCGCTGATGCCGACGCGGGTGCTGATGGTGCCGAGAAACCCAAGGCCGCTCCCCTCACCCAGGCAGCCCAGCAGACCGCCGCTGCAGTCAAATGGGTCGATGACGTTCTGAAACTCAAAGACAAGTACGACTTGATCTGGGAGAACTGCTTCGCCAAAGACCTCGTCATTCAGACGACCATGACAAAGAGCTTCTCGGATTTCATCAACCTCTTCTCGCGCGCCTCCGAGTATGTGTCCCTCTTCATTGACGACAACCTGCGCCGCGGAATCCGGGGCAAGACGGAGCGTGAAGTCGAGGAGGTGCTCGAAAAGGCCACCATCCTGATCCGCTACCTCCAGGACAAGGACATGTTCGAGAGGTACTACCAGAAGCACCTGGCCAAGCGCCTGCTCCACAGCAAGTCCGAGAGTCACGAAGTCGAGAAGTCCATGATTTCCCGCATGAAGCAGGAGCTGGGCAACCAGTTCACCTCCAAATTCGAGGGAATGTTCAAGGACATGCAACTTTCGAGCGATCTCACCGCCGAGTACCGCGACCACATCAGGGACGCGATGGATGACAATGATAAGCCCTCGGAGCTCATCATCAACATCCTCACCATCACCCACTGGCCGCCCGAGGTAATGGGCAAGAGCACTCAGGCTACTAGCAACACTGAGTGCAACTATCCTCAGGAGATTGCCAAGCTCCAGGAAAGCTTCTCGGCCTTTTATCTCTCTAACAGGACTGGCCGCAAGCTCAACTGGGTCGGTACGGCGGGTACTGCGGACATCAAGTGCGTATTCCCCGCAATTCCGGGAGGCAAGGGCCCTCTTGCCCGTGAGCGCAAGTATGAGCTGAACGTGTCAACCTTTGGCATGGTCATACTCATGCTCTTCAACGACATCGGTGATGCGGCCCTCCCGTTCAAGGAGATTCAGGCCAAGACCAACATCCCGACTCAGGACCTTCTGCGGACCCTCACGTCGCTGTCCATCGCGCCCAAGGCGAGGGTTCTACTAAAGGAGCCCATGAACAAGAGGATCGACTTGGAGGACACCTTCCGCTTCAACTCGGCTTTCGTCAGCAAGACCGTCCGCATCAAGGCGCCCATCGTGAACGCCACAGCCAAGGTCGAGGGCGAGGAAGAGCGCAAGAACACGGAGGAGAAGAACCTCCAGGCACGCTCTCACATCATCGATGCCGCGGTTGTTCGCATCATGAAGTAAGTTACCTCCACTGCATCTCCGCATCTCCGCTTCCTTCCACTAACAACTATCTAGGCAAAGGAAGGAGCTGAAGCACTCGCAGCTCATCTCCGAGGTTGTTACTCTCCTCGCCAACCGCTTCAAGTCGGAGGTCAGCCTCGTCAAGAAGCGCATTGAGGAGCTGATTGCCCGCGAATATCTCGAGCGTGTGGAGGATGCTGATACGCCCACCTACCGATACGTGGCCTGAAGATTGGGCAGTTACGCGACATACTCATACCAATCGTGCCGCAAACATGGCAGGCAGGTGGTTCTTTTTTTCGAATGGCTTTGTCGCCATATGAGGTCGTATATCGGAACGGGACGGACCGGACATGGACATGGAAAGACAGGCATCATGAAGATTCCCATTGACAAAGGTGTATGGCGTTTGGACCAGGACCGGCTTTTGAGGGCTTGCCTTTGTTGCGCCCATGCATAGAGCATTGCTTCAGGGAAAGGGAAAGGGACGATGATGATGAGAATAGAGAACAAGAACAGGATTGAGTCCTTGATAGGTTAAAGTCTCGGTTTACCGCGTTGTTTTGAGGCATCATGCTCCATGGGCGAGTTCAACTACCCATCTAACCAACAGGGGACTTGGTTTCGCCCAGGCACCTCAAATCATGTCTTCTATGAAGCGACCACGGGCCCGACGAGTGATGCGGGGGCTTCCTCGAGATGGTTGATCGAACTTAGATGTCATGCTTGTGTCACTCAATTCTGGCAGCTCAGGCACGGAACACAATGGCTTCAACTCAAAGGTATCTATCTTGCGGGCTCGCAATGGAGAACGGGATGGAACAGGGCTCGAGGAACAAACAAATGCACTAAAACATAACAATATGCAAGGAATCATGGCTTCACCTCCTTCCTCGGCTCGATCTTTGGTTGCGCGCCCGCAATCTTCAGCCACTCGCCATTGAAGGCGTTGATCAGCCAGTTGCTCAGTTCTGGATATTGTCAGTTTCAAGAACGGTGGGGTTGTGTTGACGGGGCTCAACTCACTATCATACACGATGCGATTCGCGTTGTGGAAGTAGATGCCATGATCGCTGTCAGGGAAGACGTGGACGTCGTAGTTCTCGATGCCGTACAGGTCCAGCTTGTCAAGCAGGGTCAGGGAGTTCTGCATGTGGACGTTGTCATCGGCGATGCCGTGCATCAGGAGGAAGCGCACGTTGCTTCCAAGGGCAGTGACGTTGGAGATGGCCGTCTCGTCGTAACCGGGACCATTGGCGGTGGGGGTGCGCATGTAGCGCTCCGTGTAGACGCTGTCGTAGAAGCGCCAGTCGGTGACGGGTGCGACGGCCATGCCATAGCTGAAGGTCTCGCCGCCGTCCAGCTCCAGGGTCTTGAGGGTGTTGAAGCCGCCAAAGGACCAGCCCCAGATGGCCATGCGCGAGGCGTCGACGTACTTCTTGGCCGCCCACTGCTTGCCCGCGGCGACCTGGTCGTGAGCTTCCCAGCGCCCAAGGTGGTCCCGGATGACGACGCGGTTCTTGCGGCCGATGAAGCCGGTGCCGCGGCCGTCGACGGTGACGACGATGTAGCCGAGGGAGGAGGCCACGTAGGATTGGAAGTCGACAGCGAACTTCTTGTTGACCATCTGGGACCCGGGGCCAGAGTACTGATAGAACAGGACGGGGTATTTCTTGTGCTTGTCAAAATGAGGCGGGCGTCGCTCGACGTAGTTGAGCTCAACGTCATCAACCTTGATTGTGCCATACTCGAGAATCGGCAGCTCGTGCTTGCGGGCCTTCTCGCTGAGATCCTTGTTCTCCTCGATGATGCGTTCGTAGCTTGTGGGGTTGGAGGGGGTGCTGACAACCTTCTGCCAAGGAACCTTGGGTCCGAGGTAAGAAAGTAGGCCGTAGCCCGCCCCGTCGGAGAAAGACATATCGTAGTAGCTCTCAAGGCTAGTGTCAGTGAAGGCCTTCAGGCCGCTGCCGTCGAGGTGGGCGCTGTAGATGTGGCGCTGAATAGACGATTCCTTGGTCGCCGAGAAGTAGACGAGGTTGTTCTTCAGATCGATGGCGAGAGGGCCCTTGTCCACTTCCCAAGATGTGCCCTCGGTCACCATCACGGGCGTATCCTTGTCCATTGGGCTGTAGTATGCCAGGTGGTCGCCGTTGTCGTGGATGATCTTGTCGACGTATCCGTCGTGTTCGCGGCCGTTTGCCGGGTCGGCAGGGATGAAGTGAGTGTCCTGCGTGATCTCGAACCAGCCGCCGTCGATCTTTCCAATGTCGACGTGGCGGACAGTCTTGCCGGATCGCTCCTTGATATCAATCAAGATCACCTGCATGATATCGCTCACGCGGTTGGTGGCCTTGACGAGTACCTTGCCGTTGGCCCAAAGAACGAAGTTGATGAGCCTGTCATCGGCGGGGAAGATGCCCTCAATGTCGACAGAGAAGGTGTCGCCCTTCTCGACGTCGTAGAACATGAGGTCGACAACAGGGTTGTGGCTGCCGGCCTTGGGGTACTTGATCTGCCTGACCTCTGGGTAGTTCTCCTCTCCTGGGACGGGGTCCTGGCCGCTCGGCCTCGAGACGAAGTACTGGATGGGATATTCGGGCACACCGGTCTCATTGGTGCGGAGGAAGGCGACGTGCTTTCCGTCTCCGGACCACCAGGTGGCGACGCGGCCGGAAAAGACCTCTTCTTCGTATACCCAGTCGGGGACGCCATAGAAGTACTCCGGTCCGCCGTCAGTCGTCACCTGGGTAACCTTGGTATCGTCTGTCCTTCTCAGGTAGATGTTGTTGTCCCGAGTAAAGGCGATGGCGTCGCTCTGCGAGTTCCACGTCGCGAGCTGCACACGGGCATCGGGGTGGTCTGGGTCGAGGGGCTCCGCCGTCTGTGACTCGACGTCGAATATCCAGTAGACGGCCGTGAAGGAGTGCCGCCAGTTGTGCTGGCGCTTGGTCGAGACCAGAACCTTCTTCTGGTCATGGCTCGGCCATGCATCACTCACGGTGTGCTGCTGGTCGCCCCAAGAAAAGAACCCTTCCTTCATGAGGGTCCTACTGGCCATGGCGCCGACCTCTCCATCGTCACGGGTCTTCTGGGTGGACCGAACATCTTCGACGACAAGGTAATCCTTGCCCTGAGCGGCACGCTCGAGCAGGAGACCGTCTTCGCCATCGGGACCCGCGATCCAGCTAATTGAGTGCGACGTCGCGCGCCAGAAGCCGTCCTGGACCTGGCCCAGGGTCACCGGCTTGCCGGACTTGCGGTTCGTCGACGCCGGGTCGTGATCGATCTGGCTGGCGTGTTTGTACGACTTGCTCGTCAGGAAAATGACAAGCGCAGCAACCCACGCCGCGACGAAGATTCCCCCAAGGATATAAAGCCACCTCTTCAACTTGCGATCCACGCCGATGCGGGGTGCAGCAGGAGCTCCTCCGGGGAGGAAGGGACCTGTTTCCGGGTCGGCATTGTCGGACTCCTTGGGGTCTTCATCTTCCCGATCATCGTAGGCATCGGCGTAGCCAGTCCGTGGGGGTGCCCGACGGCCACGTTTCGATGAAACGATGCCCTTCTCGGACTCTTCGTGGAGGCGCTCGAACACGAGGCTCGTTGTTGATACACTGGAGATGGAGGACTCGCGTGACCGGCTGGGGAAGGCGGCAGCCCCTTCGGTTGATTTGGTCTCCTCCATGGTGTCTATGGTATCGGGTGCACGGTTTTCGGAAGACGCGCGCAGCGTCGAAGGGGTGGTTTGTGGAAGACGGAGGTTCGACACGATTGACGAGCAGACGATCAATGCAAGCGGAATCTGTAACTCGGAGCGATGGCTAAATCACGCCCATATCGCGTGCTTTCCTATGGGCAGCTGGGCCTCACTGTGCGCTGTTCCTGACGGCCAGTCTCATCAAGTGGGTGTGAGGGGGCGCTGCGAGGGGACAAGTGGTAGGTATGGACGGTGGTCTTTGTGGTTTGCTTCCTGATCCGGGACTGAATAGCTGGATGTCGCCGAGGGCCCGAGATCCAATTGGCACCGTTTGAGGGAGAGCTGGAGCCGACGAGAGCGCGGCGATGCACCCGCCAAGCCACAGTGACATTAGGTGGAGAATTGTATGAGTCAGCACAACCCCTAACGGTTGCTCCGATAAGCAGCATGCATTTCGCTAGGCAAAGTCGCATCGCAACATGCAATGACTCGGGGACCGGACCTGCAGTGGTTCGTACTAGAGCCAGGCTCCCCTGCAGGTCCCGCTCGCCGGAAGCTCAACCAGCGCGGCCATCATCCGTGCTAAGCTGGAGCTTGGGAATTGGGTAGTTGTAGCTCCCTGCTCCAGTCCTCCCCCATCCAGCATTCCCTTTGTCGGTTGGTTCCATCGCAGGGTCTCCCTCGCGCACGCTCACGCACCTTCGGAGTTGACCGCTCAGAGAAGCACACGACAGGACAGGACAGGGCATGGGCATGTGAGCTTCGTCATCTCGCCCGGTGGCATGGCGCGCCAAGAGCGGCGACCAACGGACTTTATGTCACTCGTGAGGGTCCCTTCATTTGCTGGCGGGGAGATCGGCGCCTCAGTGTGACGGCCAGTCCGGGCGTCCACCCACAAGGCCACCCCCCCGAGACCCCATCCACCATCACGAAGCAGACGTCGCGGGACCGGATGAGGGTGGAGATTAAAAGAGGATACTGTGCTTGCTTGGAAATGCGGCAACATGGAACATGCCGATCCGCCGTCCGACGAGAGTATTGCGAAGGCGAAGGCGAGCGAAGGATGAGGCCAGGGGAACAAGGTACCGAAATCGAGAAATCGCCGTCGCAAAAAAGTCCCGTCCGTGGCTACAGACAGCCCGGTACGAGAGGGAGGTGGCCGGCTCACTGGTCGACCATCATATTCTCCCGATACTCGCGCCGCTTCGGCTCGCACTTGACTTGATCCCTGGGACACTCCCAGCCGTGCTCCTCGACCTTGACGCGCCCGAGACACTTTGAGCAGCGCCACCACTGGGTATACATCTTGCGGCCGGCAAGCCACGGATCGTCGAGCTTGCCGCCCTTCTTGACCACGTCCTCCTTGTGCATCTCCTGCAGGTGCACGCGGAACCGGTCCTTGCGATTGAAGCCGTCCGTCATGCGCGGGCAGACGGGGTAGTCGCAGGTGAAGACGCCATCCTTCTCCTTGCCGTCCTTGCCATCCTTGCCGCTCGCGCTGCCGTCCTGGGCGATTGGTGATGCGCCGCCGCCGTTGGGCCCCGGGGCCAGCCCGGCCGGGTTCAGGTTTGGCGGCAGCCCCGAGGGGACTGGCGCCACGGGCATGTGCTCAAATGTAGGGGTAGTCACCGTGCCCGGCGGCAGCAGGGGAACTCCGTTGGGATGGGCCATCTTGTAGTGGCGGTCGAGGTCGGGCTTGCGCTTGAACGGTTTCGAGGGGCACGCGGGGCTGAGACATGTCCACTCAATGTCTTTTTGCTGTTGGACCGGCGACCTTTTGGTCACCTGGAGGGGTATCATGAGCGGCAGGTGTTCTGACGGCGGCATATTGGGCTGGAGCTGCCAGAAGCCGCCATCGTCTGCTGGGTGGTAGTCGTACAGGGACCAGTCGAAGTTTGCAAAAGAGAACTTTGACCTGCAATGGACGGGGAGAGAAAAGCAGCGTCAGCGAGATTGCTTCTCCTGGATGGCGGGGGAAGAAGGCAAGGGAGGGGAGAGAAGAGAGAAGAGAGGGAGCGCGAACCATGGTTGTCCGTTGGGGCCCATCTGGGCCATGGGATTCGGCGTCGGTGGCATTCCCTGGGCCATGCCAGGCGGCAATTCCTTGCCTGTGATGATGGGAGGAGGGGGCATTGCAAAAAAGGCACCGTGGTCTTTTGAGGTTGTGAGACGAGACTAGATCAGCTTCCTGCTGCTTGCCGGCGGCTTCTCGTAGACGGATTAAAGATGGGCGGGTCGGTTACGAACCTTCGCCGTCAATCTGGCTGGGCGCCATGGCCTGGGGGGAAAGAGAGGGAGAGATTCTGCGCGAGATGACCGAACGTGGTAAAGATGGGTGTCGGGAGGTGTGAAGGTAAGGGATGTGAGGTGAGGTGAGGTCCTGGTGTTATATGCAGGTGAGGTCTGTCGTTCTCTCGGCCGCTGTCAGTGTTGGTGGGTTGGGGGACCAGATGCGATGGGACGTGCCCGGGCAAGGTCCATGGCTCGTCCAGCAGAGGTGAAAAAGACAAGCTTCTGCTCCCAGGGTGATCTGAGCGGCAATATCAAGAGAGGAAGGCGGGCGGCGAGGATGGGTAGATGGCGAAGAGAGAAAGAGCGTGTGCGTGGGGATGGATGGGCGGACGGCGGACTGAAGAGGCGCAGATATCGGCGACCGTTTTTATTTTATCCCGGCGCTGCGGTTTGGGGTCCAGCTCGCGAAAGAGAGGCCGACCCAGGTACAAGTAGTAGGTGACAGGACAGGACAGGCACAGGCACGCGTCCCTGGGGTGGACGGAAGAATAACTGGTCATATGTAATGAACGAGCCAACCCAGCCAGCCATCCATCCATGATCCAGCCAGCCCAGCTCGGGAACATCCATCCAGAGCTGGACGACGGAGTGAGCTATTGAGGGGTACGAGTACCAGTGACAGGGAAAGGCAGGTCAAGGCAGGGGACGGACCGGGATGGCCCATCCCATCTCCCATCATCCATCCTTCACATCCCATCCCATTCCCATTTTCATCCATCGATCGGCCTCTTCTCTCCCAGGGCCCGGCGGACTCTCACTCGCTCTCGCACTCGCGCGGATTCCCCCCCTCATCCATGATCCAATTCCGGCTGCGCCGTACGTACTCGTAGGCACTGCATGTACGAGGTGCTGTCTATCTACTCGTAGCCACTGCTGTTTGCGTGCGTTGCGTCCGCGGGTGCTGTGCCTGTTCAGGGACCCTTGGTGGCAGGGGCAAACGCGCGCGAACCAACACGGCGCAGCGAGCGAAGCACAACCACGGAGCAACATGCAGACGAGCAGCGGCGGCGGCGGCGGCGGCGCAGAGGGGGGGGGGGGGGGGGGGAGGCGGGGTGCAGCCATGGATGTTTGTTGGAAGCCGGGGGCGGGATCGGGCCCTGCGCAAGCCAAGGTACGGCGTCGTCTGACGAGCAGCTTGGGAGCAGCAGGTGAGCGGCTGCAATGCCGCATTAGCGGTTTGAGGGAGGGGCAGCTCTTCGCCTCTTCTTCCCCCGAGGTAAGAAGGGAGCCTGACCCCCTCTCCTCTCCCCCCTCCCACACCTAGAAAAGCCACTTGGCAGTTGGATCTGTTGGATCTTTTCTCGCAAAAAGGATGAGCGGCGGCTGTTCGGTCGGTCAATCAAGGGTGTTGGCTCGAAATGGAGGTGGAGGTGTGGGTGTGGTGTGTGGTGTGTGGTCGTCACGGTGGTGTGTGTGGTGATGGGAGAGAGAGGGGTGGAGAAGAGAAGCCTGAGGGGAGTGGGAGTGGGAAGACAAGGCCAAGGGGGTGTGGTGAAATCCATTGCCCCAGGGCCCATGCCGTGCCATGCCATTGCCAATGCCAGCCATCCACATCCATCATTACCTATGCAGTAAGGGATTAGCAACACCCGGCAGCGGGCTGAGATTTCTTTTGCTCGCTTCGGGGGCACGGAAAGACATCCTTCACGTTGGGGGCAAGAATGAGAAAAATCGAAATAAACCCTCATGATGCTTGCTTGCTGCTGCTGCTGCCACCAACGGGACGGCCCCTGGTGGGTGTGAGTGACCAGTCACGCAAGTGGTAAGATTGCCCCCCTCATCATCCCGAGAATACGCATGAACATTGATGTATGTACATGCAAACTCGTACATACATACGTGTATGTTGCGAGTGCGTGATGAACCTGCCTGCTGCTGTTGCCCAGCCTTGACAGCAACCATCCCCGAGAGGACAGGCCTCACGAGTCACAACCGAAAGGAGGCAACGCAAGTTCCTAATAATATAGGTGGCCCGACCGACGGACCGACCAGGGTACATGACCCGAATCGGACAAGACAGGGACTTTGTCGCGATCTGGTGCCGGTGATCCTGATGTGAGATTTGCGCGGGAAGCTTGGGAGCTTGGGAGCTTGGGAGGATCCAAGGTGCTGACTGACTGGCAGTGACTGGCTGGCTGGGTTTGCTGTACGCGGACCGACCGCACTTGCGCAAACCGCGGGCGCCTCTGCGAGGGCTTGCAGATCGGACAATGTCACGGAGGTGATCAAATGTATTCGCTAGCGTCACACCGACGATGAAGGGTTTTGAATGGGGCCGCGGAGACCGGGAGGACAAGCGGTGTACCGTCGGTGAGCGGATGGGAAGCCGACACGGAGTTGGGGAAGATGACAAGTGAGGATTTGGGTGCTGCAGCTTTTGCTATTGCAAGCTCTCAGACGGAAGTCCGTTCAACGAATTTATTTGAAGTTGATTTAGCACCGAATGGAGGTATTCGTATCGCTCAAAGGGCATGACGGTCCGGCCACGACAGCTCAATTGCGCCGGTTTGGGTAGAGCACGAGAGCTGGCGCGGGGAAGACAACGTGGGCACACGACAGCTCATCAGCTGGCGGCCACGATTCCGAGATTGAGCGATTTGGTACAAGACCGCTCTCACTATCGATTGGAGGCACGATGAGCGGACGAGTGACGTGACCAATCCGCCAGAGCAAGCTGAATGTGGATGTGGAAATACTCGACTAGAGAGAGAGAAGACTCGTCCCGTTCCCAGCTTGGGGATGCGGCCGGCAAGACTGACAGCCAAGTATTGTGTGTCTCCTCTCTCTCGTCAGCCTGCGGACTTGACTGGGTTGAGCGGTGGGGAGTGGATGCATTCCGCCCCAGCTTCTCGGTGGTTGTCGTGACCGCCACGTCAGGCGAGATGGAGAGAGCACAGAGGCCCGAGGCGGAGACGAGACGATGCCAGATAAGCAGACAGAGAGGGAGACGAAGGCAGAGGAGAGGTGACAGGAGAGCAGGAGAGCGAAAGAAAGAAAGAGGGCTTGCATCGAGCAAGCTGCATCGCCTATCTTCGTCGAGGGTGCTACGCTGCTACCCAACGAGCACGCACACCTTTCGACACTTGCACGACATCTGGTTGATCTGGTTGGAGCAAGCCGACAGGTTGTCTTGGGCCCCCGTCGTTAGCGACTCGTGGGGATGCCCAGTGCCGTGCATAAGCTTGCTGCCAGACCAGACCAAACCCGGCTGCCCAAAGGAAAGCAGGGCTAAAATGGAGGGCGACTGGAGCGAAGCTGCCGACGCAGCAGCTGGACGAACGGGGACCCGATCGATGAGGTGGGATAAAAATCTCTGTCCGTCTGTGTCGCACTGGCGGTCAACTCTGTTTCCTACAACACCAACCCACGACCCGTGTTCCTAGCCGCAATGCGTGCTGGACGGGATCCATCGACTCTGACGACGCTCCCTGCCCATTCCTGAGCGGGAGGAGGAGAAATCCGACGAGGGAGAAAGAGAGCGAGCGAGCTGAGCGGGCAGTGAGAGAGCGGGGATCTGAACAATCCTCAGCTCTCCCATTCGGGCGTCTTCCTGCGCGAATCGATACGGATTCGCTTAGGTAAGCAGGACGCGAGAAGGACAGCTCTCATCTCCAACACGACACGGCACTGGGCAGGCACCGCCTCGAGAGAAACGGAGGGAGATCCCAGCACAGGGCACCTGCTTCCCCCCTTGGCGCAAATCATCGCACCCGAACCGAACCCCTGAACGAACGGCAGTCGGCTAAAAAGTTTCCCTCGACTCCATCATCGACACAACATTCCCGTCACAATAAACAGCCCAAAACATTCCTCCGGCACCAAGCGGCCTCTCACCAACTCGCCTTGACGAAATTCCCTATTCCTGCTGCCTGCAGCTACTTCAACGCCATCGTTGGAGGCTTTTCGTAAGCCGCGCCCCCAGACGTGTCCCCTTTTCCCCCTTTACCGTTGCGCAGACGCGTGTCCACCCGGGGCTTTTTTTGGTCGCGCTGCCTGGTTGGGCCTCGTCAAGCCTCAAGCCTCAAGCCTCAATCCCAAGCCTATTCTTTTTCTTCTTCACTCCTTCCGACTTGACCTCGTACCTCCTGCCTGGAAACCGAAAAGTCTAACCTTTGTCTCCTACAAATAGCCTACACTTCACCTACTACTCCCTACACCTGGTAGACGACCATCCCAAACCGCTCTCGCTGCACACACGACACACCCACAACCGCCATGGCTCGCATTCAGATCCCTCTCGACGCTCTGACGTCGCGCCTCAACTTCGGTGAGCGCTTCGGCAGCCTCTCCCAGGGCAGCATCGGCAGCCGCTTCTCCAACCTGCGCCCAATCTCCGAGTTCCTCGACTTCAAGCGTCTCTCCAAGCCCGCCAACTTTGGCGAGGTCCAGTCCCGCGTCAACTACAACCTCGGTCACTACTCCAGCAACTATGCCGTCGTCTTCTCCATGCTGAGCATCTACGCTCTGCTCACCAACTGGGTCCTTCTCTTCGTCATCTTCTTCGTCATCGCCGGCACCTACCTCATCGGTCGCCTCGAGGGACGTGACCTGGAGATTGGTACCTTCCGCGCCACGACTTCCCAGCTATGGACCGGCCTGCTCGTCATCGCCGTGCCCCTGGGTCTGTTCGCGTCGCCCATTGCGACGATGCTTTGGCTCATCGGCGCTTCCGGCGTGGTCATCCTCGGCCACGCCGCATTCATGGACAAGCCCATCGATGAGGCTTTTTCCGGGGAGGCGGTCTAGGTGGTCGGCCGCGTGCTCCCAGATTCGCGCCCCCATGGGGAAGACCATCGCGGCGCAGGCGGAGGAACGAAGAAGGGGATGAGGGTTCGCAGGCCGGCTACTGGGAGGCCGGCCGGGAGAGGATTGTCGAGGAGGTCGACTCGGACGACACGGATACACAAGGCGTTGGTTTGGCTTCATCTGGCAAGAGGTTCGTGAGCGACCCTTTGAATTTCACGGGAATAGACTTGGGGGAGAGGGCCGTCGGTGCTCGCAAGGGCTACGGCTATCAGGCTTCGGACGACGAGGGAGACGGCAGCTTTTCCTCGTCCGATGACGACGACGAAGACGATGACGAGGAGGAAGAGGAGGAGCCTTACGACGAGAGGGAGGAGGCTCTGGTGCAGTCGGCACTGGCACGCATCCGCCGCGCCCAGGACAGGGGCAAGAAGGAGGTCAAGCTGAACAAGGAAGAGCTCGCGGCTCTTGAACGGCGAAGGCGGCGCATCGCCGAGGAAGAGGCGCGCATCGAACGCAGAAGGCGACAGGAGAAGGAGCAGCGCTTTTCTGTGCCCCTCTCCCAGCTGGCACCCACGTCACGCAAGAGACAGCCCGTCCGCGAGCCGGTCGAAGAATCTGACGACGGGCTGCCACGACACCCCGAGCCTGCAGACGTCGACGAGGGCCTCGAGGACGACAGACGACAGGCATTGCCGCCCATGGGTTACTTCCCGCCGCCGAACGTCGCGCGCAACCGGCCCCGATCGGCGACATCCGCGTCACAGAGGCCGCCCTCTCGCGGGATGGAGGAGCGGGGACCACCGCCGCCCAACTATCCCTTCAACTCCCTGCGCCATCCGTCCGACTCGTACGGTGGGCGTCGCACGTCGCGTAGCACGCTGCCGCCCGAAGACGCCTGGCCGCCTAAGAGCTCGCCGGCATCCTCCAGGACGTCGTCCATCTCGAGGAGTCGTCATTCCATGGACCCGTACCAGTTCCAGAAGGAGAATTCTCGCGCGCCGCCACCGCTCGGCCCTGGCGCTGGAACACCCTCCCGAAGGCCACTGTCGGGCACCATGGACCCGCGTCGACCACCTGCTCCTCCAGCTACTTCATCACGGGGAAGCAGGGACTCGAGACGGCCAAGCCCTGAAATCGAGGCGAGCGAGATTGCCAGCGAGACTAGCGACCCCGATACCAGCGACGACCTTAACAACGGCGTCCAAATCGTGGACCCGCCCAGGCGTGGCCGACGGGAGCAGATTGTCGTCGAGGAGGAGGCCCCGACGCCGCGCCATGGTTCGAGGGGCAAGAAGTCGTCGGCAAACACCTCTCCAAGCAAACGGAAGCCCGTTGGCAGCGGTGGAAGGAAGAAGAGGAAGTAATGCCAGTGCGGAAGCGAGTCCAGTCCGAAAGTACCCTGTTAGCCCAGTCTAATTCCACTTCATACTTTTGATCGTCTTGTACATGTCTTGATCCGTCCTCGATCTTGCAATGCCATCCTCGAGATCTGCCTACCCCAAGCTTCAACCGTCCAAGCATGGAAGACCCTTGAAATCCCACCACGAGGGATCGCCGCGAACCTGTCTGGGAACGGCATAGCGCAACCCCCAGTACCTAGGTAGCAGCTTGGGCCTTTTTGGAGGGGGGGGGCGGGCGGGCGATACGGCACCCCCGCCGCCCCAACCTCCTCGAACTGCGGGTGCGACAGGAAGCGGCGGTGTGTGAGCTTCAGAGGTCCCCTCGTCTCCCCTTGCTCTCCTTCTCCCCATCGCATCCAATCGCCTCCCGTCCTGATTTTGCGCATCTTCACCTGCATTGCATCGTTGAAGCCCACTCTTGCGGCAGCGCGACATTGAGCACCATCGCCTCAACAAGACAAGCACCGAGCGAAGGTCGACAGAAAGCTCCAAGCAAGCTCCGGACGATTTTTTGACAGCTCGTCCGATCGCTCCCCGTAGCTTGCAGCTGGTCTGACACGGACACCCACCGACGAATCGCCTTTATAAACTCTCGCGGTCAATCGCGCGCGCTCGAAACACATACACAATATGGGCTTTTGGGATTTTGACGGCGGGAGCGTCATCTCCGGCAAGACGTCGCACCGCCGCTCGTCCCACAAGAAGTCCAGCCGGCACAGGTCTCGCAGCCGGGGAAGCTCGGGCAAGAGCAACGGCGCGGCCGGCCTGGGTGGTCTTGCGGCCTCGGTATTCGGCGGCGACGATTACAAGAAGCACAACAGCTCGCGGTCGAGCTTCTTCGGCATCCCAAATGCCAGCCGGTCTAGCTTCTTTGGATTCGGTGAGCATTGCTCCTCTATAGTGGCGATCAGACATCAGGTTAACCCTCCTTTCCAGCAGCAGGCCGCTCCCCCTCATACTACAAGCGCTCCCCGCGCGGCGGGTTCCTCCACAAGATCCGCAAGACGGTCAAGAAGCTCTGGCGCGACCTGATGCGTCTGCTCAAGGAGAACCCTCTCAAGGTGGTGATGCTGGTCATCGTGCCGCTCATCACGAGTGGTCTCCTGACGGGGCTGCTGGCGCGCTTCGGGCTGCGGTTGCCAGCGGGCGTGGAGAGGATGATGGGCATCGGTGCCAAAGCAGCGGGGGGCGACATGGGTGGACTGGCGGGCGAGGCTGTCAAGATGGCGACGCGCTCGTTCGGCGCCAACGGCAGCGGCAGTGTCGATATCTCTCGTGGCTCGGCGCCGGGGATGCAGTGGGAGAAGCGCACTGTTCAGCAAGACCTGCCGTGGGGGGATGCCATCTCTGGCATGGCCAAGATGTGGGGGAAGTGAGCGGGCGTGTCTCACGTCTGGGTGGCACGTGGCGTTCCGGTGACATTTTTTTTCGTTCTCCCTTTCGTCCCGAGAGACTGTGGAAGACGGGAGGGGCACAGGTAACTCCCCGGGGGCGGTGTCGTGGAGGGATATCACAGAGCAGGTCTCCAATGAAGGGGGCTTGGGCATTTCGGGAATAGGGGGGTGTAGAGTATGGATTTATGACAGGACAGGTACGGAGGAGTACCCAAAACGATCTATGGTATCTTGTTGAAGCAGAGGAAAGCAAAAGAGACGACATTCGGTCTTGTAGCACGCTGCTACGACCGGTAGACATTCGCAAGCCTCGAGACTCAGGCATCAACCAACTGGTTGGCCACAGCTTTGCTCTCATCAATCTTCTCGACGACACATGCGGTCCCGTACCCGCACACCTGGGCAAACCCGCCGAGGTCACCAGCATCGAACCGCAGACAGATCACGGCGTTGCCGCCGCGCTGCTTCGTCTCGGCGACGACGCGGGAGATGGCGTCGTTCCGGCAGTTGTAGAGCATCGAGGTGAACCAGCGGAGCTCGCCGCCAGCCATGGACTTGAGGACCATGCCTAGGGATGCGGCCCAGTTGCGCGAGCGGACGGAGATGCCGTAGACGGCGCCGAGGGTGCGGACGACACGGTAGCCGGGGATATCGAACATTGCTGCGGGGTGTGAGTGGATGGTGTGTGGGAGGGAGGGGAGGGGAGGAGGTACTTGTCGTGATGACACCCTCGGTCTCGGTGAAGCAGTGGAGGTCTGAGAGGGAAGGAGGGACGTGTGCGACGTCGCTTGCCTTGTCGTTGTTTGGGCTCATATTGGGAAGTTGTAAATGTTATTATTCTAGGTTGGCAGGAGTCGTCGATACAGATGTAGATGGTCTCTAAAGATGTCTGGATTGCTCCCGATGCCAGCGGGGATGCCATGTCATTTATACTTCGCTCCCATCCATGAGCATCGTTCCCAGGGACACCCATTTGCAGCCCATTCATGCCTTCCTCAGACACAGACGGCGCGTCGGCACCGTTGAGTTGAGACTAGAATCGAATACAGCAGCGATCACTTACACCGGTTGGCGGGAGAGAGGCTGAGCGGCCGTATTTCGTATCACACCCCTGTGGGTCCCCGGTGCGCCCAGCATGCGTTCCCATTGAGCAGCCCTATGGCTGAGCAACACGCCGACATCAGCGTCCGGGGATCGATGACATTGGCAAATGAAAGACGAGCAAGAGGAAGGAATTCGGGGCCAGTGCGGGTCAGATGCGCACGTGTGCGACACAATGCGCCGTGTTTGTCGAGGAAGGAGATGTCGGGCTGGCCGAGAGCTCGTTTACCCAATTGGGAAGGCAGCACCTTCCGGTACATCTCACTGGAGGTTGTCACTGGATGTGAGCTCCTTCCATTGAGGTTTCCCGGGCAAGATGGGCGCAAGAATGCGCCTGCCATGCCTGCTCTTTCCCCCAGGGTCTGGGAATTTCTCTCAGCACCAGGACAACTGAATTGATGCAGCAAGGGTGTGTGTCATGTCCGACCGCCTCACCTCGAGACTGTGAGCGCCTCATTCCCCCGTCAAACTGAAGACCCTTGCCCAGCTGCGCCATCCTCCTCAAGCCCGACGTCGGCATCATATTCAGCACTTTGACATGCAAGCACACCAGGCCACCTGATACTCCGAAAACTGTCGTAATATTGGCGCGTCACTGCACCTTCTATGCCGGTATCTACTCGACCTCCGCCCTTGCAAAGTCGGCCTTGAACGGTGTGATGCTGATGCACCCGTTTAGCGATGCCCAAAGATCCTCTCCCTGCAGGCTCCTCTCGGCCGCCCGGTGCACATCGGACAGCTCAGGAGTCCAGTGGAAATGCAGCGTCTGCGACAAGGCGCTTTTCTCCGGGTCGGCATCCGCCGCAACGGCGCTGAAGAGGCTGCCCTTGGACCAGCGGTTCGCCGCCAAAGTCGTGTATTGGCTTGGGCACGTTGCCACGTCGGCGATCATGGGCACGTTGATGCTGTAGACCTCTACCCCGGACGCCCACGCGCCGTGCAGCTCTTCGATGAGCGTGACCGATCTCGCACACGCATCGCTGATGATGCTGTCGGGCTGCGGCTCCTTGCTGCCGAAGCTGAGCGCCACAGCCCGGACGCCGCAAAGTGCACCTTCCATGGCGCCGCCCACGGTACCGCTGCTGAGGGTGTGCAGCGCGCCCGAATTGCGACCGTGGTTGGGGCCTGAGACGACGAGGTCAAAGTCGGCCGGTCGAAAGCCCGAATGGAAGAGCCCAAGCTGCGTGCAGCTCGCCGGCGGCCCATCGACCAGGAGCCAATGATGGAAGCGATCATGTGCCGTTGCGCAGCCCGTCACGGTGCACGCCTGGGCATCGCCGTTAGATGCCTTGACCCCCGGAGCCGACGCCAACAACTCGCTCGGGCATCGCACTGTCGCCGTTAGGGACTTGCCGACGGCATGCGCTTTCGAAATCCACGAGAGCGGCCGGTCGGGGATCACAACCACGGTCGAATGGCCGGCGGCATGGAGCGCACGGATGAATGGCGCAAAGTATGGCGAAGACGAAGACGGAGGCCCGTCATCGTTGACTACCTAGCCCGGGCGGTCAGCGTCGCTAAATCCCTTCTCTGACCGAGGGCGAAGCATGTGCCTCGACTTCCTGGCCAATCGAGGGAGATGCCACGACCACCCGCCCAAAACCATCCGCGACGGAGATGGGCGGGTTGCCGTGGTTTAAGAGGTCCCAAGGGCTTGGGGGGAGTCTGAGGTGTGAGGGGGGAAAGGGTGGTTCGCGCACCAGGAGCCTCATATTGGAGTCGCAATTCGCCGAACTCCTCTCGACTTTGGACACCAACACAACACTGCCCCAGCAGGACCCGAGGTGCGTCAAGGCTGATCCGGTCCCAAGTAAAACAGGCTTGAGGTGCTGCGACTCTGCAGCCTAAGGTCTCGTGGCCCGTGGATGCCTGGATACTCTCGGCTGAGGTGGTCGTGTAAGCCGGGTGAACTTCTGGCGTCCGACTGGCGTGCTTCTAGGTCGGAACCAGGGGAGGGGGCTGTGAAGACGAGGTGCTTTCTGCTTGGACGCCAGCAGCATGAGGTCACTCAACTCGCTTGGACTCGACGACTCTCGCGGTCCCTGTCCGCATCCGGCACCGAGCGCTGTTCCCTTATATGTCGGGCAGCCTGAAATCGCGCAACACCAGGGGGACACCGACCCAGGTGACTCAGTCTGGGTAGCTTCGCCAAGCCATGGCCGCCGGCGCCCCTGTGTTCGCCTCAAAAATCGCCGTTGAAGGGGGACTCCGCCCGACGGGGTTGTAGCGGGGTGGTGGTAGGGAATGTTCGACTGTCAAGGCCGCCAGCATGTGGCATTGCCTGTCATGGGAACACCTTCTCCGATGATTGGGGAGGATCGCCCTGTCTTCCAGAAACAGGGCCTAATCCCCAACAGGCAACACGTCCCAATACCCCGTCCAAGTCACCGAAATCGCGGGCCTCCGGCTCGTTCGCCTGGTGTTCCCCGGAACGCCTCTCGAGAAGCCCACGCCAACGCACACCCACATACACACCAGACATCCACCCGCACCACATCCCTAGCTCCCGTCGCCTTGCTCGCCGCCGGAATTGGGCCATCAATCATATGGCATCTTGACGTCCTGTCCAGCCTGACTGCGGCAGAAACAACTTGCCTTGAGGCTCGGGCGTTCGGGTCATGTGGTGACCTTAAGTATGGGTAGGGGCCTCCAAAGGGGGCCCTCCAGACTCGCCCTCCTACTTTTTCGAACTTCTCTCGTCTACCCTACCTCTGGATTGTGGCAGGGCAGTATTATCGTGTGCTTGTTGGTGCCATCATCAGGCTATTCAAGATTCTTCAGCCATGTCGGGCAGATTTAATTTCCAGACCGATCAACCCCCATCATCATCTTGGTACGGCCGCCCTCAGAGTGCCTTGCCTCCTCCAAGACGAGACACCGCCCTAGACCATCGCGTGATCATCAATAACCCAGATCGAGCCGGCAACACCGGTCTTCACACTCAGCCCCAACTCGGCCTGGACCCCGGCCATCGTGGCTTCGGTCTGGCGACGGGCATCCCGAGGGCCCCGGAGAACCTCATCGAGTAAGTCCATCACCGCCTCCAGGGGAAGGGACAAAGCCAATTAATTGACACATGGTTAGCGACTTCAACAGAGACGCCCAAACCATTGAAGCCCAGCCAATGGCTTTCGGTCCTCAAAGACGTCAGGGGGGTCGCCGCACTGACGACACGCTCAGCCCAACCTTGACCCTGACAACGGAGCACTTCGACTTTGAAGACATCTCATTTGATGGCTCCTTCGACGACGATATGACGACGTCACCCAACATCCTACAAAGCCCATTCTCGAGAACATTCTCAAGAACAGCCCTCGGCATTCCCAGCTCCCAACCGTTGAGTCGCAATCCGAGCCAGGCGAGCTCCGGAATTCAGGACGACACGGCCTCGTTGACATACAGCACCACGTCTGCCGGCGATGACTTCATGACGCCATTGGGAATGAACTACTTCACGCCTGGTACAAGCTTCTCTCAGGAATTCCAATCCAGCGCTGTTAGGGGCTTTTCCAGCAACTCTCCGAGCAACGGCGGTTTCTATCAGAGCAGCCAGGGCCATGAGCCGTCAGCATCACCTAGCATGGACTTTTCAGTCGATTGCGACTTGTCCTTCTCGGCCATGAGCAGCGGCGACTTTTCAGATATCCCAAGGTCTACACCGCGAAGGCCTACCCAGCAAAGCGTCTTGACCCAGGGCCTGGCTGGGTCGCCCTTGCCCAGAAACATCGACACCGAGATCTCGCCGGAAACTTACTTCGAGAACATGGCGGGGGAAGAGGCCCTCAGCGCTTTCTTCCGCCTGGACAGCCAAGAGGCGGCTGCCAATCTGATACCCTATCAGCACGACAGCGGCTACAGTCTCATCAACGTTACGCCTGCAGAACCCCTGAGCCCCTTCGACATGGTGGACCCATCGGCCGTGGATGATGTTGAGGGAACCTCACCGGGACGCTTTCACCCATACGACAATATTTCCTTTACCCATGCAATGCCTCACAGCTTCCCGAAGCCCCAGGGCCAGGTCAGCAGGGACGATCGATTGGCAGTCCCAGACCCCTTGGATCATCGACGTTTGCGTCGACAACGCGCTTATAGCAGCGGATCTCACAACCCCAGCTTCCGAACCAATGCCTCCACGAAGCCCATCCCGATACCTAACCAGCAGCGGAACAACAGGCCGCCAATGCCCAGGGGCTCGCCGGGATCATTGACGCACGGGAGCCGCGGAAGGCGCAAGGGCCCAATGGAAGCCACAGCGCGCCAACTCGCCAAGAAGACGAGGAACGAGAAGACCGTCTGCATCAGATGCAGAGCGTCCAAGTTGAAGGTATGAAGCAACTTCCAAGGCATGTGCCCGGCATGACTGACCGTGTGCCTTAAGTGTCAACGTCCCATGGACAACCCCGATGGCTGTTGCAGCAACTGCGAAAAGGCAGCGAACACCTCCAAGCCCCCGGGCCCATGCACCAAGGCCTACTTTGAGGATCTTGTGCTGCAGAGTAGCCTCGACGGCATCTGTACGTGCACCTACCTCCCCTCTCTATGGATTCGAACTGACAATAGCTCCCTAGATGGCTTGGAAATGACACATCCCGCGCCGAACAGCCCAGAGCGTTTCCGAAGGAGGCTACCTCCCGACTTTGATCTCGACACCTTCATCAGCCAACTCGAGCGATACCGCAACACCTTCAACCTGAAGGTCTGCGATGGCGATAAGAAGGTGTACGGGCTCGACCTCGAGCAGTGCTTCCAATACATGAGCAAGGTTAAGGAGGGCCTGGTCTCCAGGGAAGAGCCAGGAACCGACTTTGTCGCCTTCCTCGACAAGGACGCGGCGCATGCCGATCCCAAGACGGAGGACTGGACGAGGATGCTCACCAACACACCCTTTGATCCGCGGGAGAACATCATCGTATGCCAGCCTAGCCCCACGGGTTTCTTCTCCTTTTGCTGACGGCCCTCGCAGGACTTTTATCTTGACATCGCCAGAATGTCAGAGCACGTGTCATTATTCGTTACCTCACGGACAGGCGAGACGGAGATGGAGCAGCTCCTCAACCCCGCCGCACCGAACGAGGCCGAGTTTCTCTTCTTTGCAGCCCGCCTCACCCGCATCATCGGCCGCAAGGTTGAGGTCGCCGCCTTCCTCCAGCTTCAGAAGGAGCTACACGACGTCCTCCAGGGTCAAAGGTGGCAGGGGCCAAAACATATCTTCGTCGCCTTCCTCCATCGCATTGGTCGCTTCCTCGTCACGCTGCGATCCCGCATCGCTAGGGCGACAGCCTCGACGGCGCCAGCATGGCCCCAGCCTCCCCTCGAGTCCCGCGCCTTCGAGCTGTGCCGCGTTTTGTACTCATACTACCATTTCCTTCGCAAGAAGCTCCCCGCCATCATAGACGAGCCGTCAGGCGCATTACTCAAGGGCATATGGATGCCCCCGGCCCCTTCTGTCGCCGATACCTGGTCGACCCTCTCCCCAGGCTTCACCTACCAGTCTCCCAACCCGACCAGCGGCGAAATCTGGCATGAGTTTCCCAGACCGAACGGCGACGGCGCCATGGGTTTTGACGCCTGGATGGCCGAGGCGCCAAAAGGGCGCTCGGTGCGCCCGGAGCAGACCATGGATATGTGGACATCTTTTGTTTAGGCGTTTTGCAGGTTGTCTTCTTTTCATAACAGGATTCAAGCGTTGCAGAAATTGGGTATACAGAACCACATAAAAGGCGCCAGGGGTCATAAAAGCGACCCTCTAGAGTGCCTGATCACTGCTTGAACTGTACATTATGTTTGAGTTTAGGGGGGGCATGAGCGTTTAGCTGAGAGATGGGACGGAAGGGTGGAAGCAACTCGCCAGCTGCAACTCTGATACCAATTTGGACACATCATCATACAATCATCATTCGCCTATTGCAATTCCATCAACTGTGACACTTTGCCTAGCCAGCTAATGCACGGCGTCTCCGAGCTTACATCACAAAGTCACTCGGAACACCAGTCGTAGACAATAGACTGTGACATGGAACGGCAACGTCGAAGAACTATCATACAGAAGCCGCAGTATTCTCGCGGCACGCAAACCACTCTCGCAGAAAGAATCTACTCCGGGCTCCCCCTTTGCTTTCCGAGCGTCAAGATGGCCGCCACTAGCCTGCCTCGTGCGGCAGAGGAAAGCATGAAGAAGTAAGATTACACATTTCCCTTGGCCGCCATTGCGACGCCCTCGTCGAGCGTCGCCGCCACCTCCTCCATCTGCACCCGCACCGGCTTGGGGTATTGCCGGACCGGGGCCTGCACGGGATGGAAGACCCAGTACGGCAGCGCTTGATAGTAGATGGGCCGCTGCACACTGGTCTGTGGCATCATCTGACTGTAGTCTGCGGTCTTGGACACGACAGGCAAGGTTCCTGCGTCCCCCTCCCGCGACTTGGTCGTGTCATAACCGCCTCGTCCCTGAACCCAAGTCCCGACCGGGTTCTGCAACTAGTAGCCGTAGCCAGTGGGCTGGGGAGCGAAGCCGTTGGTCTGGCCAAAGGCTGCAGGCGACTGAGGCTGGCCGCCAGGTCCGGCCGTGATCATGAGGCGGTTGCCGCCCAGGATGGGCGTGTTGTCCTCCGTCTTCTCCTGCTCCTTCTCCTTGGCCTTGCGAGCCTCGTTGTCTGCCTTGAGCAGGGCCAGCTCCTTGGTCTGCTGGCTGAGCATGTTGATCATGTAAGGCATGGTGAAGTCATGGAGGCCGTGACGCCAAGACATCTCGAGGATGAGGTCTGGCCGCAGAAGGTCGTAGCAAGCGTAAAGCATACCGACGTAGCACTCGCGGCTGCCGATGTCGACGAACTATCAAGGTGAGTTAGTTGATTGTCGGCAGGAACGTCAAGGTATAAGGGGCACTTACGTAGCGGATGAGCTCCTCGACAATCTCGGCCTTTCCGGAGATGGCAGCGGTCTCGATGGCGTCCTTGTAGAGCTTGTCCTGCTTGGAGAGAGCGATGGACTTCTCCCAGCGCTTGTTCTTGCGGTAGATGCTCGCGGCGATCTGGCGGAAGAAAACCAGGTCGTGCTTCTCGAGCCTGGCGGCAAGGTCGACGGGGTCGTAGTTGTCGTAGTTCTCGACGGAGTCACGCAGCGTCTTGTAGTCCTCTTCCTCAATCAGCAGATCGTTGATGGCGTTGTTGACGGAGCGCTTGTTCTGCGACTGGACGTTGAGGAGGAACGGCTTGATCAGAGGGACGTCGTCACGCTTCTCGAAGAGCTTCACGACCCGGTTGACGTCGATCCTGGGGGTAAGCGCTTGCAGCAGGTCGGTGAGCAGCGAAGGGTGCTGCTCAAGGTAGAACGAGATGGCGCGGTAGTAGATCTCGAGGTTGGCCACCTTGACGACGATCTCCTTGAACTGCTGGTGCTCCCAGGAGTTCTCAGGGCGCTCGATGACGGCAAGAGCCGCGTTGTCGAATTCGTCGTAGTGGTAGTAGCAGAACACCAGCTCGGGCCACAGGTTGGCCTCTTCGCATGCCCGGATCATCTTGGGCATGTTGACACGGCTCCAGAACAGCTTGAGGTGGTCCATGACCTCCTCGGGGCGGTACTTCGTCAGCGCAATGCCGAGCTCGGTGAACATGCCCATGTGGGCACGCTCCAGGCCCATACCAGCGCCCAGCAGGCTGATGAGCTCGTCGAAGTAGCCGTGGTTCTCGTACTGCTTGACCAGGGTCGTGAGCTGCTCGGCATCCACGATGAGGTTGAGACCGCAGAGCTGGGCAAGACGGAACTCCTTCTTGTCAACGCAGGCCTCGTGGACCTGCCTCCAGACCTTGATGTTGTTGGCCTTGCGGGCGCAGTCGACGGCGGCCTGGTAATCACCGAGGTGCACCAGAGTGGTGGCTAGCTTGGCCCAGTTGGAGATGCTCGAGTAGAAGATCTTGGCGGCCTCGTAGAGACCTTCCTCGTAGGCCTTGTCTCCAGACTCTTCGACATTGGCGACGTTGGTGGCGCGCAGGAAGTCCTCGAGTTCGGCGAGCTGGTCGAGACGAGCGAAGCAGAAGGCCAGCGCAGTGTCGATAGGGGGCTCGCGCAGGGTCTTGCGAGACATGCGGAGGTACTTGATGAGGTCCTCATCCTTGCCGGCACGAACCGCCGTCTCAATGACCTCCTCGTAGTTCCTGGGGTCGTTGGCCTTGATGTAGGACTCGATCGCATCGCTGACGCGGACACCGTCCAGCTGGGCCTTGGCAACCTTACTCCAGACCTCGGGCAGATCGACCTCCTCGGCGAAGGCCTGCGCACGGTCGATGCTAACGACGTGGTCGACCAGAACGTTGACGGCAGACTCCTTGTCCCCAGTCTTCTTGAAGATCTCAAAGGCCTCCTCGTGAAGACCAACGTCGATACAGGCTTGAGCGATGTCAGGAGCGCTGAAGCCGTCGAGCTTGTGAATGTAGTCCATGACCTTGCCCTTGTCGGCCTTGGCGGCGGTGAAGAGGAGGAGGTTCTGGAGGTTCTGGTTGTCGCTGAATGGCGAGGGCTCGAGAACGATCTTCTCCAGAAGCTCAATAAGCTCGAGGGGAAGGTCGTGGGCCAGGAAAGCGGCCACAGCCTCGGAGACCTTGGCGGGGTCGTTGGACTCGGGGACGGCCGTGGTGATAACCTGGTCGACGACAGAGCGGCGGTGGATGTTGTTCTCGCTCAGCACGAAGCCCCACAGCTCCTGGTCCGACCGCTCGAGGAGGTAGCGGGCCTGGGCACGGTACATGGAGTTCTCATTGGTGATGTTGATAAGCTCCAGATCGTTCTGGCCCTTGGAGTAGGCGATGAAGGCAAGGTTGGGGTCGCGCTTCTCGCAGTACTTGCCGACGGTGAGTGAGTCGTACTGGTCGTTCTCCTTGAGGAACTTCTCGGGGTTGTTGTTGGAGTCGATGTAGATCTTGGCGAGGGCGTTGTAGACAGCCTGCTGGGCCAGGCCCGCAGAGAGCATCTGCTCCAGGAAGGGAAGCAGCAGCTTGAGGCGGTTACGAGACTCAACTTCCTGAACGAGGTCGTCGACGGGGATCGACGAGGCATTGACCGTGGTGAGAAGGTTCTTGATAATGCCCTCGTCGCAGTCAACGTCGAGGAGACCGCCGATAACGGCGGGGGTCCTCGCGGGGTTGACCCTCTGCACGTACGTCTCGATGGACTGGAACTGCTGGTTCTGGTACAGGTACAGAACGAGATCGTGGACAAAGTTGAAGCGGTCGCAGACGATGATGAGGGGAAGCTGCTCCTGCAGCTTGGCCTCCTTGAGGAAGTTCTTGACCTTCTCGGCGTTGTAGACGTTGTTGTCGCGGCAGATGCGCTCAACCTCGTTAAATTGACCCATCTTGGTGGCGGCCTCGATGTACTTGAAGACGACATCGGGCTCCTCAGAGAGGTTGACGATGCTGCCCAGGTAGTAGAACAGACCCTCGGCCGTCTTGTACTTCTCGAACATATCGATGATGCGAACGGCACCGAGGAGGTCGCTGTACTTGGTGGCGACGGTGACAACGGCCTGGAGGTTCTGGCGGATGTTGTGCTTGAGCATGGCGTCGAGGCAGTCGAGGGACTGCTCGACGGACAGCTTGCCGAAGAAGCCGGTCAGCCAGTCGAGGTTGAAATTGGGAGTGCCGGCAATGTTGACAACGACGCGCTTCACGGCCTCCGGGTCTTCATAGAGCTCGAGGGCCTTCTGGGACAGGCCAGCTTGCTCGCACAGGGTAGCAATGCGCTGCTTGTCGAAGTGAGAGAACATCTCGTTGCCGAGGATGGCATCGGCGACCTGGGGGGCGTTCATCAGGTTCATCTCAAGAAGACGGGTCTGCAGCTGGCCCTGCTCGGGCTGGTTGTCCTTGAGAGCGTCGAGGAGGAAGGCGGTGGCCTGCTGGACCATACCCTGTGACTGGAAGATGTCGACGACCCTTGAAATGTCGACGAGCGAGCCGCCCTCGTTGTTGGCCAGCGCGGTGGCGAACTCGGCGCCCTTCTCGGGGTTGACGCGGATCATGTGCTGCAGCAGCTGCACGTAATCAGGCTGGTAGCCCGCCTGGGTCGAGTAGGGGATGATCTTGTCGAACTGGCCGGTTTCGGCGAAGCCGGCGACGACCTTGTGGGGGACATTGGCCTTGAGGTAGATCTGGAGAGCGGCGTTGATGTCGTGCGGGCGAACGAGATCACCCAGCCTCTCGGAGCAGAAGAGCTTGTTCTCCTTCATCCACTTCTCCAGAAGGTTCATCCTGTTCTGGGCAAGGACGGGCTGGGCAAGCTCGATGGTCTCGTGCTCGTTCAGGGTGCCCTTGTCGAGGAGCATGCCGAAGTACTGCAGGATATGCGACATCTGGCCGGGCTGTGCGGGGAGGCGCTTGAACTTCTCGATGGTCTCGGCAGTGCGAAGGAATCCGCGAGGGGAGTTGGCGGCGACCTTGGCAGCCTCCTGGTAGCTGCCGCTGTTGAAGAGCTGCTCGAACTGGCGGGCGTACAGGTTATCCGCGCCGGGAAGGCCGGCCCGCGACGCCATCTTGATAGCGATCTCGGTGTTGGCGGGGTTCTGCAGCAGGTACTGAACGATGTTGGCGTCGTCAATGGTGACGAACAGGACCTGGCCCTTGCGGTTGATGCCCACGATACCAGACGAGTTGTCGTCGGAGCATGTTGTGAAGATGGTGTCGCTGGAGATGCGGTTCATGAAGATGCACAGGCCAGTCTCGAGGTCGTACAGGTGAATGAAGCCGTATTTCGTGACCATGAAGATGGCACCGTACTTCTGGGAGACCTGCATGGCGACAGGGAAGTCGTTCGTAGCTTCGGGAGGGAAGTAGACGTCGACCGCCTTCTTCTGAAAGACGGGATTCGACTCGGGGTGGTCGACCTCGACAACGTGAAGCTTGGCACCGGTGGCCGTCCTGACAGCGAAGGTGAAGAGCTTCGTGTCGACGGGCGCACCCTCGAGGCGCAGGGTACCGAAGGCGGCGGCGTGACCCTCGATGGCCTGGCTGATGCCGCGGTCCTTGGAGTACAGCTGCATGGCGCCGACGATGCGGCCCTCGCGCTGGGAGATGCCGACCACGACCATCCACTTGCCGTCGACATTAGTGCGGTAGTTGATGATTTGGCAGCCCTGCAAATAAACGCGTCAAGTCAGCGACGATGCCCCACGCGCGAGGCGACTTGTGGAGAGCTGGCAAGTTGGGAGGTTTCAAACGTACCGAGAGGTTGGCGTTGCGCTCAAAGACCTTGACGGGCGCGGCCTGGGTCGCGTCGAAGATGTCCCAGTGGTAGACGGATGTGTCGGTGACGAGACCCAGGGTGGTCTCGTCGATCCACTTCCAGTACTGCACGTCCTCGTTCATTGTGGTCGACTTGAGCTTCGCCTTCTCGCCAAGGTCGAAGATCTGGAGAGTTCTCGACTGGGCCTTCAGGGCGATGATCTGACGCTTCCAGTGCATGATGGCACTGTCGGCCTTGATGGGGCGCCGGGTGACATTGTTGCCGTTCTTCAGGTCGACGATGACGACTTCGGGAGAGCCGCCGGCCTTTTGTTCTCGGATGCAAACGTACGAGTCGGACTCGAGTGTCTGGATGAAGATGACTGTTAGATGACGAGGTCTCGCGGGGAGAGGAGAGCGATGCGGTTGAAGAGGAGAGGCTTACGCAGGAGTTGAATGTGATGGAAGTGTCCTCGACGCCCAGGCTCTTGAGCTGCACCAGCTCCTCGAACCGGATGGGAAGGGCCATGGCGGCGATTGACGAGTCGTGTGCTTTCCAAAGGGAGTGTCGATCAACGAAGCAGGTCGTCGGTGTTCCGAGGAGAGCAGTTGCTCTTTTTTTCCTGCGTTGGGGCTGGGGTCGAACCCGGCCGGGGGCGGTGGCTGCAGATTAAGCTTCGGGTGGAAAGGAGAGCTTCTTCTCGCGACCCGGCCGATGCGCAAGCTGAGCAATTAATACGGGGAAGGCAGGGGCGCGAAGCTCGAAATGACGAAGAGGCGTGTTCGCGTCAAGATGCACCTCGCAGAGATGGCAATCTGGGAGGGCAATCTGTATCGGTTCGCGGGAATTTGATGGGAAAAGGAAAAGGGTTGGTGGTGGTGGCTGCGGTTGTTTGGGGAGATGAATCGGGAGGCCGAAAGCCAGAGAGGATACGTAAGGTTGGGCCGGCCAGGCAAGCAAGGCAGGCACGAATGGAAAGTGCGTTACCTGTTCCTTCCAGCTTCGCGACCATCGCTGCGTGCGTACCTGGGGGCCGATTGGCTTGGGGCTAAGCCAATCAAGGACTAGCTGTCTCCTGAGTTTGGTGGACCGTGCAACCGACTTTCACGTGATCTGCCTGTCCAGTCTGAGGTGGCTGTCAGTCTTCCAGAAGGTGCACCGGGCGGCTGGGTGGGTCCCTGAGGTCCCGTCTCAGGGGCAGGCGGGTACACTGTGACACACCAAGCTGCTCCGGCCAGGCCTCGATGACAGACCGGGGCTTCCCCGGACTCTGGACCATGGTGAGGGTCCGGGGCTTGATGTCCAGACGGGTATATCAAGATGGGTTGAAAAGTAAAAGCATCAGGGCCGAGTAGCTTCCTGATTTGGTGGTCCTGCCGGCGCGTTGGCCGAATGCACGTGACCACGTGTGCTTGTTTTGCTGCTGATGCCGCGAGCATCAGCTCTCTGGCAGGAAGGACAGCGCCCTTAGCGCACTCGAGGCCCTGGTTTTACCAGATTCACTGGCCGGTCACGAGTTCTTCCATATCAACGAGTGGGCAAGAGCCGAGAGTCCCAAATCCTCGTTACCTGGCAAAGTTTTCGCCTCGGTGTTTTCGTTTCGGCCTATCCTCTCACCCACCCTCCATTCAGCTACTCTTACACACTCCGAATCATCCCAACAGCAACTTGCTCCGCACGATTAAGAGTATAATTTCCGTCAATCCGACGTCATGGTCCAGACCTACTCTCCCAATGAACTTGTGAGGGTGTTCAAGGGCTGCGTCCTCCGGGTATGAGACAGGACCGAACCTTTACCAAGCATGCCTCCAGTCGCTGACAGTGTACCTACCTCTCAGAGCGCTCCTGGCGCAACCCCTGGAGCACAAGTCGGAACGACTGAATGGATGGAGTGAGTCAATAAGCAGCCTGTGCTGAGAGAATGTTTATCCTACTAACAGACTGGCTAGGATTCTCCATCCCCCTAGCGACGATCGCTACACTATCACCTTTGGCCCCGACAAGACAAACGCTGTCTCCTTCACTGAGGCGTTCCTCAAAGAACACTTCGACTACTTCAATGGATGCCTCTCCAATGCCACGGTCGAATGCGCTGAGAAGAAGACAAACCTGGCCGACACGACTGCAAATGCCTTCGCTATCATCGTCGCATTCCTTGTTGTCGGTGTCTTTCCGAAGCTGCCTCACGGAGGCGACCCGAGTCAGATGATCACCGACCGTCTGAACGCAGCAATTCTTGCCGACTACCTCGGAGTCAAGTCCATGGCAAATCTGGTGCTGATGCTACAGAATGACGTCCGCGAAATCCTCACGGCATACCGCGAGGCTCTCACCATGGAGCACATCGAGACCGCCCTGGCCGAGAACGTCCCAGAGAGCTTTGTGCAGTTCGTGGAGATCTTTGCAGCTGCAGCTATCAAGCCGACCCTTCTCGGTTGGATGAAGGATGCTAAGCGAGAGACAATCGAGGCGTCCATCGCCGGACAGTCTCTCCCCGATGGCGGCGTGTATCGCTTCAAAAGGATCATTGAGCACTATGAGAGTCTGCTTACTCACGACGAGTATGGGGCGGAGGTTTTCAAAGAGCTTCGAAAGGTCATTCAGATGTCCAAGCGCCTGAACAAGCTGGCCATCGGTAAGATCATTTTTTTGTACAGCATTGAAGTTTATGCTGAGATGAGAGGAACAGACACCGCCGCGGTCAACAAAAACCTGAAGCAGGTTCCTGGAGCAGTGGACCACGTCACCTATCGCGACCCTCTGCCAATTCCCACCACGGAGGGCTGCCTCTTTACCGTGTAGACGGACTACATGAGTAGCCGCCAGGCACCAAGAAGCAGAGCGGCAAAACCGGTGCAAACTCCCATCAACCACTGTAAAGTTTGGAACTTTACTTGCTCGAGTTTTTCGCGGAGGGCAGCGACCTCCTGCTCGATCTTGGTCTCAGTCTCCTTGATCTTGAGCTCCTGGCCGACAGCCTCTTCCCGGATGCGGCCCTTTTCCAGGTTCAGATCCAAGCGAACACTAGCCTGCGTTCGCCCGATCTCGTCGCGGAGCCGACTGCTCAGCTTTGCGATCTCGTTGGTCAGACGCTCGTGTGTTGCGCGCGTGGTATTGGACTCGGTGCTATCGGCTGACAGGAGCTCGGAGCGGAGCTTGGCAAAGTCGACTTTCTGGGTGTATGTTGCCTTGGCTGCATCTTCGCGGAGGACCATGGTGCGGGTGAGATTCTGAATGCTGCCACGAGGTTAGCTAATGCAGAGAGAGAGTCTGTATACTGTTCTTCTAGGGTAGTTTACCTCTCCTCAATGACGTCGTTGAGCACCTTCATCATCGCTGCGGCCTGGACCTCTGTGAAGCCCTCGCCCTTGAGGCGTTGGACGAACTTGAGGGTATCGAAGTGATGGTCTCGTTGCCTCGGTGGCGTGGTATGGAAGGCCCTCAGTGTCGCGGCGCTCTGGAGGACAGACTTGGTCGGCATCCGGCTCTCGCAGCGCGGCATTGGTCGGGAGGTGTGGAGGGACCTGGCGCCTCGTTTGTCATGGGCGCCGCTGGGCGCAGGCCGAAAGGCAGACTGGGTAGCGGGACCAGCCCAGCTCAATCTCGGGAGAAGAAACCTTGGGAGGCCTTCGATGGCCTTGACGGTATGCGCTGCCATCTCGGTGTAGATGAGTCGTGACTATGAGCTGTCGTGGAATCAGGGTTGCCCGAATCTTGGACGCGACCAGCAAGTCCCGACCCGGTGATGTGATGGCATGTCGTCCACGCGGACCCACGTCGGAAGCCAAGGCCGACACACTAGCCGCTAAACTTAGAAGGGTCGAGCACCAAACGGCTGGTTCCTGCTGCCGGGGTTGGCCCGAAATCCTGTCACGTGAGAGCTGATTGGACGCTGGCTGGCCCACCTATGGCGGACTACAAAATTTCCATCGCAGAGTTTGGCGGCGTTTGGTTTTCCTCTTTCTTCTTCATTCAAAATATTGAACAACGCAAAACACACGTCCAGATTCTCATGACATTTGATGCGAGGTTCGCTTCGGCTGAACCCAAGACCATTGAAAACTGGGATACGGGATGGAGAAGAAATCGAACAGTCTTGGGTGCGGTGCTTCTCTTACAATGAGGAGGATCGCAATGATTGAGCGAACATATCCAGTCACATGAAGGCACTTGATGACTCGACGGTGAAGACGCTTGCTCCTGTCGGAGGACTAGTTCTGGCATGCCACCGCAAGTTGCTTCCCTGTCGCGAAACTTGCACAGAGATGGCTCTCGAACGCATGTCCGTATGCCTCGACCGACAATTTCAACTCACCTGTTATCGCACCTGATTTGTCTTCTGCGACGACCATTCGCTACCAGTGAGGTGCTTCGTCCTCGACAACCTCCCTAACTCAAAACTGCTATCAGTGCAGCAGAGTGCGACATCACATGTTGACACGAAAATATCGGAAATCAAGCTTTCCATTAGACTCGCGACCAGACCGATCCGTCTCCAGATCCGATCAGTCCTCCGACGACCGCCGGCGCCAAGCCACGCATCCCCCGCGAGGGAGTCGCACGACCCAGTGCCGTCGTCCGCCATGTGAACCACTAATTACATCTGAGAAAAGGGCAGCGACCGTCCTGTGCCAGCCGCGCCACGGTATGCGCAAAAAGAAGAAAAGAGACAAGACGGCAATGGATCCAAGAACGCGTCTCCGGGGCTTCGAGCCAGCAAAAAGCATCGCCTCTCTCCCGGTCCTCGTCCTCCGTCCGTTGGGCGTCTCGACCCCCCGAGAATCGAAGAATGTTTACATCTGGTGTGTGTCCTGACATTTTGTTGGGTTTAGTGTGTGTTCGTGGTCGTCGCGAGTCTCGAGAAGGAGTGACGGTAGTGATCTTCGTCGGATTCCGAGTGTTGGAGTCCAATTGCTCGACGGGGCAGCAAAAGGACGAGAAGCGAGGGTGTCCGCGGGCTCAAGTCTCGTGCCGCGGCAGACCCTCAAAGCCCAAGAGGCATTCTGTTGGCGGCCGTGTCAGCTTCTATCATTCAGGCTCGTGGCTGGAGGGTGCGCACTTACTACTCCTCGTCGTCCAGGACGTAGCGGGCGAAGTTCTGGAGCTTGGCCACATCGCGCTTGGCCTTCCAGCACGGCTGCCAGGGGCGCTTGCAGTCCTGGTTGTTCTGGGGGTTGCGAACGACCAGATCAACGGCCTCGGCGGCGCGCTTGACGACGGAGCAAGGGGCACCGGCCATGTTGCAGGCAGCCTCGGCCTCGGCCTCGGCGGCGCGCTTGGCCTTCCAGCAAGGCTGGAAGGGACGCTTGCAGTCCTGGTTGTTCTGGGGGCTGCGAGCGACCAGATCAGCGGCCTCGGGCTCGGGGAAGCGGCGCTCAAGGTCGAGGCTGGAGGTGAAGTCGGACGAATCCAGCTGGGCGTTGGCGAGGGCGCTGGCGAAAGCCTCGGCGTCGCGCTTGGCCTTCCAGCACGGCTGCCAGGGGCGCTTGCAGTCCTGGTTGTTCCAGCCGCGGGCAGCGAGGTGGTCCTCGTTCATGACGTCGGCGAAGGCCTCGGCGGCGCGCTTGACGACCCAGCAGGGCTGGCCGGGGGCCTCGCAGGCTGAAGCTTCAGCTAGAGAACAAGGAGGGTTAGCATGTTCTTCGTCTAGATGTTGATGTTGCGTTTTCATGTCTGTGCATTGATGAATGCAAATGTCTGGTCTTACCAGCAGCGTCCGGGATAGCAGAGCGCTTGAAAAAAATCTCGAGATCCTTCCATGTGCAACCCGGTTGCCCCAGACGCTGGTATATGCACCGTGGCTTCCCCCATGTAGGGGGGGGCTTGTTGGGGTTGGGGTCTATCATACTCCTCTCCGAGACTGTCGAAGCAGCTGAAGGCTCTCAACATCAGCACCCGGCCCATCATGATAGACCGTGGAAATGCCAATGTGCCCGCCCACTTTGGCAGACCTCAGAGCAGAGGGGGACATGAATGAAGGGGCGACAAAAGGAGATCGGGCTCGGAAGCTCCAGGGTAGTACTCACGGTTGGCCTCGGGGAGGGCGACTGCGTTGACGGCGGCAGCGGCCAGGACGACGGTGGTGAAGAACTTCATGGTGACGAAGGATAGACTGATGTTCTTGGGACAGAGAAGATTGGAGGGAAAGGACTCGTTGGCGAGTGTCTCTTGGGGCTGATGGACGTTGATGGAAGAGACTGCTCTTGTCGTGAAGGATCTGAGGGTGGTTGGATGGAGATCTTCTTGGAACGGGTGAGGAGCGAGAGGAAAATGGTGAAGAGGCCGGACGAAGCAGCCTGATTTATAGATTGAGGTTGAACGAGTTGGTTTATTGTTGACGCTTGAACAGCAATCGACTCAATAGGCAAGATGGCTGGTGCGTGGTTTGGCCTGGCTCCGACGTCAATAGCTTATTGTGCGTCGAAGCCCAGACTCGAGGCCACGACGCCAAACATCGCGGCATCCCGACACCGTCAAAGGCCATGTCCGCCCTCGGTGACCCCATGTGACTACTTGCCACAAGGCTCCTGGACAGGTAAGGGCCACAGGTCGCACGGCGTCAATGTCGCCTGTCCCTCGTGGCGGCTTATTGAGATCCTCTTCGGGGTGCTGATCTCTGGACAGCGCGAGCAGCCGGAGCACACCGGACAGGCAACCGACAAAGAGTCAAAAAACGCCCGGGTCTGGTCCTCGAATCCGCCACCGGGTACGCTGGAGTCGCAGCCGAACCCTCGACGTTGCTGCAAGCAAGGGGCCGGGGTCAACGTCGATGCAGGCCGGCTGCCAAGATGCAGGGACGGCCCAGCCGTTGCTCATGAGCGAGTCCCAGTCATGCGGGTGCTTCTTTCAGTTTGCTGGGATGTCAAGGGTGGATGTTCTCGGTGGTGTTGGGTTGTCGGTGCAAGGCGGGTTATTGACGCCCTTATTGAGCCCCTATTCACGTCTGTTTTGGGAAAAAGGGGGCGGCTGATTCGACGACGGCGCACTGCAACTCGCAACTTTCGACTCTCGCAGGGGATAATCGACGTAAGATAGATGCATGAAGTCAAGTTTGCCAGAGTAGTTCAAAGGTGATAGTTGATTTCGTGGCGCGAAGGGAAACAGGCCGTGGCTTGGCTATCGTGGAAGGGCGGCCTCAGTGCTGGAGGCGACTCCTCCATTCGGCGACTGGCGAAAGTTAGGTAGCAAGTACAGCACATTCATGAATTGGTCTCTAGGTTTCCGATTTCGAATGTCAAATGCATGAAACGGGGATTCTCCAAGACATTGAAATCATGGACATGGAGTTTAACAGCGTATGGTCGAGACAATTGTGGTCAATCTGTACGGCTTCGACTCTCGGACCCGAGCTGGTCCATTGGGGCACTACTCGAAGCCGTCACATGGTGGCCTGCTCTTTGATAGCCCCGTCCTGCAATGCATGGACCACACCGGTCACAGTTGCTGCCGTCCGAGGTCTAAAGCCATCACACCGAGCGAGGACCGCCACCAGGGATGGCGTGGGACATCCGACTGGACGAAACCCCTGAGACCGGAAGCTCCGGCAGGCCATCGGCCTCCATCCTGAAGCGACGCAAGCAAGCCGTTGCCACCGCTCGCCGCAACCCTTGGCAAACCTTTCACTAAGGCTCGCCGAGATTTGTGCCAGTCAGCATCGCTTCCCCTGGCGCCGGCCTCTCTCCCTCCAGACCTGGCACCGACAAAGACCAAAGTGTGCTCAAGCTTGCATATCATTGCTGTCGTGTGACGACGGACTAAGTATCTGAAGCCACACGAGTCTTGGGCCTATCCAGAGACAGTTCTGGATGGCTATTGACCCCATCACCTCTCAGAATCATGCTTCTCCGCCATTGAAGCCGGCCCTGGGGTCCCAGTCAGGGTCGACCTGGTCGAGAAGGTTCAGCCCCTCGACACCCTTGGCCGCCAGGATCGAGTCGAGAGCCACAAGCTTGTAGCTTGCCTCGTCGCTGGCGCCGCCTTCGGGCAGCTCGTTAGAGTCGTCGTGAACGACGACGAGGCCCCTCGGGAACTCGGGTCCCAGGTTGACTCCGACGGCGGCGAGGCTGTCGGTGTTTGTAACGTGGTCGATCTGCCCGTCGGCCGAGTCGGTAATCGTAAAGGTCAGTACGTAGTCGTGAGGGTGAGCCCTCTGGTAGACGTTGTATGCGCTGACGCCCTGGCCCGAAACGATGATGTAGCCTTCGTCCTTGTTCGATCCCTGCACAAGGGTAACGCCCTCGACGTCGCCGAAGAGACGGCCGTCACCCACAAAGGCGACGCGGTATCCCTCGTTGCTGCCGTCGGGCTCGGCATCGTACCGCCAGAGGGCCGACGGCTCCTCGCCGAGAATGAGCCACCCGTTGTCCTCGTCAGACACGCACCCCTCGACCTGGCCGCCGGAGCCACCGACAAAGTCCCTCACAAGCGTAGTTTGGAGAGTTCCGTTCGCCGTTGCGGTCAACTCGTACTGCATATAACGGGCAGACTTTTCGTTGACGAAGAGGTACTGCTTGCCCGTCTTCTTTGAGCGGTAGACGCATGAGCCATAAACCTCGTCCTCGGCATTGGACGGCTGAATGCCACCGGGAACATCCTGGAGACGGCCATCAACGGTCATCTCGAACATGCTGGACAGAGTCAGATACGTGAGGGCATATACAACAAATCATTGGAGACTCACCAGAGGGTGTTGTCGGCACGGCAGGCGGCGTACGCCAAGTCGATGGTTCTGTTGCCCAGCTGGAAGCCGTAAATAATGTCGACGTTGTTGGGCTGGGCGGCAGGCTGAATTTGGAGCAGCTTGCCGGTGAGGTCGAAGACGCCCAGGCCAGCGCCTGTCTCGGACTTTGTGGTCGTCACAATGCGGGACTGTTCGCGAGAATGAGGAGAGATCCAGATGGCGGGATCGTCGCCGTCGACGCCGTTCGCCGTTGTCTCGTACTTGGGCTCCACGAGCAAGAACGAGCAGTGAAGACCGCCCCATCCGGCCTCACACTCACACTGATTGGGGCCGGCGCAGGTGCCGTGACCGGAGCAATCGTCCTCGCAGGTAATCTCAGCGCACTGCTCGCCAGCGCTGCCGGCAAAGCAATCGCAGGTGCCTGCTGAGGAGAAACCGAGGTTCGAGCAGTCGTCGCTGATGGGATCGTGCTTGCGGCAGCCGACCTGGCTTCGGGGGTCGTACTCGGTGTTGGCCTCAATACCGAGCTCTCCCAGCACACCGTCGAGGGAGCTTATGGCAAAGCCTTCAAAGTCCTTGGCTTCGGCAGCATACGCAAGAACACCAGAGGGGTACTTGGAGGTGGAAGCCTGGTATAGGCTGAGGCCCTCGATCTCGATCTTCTCGAGTCCCGCCAGCTCCAGGGTGCCAACGAGCGTCCAAGGATACTCGTACACGGAGATGACGTTCTCCAAAGCGGCAAAGATGTATTCCTTCTCGTTGCCCTTGGCCGTGTAGACGGCGACGCCTGTCAAGTCATCGGCGGCCTTGCCGAAGACGGTGAGCTCGGGGGCCTTGGTCGACTCGGCAAGGTCGAAAGAGTAGAGCTCGTCGCCGTCGTTGGGGGTCAGGAAGAGCTTGGAGTGGACGGCGGAGACTGCGCAGCCGGCAAATTCCATGGGCACGGGGAACTTTTGCACCTAGAAGAGGTCAGAGGACTTCATGACAAGAGACCTGGAGAAGGGGAGTACGCACCTCAACAAACTCCAGAGCGTCATCCTCTTCCCGCAGAAGAATCTGGTAGGCCTCGGTCTTGCCAAAGAGGTAGACGTAGTTGTTGCCGCTCTGGCTCCTCCATGTGCAAAGGGCTGACCAGTCTCCCAGGGCCTTGAACTCAGTACCCTCGACCTTTTCGGCGCCGGGCAGGCGATAGGCGCTCAGGATCGAGGTCGTCTGGGAGATGGAGACGAAGTAGTCCTTGTCGTCAATGTCATACACGCTGGCCATTAGCTTCGTGCGGCCGGCAAAGGTGCTGACCGAGGCATTGAGAGGCGAGGCGCCGTCGAGAGGCCAGACGTGGAAGCCACCATTTGCCGTACCGCCGTCGTTGCTGATGAGCAGGGGATCCGATTCGGAGTAGTAGACGGCAGTCCAGTCGGACGCGACAGAGCCGGAGGTATGTGCCGACACATTGAGCTGGAGCTCGGGGGTAGCTTCAGCGGCCCAGGGAAGCATGACGGCGACGGCGGCCGCAGCCAGGGTGATAAGTTGCGTGCTGCCCATGTTGGAAGAGTCGAGAGCTGAGGTCGGAGCGTGGCAGATCAACGCGGGCCACGACGCGGCCAGGGCAAGGAGGGGGAGGCATCTTTTGTAGCAACCGTGGCAGAAGCTTGAGCTCATCAAGGTTGGCTCCAAGCGGGGGATCATCGAGGGCGACGGCTACAACGGCATCCAGGGCTCAGGGATGGGGTGGCAACGGGATCGGGGCCTTCTCAATTGAGGCACGCGGTGCGTCCCATGTTCGCATCCATGCGCGGCGTGGACATGTGGTGGGCGGACTGGCCGTCGCGTTGTCGCTGTCGGATCTAGACCGCTCCACCAGAGGCGATTGCTGCAGAGACCGGGATGCCAGAGTCGCATGAAGACACCGAGAGGCCCCTGTGAGCATGCAGGAACATCCGGGATGGATGGAGCGCGTGGCGCGATGGGTGACGTCGATTGGAGAGGCGGCGGTTGAGGGAAGCAGAGGAGAGGGGCAGGGGCCGCGGGGGGAAGCGAGGAGAATGCCGCTATTCAAGGATCTCCAGGCGATGCGGCCCCACCATTGCGGTACCACCTCACTGCACGTTCCTTTCCAGTGCAGCCGCGAGTTACCCCGACAGGCCCCTTTTCGGATGATTTGCCCGCGCGGCACTCTACTGGAAGCGTCCGTTGATGTTTCCCGCGGTGATCTCTGGACTGGGGACGATTGGGGGCGTCGACCGGCTACGCGGCCGCCAGCCACAGCCCGAGGAGGCCCGATTTATGCTTAGACTTTGATGGGCATAAGCTTGCTTTCCCCATCGTCCTCTTTCTATCTCCGACATCGAATCCTGGTTACCCGTCTGCCAGACCATCAACTGACCCAAGCTCTTTGCTTGTTGACGTACCTGCAACGGCGCAGAATGATGTGACTGGTTCAGCCGGGAAACAGATGCCGTCGATTACGTAGGACCACGACTTTCTGTCTGTTTGTGGTAGATGATCTCTGCCCGGTCACGTTCCCATGTCCTCGTGTCACCTAAGTAAATCACTCGGCCGAGAGATGGAAAAACATCCTGAATACACTCTTCTCAAATCTTCGTTCTCCATAGCTCATTTTCTAGTTGGGAACCAGAAGCTATCAAGCTTGAGACGGAGATAATGCCTTTCTGGCTTTGATGGCAACTCGAAGATGTAGATCGGATGTATACCTCTTCGCAGCTGCCGCCTACTACCAAGGTGAGGTCGGGTTTCAAGGCAGATTATACCGGCGTCGGGACATGATTGCCCCAAGTGAGGGAAAATCTCTGGTTTGAGAGATAAGTCTCTAGGTACTGTGATTGCATGCGATTGGTGGTCTTTCAAACTGCTACTGCTGGAGGACTTTGATCGCGTGGGAAGAAAACCGTGACTCTTGTATATTTATGGAAGGTCGAAGGCTCCATTGCTTAACCTCCAACGTCTTCGACTCAACATCGTGCAACTCGTAATCTTCCTGACCTCGGACATCACCCCCTCAACGACATGCCGTCCCTTAACACGTAAACTACTTGATTATCCTGAGAATTTCGAGTCGGGCTTGACGAAACCTTGAACCACTCCCCGAGTTACCTCCAGGCCTGGTTCCTAGGCCTACTGTACCTATACTGATGTGCAAACTAAGTCTTGGTCACGTGCATCACGAAAGAAATCTATATATCAAAGTATCTTAGGACTTGTTTTGTATTCTATCCGAAAAAGTTGGCTTTCGTCCGATAATCAAAGCTCCTTTAAAGACAATCTCACACAAGAATCAAGGGAAAGCCGTTTTGTAGTCTCTGAGATGAAGATGACTGTGGTCCGATGGAAACAGTCACTGTCAAACATTAGTCTTGAACACAGTTGATAGCATGAGGTAGTAAGAAAAGCCACTGCTGTATTTTCTCCGATGATAACGGCTTTCGTCTGATGATAATGGATACTTTTAACTACTGCCTCGCATATAAGAGGTGACGTTCACATAGTATCACCGTCTGTAAGAAGAGGCAGATAAGGTAACTGAAAGGGAACGGTTGACTCTTTCGTACTGCACTAGTGAGCGAGCCACGAATGTCGGCCTTGTCTAGTCCTGCAGGCTAGGAAAGTCATGGCAATAGCACAGCTGTTGGCCAGTATCCAGTATTTTATACTTGAGGAACTTGACAAGCAGATCTTCGGGATGATGTGGTCCACGTCCGTATCCGCATGCCTCTGTGATGATCCCCGCTCCTCCCCGTGAACAACATCTGCCCGTTTTGCAACGCTAGATCGCCCTCCGTGACAGATGACCCCTCAGCTTTGATGAACAGCCCCGGCCCGAGCGTATATCACGATGTGTCCGGCTGTCGACGGCCGGAGAGTCCACGCCTGCTCGGCGCCGCCAGACCCGCATCGCTTAGTCGGCGCCTTCCTCGATGCCCTCACTCGCGCCCAAGCTGCCATCCGCTTAGTCGTCGATCTCTCGATGGCTTCACCCCACCTGAGCCAGTCCGCTTAGTCGGCGAATGCCCTCAGAAGCCCAGCTGGTTTTGTGATTCACAGGGCTGCCCTCTGCCTGAAAACTCCGATTTTGCCCACCTACGACTCTTTCCTGGCAACCTCCTCTGGCAGCCCTTCAACTTCCCCCAGCACCAGAGAAACCCTGCCAACCCACCATCGACGTCCGAATCTCCGTTTCTCTCATCCCATCCTCAAGATAATCATTCTTGAGCACGAATTCTGCTGTCCCGCCTGCTCCTCCCCGTTCTTCTTCTTCCCATTCTTCTTCTTCCCAGAAAACCAACGAGAGTCGCCGCTTTCCCGCTCAACGACTCCTGACGAGAATCAGACGCCGACATCATGTCTTCACTCGATCAGCCCACAGACGTCAACGAAGCTTCTGCCCAGAGCCCTGCAACAGCTCCCAGCGCTCTCGACGTTACCCCCATCCAGAGTCCGCAGACTGCTTCTGGCGCCCTCTTCACGGCACCCCTCCAAGGCCCCCTGACTGCCCCAGACACCGTCATCGACACCACCATCCAGAGGCCCCAAACTCCTCCCACCGCCGTCTTCGACCTCCAAGATCCTCGAACTCCTGAAGGTTACCCGATGAGGGAGCCATCCCTCAAACACAATCTCACCAGGGTCCGAGACCAACTCGCCGGTGAAGAGCAGCATGAAACCAAGGAAGATGCCGCAATGGCCGAAGCCCAAGCGAGCCATGAACCTGCCGATGAAGCCGCCGATGAAGCCAATCCCTCCTCCGGCAGACTGTCCCTAAAGGTAAGACCACTCCCAGCACTCGCTTGAGCCACTCTGACACCGACTCGACACTCGCAGCGTCCGCTTTTGACGGACTCGTCCACCTTCCGACCGAGACATCCTCCCATGCCACTTGAAGAGCTGGCCCATCGGTTCAAGACCCTCATAGGACGACAGTCAGAAGTCTGGACTCCCCAATTCGGCATCGGACTTCCCCTCGACCAAATCGGCTCACTGAACGAGAGAAACTCATTCTTCGTCGCCGAACGCAAGATCACAGAGAAGATCCGCAACGACATGCAAAGCCAGCTTCTCACGGGCGTCATGGCGAGCCGACGATCGCTGGTCAAGTACAAGGATAGCATGCGCAACGTGATCCACCATCTCGCTCCCATCGGATTCACCGAGGCGGCCATCATCTTGGAGTTCCAAGCCGGCGAGGCCTTCTGGTCCAAATCTGGTAAGTGGAAAACACCCAAATGGATGCACTTGCACCTCTCCTTTGGCATCATCCGCTGACCACAGCGAACCAAAGTCGGCCAAGCCCGCAGCGAAACCAGAGTGCCGGTGTACGCAGGTGACGAGTACGACAGGAAGGCCGAGGACGAAGGTCGTCGGAGCAAAAATGTCGAGAAGATCACCCTGTCCATGAGAGCCTCGGATCCCTGGTCCAACCTGCCCGGTCGACCCAAGCTCATCCGCATCGGCGACGGCATCGTACACTTTGACGACAAGGTCGCACTCTTCCGCAAGTGCTTCAAGTAAGTAACTTTCCAGGTAGAATGGCTCCTTCCAGAAGGAAATCACTTGAGGACTTTCCCTGGCCAACTTTGGTGCAGGACCCTTGAGCGCGGCGGCTTCCTGGAGCTCCAATTCTTCGAGCCCATCGTCCGCAACAACCACGACGGCGACGTCGCAGCGGAAAACCCGCTGAACATGCTCTTCCAGCTCCTTTGCGAAGACGCCCCGGAGGACCTGCGCGACTTCTCCGGCGCCGCCCAGGCCAGGGTCGCGCTGCAAGAGGCCGGCTTCGACGACCGGGAGATCGAGATTTCTCGCTCCCGCGCCTTCATCGGCCCGCACGCCTACGTGAGCAGGAGCCCCTTCCTTCTTCTTGACGAAAGAGACGTGACGCTGACCACCCGCAAACAGGGCACCGGCCATGACCGCGCCGCGGCGTCTCTCTGCCGAGAGACGCTGCGCCGGTACATGCGCCACATCGGCGAGGTCTCCCTGCTCGGGGCGCGGGGCATGATGGCGGGGGAGGTGAGGGCCCTCCGCCATCACGTCTGGGAGATGCTCGACTCCCAGGCGGGCCGCTTCCACTTGCGGTTCGTCTGCATCGTCGCGAGGAAGGCCGAGAGGGCCTAACTCGCGACAGTGCGGTGCGAGCCGCGGAAGCGGTGGCCCTGCGGAGCAAAAAGGTCGAAGAAGTCGAAGAACGAAGAAGCCAGTTTTTATAGGGACCCGGTATTGCTTGGAGTTGTTGGAAGGAGCGCGACGATGATTCACCGAGGGTTTTGCGCCTGCCTGTTGACGATGGAACGAGTGAAGATCGGGGGTGTCTGATTCAGAAAGAGACGAGATATCGCAAGGGAAGGTGCCGAGGCGGCGAGTCAGGAACCTTGATCGCGAAGGAAGGCGAGAAAACCGTGGATCAGAAGCCATCACGAGAACCGGAAAGACCATGAATAGATGCCATCGCCGAGGAAACCGAAGAATCGAGCACCAAGGGATGAGCCCACGCCTGCCTCCCTTTTTTCTGCGGTCGAATGTCTTGTTTTATACGTTAGCTAGGGAGTCAAAGGGGCACAGGGGTGAATCAGAGTGGTCAATTGCCAACTAAAAGCTGCCGTAAATTTGTCCCCGGGATATCAACATGTCTTCTACCCGCCACGAGCCCGGGCGATCCACAAAAACGCCTGCCTGCCGTTCTCTTCCTCTCAAGTCCGCGATTCCTGATATTGCTTTCGTTTACGGATCTAGCTATCCGACACAAGGTGGGGAATGTCGTCGACGGTATTCCTGCCTTCCAGGATCTCGTGGACGGCAGTGAACAGGGGGTAGCTCTTCTCGAGGCCGCGAGCCTTGAGGAAGCTGTTGACCTCAGCGGCAGTGCTAGTGCCCTGTAGCTTCTGGCCGTCAAGATCGCGGGCTTCAATCTCCTGGACTGACAACCCCTCGAGCACGGCCTTGCGAGCGCAGCGGAAGTTGCGTCCGCCGGAGCACGAGGTGATAAGGTCGGCGACGCCGGCAGACTCCTCGGTGAAGGTGGAGTCGCGGACGGTCTCGCCAAAGAACTCGCGGCCAAAGTTGACCATCTCGAGCAGGCCGACGCGCATGATGGCGGCCTTTGCGTTGTCGCCCCATCCACGGCCGTCGACGAAGCCAGCGGCGAGGGCGACGATGTTCTTGAGGGCGCCACTGAGCGAGACGCCGGCGACGTCAGAGACGACGCGGACGTGGAAGTAGGGGCGGTGGAAGAGGTGCTTGAAGGTCTCGTGGTCGAGGGGCGGGTAGGTGGCGGGCAGGGGTGTGAGCTTGGTCTTTGAGGCGCGGCCGCGGGCGTCCTTGTGCTGCAGCTCGGCGGGGGTGAGGGCCCGGAGGCCATCGAGGAGCTTGTTGGCGCCGTTTGCCATGGTCGAAGCAACAGTAGGCGAGTTGGGGCCAGGCGAGGCGGTGCGCGAGTTTGCACTGGGGGTGGGCACGCGCGAGTAGTCCATGGGCGGCGGGTCGTAGGCGACGGTGGTCTCTGACCACTTCTCAGCGGCGATCTCAGAGGCGATGTTGGCACCGGACAGGGCACCGACGTAGATGCCGAGGCCGTCGCCGATCCACTCGGAGAAGAGGGAGACGCCATCGTCGGAGACGTTGACGCCCTTGATGCACGAGATGCCGCGGGCGAAGGGGAGGATGTGACCACGCAGCTGATCGCAGACTTTGCCGATAAACTGGTGGGGGAGGTTGAAGATGAGGATGGTGGAGTCGCGGGCGGCCTCGACAACGGAGGGGTTGGCCACCAGGTTATTGGGCAGACGAATACCGGGCAGGTACTTTGTGTTCTCGTGGTGGGTGTTGATGATATGGGTGAGCTTCTGGGGGGCGGAACCGATGGCGGGGTCGTGGTAGGGCGAGTCTTCGGCGAGGACGACTTCCTCCTCGTACACCCACATGTTGACCTGCTCCTCGAAGATGTCGGGGTGCGCCTTGGTGTTCTCGGCGACGATCTTGGAGATGGTCGAGCCCCTGGCGGCAACATATCAGTCATGAAGCGGATAGGGGGTGGGAGGGCTAGGGAGAGCTCTCTTACCAGTTACCGGAGCCGATGACCGTCACCTTGTGCTTCTTCTCGACGCCGAGGGTCGCCATGGTGGTCAATGGGGCGTGGAAGCGTCGGGCAGAGTGCGGGGTGCTGCTGCGGAAAGCGTTGAGGGGTCTCGTCAGGGTCGTCGGGGCGGGACGGAGACGAAGGAGCATATGGCAGGGAGGAGCCGAGCGAACGGGGAAAGGGGATAGATGGGTATTATGTACGAAGGGGAGAAGTGGCGGACTCTGGGGAACGAGGTGCGACGCGGGCCGAGATACGTGGCTAGGCAGCGTAAAGGAAAGGGTCAAGTGTGGTGGTGTTGTGTCGAGCCGAAAATCAGGGACCCCACGATGCCATGGTGACGATTTTGTCCGAGACGGGCCATGGCGGGCAGCTGAAGGGAGCTCCTTGCGAATGGGACGGGACGGGCAGTCGGGATTCAGTGGGACCGCCGCGGGGCAGCGGAGCACGAGACCGTGACCACCACGCGCAGGGAGCTCGGCAGTGGCCCAGCGCGTGGTGCACCGGCAGAGACGACTCAGCAGTCAACGTGCTGTCCGAGCTGCTGGGCATCACGAGCCAGCGGCGGCGGCGACGAGCTCCAGCAGGGGTGTCGTTCTGCCTGTGGCGAGCGCTGCATCAGCCGCCCAGCGGCACTTACCTGTAGGGGCAGTGGAGGCACAGTGAGCAGACGGCAGAAAGCGATGGATGGCTGGCCGCTTTCCTCAAGGGGCATGGCCGCTCAACGAAAAGCGCAGGGGTTGAGAGTGCACCTCCCCTGCCCGCCTCCCCCCCAAGAGCAACCACCACCACCTTGAGCCAGTGGGCAGGTGCAACCCAACGAGAGCGGGATGCCACCACCTCGGGTCGGCCATGTCCGGAGCCGCCACACGAACGACGCCGGCCGAGGTCAGCCCTCGTGCTCCCGTCTGGCCGGTGATTTTCAAGAGACAGGCTCTCCCCCGAGGTCTCATCGGATCGCGGCCGTCGTGGACGGTCGGTCCGTTGATCGACGCTGCCCTCGGCCGGGTTGGCGGGGGTTTGATGCTTGGGACGGCCGGGGCGGACCGCTGTCACATGTCAACTGAACCAGCCGTCGTCGAGCTTCACAGACGGCGCCGATTTGCTTCGTGATTTCTCCTGACTACAGCGCAGTGCCCCTGAGATGGACGTGAGTCCGGTCGCGACCGCGGCTCGTGGCTTGGAAATAGATCGTTGACGGGCCGAGGGGTTTGGACTGACATGGGACGCAGTCTCTACACGTACTCTGTCGCCATCGCGCTGCAGAGGGTTGAACGTACTCTTCTCAATCGATTCGACTTTTCTCATCATGCTGTCATTACGGGTCACAGTGAGGCTGCCTCGACTCGAGATTTGAGAGACAAGCCCGACTTCACCTTGCCTTGGACACCCTCGCACAGAACACACTCTCACAGAACACCCTCGCAATCAGATATGGGCTCACCAAGACGGGCGTGTTTGGTCAGGCCATGGCCGCAGAGCCAAGTGGGCGCCTGCCAGCCACGACCTTCATGAGTGAAGAACCAAAGTCACTCAGTACAGTCCACAATCCTCGCCGCAAAATCCTCGCTAATTCCCTCGCAGTCCAAGCCCTCCCTCTTCACCGATGTAGACCGATCACGAAGCGCTCCTTCAGCCACGGAATGCGCCAGGACGTCATCCGCTGCACGGAACGCCAGAGAAGAAGCGGTCAGACCAGTCCAGCAACCCGGTTTGCGATCCAGGGCCAGACCGGCCAATTCTTCAACCAGGTTTTTCGCAATCGCCCTCACAGGTCACAATCGTCCTTCAGGAAAGGCCAATCTCCCGCCAAAAGAATGAGAAACCGCGCATCCCCCTCCCGTACATGCTCGACGTGAGGTCTAGGCTCTCGCCCGTCCGATCATCAGGAACCCGCCAGGTCCGCCAGGCCCGCCTTGTTCGCCAGTGGGCCTGGCGGCTCCTCGCCGCGCTCACTGTCGAGGCCGCTACGCCCGAAATAGGCCCCGAGCTTGGGCCCTCTGACGTAACCATCGCGATGACACGCCGAGGAGGAGCTTCGCCTCCGGGAACTGTCATTGGCTGCAGGGGGCCGGAGACGCATGCAAGCAGCTGCACTGAAATGCCTGCCGAGTGGAGGACAGGCATTCTGGGAGGACGGGCAGTGAGAGGGAAGCTGCTTCCCTGCTCCCGCCTGGTGCCCCGCCGCTGGGCAACCAGACACACTGCATTCGAGTTCGCGATGCCGTCTTGAAGCTTGCATGCCCCTCCTGTCGAGTCGCTTTTTCTATCCATTGACGCAGTATCCCTTTTCTCCATTTACCAAATCGATTGCTCGCCCCAGAAGTCCAACATAGCGTCTGTCGGAGTTCCATCCTGTGTTCTCGTCAGCAACCACTCGCTTTTTCTGCAATTGAACCGAGTCAGCCGTTGAGGCATTTCGTCTTCCTCGTTCTCGCCCTCGCCCTTCGCCTTCGCCCTCGGCATCGACCCTCTCGCCCTCACGCAGTCCCTCGTCCGGTGTGCCCCCATCTCAACATCCCGCGGCGGTCACACATTGCTGCCGTCCATACCTACGCCCCCACGACGGCTACAATCTAGTCAGCCTCAGAAACATCAGGTAAGGATACCGCCGCCAGTTCTCTCCCGTTCGTCTGCCGCGTCAACCCCAAGCCCTTTCTTTGTTCCCCCTGATATATCCCACGCATCGGTGACGGTGTCGGTGACAGTGTCGGGACCTCCCCGTCACCACCTCAGCGCAATGTCTTCCCCTTGCCGCTTCTCCCGAGATGCCCGCCTGCTTGTACCTGCTTGTACCCGAACCTGCCTCCTCCGGCGACGGCTTCCTTGAGAACCACCACCACGACCGACGGGGCTAGGTTCCTGTAGCCTCTTTCCTTGGCCGCCGCGCCCCATGCCGCTTCGGGCCTGGCACCTCCCCCCGGTCTCCGACTCGATGCGATTTGATGCGCCTCAACACAGCTTGAGCTCCCGCTCCTGGTCCAGGTCCGGGTCAGGTCCAGCTCCAAGGCAGGTCCAGCCGTCCAGGTCCGGCTCCTGCAGCAGCTCTGCAGCTTCCATCCTTCCGCCGTGCCTCCCGGCCACCGGCCACCGCCCCAGTATCACTTTTCTTCGTTTCACGATGCCTTGCTCTTTCCCCCCTCCCCTCCCTTTCCTCTACCCCCTCGCGTCACCTCGCCTGACATTGCATCCTATCGTCTCGTCTCAGGCTCTCGCCAGCCTTGCCTTGCCGTGCCTTGATCTCCTGAAGCTCTCCTCAGACGAAGCCAGGCAGCCACACGTCCCGTGACAGCTTGAGCTATACCTGTAGACGCAGTCTTGGCTTGGCCTCCTCATCCGGCTCCCCTCCTCACACCACCCCCCCTCCTCGGAAACCTTTTCTCCCCCCTCCTTTTTATTCTTACCTTGTCTGTACCTCGTGTGTGCCACCCCTCAACATCCTGGCCTTCTCCCGTACCTTGCCTTAGCCCAGTCAGGTCGGTCCACGACACAACCGACACTTTGGGTCTCTTTCTGTATTTCTCCTCCCTCTGGTCGGCGTCATATCATCATCCCGCATCCTCGACCTAGCTACCTCGCTCCGACCCTCCCGTCCGTCTTACCTATTCTTCTGCCGGGACACTGTCCTTCCCCTCCAACCCCTCGCTTCCCGTTGAGCACACCGCGCTTGTGTTCATGTCCGGAGCTGATTCCGGCTGGACGATCGTCGGATCTGCACCACTCGCTCCGCTGTCGCATGATCTGCGCCGCCCGCTCTTCCTGATTGTCCGAGGGGCACCAAGCTCCCTCATCCAGCGCTGACCATGATCCCAAGAACTATGGTCTCCAACGAGGTCTACCTCCTGTCGTTGAACGACGACGGCTCGCCTCAGGTCACCGGCGAGTACATCTACCTCGCCCCAAAGTCCAATGAGCCTGTCACCATTCGCTTCGCCATCGAGGGCACCTCCTCCATCTGCCGCCATGGCAGTCTCTGGGTGAACATCCCCGAGCATGGCCAGGAGTTTCACAGGGACAGCTTCAGGGAGTTCAAGTATGTCGCGCTGCTTTCCTTCGGACTCCACCATGGCTGACCATGCCCAGGCTTGTTCCCGATTTCAACAGGACAATCGAGATTTCCATTCCCATCTACCAGGCTGGCGCGTATGCCTTCTACACCACCTACGCCGAGCTGCCAGACCTCGCGACCGACCTCTCGCGGACGTCGCAAGAGAGCGCCACCCAGAAGAAGACACCGCTATACTACATCGATGTCGCCCCCCGCCTTTCCCTCGACGGCCGTCCCCTGCCGCTGCCCGCGCTGTCTATCTTCTCCGTCATCAGTAAGTTCATGGGCAGGTACCCGCAGGACTGGGAGAGGCACCTGCGCGGCATAAGTGAGCGAGGCTACAACATGATCCACTTCACCCCTCTGCAGGTTCGTGGCGCTTCAAACTCGCCGTACAGTCTGTACGACCAGCTCGGCTGGGACCCCGAATGCTTCCCTAGCGGCGAGAAGGATGTCCAGGGCATGGTCGACAGTCTGGAGAAGAACCACTCTCTGCTGAGCTTGACCGACATCGTCCTGAACCACACAGCCCACAACAGCAAGTGGCTGCAGGAACACCCTGAGGCCGGCTACAACCTCAAGACAGCCCCCTGGCTGGAGTCTGCCTGGCTCCTCGAAGAAAGCCTGCTGAAGCTCAGCGCAAATCTGGCCAAGCTTGGCCTGCCGACCACAATCAAGACCGATGACGACCTGTTGAAGATCATGGAGGCCATCAAGAAGAATGTCATTGCCGAGCTTCGGCTGTGGGAGTTCTACGCCATCGATGTCGATCGCGACGTCGAGGCTGCCGTTGAGGCATGGACCGCTGGAAACGTCGAGTTCCCCAAGGGCGCTATCGGCGAAGACGGCATCATCGGCCTCAAGGATGCGTCGCAGAAGGATCAAGCTCAGTACCTCGTGAAGAACGGTCTGCTGAACGACGACCGCCTCGGCGAGCGTTTCCGCCGGAAGATCAACCCCGCCGTCGCTGCAGGCCTTCTGTCCGCGATCTTCGGCCGATTCGAGGGTAACAACGGCCCTACACCCGACAAATCTGCCGCGACCACCAAGATTATTTCCATCCTGGACGAAGTCAACATGCCCTTCTACAAAGAATACGACGCTGAGAGCGATGTCATCCTGGACCAGATCTTCAACCGCATCAAGTACTGCCGCCTCGACGAGCACGGCCCCAAGCTGGGCGAGATTAACGAGGAGAACCCCCTGGTTGAGAACTACTTCACCCAGCTGCCCCAGAACAGCACAACCGCCAAGCTCGAGAAGGGTGAGATGGTGCTCGCGAACAACGGCTGGGTGTGGGCCGGAAACGCCATGGTCGATAATGCAGGCCCGCAATCTCGCGTGTACCTGAGGCGTGAGGTCATCGTCTGGGGTGACTGCGTCAAGTTGCGGTACGGAAACAGCCCCAAGGACAGCCCCTTCCTGTGGGAGTACATGACCAAGTACGCCAGGATGCTGGCCAAGTACTTCGCCGGCTTCCGCATCGACAACTGCCACTCGACCCCGCTCCACGTCGCCGAGCACATTCTCGACGAGGCCCGCCGTGTCCGGCCGGACCTGTACGTCGTTGCCGAGCTGTTCACCGGCTCCGAAGAGATGGACTATGTCTTCGTCAAGAGGCTCGGACTCAGCTCTCTCATTCGAGAGGCCATGCAGGCATGGAGCACCGGCGAGCTGAGCCGCCTCGTGCACAAGCATGGCGGCAGGCCCATCGGCAGCTTCGAGGTCGACGAGCTTTCCAGGGGCGATAACAAGTCGCCCACGAGTCCCACAAGGTCTCCTCAAGAGCAGACAAACGGCAGCTCGTCGTCCCGCGAGATCATCCGCAAGATCAAGCCGGTCCCGGTGCACGCCCTGTTCATGGACTGCACCCACGACAACGAGACGCCCGCCCAGAAGAGGGACGCTCGGGACACTCTGCCCAATGCCGCTCTCGTCAACATGTGTGCTAGTGCCACGGGAAGCGTCATGGGCTACGATGAGATCTACCCCAAGCTCGTCGATCTCGTCAACGAGACAAGACTTTACACGTCCGAGTCGTCCTCCAGCAAGTCAGTCAAGACGGGTGCTGGCCGCAACGGCATCGGCGGTATCAAGAAGCTCCTCAACCAGATCCACACCCTGATGGGCAAGGATGGCTACGACGAGACGCACATCCATCACGAGGACCAGTATATCACTGTTCACAGGGTGCACCCGGAATCCAGGAAGGGTTACTTCCTCATCGCGCACACTGCTTTCCCGGGATACGGCAATGGCAATGGTGCCTTCAACGCGGTGCACCTTACCGGTACCAAAGCGCGCCACCTTGGCAGCTGGATGCTTGAGGTCGACAGCAGCGAGGAGGCCACCAAGGAGGTCCTCGACGACAAGAAGTTCCTGCGGGGCCTCCCCAGCAGGGTGATCGACGTCCCTGGCATCCGCATGGAGACGAAGGGCGACGAGACCATCATCTCCGTGCGAGACAAGTTCCCCCCGGGCAGCATCGCCCTGTTCGAAACGTGGATTCCTGCAGCCGAGCACTCGGCAGGCCTAGACAACTACGTCACCTCTGGTGCGCAGAAGGCATTCGCTGATCTCAGCCTCGTCGACCTGAACTTCTTGCTGTACAAGTGCGATGCCGAAGAAAGGGATGGCAGCGAAGGCCAGGACGGTGCCTACGACATTCCCGGACACGGGAAATTGGTCTATGCTGGCCTTCAAGGATGGTGGAGTCTTCTCAAGGATATCATCCCGGAGAACAACCTCGCCCATCCCCTCTGCCAGCACCTGCGCGACGGCCAGTGGGCATTGGACTACATTGTCGGCAGACTTGAGCGCATCTCCAACAAGCCGGGCCACGAGAGCCTCGGCCGGCCTGCGGCATGGTTCAAGGAGCGGTTCGATGCTATCCGCAGCATCCCCAGCTTCCTACTGCCGCGCTACTTTGGTCTCGTCCTGAGGACCGCCTACCTGGCCGCATGGGAGCGAGGTATCGAGCTGATGAGTAAGAACGTCCAGCAGGGCCAATGGTTCCTGCAGAGCCTGGCCATGGTCAGCGTGCAGCAGACGGGTCTCGTCAAGTCGGCGTCTCTTTACCCCTCTACGCTGGTGCCGTCTCTTGCCGCTGGCCTGCCTCATTTCGCTGTCGAGTGGGCCAGGTGTTGGGGACGTGATGTCTTCATCTCTCTCCGTGGTCTCTACCTCGGCACCGGACGATACGACGAGGCGAAGGAGCACATCCTTGCCTTTGCAAGCGTTCTGAAGCACGGCCAGATCCCCAACCTTCTCAGCAGCGGCAACGCCCCCCGCTACAACTCGAGGGATTCCATCTGGTTCTTCCTCCAGTGCATCCAGGACTACACTAAGTATGCCCCTGAGGGTCTCGACCTGCTCAAGACAAAGGTCAAGCGGCGCTTCCTCCCTTACGACGACACCTGGTTTGCCACTGAGGACTCCCGGGCCTACTCCAAGGAGAGCACGATTGAGGATGTAATCCAGGAGGCGCTGCAGAGGCACGCCACTGGCATGTCCTACCGTGAGGCCAACGCCGGCCCCTCGATCGACATGCAGATGTCCGACGAAGGCTTCAACATCGACGTCAAGGTCGACTGGGAGAACGGCATGGTGTTCGGCGGCAACCAGAACAACTGCGGTACCTGGATGGACAAGATGGGAGAGAGCACACGTGCTGGTTCCAAGGGCGTTCCTGGAACGCCCCGCGACGGCGCCGCCGTTGAGATCACCGGTCTCCTCTACAGCACCCTCGCATGGGTCGCCAAGCTCGCTGCCAGCGGCAAGTACCAGTACAAGAGCGTCAAGAAGGCCGATGGGTCAGAAGTCACTTTCGACACTTGGGCGGGCCTTGTCAAGTCCAACTTTGAGCGCTGCTACTACGTTCCTCTGACGCCAGAGGAAGACTCCAAGTACGACGTCAACACGGCAATCGTCAACCGTCGCGGCATGTACAAGGATCTCTACCGGTCCGGCAAGGAGTACGAGGACTACCAGCTGCGGCCCAACTTCCCCATCGCCATGACCGTGGCACCGGACCTGTTCGACTCGCAGCATGCACTGCACGCCCTGAGCCTGGCAGACACTGTCCTCCGCGGCCCCACCGGCATGGCCACGCTTGACCCGGCCGACCTCAACTACAGGCCCTACTATGTCAACAGCGAAGACAGCGACGACTTTGCGACATCAAAGGGCCGCAACTATCACCAAGGTCCCGAGTGGCTGTGGCCGACGGGCTTCTTCCTCCGCGCCCTGCTCAAGTTCGACCTGAGGAGACGCGACACGGACGAGGGCAGAACCGAGGCTTTCCAGCAAGTCACCAGGCGGTTGATTGGGTGCAAGAAGATGATTCAGGAGAGCGTCTGGGCCGGTCTGCAGGAGTTGACGCAGAAGAACGGCGAGTACTGCGGTGACTCGGTAAGTTGTCTCTCTCTGAAATTCCGCTGTGGCTTGGCTAATCCTTTCCTCCAGTCGCCCACGCAGGCCTGGTCTGCTGGCTGCCTCATCGATCTGTACATGGACGCGGCGGAGGAGCAGGGAGGTGTCTCGGGCAGACTCAGCCTGCCTACACGATCGAAATAGAACCTCGGCGTTGATGGCAGAATGATTCGAGAGACGATAGCCGAGATGCTCGGCGGGAACTAAAATAATGGCAGCCTGGATCACAAGCCTCATCTAATGCATTCACCTTTGAGGCGTGTACCAGTTTCAAGGCCCGAACGCCTCCATGCAGATTTGCAGTGTGATGTCCTCCACCCTCAGCGCCACCATCGCACACTCAAGTCGACATGAATGTCGTGGAGTTACCGGAAGTTTCTGTATCTCCACGACCTGAATCCCTCTCATCCCGCTTTTTCTTTCCCTCTCACTGCAGCGTGACTTCTTTCACCCCAGCTCCTACCTTCCATCTCTTTACCCTCTCTACGACTTGCCTTTCTTTACTGCCTCCCACATAAAGTTCGGTCACCTAAATGGACCCCTTCAACACCCGAGGCGCCTCTGCCGGGGCTGCGAGCTCAGGGTACTCGCCTACCAGCAGCACCAGAGAAGCAAATCTCGATCTTCTCTACGGACTCGGCAAGACCATCATCGTGGAGCCCGAAGAACCACCTGCGCCTTTCGAGATTCCCGGATTTGACGGTAGCGTGCCGAACGGAACGTATCCCGGCGAACTCGTCGAAGATGATACCAACTCGTGGCTCCCTGGCTCTGACGTAGCCGGGCTCAAGCCTGAAGCTTTTGTTTACAGCCGCTACCCTCGCGGACATCGCAGTCCTTCTGAGCCTCGCCCGGTGTTTCAAGCCGCAACGACGCTGCGTGTTGTCTCCCCTCTGAGCCGCAAGACACACACGGGAGCGCAAGTCCTCATATGCCGCGTCGAGGAGCGCGGAGAATCAGTCGAGATGCCCAATGTCGTCGTGGCCAAGATCTTCGATCCCCTCTTCTTCGCCGACGAGCATCCCATCATGCACCCCAGTCAAGACCCCGTCGCCATCGCCGACATGGCCTACGCCCAGGAAGCGGCGGCGTATGAACGATTCTGGGAGGCCAAGAGGGAACCCCGTTCGAGGCTCCGCAGCAGTTTCCAGCCGGAATGCTACGGAACGTTCTACCATGAAGCGCGCACCGAGAACCCCGAGTGCAAGCACAGCACTCGACCCGTCCGACTCATCGTCATGGAGCTGATCGAAGGTGTCTCCCTGGCTGACATGTGTCTGTATCGACGCGGCGCAACGACCGCACGTGGAGACCGTAACTACCCCGTCGACGAAAATAACGAGGAGACGGTCGATCCTGAGGTCGACGTACACGATATCCTCTTCCCTGAGACCCGAGGTCAGACCGCAGGCTGGATGCAGAGAATGCGCATCATCAACGACCTCGCCGACGGCCTGGTTCGCCAAAGCCACACAGGCGTCTCCACGGACATCATCTCGCCCACGCAAGTCCTCGTCGTGGGCGGCATGCAGTATCAGCGTCAACCAGGACCGGTGACCCAGCCTGGCCTGCGCATTGTGCTTGTCGACTACAGCAAGTCCATCACCGTCACCTGGACCAGGCGCGGCACGAGCGACGACAGGCAGCTCCCGACTCCCCGATCTCCTCGCGGAAACGTGAGGCTCATCATGCAGCTGAGAGAGCTGTGCGGATGGTGGCCCGCGCAATGGCGATACAACACAAACCTGAGCATCTGGTTCAGCAAGTACTTCCCGCCCAGCGCCGAGTACACGTTCAGACACGATAACGGGCGTATTGAGCACTGTCCTGCGGCAATTCAACATGGATATGTTGGCGTGAGAGACGAACCCACCGATGTCGAAGGTGATTATGTTGATGTCGGAGAGGATTCGGACATGGAACTGGAGACACGTGGGTCGTTCACGCAGAGCGAGGTTGACGGGGTGGCATATCAACAAGCACTCTCCGAAGGTGGATTTTCTATACAATGAGTTGGGCAAGCAAATGGTCTGCAATGGACCAGGAACAGATCAACCATTATGTCATGAGTTTGCGAGTAAATGGTGATATATATGTATAAGGGATGGCACGACATGGCGGGGATTCCGTAGCAATCCTGCGGCAGAGAATACAGGCCTCTTGTCCGTGCCTCGTGAGACACGGGGGCCGCTGAGAAAGCAAGAAAACGAAGATGCGGCACATGGAGGTTCGTGCATACAGGAAAAAACAACAACCCGTCCCGCCCGACGGGTTGACACTGAGACCGAGACGCCTGCCTGTAGGTTCTTTTTTCGAGCCGGAGAGTAGCACAATGAGCAAAGGTGGTGTTGGTTGTATGGCAGCGCACGTGGCGGTCGATTCGTCCGTGCGATAGATGGGTGGGTAGATGGGAAGGTGTGCGATGTGCTTGGTGTGTCCGAAATGAGAAAGTGCCGTCGAGGGTGAGAGTTGTTTTAGATAATAAGTAGGTGGTAAATTCAATGTCGAAAAGTGTTGGAAGCCTGTCGCCGATGCTGGTCTCCCCGCGTCTTTGCCGATCCGAATCCGGTGAACGCCGTTATCTCGTGAAGGCCGTAGGGATCGTGGTATATGTAGGTCCATGTGGCCGCCGGGCAAATCCGCTCTTTCACTGTTTCACGATGTGTCGAGTCGGGTGCCGAGGCAGATGTAAAAAAGCAGGAACCGAGCGCACTATGTCCGGTCCCTGACGATCCACTTCTTCTTGGGCTTCTCATCGTACGAGGCCGAGTTGGGCATGAACATGCCGGGGCCGGCAGGGCTGGTGTCGTTGCCAGCCAGCGGAGGAGCACCTGAGCCGGCGGCGCCGACGTGGACGTTCGAGCCTCCCGGGGCAGGGAATGCTGACTGAGAGTTGTGCTTGCCGAAGCCCTTGGCGCGGTCCTTGCGGCGGAGGTAGCGACGGCGCCAGATGCAGGCGCCGACCCAGATGCCGACGATAGCCACAACGAGGATGACGATGCCGATGACCCATCTCCAATGGTTCGAGATCCTGTGGAAGGTTAGCAAGAAGGAAGACCTGCCAGGATCATCGGAGCAACTCACCAGTCACCGCCAGGGCCTTGGTTGACGTTAGTCCGGGTGTTGGTGGAAGTGGCAGCGCCACCAGTGTTGGTGGTGGTGGTCGGGTCGGCAGCGTCACCACCGGCGCCGGCGGCTGTGGCGGAAGAGCAGTAGCCGGTGTACCAGGACTGGAGGCTGCTGAATTCATCGGGACTGCAGGCAGCGTTCACGCAGACGCCGGAGGCGCCCTGATGCCAGGGGGAAAGTGCATTGAAGTTGCAGAAGCAGTTGTTGTCGACGGCAGCGACGTTGGGTGGCACACAGGCGCCGTTGGCATCGTATAGAGGACCGCACTGCTCCACGCAAGACGGCAGTTGGGCGACGGGGAAGAGGGTGGTCGTAGGTGGGCTGGCTGCGGTTGGGTGTCAGAGGCATCGCGCGCGCGATTTGAATGGGGGAGAGCAGTCAAGGACGTACACATCTTGACGGCGATGGGTGGTGCCGGGGGATGAAGAGAGAAGTCGGACGGCGGACGGGAGAGCAAGGTCACACGGGACACAGCGTCGGGAGAGCCAGACGATCCGGGTCGAGGAGCAGTAATGGTTCGCAGGTGCGAGCTGCAAACGACGCAAGAGGAGGACGACGGGTCGGGATCGTGACACGAGGTCGGAAGGGAGAGTGTTGTGGTAGGGCGACGTGCAGGAATGAAGGAGCCGTCGGAGATGGCTTGGCGGAGGCCCGCAAGCGACTTTCGTCGAAAATCGGGCGCTGCGGGTCGAGCTGAGGAACGAACGGTGGCCGAAGTCGAGGAGCGATCGTGAAGAGGCGACGATGGATGGCGTAAGGGTGATTTCGAGCTGGTGTGTCGTGTCGTGGGTTTCGGGGTCGAAGTCGCCGGGGGGAGGAGGATGACGGGAGCGGGTTTGTCTGGACGAAAGGGGGGACTTTTGGGCGATTTTCGCGTAACCGTCGGGCGGGTGTGCTCGCTGTAGGTACAGGTACGGCACAATACGGTACGATGGAACGTTGATCAGGTGCACCGACGACAGGGGTCTGACGGGATGGGAGGTATTCTTAGGCTCAGCGAGCGACGCTGGTTCGATGTCTGCGAGGAGGCGAGTATTCGATTAAAACGAGCGACTATCTTGACGTCGAAGAGAGTATTCGGCTGTCGGGTCGGGCGATCGGTGGATTGACTGGACCTTGAAGCACGCGGAGAGGAGAGGGGAGCGGACGGACTCTGAAGATGGAAGTGTGTGAGAGCGCGGAGGATGTGGATGGAGGTGGATCGAGGGGAATGAGAGCGCCAAGGGGCCCGAGTCAGCCATGCATTGGCAGTTGGGTGCGAGCAGGAAATGACAGTGAGCAGTTGGCAGCAGGTAGGTACATGCCTTGGCCCTGCCGTCTTCAGGTTGGAGCAGGTACCTGGCCTCGGGCGGGAATGCCAGCGAGCCGGGCCCAGCAAAGAGAGGGCGGGGACAGGATGGGGAGAGGGGGCAAGGGGGGGCAGGGATGGTGGCTGAGCATTTGCCATTGCGAGCAAGGCCAGCCCAGCGCCTCCCGGATGCCGCCGTCGTATTGCTCCAAGCTGCTAGTGTGGAAGGAGTCACGGAGGTCGGGGCCAATACAGGCCCGGGCAGGCGCGACTGCCAAAAGGACCATCGGACTGGACAGCAGCGGCCGGGTACATTAGCTCGATACGAGAATCCGCCCCAAATGCAAGAAATGCAAGGTACCGACCAACCCCCGATATCCCCGCTGACATTTCTTCGATTCGTCCCATTGCCTCACATCATCCATCCATAATCCCCGACCGCGACGGGCGGGATGCCCACGGTCGAAACTCGATTTGCCAGCTTCCCAGAAACTCTATTTTCAACCTTGTTTCTTTAGCCTTGCGCTGTGTCGCGGCCGACCACCGATCCAGCAGCTTCGGTTCGTGCCTTTGGTACCTCCGTCCTGTCCGTTTGGCTGCATGACAACCGGCTATTTCCCCCCTCCCGTCCGTCTAATTGTGCAACATGACTGCTTTGTCCGGGCCCTGACCACTGGGTGGGAATGGTTCCAGAGCTGAGACGCTGCCGTCTCTGATGTTCTCCAGCCAGCCAGTCTATCAACAAATAAATGGTTGCTCATGTCTATTCACGTCTTGACATCGGCATCTCGCGTCCAGCCGTTTCGGATGTTGCTGTTTCGTTGGTTGCGAGTGTAACCCAGCCTCCAGCTGGCCCTCATGATGCATGACGACACCCCCTTTGTCCGAGGTGCTATTTGTTGCTCACGCGGTCAGCTGCGACCAGATACTAGCACCCCAGCCTGTAGGTAAACAGTAACCGTCCGTTGCCATATCCAACCTCCCTCTTCTGTCTCTGCTGACTCCGCCTCAAGTACAGTGCCTACAGAATCCCCAGACAACCCCTCAATGGAAGATGGTCGTTCCCGTCGTCCCGCCGTGGAGTCAGTCTACACTCTACCGCCACGGTCCGCCAGCTCCAGCCTCCCGCTCTCCTGGCCCGCCGCGCACGTGCGTCCTTGGCTGATGCGTCCATCCGATCAAGCCAGCCAAGGCGCCGCCCACGATCGCCCCGACGCCCAACTGAGCGTTTTTGGCTTGGGAGGCTGCCAGCTGTAGAAGCATCCAGGCCAGTCGAGATTCCATCCCCTCGTATCGTCGACTCTTCGCATCTTCATTGCCCTCGGATACCTCAGCTCAAATGGCAGTTCGTGGGGATGGATCGATATTGTAAGCACATGAAAAGATTTCATCGTCTCGGGCCCGCCGGCTGGAGATTACGCTCCCCGTTGGACCTGCGTGGGCGCCGACGCCACACTTTCGAACCCCTGCCGCATTGCCGACACGTTAACCATGATCCTTGACAGGGAAGTCTCTCTGACACCTCTTCAAGTACAGTCTCAACCCCTGAGAAGCGGCACTGTACTCGCACTTTTTGAAGCCATCATGGCAAGACCTTATCTTGGGCGAACACAAACACCATGACGATCGACACCTTGCCCTCAGAAGAAAACCTTGATTGAGTACACCGCGTACCTTACTTGGACCGCACTACTGTAGCACATCCTCGGAGGACCTCAAAACAGTCGGTCACACAGCTCGCCGTCCTCGACATCTCTGTCCCATCCTATTCCACCCAGAATCCCGGCGCCGCCTCGACCTCCCCCGGCCCGCTCACTTGCCGTGCTTCTTGTGACCCTTGTGTCCTTTCGAGTGGCGCGAAGCTGCCTCCATCTCAGGCACTTCGGCGATGATGTTGTACGGGCTTTGCGACGCCGACTCGTTGTACCAGCGCGCCAGCGGGTCCGACATGCCATCCGACCTCGATGAGCTCTGCCGATGTTCCGTGCCAGATGAAGAAGAACCGGTCGATGGGTCCGATCCCTTCTTGGCCGTCATGCCTACTCAATGTCAGCCGGGCTCGCTCACCCTATCCGCGTCATGCCGACTTACTGGTCTTGGACTTGGAGTGCACCTTTGTGCTGGAGGATGCCTGCTTGGCCATTTTGAGAAGAGCTTGAAGCTGGGTGTGTGTGATGATGTTGCGTTGGTTTATGAGCTGGCTCAAGGTTTGAGTATGAATGTGAATGTGAGTAAACTGTTGCTGATGATGAATCCAGACAGACAATCCACGCCGGCAGCAAGCCCTTTTATATCCATCTCGTCACCGCCGACGAGAATAGAAGGATACTCATATCCTCGCCTGTCAACTGCATGTCTCAGACTGCTTCCTGACAGCTGCCTTCCACGCCCGAAGCCCTTCCATCCATCTTCCACCATCAACCTCCCGCGGGAAATACACCGTTCAGTCTTCGGCGAGAACAGCTAGGCACGGCGCTTCCCAGAACTGGTGTCTCAGAACTCGCGCAGGACACGGCGGCTTGATCCAGCAACTCCCCCGAGGAGTATTCCCTCCGTCCCTCCGGTGTCGCCGCCTGTCCCACCGCCAACTGCCCCTGCCATACGGCACGTTCCGAGTGCCGAGGCAGCCCGCCATGTGGCATCGTCCACGTTGCGTCGTCCCTGAGGCCGTTCCTGGCGCGCGCCGAGGAGGCGCAGGGAGCTTCCCTTCAGCCTTTCATGGGGCGCCGAGGTCGAGAAGAAAACGTCGGCCCATGGCGGCGTGGCCTGAGAAGAACACGCTCGTGAGTCTGAGACACTGGATACAACCTTTCCTCGCATTCGTCCGGCACGACTTGTTTCCTTCAGAGTGGAGCGTTTCAATGGTTGGCTAGATGACGAAAGGAAGATCAACGGATCGTCGCCCGGTGACCGTTGTTGATACATACGGTTTACACGACCTGGGGCCAAGGAGCTTCCGCCGAATTGCACCGCAGAGCGTTCCTATGCAGCTCCGACGAATCAGCAAAGCCGTCGCCCTCGGCCAGTCCCACGCAAGCAGGCTCTCTCTGACAACGACGTTCCTGGACCCTGCCTCGTGATCATGTGCTGGCCATTGCCAGGGGCCAGGTGCCAGCCGTCTGATTCGCCCGTGCCGTGCTGGCAGGGCCGCCTCCTTTGCTCCTGTGTGCGACGAGTGTCTTGGGTGACATGAGCTGGCCGGCCCCTAGTTCGACCCGAACTGCCCTGCACATGCAGCCTCGGGAGTTTGGGCCCGTCGCCTTGCGCGGGTGCCTGCGAGGCAAGGCGCTGGTCCCCTTTCACAGCAATGAGCATGTTTAAGGGGCGTCTGTCCGCGATATCTCGCCTTTCTGCATGACGGGTCGCTGCAGAAATATCGACTGACAGCCAGCCCCTACGGCCGGACATACGCTCCCTCATATGCGCGTGACGTACCACCTGCCCCGATGAGCACCTGTTATCGTCCGCGGCTGGGGGACGAGTGTCTGAGTTTGAACGCCTCCTTATTGGGCCTCGTACGGCGTGCTCGCGCTGGCGCCCTATTATTGATCAGCCCCAGGGTCCCCCCGTCACAGAGGAGACTGCGTGGCAGCCCCCCTTTTGATGTGCCTGGATGTTCACTGCGCTTTGTGGAAACCCGTGGGGGCGTGCGTCCAGTATAGAAAGGGGTGAAGACGACTCGGCCCGGTTATGGCACATGCGTGGGAGTTATGACGTCTACCTATCCTCTTGCTGTGTGACGGTGGTGATCCTCGGCAAATTCCCACGTGAACGAGGGAAGCACTCCTAGGGAGGATCTTTTCGAAACGCAGATCCTAGAATGCTGGGGGATGAGTGCTTGGGGACCGGCTGGAGGAGCCAAGCGGAACGAGTTCCTGCCCTTTCCCCCCAACCTTGACACCCACAATGAGGACCGAAATCAGCCGCATATAGAATCGTCGATGAACTCGCCATGGCTTTTGTTCATTGCCGAATGCGACGCCAATTTCACCGCCACATGGATGATCCACGTGCCACGGCCCGTCCCTCGTGTCATCCAGGTGGGCAGCTGTCAGGCCACGTTGAGCGCCACGGAAGGAGAGAGTTTGATCGATCGTTCAGGTCTGGCTCTATGGATTCAAAAGTCCAGGGCTACTGTTTTGGGCGGCATTGTCGAGAGTGGTCCAGGGCAACATCAGGCGAGAAGGCTCCTTTCAGTGTGAGACCTCGGCTCCTCGTGGCATCTGAGACGCTCAAGGTTCTTCTCGAGCCGTTATGGATACCCATGCAGCGGCTTCGGATCTTTCCGTCGCTTCTCTTCCAGAAAGGGCACGTCGAGACGGATCTAGACTCGTTGCCTGCTTCTTGCCGGGCTTGCCATGCGCGAGGTCTCATGACCAGACGGCATGGTTTTCACTATGAAGCATGGGACCAACGTGGCCTACTATCCGCCGTGGAACTTTGGCTGAAGGCGTCTCCGAGGCGTGAAGAGAGGGGCCAGGCCATGGCCAAATGAGAGAGGAGAGATGGGTGTCATGAAGTCACGCTTTGGTCGTGGAGGAGGCCATACGGAAGTCCAAGAAGTCCATCTACACCGGTGATAGGTGTGTTATCCATGATCCTACTGCAGACTAAACTCCTTGACATGAGATACCCGCAACCCAAGGGCACCTCTGCAATCCATTGACCTATGTGGCAAGAGGCTTATCCGCAATGCGAATCACAATCTTTCCAGTTTGCTTCTGAAGTTAGCTACCATCCCTAGTGCTTCAAGCAGGGCAGGTCTTACCTTGCTCAGCTGAGGTGCGATTCCCGGCAGGTCCTCAAACGACTTGAGCACCACCTGTGGCCTGACGGCCCCCCTTTCAAGAAAATCAATGGCTTCCAGTATGTCTTGCTGCGTGCCGACCGCCGAACCAACAATCTTGATACCCGTATCAATGAGCAGAAGCGGGTGGAAAGACAGCACCTGGTCTGGCGGCGGGATGCCTACGCAGACGAGCGTCCCAAAGGGAGCCACGATGCTAAGGGCAGCATTGTAGGCGCGGCCAGACGTCGCACACGCGAGCACGACGTTGGCTCCCTTCTGGCCCGTCACTTTCAGGACACTCTCCCGCAGGTCCGGCGTCTCAGCGGCGTCGATGAAGTGGTCCGCGCCCGAGGCGAGGCAATACTCTCTCTTTGCGTCGCCGACGTCAAGAGCGACAACGCGGAACCCCATGGCCTTGGCATACTGCACCGCCAGACCCCCGACGCCGCCCCCCGCGCCCGAGATGGCGACCCACTGTCCGCCGACGCCGCCGCTGTTCTTCAGCGCAGAGTAGGCGGTGACGCCGCCGCAGAGGATGGGGGCGATGTGCTCATCAGGCGCGGCGACATGGTCCGGGATGCGGAGGAGGTACCGCGACGGGACGAGGGCGTACTCGGCGAATGTGCCGTCGATTTTGCGACCTGAGTTGAGCTGCTCGCGGCATCGAGTCTCGCCGGCGGGATGGAGGCAGAAGGCGCAGACGCCGCAGATGTCGCGTAGCCAGGCGATGCCGACGCGGTCGCCGATGCGGACGCGGGAGTCGGGCACGCTGGAGCCGAGCTGGACGACGTAGCCGACGCCCTCGTGGCCGAGGATGTCCTGCGTGGGGCCGATCTCGCCGGAGGCCAGGGCGATGTCTGTCCCGCAGACGCCGGTGACGGTGAGCTTTACCAGGACGTCGAGGGGGCCTGGGACGGGACGGGGGACGTCCTCGATGTTGAAGGAGAAGCCGCCGTCGGCACGCTTGGGATGGTGAGCTGAGCGTGAAGCAATGGGGGCAGTCGATGATGGCTCACCTTGACGACGGCAGCTTTCATGGATGATGAAGCGGAAGCCATAGTTGCTGAGTAGTGATGATGCTGTTGTGAGCTGGATCTCAAGACCTGAAGTCTCGAGGCTTATCTATCCTACCCCGCCAATATAGGCAGCTCCAGACAGGCCGATCCCAGTCCCCCGCATGTTGAGACATTCCATGTCCAGGTCGTTTTAAACCACCGCCCGAGCGAGGCTGACACAGGGACCCTAGAGCCATGACTCCGTGGGGTTTAGTGGATGCGGGGTGCTGGAGAAACCGCCCGTCTCCAGGGGCCCCGGGCCATGTTCAACTGCCGAAGCTCCTCGCCGGGAGCACGTTCAGGGGGTTGGAACGAAGATAAACTGCCGAGCTAGTGCCAGGTTCCGCCCGAGCACCTGGAGTTGTCGGCCCCGGGATGCAGCTTAAGCCGCCGAGGTTGAGAGAGCTAAGGTTGACCGGCCGATGCCGAGGAGTGTGTGTATCCTTGCCTGAGTCTCGATTTGACCACAAACTGCTGCTGGTCGACTGTCCAGGCTGAGTCGTTTTCCTCCGGTTGCTATTTCAACAGAGCTCGCCTGCCTCGAGACTTCTGGTCTACTGGTGTCTCAATCCGACCTGGGTGCCCGATGGGTGTGAACGATCGCTACTTTGAAGATGCTCGACGCAACGATTGCGCCGCAACTACGAAAAGATGCCCAAGATGCCATTCAATTTTGATGGCATCCATGGACATTTCAGTCGTACGAGATCTCTATCCTTGAGTTGACCGTTATGACTGGCATCCGTCTCCTAGGTCCATGCCCAAGTCGCGCAGCAAGCAGGTCCTCGAAGTCGTTTGACCTTTGTCGAGAGAGATGTCGAAAGAGACGGCAAATCAGAACAACGCCCTTCAGTCGCATCAATCAGTCCTCATGCCCGTAAACTTGAACCTGAGACTGCAATGTAAGCAGCGACGGAGTTGAGCAGCGGACTTTGGACCCGGACCGGACACTTCGGAGCTCGGATGCTATCTCGCCTTATCGGGACAGTTGCCTAGCGAGGATGAATAATACACTCCGACTGATCATGGAATCATCGATGCTCAATGAACTTGATTCTTTCCAGCCACCTGAAGCAATCATCTCGACTTGATATCTTCCTGGATCATCTCGAAAACGAAAGCCAGTGCCGTTGCACCAATCCGACAGAGCCTACAGGTGCTACTTTAGCAGCATCCACTGTACTGCTTCCCCCGCGCATCGCACCACAGCACCCCTGAATGGCGTCAACACCAGCGCCGGCCGACCGGGCACCAGCCAGCATCATGTCGTGCAAGCTGATGAACGCCTGTCGCGACGTTTCCGAGTCTTCGGAGCCACAGAAACCATATCCCCCGATGTCGTCGATACCGCGGACGCCCGACGCCCGCCTGCGCGCGCCGCCGACCACGCCGACCTCAGTGCTCTATCTCGCCTACGGCTCCAACCTCTGCGCAGAGACCCTCCTCGGCGTCCGCCAGATCCGCCCCATCTCGCGCATCACCGTGTCCGCTCCGACCCTCGACCTCGTCTTCGACCTGCCTGGCATTCCCTATCTGGAGCCGTGCTTCGCCAACAGTGCCGTCCGCAAGGAGATCCCCAAGCTGCCCGACCCAACGAACCCGCCGAAGATCCCGCCCTTCGATCCCCCGACCCCGAGCGATAAGAACCCCAGCCTTCCAATCGGCGAGGATGGCACGCGGTGGACAAAGGGCCTCATCGGGGTGGTCTACGAGGTGACACCCGAAGACTACGACACAATCTTGGCGACGGAAGGCAATGGTGCCAGCTACAAGGACATCCTCGTCCCTTGCTTCGCCATCCCGCCACGGATGTCGGTCCCGGAGAAACCACCCATCGAGCTGCCCAAGCCTTTCTTCGCACACACGCTGTTCGCTCCGTCCATTCCCGACGAGCTCCCCGGCGATCCCGATAAGCCAAAAGACCCAAAGGACCTAGAGGAGCCGCCCAAGGACGATGCGAGAAAGTGGTATTGGCGGTTCCTGAAGCACCCCTACCGGGCACCCGGCTACGCTCAGCCTTCTCCGCGATACCTGACCCTCATCCGCAACGGTGCCAAGGAGAACGAGCTGCCGGACGACTACCAAGCCTACCTCGCCACCCTCCAGCCGTACACCATCACCTCCTGGCGCCAGAGCATCGGCCGTCTCCTCTTCCTGGTGCCCTTCCTCATCGCTGTCTTCATCGCCCAGACCTTCTCCGGCGGGGCCAGGTCTAAGAAGATCCCCGCCTGGGTCACCATCGCCGTCTCCGTCTTCTTCAATCTGGTGTGGATGGGCTATGATGCCGTGCTGAAGCCGTTGCTGGGGGATGGCGAGCATACGCAGAAGGACGACAAGGACGAGCGGAAGGGGTGGCTCGGGCAGCGCTGTACTGATGAGGAGAAGAGAAGTCTGCTGGCGCAGGATGATGAGATATGATGGCATGAGCATGCGTTTTCTTTTGGGTTGTGGTCCACCGAGCAGGCAACGAGACTCACAGTTCCTTCACTCCTAGTTGAGATACCTACAGACTGACAAGAATGACTGCGAATCCAGATATTTAATCCTCCGTTCTATCTTGGCGCAATAGGTCGTTTGTACCTATCCACCAACATGTTCATAGCTGAAGTCATGATGGCTCGTGCCAGCAGAGACCTTGCGAAAAAGCCACGATCGGGAAATATAAACTGCTGTCGGCAAGGTCTGATGTTCACAGGGAACCATCTGCAATAAGGTATCACCGGGAATAGGTCCAAGCATCAAAACATGGGCCAGGAGGCGCATTCAAAGTTTCTCCCGGGCCTCGTTCCGAGGCGTTGCCAAGAAGCTCTCGGAGTCGTCCGAGCATCCAAGTTCCCAAAACGGGCGATGAGTGGTCCGTGCATAGGCCTAGACCTCGAGACAGCGGGCGCTGCCACAAGCTTTACGTGACGTAACCGTTGTCCTCCCCGGATTTCGGTTTCTCCTCCCACAATCACATCACATGCAGCCCGTACCCAGGCACCTTCCTGCCTATCCATCTTTTCGCGGGCTTGCGGCTGCAACATGACATCGAAGGCCAGCAAATATCCCACAGAACCCAGTTCTCGTCCGTACTGCTGCTATTGTTCAGTTCTGATCTCCTACCAACTCACACGAACAAACTCACCGCGCATCAATTCGATTGCATTATTTCGACCACCGCAATCCTTCCCCCACCTGACAGCCCAGCATGACCTGGACCGAGAATGACGGCAGACCGCTGAGGTACGTACCCTCGTACCTTTTTCTTTGCCAACGAAGAGGCACCAGCCACCATTGCCGCGCCATCGCGCATGCGCCCCGGGGGACCCTCCTCCGGCCCCAGCAGGCCGAGCGAGCGAGCCTGGGTCGAGCTGAGCCCCGCCGCCTCTGTTCGCGTCAACACATTGTGCGGCGGCGGCAGGCAGCATGGAGCATGGAGCACAGAACATTGAACGCATCAGCACTACGGGATACCGCCGCCGAAGTCGTCGGCGAGTCAAGGACCCTCAAGCTCGCGGCCATCCGAAATCCAGCTCCTCAACACCTCACGGTCCGAGTCACGGCAGGACAGACAGGCTTCAAGTTCCCGCCTCCCGCAGCCCCCTGTCACTCGCATGCCCCAAGTGGGAGCAGCCGTCGTCATCGGCGCAGCCGGCAGGGCGAACGACGGGCTTGCAGTGCAATGGCAGGCCTCCACCGCATCCGTCCGGCGAGTCACCGTCACTCATCAGTGACCGCGCGCCCTAGACTGGGGACGCCGGGGAGCCACTTGGAGGGCTGAGGGCAGTGGAGGTCCCATCTTGAACCGGGGCGACAGGAGGCCCTTTTTCCCCGCTGCAGAGTGCAGACCACACCCCCGGCCGGCAAGGTTCACGTCCCCAATCCCAGCCCGAACAACGGGAATTCATCAGTCCTGCCCCGCCTGCAGACAGAAAACCCCATCGTCGTTTTTCTGCACTGAGCCGCCGTCCCCTCTCCCCATTTGATCCCGCCCCCCCGCCAGTCCCTGCATCTTTTTACCCAAAACTCCAACGACGCCCAGTCCCTCCAAGACCGAGATCGACAGAGACAGAGTCACATCTTTCAGACAGCCTTGTACCATCTACTACACACATCTACTTCTCCTTCTGTTTAGCTGCTCTTTTTGGATACACTTCGCCCGCTTCAGCTGTTTTCTTTACAACGACCACACGACAGACCACCATCTAACCTCGTCCTCCTCGCTCTCCAGCGGCGGCAACCGTTTCCGCGACTTCGCAGATCTCGCCCTACACCCCTCGCGAAAGAGTCACAGCACCACTCGTCACTCGAGCGCCTCCAGCGCCGACTCGGCTGCGTCCGCCCCTCCGCCGTACAGCTCCTCGGGTCCCGAGTCGCGACTCAGCATGCCCTTCAGGAAGATGGCCCGCCATCTGGGCGACTCGGTACGCCCACGCTCTGGAAGCCTCGCTTGTGCGCCGGCGCTGACATGTCCCTCCCAAGCTCAAACCAAGCTCCGTCGTCCTGTCATGTAAGTCCTCCCGTCGCCCCATTCCCTGCGCTTCCGGCTTCTGACGTCTTGCGCTCCAGATCACGACATCACCCGTACGTTCCGGCAAAATAACCTCATTTTCCCTACTGGGACTTTCTCTGAACTCTCCCAGTCTTTGCCGAAGATGTCAAGGCTCTCCGGAACGATTGGTTGACAGATAATGTACGCCGTGCCTTTCCCCCCTCCTTGTCGGCTCCATCGCTAACCTCGCTTCGACAGAACATCGCCTTCTGGGAAGAGTACGCCCCTCTCCGACCTGCCCCTTCCCACATCCCCTCCTCTGACACCCATGCCTAGATACCTCGAGCGCGAGATCCTCGTCAAGTACCCCCAGGCCCGCATCATCCTCCTTCGCCCCTCCATCACCTTCCTCCTCATGCGCGAGCCCGACACCCGCCAGATCCGCTCTGCCCTCCCCGACTTCTCAAAGGTTACCCACGTCTTCCTCCCCATCAACGACTGCCACAACGTCAGTGAGGCCGAGGGCGGCTCCCACTGGTCCCTCCTCCTTGTCTCCGCCATCGACGGCGTCGCTTTCCACTACGACTCCCTCAACAGCTCAAACTACACCGACGCCCGTCTCGCCGCGCGCAAGATGTCCGAGATCCTCGGCCGCGGGCCCCTTCGCTTCCTCAACCTCGAGGACTCGCCCCAACAGGAGAATGGCAGCGACTGCGGCGTCTTCGTCTGCATCCTGATGCGCCACCTTCTCGTCAACCGCCTGCTCGCCGCGAACGCCCGTGAAAAGGTCAGCATGAGCATGGCCAACAAGCTCATCGATGCCGACGGCGGCCGAAAGGAGATGCTTAAGATCATTGAGAGCCTGCGTAAGGAAGGCGTCCGAAGGAGATCGTGCGTACTCCCCGTTGTGACTTTGCAGAAGCCGCCCTGCCCCGCCCCTCCAGCTACTGACACACCTCTAGGAGAAGCGCCTCGCCATTCACCAAGGACCCGCCCAGAATCGAGTAGTCAAAAGGCTGCAACCCCGGACGATCCCGACGGTGTCTCATGAGTTTACGAGCGCATGTGTTTCGATTTTAACGACTGTACGGCATCTTTTGTATGAGCGGCTTTCCTATCGCGAGTGGGCTCCGTCTCTGGCGAGACCGTGCCCGGGGAGAGCGTGAGGCAGCGGCTAGGCGTTAAGGCGCGGCATGTCACAGCGCGGAGTTGCTGGAAACGACTGGGGTTCGGGAGAAGCGCCCCGGAAAACGAGCGGCCAATGCTGGAAGGGTCAGGTCAGGGCCAGCATCAATAAGACTTTGTCAATTCACAAGTATTACAACTACTTTTCTTCCATTTCAGCTTTCCCACCAAGAACTTGACTCCTCGACAACTCGTCCTGGCTCGGGCCAGGGGTACTTGATATCCGTAATCCGATTTCCTTTCAAACAACATCCCAGCATTGGACGCCCAAAAATGACCACATCATGTCCTCAAACGGCTTGTCCGTCACTTGACTGCTGCGCTTGCGCCTCACGAAGCCGCGCCATGGCCTGTCTGATAGCAGCGCCTCGCACATCAGTGGATTTTGCACCGCCAGCACCACACTCATCCATGGCATCTCGAATACTCTGCACTCCCTGCATCGTCTTCTCACACTTGGCGATGAAATCCGAGCGGCGACGATCGTACGTCTCGGTCAGGACTTTCTGGTCCTCGCGGTGAGATCCCTTGAGCTCGTTGATAAGTTTGTTGCCATTGCCGGCATAGAGCGTGGCTACCTTCTCAACAACTCCCTGCTTGTGTCGCAGCTTCTCGAGGAAAATCTGCGATGATTGTCAGAACCAAGACACGGACGAGGAATCCGACGAGCGAGACAAACCTCGATGATGGCAGGGACTACCACGTGCAGATTACTGTCGCAGATCTCTGGAACGCGGCCCTGTCGGTATTGATTTCGGGATACACTTGGGGTTCTAAGCTCTTTGTTTTTGCCATCTTGCCTGTCCACGTGGTGGGTTTGCTGAATATTCTCTGACTGTTTCTGGCGAGCCTCCCGCTCAATCTTCCTGTTTTGGTCCGCTGGCTGGAGAGCCTGTTTGAAGCCTTCCATGAACTTGGAGGAAGCCTGGAGAGGCATTTTGGCAGCCACAGGCTCCCGGACCACGTTTCTGACCGCTTCCTTGGCGGCGGCTGGCTCGAGCTTGGCGTCTTGATGAGATCCAACACGGTAGCTCAACCTTGGCAGTGCCTCGCGCTCAGCGCCATGCGAGGTTTGGTGGGGTTCGATGATCGGGATGGGCTTCAGAGAGGCCGGCACCTCCGGCCTCGAGGGCTGCGGGGTGAGCTTCGGCAGTGCCTGATATTCATTGACATGCGAGGGCTGCTTCGGTGCAGGGTTCAAGATGGGCTCGAAAGAGAGCGGTTGCACTCGCATCGGACGCTGTGGCGAGGGCTTGCTCAAGTTGATCCGGAACTCAGGGGCTGGCTGTCTCTGGGGGTTTTCAAGCAGTTCGACGACTGGCAGCTTCTCGTTGCTTTTCACAGGGGCGCCATTCAGTGAGAAGTCGCCCATGGTGGCGCCAGGGCTGCCGGTCTCATCCACACGGGAAGATCGTCGGGCGGGGGAACGGTAGGATTGTTGCCGCATGGTCCCTTTGGCCTGAAGAATCTCGGCAGCCAACTGCGAGGCAACCGGCTTGGCTTGTTCTGGCTCACGGGCAGGGGCTGATTGTTCCAAATGCCGGGGTCCTGTGCTCGAGAGTTGCTCTTCTGGCTTCTGCTGCTTGACCGGCTCTGAGACGACGTCGCATGCATCCTCGAAGCTGTCAACTGGCATGCCCATGTTATCGCCCATGTATGAGCTATCATCCTCATCTTCCATGCTGTCAGTCTGCTCGTCAGCAGAGCTAATGATTATCGCAGCGGTAGGGGCTTTGGTCCGGGGTCTTTTGGCCTCTCGAGTGCTGCTGGCTTCCGCATCGAGTTGACGCTTTTGTGGTGATCGTCGTTGTGTATTGCGAGGCCCATTGGCGTTTCGACTGTTGCTGGCAGCCGTGTCAAGCTGGTGTTTTTCGGGAGACCGCCGTCCCATGTTGCGAGGTCCATCGGGGCTGAAGGAAACGATCTGTGGCTTCCGCAAGGAGTGTTCGTTGATCAGCTTGTCGTTGGACATCTCTGGCACAGATGCTGGCTTCTTGTCGATGACCACTCGGGGAGGTTGCTTCTGCTTTTGGCGCGCGGTCGATCCACGAGACGCTCGCTTGTCTTGCTCCATCGCAGGACTGGGTGTCTTGCTGTCGTAGGTCTGCATGAGCTCATGTCGCTTGAGTCTCTTGGGGGGCGGCTTCTTTGGGAGCTGCTTGGAGCGAACCGAGGGTTTCGCAGGCTTATGGGCTGGTTTCTTGATAGGGGCCGGTGCCTGAGATGCAGTGGCCTCATCGAACGGTATCTTGGCCATCTGCCTCGCTTTCTTGGCCTTGACTGGTTTCGCTGTTGATGGACGTGATGCGTCAACTTCGGGGGGCACTTGAGATGGTTTGACAGCCTGGCTTGGCTTGACGGCCTGGGATGGATTGGTGGCCTGGGTTGACTCGACGGCTGGAGGCGAGTCGTCATAAGATTGAAAGTCGTCGCCCATGACAGCAACCGTACGCTGCGATTGCGCCGACGTAGCCGCCGTTCCAGGCACAAGGGAGCGCTCCAGAATGGTATGTGGGGAGGAGCTCTTCATCTGAAGATCGAAATCTTCCAGATCATCCTGGAAAGCGTCCTGGAAAGTGTCTGGGATGGCGTCGACTGGAGAAGGGCCGTCGTAGACAGGAGGATCGGACCACATTCCTGCCATGGTAGATTCGAGATTGGTGGGATTGCTCGTGTTGTCTTGCATCTTGCCGCGGATGTTCTTTTGTGTACCTCTAGATGCTTCTGGCGAGTCAATTATATCATCGGATTGAAGGTCCAGGTCCAGGGCGCCTTGAATCGCAGATGGCCGCCTGGCCTTGGAGGCACGGCTGTACTGCTTGGAGCGCTTGGGCGGCATGGTAAGACATTGAAGTTAGATGGTGAACTGAGGCGATTTCTGGCCCGCCCATGAGGGGGGGTTGGAAGTAATTGGGAGTAAATTTTCAGGATGTGGTCGTGAGGAAAGAGCACCCGACACTCGTGGTGGAAGGCGGCACAATCCTGTCGCAGACAGAAGGAGCGAGGGTCGCGCCTTCTCGCAACTTCATGCTCAGCAGCCTGCGGGTCCATATTCACCCGACACTCGTTCAAGCCACTGATTTGGGAAGTTTGCTCAGACCCGACAGAACACCGTGACCGACATGAGCTTCAAGAGACGGGGTGCACGCATCCATTGCATTTGTGGTGTGCCTCCCAGACAACACATCATGATGAACGCTCGAACCACAGATGTCCCTGCCGGCCAGGCTTCAGTGTTCCAATGATACAAACCAGGGAATTCACCCCGCCTCCATCCCTCATTCCTCGCCTATCCCGTAAATGCCGGATTTTGCTCCATCGTGTTCGAGATGTGTGCCCTCAGCAGCGCCCACCGATTACTCGTTGCCGGCGCCGGGGTCGCTGCCGCGGCATCCCCAGTCTCGACTTGCATCTCACCCGCCGGAGCCGCCGCCGGGGCCTCGGTCGTACTCGTCCTCGCCAACGCCGCCATGCTGGCACCGAACCGCGCCATCTCGCCCTTGACCACCTTCTCCTTGCGCTTGAGTGCACCTGGTCGGCTCTTGAGAGACTTGTGCCGCACTTTTCCCTCGCGCAGCTGTGCGATGTTGCCGTCTGTCTCGTTGCTCAGCTCTGGAAGAGCATCCGCGAGCGACTCCATGGTCGCCACGAGCTTCTTATTCGGCCGCCGCCGCTTGAGCGTCTTGCCCCTTGTGCCTGACGCCGCTGACACCTTTGCCAGAAAACCGCTGTGCTTCATGATGCGCTTGTCCTTCTTGGACGAAAGGAATCCGTCGTCCACTACGGCATCATCGCGATGCGTCTTGTGTGGCATGAGAGGGTGCAGGTCGCCGCGGATGCGCGCAAGCCGCTTCTCGCGCGCCGAGAGCGCTTTCGGTGCTGTTGGGGCCTGCGGGACGCGGAGTCAGCGGGGCCATACCGGGAATAGTATCTTTCGAGAGACCTGGAGGACGTACCATTGTGTAGTTTTGTGATTGAGCTGCGAAGTTGTAAGTCGCTTGGAGATGGCGGCTCGATGTACGCAGATGGACGGGAGTTCGAAAATTCAATGTGGGGCAGTCGCCTTTGTCCTAAAGGCACACCATCTTTGGCACGATAAGGCTTATCGTCGAGGTCAAAGCTGGCGGGGTCAGAATTTGTGGTGTGTGTTTAGTAGGTAGTGACGGCGGCACTACACTGGATAGCCTCCACCTGCGTCTTCAAGATGCTGGGGTCTTCCGGGGACCCTGTATTACTCACACCATCACATCCTCTCTCCCAAACTACCTGTGAAACTGTCCAGGATGGGAAGGGTGGACGAACTCAGAGCCAAGGTGACAGCCGTGGAGGCACAACTACAGCAGCTCAGAGCTGAACTCGCTGAAGCAGAGGCTCTGGAGAAGGATGCTGAGCACCCCGCAAACTGGAACTGGCCCCTGTCAGAGGGGGAGTATGAGAGATATGGCCGCCAGCTGATAATCCCCACCGTGGGCATCAAGGGTAACGCTCCCTTGACGACTTCTTCTCTTGAGCACATGGCTGACCATGCGCAGGCCAGCTGAGACTCAAGGCCTCGTCCGTCCTCATCATCGGCGCCGGCGGCCTGGGCTGCCCCGCGGCAGCTTACATCGCCGGTGCTGGCGTGGGCACCCTCGGTCTTGTCGACGGCGATACAGTCGAGACCTCCAACCTCCATCGCCAAATCGCACACGCCACCTCCCGTGTCGGCATGTCCAAGGTTGAAAGTGCCATTGCCTACCTCCGCGAGTTCGTCCACCGCCCTACCAAGCAACACACCCTCGAGTACTGACCCCCTCAGCCTCAACCCACGCGTCAACTACAGGGCGCACACAACGCACTTGACCCCTCAGAACGCAGAGGAAATTGTCTCCAGATACGACCTTGTCCTCGACTGTACAGATCACCCCACCTCGCGGTACCTCATCTCGGACATCTGTGTCCTCCTCGGCAAACCACTGGTGTCCGCATCGGCCTTCAAGACTGACGGCCAGCTGATCGTGCTCAACAATCCACCCGCGCCTCAGGGATCATCCCCAGAGAACGGCGGGCCATGCTACCGCTGCGTCTTCCCGCGGCCGCCCCCGCCTGACAGCGTCGTCAGCTGCGGTGAAGGCGGCATCCTCGGGCCCGTCGTCGGCGTCATGGGCATCCTCCAGGCACTCGAGGCGATCAAGCTTGTTGCCGCCGGCGCCGTGGATCCCACCGTCGAGAAGCCCGCCGCTGCTCCGCCGTCTCTGCTGCTATTCTCAGGCACATCAGTACCACCCTTCCGGTCCGTGCGGATGAGGGGCAGGCGGAAGGATTGCTTCGCTTGTTCGGCTGCCTCTTCCCTAACACGAGAGACGTTGACATCAGGGTCGCTGGACTACATCCAGTTCTGTGGTGTGACGGCCCCGCTCAACCTTCTCCAGCCCGAGGAACGAGTCTCAGCAACCGAATACAGTCGCATGGCCGAGGCGGCCGACACCAAGCCTATCCTGCTCGACGTGAGAGGGCGGGAGCACTTCAACATTTGCAGATTGCCCGGCGCCACCAACATCCCGCTAGCTCAGTTCCTCAGAGATAATCAAGTGGCCAAGGAAGGTGAAGCAGAAGCATCCAGGCCCTCGTGGCTGGCTGAAGCGACCGACGATACCCCCATCTATGTCGTGTGTAGGGTCGGCAACGACTCGCAGCTCGCCACCAAACGCCTCAAGGAGCTAGGCCTCGACAGAAACGGCGCCAGGTTCATCGGAGACATCCGCGGGGGAATGCGGGCGTGGAAGCAAGAGGTGGATTCGACGTTGCCATTTACATGACAAGAGGTGAGATATGGACGGGCCGCAGTGGATGGATACCAGACAAAGACATGAAAGAAAGAAAACCCCGTGGACCCAGGACGTTGTACATACTTTTTCCCACCCTTCCCCGTCGCGAATACCCCTGATACTACAAGGACTAGCCGGGCCTTCCCGGCCACGCCCCCAAATATTGGGCAGGCTGTCCGCACCGCCTACACGAAGCGAGTGCGCTTCTTGTTGAAGGCACGCTGGTCCTTCAGCCACTGGCGGTAACCGGCGACGCTGGAGATGTTCTCGCCGTAGAAGTCGGGGACTGCAGAGTGTTAGCAGGATGTGTTCGTCGGAGAGTGTTGCGGCAAGAGGCTTTGTACCTGGGTTGCTGGCGCCCGAGGCAGAGGGGTCGACGCGGTTCTTCTTGACGCGGGCGAAGAACTCGATCTCTTTCTGTGTCCAAGGTGTCAGCTGCTGATCTGATGTTTCGCGGTCTGGGGGAAGGTAGCGCCATACCAGCGTGATCTGCTTCTTCCATTGCCTGTTCAGTGCGTTGAATGCGGCCGAGCCAATGCTAGGCCCGACGAGCCAGCCCAGGGCGGCGAAGCCCATGACCATGAAGCCGAGGGTCAGGAAGGGCTCGAGCGGGATCTGGGCGACGATGGGGTCGGCGATTCCGCTGGCCAGGACGCCAGCGCCCGCCGCACCGCTCACACCCAGCATGACGACGCTGAAGGCGAGCTGCCACCGCCGCCTAGTCTTGCGCAGCTTGAAGAACGAGTTCCAGTCAAGGCGCTGGGCCTCGCCGGCGGCGCCGGTGGAGGTCGCGTTTGTCGTCGTTGACTGCGCGCGGCAGATGATTCGGGAGAGAAGGGGCGAGGGCGCAGTGACCGGGCGGAAGGCATCGCGGGGAATGGAGGCGGCGAGGATGCCGAGGGGGCGGGCCGTCGAGAATGGCCTGGCGGCGGTCGTCGGGGTGTAGCAGGGGCATGTCGCGTGCATCGCGGCGGGCTTCGCAAACGCTGTCGTCAGGGCGGCACGTTGGGTGCCTGCACCGGCGAGGCGCAGGGCGAAAGTCGTCGTCGGCGTCAGCATGGTCTGCAGACAAGAGGGCGCTTTTCGTTTATTTGTAGTGTGTTGGTCGTGATGATGATTCTCCCAGCGAAGAAGGATGGAGTGTGTGGAGCTGGAGCTGGAGTGCAGCATCGAAAGATCAGAGCTTTGACCAACTGCCGGATGCTGCACCGGTGGACTTGGCGCTCCACCTGAGCTTCGGAGCTCCTACACCGGGTTTTCAACCGTTTCCCGTTGCATCGTCCGCCAGCACCTCACCTAAGGTACACCATGATTTCAATACCGTAACGGCAATGAGACAGAAGCCCCGAGTTCGCCCAATATACCTCGTCTTACAGCAAGCCTTCTTGACGGAGTGTAGCTGCTGTCTAGAGGTCTCCCACACACCGCATTCGTTCTGTTTCGACTCAAGGTACCTACAGCCTGAAGCCGTTGCCGTTGCCATAGCATTCGATGCTTGATCATGCCATGTCATTGATACCTGGCCAGCATGATCTTCTCATGAGGCGTACAAAAAACAGCGACGACGGGTAGGGAACCAACCAGATCCCATTCAAAGGTCCACCGTCCAACTAGGAGAGCCCGCGCCGCGGCCCCATGCCGTCACCTAACCCATCAGAGCCACGGAGGGTCATGACAGTCAACCGACCCGGGTCGCTTGTTGATATCCATGGATACGTCCGTTGCAGATTTGACCACGCCGATGATGCTCTTGCTCCTTGGCCAGAAGCTTCGCAAATGTGGTTCGTTGTCTGGCAATGGACAGACTTGATGCTTCTTCTCGACATGTACGTCCTCGACCAGCGACTTGACGAGATTCAGAGCAGCACGGCGGCCATGTTCATTTTGGCCACCGTGACCCGTCACCCAAATTTAGGTAGAGGATGGTGCTGGAACGGCAATCTGTGTTGCCTACTAGTATAATCGTTTGAAACCTGAAGAGGCTTGGCCGTAGCCATGGCTCTGATGCGCATGACATAAAAATGCATCTCAGGGAGGTGCTGAGACGAAGGTGTGCCCTTCCAAGTGTTCCGTAGGCAATCACCAAGTTCAGCGATGCGATAAGACGGCTACCCAGCAGAGATAGCAAAAGAGAAAGAATTATAATAACTTACTTCTATTATAAACCTATCTTTTTTCTAGTATTACTAGAGAAATAAAATATCTAGAAAATGATATAAATTTCAATAATATATTTTAGATATTCTACTATTACTACCTTTATTAGAGATTTTAAGTAGTCTGTACTATTTTCCCTGTAAGCTCGAAGGCTACCTATTCAACTTCTTATAGCAGTCACGTGATATGAGAGGAAGCCCCGCTTTGGGTTTTAAGTGGAGGTAGGCTAAAGGGTGCTGTAGCGGGTGGTCTGCTTGACCTCAACGACCGCCCAGGGACCCTGCAACTCCTCCAACGCGTTATCGCGACCTGTCGACTATTCTCAGCGAACAACTTCACGCCAACTGTCGGACAGAGACGCGAAATAGCTGATAACTTTTTTCCAAGGCCCGAAAACGCTGCCTTGTGGCCCTATCACGCCCGACGCCTCCGACACCGAGACCCCTCCACGCGCCGAATGACGTCGCGACCACCAAGCTTCCGAAAACCCCCCTTCGATCCCCCGCCGACTAGCGCTGCAGTGCACCTATTCTGGTATATCTGACGAGGGAGAAACGACTCAAAAATATCTGGCTGTTGATCGAACTGCATCTTGCTTGGGCTTTCCTCGTTGCAAGGACCCAGTCCTGGTGGGCCGCTCTCCGAAGGTCACTGGCCACATCCTTGACGATGCGCCGCAATGTCGCGTCCAAGCCCGATACAGAGCAGCCATGAGGGCCAGCCAACTTTATCACAGCCTGTTGCGGAGAAGCCCGTCGCACGCAGCAAGCTTGAAGTCGCGATAAAGCCGACGCGCTACGTCCCCGGTACCGGACCGCCATTACGACCGATCACCCTCCTGCCTCGCGCGGACACGACAGCATACATCCGTGGCGAGTTCATCGTCCCACGAGCCTCATCGGGGGACGGCAAGGTGCACGTCGTGTACCTCGTGGGCTGGACCGACTTGCCGAGTGCGCGGCTCACTGTCGACGCTGCCGACATATTCGACTACGTGTCCGAACGCGAGTATGAGAAGTGGTGCTTTGAGCGGTCCGAGGAGCGTGACGAGCTGGAGCGCAAGTTGGAAGAGGAGGAGAACATCCGGGCCGTGGAGCTGGCGATACTGGCAGAGCAGAAAGAGGAGCAGCGGCAGAGACAGGACGGGACAGCGCTTCGGAATGGCGCATTCCGCCTGACCGGCTCTGAGAGCAGCATGTCGAGAGAATCGTCCCCACCAGCGCTGCAGAAGAAGCAGAAGACAACGCTCGGCCGTCCGAAGGCCTCGGCAGGACGAGCGCCGTCGCTGCTGCAACAGGATTCTGTTGCTTCGGAGCAAAGTGCCGGCGAGACGGAGGACGAAACCAGCGACAACGACGAGGACGCGCCTAATCGCCAACTTCGCGAGGAGCAGGACGAGATCGTCATGGAGACGGAGTTTCTGCAGCCTCCCGCGAAGAAAAGGCGGACAGCCTCGCCGCAACCGCCACCTCCCAAGCCGCCACAGAAGTCGCAACGTTCGTCTCCCGTCAGAAAGCCACCCATATCGAAACCCCCCACCAGGGACCTCCCTCCCACGCTTCCGAGACGAGAGAGCGTCGTCCCAATACCCGTCGTGCCGCCCCAACGGCCGAGGCTTCTGGCCACCAAGACACCGACAGTCGCCGGTCCTTCGAGGTTTCCAGGCTCGCTGTCCGACGTCAGCACCACCGGCAGCTCCCGGTCAACCTCTTTCCCAACCCCGCCAGCCAAGGGCAAAGCAAAAGTCAACGGTACTGGCGGTTTCCAGCGCATCGCCATCACGCCCCAGCAGATGCAGAAAGATGCAGAGCTGCAAGCAGAGGCGGCGATGCACCCTCCAACAGCGAAGAAGGCAAAGAAACCCAAGACGCCCAAGCCGCCTAAGCCAGATCCAAGTGAGATTGTGCGGTTCGAGGCCAATCAGGACTGGGAGGTCAAGCGCTTGCTAGACACGAAGTTCGTCATGGAGGGAGGCAAGTCAGTCCGGCGGTTCCTCGTGCTGTGGAAGGGTGATTGGCCGCCCGATCAGAATCCGACATGGGAACCCGAAGACAACATACCCAAAAAGATGGCCCGCAAATTCCTTGCGCAGAGCGCGAAGATGGGCATGGATGGCGCGAGCGACACGCCGCCGCCGCACCGGCCCTGGCGACCCGAGCGAACCTTCTCCAGCGTATCAGAGGCCTTCGCGGGTGACGCCGAGGAGGACCCAGATACTGACGATGCTGTGGACACTTTTGAGGGCCATGGCTGGAGCGCCCAGAAGTACGATTCCCCGGACGATGGTGAGGACGACGAGATGCTGCTCGTCACTGACGACCCGACGCCGCAGCGGACAACGTTTACCCCGTCCAACCTCGACTGGGAGATGGCCATGGGCCGGCGGTTTGGCGAGAGCCTGGCTGGATGAAGCCTTGACTCAATACCATGCCAGAGCATCTTGTGAAGTAGACGGTGGACGTCTTTTGTACATATAGACTGGATGTTCGATGATACGCCGGTATGTGGCTGAGCGACAGTCGTCCCTATAGCAAGTCATGAGGGGAAACTTGGAGTGGAGATCAGGGCTTGTACTTACCATGTCCATGCCGGCTTCTGCTGTTGGAGTAATGATACCATGAACAGATCACGCAGGTTGCTCACGGGTGTATTCATGTGGTGTATTCCATGCCTGCAACGAGGGGCTGTTCTCCCAATGTGGAGGTCATCCAGACCATGCCCCTATTCCGAAAGGTAAACGCCACCAAACCCAGTCCTCAGCCAAGACACCCGTCTTGGTCTATCCGGATCCTCAACACCAAAAGCGCAAATGGGTATCAGAATCTCAATCAACGCCCTGACCCATGCCGATGCTGATTTCGAAAGAAAACCAGTTCACCACTGTAGAGGCTTTGTCAGTCAAAGTCTTTGTCTCAGTGAGGGCATTGTGCTCACCTCCATGTCCCTCTATCCCCCATGATCCCTTCAATATGTCCCGAGTTCAGTTTCCGTCGAGGGTGGTGAGCATGAGCAACACCAAGCTGCGGTTCGCCTTGAAAATCCTTCCAAGCTCAGGCTTTGGTGGAGTTTTGGAGGCTGCTTTCGGACTGGAAGCGGTCCTCGACGTACGACTTAACGCGACGAAGGTTGATGAGGCCATGGGCATCGAAGTACTTGTCGATTGCCTGGCGAGTCGCAGGGTTCTTGGAGTCCATGTTGTAATGGAGATACTCCTTCACCCAGTCCTCGCGGAGCATGGTAGGGTAGCCGAGAGCGCCACCGATGCCGTTGAGGTAAGGACGGAACTGGCGAGCACCGGAGTAGGGGTCGTGCTCCCAGATTCCGAGCTGGTCCAGGTGGTCCCTACCCTCCTCCCGCTTGATGTGACTACCGGCCCAGTTGGCAGTCTTGTCATCCATGTCGATCTTGTGGTCATCGACGATGACCTTGCCCTCAGACTCCCACGACAGGGCCAGGGGGTCGTGGATGCGAAGGTGGAGGGCGCTCTTGGGAGCAGGCTCCTCTCCTTCCCTGTCGAGCATCATGAGGCGGAATGACTCCCTGAGGTAGTGGGACGGGCAGAGAGGGCGCTTGGAGGAGAGGTCCTCAACGAAGGGGCCGTTGCAAGAGTCCTTGATGAACTTGGCACTGGCCATGGTTCCCTTGTTGAGGTGGACGAACTCCTCGTAGACGCGGCCGGCGATGAAGATGCTGCGGAACTCGACCTGGTAGCAGTCGGAGAATTCCTCGGACTGAAGACCGGTGACGACGTCGCCGAAGTCCTCAAGGCCAAGGCCAGCCTTGTGCATGGCAGCCAGGATGGATGAGGGCTCCGTGTGGTCGAGCTCGAGGTGACGAGTACGGCCATTCTGGAGGGCAATCTCCATGCCGTCCGTGAGCGGGTAGGTGTCTGTCTCGGGCATGGTGACGACCGCCTCATAGAGGACCCTGCTGTTGAACGAGGCCTTGAAGACCATCTTGTTTTCGGTGTAGTAGGCGACGTTGGCACATGCATCCTCCTGCTTGGAGAAGTAGGCAATGGCATAGCTGGTTGCAAAGCCCTTGTTCTTCTTGACAATGTGGGCTTTGATGACATTCTCGCCGCGAAGCTGGGCAAGGACAGCTCCGAGCTCAACCGTGTCGGGCAAGTTAGTGATCAAGACCGTGCGGCACTTGGTCTTGTGCTTGGCGTCGGTCTTTCTGCCCGAGAAGAATCCCATGTACCGGACACCGAAGTTGAAGATGCCAGGGGTGCTCTTGTTGCGACTGGCGTCTCGGTGCCTCTTGAGGGCGTTGTCGCGCTGAGTCGGGTTGTCCCAGATCACAGCACGGCTCATCTCCTCCAGCTCAGCAGGGTCGAAGTCTGAGCCGGTGTCGGTCGCATCTTTGGCGACGATCTCATCCTCGGCAGGCTTCATGACGGCTTTGGCAATGAGCTCACGAACAATGTCCGAGGCAAGGCATGCAAGCGGTCCGACATTGACACCCTTCTGGGCCAAGTTGTGGCTCTCGGAGGTGGTGGTCGGGGTCTCCTCGTCGGCGACAAAGTCCCACTCGAAGTCGGCAGCGGAGGAATGCTCAGAGCAAACCGACTTGTCCGCCTCATCGTTATCTTCACGGTCGGGACGAGCGACAGCGTTGGCAAGGCGAGCGTACCAGCCGCTCGCCAGAGCAGTCTGAAGATCGGGAAGCTCGACAAGCTGGCGGAGGATCTCGTCCGATTCGTCGCTGTTTCCGGCCTCCATGATGGACTGGCGGGGATTCTTGTGACTATTGGATTGTTGTTCATTAGCTGACTGATTCGGATGGGAGTGTTTGGGTGCTTAAGGGTTCGGTTGGTACTGACTCGGTGGTTTGCTGGTTAGTCTTGCCAGCAGCGCGAGGCTTCTCGTTGTTGGCAGCCATTTTGCTCGTAGGATGGCTGAAAGTTGGGATGCGAGGAGAAGTGAGGTGAAGAGAGATGGGCTGTTGATGGGGTTGAAGATGGGATAAGGGAGGCTCTTGTTGATTGTAGAGCTGGCGAGTTGTTTGGGGAGAGGGAAGAGATGGAAAGGCAAGCCAAGGCCAGTCAGGGTTTGCTTTTGTGGTTGGGCCGGGTACTTCAGGAAAGAACTGATCCGCGGCGGATCCGAATTGGGTCGGAAGATTCCAAGTGAATAGAGCTGCAGCAAGAGCCGGGCGTCCAAGAGGCAAGAGGCGCGGGTCCCACGCGTATCCACGGGGCTCAAGTGCCTGAACGTGTTTGCCCGGGAGCTGGTTGACCGGTCGATAGTGGGTGCTGAACGGGCCCGGGGCCGGGAGACATCAGTCCTGGGCCGGGTGCCATGCCGGTTCAGAACCTCTACCAGCGGACCTTGCCCGGGCGATATTCCTTCCAGCATACTCAAGGCGCCGGACCTATGGCGGGGCAGACAACAGTGTGAACAGTACAGTCAGCGTGTGAAGATGACTCCGTTTGGTCATTTCATCACACCAAGACTGAAAAAGGACAGAGGAGGTGACCCGGGACTACGGGGGTGGTACTGAACACAGCGAAGCCATGGCAAGGGGCCCCCGTGTGCTGGGAATAGACGATTGTTTGTGGAACGAAAACAGGGGCCTTATTACGGAACGAAGGAGAGGAGGAGGAGGAGGAGGAGGAGGAGGAGGAGGAGGAGGAGGAGGGGTGGGCAGGATCTCCCCGGCGATAGAGAGACGTGGAGGAGGAATAAGGAATCGAAGAGGGGGTTGGATTTTATACTAGGGGGTGACAGGAGAAGAAACAGCAAGGAAGGAAGGAAGGAAGGTATCTAGAGGTAACAGAGCATGTCCAGATTCACCAGCCCGCGACGCCGCGCTTAGGAAGAACAGAGGAAATCAGAAACAAAGATTCGCGACAGCAGAGGCGCTCAAGATTCAGCGACAAGTGTCTTGACCATGCTGAGGAAACGGTCGCGGTACTCGTTCGGGTTGGCCGTGATGCTCATCGGCCCCTTGTGTGCCATCTTGTTGAATGTCTTGACAAGGCCCGTCATGAGCTTGGCGCGGAACTTGTGCCTGGCCCAGAAGAAGTCGAGCACGACAACGCGGTAGGTCCATTTGCCCTCGACATCGTCGATGCCGGTGCGCCAGGGGTCGGCCTTGGACTTGACGGCGGGGACGGCGGCATGGGCTGCGTCGCGGGCGTTGGGGCCGGGGTAGCGGACGAGGAAGAGCGAGTAGTCGATGGCATTGTTGTCAGCTAGGAGACGCGTGTCAGCCTCGAGAATCTCGAGGAGACGCTTTTTGTCTTCAGGCTTGACTTTGACTCGGTCCGGGAAGTCGTCGACGAGCTTGTCGATGACGCTGTCGGGGGCGAGACGGCCTTCGGCAATGTCTCGCTCTGGGAAGAAGTAGTTGCTGGGCTTGAGGTCGTAGGTCTCCCACTTCATGCCGCCCCAGTCGCCCTCACGGCCGTCGTCCTTGCCATAGAGAAGATTCTCCATGATGATGTGATGAGTGGGTGCCGTGCCGATGATGCCGCCTAGTGAGGCTCGCGGCGTGTAGACCATGTCGGCGATGCGGACGAGAAGGCTACGCGGATCGGCCTTCATGCGGTCGATGTAGGGCTCAAGCAAGTCGTGGGTGAAGAATTGGTGCTCGAAGCGGCGCGGGAGAGACTTGATGAGGTACTTTGCATTGGTCGTAGTGAAAAAAGTTGAACCGCTGTACCCTAGGTCGCCGGCGGGTTTGAGCTGGACTTCTTTTCCCTTGCCGTGTGAAGTGTTCGGCGCATTCTCATCCGCGTCATTGGATTGAGGGGCATTGGGTGAGAAGGAGGCAGTGTACTCATCCTCGTCGAGATGCCACACGTTCTTGCGGAGATCTTTGAAGTCTTGCGGGCGGTATCGAGCTAGGGAGAGCTTGAAGAAGGCGAAGAAGGCGAGGACAATTCGTAAAATGCGGCGGAGGCGGCTCCCGTTCTTGGCTGGATCATCGTCTGAGGAGATGGCTGAGATGATGGAGCTTGAGATGAACCTAGCGCGAATCTGCATCTTGACGAACTGGTGTTTTGTCGAAGAGGGGAATAGTGCTGCGACGCAGGTTGTGGTTTGAGGTGAGGATAAGGTTCTTTGGTAGGCGACACTAGCCCTTGGCGTTTTGATGGATAGTGCGACGATCTCAAGGGGAAACGAAACGATGGACGGATGGCACGGCACGTCAAGGTCTTGGATCTTGGGCCTTGGGAATGTTGGCAGTCGAGGGCAGAGGGGTGGTTCGTGTTGCAGGAGGCAGGTGGTCGGAGGTGCAAACGCCTGCATCAGATCACCAGTGACGTCACATCATCGTTCTGTTCAGGGGGGGCAATTTGGATCACGGGATGTGCATGTGACAGACAGTAGTGTTCAGGTCTTTATCTTATCGGCTCCAGCCTATCCAGAACGCTGGCATTGTTTCAACCTTCACAAACAGACCATCTTGCCGTTCCATCATTGTTTGTCGACAACCCTCAAGCCACAGACACACTGTACGACTCGGTCGTAAAGACAGCGTTCTCGCCGATGAAGGGTTCAGTACCCGCGCCAATGGTCTGCACAATCTGGTCGCCCGAGAGACCCTGGTTCGCGCGCAGGTAGTCGGTGAAGTCGGTCAGGTCACCGCTGAAGCTGCCGATGTTGCTGGGCGCCACGAAGCTGAAGACAGTCATCTGGCTGTGGCTACCCGTGTACAGGTTCCATGAGACGCCACCAATGTTGGGTGTCGCGATGGTGCTGCCGGTCGAGCTGATGGGACCGGCACCGCCCAGGGAGCCAAGCCAGATCATGATTTCGTACTCAGGAGCACCATCGGCGGTGGAAGCGGTGAAGATGTCATACGCAACGTTGGCGATGATGCCCGAGCCGGTGTAGCTGTGGTCAGAGGGTCAGCACGGTCGTCTGCGAGGGATTCTGTTGCGCCGGGACCACATACCTCCACGACCACGAGGTCGGGATGCTCGAAATGGAGCTCAGCGGGACGCTCTCGGTAGTGTACACGGCGTTGGGGTACGACTTGACGCTGAACCTGTCACCGATCCATGTCCAAGCCGCAGACCAGGAGATGCGGTTGCCGCTGGAGCTGATGAGCGTGGTGCACTGCTCACCCGAGTCGGCAGCATCGCGTCCCCAGAGGTTGTTGTAGAGCGTGTACGCGCCGGTCTCGATGAGACCCCACTGGTCGCAGAACTGTTGGCGCTTCTCAACGGGGCCCGCGAGGGCGAAGGGGAGGACGGCGAGGACTGAGGAGAACTTCATCGTGACGGAGAGAATAGAGGTGATCGTGAAGAGGAGGCCGGCAGGGAAGAGGACTTGTCGAGGTGATGATGATGCTCCAACATGGAGAGACTGGCCGGAACGGTGTCGTTTTATAGATCACCTCTGCCTGGAGAAGTTTCGAGACTGACGCGTCCGACTCTCACGAAATCAACTCCGACCGCCGATCTCCCACGACATCCGGCCTCGTTGACAGGGCCACCATGCTCCCGTGACCGGTGAGCTGTAAGTCGAGGTAGAACGTGACGCCCTCTTCGAGTCTCTCTTCCGACGCCGACCCCATCATGTATATCCGCTCAAATAACGCAGGGGCGCTGGGTGTCGATCATCACCCGCGCGAACCCACCCCAGCGTGGCATTGTGGTGCGCCCAGCGGCCGGCACTGCTCTGCACCCCGCAAAACCAGGTTGCGGATGGAGAATCGGCAGATCACAACCAGATCCTGGCGCGGAGCCCAAGGTGCCGACCGCATGGATGGTCAGGGGAATGGCGGGCTTGGATGAATGTTAGTGGAGGCGCGAGACATGGGGGATTGATGGATCGTGGAGGTAATACCCGTCGGCTCGGGCGTCGAGGAGATGACCGCCTTCATTATGCCGGATGGCTCGGTAGATGTGTTGCGACGTCAGGCTTTATGGGAAGAGCCGAAGTAATTATGATGGCGTCTTGGCGCCGGTGTCGTGACGTGATGCTACCCTGCCGTCGTCTGCCAAGACGAATGTCAGGCTCGATCCGACGGCACGAAGTGTTGTAGGCATACAACTGACAGGGCGGATCGATCTCCATCTCAATCGATGCGACGATGTGGTTAATACAGGTACACTCTGCAAACCAAACATGAAGTCAGAGCTGTGTGAGAGCAGTTACCCGAATACCGCCTGGGCTTCTCGGCTGGCTGGCCTGAGTATGTGAATGACCTTCAATCCATTGCGTCACTTCCATGAGAATATCTCGCGGTAGTCGATCTTTACATGTGATGAGCGTCCAGAAGATGATACGTATGGAAGAAGATGCATGCCAGAAAAGCCGCATATGCAGCGCATTACATTAAGTTTTTCGGTGTTCGACCGGGCGAACATCTCTACAACGAGTCCTGCTACGTATATACCCCCCCATGCTCCGACTGCAAAGCTCTTACACCTTGCGGACAACGGTGCTGTACCAGTTGTTGGAGTGGTCGCCGAGGCAAGTGCCAACAGTGACGGCTACAATCAGTCAGTCTGGATGCTTCTCGAGCGATGGGAACAAAAGAAACTCACCCTTGAGGCCGCGCTTCTGGATCTCCTTGATCATGGCGGGCAGGAGGACCTCGACGGTCTCCTTGTGGACGTCGTGGGCCAGGACGAGACGGTTTCCGGCGTTGACACTCTTGATGAAAGCGTCGATGGAGGCCTTGGGGTCCTTCTTCCAGTCGTCCGTCTCGACGTCGCGGCTGATGACGCGGTAGTCGAGCTCCTTGAGGTAGCCGAGGACGTTGGCGTTGACGTCGAGGTAAGGGGGGCGCATGTAGACGGGGTAGCGGCCGATGAGCTTGAGCAGGTGCTCCTCGACCTTGATCATCTGGGCCCTGGCGACGGACTTGGTCACCTTGGTGAGGTAGGGGTGGTTCCAGCTGGAAGGATGTCAGCGGGTACTCGGTGAATGTAACTAAATGGGGAAAGGCCTACGTGTGGGAACCGATCTGGTGCTTCTCCTTGATCATGCGCTCAAGGGTGGGCTTGTAGTCGTTGATGTTGCCCCAGTTGAGACCGTTAAAGAAGAAGGTACCCTTCATACCGGCAGCGTTGAGGGTGTCGATGGCCTTCTCGGTGTAGATGTACGGGCCGTCATCGAAGGTGAGGGCGATGGTGTCCTTGACGGTGCACTTGAGAATGGTGATACCAGCGGGGACCTTGCTAGCGCTCTGCCTGGACTCGATCACGCTCATGTCCAGGGGCGAGGCGACGACGGTGGCGAGGAGGGTGCTCAGGGAGCACAGGACGTATCCGAAACGCATGATGGCGGTTTGGTTGTGTGTTATTTAAAACGAATGTGGGTGTGTTGGAGTGGTGCTATGGTAGCGAACGAGTGTCGAGGGTCGGCTTGGGCAAACTTCCTGAAGAACACCATCAGGCGCCGCTCGCGATGCGGCGGGGGACGCTTGGTCTTATAAACGGCCATGACGGCTGTGCCGTAGAGACCAGGGCCCCCTCGCTCTCGGGTGAGTGAACCCGTAGGGCAGGCCCAGGGGGCCATCGAACAGTGACCGAAGGTCTTTTTCCTTGTCGCGTGTGGGCTGGGCGAGGCGGCCGTCCCGACCGGAGCGGCCCAGGGAGATTAGTCTCGACCCCCTTTAGACGACAGGGGTAAATGTGACGCCGTCGCGTCGACCGGCGAGCGGGTACGGGGAGGTCTGTGGGCTGTCTCGCTTGTAGGGCGGGTGAGAGAGACACACCTTAACCAGACGTACAGGTTGCAGACTGCAGTGTGAGTCTTGTGGCGTTGCGTCTCTCTCGTGGCAATCAGGGAACGGCACATCTTTCGCCACTGTGCGCCGGCCTGTCCGGGAGAACTGTTCGGCGGGCGCGCGCTTACAGGTTACTTTGCAGTGTTGTCGGGCGTCATTTTCTGAGTCTGGATGCGCCAGAGATCGAAGAGGCGGCGAGATGGTGTGCTGACCCCTGACTTCATGTGCCCCCCCTTTGCTCCGGACTCTCCCCGTGCTGTTCCGCGCGAACAAGATTCGTACCCACCTCCAAGGGGGGATAGGGAACACGCCGAAATCAAAGAGCCAGGCTCAAGAAGGACTAGCCAGCATCGGCCTCAGCAGGGCTCGACCAGAATCCCCCGAATGACAACCCCGGGAGGAGACATCACCAGCACCGGAAGCGAAAGGTCTAGGCCCCTTTCAGCAGCTCGTAAGCCCAGAGCTTCAGGGGTCGACTGGACGCTTTTCAGCACCCCCTTGCCACCTCGACCCAATGAGATGGATGCCCCAGGTCCATGAAAAGGCTTGACCGAGGCCAGATGGGAGCAAACTGACAAGGGTCAGGGGAAGGTGGGCTGGCTTGTGTTCGGCGAGACTTTTAACATGCACGGCAATGCAGGCACATCCTGGTGAACTGCTGGGAGTATAGCATGCCGGATACAATGGTGCGCTCAATAAGCAATAATGCCCCAAATCCGACGAAAAGTCCGGTGCTCCGCCACCATCGACTTTTGCCCTCCGATGAGGGTGGTGTTCCAGAAGCGCCATGGCTGCTCTGTCTGTCTCTGCCAGGCAAGGTGTATTGTGTCATACTGCCTGTCGGCGATGAAACGGTTTTACTTTCTCTCCTCACGATGAATCCTCTTCATCAAAGCCCGCATCTCCCCCACACGGCCGCCCTCCGCGTCAGGTCCGGCGAGCTCCAGCATGCCCTCCAGTGCCCGTGCCGCCAGGGAGCTCGCCTCGGCGTGTTCGCCGAGCTCCAGATTCAAACTGGCCATCTTGGCGAAAAAGTCGCACGCCAGCGGCGCCAGGCCGTCCTCGGCTTCCACCTCCACGAGAGCCTCCCCGGCATGCTTGATGGCCCGGGCTGCGTCGCCACGTCCGCCGGCCTTGCTCATCTCCTGACGCGCCCTGGCCAGGCGCATGCGGCGGTCATCCGACTCTGCCCTCTTGGCGCTCGGCGCCGTGCAGAGCGCGCAGGCGCAGGTGAAGCCGTAGTCTGTCTTGAGGTGGTCTCGACGCACTGAATACGGCATGCCAAGTGATGCGTCTGTTTCTTCTGCGTCAGTCGAGATGCATGAGAGGAAGGCAATCTGGCTTTCTTACAGTTAATGGTGACTTCCTCGCCTGGGTCAATCTGGCGATACGAGACGACCTGCATCGTCAGGGTCTTCGGCGACAGCCGGTAAAAGGCGCTTTGGCGGGTCAGTCAGATTCGGACCCCATCTCGTGGCGCTGGGGTATGCTTAATACGACGACCTACTTTGGAACGCAGTCATGGTTCATTCTCTTTGCATGTCGTCAGCAAATGACGCGCATCATCATGTCCGTTGAACGAAGGGCACCACCACCTACCGAAACCTCAGGGAACAGCCCAAGGTAGCGCCCGCCATCCCCGAGCGTCACGCCGCAAGTGTTTGTTGCGAACACATCTCCCAGAGCCATGTCCTTGTCGAGGTCTGTCTGCGACCTCGCCAGGTCAAGCACCCGGCGCTGGGTCTGTCGCGGCAGCTGGGACACGGCCGCCTGCAGCAGGCGCTCCTGGGTCTTGGTCCACGCCGCGCTGGCAAAGTCGGCGGCGGCCAAGATGGCAGGATAGTCGAGCATGAACACCTCGCCTTTCTCGATGCGTCGGAGCGTAATGACTCCCTTGCCCTTGCCGGGAAGGTCGCGGACTTCGTACGCGGAGACCCCAGTGGAGTCGACCACCGGCCCTGGAGTAAACATCCGGGGCGGCGAGATGCTCAGCGGCAAGAAACTTTCGGTGTCGCTCAAGGCCCCAGAGCCAACCAGGTTCGAGGCCGGTCCGGGGGTCGAGATGAGACTGACGCCGTGGCCGGAGCGGAAGGAAGCTTGGGTGAACAGACAGTGCTCCTTGACGGGGGGAGACGAGGCCGAGGGACCATATCTAGGTCTCCAGACGATGCAACGCGGTTGATCTGTCCATATCTCTGGTGATGATGCAGGCGATCGGACTGAAGATGTCGTGGGGCATGAGATCGGCAAGTGGGATCCGAAGGGGTCATTGATGCAGATGGGTGATGGGTGAACGTCAGGGTGTGTCGACGCGACGACGGCGGCCACGCTGCTGAGGGCAAGCCACGAGAACATCGCCATAGTTGGCAATCGGTGATTTGCAATCATTCTTGTGTGTGTTGCGCGACGTCAAAAGTGTCCGCGTATGAGGACAGCCTGGCGCATGATGGGGGATGTGTCGAGCATCCAAAAGCAGACTCGGCCGTCGCAGTTCCGAAGACTCCAAGTCTCCAGCTGATCAATCGGGTATAAACCGTGAAATAATCCAACAGACAACAATACTCAACATTTAAACTCAAGACCTTGGTATCAGCAATGCGCCGCTGTTCTATGACTTCTAATCGCTGCATCTAAAACCGCATCCGACCCCAATCATTTGGCCGAGGCTCCTCCTCCCGAAGACCACTCACCCGAAGATCCTAACTCCGTTTCCTGCTCGGGCTCAATCTTCTTCTTCTCCAAGTCGTCCACGTACCAAACGAGGAAGATAACCATCACCGCTGCCATGAGGATCGTGTCGAAAATATATAGGAAGATCTCGCGAGAGATCAAGTACCCGTCGTTGCCCTGAAGGTACTCCACCACGCGGAAGATGCTTCGCACCAAGATGATGGCGCTCGTCGTGTAGAGGACGTACAAGTGACGCGTCCAGGGAATAACCTGTTGTCGGACCATGCTTGTTGGCTCTCGGAGGAGACGCCGATGGAAGAGAAGAGACGTGCAGACAAAGAAGCCGAAGATGAATATCTGGACAAAGAGACCGGCTATGATGATCTTCTCGCCGATTTCGTAAAGTTCGAGAGTGCCGGCAGCCTGGATTCCGCCGCCGCCGGCCTGCAGGGAGAAGGCCAGGACGTCGCCCGTGACAAAGAGCCGCGTGACCCAGTTGATGGGAACCAGAGACAGATGTTCTGCCTTCATGGTGCGTATGAGGCGGCCAAGAATCATGTAGATGGACGCTGCGTAAAGGGCGGGTGCCACCAGGATGAGCATTGCTTGAACGACAAAGCCTCCGATGGAGAATTTATCGAAGTGACTCCATATTCGACCGCAGTATCCGATTATTTGAACTAGAATGGACAACAGTCAGCTTGTGGACCATGGGTAGCGGCCACGTCGACGGGGTCCCCTTTGGAAGTGTCGTCGTCAGGGGCTCGCGCGAAGCGGGATGACGGGATTTGGAGCAGAATTACAGAGACCACCGATCGTGAATGCAGTGAAATAATAGGCTCGAGCGCGGAATAGACGCCACGTATGCAGAACAGTGAGGATGGCGAAGACGATGGCGCTGACGATGGCGGCGGCTAGGGATGGAGTGTATCGGTAAAGCTGGAAGCTGAAGGCGCCAGGGCCTTCGACGGCGGTTTCCATGATCGAGAGGGTGGTTGTAATCGGAGGGTTTGAGTGGTCGTACGTCAAGAGCAGAGGTAGGCAGGTACTACTCAGAATCCAGAGCAGCGACGGGGAACAATCTTTATGAAGACTTAGGACCAAAGGAGCATGTCACAGCGGCGCAGGCCTCGGGGGCGATGAACGAAGCCTCGGGTTCATCCACACCCGAGAAATGTACGAGGTGTGGGTCTACAATCGAGGCTCCCCACCTATTCCGGCGATCCTTGGCAACCTAAACGAACCTCGTTCATCAACCTGCCGGCCCGACTTGGCCTTCGTTTAGGGGCTCGCGCTTGGCGTGCCGTTACCCTTCGGCTAGTCGGTCGGAAAGGCAGCCCAACACAGTAGTCTTCCAGCCAGGGTCCTCCCGATTGCATTGATTCCAATGACGAGACTTTTGGAAATTGATGTCTCCACCACGAGAACAGAATGATGCAGGAACGAGTCCCTGTCCCAGGGCCACACGCTGTCATGTGCTGCGCACAGGAGCGAGCGCTGTCTTGCTTGACTAGCATGCTTTAAAGGCAGAGAAAGTCTCCTCGCAGATTGCCGAGCGTCCCGAGCAATCCGAGCACTACTATTCGAAGCCGACCTTTCGCCATGTCCGAGTCCAACGATGCTACAGGTGGCCGGGCTGGAAAATCCGAGTCGACATCCCCGAGACCATCTCTGGAAGGAGACCTCGGGTCAACATCTGGACGTCCTAGTCGCCGAAAAAAGCACACCAAGTCTCGGAATGGTTGCAAAACATGCAAGCAGAGAAAGGTCAAGGTACGTCATCTCGATCTAATCAGCTCTTTCGTGTTCACATCAAGATATCAGACTAACAGCCACTCGTACCAGTGCGACGAGCGAAGGCCGTCCTGCTCCCATTGCAATCGCCTAAAGATACCATGTCAATACAACTCGAAAGTAGCGTCCGAACGCTGCAAGACCGAGGCCGAGGAAGATTCATGGCAGCTGGACTCCAGGATGTCCGCCCGGTCGTCAACGTCTGAACTGGACCTGCTCTCACTAGAGCTCTTGCACTCTTACATTGAGCATACAAGCTTGACGTTGCCGTCGTCGACCGCCCTCCGAGACTTCTGGAGGATCACCGTCCCGCGACTGGCGCTGCAGAACGTACACGTTATGAAGTCGCTCTTGGCTCTCACCGCGCTGCACAAGGCGTCGTGTCAAACGGAGAAAAGGCCGCGATACATAGCTGCCGCTCTCGAGTACCACCATCAAGCATCACAAGAAGCTAGAACTCTTCTCAAGACAGTCACGCCCGAGAACGGCACGGGTCTGTTCCTTTTCTCGGCTTTAACAGTGATCGTCGGTTTGTGAACCCCTCCCACTATGAATGCGCTTTCCCACTGGCGGCTGACACTTCGTGCTGCAGTTCTCAACGTACCGAAACAGCCCGTTGAGGTCGACTCGCCGCTACTCGAAGAGATGGAGTTTATACAGCCACTTCTTTGGACTATCCATGGCATCAGAAGCATACGAGATGTCCTGGAAGACGACTTGCGCGGGGGACACCTGGCACCCCTCGCAGAGCACTGCCAGCTTCGCTGGCACCTGCAGTTCGGAAGCGAGGGCGCTGAGGTCTCAACAGGGGCAATTCAAGAGAGCGTCGACAACATGTTCAACGAACTACAGGAGCGCCTGGCCTGCACCGCGTCGGGAGCCGAGGAAGAGCTGTACTACCACGCGTTGGTCGGAAGACTGCGCGAAGCTGTGTTTCTGGCCCCCTGGTGGGAGGAGATGGATCTCTTTGTATGGCTGTACAGATCCTTGGACGAGTTCTCGGTCGTCGATGATCTGCCCACACAAAATACCTTGGTCATCTGGGCGCATCTGGCCGTCATCATCAAGATGTCTGAGCGGCAATGGTGGCTGCAGGGGTGGGCAGAGCACATCATGGCCTCGGTGTACAAGAAGCTTGATCGGAAGCACAGGCCTTGGGTGTACGGTGCTGCGCTTGAGATGGGCTGGATCATCCCTGATTATTAGGGAGCATGGTAGAGAGGCAAGAAGCTGGTGTGATGTCAGCACAGAGAAACAAGGTGACGGATACAGCAACAACAGGAAGGTCTCTTGGTGTCTAGGACTTGGGTGGTGTAGGGGGCAGGTTGACTTCAATGTCTCTACCCCTCGCCCAGATCATGACATCCGGATGATAGGGGTTTTGGTTGTCCGCATCAAATCACCACTGGCCAGTGGCAAGCTAGATAGGAGCCCCTCTCCCAAGGCCGAAGGGACCACCTGGAATGGAATAATTGAGATTTGGATCTTAGCTTCAGATCGTCGAGATCTGATTTGGCGATAGGGTTGCCACAAGCCGTCGATTGCCGGCATCGAGGTCTTGATTCAAAGCCCGGGGGTTAGCATCCTCCCGCTACTAGATCGGGCTTTGCTGCATGTAGGTCCAATTCTTCATCATGGGTTCAAACCCCGAAAAGCGAAAGCGAACTGGGTATCTAAGATAACACGAACAACGGTGTCTCATGGCAAACCTTACGTAAAGATCATATCAGGAGCAACCATCTGAGGCGGCAAATGTTATCGAGGCTGGAGGAAAGATGGCGGCGTGGGCCGCCTGCCTTTACTTCATTGAGACCATCCCACAGGGGTGAGAGATTCGCGTGACTGACCTGGAATGATAAGAGTTCCGGAGAAATAGCTGATGCCATGACCATTGACGAACCACCCACGGAGCTGATAACGAACATGGAGTGCGTGAGACACGGTCGACAAACGAGTCATCAACGAAGTTGTAATCGCCATACTTAAAAGCCGGAGGGTTGTTCGAGTCTGTCATCTGATTCAGAAGCAGCATCCCCTTCCCCTTTGCATCTCCTCTCCTTGCTGGCATCAAAACCTGATCACCTTAATCACCATTCTATCCCCCCCGGAACGATGGCAACTCGAATCTTTGACAAGTCCAACATTACGCTGTCTGCAGTGGTGGCCGCCCCCGCTGGATGGCCATTGCCAGTGGGAGATAAAGACTGGTCGGACGGCTATCTTGACCTGAACGCTACCGTAAACTACGGTGTCAAGCTGATCGGAGAGGCGCGCGGCCGCGGAGCCGACCTTGTGGCGTTCCCTGAATTGTGGTTTCCAGGGTGAGAGATTCCAAGAGAAAGATTGCCCTGGTGCTGATTGTGCATGCCCTGCTCGTATTTAGGTACCCAAAGTCTCTCCAGGCCAAGTGGTTGTTCAGCCGCGTCGAGGAGTATGTTGCCCAGTCTCTAGTCGTGGACTCCAAAGAGTGGCAGTCACTGCGCAACGCCGCTCGCGACAACGAGATATTTGTCTCCTTTGGCTTCAGTGAGCGTGGGGGCGACTTCATCTACATGTCTCAAGCTCTCTTCGGGCCGGATGGCGAGGTACTCATCAACCGTCGCAAGGTCAGACCATCTGGCTCGGAGCGAGGACTTTGGTCCGACGGCGACATGCAAGGTCTCCAGGTAGTGGACACGGAGATTGGGCGTATCGGAATGCTGCAGTGCTGGGAGCACCTCCGTGTAGGTTTTCTCCGGCCAACTTGATCTTCAGCTTGGACAAGCTAACAGCTGAAGCCCACGATGACCTTCAACCTGATGGCGCAAATGCCGAACATCCACGTTGGCGCTTGGCCGTACAACCAGAACCCCGGCGCAGACGTTGAGAACTGGGAGGACATTAGCGTGGCATACTCGGCTATTCGTGTCCTTTCCATCCTGACAAACTCGGTCACGGTGACGCCCAGCATTGGTTATGGCTTCATTAACCAGTTCACCACTCTACTTGCAGAGTCCAACTCCAACAACACAGCCAGTCCCGAGGATGACCAGGGTTACGCACCCATCATCTACGCCTCGGTCAACGGGTCCGCTTGGTCTAACCAGACCTACGACCTCGACGGGGAAGTTTCCTGGGGAACACTGATGCAGATTGAGGAGGGCTTCCCCGAGTATATCCCAAAGGCAAGCATCGGAGGAAGAAACCGTGGACGACTCAACCTCACTCGTTCGAACAACCAGCTGACCACTATTCCCCTCACAGGAGATCGGGGACTTTGTGCCGTCCCGGAAGTACCCGACCGACAAGATTGTGGCCGATCTCAAGTAAGTTCTTCGCTGGACAAAAGTCATATCGTTCGCTCTTTGCCCGAATACTGATGAATCCATCTTCAGCGCCGGCAACGCCACCGAGAGCACCGAGCCTTTTGCCATCTTCAATAATTCGGCCAGCGCAACGGAGTCTCTTAACGCTTCATCCTCAGCTGTTGCGGAAAGTCCCGGCATGATCAATGTGCCTTCCTCTGCCCCGGTACAAATGGCAGCGTTGGTCGCGGCTATCCTCTTCACTTGGCGGTAATCTTCGAGCGGAAGCACCGTGGGAACGAAGAGATACACCAATCGGGATGCAGCCGTGGCGGTAAAATGCGAGTCAAGTGTCGTTTTCTAAAGTCTAGACACCAGGAATACTTCTATCGACAAAAAATAAAACAATCAAGATACACTGAAGGTACAAATTGAAGGGAAGGAGATTTGGCCACGCTGCAAGGCCGAGCTTTTTGTGAGAGATGCCACTGGATGTTTCATCTCACCACGCGCTACGCCGATATGAAGCTTGACCTCACCGTCGCCTTGGTGTTCCTTGAGCTGAAGCCAATGCGGAACTCAAAGGTGCCCTTGGGAATCTCCCAATCCTGTGCAACGACGTTCCAGTAGCTGACATCCCTGCGCATCAGAGGGAGGACAACTTCCTTCGTCTCTCCCGGCTCAAGCTGCACCTTCTCGAAACCGCGGAGGACGTTGGTTGGGGTGCCGCTGGGGACAGATTCCTGCGGAAAGGCCACGTATAACTGGACGACCTGATCTCCCGCAATCTTACCCGTATTCCTGACCGAAGCGGTGACTGACGCGACCTTCTTCCACAGAGAGGGATTGCCTCCGGGGACGGTCGCGTTTGTGGAAGGGGGGAAGGGCGAGATACCAAGGCACTTCCTGTCGAATGTTGCATTTGATGCCATGTCAAAGGTAGTATAGCTCAGACCGAAGCCGAACTCGAACTGGGGAGTGATGTTCTTGGCGTCAAAGTGGCGGTAGTCGATAAACTGGCCTTCCGTAAAGTCGGCCTGCCACCCGTTGGGATCCTCGGCCTGCTCGCCCGTGACATTGACAATAGGGAAGTCATAGTCTTCAGGCTTCTTCGGGATCGTGTATGGAAGTCGAGCAGAAGGGTTGACGTCGCCGAAGAGGACGTCGGAGATAGCGTAGCCATTCTCCTGGCCGGGGTAGTGCGCAGCCAAAATAGCGGTGACGTTCTCGTTCTCCGCCCAGGGCATGGTGTTGATACCGGCAGAATGTGTGACGACGATGGTGTTCGGGCAATGCTTGGCCACGTTCTCAACGACTGCCGTAGAGTTCCAGTCGTTCTCGAAGGACAGACGATCGAGACTTTCCCGAGACCAAGTCTTGAGGAAGACGAGGCAGGCTTCTGGAGGAGGATAGATGGAGGTGAAGTCACCTCCGACAATCATGTGATTGTCCAGAAGGTACTGAACCCTGCCGCCGTAGCCTTCGACGCGCTCGCGGAGAGCCCTCAGCGGCGAGATGAGACGAACGTGGCGGCCGGCGCCGGATCCTCCTCCCACGGACAATGCGCCAATGTTAGGCCCCCAGGGTCCGCTGCCATCTCCCGTGAAGGTCAGACCCTGAGACATGTCTGCGGCTCCGTTGCCGAAGACAGCGATGTTTCCAGGCTCCTTAAAGGGCAGAACGTTATTGCTGTTCTTCAGAAGCACCGTACCGGCAGCGGCGACCTTCCGCACAACTTCAGTATGGTTAGCCCGCACGTCACGGGCAGGCGGCGGGTTGCTGGGGTTGGCATCTGGGCCGAGATACTCGAGCGGGTAGTTGTAGGTCGTGGCAAAGACGTAGCCGGTGGAAGGGTCGATGCTGGGGAAGTCGTCGTCCTGCGCAAGCTGGTAGTAAGGGACGAGAATGCGGCGCGCCATGTCGTTGATCTTAGCTTCATTCACAGTGCCATTCTGCACAGCAGCTGTGAGATTACCACCAAGATACGACGGCGGGGGAATTATGGCGGAGGCGGCGCTGTTGAGCGGGCCGGGCATGGTCATGTCCAGGCCGGCCTCGACGGATGCAACACCGGAGTGCGTCGCGTACCAGTCTGAGACGACGTAGCCCTGGAATCCGAGCTCGCCCTTGAGAAGTCCGTTGAGTAGCTTGGAGTTCTCGCAGGCATATGTCTGGTTGACCCTGTTGTAGCTGCACATGACCGAAGCTACACCGGAGCGAACGGCGTTTGCGAAAGGCCAGAGGTAGAGCTCGTGCATCGTCCTGTCGTCAATGTTGGACGAGATGGCCTGGATCTCCCGGCCGTCCTCCAGGAAAGTGTTGGATCGCTGGGTTTCCTGCTCGTTGCCAATGTAGTGCTTCGCACTCGCTTGCACGCCCATATCCTGGATACCCTTGATCGACAGCTCCATGGCGATGCCGGTGAGGTAGGGGTCGGGTGAAAAGCTCTCCCAGTTGCGCCCGCCAAGAGGATGTCTTCCCAAGCCACCTGATGCTGGGCTGCAGAGATAGAGTCAGCATGACTCTCATTGTTGGTTGAATGGATGGGCGTGACATACCCCAAGTGCACTGAAGCACCTTTGCCACGGAACTCGGATCCAATGCCCCTCGCACGCTGGTAGATTAAATCGCGATCCCAGGTCGCAGCTGCAGTGAGGCCTGCGGGAAAGACGGTAACCAGGTCTGCGATTCTCACTGTATTAAAGGTCAGCTTCGCGCCTAGAACGTGCATGGGACGGAAGATCGTGACGGAGGGTTGTATACCTGAGACGGGACCATCGGCCAGACAGTAACCCTCGAAACCGATTTCCTCATTGGGGGCAATGTTTCCATTGCAGGAAAGACCCATGGCGAAGCCAGTCGTCAGACTTACCTTTTGGTCCAAGGAAAGACGGGACACCGCCTCATCGGCCTTCCTGAACGCATCTTCCCAGCCGCGGCCTTTGCTGTTGGCTGATAGACAGATATCAGCTTCTCAAGCTTCTTGCTTCCTCGTCTGATGCCTCGTCTCATGAATGAACTCACGAGTCGGGAAAGTGGGCACAGTTTCGAAGTGATCTCCGTTGGACGAAGCTGCCACCGCCATGTGGACAACCCCTAACAGGGCAAAGCTCACAGTAAGGTTGACCATGATGTCGAGAAGTCGTTCAAATGCACTCCGATATGTGATCGAGAGAAAGGAATGATCTGCAGCCAACACCCTTTTGCTGAGGATTGAGGCTTCAGAGGTACCTTACTTTAAATATCATTGTCGGCTGGATATCGTCTTCATGCGGAGACGGACCATGGTGTTGGCTTGGCCCGTCGGCATCAAGTCGGCGTCACTTCAAGCTCCTGATGGAGATGATGGCCATTCAGGCAAACTTTGAACACGCTTGGCGGCTTGGGGGACGATGCGTCACTTCCCCCATGATCCCGGGGTTTGCACATGCGCTATCCCCATCTTTGTGGGACAGGAAAGAGACGATGGCGAAGAGCGTACGTCACATTCGCGGCGAGAATGCCTGGCAACATCAAGAACGACAAACAGAACGAGGTCCGAGGAGCGGGCGAGACGAGTGGGAAGGGCCGAGTCATGGCGGTGCTAACCCGAGCCAGAACGGCTGCCGAGAAAAATACGAGTTACGTCTTAGTGGCATTCCTTTGCGTCTAAGCGCCTGCTTTAAGTTGCGTCTCGTTCCCCCGCCTCGTTCATCCCAAGGCCATCTCTCAACCTCGTTCATCTTTTTTCCCCTACCAATTTCCTAGCAGCCCGCAGTGGCTGCCGATCTGACAAGGCAACACAGCACCGCCCCCTCATTTCGATCAAACAGTTTTGCCGGCCTCACTGATCTCGTTCTTCTTCACCGATGGCGGAGGTGCCGGGGTTGCCGTCTTCACGTGACTCCCTCGGTAGATTGGTGAACAAGCAGCGTCGGCCACACCAGAAAACAAAGTCGGGCTGTCTCAACTGTCGGCAACGTCGCGTCAAGGTGCGTAACAATTTCTTCGCGGAGATCTTCCGAGACCCTTGCATGAACTCGCTGACTTTGCCTCTTCCTAAAGTGCGACGAGCAGAAGCCGAGGTGCCGTGCCTGTGTCAGGCGCCTTACACAATGCGACTACGGAGCCCCTGCAGCCCCCTTGACCGGCCAGCAGCACACCTTCGACGGCACCAGGCATACCGAGTCACCGCAGGACTCCGAGTACATCGTCAGCCCAGGCGTATCGTCAAGTCCACGGGCCATAGGCGTCCTAGAGACGCCCGAAACGTCTATCTCGGGAGCTACATCTGCCCCTTCAGGGATCTCATCATCAAGCAAGTCGCTACTTGACTCTCCACACACTTTCCAGCTGGATGCCCTGGCTCTACACCACCACTGGACTCTTCACACAAGCCTGACCATCTCCGGCGAATCCAATTTCGCCGGTATCTGGCAGAACATCATCCCAGAACTCGGCTTCCGATATCCTTTCGTGACACACAGCATCATGAGTCTTGCTGCCCTGCACATAGCGCAGACGCGCGACCCGCACGATAAACAATTGGTAGCACAAGCCGCAGAGCACTACAACGTGGCTCTGCGCGGGTTCCGCGAGGAAGTGGCCGAGATCACAGAGTCAAATAGCGAGGCTCTGTTCTGCTGGTGTCTACTCAATGTTCTCTATGTCTTCGCCATGTCGACACTGCAGGTGCCCGGCACTTCCGACAGAACCTCGGGACGGAAGGACAGGATTTTGGGAGTCGAGTTGATACCGATGATTCAGGGCATCGAGGCCGTGCTGGGCCCGACACATAACCATCTTCGATTTGGCCGGCTCGCAATCCTCATGTCCCTGGGCAACTGGGATGAGTTGGATCCGGGTCCGCTACAGTCCCACGGTCCGGACGGCTTTCTTTGTCAAATCCGTCAAACCTGGGCCAACAACAGCGACGCTGCAACTTACGAGGAGGCTCTCCGAATTCTACGGAAGTGCCGCCTCTTCGTCAAGCAATTCGAGACTATGGATAGCGCCACTCTCGCTGAATGGGGCTACAACAGGTCTTGGTCTGGGCCGCTCATCTTCATACACTACACGCCCGCCGCGTATTTCACCCTGCTCCAGCAGAGACAGCCTCCGGCGCTCATCTTGTTCGCGCATTTCGGTGTCTTGGTGCACGAAATTAGGCACTTTTGGTTCATCGGAGCATGGGGGAAGGAGATTGTAGATGTTGTCAGTGATCTTCTTGGCGCGTATTGGGCTCCCTGGGTGTCCTGGCCTCTAGAGTCTGTTGGCTTGGGTTGAATCATGTCATGAAAGAGGTGCGGAAACGCTGTAACAATGTCTTTGATCCCTAGTTGTGTCTATGTCTATGTAAATCCCAGCATGAACCGCGAACATGGAACTCCATCGTACAAGTGCATTCGGACCAACTTCATGTAACCGTAAAGGGATCGCCCGCGATCCACTGATGCCTGCTAGATTGATGCCTACGCACTGCTCATGCGGAGGTAGACCCAACGCGCTGACCGTAATAGTACTTGGGTAGGGTGCCCATGGACCACTCACCCTCAGTACTGACAAGAAGAGTAGCAACCTCCGAGGGATGTACATAGTTGAACAGTGCCATAACAAGAAGCATGAGAGCTGCATCGAATATGTAGAGGTATGCTTCGTGGCTAAGCAGATACCCGTCGAAGCCTTGCAAGTACTCGACTGCGCGGAAGACTGACCGAACCATCACCAGGAGGCTGCCGATGTACAAAGCCCACATATGTCTTTTCCACAATGTGTGCGTCTGTGCTTGGGCGGTCGGGACCTTGCTGATGGAGATGTCGAACTTGATAGCTATGACGATGAAGAAGCCAAAAAATATGAGCTGGACGAAGAGGCCGACAATGATGACCTTGGCGCCGACCTGCAAGGCCTCGAGGCTACCAGCTGCTTGGTAGCCGCCACCTGTAGAAGCGTCAGTTATGCTACCATGCCTCAAGTTAGGACGGATGACACTGACCTCCTCCCTGAAGAACAAACGAAAGCAAGTCGCCAATGACAAAGATCTTGGTCATCCACTTTTGAGGGATTCGAACCCTGGATTCTCCATGCACTAGCCTGATGATCCTTCCCAGCTGCATGTAGATGGTTGCGGCATAGAGTGCGGGTGCCACGAGTAGGAGCAGGGCTTGCATGATGTAGGGGCCAAGAGTCCAGTAAGGGCTTTCGGTTCCAGACTTGGCTCGGGCGGAGTAGCCGACGATTTGGACTGTGGGGTCAATCTTCATTAGTATCTGTTTGAGCAGTGAGCGTCAATTTTGGCGGGGAGGGGCTACTATACATATTCCACCGACGGCCAGTGGCAGGACATACCAGCTTCGCGCTCGGATGAGCTGCCAGAAGTGCAGAAGAGTTGTCCCCAGAAACAGCAAGGCAACGATGACACCACCTGCCACGGTGGGGTCGTAGTGATAGAGCTTGAAGGGGTTTTCAGGCGGCGCAGCGGCGTCCTGCCTGGTAAGGAGAGACATGATGTGAACGAGAGGAAAGAAGGAAACAAAGGATGGACTGATGGTCAGAGACTGCTTCCAAAGATCGGGTTGAAGAAGACCAGATGGATGGAAGAGACCATGTGCATCTCTCGGCGGGTGGCAAGCAGCCTAAGTACGGCTACCGAGGCGCTCAGGGGCGCCGGGGACAACCCGAGGCTGACTTCGTTAAGGCTTCGCAGGATTCGGCTCAGACAGAGACCTCCACGGTCGGCCCACCAGCATCCAAAGTTCGACACTTCGTACATCGCATTCCTTACGAGCTGCTGCTTGCTGACGAAATCGGGTCTGCCGGCACAGCCATTGCGGCTTAGACCTGTCTTCTGGAAGCTGCCGAGCTTCGCTGCGGCATGGGAACTCCGCTTCGTCGACCAGTCCGCATGATTTCCGTACATGCCGCACTGCACCGGCACAGACCAAGGAGGGAAAAAGGGCGGGTGCCTGCTGGCTTCCAGATCTGGATCGACGGCGGCAAGCTCAGTCCGGGATGCTCGTTTAGCTCTGCTGGGAACGAGGTCGGCATCCCCGTCACGCTAGTAAACGAGCCTTGTAGCCCCTGAAACATCACCACCAGAGTCCAGCAGCTTCAGCCACGAATGTTTGACAAGCCTGGTGCATTGGGTTTCGACGGGCCCGGACGATTCCTCTGGCCTAGAGATAAGCATGCATTTCAGTAACAGGCTTTGGTTTTCTCTTTGATGTCGACATCTCCAAACGAACAACCACTTTTCTGTCACTTCAAGCTGCCGCTTTCCTCCGCCTCATGTCTTCCGGAACGACGGCACGTTGCACAGCTTCCACCGACAACCGCATCGCCCCGAGGCCGTGAGCACACACACTAGGACCCTACAAGCACCTGCTCAGAGTCTTTCGCCCAGCCAGCAATGTCAGAAAAAAGGAAGACCATCCGCTACGAGCTACCGGGCGATGAGGCCCACATCGAGTGCAATCCGGTCTCCGGTAACAGAACTGGGAACATCGAAGAATCGCCATACAACACCAACAACAGCCCCAAAATGACACAAGACACGTTGCGAGACCCGGCAAATTCTATTGCAGCCAGTGAGAAAGGAGCTTCTGTGGAACTGCAAGGTACGCACTGGTGTCTTCCAGCCCCTCTAGACAATATGTCGTCCGAGACGCCTCGACACCTCTCTTGCTGATGCGCGTGTACTGCAGAAGATGGAAGAGTAACGATCGATTTCGATTCGCAATTCGCAAAAACTTTGAGCCTTATCTACGGCCCTTCTTCCCAAGACGAATATGACCCGGTCAACAACCAGCATGATCCTCAACCAGGCCAGGCAAGCGCCCCATCGTACGAGGAAGCGACGGGAGTAGGTTCGCACCATCCAAGGCTCAACGTCTTGATACAGGTGGTTGGAAGTCGGGGCGATGTGCAGCCATTCATTGCTCTCGGCTGCCGCATCCAAAAGCTCGGTTTCCGTGTACGCCTGGCGACGCACGACATGTTCGAGGACTTCGTTCTCAAGTCGGGCTTGGAGTTCTTTCCCATCGGGGGTGATCCGGCTGCCCTGATGGCATACATGGTCAAGAACCCGGGTCTGATTCCTAGCCTCGAGAGCTTTCAGGCCGGAGAGATCCAGCAGAAACGAGACATGATGGAGGAGATGCTCGAGGGGTTCTGGGCTGCCTGCATACAACCGGCCGCAGGAGAACCCTTCGTGGCCGACGCCATTCTCGCCAACCCGCCGGCCTTTGCACATGTACACTGCGCGCAAGCTCTAGGCATCCCGGTCCACATTATGTTTACCATGCCGTGGTCTCCGACCAGATTCTTCCCGCATCCACTCGCCAACATCAGCAACAGCTCGGGCAACACATCCTCAACCAACTTTGCGACGTATGGTATTGTCGAGTATTTGACGTGGCAGGGGTATGTATTCGTGACCAGATCCGTGTAGCTCGCCTGATACTGATTCGTTTCCACCTCTTCCAGTCTCGGAGACGTTATCAACAAATGGCGAAGGTCGATCGATCTTGAAGACGTGGCCATGTTTGATGGCCCCCTTCTAGCGGATAGGCTGAAGATACCATTCACATACTGCTGGTCTCCGGCGCTCGTCGCCAAACCGGCCGACTGGGGTCCTTACATTGGTAGGTCCTGCCGATTTAATCTGAGTCCTCCGCCTCCCATTAACCGCTTCCCGGACAGACGTCTGCGGCTTCTTCTTCCGAGACACACCACAATACTCGGCCCCTGATGATCTAGCTCGGTTTCTTTCCGAAGGCCCTGCGCCTGTCTACATCGGGTTCGGGAGCATCGTCCTAGACAACCCGCAAGCAGTGATCGGCGTCATCCTGGAAGCCGTTCGGGCTGCTGGCGTACGAGCTATCATTTCCAAGGGCTGGTCTGACCTTGGAGGTACAGCGGGCCCGGACGTGTACTGGATCGGTGACTGCCCACATGAATGGCTCTTCGGACAAGTTGCAGCCGTTGTGCACCACGGGGGTGCCGGGACCACAGCCTGCGGTCTTAGGAATGCAGTTCCAACGACAATTGTCCCCTTCTTCGGAGAGTATGGTACCCTTACGCAACTTGACTTTTCCAGGAACAACTTCTAATCATTTCGCAAACAGTCAGCCCTTCTGGGGTGAGATGGTCGCTCAGGCGGGCGCAGGACCGCACCCGATCCCCATCAGCAAGCTCAGCTCGGATAATCTTGCTGAGGCCATCACGTACTGCTTGACTCGGGAAGCAAAAGCGGCCGCCGACGACATCGCCAGACAAATAGCAGCAGAAGATGGCGTCGAGGCCGCGGTGCAGTCCTGGCTCAGACAGTTGCCCAAGACTGGCCTGCAGTGCGATCTGATCCCGAGTCAACCTGCGACATGGGTGTACAAGAAGTCCAAGAAGCCGATCAAGATGTCCAAGCTGGCCGCGGAACAGCTGATATCCAGTAAGGCTCTTCAAGAGAAGCACCTTCAACTGTAAGCCGTGATCTACCATGAGGAACCTGGCTTCCGCGTCGTTGTCTCCCCAAGACATCACTGACCTTGTCGCATGCAGTTATCAGACCAAAGCGATCAACATCGAAGTCACACGCTGGGACCCAGTGACAGGCGGAGCCTCCGCCGTGATGGGAACGGCAATGGATATGGCTGACTCCATCACCGGCATGGTGACGAAGCCAGTCGAAGAGTACCGCTACGAGCAGCGTAGACGCAAAAAAGCACAGAAGCGACAAGGCCAACTATCTGGCTCTGCGACGCCAAGATCAAGCATCGGCGCCTCACAGGACACCGAGATCTCGTCAGTCAACGAAGAGGAAAGGAAGAAGCAGGGTTCCATGGCCGGCAAGGTAGCAGGTGCTTCCGCCAAAAGCATCGGCATGCTTGGACCCACGGCAGCAAAGGGTATGCTGGTGGACATCCCCCTCGCCATCACCGAGGGCCTGAGAGCTGTACCTCAGCACTTTGGGACCAAGACGCGAAACCACGGTCCGGTGACAGACTCGAAGAGCGGAGCGGTCGTGGCCGGCAAGACCTTTGCCTGGGGCTTCGTGGATGGACTCAGTGACTTGGTGATGGAGCCTGTCAGGGGTGCGGCAAAGGAGGGGGCAATGGGCGCGGTCAAGGGTGCTGGGAAGGGTGCGGTGAGTCTTGTGGCCAAGAGCGGCGCAGGCATGTTTGGCCTCTTTGCGTACCCGAGTGCTGGGATTGCAAAGAGCATCAGGGCTCTGACTTTTTGCGGCACGAGAAAGTGCATCGGACAAGCCAAGCGCGAGGAAGGCCGGTGGCTTCTGGCGGGCGAGAAGACGGCGCAGTTGGCCGGAGATGATCTTGTCGGCAGGTTCGAGCGGCTGAAGAAGGCTTCTTGATATCAGTTAGAAACCAGCATGCAGAGATTTAAAACAACTGCCGAAGGCATGAGTTTGAGGACGCGTTCTGTTCTTGGCCTGATGTGCTCATCCAAAGTGAAATGGTCTGCATTGCCGGAGGTGCAACCGAAGGGCTCTTGAAATACGCGTCGGCCGGGGACTAATATTTCCGGAGTGAAGATGACGGCTTTCTGGCCGAGGTAATCCTGTCTCGATGGTGTCGTCTGCCGAACATCGCCGCCCTTCGCCCTAGCATGTTGTCCTGACCAACGCCTGCCCTGGTCCGGCTTGTGCCACAGTCCACAAGTGCCAGACACGTGGAACGTTCTACGGCCCTTGGAGGTTTGCCCTTTTGTCGGTCACGAGGCCGGTCTGGCATCGAGAAGCCGGGGATTGGGAGTGGCGTCGGATGCAGGGGAGAGAACACCGGTCAGACGACCACCCCGGCTGGCGAGTATGGTCCTGGAACTCCAAATTATCCCGTCTAATATGAGGCGGTGAGCCACGTTGCTGTTGCTGAGATGCCGGGTGAGAGATCGAGACAAGAGGTGGCCCCTCTCTTGTATGCGTGGTGCTGACCGGAGGCGAAAGATGTGTTGCTTCCACCGCGGGCGTCAGGTCGGCAAAAGAAAGAAGGCGCCCAACCGACAATGATCACGGCACACCGCCGTTGGGTGTCGACGCCTTTCCCGTGTCCTGCTGATGACCGGGGCCATCGGCGCTGGGCAAAAGCGCCAATCTGTTGGCACCCGACAGGTTCGGGAGTTGCCCGTGTCTCGGGGGGTATTCCGGTGACACGGCAAGAGGGGAGGAACGCCGTCTTTGTCTTGGGCAGCTTCGATCCGGGGCGAGGAGAGGCCTGTCAAGCCAGGGAACCCACGGTCGCACAGCAGCAATATGTACCCGTCCTGGTCGCCCCTGTCCCTCTCAAGAAAACCCCCACGCTTGGTGTCTTCACGTGAGGAACTCCAGATGCAGGCCGGCTTCCGCGCGACGCCCAGGCTTTCAGCGTGAGACGCAGAGGCAGACGATAGGTGACGGGATCGTTCCTCTGCGCCGTGGCTGGAGGGTCGAGTCGGGCGGCCATTCGTGGGACGGCGCGTGGGCGGCGATGGCCACATGTGGACGGACAGGAGGACGTGGGAGAGGAGAAGAATGAGGAGGGGGGAAGAGTTGAGTGCGGTCAAGCCGTGGGTGGGTGGGCGACAGGGACCCCCTGTAGCGGACGCACAAGTGGCCTCTCTTTCACCCCGGGAGCCCAAGGAGCTGGGTACGCGGGCATTCTGGGGCAAAGTTGGGGGCGCTGCTGCACCTTTGTGATCGACGGTCCAGATCTCGAAGCCGGCTCAAAAACATCCCGAGATGGCACCTGACCCGGAATCCAAGGTATTAGATGAGAATGTCTCCTCCCGAGTTGCTCCGCTGGCTGGACCTTGGCTCAACCCCGCATCAGGCAGACACAGGACAGGAGAGGCCGCCATCGCCTATTGGGCACTGGCAGCAAACAGGGCACACGCTAGAGCTGGGAATTCTGTGCTCGGTGACGGCTAGAGGAGGCCTGGGCGGGCGTGGGGGTTGCCTTTGTATCTCGTCACGAGAACCCAGGAGAGGGACGGCGCCGCCGGTCATCAGCTGTATCTCCCTTTCCTGGGGCCCCGGACTCAGCTGTGCTCTTCCTCTCGGCCCAGACGACCTTGAGGTTACACTGCCTGCCGGGGGCGATATCGCCGCTGTCTGCACCTTGGGATGAGGCGGAGTACACACCGCACTTTGTGACCTGGCCGAATCAGACACCTGGGGGAAAGGTCACGGGGGCAACGCCCTTTGCTGAGGGTCTGTCGCCTTTTCTCGGGACTGGACTTTGGGGGCGCTCAAGCTGGGTCGGAGGTAAAAAGGGGGGGGAGGCGAGGATGGGCACACCACCAACGTAAACCCCCACGCCGCCCAGGTCATACCGTCGCCCTAGGCGGACGCCGTACAGGGTACCTGGACGCCAAGGTCAGCCGGGATCTGCAGCCCACAGCAAGCCCGGTGCGCCGTTCTTGGGCCTTCCCCGTGCTGCGATTGGCAACAGAAGAAACGACGACACCGAGCCGCATCTGTCGAACAAGCTGGTTCAGGCCTGGTCCTGGTCGTGGGCAAAGTCCGTCGAAGGAAGGGCTGGTGTTTGGAGAGTTGGAGGAGGCTTGGCCTTGTGGGAGGAGAGCTGAGCGCCGGTGCTTATAAGCAGCATCTTCCTCATCCTTCTCCTCCATGCCCTCACCCTCACGCATGTTTCCATCTCCTATCCTTACCAACCGCATTATACCCCCAAAGCCTTGCTTCTTATAATACCAAAGTCCTTTCTGTCATTGCTATTCGACAATCTCTGCCCATCCTCCATCATGCCAGCAACGACAGTAACCCCGCCCTCAGCCGAGGAGGCCTACGGCGCTCCCAAGGCCCTGCACTACAGGCTTCCCGACGGCGTCTACGTGCCGACACTGACCTTCTTCACCGAAACCGAGGAGGTCGACACAGCGACCCTCGAGAGGCACTTGGCGCGGCTCATCAGTGCAGGCGTGGCCGGTATCGTGGTGCACGGGTCCAACGGCGAGGTGGTGCACCTGACGCGTGAGGAGCGTTCAGCGGTTATTCAGTGCGCTGCCGACACAGTCCGCCGTGAGCATGGGGCCCAAATGCCGCTCATTGCGGGCTGCGGCGCACAGTCAACGCGCGAAACACTGCAGTTGTGCCATGACGCAGCACAAGCCGGAGCGACACACGCCCTCATGCTGCCGCCCAGTTATTACGGAGGCCTTCTCGACGACGACAAGGTCGTGGGCTTCTTCCACGACGTGGCCGACGAGAGCCCTGTGCCGCTTGTTATCTACAACTTCCCTGGCGCCGCAGCGGGCCGCGACCTCAGCTCGGACGCCGTGCTGCGCATCGCGCGGCACCCCAACGTTGCGGGCGTCAAACTGACGTGCGGCAACACGGGCAAGCTTGCGCGCGTGGCCGCCGACGCCCCCGAAGGTTTCTTCGTCGCCGGCGGCAGCGCCGACTTCATCCTGCAGGGCATGGTTGTTGGCGCGCACGGCACCATCGCCGGACTGGCGAACATTGCGCCGCGGGCCTGCGTGCGCATCATGGAACTCTTCGCTGCTGGTCGCCTGGCTGAGGCGCGAGCGCTACAGGCAGTCGTGGCCAAGGGCGACTGGATTGCCATCCGGACGGGCTTCGCAGGCGTCAAGGCCGCTGTGGCTCTATTCGACAAGTATGGCGGCGCACCGAGGAGGCCTTGCACGAAGCCTTCGGCGCAGGATATGAAGTACATCGCCGAGGGACTCGCGGAGCTGCACCGCGTCGAGCTGGCGCTTGAGGCGGGGGAGAAGGGCCTGTGAGCCTGTAAGGGGCCTGTAGATGGACCGTTGCAGGTGGGCGCCGGTGGGAACCCCGCGCCTTGTTGGCGCTTGTACAGTACGTGTCATGGGCATCCTTGCTAAAAGCTGGGGGAGACAAGGGGTTATTCAGGGGCAGCCTTCTTGACCAGGTTGGGTGACTTGCCAGGAGCGGCAGGCCGGATGGTATATGGAAACTTAGGCAAATGATCCTATGATCTAACGATCAATCCTGTCCCTTTTGAGATGTACGACCGATGCATGGAGCCCGAACCGGATGGGTGGTGAGCTGTCGGCGGAGTTCCATTCAACTGGTAGGCCGCTGCTCGAGCTTTGGGAGTTGTCAGGGGCATCTCCTGTTCCAGCACTGTGCTGCTCCTCCCAGCGACGTCTCCAGATTGACCCGAACACCCCCACGCCCGGAGGCAAATCACCCCCTTGCTTGACATGTCCCTCGTATGGGGAAAAAGCAGGCGTCGGGCCCTCGACGGGAATAGCTTCGGAAAAGCCATCGGCGTGGGGCGAGACCGGTCCGGGCGAGATGCAGCCACCTCATTTAGTGCAATCAAAACGTCGCTTTTGTAGCAAACCTCGCTGAAGCGAGTCGTCAGCTCGCCCCAGCCCATCATGCGATGTCAGGCCACTCCTCGGCCTTCTCCCTTCTGCGGCCTGAGAACCCCGAGGTGAACCGAAGAGGGTGCGACTTCTCGTGTTGACAACAGGTTTCTTGCTCCCTGTGAACATTGTCTCGGCAAGCCGGCCCAATCTCACGGCTCCCTTGTGAGATGATCGGCCCTTGGGTACAGCAAAGAGGAGGTGAGCAGGGAGCCACATGCAGCGCTGCACCCCGCATTTCCCCAGCGATGGGCGTCAGAGTATCGCATAGGTAGCGGTGATCTGCACAGTGACGATCCGGGGGTGCTTGGCTGGGGGGGTTCATGATGAGATACTGTGGCGCTGCCATCGACACACATCCTTTCCACTGGTTTATGAAGCTGGCCGAGACAGCTCATGCACGGGCAGTTGAGGTCTCCAGGCGCGGGCGAATGACTGTACCCGGCACCGTCAGCGCCTACTGTACTGCTGCAGCACCACCTCATTACCTAGGTAAAGGGGACTCAGATGGGGTAATTCGAGATTAATATCATCTTCATCTTCCACCAGACTACATTTGCCACCAAAGACCCGTTGGATCTTGTCTTGAGGGGGACGCCCTGGAGCCTCGTCACAGAGTGGTCGGCATATTGACATAAATAATGTCTATACATTTGTCTTGGATGACTGTAGAAGCCTTCCCTACCGCCGTCATCGGTGGTGGGAAGGATTCCAATCTTAACCTTGTCGCCGGAGTAAGACGTCAGCTCCCGACCCTCGCGTCCCCCTGAAGGCTGGTAGAATCCTCCCTTAGCGACGATGGCGGCACCACGTTCCCCATCGAAACGTCGATCTCCTCAAATCTGCGAGATTTTTGCGGTGTCAGATACAAGTCGGGCAAGTCGTCCGCTGTGCGAACGCCCGCCTTCTTCCAGGGGATGCGCCGCCAAAATCTCTCCTTGCGATGCGTGAGCATGATGATGTTGTCCGACCCCTGGTGCCCTGATCCAGGTTGCGACTTCAAGGTTGGCCCGATTTCCTGCCTCAGCCCGACCCAGATCATGGGCAGGTTAGATGTGACAATGGCCACAAAGCCCTCGCGTAGGGCCCACGCCGCCCCTAGAGCTGGGCCTCTCACCGGATTCTGGGGATAATCAGACTCGAATCAAGCGCCAGACCAACTAAAGCACCTGCAAGCTTCGAGAAACATACCTTCAGAGTCAGGATACACCGTAGCGCTCCAGCGGTCATGACAAACAAAGCCCCCGAAAAGAGGACGGTGAGGCCCAGCTTCTTGCCAAGTGGCAACCGCGCCCTCCACAAAACGGGCATCGGAATGAGGATCAAGTACAGGTCGGTCGAAAGGTTGAGAGAGAGAATCATGAAAAGGTACACCCTTGAGTAGGCAGGCTGGCAGGCGGCTGGATGGGCAAGAAATCTCAGCTTCGTTCCTGGGCGCTTGGCCCCGTAGCAGGGACTTACTGCCAGGATCAGGATATATCTGCCAGAACCGGCTCATCGGTCGGCAGCTGAAGAGGATCGCACAGATAACAGTGATGTACGTCACCGCGAGCAAGACGAAGCCCACTTTGATCCATGTCTCGAAGCCTTCGAGGCTAGCCTAGCAGTAAGGAGTCAGCCGTCATTACTCTGCCATGAATTCCTTCCGCATACCGTCAGCCGTAGATAGAACGAGCAGAGTGAGGCCTTGACCAGCCACAGAATCGTCGTGTACCCGCACCATCCCGCAACCTGGATCTTCGACCCGGCGACCCTGAGTCGGTACTCTTCGCTGATGGGGTCGAGTGAAGCGCGCTGGACGTTGGTCATGCTGCTGTTGTCGAGACCCTTCAGCTTGACTCCAGCGATGTATACTGTCGCTGTCCCAGCAACGTAGAAGATCAGAGCGCCCAGCATGAAGTAGTCGTCGGCCTGGAGGTGACGTATGCCGACTTGCCGCGCGCGAAGACAAACGCGCAAGACGACGATGAGGGTGCCGATCCCCATGAGCGTAAAGGCCTCAAGAGTGAAGTCGTCTGCGAGAGAAGGATCCATCGGCTCGGTGGCTGTGGTGTTTGGATGGTCGACCGAGGCTAGTTCTGTCAGTGGAGCATGGCGCTGTAGATTGAAGAGGTTCGCGGGGATGGCGACGAGCCGCATCGATCTTGGGTAGTGAGAAGCTAGGAACGAAGGCCGGGCCGACAATTCCAGTCAGCAGCTTGAGTGCTGGAGAGAAGATGAATGCGTTCTCGTCGGGTCCGTTTGACAGCGGCTATTTGCCGGTCTTCAGTAGGGCTGGAACCTTAAAAGTCTCACCAGGTGAGACATGCGTATGACGCCTGGACTGTCCACCCAAATTTCCCAGCTTGCACATTGGTATGTCAAGGCATCCACGCTTCCAGGACCAGTAATACGTTGGATAGGTACGTTGATCGGGGGCTCAAAACCAGAATCAGATCGTCTATTCCACTGGGGACCACCGGCATATTGGTCTATTTTCTGTTTCCGAAGATGTATTCCGGGTAGCGTGATGACAGGGAGCAGTCCGCCCTTCGCAGGGGCGACGCCAACGTCGACCGGGAATGATGGCTGCCAGTCTTGAGCATTCCAGCGTGGACCCACTGTGTCAACCAGCTCGGATCGTCTAGTTGGTTAGGATGATGCATTGTGGTTTCTACTGCAATACTGCATTGACGGCAGTTCGAATCCGCCTCCGAGCAATTTTTTTGTTTTGACGGTTGCTTCAACGGGTCTCTTGGATGGCCAGTAGTGCTTAAGTGGCCAAGATGACTGAAGTTTTCCAAAGATGCAGCTAAAAGCATGCAGTTGATGGGCCGGTGGCCAAAGACAGACACGACACTGCGCTGGCAGTCGGCACCCGCTTCAACCAGGCAGCGTCTGAACTGCCCGAGCACACCTGTCCCCCGAATCCCCCTCGTAGCATAGCAAGGTATTCTCTCATTCAGGAACGATCAGAGCTTGGGGTGAAGGTTCTGGGCCATTCTTTACGGTTCAACCATGAAACAAGGTGGCCAAGTGCCACAACGTAGAGCAAAGGATGGCCTGACAAGAAGCCACAAACTTCAAGGCTTCAATACGAATTGGTTTGATGGTGTAGTTGGTTATCACGTCAGTCTAACATCTCAAGATGGTTCACTGAAGGTCGGGAGATCGAGCCTCCCTCGAATCAAGACCTCATTTTTGCCGATGTGTAGGAGGAGAAATGGAGGATCGGCCCTCTGGAGAGGGTTTAGAATTTCCTCCTTGCCTGCCCCCGCCAGCTAATGGAATTTTTGGGCACTACACGACTCTCTGGTGCCTGAGCAGATGAGTAAAAGAGTCAAGTCTGTCCGTCTTCCATGTCCAGTCTCTAGCCCCGAGTGCAAGATGTCTGGCGACTTGGAGTGGGCGACCAAATCCCTCCTGCTTGTGCCGCGAAAACATATTACGGACCTCAATTTCACAACAGTCATGACAGAAGAAAATGGTAAAAATGAAACCCAGCTGAGCTAGGTGCGTCTTGATTGATCCGCGACGAGGGCAGGATTTGAACCTACGCGGGCGAACCCAACAGATCGCTGATGAAGACCTTTTGACAGATGCTTCTAGTCTGTCGCCTTAACCACTCGGCCACCTCGCCTGTTAATGGAGAGACTGTGTCGTTGTTAACAACAGGAGCTCGCTCCTCCTTCAGACAAAGCCAGACTCATCCTCATAGAAACCATAGCTTTTCCCTTCTCCCTCTTTCATGCCTACAGACACTGCGAGTACCAGTCATTTTGGCGCGTGCAGGTCCACGGGCTTTGGCACCTCGTCGGACCGGTCCATCCAATGCCACCGCACTGTCCCCAACGTGTCTGCTCAGGGCCGGTGCCAGTGGGAATAGGTGGGGTGGTTGTAGTCGTCGTCCTGATTGTTGTTGGCGCCGGAGTCGACGTGGTCGGCGTAGTCGTGACGGGTCGGATGGAGGTCGTCGTGACAGCTGGTGGTCCGCCGGTGGCGGCGGCAGCGAGAACTGACGACACTGAAGTCCAGGCCGGCTTCTTGCTGAAGTTCTGATCGTAGAGCAGAGCCGCACCAGCGCCCGAGAACGTGCTAGGCACCCAACTATATTTATCCTACAACACGTGGAGTTAGTAACTGCCTTTTACGGCTGTGTCAGGAGTTACCAGGAGTCTGTCCTGGGAGTTGGTGCAGTAGCAGCACGTGGACCCCACGTGGCAAACAACTCGCGAGACAGACTCCAACGACTCCTGACACAGTCTAGTACGGTTACAATGAACTCGAGGGTAATTATTACCGTATATCCCCAGATCGTGATACCCACGCAACCGTCGACGTCAAGGCAAGAGCCCACGACGTTGGCAAAGTCGTTGCCCTGGGTCACGAGCGCCGACTGCGAGGGGGGCATGCTAGAGTGGCGAATATCGATCTCGGTATACGCCACCTCGACGCCAAGGGCGGTGAAGCGACGAAGAGCGGTAGCGAGGTTTGCGCGGGATGGAGTCGAGCCCACGATGAGGTGACCCTGGAAGCCGACGCCGTCGATGGGGGCGCCGGCAGCCTGGATGGTGCGAACGAACTCGACAACCCTGTCCTGCGACACACGGAGTCAGTAATTTTCTTTTACGGCCGTATCAGGAGTCATCAGGAGTCTGTCTTGGGAGTCGCTACAGTAGCACGCCAGTGGTACCCATGTGGCAAACAACTAGCGAGACAGACTCCCACGCCTCCTGACACAACCTACTACGGTAATAAAGAACTCGGGGATAACTCACAGTCTTGGCACCGTTATATTCCAGATTGTAGTCATTGTAGTACCTGCTCATGTCAGTAATGCGCTGCTTGTCTCTATGAAATATGCTCACAGCTTTGCTGAAGGGTCAGCAGCGCGGGCGGCGCGGAACGAGATGGCCAAGAAGTCGGTTCCGAATGTGCGTGAGAAGATGCTGTCACGCACGGCGCCGCTGTCATCTGCGTTGGAAGTTAGACATGCTTTTTTGCGCTCTTGTTCAAGCTGCTCGAGAAGCACGTACCGGCCGCCTCGTTTACCACATCCCAGTGGTAGCACTGCCCCCGATAATGGGTCATGACATTGTTGATGTGCGTCTCGATGACCTGGGTAAGAGTTTGCCTTGACCAGCTCCCTTGGCTGACCCAGGTAGGCAACTGCGAGTGCCTTGGATGCGTTGAGTTGACGTGCAGTATCAGGTTGGAAGCGACCAACTCACCAGACAAGAGCATGGCATCGGAGCAGCTGGTTGTTCTGCCGGGCAAAATTTGCCGACTGACACCAAGTCAGCTTGCAGTCAACCGAGTAACACAGGCTCATTGACTCACAATATCTCCCTGCTGGTAGTTGAAAGTGCCTTGGGTCCTTTGCACGCTTTCCCACTTCATTCCATTTTCCGGGACTACTTGACCGAACTCTTGGTTGTTGGCCAGAATGTTGCGGTACTGGGTGTCTGAATTGATAGAGCCTTCACCGAGGGCCGAACCGAAGTATTCGAGGCCGGCTCGCTTGGCCAAGACATCGAGTTGCGCTTTGGCTGCACCTGCAGCCAGGAGGGCACCAAAAAGGGTGTTGACGAGCATGTTGACTGGGAATCAGATGAAACGGAGAGCTTCTGAGTAGAAGCAAGCAAATAGAAACAATGCTCGCTGTATTTATCAGTCCCTGTAGATCATCGCACTTTGGAGCGGAGGTCGTGACTTATGCCCAAAGAGATCTTACAACGCCTGCTAAGACCCCGAAGAGCCTTGAAGAAACGGAGAATGCTGTGAAATGCCCGAATTTCCTGTTTGGGGCTGTCACCCCGCAGTAGCATTCACCCGCGGCGGCACATATTTAAGAGAACGGCAAAGCTGTGCCGAGAGCCTCGCGTCATATGTCATTTCTTGCTTTTATTTGTCCCGATGCCTACACATGCATGTACGTACCTAGAGAGCTGCGTTGAAAGGTCTGCGGGGCGGTTGACCATCGTGTGATCGCCAGTCTCTCGGCTGAATGCCTGGGTATTACCGCCCGGCCGCCATACCACCATATCGGTGCGGGCAAGGTCGTCGAAGCCTGTGTTCGGCAAATAACCATTGCCGTACTCCCGGTGATACGATCCACAACTGGAGGTCGATGTGACACATCGTCTGGCAGATTAGGCTATATCCAAGCCGGACTATGCAGATTCGGAAGCTTAAGTTCCAGAGCTCCCAACTTGGACTTCATGTTTCTTTGGGCCTTCGTCAGATTGACTAGATGTTCATCGTCGGACGAATCCAATGATGGAGGGTTGTTTCCAGTCGACGAAGGTACACGCCTATATCTTTCTCCTGCAACAGTGGCACTTGTTACCTCTTCACGCACTCATTTTCTGAGACACTGCCAGGCGGATTGAGACGCCTTCACTCCAGCTTGGCCTTCTTCTAGATCTATCACACCCGCATCCCAAGAAGGTGGTTCTCCTGCGACTCCTCACTCGTCAAGAGGACAGTGAGCATGTGCCAGCCACAAGGGCTTCTGTACGTCTTAGAACAGGAAATCACTTCGGTACCACAGACGTGGGCTTCTCGAGTGAAGCAGATGGCGCGAGTTCCCCAATGCCTGCTGACTTTGAGAAATGGATGGGCTAGTGGTCAAGATCGGCATATCTGAGACCTGAGCTTCTGTTTCACATCCATCTTGCTACGATCGATCCATGCAGTCCCGAGAAACTGCATGCGGTCCTCGTTAACCCGAGAGCTGAACATTCGAGGGCCCCCAAGAACCGCGCTAGCCTGCAACGACAAATGTCTCGGTCAAATGCGGGTGGTACGAGCAAGCTGACGCCTCCCCTAAACCGAGAGAAGCCCAACTGTTGGGCCGGGCTATGGCCGTAGTTCAGCTGGCCTATTCGATGCTGCCGGTCTGCTTCGAGAACAACCAGACGCGACAAATGTTGGCCGACACATCATTCTTTCAGCTTATTCCTATTGAAAATGGGGGCCACGGCTGAGCAAAAGACAGCACCTAGAAGTATAAAGTAAATGCGATAAACTTTGCTTTTCTTCAGGATCATCAGACACACCGATCGATTACTTGGTACACGACCGTCCGCCACGCCACCGATCCAATCCAGCTGTCAATCACCTCCACCTCACCATCGGAACCCCAGCTCAGCTGCCTGCACGGAGACATTCGCACAAGATGAAGATGACCGCCGCCGCCGTCCTCTCCCTCCTCGTCCACTTCACTGCCACCGCTCCCTTGCCCACTGTGGCAGACCAGTCCGCGGACAAACTCAACCCCGGCGCCCTGCAAGCGATCAATGACGACGATACAACGATATTTTTCGAAACAGCCAACTCATTTCACAGCAAGATTCGGCGTAGTGACTTGCGTCCGGATGGAAACCAGGTTGGCGTCAGGCAGCCCATCCACCTGCGTCGGTTAATCACCCTCCCAATCCTACATGTGCCCAACCAAGTTGAGGTCAAGGACACCGACGAGAACATCGCTGAACTCTCTGGTGTTCCGGTTCCCGGCTACGACAAGACATGGCCCAGCTCCAAGGTTGGCCTTGACAGCATCATTTCGACCGGAGGCGTGGCTGAAGTCACAGCAGACGACGATTCCGTGGGTTTCGGGAGAAAGGTCCACAACTTCTACGGACCTTTGAATGACAAGCTGGGGATCAGTAAACACTCGGAAGGCCCTGAACAAGAAGGCTCATTTCCTTGTTCAGAATGGCTCCGCGTATCTATGGCGGGGTGGCCCTTCTTTGGCAACAAAAAATATGAGGACTGCGCCGCCAAGGAGCTCGGAAACCCCGTGAAATTGGCAGCACGCGACGACATTGACTCTGTTGACACATCTAGCAGGGCTTTCGATTGTGAGAAGCACTCGGGAAACCCTCTTCACAGCCTTGTAAGTTTATTCCGAGCTGTCGGGTGCAGCAAGAGGTGAGGGTGCCGCTGTGCCGAGACACCTTCCGTACGAAGCGTTGATACCGATAGCATTTACAGGCTTGAATTATTTACATAGAAGCTGTAATCGAAGCAGAAGCTTCTTACTTGTAGAGTTTGGTTTTCTCCTCGACGCATCCGATCACCGTTCCAGTGCCTCCTTGTGAAAAAATGCAGGGTGTGCCTGTGTTCAGCTGAAGCTGAAGTGACACATTGCATTATCTCTCCCATTGTGTTCACAGAATACGGCCAACTCCGGCGCCCAGCTTGACGACGAGTGGCACAAGAGGAAGTGGCGTGAGCTTGTACTTGTAGTCAGCCTTCTTGAAGGTGCCGACCTGGGTGATGTTGACTTCCGCACCGCCCCAGTCGTTCTCTGCAGACATGTGTCAGCAAGCATTCCATTCCAAGTCGTCGTGTCATGTTACTTACTGGCACCGAGGTTGGCGAAGCCGTCGAGCTCCTCGTCACCACAGACGCAGGTGTTAGGGCTGTCCTCGGGGATGACCAGGCCATAGGTGGAGAGGGCGGTCCTCGAGTTGCGGAAGACATTGCCCTCGACGAGGACCTGGTTGTCAGAGCGCGAGTGAATGGCCTGGTAATTGAACTTGTTGTAGAAGTTGTTGTAGATGTGCTGGTGACCGAAGCGGCCGGCGGGACCTGTATTTCCTAGTTAGTAAGACAAGACTCAGAGTTATAGAGTCAACAAGAATAAACCTGCCTCTCGTGCCCTCATTGAACCCTGTTGCCACCGTGGAGTCAGTAGATTGCTGGAATAATAGGAGATGAGGGACTCCGAGATCACGTACAGTGGTTGTGATGGTAGGTGACGTGGAACTTTCCGAAATCGAGCTCGCGGAATGTGGCATCGTTGCCGATCAGGGAGCTCTTCCAATGGTCGTGGAAATAGTTCCAAGAAACTGTGATCCAGTCGGAGGCACGGATGATGTCGAGTTGGCCGTCCTGGGGGAAACAAGGTGTTAGTCGACATGGAGTTTCTTAGAGGAGGCATGAGGTGTCGGGTGGCAAGCTCACGTAGTAGTCGGGGCCGATCTCGGCGGAGAACTCGGACTCAAACTCGTTGTGGTCAACCCAGACGCGAGTGAAGTTGCGGATGGTGATGCCGTCGCCGCCGACGATCTTGCTGATCTTCAGGTTCTGCACGATGACGTTGTCGCCGTTGAAGATGTCGATACCGGCGCCGGTAATGACCGTGTTCCAGCCGGAACCGATGACCGACTTGTTGGAGCCGACCTTGAGGCGAGAGGGCAGGGTGATGGCGCCCTTGACGCGGACGGTCTTGGGCTCAGACCCGGCAACGGCGGCGGCGAGCTCAGCAGCGGTAGTGGCCCAGACAGTAGGACCCCCCTTGCCACCGGTTGTCTTGCCGATGGGGTTCGATTTAGCGTAGCCCTCGATGTCCCAAGATGCAAGCTTGAGGTAGTCCGAAGGGAAGGCCGCGGCCAGGCCCAGGAGGCCGAAGGTGACAAGACCGGTGAACTTCATGGTGGCGGGTCGGTACCGGAGCGGGAGAAAAAGAGGGGAGAAGGAGCACCAGAGAAGAAGCTGCGGAAAGCCTTGCTGGATGAGACAGAGCTTCCATGACATCTTAATGGGCGAATATTGCCACTCTATATACCCCCTCATGTTTTCTGATTCACTGCATCCTCTTCTCCAGTCCTCACCGAGGTCCTCTCGCTTGACCCCTGACCCCGGAGATCGTCGGCACCGTGAAAAGAAGCTTACCCCAACCCATGCGCCGCCCCCGCGATGCAAGCGGGCCACCCTGAAGCCCCTGTCCCGGCAGGCCATCTCCCTGGACACCCAATACCGTCCCGCGCTCGATATTGTGGCTTCGCCCAAGTGCCAGGCACCTCCCCCCTAACCACGGAGCCTCGCTTTAGCCGTTTCTTCCGAATGGTGGAAATGGGAATCCCGTTGCGAGGCCGCCACAAGGCCTCCGCGGAGGGGCAAAGGTCCGCCGCCGTGGCTGACAACGACATTTGCACGATGGTCCTGGGTCATTTCGCGTCATGAGATCGCCTCCTTCACGGTGTGCTGCTCGGAGCTGCCCCTCCCTCCTCGAGCGTGGGAGACGGGTGGCCGCGCCCGAGAGGCTGTCTGGCTGCAGGACCCCCGCAGGACGGCATGTCTGGTCTTCTCCTGTGGACGGGATTGCGGTGTCTGGCCTCTCGGGAGATGAGCTGGCGGCGCAGGTGGATGCTAAAAGGCGGAAGAATAATTGTGTAAGAGATGCGTGCGTTCGCGCCACTGGAGAATCCTCGCCAGACGGACCGGTCTGGATCGAGATGAGATGAGTGGGTGATGCATGACGGCCATCGTGCAAGCTTCCGGGTCATGGAAGCTCCGTGTCATCCGCGGCGACAGCTTGCTTGCAGTCTCTAGCTCTTCAAACTACGCTGCCTAGAGAAGTGTGCCGACTGGATACCCATTCTGATGTCTTCTGAAGCCAAGGGCATGAACTATGGTCGGATGGTTGTGACGATTTGAAGATTGATAGCACTTGGGTGGTCACCGGCGGTGACTCTGACATCATCGTGCTTCCGGCCGTCAGGCACTTGATCTTGCGGTGCACGAAGATACTACAATATCTCACGAACAACATGTTCTTATCGCATATGGGAAAACGTGAGACCTGGCGCGTGAATACCTTTCCCATGGGCACGGCATTTCCAACTATGAAGCCCATTTCCCCATGGTGATTGCGTAATGTACGAACATTGTCAACAGTGCCTCATGAACACCATTCGTTATCATAGGGGCCCCTTAAACACTGACGCGAGAGACCTCTTCTTGCTATGCTGGTTCTATCGCGTCTTGACGTGCAGCGTGTTGCTGGTCCTCACCTGGCAGCACGACAAGGTCTTGACCGCGGAACCCTCAATACACAATCGGCAATAAAAAGCAATTTTCATGACTTGTTTCTCAGTGAAAGTAGCTTTCGCTTAACATCTTACGTTTGAAAACGATTTCTTCTTCAGCGACATCACTCAACACTGGATGCTCTAGCTGGCATTGAGAGATGCACGAACAATGCATGTCGTCTTCCTCACATCACCACACCATCGCCGACTGCTTCAGATCGACAGCTGCTTCAGATCGACAGCTGCTTCAGATCGACAGCTGCTTCAGCCCGATGTCTACCGCGCCGACTGAGGAACCAGAACCATGGGTACAGAGAGCCAATCGGTAGAGAGCGCCAAAAAGGGTCTTCCGGGTGGCGCCCTGACATGCACCGTGCTCGGCTCTGAAGCAGGTGTCAGGAAACGCGGCCAGGCCCCGAGGCAGCCAGCTACTTGCTGATCACTGGTTCAACCCGGCTGGCCGGCTCGTGCCGAAAGAGGGGCTGATAGTAGATGAAGATGACGAAGATGCCATTGAAGGCAGCGTAACGTCGCAGTCAGCACCGAAACTCAGCAGAAGAGCATTGCCGGCACATCGGTCTGCTCAAAGTTTCCACACCTTCGGCTTCCAGGACGTGGATCTCCCGAGTCTCATCACGAATTCAAATGATGGCAGGAAAATCCGAGTCAGAACCAAAGTAATTAATTGGTAAAGCAAGCGGGTGTGCTGTGAGTCCCCGAGAAAGAGCCCGAGAATGATGTGTCTGGCGGGCCTGTGGTTCGGCAAGGCCACCATGACCGCCAGAAACCACAAAACACAGAAGAAGTTAAATTCGGCGATCCATTCAACTCCTCAGCGGTACCAGCAATGGCGATAATGCGGAGGGAATCCGTGGGTACATGTACCTTGCAGCTAGGTGTGCTGGTCGAGCCGACAACGATGGGCAGAGCGATGGCAGCGCTGTGCCTGCACGAGACGGTCGAGTCTCCACAGCAAGCAAGTTAAAACAGCCAGAAGATAGAAGTGAAAACAACCTTAACCGCAGAAGCTGTTCTGACAATTGTCTTCCTGGTCTGGAACTCTAGCGTCGACGTCTCCTGTTGCACGTCAAATGATGCGTCTTGGCCGACACAACCCCTGGCAGCAGCAGCAAATGGGGCCGAATCGGGCGCAAGTCGATCAAATGGCCATGCGAAACGATGGGATGACGTCGTCTGCGAATCCAATGCTTCGCCATATGCAAAGCGACGCAGTTCCCTTACCTGCAACTTGCTCGCTGCCCTCCAGAGAGCCCAGTCTCTACAGTTGGCCTGAAGCCTCGGAGTTAACAGCGCGCCATCTCGCCATCTCACGCCAAGCCGACTGCCTCTCTCCCCGGCCGCATTGACCATTGTCAATTGGTCGGTTTTCCTCGTGTACGCGGATGGGCGATGCATGGGAAATAAGCCTGCAGCCTTGGTCATGTCCAGACAAGGGGCAGGCGAATCCCCGGCGTGCACAGATGGAGAAGCGGGCTCCTGCCAAGCGCCGAGACTCCTGGCCATCGGTTGCAGGTCCAATCTGGTGTCACGGTGCGGGCCTTGTTGTTCAAGACGGGGTGAGTTGGAAGCCTGAAAGGTGCTCGGTATGGGAAGATCGGGGGGCTGCGCGGAAATCCACCAAGGTGCTGTCCTAACAGCCGAACCAGGGTGTTCGTACAAGAACAGGCTGCTCTTCTTTCGCAGCCTGGCGCGGCCTTCCACCCGTACGTCGCGTTTCTAGGTGGTATTCAGACGGCAAGCTGACGAGGCGATTGAAACAGAAGAAGGCCGACCGATCAATCGCGTTGCAGAAGGCATCGAGACCGCCATGCGAACATCCTGGAAGACGGCCCTGCTCGCACCCGGGCTGCTGGGATCACTGGTCCGGGCGCAGAGCAGCTTCGACTCCCAGCTTTCGGGCGCACCTTCAGCGAACGACTTTCTCCGACGATGGACTCCTCAGGGTAAGCAGGCTATCGATCAACTATGCAGCACATAATCGACTGACCACGTCGGCAGGCACCGTGATTGGCGACTACTTGTACCTCGATGGCGGTGAGGTGTCGCAGCTTGTCGACGGCGAGAGCTTGAAGTATCGTAACTCGAACCCTGGCAAGTGCGCCCATCTTCGATGATGTCGGAGCGAGCAGCTGCTAATGGAATCTTTCCGCAGTCAACGACACATTATCCCTGAATCTTGCGGAATCATGGGACCCTGAGAACGTCAAGCTGAAGATCATCAGCAAGCCTTCAGAGCCGATGATGCGACAGGCCATATTCACCGACGCTTCGGAGGGTGTATTTTACATCTGGGGTGGCAAGACCTCATACTCGGCGCGCACTCCCGAGCCGCAACTGATCAAGTTCATACCTAGATCACAAGGCGACGGGTCCTGGACGATGACCGTGCCCGAAGACGACAGCACCTTTGCGGGGCTGCTGCGGACGGAGGCCGGGGCGTATGTGAGCACGCCCGACGCGGCTTTCCACTTTGGCGGCGTGGCATCATCGAGAACTACGACGAAGGGGCCGGAAGGGCCTGTTCCGGGCTACGTGCGCTTCAATTTCACGACGCAGTCGTGGAGCAACCATTCAGCCGGACCTTGGACGGGCAGCGGGCTCCTCCAGGGCGCTGCGGCTGTGTACGTGCCGACCTTTGGACCGAACGGGCTCGTGATGCTCCTGGGCGGCCGAGACCCCGGCGCCGACTTCCTGAGGATGGACAACGTCAGCTTCATGGACCCGTTGACGGGCGACTGGCATTGGCAGATGACGCAGGGTTCGGCGCCGACGTCGAGGATGTTCCATTGCGCCGTGGGCGTGGAGAGTCCGGGGCCGAACAAGACGTATGAGATGTGAGCATTTCCCACCTTCGCGGACCCTGCCTGGAAAGCAGACTGACATCTTGCTACGCAGTTTCGTTTACGGCGGGCGCAACGAGCTTCTCGATACCGCATTCGACGACATACACGTCCTCAGCCTTCCGGGCTTCGTCTGGAGAAAGGCCGACTACGAGTCGAGCAGTCCCCGCGACAGCCATGCGTGCGTGGTGGCTGGCGATGGCAAACGGCAGATGATCTCGTTTGGCGGAGTCGACTATACACTTGAGGGGTCCGAATTCTGGCAGGACCAGGACCGGTTCCCGCAGGGGCTGGGCGTGTTCGATTTGACGGAGATGAAGTGGAAGACGCGGTACGACGCGGGAGCGGCGACATACGAGGCGCCCGAGGCAGTGCAGTCGTGGTACGCGGATGGGGGTCAGGAGGACCTGCGGTGGTCTTCGGACGAGGTTGAGCGACTGTTCGTGCAGGAGAGTGAGGCTTCGGAAGGAGGTGGAAACGGTGGCGGAGGAGAGGGCAACGGCGACGGCGGCGACGACAAAGGCTCAAGTTCAGGGGGCTCGTCAACGGCGGCCATCGCGGGTGGGGTGGTAGGCGGTGTGCTGGGCGTTGCTCTCATCCTCGGGCTGGTGTGGTTCATCCGGCGGAGAAGGGCTGCTGCAACAACCGGCGCCGGCGCGGGCATGCCGGTAGCTGAGACGGACGCGTCCAAGGCGCAGCCGATGGAGCTGCATGGGTACGGGTCTGGCAGGGTGGAAGCAGACGGCACGCCCCGAGACAAGCCGTACGAGCTGATAGGATCCGGGCCGGGTCCGTACACGGACGCGGTCGAGCTCGACGCGGGACCACCGGGCCAGCAGCCGCGGTATCGCTAGGACGGCGGTTGAGCTGGGGCGCAGAGACGGTGGATGATCGGATAGGGAGGTTCGACAAAGTGTACTTGACGTAATATCGGGAGGGAGGAGAAGCCTGCATTATCCCCCGTCGCAAGGGTTGTTGATCGACGACTTCGCCAGGTAGACGCTGAGGATGTGCACAAGGGCTCGTTCAAGAAGCATGTAATACTCGAAGAGATCGAGTTTAAAGTACAGTTCTACCCCAGAGAGTGAAAATTGGAGAGTTGGTCGGGGAGGGAACGGAGACTCGCAAGGTTGGTACGCAATGAGAATTGGCGAGTTGGGTGATTATATGGGCAAGGTTTATTTTCTTCTTCTCCTCTTGATGTTGTAATGGGTGGAAGGTGCTGTTGGCTGATTTGAACATGACTTTCTCGTGCTGACACGAACGACAGACGACTCTCCACTGCCCGGGGCAACGCCTTCCATCAAGGCAGTCGCGATGGAATCGACCGACGTCAGCGTAGGTTTGGGTTTGAATTGCAAGTTAGGAGCTTTGTACTTTTATTTAACCAAAGTAAAGGTTGTAGAGGAAACCGTCCTAAGTTTTCCAGAGCCATACAGGCCTTAGGTGGATAAAAACCTCTCCAATGTGTCGGCATCCTCAGGGTAGGACACCGTCAGTATGGATGCCTAGGATCGAGGCTCAGGTTGGTGTTCACCAAGTCGTAGCTCTCGAGCGGAGTATGTGTGCTGGTAGATGGTTGCTGCTGGCCGACTGAATTCTCATGTGCTGCTTCTGCGTACTTCCAGCGGTTCCGCGAGCGGAGTATTTGGGCGCTCTCTGCGGAGTTTGGTATGCTAATAGCATGGCGGTAACTGTCCTCGAGGTATGGCAATTTCCATTTCATTTGTCGGACGATCTGAACATATCGGCGAAGCTCGCGTCGTGACGAAGAGAAGTCGTGACGAAGCCCACGTCGTGACGAAGAGAAGTCGTGATTGGATGATGATTGGATGATTCCAACAGGCGCTTGCCATCTCGTTCTCCCATTCCACTGGGTGTTCCTGTGCCCATTGGGCGCTCTCTGCGGAGTTTGGTGTGCTAATAGCTCGGCGATATCCGTTCTCGAGGTATAGGAATTTCCATTTTATACGGCGTACGATTTGGACGTATCGTCAAAGCTCGCGACGTGGAGACGAGAAGTCGTAACGGCAAGAAGTCGTGGGCTTCTGGTGTTGCGTTCGAAGTTACGAGTGTCTGCGATTTTATGCTTCCCTGTTTCAGCAGCTTCCATTTCATGCGGCGTACGATTTGGATGTATCGTCGAAGTTTGCGACGTGAAGACGAGAAGCTGCGGTCTTCTGGTGTGGCTTTTAAAGTTAGGGGTGCCTGTAATTTGTGCTTCCTTGTGCCGAATGGGCTGGGAACGGATTGTTGAAGGGGGTGGTACCAGGGCACAAGTCGTGTTGAAAGTTTGAGATGGATTGACGTGGAGGAGGGCGCAAGGAAAAATCTGTGTCTCCTCTTCCTAGTCGGCGGTTGCATGAAGACAAGCAGCGATGCGGCAGGCGTTGGGCCAGCCTCGCGAGCCGCGCAGATTCGAGCGACGACGGCCGCGACGGGTTGCTCGATGGGGGGCTGCCGCACCCAAGGCAACCCGCGTGACCTGAGAAGAGCCCACCACATTTGAAGGTGGGGTACTAGTACTTCCCTGATCAACCATCCAACCTGAGCGCACAACTCCCACTACACAACCGCCTCCGGCTCCAAACCAACCCAACGTCGCCCACACTTTCTCTGTCGAGTACCACTTGCGGGTTTCCCGATCGTCTTTTCTGTTCAGGGGACCTTTCTTCAAGCAGGCTGCCCATCTCCAAGCTTTCAATTATGGCATCATTGCCGGGTATTCTTCAACGGGCCACAATGGCCGCATTTGCGAAGATGTCTCGAGCTCGAGCGGCAATCGTCCAATCCTTCTCGGACGATCCTGCCAAGGCTGTTGCCGGTCTTCAGCAGGAACTGAGTACCGCACACTTGACAGCGAATCGCCATACATACCTACTCAAGGAGAGTCATATATCGACCTGGCCATGGAAATTCTCTTGGACGATCCTGCCCAGGCTATTGCCGGTCTTCAGCAGGAACAGATTACCGCACACTTGACAGCGAATCGCCACCCTCAAGGAGAGTGATACATCGGCCTGGCCATCGACATCCCCTCGGATGATCCTGCCCAGGCTATTGCCGGTCTTCAGCAGGAACAGATTACCGCACACTTGACAGCGAATCGCCACCCTCAAGGAGAGTGATACATCGGCCTGGCCATCGACATTCCCTCGGATGATCCTGCCCAGGCTATTGCCGGTTTCCAACGGGAAAAGATTACCGCACACTTGACGGCAATTGGCCACCCTCAGGGAGAATCCTACATCGGCTTGGTGATTGACATCCCCTTGGGTGATGGAGACCAGTCCGCCAACGAGAAGCTTCGGTGTTCGCCATACTTGTGAGTTGACACGGCCGTCCTGTCTTCCTCCCTTGAGCGCCTAGTGACCGGAACCAGACGATCGCGAGATAAACCGGGTGATTGAGCATAATACCCATCAGATCACCATCAAGTTTCCTCGAAGAGGATTCACATTCGAAGCACCACCTCGCTGCGCGAATAGCGAGGAGGGACATACGGCTGACTTTGGTACCGTCGGTCGGCCATAAAGGGATCGCTTCATACCAGACGAGCCATGCACTCGGATGCCTCAAGATTGCCACGCCCACTTGCGAAGAAATCATCATCGTTCAATCCTCGTTCTCTTCCTGCAAGATTGGACAAGTGTTGAGCGATTTCGTGCGCCTCTGATGGGTGCGCCCCTCGTTACGGCATCGGCGCCCATCTTATTGTCGAGGTGACGAGTATCCAGGAGGTATAAGTTACCGCCTACCTCGTTAATACTAACGAACGGACCACGAGGGGCTACACTACTATAGACGAGGTAGACATACCCCTTAACTTTAGTCACCTCGACATCCCCTGGCTGAAAGAGAATGTCGGTGTTCCGACCGCTGCGGGAAGCCATAGAAGAGATTTAGACTTGCCAGTCAAGAAAAGAGAAGAAGTACGGTTATAGAACTAAACGATTCGCACGTCGACCTGATCGAGACCAGCCTGGCCAAGGCCTTTTCGGACAATGTCGAGGCGCGGATGGCGAGGGAGACGGTGCGGTATCACGCGGCGACGCAAGTTGTGTTCCTCGGCATCGCGTTGCTTGGGTGCTCTGAGCAGGGACTTGGGGCAGCGACGAAGGCGAATGGACAGATGGCGCCGACGATGCCGATGGGGGCATGGTGCAGTGTGAGGCGGAGCTCTTCATCGTCACTCCCAAAATCGGGGGACAACCGATCCAGTTACAGCATGCAAAGATGTGTTCGGCCAGGCGGCCTCAAGATATTCCGTGCTGGGCTGAGGGCGGTAACACTTGGTCATCCCGAGGGAACAATTCCTATGATCCGCGAACCACAACATCGACTATCATCCTCGTCGCGGCCCAGCCCCCAACAGCATCCGACAATGCCGAAGATCCGTATGTTCAAGTCGGAGCTCTTTCCTACTCGAAAACAGGAAGCACCCACCTCCCACGAGAACTAGGCCTGCGTGTATACGTGTGAGTGGAATACTTGGATTGCGGTTCCTTGTGAAGCTTACGTCGGTCTAGTGCGCCCTCTCCTGTTAATTCGGGGCAACCCTGCGGACTACCATACAGTCACAACCATGAATGACTTTTCCTGCTAACCCCCTTCTCGATGGCGGCTTCATCTCCGTCCGCCTAGCCAAGTCGACAGCCCACTTCTCTCATACCGACCAGCTCGACGGGCTGAATACCCCAATCCAGCCGTTGACAAAGGCCCTCGAGATCATAAATGCCCACCCCCTTACACAGTCCCGACTTGGGCTCGACTACCTCCTGCCTTTTTGACGTCGAGTCGCTGAACATGGCCTCTGGAGCCGCAGATCAACCGGGGATGTCGTTCCCGCAGCCCCGGCACAACGTCGGTGCAGTATCTCACCCATGCCACTTGTCGAATCCTTCAACATGCCGGTCATTCAAGCAAGCTATATCCAACGCGGAGTCCCACCCGCACCTTTCTCTCCTTCCGCTACCTGGTACAGACGCTGAAGATTGTGGTTCGTGGGACATGGGAGGCATTGCCGAGAGAGGACCAAGTGGTCCCTCGTCCAGCCCATCTGGAGATCCTGAGGCCACCAGGCCGTACGCCTCTTGCATGCTGGCATGTATGTCGAGGCGTGGTTGGCCGAGACCTCGTGGCTGTCGAACGTGCTGTCGAAGACATGATGGTCGAAAAGGCCGGAGTGGAGGGGCTCCGCGCTCCCGGGAGTGGATCTTACCTGAGAGTACCTAGGGCGAAAGTCTCAGGGGAAGTTGGAGATGTCATCGAAACAAAGGGGATCAAGATGGGCGGGCGTTTGGCGCGTCGGGGAATCGGGAGAGATGGTTGAGGTGAGAGGTGTCGGGATCGCGACATCCTCTGCCTGCCAGGGGACATCGAGGTTTCCAAAGTTAAGGTGGAGATCTCCTCGCGTACGGCAGCGCAGCCGACCGTGGCCCGTTTGTCAGTATCGACGAGGTAAACGGAAGTCTCTACTAGTACCTCCTGGATACCCGGGTCCGTGACGCCCCTTTCCCGCCAGGGGATGTCGAGGTCTCAAAGGTCAGGATCTCTGCCATCGAGAACAGGTCAGCTCGCATGACCTTTCTCAAGCACCACCCTGCTTGACATACCCCAGGTCGAGCAGTCACCTCGTCATCAGGAGATAAGTGTCCAGGTGCGTTGTCAACCTCAGACATGAGGTCATCGCCACCAAGACCTTCATCGACCTCCGGAAGAGAAGTACCACAGGAGCTTCCGCTTCTCCGAGAGGCCAGCCGCCCCGCGAATTCGACGCCTGGCCCAAGACTCCAGAGGAACCTCGAGCGCCTCGCCAACGCTGTCGCCAGGAACTTCATCTGCCGCTACCTCAACCGCGGCGAGATGGTCGTCTACCTCGCATGCGGCAGCGCGGCTCCATGGCGCCTGTTTGTCAGTATTGACGAGGTGCGCGGCGACCTCTGGGTTTACCCCTGGAAGACTGGGAACCATCTCCAAGCGCACAGGCCACCCGGCTCCGGCTCCGGGTCCGGGTCCTCAGGCCGGACAGCCTCAACCGCCCGCCACCGGGACCTCGATCCCACCCAACCTGACCAAACAACCATACGATCGCCACACAGGCCTCTTTTCATCATCCCGTTCAACGCGTTTTCCATCACATTGTCGTTCGCAAGGGTCTTTCTCTAGGTGGGGGGTGGGCGTGGGTTTTATTCGAGCCAAACTGGAGAGGGAGCCGTATTCAAGTTGTAGGGCAGCCGACCAGCACCACACAGCGACACCCGGCACAGACCGCTACATCCAGAGACTCTCACTTCGCTGCCATTCTACACATGTGTGAATTTCCGGGGAGTCTTCTCCGGGCAGTCTCAGCGTCCATCGAGAAGCACTTCCAAGCGACGTCTGTTTCGCTGACATGCCCCGCCCTGGCGTGCATGGAGTGTACAGGAAGTACTCCCGGATCGTCAGTCAAGACCCTGGACATCCAGGACCTCGACCACCAGACAGGCGCCGATGCCATCACGACTTCGCATTTCCTCGATACTTCAACCTCGCCAGGCATCCATCATCACCACCACCACCACCCGAAATTATCCAACACATCAGTGCTTCCCGAAAACGAGCAAGTCCCGTGGTTCCGATGCGGAACTGGTCGCTTCAAGTTCATCCGCATCCATTAGCCGACAAGACCCGCCTTTGCGCCACGACGTTTTGACGATGGCGACGTACATGTCTGCCTCTCCGGCCGAGGCCGACATCAGCACCAGACGCCGACCGAGGGTTATGGGACGGCCAAAAACACCCAAGAAGGTCAGTCATCCACCGCCCAATCTACTGGCAGTTTTCCTGGTTCATTTGCAATGCTCCAAGCTCACAAAGCCCCCTCCAGACACAATGGCCTCGAGCCGCATGTACATGAACACGACACGGCGGTCGTCCTAGGAGGAAGGAGCAGGTCAACCGACGCAGCGGATCAATCGACATGACAGATTAATCGACGAGTCCTGATCGTCTATAACGGCCTTTTCTACGACTTGTGGTATAGTAACGTCGACTATAATCTTTTCCCAGCATAGACTATAACGTCAATTGGGACCTCAAGGGCTCCGATTGACCTATGTCCTACGACTCCTCCGCAACCTCGCCCTTCTCATCCTTGACCTCGACGATCACCGTCGCAACACGACCGCTTTCCCAGAGCGCCACGCACACGCTTTCAAGAGCGACGGCTTTTGTAGAGACAAGCTCCCCCACCGCGTTCGGAACTCGGAAGGATTTGATCTTGCCCTTGGCCTTGCCCTTGACGTTTTGGGCCTTGGCCGCCGGCTTGGTGACGTCCTTGGTCGTGTTGACGTCGCCCACCAGAACCATTCCAGCCCTTGCCCTCGTCAGGAGCACGTTGAGGCGACGCTCGTCACTTGCGAGGCCTGGACCCACGGCCTTGTTGGTACCCAGGACAGCAATGACAATGTCGTTTTCCCTGATCAGTCAGCATGCTTGGCTGCAGCAGAGGGGAAATGCAGGGATGACTTACTGGCCTTGGAACGAGTCCACGGTTGCGGCGCTGGGGCAGTCTCCCAGGTGCTCCATGTACTTTGGGCTCTTCTTGATCAACCTATCGATGAGGTCGACGTTGGCGGCGTAGGTCGCGACGAAGGCGATCCTCGTTGGGTCGACCTTGTGAGAGCGGACAAAGTCGGCGGCGAAGTCAAGCGCGACGTTGACCTGATGATCGCTGCGCTTTGCGTGGGTGGCTGCGTCCTTGTGGACGTACGAGCCCTCGCAGTGGATGAAGAGCGGGGTGAGCTCATCGCTGGCGGGCGCCTTGAGATGCTTGTCGCCCTTGAAGCGCTCTTGGATGAACGTCTCGAGTTGCCGACCGATCTCAAACTGCGGGAGATCGACGGCGCAGCTGGGTCCGTAACGGTAAGGGACCTCGGAGTATATCGTGTTGGCAACGATGTCGAAGAGACCATTTGCCATACGCAGCTGCACCCGCATGCGGTACACTGGAAGGCCGGCCGCCTGGAAGAACTCGAGCGGCGACACCTTTCCGTCGGCCACCAGTCGGTTGATAAGATTACCGGAGGCGTCCTTCTCATTACCCGCGAGAATAACGGGAGCCAGCCTGAGATAATGTTAGTTATATACCTCTTTCGTAAATCCAACTCTTTCGTAAAAGCGACTCTTTCGTGGAAGTAACTCTTCCGTGGTGGAGAAGACATAACAACTTACGACTTGGCATCACCTGCGAGAAACATCGGCCGGCAAACGTTGCCCCAACCGCAAGCCAGATCTCCGCGGTTCATGTTGGCCGCCTCGTCGACGGCAATTCCGCGGGCGAGCACCTCCTTCCAGGCAATGTAGTCTGGGCCGTCGGAGCCGGCAGGGGTGACGCAGAGAAAGTCGGCGCGGTTGACGATCTCCAACATGAGGGCCTTGAGCCTCTGCTTCAGCTCATCCTCGTCCTTGCGCAGCTCTTTGAAGTCCACGGTGCCATTCGCGACGCCGCGGAGACCGGCAAAATTCTCGCGCTGGTCGACACTCGTCCGAAGGTCGTGGATGGCTTTTGGGCCATACTCGTCAAGGTCGCCACCCATCTTGTGTCTCAGGATTACCAAGACCCAGAAGGCGAGGGAGAGGGAGAGGTCGAGGCGAGTCGCTACGCCCTCAACGTCGTCCGGCTTCTCCAAGAGCGACCACAGCGCCGAGATCTCATGGGCGGTCTTGTTTCCGCGGACCACTAGCTTCTTCTGGTGGACGCGCTCACCCTCGGCAGCCTTGTTGCGGCGCTCAGTGACGGTGGCTGACACGCGAGAGATCCGGACAGCGAAGTTGGTGACGGCGACGTCTGTCGGCGCCAAGCAGAGAATCGGGCCCAACTTGCTCTCCATGGCGAGCGTCGCTACGGCCAGCGCGGTCGTCTTGCCTGTACCGGCAGCGCCCGATATCATGCCCAGGCCGAGCGTGCGATGGCTCATGTAGTGGCGGAAGCGCTCGCGATCCTGCTCGAGTGCCTCTTGGATGATGCAATCGGTGTAGACCTTGTCTTCGATGTCCAGGAAGTCGATCACCGGGAGCTTGCGGAGGGTGGGCTGGGCAGGAGTGGCGGCCATCCAGTTATAGAAGCCAGCGCCTTGCATCAGGGCGCGATGGAGGGCCTGGTGGTCCTCGATGGTCAAGCCGGGGAAGGTCAGAGACGTGCTGCTCGGCTCTGCACCCTCGACGAATTTGTTGACCGCGTCAACCCTCATCTTCGTCCCCATGAGGCCCGCGTCAAGGAGCACGGAAACGCAGTTCTAGTGCGCCGTGTCAACCTTGTACTCGCCGTCGGCCTCTGCGCGGGTGCCGAAGAACTTGGGCTTGAACCATGTGGGGGTGTCGTTTGGGAGCTTCGCCATCAACACCAGTTCGTGGTTCTGCACTTCGTGCCCTTGCATGGGCTTGTAGAGCTTGACGTGCTCAATAATCTTACACTCGCTACTCAGTTAGTTAGTAAAGTTTGAAACTCTCTCGTAAAAGTAACTCTTTCGTAATTACAACTCTTTCGTAAATACAACTCTTTCGTGGAAGCAATACTTTCGTGGGCAAAATAAGATAGGGAGACTTACAGTTGGAGGTCCTCGCCCTTTCCATCAGAGACCGTCTGCTTTTGCACGAGAACTTGAAGGCTAGCGTTCTTGGTCAGGCGACGCCAGGCAGCTTCGACTCTGAGCCGCAAGTCCTTGGCCATCTGAACAACCATGCAAGGCATCCCATCCTTGCCGGTGTCTACGAAGTAGGCAGGCCAGCGTGCAGCCGCAATCTCACGGGCGGCGGCGTCGAGCCAGAATGAGTCCTGGACATTGAACTGCACGTTGACAGCGACGAAGGAGTTGTTGTCCCGGTATGACAAGTTGGCCGTAAACGGCTTGTCGCTTTTTGTCTCGTCCAAAAGGCGGCGGAACTTATTCTCGTCCCACGAATGATCGTTGCCGTACGGATATGTAAAGACGGGGTGCTGATGCTCTGAGCGCTTGATGGGCGAAGTGTTCTGGGTTTGAACCGCAAATGTGAACTCGGTGCGGCGGGCGAAGATGTCAAGGATGGACAGGCCGCAGGGGAGCGGAGCGTTGTCGTTGATCATGGCTTCGAGGGCCTTGTCCTTGGTGTTGGCATACGGAATGCCGTAGCCAACGATCGCGCATCTGACTCCCTCGTGCAGGCGCACAGTGATCGAAACAAGCTTCTTGCCGGGGGGACAAATGGCAAGATGCTCAGGCTCGTTATCGGAGTTGATCGCCATCTTGTATTGACCAGGAGGGAAGAGCGCCTTGATGACGTATTCAGACGATTGAACAACTCGAAGCGTTCTTTTCGAGTCTAGCGATTGCGTCAGTAAACTGTAGTACATGTGCAGATGCTGTGGGTATTAACAGCTGTGAGAGACACCGTGTCCGAGGTCGTCGTTGTCCAACTGGTTGTCACCGAAAGGGGCTTCGATGCGGAAGCCGAGAGCAGACGGTGCATTCTCCACATTCTGAATCATGTAGCGGAGTCGAAGGGGTGTTGAATGCGGCGTAGTGAAGGCATTGCCAGCGAGGACTGGCGACTTGTCGATGAAGAGAGCACAGTCGGCATTGACAGTGTCGAATTTGACCGAAGCCGGCGCATCGTTGTCGGCAGCGGGAGAAGGGGTTGCGGCATGCGGCGGGAGCTTGGCAGCCGTGTCGGAGGAAATGGAGGCCATCTTGTCGTTGAAGAAAGCGGGCGACGGCTGAGGATTTCACCAGTCCCAGAAGCAGCTGATCACCGAAGTGAATCAAAACTGTGTCTCCAAGCGAAGACACAGTACTGCCTCTGTTATGATTCTACTAAAGTGTCAGTGACGTGCCATGCATGGTAGGGTTGGGAGATACGCAACACGTCAACAACCGCCGCCACGCCAATGATGAGACGAGACGGCAACGCAAACACGAGGTTTGCGGGAGGGCGACAAGGCGTGTAAAACACACCCAAAGCTGGGAGCAGGACGAGCGCGGCGCAGGAAGATATCGTCGAGGTGCCGACGGGGAAAAAAAAAACGCGGGATGGGGGCGTTCGGGACGGCGTGGTGGTGGCGGCGAACTTCGTGGTTGTGGAGGTAGCAGAGGAGGATCTTGGGTTGGGGCGCGAGCGGTGCGTGTTTTGCCTGGGAGACGTGTCGCGCCCCACCTGCCTAAACTCTCAACAGTCGACCAGTCAGGCAGATAAGGCCGCGCCTGTGAAAAGGGGGCAAAAACTATTCACTTGATGGCACTGCTCAGTTGAATCAGGGCTGGGTTCATAGCTGGGCGCCTGAACGACCGACCGACTGGCTTACAGATGTCCAGGTAGGTACACGAGAGCTGACCCCCTCCCGGCTCGGGCCGCTGTGGGCCAAAGCACATGAGCCCCAGCCTGTCGGCGTTTGGCCTTCACCACACTGCGACCGATTTCATTTACCGATAAAAGCACCGCTAAAAGAGAATACTAGGAAGCGTAATGGACGTCCACACGGGGTCATCCAACGCAACAGATCAACCGACGCAGCAGGTCTCGCGATGTAGCGAAGTATGTCCCGCGCTGTAGCCTGGATGTAATTAGTGAGTCCCTGGACACGCCAAGTTCAGGTCGGGAGACTGGCTGTGTTGATTGACCTGCTGTGTAGGTTTACATGTAGTATCCAACGGTCGGTCCTTGGCAGCTGGAGGGTGCTAGTCGCCCAAGCCAAACGATCCCGATTGTTGCGTGATTGCAAGCGCCTGCTGGCCAAACCAACTCAAGATGACCCGCCTGGTCAATCGTCCGCAATGCAAGACCTACGACGCATTCTATGTAGACGTAGCGAAACCCCAGATACAAACACGCTGCGTCGCGAGGATGGCTGTGTCGATTGGCCTGAAGCGTCGCGGGGCTCAGTGGCTTTTGAGATGCTACATCCGCGTTGCAATGCAGCAAGCCCTGAAAGTGTCCATTCAACCTCAACATACAGAGTGTGGTGACGTATCGTGACGGCCCTGCTCACTGGCCCAGTACGACTCTCACTCCAGTGTCCTCACGTGCTTCGTATCATCGCCCTCCAGAACGTGACCCACAGGCTTTGAAGGGCGAAGACGTGGACCGCCCACCAGAACGGCTAACCTCTTCAGGAAGAGCCCACTTCGAATGAAACGCACGGATCACTCTCTGCTCTCGACGGCGCACCATTGGTTTTTAGCAGGTGAGCGACCGCTGCGATTGGGTACCCGTCGTTCGTCTTCAGCGCACGCTCCAGGGGCAATCGGTGGCCGACAGGGGTCTTCCTGCCCGCTACTGTGGCAGCTGTCAGGGCAGAGCCGAACCTGCGGGCTCGAGGTCCGTCCGGTCGGTCTGTTCGCCAACGGGAAACAACGGTCAGCCAAGTGGGCGATGCGAAAAGGACCGCTCGTGATCGGGCGCAATTGGCAAAACACAGGCACAGAAAAAAAAACCGGCGGCGGTCAGACCTCCAGCCACCGACTCGTTCCCATCGACAGGATGTCTCCTCCGCTCGCCACCGTACCGTAGCACCCGGCTCAGGCGACCCGGCTCACCTGGGCCAGGGCGACTGACTTCCCTGACCCCGGCCATTTTTCTCTTCTCGGCAAATTATCATGACGCGGGATGCAACGCAAGCGACTCCTCCCCCGGACCACCCGCCCTTGCTGCCCTGCTCGTTTCCCTGCCTGACTGCCAGGAGATTACGACTTCGCCCAATTTGCGTCCTCTCGGCCCTCGCGTGCTCCCTTCTTTCCCATCGCGACCCTGATAACCAGCACCAATCCGATCCTTGAGCGACACCACCACACGTCACACGTCTCGACCCTCTGACGATCCCTTCAGATCGCCAACTCCCTGGGACGCGACAGAGATCCCCAACCCCCGGGATTCCCGGGACCCGAACTCCAACGTCATCGCACGAACCGTCATGGCCTTTCGGTCGCGGTAACCTCACCGCGCCGGACGAGCCACGAGAACACCAAAGGTCCATTGACCGCGCGACAATGGCCCAGCACGCACAACAAGCAGAAGGCCCTGGCGAGGACATCCCGCGGTCAACCATCAGACGCGACAAGAGACGTTCCCTCTACCACCCCGCCTCCGCCGCCGAAGGGAATATCGCCCCAGAGGTGTACTTTTCAGAAGAAGGCGCCACACCTTCCGGCACCGGTACGAACGCCCAGGCACAGCCAGAGACATTCACATTTCTGCGAGAGCCGACACCAGAGCCGACCGATCGGAGGGAGAAGACGCGGGCCGGCGTTGGCGGGGGATACTACGAGGACGAGGATGATGGGGAGCTCAGGGACCGAACAGAGCGGCGCATTTGCGGCTTCCGTCCAGTCTTGTTCTGGGGAATCGTCGCCGTGACCCTGGTGGTGCTCATTGGCGTCAGTGTTGGAATCGGCGTGGGAGTCGGCTTACAGAAACCTACGCCGACCTTGGGCGACGCGACGAGTAGCACATCGCCCAGCGCAACAAGGTGAGCAGCAGCAACATCTTAAGACACGAAACCATTCCACTGACATCCATCCCAGCACCCCCGACCCAAGGACCAGCAGCTCCTCCGACTTCAGGGACACCTCTGACCCCACGACGACATCAACAGACCCCTCCTCTACCACATCCACCACAACCACTTCTCGCTTATATCCGACACAAACAAGCAGCGGCTCCCTCACCTGCCCAGACGCAGACTACACTCTCTACGCCGTGCCCGGCTCTCCCGTCCGCTTCCTGCGCCATTGCGACGTCGACATGGGCGTGGGCAACCCCGGCGCCGACATCCGGTCCGTCCGCACAGAGAGCATGGCCGAGTGCATGCGCAATTGCGCGGGGACGTCCTCTTGCGCAGGCGCCGGGTGGGGTGCCATAGGCTCCGGCTCGTCCATCGAGTACTGGTGTTGGCTCAAGACGAGCGAGGCCATTGACACCGGCTTTACAGATCTCAAGGGCTGGGAGTTTGCCGTCATGCAGTGACCGCACGAGGCATCAGATACAATCTTTCATCTTTCTTTCTCTGTTTTCTTGGCATTTCCCCGAAAGCCCACACCACGCCACATGGCGGGCTGCTCAGGGCACGAACCGCATTTCATGACGATACCTATCTGCTTTGTTAATGGCACTTTTAGACTTGGATCCTGGGCGTTGGAGGGTAGGCATTTTGAGATGCTTGGTTGGAGGGGATCAAAACAGGCAGCTGTATTTATGATGAGAAGGGAGCTGTAGTATTCAAGACTGGCTGGTGCCCCACGACACCTCAATAGTAGACACCCACGACAACCATGCCAGCCATGGCAACGGCGGCCCCGAACATGGCCTCGCCTCGGACGGACGCGCCCTGATTGTCCTTGTCCTTCGCATCGCTCCCTCCACCGTTGGATCCACTGCCACCACCGGAGCCGCTGCCACCACTGGAGCCTCCTTGGCCACCGGTCTCCGAACCTCCACCACTGGTGCCATCGCATTGGGTAGGTACAAATGGGAATTGCTCGGCAACGCTCGAGTCGGCCGTGCAAGCTGCGGCCAGAGCCGAAATGTCGGATGTGTGCTCCGAGTAGAACGAGTACACTTCGCTCATGTAGGACGACCATCCGGCAACCATGGAAGGGTCGCCCGTGACCTCAGGCGGGCTGCAGAAGTCCGTCATCGTCTCCCAGTCCTGGCCGGCGATGAAGGAGATGAGAGTTGGATCCGGCAACGGCGCGTTGGTCAGCCGGGGGAGAATGGTCTCGATGGCCGATGAGCACGTGTCGTCAGTGGCACGGGCCGCGAGAGCGGGTGCGGGAGTAGGTGCGGGAGCGGCAAGGCGCTCGAGGAGGGCAGCGGAGACCGAAGCCGAAGCCGCCATGGGCAGGAGGATAAGAGAAGTGCGCATGATGAATGTCTGAGACGTTTGGAATGAATCTGGTGTGACGTGTTCGTCAAGAGGAAGCGAATCCATTGAATATGAAGTATTTCTGGAACTTGAACCCCTGAACCGCTTTCTAGAGCATGCATGTTGAGAAGTTGTCAAATACGCCTTGTCCAGCCGTTCTCAACGCCACTAGTCGGAGCTGAACAGGCGGAAGCCCTGGCATGATGATAACAGTAGATAGTAGCCTACCACACCGATCCAAACACATTCGAGACGGCACATTAATGTGAACAGGGCGGCTGGATTGCCGACGACAGGTGAAGGGGCTGATTTTTGGCGGCGCCTCCTTTTTCAGCGTGGCGCAATTTCAACCGTCTTTGCCAAACGGTCAGCCTAGCGCTTCGACTCCGGAGCAAGTAAGAAATTAGAGATTTGACGAGGGGGAGAACCTTTGCCTTCAAGGTTGGCACTTAATAACTAGCAACTGGTGCTGCAAGAGCTGACACGATTGTTGACGACCTGAAGATTGTGGTAGTTGTATTGGTGATGTGGCTGACGCTGCAGTCTGCCTCTATATTCATTTTCAGCCACGGCTTTCGCAACGATCCACCGAGATAACTCAGTGTGTAAGCGTTTGCTTCTCCGATCGTATAGTGGCTAGTATGCCAGCTTGTCACGCTGGAGACCGGGGTTCAATTCCCCGTCGGAGAGTTCTTTTTGCCCGCCCCTTGCTTCCCCTGCCAGAATTCCTCTCAGCTACGCTGGGCACGTCAGATATCTTGCCAAACATCGAATGCATTCGAATGCGAATGGAAGTCGTTTGCAGCGGTAATCCAGGCTACCTGCAGACTTTCCTGTCAACCTTCTTCCGACGATGAGCTGGAGAAAAACGGGTGCATTAATGCCGCCTGGGCTGTCAGTCGGTCCTGGAAAGACGTCAGCATGATACCGCCCCATCAATGGCCAAACTTACCTCATGATCCCAACGTAAAATCCCGTCTAACAAGCTTAGCGCATCATGATCCGCGCGATCCCTGTTCTCCTCGTTGACCAGGCTTGACCACCGGCGCCGTTCGTGCACGGCTACCTCCTCGACATCCATCGCCTCCATGTCGTACTTCTCGACCCAGTTCAGCAGTCCTCCTGTCCCCAGCACCTGCGCAATGCGATCTAGTTGGTCTAGTATGCCGATGCCATGGAAGAATGGATCTTTCTTGAAGACGACGCTGGCCAGCATGTCACCAACACCCCACATGTCGATGCTTTGGTCGTACTCGCCGAACGAGAGGAGCAGCTCGGGTGCTTTGAAGGCAGTTCCAACGGTCACCTCGTATGTCGTGCCTGGGGCGAATCGTGTGGATGAGCCCCAGCCCGAGAGTTTGAGCTGGCAGCGGTTGAGATGTAAGCTTCGCGGGTGCAGATATGATTCGTACCTGTTTCTTGACGGGATCAATAATGATGTTGAGCGGCCGCACATTCCTGTGCATGATGGCTTTGTCATGGGCGTAGCTGAGAGCAGCAATGAGCTGCCTGAAGTAGTGGCGGATCTCTCCAGGTTTCAGTTTTGGAAAAACACTGTGATAATCCATGCTTTGGACCAGCTCAAACACGAGAGATATCCTGCCGCCCTGGTGGGATGATCAGCCCAAGATCTCCTTGGAGGGCAATACGGACCTGTTGATCTTCAACAGCAGTGATCAAAGACACGATGTTGGGACACCCTCGGAGTTCCTGCAGTATCTCCATCTCGTTCCTCGCCCTTTGGTCATTCGGGGGCTTGAATATCTTGATAGCGAATACTCTCCGATCAGACATGCGAACCGCGTGGAACACCTCGGCACGTCGACCGCGACCTGAGTCGCGTTAGAGAAGTTGGCTAATTTCATGATGCGGATATGGCTGGCGAACCTATCTTTTGGACGACTTCAAAGTCGTCAGGGGACGACATGAACTCATCTGCCAGGCATCAGCCAGACATCGAAGCGGGGTAGTAACGCGGGGCAGAGCTGCGCACCAGTACTGGTGATTGCATCACGATCGATCGAGTGCTGATCCAAGGCCATTGTGTGATCAATGTGCATTCAAGAGCTGGAGGTCGATTTCGTATTTGCAGCACTTGATTAGGTAGATGCAGCGGCGCATCCATGCATGGGTGGTTCATCGAGAGGCAGGCGATCCTGCACTTCCCGGGAGACTTGGGCGACCCAATCACAGCGCATCACCAACCTCAAATGTGATTGGCGAACATCTCACTGTAAGGTGCTGCCTATCATCTGTTTCGAAGCCAGAAGCATCCTTCCAGCAAATTGGGCCAGGTAGCACTCAGGAAGATCGCTGCAAGTCGGGAGCACCTTGTAACAAGTTGAGACATTCGATCACGTTGACGAAGGAAGTTCAGGGCCATGCGTGATCTGAAGCCACCACCACTACCCACCTCAGAATACGATGTTTGTCTTGGGCCAATCTGCCATCAAAGGTCATTGGCGGGACATTTGAGACCGTGTCCCGAAGGTAGTATAACTGAAGCCGTTCGAGTTTTGTTGAAGCAAATCGCGGATATTCGCACTCCGAGGTCTCGGATGCCGGCACCAGCTCTCATGATAACCTACGAAATTTACCAGGAACCTGACTAGCAAGATGTTGGGAATGGGCAGCTCACGAGTATTCAACTGGCACGAAGAGAAGATCAGTGGGGATCTCGTATCGTCTCCCCTTGCAGCCAGCCCCTTGTAGGGACGCCGACATTACGACTAGAAAGGGTGCTGATGTGAGCGGCCCTCGGGGACGTCCGCCGCGAGATTTGTGGGGCCTGCGGGTGACCAGCCGGATCTGCACTACAGTCCCGCTCAATGGCAGTGACAGGGTGAGCAATCGGAAGTTCCCCCAAGCGGATGCATGCACCCCGGGAGACAAGAGAGCCTGGAGCGGGCGACGCGGTCTCGACTCGCTCCTCCAGAGGGCCAAGGCTGACATTCACAGGGGAAAGGGGTCTCTGCGAGGCCTCCGTGGGAAAGGTTCTGGCCGGCTGCCCCGGACGCTCAGCTTGGCGACAGGCTCCAGTCCACACGCGTTCTTGCATTCGACTGCCGAGGCGTGCTATCAGGGGACCATTCTCTCGGCGCTCTGGGCTCTGGCTCTCGTGGAGAATGATGAATCTCTGCTTGCGATATTGTGCTCAGACAGCATGACGGGAAGCCCCGGCAACGTTCAAGAAATGCTTTCGTAGAGCGCATTTCGATGGAGAAAAGGGGCCGGAGCCGGACGCGACATCTCCGACGGAGGCGGCCATCGGACCGGCGATGACAGAGGCCGATCTCGAGAAACAACGCAAGCCTGCTGCGAGCTTTCAGCCCTGAACCTGACTCGTCCTTGTTATCACTGCTCGGCACGCGTGCCGGATCAGCGTCGCAGCAGGAAGAGCCAGGCCTGTCCTTCAGGGAGCGGCCCATCATGGCGGTGATTGTGTGTGGGTTCGGACTGTTGATATGGGGATTTCTCTGCACAGCCACGATGGGATGGACGGGTTAGGCGTGGGAAAATCGGGGGCGGCCACAGGCCATGCCCTATGATGCTTGGCGTTTATTCGCTCGACACGGACATCGGGGGGAGTCGCCCGGAGGCGGGCAGGGATGGAAGGGTATCGTGAGAATGTCGTCGGATCCGACACGAGGGTCGGCCAACTCAGGCAGCAGAAGTCGATGGATGTCCGCTCAGCTCAACGTCCGCGGCCAATCCTGACTCGCGAGGTCGTCCGATTTAGAGTGGGAAGTTTTCCAGGTGGCGTGTTCAGTGATTGGCCTGTGCCTGGCATGGCGTCTAGGGCAGAAGAAGAAAGAAAATTGTGTCCGATACCAAGGCGATGGTGAGGGAGTAAGCCGTGCCACGGGTGACAGGTCTCCCGGCCGAGCTGCAGGTACAGATGCAGGTGCAGTAGCACACACCAGTTTGAGCCTCGTCCCCTCCGTCATCTGCACGCAAACATGACTGCAGTTGTGAAGGCGGCCACTGTCGATGGGCGTTGGATGATGAGACGGGCACTGTCCCCCCCTTGAAGCCCCTTTTCGGATGGCCCCGGACATGAGAGCGATCCCATCCATCGGGCCCCTCGCCCCTCGCGACAATCAATCCCCGACAGCCAATGGCCAGCGGACCTGGAGCAGATGGTGACCTCACAGGCCGGGGCCGCCTCCCCTTTTTCTCGAGAAGGGCTCGGAGTGGCCCCAGGGAGCTGTAACCAGATTGATTGGGGCGCCCGCCCTACAAGGGGAGCTTTTTCGAATCATGCCTGGTCCGCAGACTTGCAGATGGCTCCTCCCAGAGGCTGATGATCAGCGGTCCGTTTCTGGGGTGCATCGTCTCGACGTCTTTGACGTCTGTCGTTGCGATTACCGTCCCGATTGACTCCCGGAAAAGGCCCGCTCCACGCCTGCAGAGATTTTAGCACCAGACCAGACCAGAAACAAGAACCAAATCTCCTCGCCCGACGCGCACGCATGAGTGCTTGTAAAATGGGTCTCGCTATGCTTGTTTTTTTGCTTGTTTTCGCATCGGACCAGGGGTGGTTCGGGTGCGTTGGTCAGACTTGGTCTGGAAGCCACACGGGCACCAAGAGCGCGAGGAGGGGCCCTTAATTTGCCCCATCAAATGCCCATCCTGGCAATGCGCCGAACTCCTTTCATCTCAACCCCGACGGCCGACTGCCCCCTCGTGGCCCGCCGCCTTGGGGCTGCCATCCCAAGTAGACTGGGGTCATGCGGCTGGAAATCAACAGACAGGCGTCGCCCGGGTGTCATGATCCCCATTCTGGCCCTCTGGATGAAACAACACGGCACAGCGTTGCCGAGAGCCCCCAGTTCGACCCCCGCGTCGCCACGCGAATGCCTTCGAGGATCGAATGAAGCATCAACTCCGTGGGTCGCTGCCCGGATCACGGCACAGATTCTAGCGCCAGTCTAGGCACCCAAGCAAGGTCCAACTGGGATACCGTGCAACAGTGCGCTCAGTGCCCGCATCCGGCCAAGTGATCAGGGGAACGTGTGTCTGTTCTGGGCTTGATGCTCGTGATGCCAGCGCTCAGAGTGGGAGATTGCACGTCTCGGGAGGAGGGAGGGTGCCATCGTGGACTCACTTTTTCGTGGCGGACTGGGGTCGTGTCTGTCTGCCAGCCCGCCCCCCCCGCCCCCTCCCCCCCTCCCCTTTCGGCCATGGCAGCCGCAAAGTACATAAGACCTCGATGCCATCCGGCTTCAACTTCAGAAGAAACTTGAATTCCTCAGCTCACTCACTTCTTCACATCACATTCATTCTTTTCAGAAAACCAATCTACCAAACTCCATCGCAGGTCGACGGCATTCACCAGTCTTTACATCTCCTACACTACAAGAATCAACCACATTTCAAAATGAAGGTCGCCACTATCCTGCTCGCTGCCGCCGCCGGCGTCTCGGCTGTCACTACCACTCTGCCCAAGTCGGCTGGTGTCACTTCCCTCCCCACTGCTATCCCCGTCAAGGGCTCCTATGACGGCAAGATGAAGCGCTTCGAGCGCAGCCCCTCCACCTGCCAAGAGCAGAAGGAGACCGGCGAGAAAGACGCCTCTTTCATCCTCGAGGACGGTGCCACGCTCTCCAACGTCATCATCGGTGCCTCCTCCGGTGAGGGTGTTCACTGCAGGGGCAAGTGGTAAGTGTTGATAGCTCCCGACACCTACACAAAGATGTATCTACTAACAGCCTTACAGCACCCTGAACAACGTCTGGTGGGCCGACGTGTGCGAGTGAGTCTAGTTCCAACGGACGCAACAGTGTTTATGAAGGTTCTAACGAAGCTGTAGGGACGCTGCTACCTTCAAGATGAGCAGCGGCGTGTCCACGGTTAATGGAGGTGGTGCCTTCAAGGCCGCTGACAAGGTCTTCCAATTCAACGGAAAGGGAACTGTTCGTTATCCCCGCGCATTAGGCTGTGTTGGGAGTTGTGGGAGTCTGTCTCGCGAGTTGTGGCCCTGGGCCCATGTGCGCACTACGTGCTGCTACTACATCAACTCCCAAGACGGACTCCAGATGGCTCCTGACACAGCCGCAAAAGGAAATTACTAACTCGCGGTATCGTAGCTGAACATCAACGACTTCTACGTCAACGACTACGGAAAGCTCACCCGCAACTGCGGCAACTGCAAGAACAACGTACTGTTACCCCCGAATTTTACAACCTTCAAAGTTTGCTGACTCATCATGCTCCAGGGTGGCCCCCGCAACATCAACATCAAGGGCGTCGTCGCCAAGAACGGCGGCGAGCTCTGCGGCGTCAACCAGAACTACGGCGATGTCTGCACCATCTCCAACTCGTGCCAGGACAAGAACAAGTCCTGCGCTGCCTATCAGGGAAATTCGAGCGGCAAGGAACCTACCAAGCTGAGCACCGGCCACAACGGCAAGAGCTGCATCCTCAAGAACTTTACCAAGTGCTAGATGCGCTCACTGGGCCTCTGCTTTATTGCGAGGAATCTCGGGCCCGCGGCTTTGCTAGCGCGGCCCCGCAACACGAACGGCGGAAAACACCTTCTTGATTCACCGTGGTACATATCTTTGTTTAACTGGACATACACTTTTCCCCGAGTCTTCGGACCGGGTCAATACAAACACTTCTGCTGATCCTGACTCTCCTGGGCCTGTCTGCGACGAATTCATTCTGCGTCTTAGAACTTGAGCATGCTAGCCATGGTCGTTGCCTCCCGCCGCAGCACCTCTCGTCCTATGGCAGTGACACCTCCGAGCCCGATCCCTCGAGGTCCCAACATCTCCATGAACACGTTCCCTTGATCAAACCGCCTCAACTTGATAGACATGGTCTTTACCTCTCGCCGAAACACTTCCTTCCCTACCGACAGCAGCCTCGCAACACCAAGACTCCGCCGACCAAGAAGATTCTCCAACAGATTTTCAAGACCACCTCCTTCTTCTCCCTCCCCCTCTGTTCCATTCCTCGCCAGACCACCCAAAACATCCTCTATCAGCCCTTCAGCGTCCTCAAACGCCGGCAACTCCAGCAGCCCAGCCAATAAGTCTCCCAACGCTTTGAGCAGTGGCACACGCGACTCGATCCGCGGTTTCAGCACCCTCTCGACATATGGGATTCTTTCTCCGTCAATTGTCGTCTCGTTCCCCGTCGTAGCGAGCTGAATCATCCCCTCAGCAAGCGCCGCCGCTTGACTGCGGATGACCTCGCCGACATTCTGCAGCATTGACTGAAGATACACCTCGCCGAAGAAGTCCACCGAGTTATTGCCAGGCAAAATGTCCGTGTTCCACGTCTCGACCTTACCGATGACTAGATCGCCAGCCATGACGTTGAACGACACGTTGCCCAGCTGCAGCCGGATGTCCGAGTGATTTGGCAGATTCAGTGCGCCGCGAATGTTGGTCCCATCAGCTTCAGGCGGCAAGACAATGTTGAGCTTGTCAAACCCAAACCCCTCGAGTCGACGGGCGCCGCTGACTACAATGTCCTTGTCAAGGGTGATGTCGGCCTTGAGAGCCCCGAGGCGCACGCGAGTGTCGGCCCGCCCACTGACAACTGTCGTGTCGCTGGCGAAAAGCTGGTCCAGGAAGCGGCCAAACTCGTCTTCATCCTTGATGGCGGCGACGTAGCGGTCAACAGCCAAGTTGGACTCGCCACTGACCCGCTGCTCGCCGAGGGACACGTCAACCCATGGGCGGTAGGGATCTGCGTCGCGATTGAAGAAGGAGAGAGTTGTCGGCTCAAGTGTCACGGTGAAGCCGGCCGGCACAGAGAGACCGACGGTTGCGCTGAACTCGATGGTTCCGGCGTCAAGAGCCCTGATCGTGCCGCTACGGATGGGCAGATCCGAGCTGTTAATCATGAGCTGGACAATGGCAGGAAAGATGACGAGAAAGCTGGGAAGATATCATGTCAGTACGATGCTGCAGTGTGGGCGACCTTGATCTGGCGCTCACAAAACGGGCAGCATGATGGCGAGGAAAATGATGGTCCCGAGCAGGTACCACTTCCATCGCCGACCACAGTGCCTCTTCAGCCTCTGTCTCTTGTTGAACTTTTCAACGACGGCATCATCTTGGTATTCGACCTTCTCAAGATGCTCGGTGGCCTTCTCATTCGGCGAGGGCTTCGCTCGCCCGTGGTTGAGGCCTGACTCGAGCGACTTGCCAACAAAGCCTGTTGAAGGCTGCCCATGGTCGTCATTGGAGTCGATAGGGCTTATGTCTCCGGCGTTACCGGAACGCTTCATGGGAAAGCGATCTTTCCAGGGCATTTGAAGAAGCCTCGAGTCGGTTGTTGGGAGTCAATGACTGGTTGGGGGCTGGGAAACGCCACGGCGTCGAAGAGAAGACAGGCATCGCAATTGCTAATACCCTGCCCCCCTTCTCAATCTCGTTATATGATGAGCTACATCGTCCGTAAACGACAGAGTGCTCATCTCACATGCGTTTTCTGTCTTGGTAGCCTCGGCAGGATGGGGTGACCGCGACCTTGGAGCCATTGTAGGAGCACAGGATGCTCGCCACTCGGCCTGGGTCCAGATCAGAAATGCCACATCCCAGGTCATCTCACCGCGACTTGGGCGTACCCTCACGAGCCTGTGTTCCATAAGGGGAAAGTACGTCGTGGTGGTGCCCTCTTCCCCGCGGCCATTCTGCCCGCAGCACTATGGGGGTGGCTTGGTGACAAGGAGTGTGCTCCGCAGCTGAAATGCAGATCTTGCCCTCACGAGAAACATTGCCCTTCTGGGGTGTCCCAATATGCGGGGTCATGTCAGGCTGCCCGAGGCCTGGGGAAAGGAGAACACTCCCCGGAAGGATCATCATCAACGGCTGGGGGAAGTCGAAGCACCCCCGCTTGCTGGTGTGTGCCTGCCGGCAGTGGCAGATGACGGGCACCTCCCCGCCTCCCCACGTTGCATCCCGCCGGCGGCTGGACGTGCTTTGCTCCCCTGTCCATTCCCAATACTCGTATTTTGACAGCATCTCAACTGGCATTTGGGGCGTCAGACGTCATGCGGGGTTGTTCAGCTCATCCCCCTCCTTCTCAGGGGCTGTCACCATGAAACGACAAGGGTATGCGTCTTGCAGCATGCTTAACGGCGTGATAACCAATAGGATACTACCCGGAACGAAAAGAGAATACAGCTCGTCGGATTTCACATGCTACGGATTGCACCTCGACCAAGACCAGGAAACACGCAACACGTCGATCTCATTGAGGCATCTCGACGCACGCTCTACAGAGCAAGTGCCACGCCCAAGACCCCGGCAAGACCGACGGCGCTCCCCAAGACTCCTCGATGCAGGCCGGTAGGCATGGCAGCATCTTCAGAAGTCGACGTGCCGCCACCTTCGCCCCCTTGGCCCTCCTCCTCAGGGGCTGCGGTTGGTGTTGATGCCACCGTGAAGACGGCTGTTCCTGTGCGTATGTTTCCAGCCATGCCCTCGAAGAATGTCTTGACCTCCTCTGGGAGAGACTGCAAAGCAGACCATCAGTGGATGGCTCTGAAATGCTCGAGAAGACTCACACTATACCATCCCGGCGTGTTGCCTTGCTGGAACTCATTGGCCACGCTGGCCCTGGCTGTCGGATCGATGAGTTGGAGGACGACGGAGCCCGGGACCGCAGTCAAAATGACTCCCATGAGCGAGTGGGGGATTGCGATGCCCAATGTCTCGGTGGGCACAGTGACCATCTGGGAAACGGGGAAGAGAGAGAGCCATTCATCGCTGGTGGCACTGTCAGCATAGGTCTCGAGGAGGGGATTTTTTCTTCAGGCTCACAGCGCTGCCGCGACCTCGGATGGCTCAAAGTCTGCCGTCGTGATGGTAAGATCAGCAGTTCTGGTGGCCGTCGTCTCCCGCTTTGCATGGACATGGCCCTGGGAAGCCCACACGGAGGCGACTGACACGGTGACGTGTAGGATAAGCTGCAAGATTCTCATGTTGGAAAACGTAGACGTTGAAGAGGAAAGCAACAGTAGTCTGGAAGAATCAAGGGGAGTTTGCTGGAGCATAGGTCTGTCCGGCGTGGAGCCTTGAGCACTGCGATGATGACAGGATATATCTCAGGATCGAATTCGCCTAGATGCCAACATGACATGCAGCAACTCGCACTCCTCTTGTTTCTTTCCCCGCCATCCAGGCCCGGGGTATCACACCATCTCTACATGGCGACATTTCCAGATGGAGAAACGAGCTCGTGCCGCTGGGGCAGACCTCGCCCCTCGCTTCCCCAGACTTCCAAGACGTACCCCATATTGTTCATGTGAAAAGAGAATGATGGCCCCCAGACTGCAAGTCTGGCGCCCCGCAGGCGCGAGGGGAGCTCCCGATGTGGATGGCGGGGTGCCAAGATGGTGGTGGGTGGCTTCACAGCTCCGAGGCCTCGCGGGGCAATGGTCTCCCCCATGTGATATGCAGTGCACATCACCTTTCTGTTTGCGGGGAAGCATGGGGAAGAACAATCCTATCGGTTGAAGTCTTGATTCTGGAGATGATGTGCTCAAGGTGGAGTCCAATCCTGGACACCTCCCTCCCATGCCGCGGTTTGGGATTGCAATACTCCCCCGATCTATAAGAGGGGTGGTGTTTCGTCTTTCCACAACTTCTCCCCAGGCAATAGTTAGATCCCCTCCAAAGATCAGCCCTTGACTTCTGGCCCCTTTTCCTTGCCAACCCCTGAGCCACACAAGTCACCAAGCCCACTATGCATCTGCTCAAGTACTTCACTGCCGCGGTAGCTGGCGCAGCCACCATGTCGGGAGTCGTCGCCTCCCCCTCCCCTGCGCCACTAGACTTGAGCAGTCTCGAAGCCATTGAGGCCCTCCTGGCCCGCGACAAGGTTGCCCTCGTCTCCCGCCAGAACCTCGGAGATGCCCTTGGCGGGCTGACAGACCTCCTCGCCTCCCTCCGTCGCTTCCTCTCCCCCGACTTCCTCGACGACACACACTCTGTCGTCACAGGTCTTGCTGGCCTGCTGGCGCCGCCCTTCGTGAACCAGACCCGTGGTCTCATCAACGAGGCTGGCGGTCTTCTTGAGGGTATCGGCCCGCTGCTCGACGGCGTCGGCCCTCTCTTGGAAGGCATCGGCCCGTTGCTCGAGGAGATCGGCCCCCTTCTTTCGCAGATTGGGGAGCTGGATCTTGGCGGACTTGTGTCCGCCGTGAGCGGCCTGCTGACGCCGGAGACCATCAAGACCATTGGCGATCTGCTCAACAACGCCAGTCGTCTGCTCACGCGCGAGTTTGTCGACCAGATCAGCCAGCTCATCGCTGATGTGGCGCCGGTAAGTTACATTCATCCTACCCGTGTGGTCTATCACACTGACAATTGTCTTTTCAGCTCGTCTCGGCGGTCGCGCAGTTCGTCACCGCACTCATCACGGCGCTCCTTGGAGGTGGACAATAGGGGGACGGGGCGGGCCAGAACCAGAATGGAGGTGGTGGAAGTGGCGGCAACACAAATGGTCCCATCGAGAGCGAGGAGTCATCGGCCGGCGGTGGTGAGTGGACCAGTGGTGGCTCCGGGTCTGGGTCGGGCTCTGACCAGGGTACCGGCGGCGGCGATTCTGGAGGCTCCGTGGGCTCTGGGGCATCCGGAAGCGAAGACCCCGAAGCAGATGGATCTGGAGGCGAAGGCTCCCGGGGCAATGGCTCTGGAGGCAACAACTCTGGAGGCCAGGGTGCCAACCCTTCTGCAGGGTCTCCCGAACAAACAGCCGATGCTCCTGGGATGATGGGACTCATGTTTGGTGTTGATGGACGGATCTGGCTTGCCCTGACTTTGACGCAGGCGCTCTTCCACACTCTCTGAGCTGCTTGTCAAGGGCTATTGGCCACTGATAGCTTGTAATGCTTGCTATCTGTAGTCTCCTGCATACATGTAATCATGATTGGACGTTTGATGAAAATCGAAGATCCTGCTGTGTGACAGGGTGATCAACGCGGGTGGATGGTCTGGGCCTGACGGGCCGAGCCGCCAGCTCGGCGAATGGGGCATAGCATGACCACTTGTTGCACGAGTCTGACATGCCTCAAGGAGGTTTGTTTTGTTCCGTCACATCTGTCGCGAGCCGTGACATCGGAGACCTCCTCGTTTTTAATGGCTGGGCGCAGATGTCATCCACATCAGGCGGCATGACCATGTATCGTGCTGTACAACTTTTTGAATTCATCAAATGGGTCATAAATCGTGCAAGATACTATGTACTGAAGTTGCCTTCCCTCTAGTTGAGGATAGGAAGCTCGCCCTTGTCCTGGGCCTCCTTCACAGCAGCCTCGTAGATAGCCACCTTCTCCTCGTAGATCTTGAGCAGCTCCGAGTCGACGGCCAGGCGTCCGGGAGTGGCGTCGCTGCCGCCAAAGGCCCGGACGGCGGCATAGTAGACATCCGCGAGGGCCCTGCAAGGACCCTTGATGGTGACGCCGTCACACTGGGTGTTGAGGCTAGAGACAGGTCAGTACAAACCCTGCAGGCAGAGTAAGAGAGTCACCCACTCTTGGAGGAACTTCTGGTCGATGCGCAGCTTGTTGCTGGTGGTGAAGCGGGACTGGGCGCGGAAGTTGTGGTATCCAAAGTCGTGGCGGTGGCAAGCGGGCACGAAGGGGTATCCGAAAGGGTTGTCGGGCGACGTGGTGCAGCCGTCCGAGGTCCAGTCGAGTTGAGGGGGGTTGCGGGCGTTGCGGCGCGCGGTGAAGGTTGGCAGCGACACGGTGAAGGACAGGTTGTCGGTGACGGCGACGTCGGACTGGCGCTTGGGCAGGTCCGTGGCGGGCAAGGCCAGGGCACCGGTGGCCAGGACGAAGAGGGAAGCGAACTTCATGGTGAGAGGAAGGACGGGGAGGGAGGAGAGGGCTTGTTGGGGCTGGCTCTGCAGAACAGGAGCTGCCTTTTCCTGGCGAGGGCATCGTGTCTTTATATTTACGTACAATCTCAAGCAGCATGCCCGACAGAGGCCCATCAAGTCACCCACATACCTTGCCCGAACCATGGACCTACCCCCCGTGCTCAGACACCGCGCGAGGTCGCAAGCAATGCGGGCAGCTCCGCCCTTGAAACCCCAAACGGGCAATGATCCCTTGACTCCTCCAGCGTCCGCCGGCCACGGGGACGTTCGGCAGTCGGGGATTTGCCAGCAGCGCCCCCGCCCAGCCCGCCAAAGTGCCGGCGCTCGCTCCACGTTTGGCCGGCGCGAGGGCATCATTGGCCCCTGGGGGCCCGACTGTGCTAGGTGCAAAAGGGCAGGTGTCGATGGGGCCCTGGGGGGGTTGGGACGGCGTGCTTAAGTCGTGGGCGGCAGGGGGCGGAGGGGGGCCGGCGGGATGTGATGCCATTGGATGTTCGCTTGAGGTTGTAGATTTGAGGCCGGATCGGCGGCGGGGAAAGGTTGTTTAAGAATGATGATCTCCGATGGGGGGGGGTCGATTTGAGGGCTTGCTCCCGTCTCGGCGGAGGAATTAATCAGGTTTTTGATGGACGCGAAGAGACAGAGGCGCTGCAGGGAGGCGGCGATGCCCGCTTCCATTGAGCCGGTGGTGAGGAATTCTTGGGGTTAATGAAAGCATGTGAAGGGAAAATGGTCATGTTGCCACGGAGGATGGACGTATTGGTCTTGGTGCGCGGGGGATGCATCGTGATGGCCAGGTTTTGGAGTTGGAGAGGGCGGCAGGGCCCGGAGGGGCAGCAGCAGCACGCTGCAAGCATCATGAATCACGGCTATCCGCTCCGAGAGCAACCTCACCACTGCCCAGCTCGTACCTCTCGGACAGGGGCCGTGAGCTTCCATCGGAGGCTGGGAGCCCTTTGGGCCCAGGCCAACCTAATACGCATGATGACAGGTCGTCTATTCAAGGCGCTCAGAGGTAGCAAGAAGCAGTCTTACTGACCAGCAATTCAGAAGGCAAGCAAGTGCATCAACTGACCTCGCCTGGGTTGCCACCTGTGGTAGTGGCGCGGATGCATCTCAATACCGAGACGACGCTTGCCACCGGCCGGCTCCTCGTTTCTTTTGGCTCTCGCTACGCCCTGGGCATCTGCCCCATGACGAACAGGATATAAAGATGAGGCTAGCTCGGATCGTCTGCCGTGGTTTAGCTGAAAGCCGGGGCGCTTGGCACGTGGAGATGACTGGGCGATCCCAGGGCTGGTGGTGTGCGCTGTAAGGGGCCCTAAAAGGGGCGAAGCGCTCTGTTGTCGGCCCTGGAAAAGGGGCAATCCTGACATGCCGCTCAGTCCAACGTGCAACTTTCTGCGACCATATCAGGCCTGAAGGACATTCAGATTGGTGGCCATGATGCAAACTCGACATATGGGCAGATTGGAAGCCTTCCAAGATCAGTTAGAATCAGGCACCCTGAGAAGGAGTCTGCTTGCGTGGCTGGATTGGCTACCGACGTTGAACGAACACCATCGCCGCTGTCCCTAGATCCAGGCTGGCGGCTTTCAACATGCGCCACCAGCGTCCCTTGGGCAAAGGGTGTTCCTTTCCAACTGAAGGTCTCCTGCAGGGCTGATTCGGACGCCTCTTTATTGCCCACAAGCCATTTGGCCCGGTGGTATTGCCCGCTGTCACTTCTCCTTCTTCACCCCTCCGCTTGCTGACGTCTGCCGTTTTGGAAATGAGGCCCGAAGGCTGAATGACAACGGACTTGGAGTCGAAGACCGCCAGATCTCAAGATACCTATCATGTCACCATGAAGCTTCTCATGGCGCTGATTTCCTCAAAGTACTCCAATCGCTCACTCATCTTCGCAGAGGTCGCACTTTTGACAACATCATGAGGGCATCTTCGTGTCTCGCGCTTCTCTGCGCCTCCTTCCGAATCGCGTCTGCCACAAAGCCAGGTTGAGGCTGGAGGGTATCAATTGACACCAGCAACTTCGAATTCTCGACTGACAACATCGGCAATGACCAGACAGGCCTCTTCGTCTCGGCACCTTTGACGATTGAGCGCACGAGTTCAGCTACGACTACCATCGTCGTCACTGGCACCCTGCGCTCTGTCGGGAACAATACCGAGGACGGTGTCGAGTCACAGCCTCAGACTGCCTTCGTCGAGACCATGGCAATACCACAAACTACAATACCTTCTTCGACCTCGTCATTCCTTCACCCTGGGTCAACCAGGTCGTCGACCTCAGCGTCACAGTACCTGGCACGCAACAGATCGCTGACACCAATGGGCTCATCATCACTTACGACCCAGCCACCGGTACCTTTACCGGATAGCAGCCCGGTGCTTGGGCCCACGAGGAGAATGTCCGCATCGTGAGAGAGCTTGAGGAGGAGGAAGCGGGATCTAGAGAGATCCCTCAGGATCCCAGCGATCTCGGCGAAGAGCCCGATTGCCCGGCCGTTGACGATGGAGTCCGAGTCGACGGCGAGCCCCAGGATGGCACCCAGACTGGTGGTGGCCGAACAACCACCATCGTCGTCCGGCAGACTACAACAATCTGCCCGACGCCCACACCCAAGCCCACATGCAACCGGAGCCCCGATACCTATCGGTTGCATTCTCGCCAGGTGGCCAGGTCTCCCGCCATCGTCGACGCCAAACTCACTTCCACGGGCTGGGACAACCTCCGACAAGTCCTGCGTCTGACCCGCATCACAGCCTGGGCGAACGTGTACACCGAAGGCGGTGCCTTCATCGAACGCACCTACGCCGTCAAAGTGACCGACGTTCTCGGCAACGCCCGCTTTCGCTTCGACATCTCCGCCGGCAAGCGCATCATCGTGGACCGCCTCGTAGCCCGCCTCGAAGGCGACAAGTTCGTCGTCGGTACCCGTCTCCTCGAAACAGACCCCCTCGTCCGCAGCACCCCTACCCTCCGCCTCACCGTCAATCCATGGTACGTCTCAGCTGGCGAGACAAAGTCTTATGAAAACAATTTTCCGCGCAACATCAAACTCGACGGCCTCATCGTAGCCGACGCCATGCAGCGCCTCGACGACTACGTCCGCATCAACATCGTGCCCGCCTCGGAAACCGGCAAGATCGATGTCTGATTCCCATCGACCGACCCCGGCACCTATTCCACCTCGGCCGGCATCTTCCTCAACATCCCCGACAACGACGCCCGCGAGCCGGACGTCATTGCCCACGAGTACGGCCACTGGCTGCACTGTCAGGCCCGCGGGCGCGCGCGCTTCGACGGCGGCCTTGCTCATGACACGTGCGACTCGCCGAAGCTCACCACGGCGCTGAGCGAGGGCTTTGCCACAGCCTTTAACCTCATTGCCCTTGACCGTACGCCTCTTCAAGATGTGGTCTATGGGCGCTATACTGACCGGAACGCGGCCGGCCTTGAGAGTCATCGGCTCCATGAAGTGTACGGCTGCGCGAAGAAGACGCTGGAGAACGACGAGGGCCGCATCACTGCCGCCATCTTCGACCTGGGTGACCGACTGCTGGATGAGCAGCCTGTTCCGAATGATGAGTATGCCAATGTGTACGATGGCTTCAGCCGCGACGACATCAACATCCGGTTCACGCCCAACCTGCTTTTCTGGCGAGCCTTGCGGGGGAACCCGCAGAACACGAGACAGTACTGGGGCGCCGCCAGGGCTCGCATGCGCCCTGAAGCTGAGGTGAAGGCTTGGAATGTGCTGAGGTACAACTGGGCCGAATTTTATCAGGAGCAGCCAGCGCCATGATTCGGGTGTGCTAGAGGAGGGCAGTGGGCTTTTCTTGTGCATCTATGTTAGCACGCATGGTGGCGGACATCATCAGCATGATTGAGACGAGTTCGCCAAAGTATTACTTTTAGTATTAGTTGATTGTAAGTTGTTCCTAGCACAAAGCCCAGCGGTGTATCCGGACAATCGCACAGCTGCCAATGCGACGGCTAGACGGTGCATGTCTCTCCCAACTGGTTTGCCAGCAAGATCCAGTTGCCGCTCGAAGTGGCCTTCGAAATGAGCCTGTCCTTCAGGTCAACCTCCAAGATGTCGATGCCACTGAATGACACGTCCTTGCCCGCCGCAACGGAACTGTCACCAAGGTCAGCATCTCCGACTACACGACATGGCGCGAGTGACCTACGAGTTGGAGCCCGTCGTGACGGCCGTGTACTTCCAGCTGACGGCAATCGCATCGCACGTGTTGAGAATCACGTCCGGGGTGTACTTGATGTTCGTGGTTGTCTGGTTGTCGCCGGCGATAACAACGTCCCAGAGCTCGTCGATGCCCTTGGTCGGGGCGCCGAAGGTCTCGTCGATGCTCTCGATGTCGGCGGCCACGACGGTGGCAAGCTCGGCCTTGCTGGAGACGCCGTCTGAGGCGAAGACGTCGAGCCAGCGCTTGGAGATATCGAGGGCCTCCTTCTCGCCGAGGCAGATGAGGCCATCTGGGGACGCGCCAAGAGCGGACAGGAGGAGGGGCACGAAGGGGCGCATTTTGATAAAAGGCTGGTTGGTAACTGATGGCGGATGAGATGGTGATGATTGAAGTGGAATGCTAGGAAGATGATGAGGTTCTTGGCTGGAGGATATATGCTGATCTTGATGTGTTGCTTGCGTCTGGAAGTCTGGTGTTTCACCACCGGATGCGGTCTCTCAAGTCGTGAGATGGCCTCGTCTGGCCAGAGCTGAACCGCGATCCCCACGTGTAAGCCATGAGGTTGTAGCGTGGTGTGAAATGTTAGGCATGGAGCGAGAGCATCCATCGACGCCGTGCGCGGCCACCTGCATGCGTCCCGGGTCGTGGTCCGGAGGCGCACCGAACCCATTCGCCCCCATCCGTCGTGACCCGCCACGCGAGCGCCCCGAGAGCTGCGACGGTATCATCCTGCTTCAATTCGGGATTGATGCACGCCTTGCACGGAACTATGGACGCGACACGATTGATGAGTACCGTAGATTCTACCAGCAGCGAAGGGAGGGGGCGGGGTCCGGAGGGGTAGCAATCAGGGCACATAGGGGCAAAAAAGAGGGGATCACCAGATTTCTCCAGTTCAAATCACCAGCCCCGAATCATGCCCGACAGCCGTCAACACGATGCCTCCCCGCCGAGTCTGCTGCTAGCACGACCATTGTTCTGTGCGTTTTCCTCGAATCAACGAGGAAGCCTGGTGTTCCGACGACGACGACGAACAGGGCGGTGCTGCTCGAGCCACTGTGCAGAACAAGGCTCTGCATGTTGGTCGTTACAACTGCCGGTTGCCAAGGCTTCGCAGAAAATTGTTCGTACCGTATATTGAAAGCCTCCGAACCCATTTCGCTGATAGAGCAGGAAGGCACGGCCATGCCTCTGCGACCGAGGCTTCTTAGGTGGCGGGGTGACCACGGGTGCCGATGGTTCCAGTCGGCACTAGGGGCCGCAGGGCGCAAGTCGTGTTCGGAGGCGTTCGGAGGCGAATTCTCAAGTGTCAGTCCACCCACCAGTGGTCGACTGGGATCAGAGACTGCAAGCTACCCAGCTTGCCAGCCAGGTACGGCGCATGATTCGGCCGACTCGACAGCCCCTCCAGCGGCTTCATCCCTGTTTGCGAAAATGCAGTGACGAGTGCGAGTCAACAGCGAGGAACGAAGAACGAAGCACGAGGCCGTCGGGGCGGCGTTACTCCGACCATTCGGCTGTGAAAGGTGTGGCCTGTTAACATTATTTCAGATTATTGATCGCCCAGGGAGCGACGCTGCAGCCAGCGCTCTTTAAAGGCGGGCACCCGACGTCTCGCCATTTCGGCATGACCCGCCTGTTCGGGGGGTTTATTCAGCTCTCGCTCATCAGTCGCACTCGCATCCGCATCAAACCTGGAAGCCACAATTCGAGGCGGTAGCTTGCCCGGGTTGCCTGACCAGCCCGAAGCACCGCAATGTGCTTGAATCGCGAGGCCGAGGTCGATTTGCCAGACTGACAAATGCATTTCTGTAGACAAACGAAGGTATATAATGCAGTGCTCATAGCTAATAGCTTTCGCTTGTTGCTACACCGAAGTCATCGTCAACCACCACATTGCACGCACTGACAATTCCAACCTACCTTCTCTCAGCGATCATTTCTTTATCGCCTGATCTCAGAACCAAATCTCATATCACCATCTGATCCCCAATCACACCAAAATGAAGGCCCTCGTGTCGAATCACAACATCCTCGCCAGGGTCGGCTCCCTTGCCACCGGCAAGTCCATCGGCGGCCCCGGGGCATCAGTGGTTGACGTCCCCGAACCCACCATCGCCCCTGATCAGGTCCTCGTCAAGGTTCGCGAGGTTGCTCTCAACCCTACCGACTACAAGCACATCGATGTCATATCGCCTCCCGGATCAATCATTGGCTGTGACTATGCCGGCGAGGTCGTCAAGGTCGGCTCAGACGTCACGTCCGCATGGTCCGTTGGTGACCGCATCGCCGGCGTCGTTCACGGCGGCCTCTACCCCGATCGCGGCGCCTTTGCCGAGTACCTCAAGGTTGATGCCGACCTTGCATGGAAGATTCCCGAGGGCGTGTCCGACGCCGACGCTGCCACTTTCGGCGTCTCAGCCGTCACAGCCATGCAGGCCCTTTGCCTCCGTCTGGGCCTCACCTGGCCTGGCGAGACGCCCCCGAAGACGCCAGAGGGACAAGAGAAGCCCATTGTCTTCATCTATGCCGGCTCAACATCTGCGGGCCTCTTCATGACCCAGGTTGCCAAGCTCGCTGGTTGCACAGTCGTCGTGACTGCGTCGCCGCACTCCTTCGATCTCGTCAAGTCATACGGCGCTGCCGCCGCTTTCAACTACCGAGACCCCAATGTCGTGGCGGACATCGTCAAGAAGTACCCCAACATCAGCCTTGCCGTTGACTGCTTCTCCGAGGGCCAGTCTTTCGGCATCTGCGATGGCGTTCTGAAGAACAAGGGCGGCAAGCTCATCACACTTCTGTCGCCCCCAAAGCCGAAGTACCCCAACATCACGCATGAGCTCATCCTGGCATACACCCTTATCGGACACGCCTTTGAGTGGTTGCCGCCCGTGGGACCCAAGTTTGCCGCCATCCCTGAGGACAGGAAGGGCCTCGTGCGCTTCTATCGGGACCTGCCCGAGCTGGTGAAGAACAAGCTGCTCCGGCCGCTGCCGGTGTACCCTGAGGAGACCCCTGGGTTTGATGGTATCATGGCGGGGCTGGCCAAGCTGCGTGCTGGCAAGGGACCAGCGGGCAAGATTGTGGCGAAGATGTGAGGAACCGAGGGGCTGGCGGACTGTTTAGTTTTGGCATTAAAGGGTGCAACATCGGCTTTTAGATGAGATTTGGCAGGATATTATCCATCTAGGCGCGCGTGTCTTTACAAAGAAGCTGCATAAATTTGAAGCATTCATTATACCTTACATGTATGTCCAGCGCAGTCTCCATTAGACCTAGCCATTAATAGTGCTGATGAGCGAACTACCAACGCTGACCTTCCATCATATGGCGCAGGTGATCAGGAGCGATAGAAACCGGCCTTGATCCCTGATGTGGCTATTCCATGGCATTGATAGTTCGGCATCACCAATCCTCTCTCCCAAGCCGCATTGCCGTACCAACGCTCCCTACTCCTCACCAAAACCCTCCGAGCATCATGACTCGCACACCCTAGAGAGGCACTTCGGACCGCAAAGGCTCCGCCTGTCTTCGGACCGTCGACACTGAAGGGTCCGGGAAGTGGGTTCCAGGTTGTTCACTAATCATCCGTTCGGCTCGGTCGCAAATTTTGACGAATGCAGGCGCGACTTAGAAATCAGGGCCCCTAAACCACTGACTCTCGTCTCGAAGTAGAGAGCATTCCCCTGGCTTCCATCTTTCGTGGACATGCCTTCGGAGTGGGTATTTGGTGCAAAGTCGACGCATGTTGATGGAGTTTCTCGGACATCTCGGTCCCGTCTCGCGATCATGCATTTGCCTGCTGCGTTGACGGAGCATGGCACGGGCCTGAGATGGGTTTGCGCCATTGGAGCGTGCCTGATCGCTCGGGAGGTTCTTCATACGCCATGTGCAAGGGGTCCGGACTGAAGCCAGGTTGATTTCAAAGCCAGGCCATCTCAGCACCAAGAGAAGCTCATGGACTAGTTCAGCAGCGGTATATAAATTGACGACTTGTGCGTCTTGGTAGGTTTCAGCCCAGCATCATCAGCTTCTTCATCTCTTGCACATTGCATCTCACAACACAAACCATCCCAAACATCAACCAGCCACAATCCAGCATCATGGCCACCCCGAAGACCGTCCTCATCACTGGTGCCAACCGCGGTATCGGCAAGGGCTTCACCGCCACCTTCCTCTCGCAGCCGGCCACCACCGTCATCGCGGCGGTTCGCGACCCGGCCTCTGCCGCCGCTCTGGCTGAGCTCCCTACTGCTGAGGGCTCCAAGCTCATCACCGTCAAGCTCGACTCCTCAGTTGCCGAGGACGCCTCCAACGCTGTTGCCAAGCTCAAGTCCGAGCATGGCATTGAGGCCCTTGACATCGTCATCGCCAACGCCGGCATCGCCAAGAACGGCACCTCGGTGAGGAACACCTCGGCAGACGCCATCACTGAGCACTTCGCCGTCAACTCCCTCGGCCCCGTCCTGCTCTTCCAAGCCACTGCCGACCTTCTCCAGGCAAGCAAGACAGGCAACCCCAAGTTTGTTGCCCTCTCCACCTTCATCGGCTCCATCGGCGGCATCGACGCCCTCACTTCCCTCGGCTGGCCCAACACGGCGAGCCCCTACGGCGGCAGCAAGGCGGCGCTCAACTGGTTTGTGCGCCGCCTGCACTTCGAGGAGCCTTGGCTCACCAGCTTCGTCTTCCACCCCGGCCTGGTCGAGACCGACATGGCTCACGGTGCCCTCGAGGGCACGGGCCTGTCGGTCAAAGATGTCGGTGCCATTACTGTTGACACCAGCGTGTCTGGAATGGTCAAGACCATCACGGCCGCGACGAGGGAGACGAGCGGCACTTTCCAGAACTACGATGGCGCCATCAACCCTTGGTAGATCATAGATGAGAGGTCGTCCTACTTCGTTCTTTCATCGCAATGAACATGTACAATACAATTCTTGAAACACGGTTCATTCTCCCCATTGGTGCTACAATAAACAGCATCTCAGACCTCGCCGAGTTGAACATGCATGAACCATCTCAGTATCTGAACGGGCAGCCCGTCTTGCGATCGCATGCATTCCTGCCCTTCGGGCAGGGCTTGCCGAATCCTGTACGAGTATCACAGCAGTCGGCGTCCTATGCACGTACGTCAGCATCACACCTTGTCAGATGAGGGGCACTTTTTACTTACGCATTGCTCTGGGGTGATGCCAAACTTGGCGCAGTAGTTGTCGGCATCTGGCCCGACGTTGCAGGCGCCCTGACGGTTGCAGGCGTCGACATTGTCCTTTCCGCCCCAGCAGCAGTTGGGATCAACGCTTCCGGCGATGATGCACTGCCTGTGTTAGTTTGGAGAGAGGTTGCAAAGTGGGTAAAACCTGGCTGGAGTTACTCACAGCGGCGTTGGCTGTGCTGGCGGCGAAGAGTGCAACGAGGATGGTGTTGAGCTGCATCTTGAAGGTTTAAAGGGTGGGAGGTATCGTTGACTTGGTGTATGATTCAGTGCGAAGAAAGGAGATTGAATGTCAAGTGTGATTTTGAGAGTGATGGCCAGATGGGGGACGAATTCTGGGCCCGGGACAGCTCTTCTTATGCTCGATTGTCCAGCTCTAGATTCGACGACCAGATGCGTCCCTCACGACCCTCCGCCAAGTTGAAAGGTCATTTTCGCGAGAGCGAGTTCAACAATTTGCATTCGACATGTCGCTGTTCAGAGGTCAACCCACTTTGGAGTCCAGGTAGCCATCATGCAGTGAGATGGTCTAAGTGCCTCCGTTCCCGAGCACATCCGCCCAGATTCGCGCTGGGCCACTGCTTTCGGTTGGGCGAAACACGACTCCCGAAAGCGAGCTCAGGCGGGCCTGAACAGCATGGCAGCTACTGGCTCTGGCGAGCGGACAAACGTTAGAGCTGTACCTCACTGCAATCTACGCAACACGCAAGGACACGATCGTGTCCTGCTCACACGTCATCTCGGCAGCCGGCAACTACTTGGCACAGAGAAGATATCACCTTTTTGTCGATGCCTTACTTCAGATAGAGTATGGAAGAGTGTGCTTCCGGGTCCAAGCTCTCGTGCTGTAAAATATCGCAGCCGCTCACAGGGCAAGCCTCCCGGAGAATTTCCTGACTCGATTGGCTCGGAGCAATCCAGCGTTTCTTCGCAAGCACAGCTCTCAGAAAGGTACCACGAGGACTGTGCTCTTATGCTGCGGAGATATTCTCCGCCTCATACTGACTCTGTGAAAAATCATGCTTTAACAGCTTGTATCGGAGAGTGAAGCGAATCCGAAGGCATCTTCAATTGCGACTTCTGGCGCCAAAGTCAGTATTGAGTAGATTGGCGACTTTCGTCAGATTGATACTCGCTTCAGCCTGGTTTTTCCAAGCTGTAGAAAGGATGTCTATAAAGCTCAAGTCCGCAGAGATGTGTTGAGTTGTTCTTCTCTCACTCACCAGGCACCTTCTCAGCTTCACCCTGCACCAAACGCATTAACCACTCCTTCCTCAATACACATCTTCATCACCAATCTCCATCATCAAAATGAAGTCTTCCATCTTCATCACCGGCGTCATCTCACTCCTTATTGGGACAACCGTCGCCAGTCCCGCCGACATCGACCGCAGGCAGGAAAAAGCCCCCGGTGTCGGCGACAAGTCAGCCGATGTGAGTATCTCCTCTTACATGATTGACAGCAGCTGCTAACTCGAGAAGTGTGACGATGAGTTCGACTGCTGCTACTCCTCTGAGGCGGCATGCTTCCGACAGCTCGGCTATGTGTCGGGAAATATCTTCTGTCCTCTGCACAAATACTGTGCTACCGACTACAACATCCCTCGGTCCAAATGCGTAAGTTTCGGGATCTTGGGTGCCTCTTGAGTGGTTGCTAACCACAAATGTGCAGAATGCGGACTGCTGCTCCATCTCGACAGGCTGGGGACGTGGATGCCCCGGAAAGTAAGGCGATCGCTGGCTTGGTTTTCAGTAGTGAAAGCCTGAACGTTGGCATCACTGAGAGAAAGAGACTATTCAGTCGAGTCCCTACTGTTGACCTGGGCAGAGAAACCACGAGCCTTCCGCTCATGGCGGCTTGACAATCGGAACGATCCATGATGCCGAGGAGGGGTAGATTTCGCATATAGTCAATATGTATGGACAACTTCACATAACATTGAAATATGCCTTGGACAATTGAACGGAGCTTTGAAGTCGAGGAAGCATATTCCTTGAGGTAGGGTACTCTTATCTTATGACAAAGTCCACCGGACTCAACTCCCCTTTCTTGAACCGCTCTGGAACATCGGCGACGAAGAGACATGCTGCCCCAACAAGTCCATACGTGCCATCAAGTCTCTGGCTCAACACATATTGGAACGGCTGCATCATTTTCGCCGTAAGTGGGTGCATCACCACATCTCCGGGTTTGGCATCGAGCGGCGCGAGGCCCATGTTCCCCCTCTCAGTGACGAAAAACCGTCGCCCGCGCCCCATCGTCCACACCTGGCCTTCGTACCGGTCAAGATTGTTCTTGTTCATATTTGCAACGTAAGTGTCGTCTCTTTGCCGATGAGACAACCCGAACCATGCTTCGGCAAGCTTGCAGGTTTCGAACCATTCGGAGTCAGCGTCGCGAAGCGCCCCGCTGCCGTGGAGATCGTACCATCTCATGGAGGTCTTTACGTCGAAGAGGCGACGAGAGGCGGTAGAAGCGACCAGAGTTTGCAAGAATCCATCTGTGATGAAGTCCACGATGGATCCGTGGGACATCGATACCGCGACACTCTCCCAGTTGTGCAGGACGCGCTGCATAGCGACAGGGTCGCTATCCTGCATGACAGCGCCGACGGCAAGAATCCTTTCGACGCATAAGCCGGGTAAAATCAGCTGATCTCCATCCACTCGTGGTCCCTTGAAGTCGAATTTGCTGAATTGACCTCCTGATGCCGTGTCGCTGTAGAACGCGGTGATTTCCTCAGGGTGTGTCAGGTCCGGGACCCATGAGGGAAGCCCTTGAACCACCTTATTGTTGAAGCCAAAGTGTAACAATATGTTCAGCTCATCATCCAGAGCGGCCTCGGTTATCTTTCGTAGTATTGCGGCCATGGAATCCCAATAGTCGATGACGAAGGGAGGCTCAGCGCTCAGAGAGGCGGTGGCGAAAGCACACTCGCGGGGATCGAGGCGCGTCGATGGGTCCCAGGCAAGACGATTGGCGATCCTTCGCGCACAGTTGACGGGGTCCGAGTACCAATCCAGCTCGTAGAAGCACTCAGAGAGGTTGGATAGATGCTCCGGGCCCGTCGGCGGCCGTGATGGAGGGCAGTGTGGCGGCACGGCTTCCGACTCAGAGATGTACGACCTGTATGGGCGAACTAGCCTGGCCAAGGGAGAACCAGCAATGGTCAACTCGTGGCAGCCACATAAGATGCTCATCTTGTTGCAGAGGAAGACTTCAGTCTCGGTCCAGGGCAGGTAGAACCAGGGGCGATGGCAAAGCCTTTCGTACGCGGCTTTGGTCTCCTCAGGGTAGCATGAGCTTTCGTCCGTCTCCTCGGACTCAACAGATTCTACGTCTGAATCATCTCCATCTTCGGGTTCTACGTGCCGTCGGGGCGAGGTGTCCTGTGGCTCGGGGGCAGGTTGATCGAGAAAGTCGAAAACGAGGTTGGCGTCGTCCGTGTCCTCGCCGAGCCAGACGAGGTGTCTCTGTGCATCGAGATGAATGTTTCTGATGAGAGTCATTTGTTTGTTTGTCTCCTCCACGTCTCGGTAATTGATGCATATCTCCCGAATCCATAGCACCATGGTAGATGTCGGATAGCGGACACGGCGGAGGGCGATGGCAAGATCGGCGTGAACCATCGCCTGGATGTCCTCAACATCGATCGACTCCAAGACGGAGGTTATATTCCAACAACCAGTCAGGATCTGGAAAGTCGGGGCCTCTGCAAGACTGCAACGGATGAAGCTGCATTGTAACGGTGCATCGGCTTTCGTTGCTGGATCGATCCGGATGAGGCGGATACCATCTGGGAAGCCACCGAGAGAGGCAAAGGGGAAGGGGACACCATCCAGACCTTTGAGCACATCCCTGTCTAGATATGAGCACTGTGGTTGAGTCGGCATCGTGTTGCTGAACTGCCGCTGCTCGGGGACCTCTTGATACGGCCTCGGGCGAGATGCCAACTTGCTGATAGGCGTGAAGGAATCGTCTGCCTCGCTGTCGATGCCGTCTGGCCGGTTATATGAGGAGGGTTTTTGTTTTTGGGATTGTTGCTTTTCTTGGAATCGAGCTTCCGCATCCTGCGCTTGGTGAGGCCACCCTGGGGGGTATGGCATCTCCTCTCCGTAAACAGCCCGGAGTGCGGGAAGGAAGTAACTGCGGAAGCTCTCCACCGTGCGTTGCCAATTGCCGTCTTCGGTTGATTTCCACATGGCCTCTCTGGCGTCGTACGGAAGGCCCGGCATCTCGGTGCTTGCGCCGAGTGAGACCATCAGCTGGATATGCGCCGCTGTTCTGTCTGTGTGGATGTCCTTGATGGCCGATGCCAGAAGGCTGCTGTCCTCCTCTGAGAAAAGACTTGCTTTCCCCACGTAGTCGATTTCAAGACCACAATGTTCGATAAAGCAGCAAAAGAGGTCGGGCTTGTTGCGAGCGCGGCGGGCATATTGCAGGAGCTCGTTCTTGTTCTTCCATATACCAGGGCCAGTATGTTTGACGACGGCGCGAAGAACTTCGGCGTGTCCTTCGCGACATGCGTCATCTAGTACAGATCTCCAATTCAGCAGGGAGGATATGTCGCGCTGGACGCACAGGTCGAGACCAGCGGGGGAAGTGCACTTTGTAATGGCGAGGGGGCGTAGACCTCGATCGAGGAGATGCCCCGCAGGGACAACGTGGCCATGAGTGATGCAGCCCTGGAGAATCTTTGCACACTCTTCATTGAAAGCTGCATCTTCGGGTTGCTTTTCGCCTACAATGACCATGAGTTCGAGGCTTTGAGCAACACCGTCCCAGTTGTAGTCCTCCGGGTACCTGTAAGACAGCATCCATGAGGGCCCCGCGAGCGGTGACACAGGCCCCTTCTTGAACAATCGCTTGGCCTCAAATGGCGCCGGGACAATAGTCCCAGCGGGAAATGGGGTCCGGGGGTCTGCACCGAGGGCGACCAGCTTCTCGATGATAGCTGACTGACCAGCCCGTGCAGCTGATTCCAGTGCTGCAGGAAGAGCCAGGCCAGTGACCATGGCGTTGTCGGCTAGGAGAGTCTGGAAGGCTTTATCTCCAGGTTTCAAAATCAAATCGACAATGTCTGATCGTCCCTGGGTGCAAGCTGTCTGGAGGTGATAGGCGATCAGGGGGTGGCCTGGATCAAAAGCCATGCCCTGAGAGAGGAAGGTATTGATGATGGGATCCCACTGCCGATCGAAGCTCGTGCCCCATCCACATTCAAAGGTCCAATCGAACTTGAAGCCGAAGTACTTTGCGTCCAGCGTGAGCTTGAGGAGGTTGCACCGGGGCGTAGGACACGTGTCGTCGATGGGAAGAATGTCATCGCAGGTAGCTTCCAAGTCCGCACCAGCCTCGACAAGAGTGGCGAAGATGTCGGCCCGTCCATGGCGACAAGCATAGTATAATGGCAAGTTTCCATCGTGATCCAGACCGTTGGGCATTCCGAGCTGAATAAGCCGCCTGGCAAGAGAGTCGAACCCGTCCGAGGATGGATTCCATGGCGCCTTGATGGCCATGGCGAATAGTTGCTGTAGGTGCTTCGGGTCCAGCTTGGCGGCATTCCGATCGACGAAGCACCTGGCCATGCAGTGTTCTTCTTCCTGGAGGAGAAGCCGGACGGCCTCGAGTACCGGCCCAGTGAAGTCATCGGATTTCCGCCCATGCTGGGCGTACAGATCGAGGAGCTTCAACTCGGCCTCCGAGAGGGTGCTTTCTTGACGGGTGATTTTCTTCTGGGCGAGAGTCAAGATCGCCGAGGCGGCACGCTCGGGGGTCATCGACACCTTCATCGCGGCTGATGCTGATGCTGAGCCATGTGGTTGCACGATGTGGCGACATGCAACCAAGGACGATGCCCCTCTGCCGGGTGAGGGGTTGTCCAGGCAGCCGTGCTGAGTCATATCTTGTGGGATTCATGTATGTTGGCGATGCCCAGAAAAGCCTCAAGTTCTCTCGGTAGATGTACGTTGGTGGAGGCGAGACTCGGTCACTCGGAGAGTCGGAGTCCTTCCTGACCGAGTCGCATGCAAATGATTGGGTTTCATCCGTTGAAGGCAAGGTTCATGCTACTTGTCGACAGGGGGTCCTGCTTTCAAGATTCCACGTAGGCCCAGGTGTCACTTTTGCGTCCTGTCGCTTCACCACCTTCTCCAAGGTGTCTCTGCGTAGTGCCTCGACTGACGTCCTCGGGCCACCCTGAGGTCGCGAGAGCGTACCTCATGTCTACTCACTCCGGGAGGCGTAAGGCAGGCTGGCAGGTTCAAGAGGTGACAAACCTGGAGAGGTGAAGATTCCAACCCCTGTAATTGAAATCACCAGGGAATAGAACGGCCACGACACGCGGCACAGGGGTCAGACGAGCTAGCAGCCCGCCTTCTGTGAATGGCTTCCTTTAGCGAGCGCCTACTGTAGGACTCTTGGCATGAATAAGCTGCCTGCAGCAAACCTGTGGCTGGCGCGGGACGGGGTGACCTCGGCAGGCGTCTCGGCAGACGCCCGCCTCCCGAAGAGTGCATATGATTCTCGCGTCCGTTCCCGCCATGGAAAGTTGGAACCTTCTTTCCACCTTGTCTCAACGGGCGAGCTAGAAAGCTACCCGTCTCAGAAGCGCTCTTACTGGTCGCGATATGCGAGGCTAGTGCTGGGGCCTTGTTGGGGCAGTGCTGAGGTCTCCGAGTCCCCACCATGTGCGCCGCGGACAGTGGCAGTGAACGGCACTGGGGCCAACGCTGCCGATCACCTGGGAACGGCCCAGTCACCTGTGTCTTGCCCCTGACCGGGCACGATGGCGCCGGAGTTACCGACTGGGGGAAGAGGCGGAAGTCATGTCTTCTCGTTCGCTGCGCAATGGGGGCCACGGATCGCCTCCCCTGATCAGCCCTATCATTGATTCGACCCAGCCGCCGGGCGCAATCTGAAGGCCGTAGGATCGCCCCCTCAAGGCACCCAACGCGTTGATGACGTTGGGCGGTCTCACCCGTGTCGGAGGTAGGTGGTCGTAAGGTTAAAGCAACTGACCCTGCTGCACATCGACATTGGTCGTGCTTGGTCATGATATTAGACTGACGGCGTTGACCACTCTTTAAAGCTGCTCCGACAATCGCACCCGCTCTGTGCATACTTATCAAGTATCCCACCTGACATTTAATCCCCCTATCCTGGCAGCTCCGGCATCCAACATGCAGCAGAGGAAATCACACACCAAGTCACGCAACGGGTGTCAGGGGTGCAAGACGAGACACATCAAGGTATGCCCCTCTGGCTGTCCCTTAATCATCCGCTTCTAACCCAAACCCAAAGTGCGATGAGCAAACACCATCTTGCGCCAACTGCATTTCCCGCGAGACAGAATGCGTCTACGTCGCACGGAAAACTCGGAGACCACCAGCGACGAACCCAGACAAGGCGACCACCAAGAGAAGGCCTCGGATTGTTCTCTCCCAAGAGCATGACGATGATGCATCCCTGACCCTCCTCCTCCCCGCCCGCGCCAGACGATGGCCGCACGCAAACCCCAGCACCGCCCTCACCACATCTCCTCTCGCCTTCTCCAGCTCGCCAAGCGCAAACTCAATGCTCGAACTCGAACTCATGCACCGCTGGAGCACCAAGACGTGGCAGATTCTCTACGCCGTGCCAGTCTGCCGCGTCTCCGTCCAGCAGCACCTGACCCGTGCCTCGCTCGGCTACACCTTCATGACAAAGGCCATCTTGGCCGCTGCCGCCTTGGACACAGCAATGTACGGCGGTGGCAACGAGCCCGACTCCCGTGCCTACCACCGCGCCGCCCTGCAGCTCATGAACGAGGCCAGCGCCGACTACCGCCGCCAGCTCCAGGGCAGCATCACCCGCGACAACCTCTGGCTGCTGTCTGAGTTCAGTGGATTAATTGGAATGCTACACTACGCTATTCCGGCCCTTCCAGCGGGTAGTCCCCCGCCCGCGCTGCCTCCAGTCGCGACCGCGAAGCCTGGCGCGCTCGAGGAGGACCACAGCGTGCTCAGTCGCATCGTCCACCTCTACGACATGACGGTTGCGTCCTACGAGCTCTGCGCCTTAAACTGGGAGTGGCTCTTCGAAAGCCCAAGTTCCGCGAGCACGATCATCAGGGACTACCCAGTCGACCTGTCGCTCATGAACAAACTGTCGCCCGACCTTCTCGACGCCACCAAGCGCATGTCCGAGGTGTCACGCATCGCCCGGCTGCCGCCAACGGGCGACCCTGACGTTGACGGACCCGACGGCGCCGGGCCCCTGGCCATCGACGTCTTCTCGTACCGCGTTGCTGTCGGCCACCTGCGTTACGCCTTTGCCGAGGACCGCATCAAGGGCTACTGCCTGTCCGTTGCCTCGGGCGCGCACGTTGCCGGCCCGGAGTTCGGGCAGGGTCTACGCCAGCGGGAGCCCGTGGCCATGTTCGTCGTGCTGTACTGGGGGGTGCTGATGCACTGGCAATCGCTCGACCAGATGCTTTGGTGGATAGGCAGTTCCGGCAGAGAAATGGTCCGCGAGGCGTCAGAATTGCTGGTCACGTCGCATATCTATGACCTCGAGGATGTGCGCGAGGGCATCGCCTGGGCCCGACGCCAGGTCGGCCTTGAGCCGCTGGTGGATTTCCGAGCCATTTTCTTCGACGAAATAAGCGGTGACGCGGCTGGACTGGGGGACGAGAAGACATATCCCGCTGAAGACGCTGTGACGTGGCGGCTGGAGGGCTTGGAAGTGACGGGCTGAGGAGTGCCACTGTGATCATGGGATGTTGACCACGAGAACCTAGACGAATCATGACATGGCATTGGTATTTTCTTTGGCGTGGCATCATGGCGAGTGTGTGCCAAGCATCACTGCCCCCGGATGGTGGACTTGGTGCTGGGACACAGCCACCATCGCCGGAAACCGGATTTCGGGTGGGGTTATGGGCTACCTAGCCATGCTGAAGATTGTTTTAGAAACATGAAGTAAAGGAAGAGACACGGTAAAGATCTTGTTCTTCTCTCTTTCTGTCGCGTTGGGCATCTAATCGTGAAGTGGCTAAAATCAAAAGCCTAGAGTGTGACAGTCACCGACCTTCGACGTCAGACCCCACGCCTCCATGAAAAGCAATCGAACGCACAGCTAGACCGGGAATAACAATCCTTAAGGGTGAATTTAGGTGTCAAGGTGCATTTTTATCTACGTGCTCCGCGCCCTCGGCCGAGCATGTGAGGTCACCTTATGGCCTCAACGTCTCTTGGCACCACCTAGTTTCCGCACCACCCTGAACGTCCAGACCCTGACATCTATTCATAGAACATCATCTGCCATGCCCTACAAGCTCATCAACCATGTCACCTTCCAAGATTCTGTCCCGTCTCCACGTGCAGCATCCACAAGCCATGAGTCGCCCCTCAGGGCTCACCATAGCCTCAAAAGTCCTAGATATTTGCCATCTATCATTCAGCTCCCTTGGCATATCCCGTTTACTGTTCTTCTGGACCCGTCAGAAGACCGAATTTTACTTTTGGTGCCTGTTAACTGGGTCATATTATTGCTCAAGTGGCTCCAGGAGCCCCAAGATGGACACACCAACGATGGCGAGGGGTAGGGTGTGCCAACATCAACGAAATTTGACACACACCCAAGAGAAGATACCCGGATGCGTTTCCAACGGCGTATTCTCTCGAGATAGAACGGAGAAGGCCGCTTGAGTAGACCTAGGACGTGATGAACTTGCCAGGACACGCTGAAAGGCACACATGTCCTCTCTACGGACCTACGGTTTTCGATAAATGTTTCCTTAGCTTCGCAGTACATCCATCAGGCAGGGCTACAATCAAGGGTTTTCCATGTACCCAAGCAATCATTTGTCCTTCTCAAAGCTGGGAGGTACTCATGAGAAGGTGGGTTGGTCAGTTGACGCCGGTGGCTGGAGCAAACACGGCCAGGCAATGTCCTAGTAGCCCCTTCGTCACAACCAACTGCAGAGAGGAGACAAGACAAATCTCGTATCGAGAGGGGGGCATCTTGGCCGTGAGGCACTGTTGAGGCTGTATAGGTCAACGTCACCCACTGCTGAAAGACTGCTGCATCATGTCATCAAGACATCTTCCTCGACTCGAAAGAATCAGAAGGAATCCTATAAAGGCACAGTCTCGCTCCAGTCGGCAAGCAGTATCAGATTCATCATCCGCTGCTTCTACATTCGCTTTCCACATACACCTTTCAACTTTCTTTCTCAAGCTTCCTTCATCATGAAGTCTTCCCCAGTCGTCCTCCTGTCTCTGGGCCTTCTGGCGTCCGCCACTCCCCCCGGAGGAGTGCTTGATGCCCGAGCCATCGCGCCCGAGAACCCTTCTTTCTCATCGACATTGGAGTCCAGATCCGATGCCTCGAATGTCGAAGTCGGGCGTAAGGCGAAGGCCAAGCGCCTTCGTCGCCACAAGCAGGCTCTCGAGCGCCTCAGACAGCGCCGCGCTGCTGATGACACCGACACCGACACTGACCACGATACGGACGACGATGAAGACCATCGACACGTCACAACCACGTCCCGGTCGACTCTTCAGACTACCCTGAAGGCTCCTTCCCCTGGACCTACCACCTGGAACAGGGACTGCGACACAACCGACACCGAGTGGGAAGGGGAACGTCGAACCAGCTGCATCAGTCGGCTCCCATCCACCACCACCCGTCTCTCAGCCGTGTTCACAACCCCAGCTGCCCCCCCTTCCACTCGAATCTCCCACCACGGCACAGACACGGACACTGATACCGACCACGGGCATGGTCACAGCCACGTCCACAACCTTTCCATCACTCCTCGTCCGACAACCACCGTCCGTCCCACAAGGTCTGGCTGCCCGCCCCGATGCCGTCGGGTCACCAGGACCAGCCCCAGCGGCTCTTGGACTGACGGTGATACGACCGACTGCATGTCAGACGACGAGTGGCGACGCAACTGCGAAGCGGCCACCCGCACCACTACCACTCTTGCTGATGTAACAAGGGCTCTCGGCGTCGGCTCGAGCGTTACTATTGCCGCGACGCCTGGGCCTGGAAACGATGTGCCAGCCCTGGCCGATCACGAGTTGACGGCTGCTGGTCCCGGGGCCCGGCCCGAGGCCGTCGGTGGTGCTGTCGTCTTGGCGGGCCTGGTCGCGGCTGCGATGGTTTTGTAGACGAAAGTACCACTTTCTTTACTTGCTTCCTTCTTCAACCAGGGGCGAACTGCATTTTTTCTTTTCAATTAGCATGGATTTCCTTGTTTTTTTGGCTTTCTCTTTCATAATGTCATCAGTCTAAAACCAGAAAAACACCCAACAGTCCCTACCGCACCGTCTTCCCAAGTCCAGTCGTGCCCTGCCATTGATTCTATGATGCAGGCCCTCGCTAAGCTTTGCGATCTGCAACAGAGCTGCCCCGGACTGGAGGGATATGTTTTCCCGCCTTAAGTCCGCCTAAGCCCGACGCACCTCCCCGGCGAGCAGATGGCGCCATCGAGGGGCAGACCGAGATAGGGGCGATGGCGGGGTTCCGACGTGATGACGTTTTGGGGACGCATGTTTCAAAAGAGGGGTGATTGATCTCCGAGGCTTTGACATCGCCAAGTCTCATCGTAAACTTCAACATCAGGAATCATGGCCGCCCAGAACCTTCCCCCGAAGCTCAAGGAGTCGCTTGAGAACACCAAGGTTGAGTACCGCCGCCTCGGCAAGTCCGGCCTGCGTGTGTCGGTGCCCATCTTCGGATGCATGAGCTTCGGCGACAAGCGGACGCTTCCGTGGGTCATTGGCGAGGATGAGGTATGACGACTCCAGTCACCACGCCAATGGCATCGCCGAGACTAATTATCACCCAGGCCCTCCCCCTCCTCAAGGAGGCATACGACCGTGGCCTAAACACCTGGGACACGGCCAATGTTTACAGCAACGGCGTGTCTGAGATCATTGTCGGCAAGGCCATCAAGAAATACAACATCCCCCGCTCCAAGGTCGTCATCCTCACAAAGTGCCACTGGGCCGTGGGCGAGGAGCCGGAAACCCGCCACTTTGTCCAAAAAGCGGCCGTCGAGGCGTCCAAGGACTACATCAACCAGTTCGGCCTCTCGCGCGCCTCCATCTTCAACCAGGTCGAGGCATCCCTCGCCCGTCTCGACACGCCGTACATCGACCTCCTCCAGATCCACCGCTTCGACCCCAACACGCCGCCCGAGGAAACGATGCGCGCGCTTCACGACCTCGTGCAGTCGGGCAAGGTGCGTTACATCGGCGCCAGCAGCATGTGGGCCACGCAGTTCGCTCGCCTGCAGTTTGTCGCCGAGCGTAACGGCTGGACGCAGTTTGTGAGCATGCAGAACCACTACAACCTGCTCTACCGCGAGGAAGAACGCGAAATGAACCGCTTCTGCAATGACACGGGCGTCGGCCTCATCCCCTGGGCGCCCCTGTGCCGCGGGCACCTTGCTCGTCGCCCGGCCGAGTTTGGCTCGACGGACCGTAGCAAGGGAGAGAAGGAGTCACAGCCGGGGAGCCATGGAACGTCCGAGCTGGACCAGCGCATTATCGGGCGTGTTGTTGAGCTGGCCGAGAAGCACGACTGGCCGATCGCCCATGTGGCGCTGGCGTGGATCAACAAGCGTGTCGCGAGCCCGATCATCGGCTTCAGCAGTGCTGAACGGATTGATCAGGCCATCACCGCCAAGGGCAAGGTGCTCACTGACGAGGAGGAGGCCTACCTGGAGGAGCTGTACGAGCCGAAGAAGATCTCGGGGCACTTCTAGGCCGACGTACGAAGGGGTAAAGGAATGCCTGAAGGGTTCTGTAGACTGTGATGCGGTGCTATAAAACCAGGCTCGGCTCTCCGGGGCGAAGGGATGTTGCATCAAATCTCGAGGCTGCTGTAGTGAGTGATGAAAGGAAGACAATCTAGGTCGAAATGACGACTATCAAGATTAGCGTAAAGTGCCTCTAGAAATTGTTAGTGGCAACTTGCTTCCCCCCGGTGGGTCCGCATCTTCACAGATTTTGGCAGTCAATCAATCCACTGCTGCTGGCGAGTCCATGGCGAATTCACATCTTCAACTCCGAGTCCTGCCCATCAATCAGCCAGCTCTCCTCAAACAGCAATCATGGCATCAACAACAAAGCCAGCCTCTGGCTCCAAGCCAGAGCTTCCCCCGAACGTCCTCATCTTCACCCCCAAGAACCCCGCCGCAGCAGACGCCCTCCTCAACGGCCGCATCTTCACTCGCCTCGCGACCCCCGCGACAACAGACCCCTCAACCCTCGCAGCAGTAGCCGCAAAAGCTGGCGGCGAAGCCTTCTGCCTCGTTTTCCGCGGAGGCATCCTCATCTTCGATGGCGCCGGGGCTGACGAGGACGCCGACGTCGCCGACACGCACCATGAGCACTTCCGCCTCGTGTGCCTGGCGCTCAAGGACGCGGGCATCGTCCTCGACGTCGCTGGTTGCGTGTTTGACGCGCAAGGTATTTTGAAGGCCGGGTTCCAGCTGGATGTGCTGAGCCCCGGGAACGTGCTGGTGATTGACCTGATGGACGGGGAGGAGGAGAGCGATGATGACGAGGATCTCGAGGCGAGTTTGGCGGCGCTGGTTAGCGGATCGGGGACGAGTCTGTCATGAGTACGGTATAATAAAATGAACACATTCCTCGAACTGCCCTTCAATCGCACGGTCGCGTTTGCAGACGAAAGGTTGACTGTCCGTCGCCATGTTCGAAGTTGGCAAAAATGTATCCCAGCTGAGCTGGGTTGTCTTGATCAATCGACAAGGGCAGGATTTGAACCTACGCGGGCGAACCCAATAGATGACCGAAGAGAAACCCGGAGAACCGGGGCTGATTCGAGTCTATCGCCTTAACCACTCGGCCACCTTGCCCAATTTGTTAAAGAATCCTCCGTGAGACCACTACAAGTTAGATCGACCTGCGGGATTTCGGTCGCTAAACGCCCGGAACCAATCATCAACAGACAGCAGCGCTCAACTTTTGATCTATCACAATATCGCTTTTCTACCACGCTTGCTCTCCCCTAACAATCCGGCACGCTCACGGGAATGTTGAGCGGCACGCTCGTAGCCAGTCCGCTCAAGCTCGTCTCCTTGAACTCGTTCCTCATACCCTGGGCCGTCAACCGCATGGCGCGAATGGCATCGTCCAGGCTGACCCTCTGGGTGCCCGAGCCGCTGAGGGCCAGGTTGGCGCTCGAGATGGCCTTGATGGCGCCGAGGGCGTTGCGCTCAATGCACGGCGCCTGGACCAGTCCGCCGATGGGATCGCACGTCAGGCCGAGGTTGTGCTCGATGCCAATTTCGGCCGCCTGCTCGATCGTGTTGGGGTTGCCGCCCATGCACGCCGCGAAGCCCGCCGCCGCCATGGAGCAGGCCACGCCCACCTCGGCCATGCACCCGCCCTCGGCCGCCGAGATTGTCGCTCCGCGCTTGTACAGCATGCCGATGGCCGCAGCCGTCAGCAGGAAGGTGAGAATGTCACGGTCGGGGTCGTCGCTGACAAACTCGACAGTATACTTGAGCACGGCTGGGATGATGCCGGCCGCGCCGTTGGTGGGCGCTGTCACGATGCGGCCTCCTCCGGCGTTGGTCTCGTTCACCGCTAGGCTTCGTCAGTGGTCATTCGACTTGGATGGAAGAGAGTACGTACCGATCGCGTACACCGAGAGGTGGTCCATCGCAGGGAACATGGTCCGCCGCATCGGTGAAGGCAGCACAGGGTGGAAGAGGGAGCCATGAACCTTGGCGGGGCTACGCGTTTTGGGCTCGGCCCTGGCCAACTCCTTCGAAGGCGCGGCGGTCGACTCGGAAGCGCTGGTCTTGGTGCTGTTACCCCTGTTGGCGTTGGACGGCCTGACGCCGTTCTGCGTGTGCGACGCCGGGTACAGGCCCCTCGTCAGCCTGTTGTACAGCGCCGGAGCCCTGCGGTGCAGCTTGAGGGAACCCGGAAGCACCGAGTCCAGTGGAGCCTGGACACCCTCGAGGATGCTGTTGTCCATAGTGTCCCAGATGCGGAACACCTTGTCGACGATCTCCTTGTCGGTGTAGCCATGGCTCTTCTCGTTCTCGTAGACGAGCTGCGCAATGGTGAGGTTGTGCTTCTCACACAGCGCCAGGAGGCTTGTAGCGTCGCGGAAGGGGTATCGCGGCTGCTGCCCCGAGCCACGAGCGTCTTCATCGCCCTCGAAAAGCGAGGGCGTGCCATCCTGCTGGTTCTGGACCGACACGGCCGAGGAGTCGCTATCTTCCAGGGCTGCCGACTCGATGGACTTGATCTCCGTGCCTGTCTTACGGTCGCCGGCGGCGTCTGCACGGCGAATCTCCTTGTAGTACATGTTCTCCGCCAGATCTGCCGGGTGCCCGGCCTCGCTGGCTTCGACGAGGGCTGCCTGGTCGGATCCCGATGGTGGCGCCGTGGGGTTGATGGACATGGCACCGTTGACGACGAAGCCTCCTCCCACGCTGAAGAGGTCGTTGGTGGCGAGCATGTAGCCCTCCTCGTCGAAGACCATGAACCGCATGCCGTTGCTGTGCATGGGCAGCTTCTTCCCCCACTCCCAGATGAAATCGCGGTCGTAGTCAAAGGCGATCCGCTTTCCCTTTCCGTCGGGTAGGCCGTTGCCGAGGACGATCTCCTTCTCCTCCTTGATCTGGGCGAACCTCTCCGGGACGTAGCCGGCGTCCACTGTCTCGACGTCGGCACTCTCGAGACCCAGCAGCAGAGCCGAAGGGGTCATGTGGCCCTCGCCTGTAAGCGCCAGGCTGCCGTACACGGAGACCCTGATCCGGTGGACCTTCTCGAGCAGGCCGGCCTCGATGAGGTCGGCGACGAAGATGTTGCCGGCACGCATCGGGCCGACAGTGTGAGATGACGACGGCCCGATCCCGATCGAGAAGAGATCAAATGTCGAGATGACGGCGTGTTCATGGTCGGCCTCGCTGTATGAGCCCCCTTCCGCCTCCTCGTCCTTCTCTTCGCGGCTGTTGCTGAGCGAGCGCGCTCCATGCCGGGTGAGAGCGCCGGGACTGCGGCCGACGATTGTGTGCTTCCTCGGGCCCCTGTTCCGGGCAATGGCACAAAGAGATCGCGAGTGGACGCGAGCTGCGGGGAGGCCCCCGAAGCCGCGGAAAAGCTGAACCGGTCGCTTGGCAATGGAGAGACGCATATTTGAGGAGACGGAAGGACGGAGGAGAACGATGAGTCTTGCAGACCGGGAGCGAAAGAGCCCATCCGTTTGACGATATCAGCAAACCCCCTGGAACGCGTCTTGTTGGGGCTGTCTTATCACCCGTCCGTGATAAGCACCCGTGCAATCGGTGAGCGTGGCCAATGGAGGGCCCGGAATTTCACAGCAGTGGGGAGTGGATCGCTCAGTGCCGGCACCACTGCACAGCGCACCCGACGCTCTGCGCAAGGTGATGCTTCGGTGCAGCGTGCGCTAGCCCCGGAGCTACCGGGCGGGTCCATTACCCCAGAGTTACGTACAGGCCCATCGCGACCGGCTTTCGGCATCGTGAGTTGGTGATCGGTATGTGGTGTTGTTGCTAGTGGAGAGGTGAGACGGGTTTCCAAACGGTTGACTGTGACTAGAAGAGAGAGTTTGGGTCGAACAGATGTCCATAAGCCCATGTTGCCGATTTCGGGTGGGAAAGAACCTTGAAGGATTTGGAAGGGGCTTGCTTGGTACCTGCGTCACGTCGCACTGGCCTGATCCCCCAATCAGCTCACCGAAACACTCAATCATCTCGTCTTCTGTTTAGAAAGCTTCGTGGACAACATCGCTTCTGCTATCGCAGACTGAAAAGAAGTCGCCCTGCAAAGGGTTGCCTTGATTGCCGCCGATATGGCCAGGCCCCTTCAATTGGCGCAGGTCGTCAAACTAAGTTCCCAGGGTGGCAGCGATTGCTTCTTTCCGAGCCTAGTCCAGCTCAGGCCAAAGCTCATTCAATGTCTGGCGTGGAATATACTCCATGATGATGCAGGTCACGCTGCGGTTTTTTGTTGTTCTGACGCTGGTAGATGGCGAAGACCTTGGAAACTGGGATGGCTGTCGACTTCGCCACGAAGACTACACATATTGAGTTCCTCTTCAGGCTCCACATGAACACCATACTTGATAACAAAGGCCTGTCCGACCAGGGATAGAGGTGCATCCCAAGAATTATTCAACAGGGGCCTTGTTCACATGGTCAGTGTTGGGCCGGGGATGAGGCATGATTGGAGGCCAATCCTCCCTTGTCGTCTTGGTAGGGTGCCGGAGGGTGCATTGTCGAAGGCGACGTGAATCTATTGTGGGAAACATGCTGACCCACTGCAATTCAAAGACTCCGGCAATTCACGTATCTGCCTCAAATGCAGTGGTTGTGAACCAGATCAGCCCTGGAAGGCTGTGGTCATTTCCAGTCAGTTTTCTAGTGAATGAAACATTTGAACAACCACCTCACTCCCTGAATTGAAGGTCTCCAGCTGTTTTTCTACAACTTATAAAACCCATAGCTTGGAGTGTTCCTGTTCTATACCACCCTGCTTTGACAACATCTTTCTCAACTCAAGCACGCCTCACCAAATCTATCAATCAAGGGTCTATCCCACAACAGCGATCCACCACAGAAATACCGCCTCTTTGACCTATCCTCAGATACTACACATCATGTGCTTGAGTTCCTTCGTCGACAAGGGAAACTGGGCCGAAGAGCCTGCCCCTCGACGGAGAGGCCATGGACCGGTATGTGCCCTTCTCGCGGAACTAAGGTACTAAGGTACTATGGCGGTCTTTACCGGAAGCTGATGGCCATGATCGCAGCGCACAACTCGCCACTACCATTCATCGTCTCGTCGGAGGAGCTCAGTCCCCACAACCAGGCGTAGGAAAGGTGATCGCCGACGCCAGTTCACATCCACAAGGGGCAGTTCAGGCCTTATTTAAGTGTGCGGTGGCTGCAGATCTTATGCCGGGTCATGGCTAGGTCCATTACTAGATAGTCCGACTCTCTGCGCTCTAGCCTTGGACGCTTTAGAGGAGGGGTAACATGAGATAACACAAAAGTCTCTCTACCCCATGTGCTGCTGTCTTCTCCAAGGGCGGGGAGAAGCAGCTTGGTGAGTAGCGCCAGTCCCATGTAGTTCGAGCCAAACCGAACTTCGTAGCTAGGCCTCTGCCGTGCGCTTAACCTTAACCTTCATCCCAAACCAGCCGCCAACCACAGCCCATACAACTACAACCCTTGCCAGCCACTTGTTCCACCACATACGACCACACCCATTGGAGAATTCGGGATCCCGTCCGCTCTCCCATAGACAAGCCAATGAGGGGGGTTTTGCCAGTGCGGGAGGGGTTGGCACGGCGCAGCCAGCTGCTGCTTCAAACGGCAGTTCGTTTTTTTGGCAATGCTCGATCCACCAACACCACTGGTCTCGGCAATGACACGCCTGCCCCTGGAGGACTGTTCGCCATGGCCAACAGGAACGCGGCGGGGCAGGAAATCTCCATCTTTGCTAGAGTCCCCAGCCCTGCGCAGCCCGACAAGGGGTCGGGGCTGTCCAGAAGCCTAGGTACGGCTACAGAGTAGCAAGTTGCTCCAGTCAGAGTTCGCTAGGGGCATTGGGCTGACTGGAAACAGGTAGTACGGCCACCGCCGTTGCATTTTCGACACAATGTGGAGATTCCGGGACCGTGAGAAAGCCGCCGTCGACAAAGAACAAGTGGTTCGCGTCTAAGCTTCGTACATCTGAATATCCTTGGCCCGGCACGACCAAGTCTTTCCAGCATATATGTTTGATGGATGAGTTTCTGCCGTGGGCGCCGGAGGAGCTGACATTTGCTGACTCTGCAAGGTTGTAGACTCTCGTGGGGATGACGGGGGAAATGTCGGGGTCTTCACGGCGTCCAGGGGTCAGTTTTGTAATTGGCAGTTCATAGGCAACATTATCAAAGATGGATTTTCTTCCGCGCACTAGTCAACAGCGACTTTATACTATTGCAGGCTTTTTAATAGCCGAGCTGATCTTCATCATGGCCCTTGCTTCTGCGAGATGCTCCCTCCATGAATTCATTCTTGGTATCGTTGGCGCCAAGACTGGCCGGAGTACAAAGACCAGTATGCTTCTTCCTCGATGCCGTGACCGTGACGGGCATGACCCCCGGCTGACCGGTCGTCACACCGAGAACCAGCGCAGGCCGTTCACGAAGAACTTTCCGTCGGATGCCCGCTCGTAGGAGCGGTGCTCGACGCTGCCGTCGTCGTGGTTGAGGATAAGGGTGCCGTTATTGACGTCACCCTGGGCCCTCCAGGTGCCCGTCGGGTTGCGCACGTCGTAAGCGTACGCCGAGACTCGCTCGTCTAGCGACACGGCGATGGCGCTGCTGCCGAGGGAGAACGAGAAGCGGCCGTTGGTGCCGAGAGCATAGGCGTTATTTTCGTTCCACCCGTTCCCGGTGCGCAGGTACCGGTAGTTACCGGCGAGGGCGCGCTCCAGGCTGCCCGTCCTGGTAACAGTAGCTGCTTCGGCGGCGGCTGACGGACTAGCAGGGTCATCGTTGCTCCCCGCGTCCCCGCCGGCGGCGGCTGGGTTGCTGCTGACCTGCGAGGGGAACATGCTGTTGAACGCGGCCTCAGTCGCCTCAATCTGCTGTAGGCGCTGCTGCGCTACCACCTCCGACTCCTGGTAGCGCTGCATCAGACTGGCCATGCTGTTGTCCTGGCCTTGGCTGGTGGCGCCAACACGCTCGATGCTCTTCATCAGCGCCGAGCCGAAGGCGGAGGCCTTCTCGCCTACAGTCCGGGGTTCCGCCGTGCCGCTCGCCTGCTTGGTCCGATACTTGTTCACCTGCCGCCCTACCTCGCTCCACATCTTCATGCTGGTATCGAGGGGGTTGCTGTTGGCCTTGATGGCGATGTTCATGTAGGCCTTGCCGACGTTGCCTGTTTTTTGTAGCATGGAGGGGCCCGTCGCTGCTTCGTCCTCCACGGCCGGGGCCGTGGCCGTGGTCGGTGCCATTGTCAGTGCCATTGTCGGTGCCATTGTCGGTGCCGGGATCTGAGCGACGGTAGGGACCGTTGGATCGCTCGCCGTGGCCTGAAAGTCTCCGATGCTGGCCTCCGGCGGGTCGTCGACGTCGAGTGTGCTCAGGTCCGGCACCTCTGGATCGCCGGGGTCCGTCACCTGCGCCTGCTCGATGGCTGCTTGCTGCTGCAGCCGCGCCGCCATGACGATGACCAGCATGAGCTTCTCGGGCGGCAGGCTAGCGAGCGGGTTCAAGTTCTCCGGGGTGATGTCGACCTCGCGGGGACCCTGGGCCGTCTCGGAGGTTGTTGGAACCGCCTGTGCCTCTGCCTCGGCCGCGGCTGCCTGCTTCTCCTTACTCTTTTGCACCTGCGACTGCACCACCGTGTTTAGGAGCGTCAGGCCCGCCGTCTCCGGGTCGTCCGGGTCTGCCGCCGAGGCGATGAAGTTGAGGGCCGTCGCGGCGCCACTCAGCAAGCTGGCACCCTTCTCAGACTTCACAAAATTGACGGCGCTGGTGCCCATCGACTTGACCTGGTCGCCCAACGGCCTGATCGCCTTGCGCTTGATCTCTGCCTTGGGGGCCGTCGGTTCGACCGGCGACATGGCGACCTCGCGCTGTGTCGTGTGCGGATCGGCCGCCACCTGCGCAGGCTCCTGCTGCACGAAGACCTGCTCCTGGAAGACCGGCGCATTGTGTTGGAAGTTCTGCACCGGGGAACCAGTCTGTGACGTATTCGGGCGCGTCGGCAGGGGCGGCGGGCGGTTCATGTTGACGCCCTGGAACGCCTGGGCGGCGTTCTTCCAGCCCTGGGCACCGGAGTCCTGCTTGACCGAATCGATGGCGTTCCGGCCAGCACTCATCACGTCCTTCATGAGGCCGCCGAGCGCCGAGGGGCGCCTGGGCTGCGTTTGAGTCGCCTGCGTCGGAGGCGGTGCGAAGCCGTCCACCGGCACGCGGTCAGGGTGCTGCGGCGGGGGCGCGTACGCGTACGGGGTGTAGATCTGGTAGCTCGGGTGCATGCTCGCTTGGAACCGCGGGTCCTGGACCTGTGGTGCCTCCTGCGGCCGGTTCTCCCAGCGGATCGGCGGCGGGCCGGGCGGCGGCGGCGGCAGGATGTAGCCCGGAGGCAGAGTGTAGCCCGGCGGCAGCGTGTAACCCGGCGGCAGTGTGTAACCCGGCGGCAGCGTGTAGCTGGCCGGTGCACCGTAGGGCTGCGCGCCAGTGTAGCGAGGTGTGCCCAGGGAGAGAGTTGGATTAAGGTACTCGCCCATGTTTTGAATGGTGTCTGGTCTGGTTGATTGAGCCAGTTGTTGATAGCTTCCTTCAACGGATCCGGCTGCTGCGTAGCTGTCGGCGTTGTTAGGTGAGATTTTGTTGATCGACATGTCTTCAAAATGCTGCAACACTTCCATTTCGTAAAGCCTCTGCACATTCATCACCTCCCGAGCCTTCTTCGCCCAGTGAAGGTTCGTATATGCTGGTGCGGCTGTTATAGGTGATTTGAGAGCGTCTGGTGTTCTTGAGCGGATCCCTCTTGCGGCGTGGTGCGTGTGCTGGGATCGACGCCGTGCCAGCAGCGCTCTGATGTTGCTGCACCTGCTGCGCCATGAGCTGGCAGTTTGTTTCATCGGACATTGAACTATAATCAGCCGTTCGGCACGGCGCCTTGCGCCAGCGATTCCTGGATCCTGGGTTGGCGCATTTCCTCGACTAAGCTTCTCAGCTCCACCCGGCGCTTGTCCCTGCACGGCAGGCAACGGCCGCTGCGTCGGGTTGAGCTGCCTCGCGGAGCTACTGTAAGGTATGGCTGACAACCCCCGTGGCGTCAACCTTCTGTGCCACTTTCGCGCTGGCGCTGGCTTGCTGTTGCTTCTCCGTTGGTACAACAGGGCTGTGGCCATTGAAATAGCGGCTGCTGCATGGTGCCGCCAACGAGGTACTTCCCAAAACCGTGTGGGCACATCTTCTCCAGCATGTAGTCACCGAAGCAGGTCGATAGATCCCGAACGGACATGTAGCCTGGTTCTTGGACTTGGGCGCTCTCAAGATGGTGCTGTCCGACGACCTCCTCGTAGAGCAGAGCCTGGCTCCGAACACGTGGTGATCACCGCAGTCATCGACCACACCGGATGATGCATCTATGGGCTTCAGCTGATGAAGGTCGACATCGCCCCAGCCGCCGCGCGATTGCGTCCTACAGGAGGGCTGCCTGGCGCCTCCTCCCTGCCCAGTAGACTAACCCCGCTTTGCACGGCCTGGAGCCACTCCACGCGAAGAAGGAGACGTTTGGGGTGGCGGCACAGGCTTATCGTGGGTGCGTTCGGCGGGCGGGTACCGCGCCTGCGACAGCGTCGGCAGCTGCAAGCTGCCCTGCAGATTAAACCCCGCCGGCACCACGAGGAACGCCCCAGCCCCATCACCGGCAGCCCCTAACATCATCGCACGGCTGAGATCCCAGCAAGTCGATGATCTCGGCGGACGCATAGGTTCTTGAATAAGTTAAATTCTACCTCTCTCGGAGATACCTAGCTCTAACTTGAAAGTAGGGCTGGATTAGTCCTCGGGTCGGTGACGACCAGCGAATACCCGGTGTTGTATGTCTTTTTGGTTTTGCTTTCCAAGATGCCGGTGTCCTAGATATGAGCCTTTGCCGGGGAAGCGCCCCCGTCCAAGAATGTCTGGAGAGACTTGGCGTAAGACCTGGCAAACTGGAAGAGGTGGCCGTGGCCCGAGTCCGGATAGATGTGTAGCTCGGCGTTGGGCAGGTGTTGCTGCATGATAAAGCTGTTGACCGTGGGTGCAAGGACATCAGTTTTCCCGTTGGTGACAAGAACTGGGCCCTTCATGTTGGCGAGGCTTTCGATGTTCGCGGGGTTACGTGTGAAGTTCAGAATGGCGTTCAGCTGAGCCGTGGTGCCGGGGTCGACGACGGTGTCCGCCCTCTTCTCTCCTGGGACTTGGCGCTCGAAGATGCGACCGGCATATTCGATGCCTGCGGCCTTGCTGGTTTCGGAAGGATAGAAGAAGAGTCCGAGAAGCTGCTCGACGGTGACATTCCCGCTGGCGGTTTGGAAGACCGAAGGCAGAGTTTCGATCGTTCCAGGGGCCTGACCGGCAATGGACCCTGCGATGGCTACCCTGTTGGTGACCTCAGGGAAGAGCTCGGCAAAACGCTGTGCAACACCACCGCCCATGGAGAATCCAAGAACGTCTGTCTTCTGTACGCCGATGGCAGCAAGGAAGTCGGCAGCTGACGAGGCCATTGCGTCAATCGAGGAAGGGATCACGCCGTCGCTGTGGCCGACGCCGACGTTGTCGAACAGGATCACCTGTCGAGTGAGGGCAATGTAGTTGACCAGCAGGGGATCGGTCAAGTCCATGGTCGAGCGGAAGTTGCAAAAGTATACGAGGGGAAGGCCGGTTGGCTTTCCGAATCTGCGGTACGCCATCCTGGTGCCCTTGACATCGACGTACTCCGTCTTCACAATCTGGGCGAGCTTCGGGGGTGGTTTGTCGTAGATGTCCACAGTGGCGTAGGGACGGAAGCCTCCCGGACTGCCGAGGGAAGTCAGCTTGATGGTGAATTGGTCAGAAGATTGGGCCATACCTAGGTGCAGCCATCGCTAGCACGGCAAAGGTGGCGAAGAGGGTAGTGAGCAACATCGTCTTGTTCAGGGGTGAGATTGGTTTGAAGGTTTGTAGAGATGAGATGGATATCACAACTCAAGTGGGAGTCTTTGCCATGATTCTTATACAAGAAAACGACAGCCTATGTGACGATGGTGGCGTCCATGGACTACCATCACGGAGTCGCATCGAAGTCCGAAGTGCAGGTCTTCGGGAACCTTCGCATTACAAGTCCTACTAAAGAAACCTACCGACGAACCCTCCGGTCGCATTCACCATTTAAGGATGGATTAATTACCCAGATTTTCCATCGCAAATCCACTGACTCGACAGAGCACACGCTTTATCAGCCGACATGGCCTGAGCATTGCATCCCTACCTACTGATGATCAATCAAAATCGCCCCGGGCCCGCACTCTCGCAACTCTTCGCTTCGCGTAGTCTCAACAACACTGAGCACGGGATCAGGTGAGATGCCACATCGGCAGTTGCCTCTCTGAGCATCGGGAAGGATTTGTAGGGCGAACCTTCGGGGGCTGGATGTGTGAATTGTGAGGTGGTTGAACGCTGCATCAGGGGCTGCCCTGCTTCATGCGCTCGAGTCTCCAATGTGCGACCTCACATTCTCACGATCAGCACCAATTCGCAGTGGAAAAGGATGTATTAAGCATTACTAAAGAATTCGCCTCCGATCAAGGTAGATCTCTCTCAGAATCCGTGGCTTGCAAACTCCTTCTCGGTCCAGGCCTCCAACGCACTCGCAGCCTTGTCATCACCAAGGACTGCCTCCTTATACTCCGTCAACTTCTGGTTGTAAAAGCCGCCGCTCCTGATGTTCTTGCGGTCCGTTGTGCTGGCCCATAGTTGTGCCCGCGCGCCAGCGTGCACATCTGTCAGGAAAATAGACCCAGCCAGGCTGACCAGGGCTCCGATCCAAGGCCGCCGCTTCCTGAAATCGTCGAAAAGGCCAGTGTTGACGACACCGGGATGAATCGCCACGACCTTGATTGCGGGATATTGCTGGCTTAGGGTGCGGGAATGGTAGTAGTCTGCTAGCTTCGAATGGCCGTAGCGTGCCAGTCCCGAGATCTCCTCAAGAGGTGTCTTGCATTGAGAGAGGAGGATCCCCTGCTTTGGGGCCTGCTTGAACAGCTCCGAGCTCAGGTTGATGATGCGAGCATCGCCGTCTTTTTGCGCTGCTGTCTTCTCCAGGGCGGGAAGAAGAAGTTTGGTGAGCAGCGCCGGCCCCATGTAGTTCGAGCCAAACTGAACTTCGTAGCCGTCCGTGGTCAAGCCCGGAGGAGAAGCCATCAGGCCGGCGTTGTTCATCAGGATGTCCAGGCGATCGGACTGGTTGTGGAAGGCTTCGGCTGCCTTTTTGATGGATGCAAACGATCCCAAGTCCAGTTCGAGAAACTTAATCTTGTCTTTGGCAGCTGGGACGGCCGCCTCAATCTCCTTGATGGCAGCGTCGGCGCGTGCTCTCGTCCTGGCGGTGAGGTAGATGGCTGCGGGGTTGTGCTTGGCGAGTTGAAGCACGCTCTCCTTTCCGAGACCACTGCTTCCGCCGGTCACGATAATGACCTTGCCAGACAGGTCTGGGATGTCGGCGTCGGGTGAGAATCCCATCTTGGCGTATCGGGATTGCGAGGTGAGATGAATGAGTGGGAGGTAAGAATGCGGGAGTGGGGGGTTGGGATGGAAGATGTCAACAATGGAAGTGATTGATTTGGCCTGACGCACTGAATAGGCGAATGACTTGCGATTTGTGAAGGATGAAGTGATGACATGCACAGTAGGTGGATGATGACCTCCCATATATTAAGGTAGGGGAGCTGTGAAGAAGAGGGAGCCGCCATCCCCGGTCGGCCCGACAAAGCATCCTTTCCCGCCCGGCTACCGATCCGACAGCGCTGAGGAAGCTTGATTATTAATTCCAGTTTCCTAGGGAGAATACTTTTTCAGAGATAAGTGGCCAGACCAGAACGCACCATGCCCGGTGGTTAGCGGAACCCGAGGTGGGGAGACGGCGCCGCCGAACCCGGCAGACGGAGGGTTTTCGGACATTGTGAGTGCGAAAAGGCACCGGGTTCCTGCGTTAGAATTCAATCAACACGGATCCAGTAGGCCTCGCTTTGGCCCGAACAGAAAACATATGACGGACTGATGCGGATTTGGAAGCACCCGATGGAAGTAGCTCGAACATGATTTCTCAAGGTGGAGGCAATGGTCTCCCTGCCACGCGGCTTCTCTGGCAATGGCATGCAGTCTTGATGAGAGACAACGCGTGTGGCCGATGGGGAATGTCTTTTACAGTAAGTAGCCAACCAAGACAAGTGGCCAGTGCATGCTGCTACGGCTGCCAGCATGTGGCATTGATGTTGACCTGCTCATCCGTCTCTGCTCTCTGCCATGACTGGACCATGCGTCCTACGCCGGCGAGGTAACCCAAGTTCGGTCCACATGCTGCTTTATGGACCGGAATTCAATGATCCACATTGGTTTGTGATGCTGCAAGCGGGAAAAATCGACTCATCTTGGGGAACCGGTCATTTTATTGACGGAGTTGCGCCATACGTTCGCAGACCTCAATCAAAACACCCGCTTCAAACTTCTCGCTTACGCATACGAATCTCACAATGAATCAATTCTATTCACAGGTTCAAATTCAATCAATATAGCAGTCAACTCGATCATTGACATCAGCTAACATCAGGATGTTATCACAGAAGCGATGACCAATCCTCCTGCTTGATGTAATCCTCAACAGTGGGAAGCGAAATGGGGACGCCGAGCTGTGGTTACCATGGTTAGAATGCAAGCGGAAGCTTTGAAGGGATCGATACATACGTCTTTGGGAAGCACAACAGTCGGGTCTCTACCGTCGTATCCAAACTCGGAGACGTACTCAAACATGTCGGCCATCTCCTCGCCAATTCCACCGGGGACTGCTTGTTCGAGAATCTGACGGTCCAGACGCTCAAAGCGGCATTCGACCCCATGGACCTTGCCCCAGAGAGCAGCATACTCAGTCCAGCTCGAGGGACCCCGGGTTCCAAGGAGGTTCTGGCCAGCGGGGGCCCTGACCAGAGCAAGTACAAATTCCCCTGCACATGCTTCGTTAGCCGATAGAAGTCTGGAAAGTTGGAAAGTCCTGGAGAAGGTCGGTACTTGCCGGTGTCGTGACGAGCTTCAACATGGGCAACCGGGCCGTTGGGGTCAGCAGGGAACCTCAACACGTACGTGCCATCAGTTTGCTGAGCCATGGTCAGTCATTCGGCTTCAAAGCGTGATGTTGTTTTAAAACCCCTACCTTTACGGGCTTTCCAAAGGGCAGCGGCCCGAAACCCTTCCAGTTCGTCAGGTACAGACCAACCTGAAGGTAGGAGGTCTTCTCAGCAAGTTGCGGGTATGTCGTCCTCAGATACTCGACCGCCATCCACTTTGCATCAAAGTGGAAGTTGTGAGCGTACTTGCCGCCGCTCCACTTCTTGGTGTGGGAGAGCGTGGAGAGCACAAATCGATCCAGAGTGTCGAGAGTCGCGTTGGCAGCATCGACAATGTTCTTGCCATGTTGGACCTCGACATCGTAGGCGATGGTGTTGACGGGGACATTCTCGGTCTTGGCTTGCTCCTGAATCTTGGGGTCACGGGTGATGCCCCAGAAGTCGGTGACTCCAAAGATGACGTTTGATCCGGCGAATGCTGCAGTCAACTGAGCTGCGTCTCCAGCGTCACCCTTGACCATTTCGACGCCCTTTTTGACCCATTCCTGGCTTGTGGCCTTGCTTGGGTCCCGAGTCACGCCACGGATGTGCCAGCTGCCCTCTCGAAGAAAGACATCAGCAACGGAAGCGCCCTGAGAATTGTCAGTGACAGAATTGGAGACGGTACGAATGGTGAAGGATAGCTCTTTGATGGAACTCGTCTTGACTCACCTGCTGGCCGGTAATGCCTAGAATGGTGATAATTTTCTTCGCCATGGTGGAGTTGAAAGAGAAGGCAATGGGACTCGAGTTGGATGCAGTGTTCAGTGTGTGAAAGCAGTCAAGTTTGGATATCGAACTCCTCGAGATATTTGCTTCAGGTTAAATCCATGCATCTATATTCATGAATGCATCAGATTGCCGGGGTTCGGCTGCATGAAATTGATGATAAATCCAGGCTCCTCGGGGGCTTTTTCACGGAGGCTTTCGCACCATGAGGCGGACTTACGCGGAAGCAACCTCGTCGAAACGATAGTACCTAACCGATGCAGCCGACAGGTCTACAGCGCATTTGTAATCCTGGGCTTCTGCTGAAGACCACAGACTGGCCGATGGGTGACGATCATTACACCGTGCGGCATTGGCCACAATCTCAGCAAGACTACGGAGGATATTCCGCGTATTCGATTGTCGCACAGAGACAGAAATGTACAAAGCGGCAGGAAAAGAATGGAGCAAATTACATTCAAAGTGTCTAGTCCGGCTGCATGGTTTCTCCAGCAAGGTCAGAAATTCCATTCATGACATCACAGGCATTTACCAGGAAGTTATGATCTGTTGCCCGGCACTCCGCATTTCCTTAAACATTGACGCAAACAAGGTTTCCATCATGATTATCAATGTAGTTGACTGTTGATCTGGTTCAGCTGGCTGTTGACATGTACTTCTAGATGGAAATGACTCACCGAAGGGGAAGGAGTTGTGGATGGTTCCGCCAGCGTTGTCGCCGCACTCTCCGTACAGCGTCGAGATACCGGTGCCAAAAGTCCACTGAATGCTCACATTGTCACAGGTCAGGTGGAAGTTGCCGCTATTGCTGTCAATTCAACATTCCACAAGCATCTAGTGCCCCGGGCTGCCTGAAACTTACTTGCGTTGGGGGATGATGTGGCCCAGACGGTTGCCAAAGCAGTTGCCGAGATGCAGTGCTGGCTCGAACCGGATACCGCCCGAGGCGTCAATACACTGGAGGCAGCGAAGAATCCCGTCGAGGTATTGACAGCCAGTGCAGGACCGATCAGCCATGAGGGACACCTCTTCGCCGCCGGTAAAAGACAGATCGCCGGTCTCGGCACGAGCGACAGCGGCCGACGTGAGAGGAGCGATGAAGCTGAGAACGGTGATAAAAGTAGAAGAACTCATTTCAGGTTTGGTGCTTGGAAGATCTCAAGAGGCAGTGGCTGAAGTGCTGACCGTCACGTTGTTTACGACGCGAGTATCATTTGGGTGGTGATTCGGGGGCCAGACTTATAACAATTCTTGGGGTCAAGCACCTGCACGGTATCCGGTAGTTTTTGGTGCACTACGGCATTTACTTCCATATTCTGTCTGCATTTCTGTCTCTAGTCGACACGGAAGGTTCTCCGGTGTAGGTTGTGGTGAACTGCTGATTGAGCAAACTCTGATGACACCTTGGCACTGAGTATCAGGTTTCCTCCTGCTTACTTTGTGGAGAAGCCCGCTCAACAGAATCCTTCAAATGCTACCTTCCTTTTGCTCTCACGAAATGCTGAAGTCTGGTTGACCATGAGTGGCCACCATCGAGGAAAGCCTCGATCATCGCCATTCTCGGACTGTTGCCGAGGACAGCTTCCCAAGACAGTGACGCCACTTTACATGTAAGTAAGACTTTTTGGGACTTCTGCCCATGTCGTCCAAGAAAGGCCCAGAGTCTTGTGGTCTGACAGCCCGAATGGGAACCCTCACCAACGCCCAGGGCTTGGCAGGTGGATTGCCTAGATCTTCCCGCTCGGGATCCCCGGCTGGGCGAACGGGGCAATATGTCGGCGCCTGTTGTAACTGTCTTGGACTTTGATGGGCCGCTCGAATTACAGCACTTATCTCTGCCGCCGGGGCAACTCGGACTCGCGGCAATGCACCTTTGCGCACGGTAGTCATCGCAGAAGTGCCTGTGATTACCTTGTCTTACGTCTGAGGCCCAATTAGGACACAAGTCCCAGCTGTGATAAATGGACCACGGTCCTTAACCTTGAGTGTGGTAGCTTTATCTGCAGAAATCTGGAGAGAAAGCTCTCCGACGATGTGTGGTGATGTCTTCCAAGCCAAATGGGGGGCCTTGACATTGAAGAAGAGCTCTGGAATGCGTTGATCAGCGCTATTTCGAGAAGGTAGTGCTTGCAAATATGGGACCAAACACGGCAAAGACGTTACATTACTCAGTAAAATCTTGATTTACAGTGCCAATGACGTTGCCCTACTTCTGTATCTTCTGTCTCGTGTCGCCACGATGTTCCTTCCTCGGTGGGGAGTTTCCCTCGGCGTAAGCTGCAAATACCTTCAGTGGGGGCACTTGGCGAGGATGAGACTGAGAAGATACCATCGCGAGAGGCGGCGTAGTTTCCACGATGATCTCTAAGACATGGGGAACTTAGTGATAGACTTGGAGAGAACCAAATAAACAGCGACGGGAGGACGAGGCGGACGTGTATAAAGGAGAAGACGGTCTCCTCAAGTCGTAACCCAGCATCCAGGCTCACAGTCGGCATCCACCTCTTCACCAAACCTACCAACCCTCTCCATATCCAAATCATTCACCATGAAAGCTCAGGCTCTTGCTTTGGGTCTTCTCCCCGTTGCGCAGGCCTTCGAGGTGGTCTTCTACCTCGGACAAGCCTGCCGCGGACAGCGTCTGGCGTATGAGAGTGTGAATTTCCGCGACGACGCCTTCGTTTGCCACGATATTCCAGTCAACGCCGTCTCTGCAACCATCACGCCTGAAGACAGAGACGAGGCAGACCACCGTTCGTCCCTGTCTTCACTGCCTCAGGACCAATTTGACTAACCAAAGTCTTAGACGTTGCCTTCTTCACCGGCTCTGACTGCAACCTGGACAACGCTCGCGGTAGTCACAGCCAAGGCTGCATTACCTTTAGCGTTGCTGGCCAGACCGGCACGCACTTCGGCGTCTGGGACAACGACAGCCATCCTGGAGGCCGCTTGGCTCACCGGGAGGAATCTACCCCCAAGCTTCAGACAAAGGGCATCCCTCGCCCCCGCGACACTGTCCAGCCGTGGCAAATCGCGAAGGACGACGCCCGCAAGAAGCTCGGCCTTGCTGACGGTCAGGGCACCGGCTCGCTCTCGCCTACGTGGCAGCCAGGCGAAGAGGACTACCAGCATGGCATGGAGACTGAGGAGTTCGGCTCTCGTGTCAAGCTCCAGCAGCTGGCGCCCGGTATCTTCAGGGAGATTCCAGTAGACGAGTGGGACGACAAGGTGCACACCAAAGGCGAAGAGTTCGTCGCCTACGGTGTTGACGAGCAGGGCGACTACAGCGGCAGACTCCAAGCAATGGTCAAAGGCGGAGAGTGCGATTCGGAGGACATGTGCCCGTCGCCTGCGCTGATGGCCATGCCTGGACCGAATTGGAACCACGGACTTTGCCGCTACCTGATGGAGTGTGGTCGTCACATCCCTGGATCAACTCTCGTCCACTTGGCCTCCCCGGCTTGGGAGATGACAGTGAGGTGCGCCAACAGCCTAGTACCTTTTGGTCACACCCTGTACGACTGGGTCAGTTCCAACAGCGTGCTGTGCAAGCTCGGCGACTGGACCGGCGGCGCCATCACTTCGGACATCTGGGGCCGTATCGTTGGCTCCGGAGGCGCGACGGCGGCCGCCAACGACGAGATCAAAACCTGTACCTCTGGCAACAGCCAGGTTGACGCTCTCATCGAGGCCATCCGGCTGGCGGCTGAGAGGGGCGAGGAGGGAGCCAGCACGGTCACAGTCACCTTGCCCAACGGGTACTCTATTTCTTACGGGGGAATGGTGTTTAAGACTGGCACCAGGCCGGAGAACCCTCTCTGCGGCGTTCAGCCCAACCACCTGCTGCTCTCTGCCTAGGCAACGAAGGAAGCTCCTCGGGCATGGACAAACGGGTCAGGTAGACGTATTGCCTCGTACAGGCTACCTGCGTGCAGGGCTCCAAATACCAACCACAAGTTTGTCTATACATTTGAGTTGCAACCGGAAGATGGTCGACGTGAACATGGCCTGATTCCATGCGAGCCCCATGTCGTGCCCTCAATGCGTCCATCTCCAGACCACCCACCCAACAAAGCCAGCCCCGGTGATCCAATGTCCAAATGCCTTGAATCGAAGTGTTTCCCCGCCGTGGATCCAAACGACTGCGACGTCGCCAAACCTCGCAAGCGCCACGATGGCGGCAAATGTCGTGACGGCATCCTGATTGTGCTGCATCTGAAGCGCCACGAGCGAGGCCCCAATGACGAGCTCTCTGATCCCTTTGAAGTACATAAGAGGAGATGAGGTACCGGCGCCAGGGCCAGTTTCGTCTTTTGGCGGCGCTGCTTCGAGGGGGAGACCAACGTGGCTGTATTCCTGGCGCGGGTACGCGAGAGCCATCAGGCCGCGACCGATGCATGCGCCGCCGAGGACGTAGGCGGGGATTGGCGAGAACGTTGTCATCGCGAGGGGCGATTGAAATGAACGTAAGGGTTCAGATGATCTATGCCTGAGCAGAGCGCGCGGTGATGAACGAGAGCGGCGGGTAGCTGATGTGGTTAATGCAGACGAGAAGATTGACGCTGACGCTGATGCGGATGAAGCACGAGCTGACCTGACAAGGGTGGCAGCCAATCTCACCGAAGACCAACCACACCAATCCTTCGCGGAATCCTTTCACCGACAAGATTGGGAAGATTGGGAGGGTTTAGAACAGGCACTGGTGTCCATGCTTCGTACCTGGGTACAGTTATGAAGAAATGGCGCCCAAAGAATGCCCCAGCACCACTTCGTTGCCCAGAGTCGCCACGTCCGTCGCTTGGTATTCATCAGGAAGCCAGAGTGTATTCTGCATGTCCCGTTCCAGCCAGCCCCTGGTCGTGAATAGGTTCGGACCCGTGGCGTGAGCTGATGAGGACCTGTCGGTCCAGGCTGTTCTTTTCCAGGCGATACTCCTTTAGAAGCGAAATCCTACCCTCGCCGTTGGTGATGACCTTTTGCATGTGGTTTAGGGTGTCGGCGTCGGGTACTCCAGGTGGACAGTCGACCTCTTCGACCTTGACGCAACAGTTCCGCAGCCTTTTCCACGGCCGATACGGTGCCGGGGCCCGCTGCAGACCACATGGGTGTCTTCATGAGTGCGATGGAGAAGTCCTCCTATCGAAAGTCCTGGCAAAGTTCATCATCATCATCAATGGCAGAGACGTTTGTGAGCAGCTGCAGATGCTTTACGCTGCGAGCGACAAAGCCAAAGACATCGAATGTGGGCGCAAAGGCTTTCTGACCTTCCAACGAAATGGCGGTCGTAGATAAGCTTCAGGGCACAGACACCTGTAATCGCAGCGCGACGGATCACGGTGCCGCCTGTCTACGCGCCGAGGCTGAGGCGAACCCGGCAGTCTGCCACAGCCGCCATCGACCACACAAGGATCCTCAAGGAGTTTGTGTCGGATCACAGGGGTTTGTCGTCTTGGGCCCGGACTTCGTGATGGTGAACTTGATCGTGGTGGATTTGCCTGAATCAGGCCAGGTAAGGAACGGGGAGCGGGACAGCGGAATGACCGAAGATCAGGGCGCCAGCAGATCGTAGGATCGAAATGGCCGCCGAAAGAGAAGAGGCTGCCCGGTCTATGTCCTTTGTAGATGGGGGAGTCGTATTCGGTGGGCATGTCTGGAAGGCATGAGCTGCGTTTACCGACATGGAGAGGGGCCAGGAAAGCAGGCGATACCTTTGGTGTCCATGATGTCCACGGCCAACCCACCCAGCCACCTCATGCAATGGCCCTCGCTCCTCCACAGGCTTCTGATCCAGTGCACGTGCCTGCTCCAACACGAGGACCGGGTCTCGAGGCCCCTGTCAGATCGTCGCTCGCCAGCGGGATGGAGATGGTTCGTACCCAGATATGCCCATGCTTTTAAGACGGTGTCGGTGCCGCACTGCCGCCCTGGTTGTCTGCCTGGAAGGGAATTTAAAGTGGAGGAGATGAATTGAACCACAAGCCAGGGTTTTGTTGCAGAAGAGGAGTTCGTAGGGGTGAGCGACCCCACGACTGGCGGAAGCGGATGCAAGGTTCACAGTGTTCGAGAGGTCGGGGCAGCAAGTCGCGAGATCTACTAGTCGATGAGATTAGTAAGGACTCCCAAATAGGGATGGTGCGGTTGACACAGGATTCCCGCCATCGCCGCCCTCAACACCACAAGTGGCTAACCCCACGACGTGGTTGATCAATTGACATGAAAGACTCTCAGTGTGAGAAGATTGTCATGGCTTGGTCGAGTAGCTAAATGTTTTTCTTGTACCTGCTTACCTATCTTGATTCTTGGATCCAAGCTTTCTAGGAGCCTCCAGCCAGACCCTACACGGGCGAGGTAAGATTAGGCGTGAGGTCGCGATGACCTCATGTTGCGTTCTTGACGAACAGAACCAGATGCTCATCAGTCCGTCTAGAATAATCACGTGGTCGCAGCCCATTTCAGCAATGGCACCTGCAGTGCCAGCTGACACCCCTGCGTTCATCCCCAGTCCAGGACCGGCGAGTCTCCCGAACCCCAGATCGTCCTCAGCAGTCGGAGCAAACGCCGGCTGAATCAGCATTCTCCAACTTTTGGAAATTGACTCTCCACTCCAAAGCCAAGACCTGCCACCGGCCTCTCCACGGACATTCACAAACGGTGACCACATCTACCCTGCAACCCGCAGCCTAGCCATCGGCATTTTCTCAAATGAGGGGTAGGCTGGGTGCCGATAAACTTGGCAAGAATCCTTCGCGACAAGTGGTTGTCTCCATCATTGGAGGGGAGCAAGTCACATCGGCTGGGGAAGTGGGAGGCGACGGCATTCTAGACCAATCAACTCCGACGGCAAGACAAGGATCACGACCAAGATGATGCCGATCCCCCCAGGGCAACATTTCAATGTTATACGCACTGTGCGGCTCCCCGCGGAACCCAATACACCCGGGCCGACGGGAACCTGGGGAACAGTGCCCGAGCCCGGAAGCTCTCCGGGTACACTTTTGACAGCATCAACACTGTGGACGGTTTACGGCAACCCCGCAAGGAAATCCCGTTCGGTGCATTGGATTGCCGTGTGGGGTGACGATCTGTGTTCACGACTGACCTGGGGAAGCTGGCATCTCCACAGTATAAAGAAGACTTGCATCCCACACTCTTGTGTCGGTCCTGGGGCCTCTCACTTAGCATCATCGAGCCGCGAACCGCCTCTCTCGCCTCCCTAGTCAAGGCCGATCCCCGTGTTCAAGCCCCCCTTCGACCAAGATGGTCAACTTTCCGCAGCAGAAGCTCGGCAACACCGCCGACCCTATCCTCACGCGACTCGTCGCTGAGGACAAGGTGCCATGGTACAAGAAGAAGAACCTGCGGCTCATGTACATATGGCTCTTCACCTGCTGCATGGGTGTTGAGATCACCAGCGGGTTTGACTCCCAGCTGGTGAACACGCTGCAGATGGAGAACAGATGGCACACTTGTATGTTTTTACTGACAGAGCGTTTCTCGGACTTTGACTGACCTTCGAATGCAGACTTCTCCCAAGGCTTCGTGGATGACACTGGCCGTCCGAGGATCGAGCCCGGTCTTCTCGGCTTCGTCAACTCTTCCTACATGCTGGGTTCCGTTCTCGCCGTCCCCGTATGTCATATCAGAGTCCTTCATTTTCCATTTAAGCTATCTCAGGAGTCATTTGTGCTTCCGCACCACGTGGCATGACTCCTGCCAGCTCCCGTCAACTCTTGGAACATCCCCCCAAAAAACATCCACTGATTCCGTGTAGTTCGCTCCGTACATAAACCAGAAGTTTGGCCGCCGCTGGACCATCATGATCGGCTCGTGGATCATGGTTGTCGGTGCCATCATTCAGGCATTCTCCCAGCATGTCGGCATGGTCAGACTCCCACGATTCCTTACACAGCCATTGAAGGAAATGACTAACTCGGCACGTCGTAGTACATTGTTGCTCGCCTGATCCTCGGAATTGGTATTCTCTTCTGCATCATTGCCGGAGCCGCCCTGATCGGTGAGCTCGGCCACCCCAAGGAGCGCGCGTTCCTCACTTCGCTCTTCAACGCCTCCTACGGTATCGGCCAGATCACGGCCGCCTCCATCGCCATTGCCACACCCCGCCTTGGTGGCGACTGGTCCTGGCGTCTGCCCTCCCTTCTGCAGATCTGCCCGTCCCTGCTGCAGATTGCCACGGTCTTCCTGCTCCCGGAATCCCCTCGCTACCTCATCTCCAAGGACCGCGACGAAGAAGCCACAGCCATCCTGGTCAAGTACCACGCCGAAGGTGACCCGAACTCCCTGCTCATCCAGGCCGAAATCACCCAGATCCGCGAGACCATCCACATGGAGATGCTGGCATCGAAGCAGACCTGGCTGGACCTGTTCCGTACCCCGGGCATGCGCCGCCGTGTCTACGTCACCATATTCGTCGGTCTCTTCACTCAGCTCTCCGGAAACACCCTCATCAGCTACTACTCCAACCAGCTGTTCGAGTTGATGGGCTACACGGAGAGCTACGCCAAGACTCGGATCAACGTCGCCAACGCCTGCTGGGGATTCGGCACTGCTGTCGTCATCGCTCTCGTTGTCCCTCGATTCCCTCGCCGGTACATGTACATGCTCTCCGCCACTCTCATGCTGCTGGCCTTCATCGGCTACACCGTCGCTCTAGAGCGTCAGAACCATTACAAGGCGCTTGGTATCCCGTCTCCGAAATCCGTCAATATTGCGGCCCTGTTCTTCTTCTTCGGATATGCTCCCTGCTACGCCATTGGTAACAATGCCTTGACTTACAGTAAGTGACATCCTCCACATTATTCGCATGTTGAACCATAGCAGCTAATGCTCTTCCCAGCGTACCTCGTCGAACTCTGGCCCTACGCCACCCGCAGCCGCGGTATCGGCATCCAGCAGATCTTCGGAAAGCTCGCTGGCTTCTTCTCCAACAACGTCAACTCCATCGCCATCAGCTCCATCGGCTGGCGCTTCCTCGCCATCTACTGCGGTTGGATTGCCTTTGAGTTCGTCGTCATCTTCCTCCTCTACCCCGAGACATACAACCGGACTCTTGAGGAGCTCGCTTTCATGTTTGAGGACGATTCGTACAACCACCAGACAACCGCTGCTGTCGAGAAGAAGATCCACTTCGGAGATCAGGAGCCTCACACTACACATGTGCAAAGGACTGAGAGCCAGGATCAGACTGACGGGCAGGCTCAGACCTCGTCCAGGGTTTGAGCGGTCAGATGGAAGTGATGCTGGGGATACCTCGGTGGAGGCCAACTGGAAAGAATGGAGTGGTTGAACTTGGCAGACTCTCGGGTTCGTCAGGATGGCAACTTTTCGATACTTGTAGCATACGTCATGATCTGTTTTGGTGAGGAAGTACAGCATGCAATCACACTTCCGTGCTCACTTACACTCATTGTCGAGTTTCTATGTGATTTAAAGTGAAAGCACTCGCTTTGAGCAAGGTTGAACGTTATCGACAAGTGATGGATGAGTGGCACAACTCCTTTCGGGCATTGCCGAATACACAACTCCGAAACTATACCCGTCCTGTAGAGGCACCCTCCTCCTTCACAAACCTCGGCCCAGCACCATCGACATGCAGCCGCAGCCTCAGTCCAGCGGCAAGGTCCCTCAACTCTCCATCACCCTTGTGCTGCCAGTCCCGAAGATGATCGCGACTATCCGCGTCAAGCCTCAGCAACAGTGTCGCCAGCGAGCTGGTGCGCCAGGCTTTGATGCCAGCGCGCCGAGTCTTCCATACCACACCCAAGAACAGCACCAGCCCAAGCACCCATACGGCTACGGGGGCTGCGACATATTGCCACTGCGCATGGCAGATTTGCTTTGGCTCCTTGGTGACGCCGTCGATGGCGACGCGCTCGTCCTCGACCGTCTCCCAAGTGCTGATGCGCATTCCATTCGTCACACCCGCGGCGACGTTACGCACAGCACACTCGAAGTCGTTGCTCGTGTCGAGTGTGTTGTTGCAGAAAGTGCCCGTCCAGTTGCCGTGCTGGCTGTTCAAGAAGATGCTCATCATGGCCTTGTCGGTCGATCCGGTCGACTTGGTCATGTCGACGCCGCTCTTGAAGATGATTGACGGGTCGGTGCCGTCCACGATGCCGGTGAAAACGTACCCGGTGAAGAGGCCGCCAAGGTATTCCCTCAACGCCCAGTATGCGGTGCGGCCAAAGCCGAAGGGCCCGTATTTGATCGACTCCTCGGGGTTAGGGATCTCCGTGTGCAGATCAAAGTTGACGTACACGTCTCCCCAGGTCTCAGGGGGGCCCTCCACTGAGCGAGGGTCCCAGGTGTCCCAGTGGTCGTCGAGGATGGTGAGGAAGGGGACGCTTTCCTGGCTGCTGGTGGATTGGCCCTTGGATGTGTCCGCCGTTCGGGACAGGTTGAAGCGTTGCTTTTGGACACACGGGACCAAGGCACACTCTCGGGCTGTCAGTGGTGAGTCCTCGCCGATGCTAAAAGGCTCTAGGGTCGACAGCTTGGAGCCGTTGGCAGCATGATGCTTCGGGTCGAAGCCCATGATGGACTGGACAATGGCTAGGGGGGTGGTGTAGTTGTAAATCAGGGGAGGCATCGTCGTGTTGACGGCCATGACAATTTTGCTCAGGGGGGCCCCAACATTGGCGGAGCCGGTGCTGTTGAAACCGAAGCCGTTGGGCAGGAAGACGTTGCAGCCGCCCTCCATGTCGTCCTCGCCGGAGACTGGGGTACATTCGCGGGAGACAAGGTGGCTGATGTCTGTGCAACGAGCGCAGACGCCGGCGGTGTAGTACTCTGGCCATGTGCAGCTGCCGGTCTTACAGAGGTTTGGGGGGATGGTCCACGCCACCGAGGTGTCCCTGAGGGCCGAGTCGATGGCGAAGCCCATGGCCCGGTCGATCTCTGGGGAGAGTTTTAGTGACATGTACGCCCTGAATGAGGCTCTGATGCAGCTTACGTGTCTGATTGTTCCCAAGGTCAATACCGGCGTGGTAGGACGAGGTGAAGGAAGCGAGGGCGGTCTGGTTCCCATCGCGATACTCGATGGTGATGACAATCAGGTTCTGCACAAAGGGGCCATACGCCAGCGCCAAAAGAGAAGCCAGACCACCGAGGACGGCAAGGTGCCTGAAAATGTGTCAGTCCTGGTCCTTGAAAATGCAGACTGTCACCGCTCACTTGAACCGCAGCTTCCACATGAGCTGCGCGCTGCCAACCTTGCCTCGTGACGCCGAATCAAAGGTCTCCAAATCAGCTAGAGTGCGGTCTTTCTCCATAAACCAGAGATACTTGAGCTGTCCAAGCCCCTTGGTCACGGGGATCATGGCGCAGGTCGAGCCAAAGACGGACAGGATCGAGAGAAGCGAGTTGATGGTGAACTGAAAGGGCTTGTCGCGGCCGGGCACCGCTGCCACCCAGACTGGGGCTTCCTTGTCGTCATAGTACCAGACCACGATGCATATCGAAACGATCGCGAGACCGGATACGATGATGCCAAAGATCTCTCCAGTGTAGTACCAGTCATCGAAGACGGCACCACAGCGAGCAAGTAGGGTCTTGGGTTTGTCGTCCTCTTGGGTCGACGGTTCCGGCGACTCAGGGGCAACAGGCTTCTCAGTGACAGGGACGTCAAGCTTGACGGGGAGGGGAGCTTCAGACTTGGCAGCCATGGTTGTCGTCCTGGAAGTGAAGAAAACCTGTGAGCAGAAGTGAGCGAAACGAGGGGGTCTCGGACTTCGGCGCCCTATCTACCTCCAATATCTCTTGCGTCCCCAGCGAGCTCGGAGCACCAAGAACTGCCAGACCGCCGCTCCACAGCATCTGCCGACCGCATGGGCCTCGAAAAAAAGAGGACACCCCTGGTCCAGAAGGGGCCACCGCTGGCGTCTTGATCCAGCTGAACCTCCCAGTCGGGAAGAAGCAAAGCGTGGCACTACGGGAGAGGCCGCGCCCCTTCGCTCCCAAGCGAGCCGGCGATAAGAAGCTTCACCCCCGGACAATGTCGTCCGGTTCCTCACGCACGACCCCTCGGCAGCCACTCCCTTCGTTGGCGACACGTTCCTGGGACGGCAGAGCGGGATGGGGCGGGCCCTGTCGCGGCGGCCGAGGGGTCCAGAACGGGCCCGGGCATCGACGCCATTCGGGGCCGCCAGTGAAAAGGGGCCAATCTCTGAGACCATCGAGACGCTCAGCTCGGCACTAGCATCAGCCTCACCCGCTTCCGGTTGTGATCGGTGCCTTTTTTGTGTTTGCCATCCGCCTGGAAGGGTCGACCGGCGTTTCTGAGGAATGCTGAAATGTCGCTGGTGCCATGCAGGGTCGCGAGCAACAAGGGCGCGGCCTCGTTTGGACGCTCCCCTGATTCGCCCCCTCGCAAGCGAAGGCCAGCGGTCTCGTAGCACGGCCAGTCGCGATGGACCAGACGAGTCGACGATGGCTCAGCTATTTCGTGCTATTCCATTCGTGATGGTGGGGTTGAAACAAAATCCGAAGCTGGTCTTGGGGCGAGACCTGGCGATGTCGGTTGCCACGGCCCTCGACGAGGGGGTCGGACATCTGACAGGGTCATGCGCGCTCGCCCATCTGACTTATCTGAGCGACCACCCAGCGATGACCACCCTCGTGGACGTGAGACCTCCGACATCGTTGGGATTATCGCCATGCCAAACGACATGAATCTCGACGTCGAGAAGACGGCCGCCGCCGCCCAGGCCGTCAAGGTGGCCTCTGTGTCATCCTCCCCTCGACAGTCCACCGATAACAGCCACCGCCCTGTCCTCAAGCAAGCCAGCAAGTTCAGCTTCACCGAGAATGAGATCATGAAGTACGAAGGGGGTGCTGGCACCCGAGAGAGTCTAGGATGCATGTATGGGCGCATCTGGAGCTTCAAGGCACTCCTCCGCTGGGCGCGACACTTCTTGCCCATCGCGGCCCTCCTCGCCATCCCGGTGGCTCTCTTTGCGACTATCTACGCTGATCGACGCGCTGGCGGCATCCGCCTCTTGGGTCTCTTCGTCTGGCTCGAGGTCGTCTGGGGCAGTCTGTGGTTCTCCAAGCTCGTCTCGATGCTGATGCCAACGGCCTACGTCTTCATCTGCGGCATCGTCAACTCGGGAATCCGAAAATACCACCCCATGGTTCGCATGATTGAGACGTCGATCTCGCTCGTCTTCTGGACAATCATCGCCTACGCCACCGTCGTACCGGTATGCATGGCCTTCGACCCCGGCGCGCGCCGTCCAAACTGGGTCAACGTCCTGCAAAAGGTCGCACTTGCATCCATTGCCGTGGCCACCATGGTGCTCGCCGAACGCTTCGTCATCCAGCTCATCAACATGACATATTCGGCCAAGCAGTTCACCAAGCGAATTGCAGACTCCAAGAGCCGGGTCGCCATGCTCGATGCCCTCTACGTGTCCTCGGTTCGCCGCTTCCCGCCATTCTGCGATCGATTCGCCCATCTGGACTACACCATCATCACGGGCGAAGTCGGCCAGGAAGGCAGCTCGCCGGGAAAGCTTGTGACGAATCTTCGTATGGCCGGTCGCGAAGTCGCCCAGGCTTTTGGCCAGATGACGGCCGACATCTCTGGCAACAGCTCACTTTTCAACCCTCAGGCCGCCCACACCATCGTCACCGAGGCGCTCGAGGCGACCACCTCATCCGAGGCTCTCGCATCACGCATCTGGAAGTCTATGGCCGCCGAGGACAGCGATGCGCTGACCCAGCATGACATTGAGATGGCCCTACCACCGCAGCATCGACATGACGCAGAGCAGCTCTTTGCTCTGCTGGACGTCGATCAGAATGGAGATGTCAGCCTCGACGAGATGATTCTCGCCGTGGTCCGCATGGGCCAGGAGCGCATCGCAATCTGGCGGAGCACCCACGACATCAAGTCAGCCGTCCGCGTGCTCGACCGGTTCCTCCAGATCTGCGTTCTTGCCGGCACAGGACTTATCTACGCCGCCTTCTTCAGCAACTCCTTCTCCACCTATCTCGCGACTATTGGTACGCAGCTGGCCGCCATTTCCTTCGCCATCTCGGGCACCGTCCAGGAGTTCTTGGGCTCATGCATCTTCATCTTCGTCAAACACCCCTTTGACGTGGGCGATCGCGTCCGGATCGACGGCCGCGAGATGATCGTAGAGAAGATCTCGCTCCTCTACTCCGTCTTCCGCACCATGGACTGCAACAAGACGACGCAGGTGCCCAACATCAACCTCAACGGCATGTGGGTAGAGAACATCTCACGCAGTGGCCCGATGCGCGAGCGCATTACCATCCAGATCGCGGCCGACACGGCACTTGAGGAGGTAGAGCGACTGCGACGGAGTGTGCGCGACGAGATCGCAGCCCCTGAGAACAGGCGAGATTTCCGTGAGGATGTCGACGTTGAGCTTGTCTCGATCGGGGACATGAGCAAGCTCGAAGTGTACGTGGAAGCAGAGCACAAGTCCAACTGGAACAATGAGCGCATCCGGCGCATGCGGCGCAACAAGCTCATGACGGCGGTCATCTCGTCGCTACGGTCCGTGGGCATCAACAGCCCCGGCGGAGGAGACGCGACGCTAGGCGACGAGGCGAGGCCAACGTATCAGGTGCTCGTGAGCGAAGAGGCTGCGCAGGAGGCGAGGAGACGGTTCAAGGACGAAGCTAAGGCCAAGAAGAGGGTGTCTGTCATGTCGACATCTGCTGAGGACGCGCCCGGCCTATTCTTGGGCGTGTCTCGTCGATCCTAGATAATATGTCAGCCGGGTCTTGATAGTTCACTTTGAGTGGCAATGGTATTCAGAACAAATCGCCTGCTTCTGACAGCTGTTTTTGGTGGGATTCAACGTTGAGGGGAAAGTTATCTCATTGCACGGAGAGGCGACAAGAGGGTCGGGGCCCTTCGCCTGGAGGTGGGTAACCGGGCATTCAGGGGTTCAGGGGTTTGGGACTGGCCGGTGCAGGTTGTTTATGTAATCCGCCTTGGCTCGTACCTGCCGCACCGGCGGCAAGGCAGTCACGATGACAACCATGAGACGGACTGGGGGAAGGTGCCTAGGGCCCGGGGGCATTTGGACTTTCATTCCTGCCCGGCCGAGGTCGATTCGGGAAAGTGTTTTCGGCTGCCAAGTGGTAGTACACCTTACCCATCCTCCATTCATCTTTCATCTTCCATCCATTCCCCAAGCTTCCATCCTCAACCGACCCATTCATTCCCATATCTCTCGTTTCTTGGAACGCTTCTTCGCCTTCTCCCAAAAAGACTCTCTTCTCTACGGCATCACCATCATCATATCGATACTCAGCTTCTCTCCCTCCCGCGGAATTCAAAATGGGGGTCGAAGGAATCCCAAACGAGGTTTTGCTCCTGACGATGGAATACATGTCCAAGGCACCAAAAGAGAGCGATGCCAACAAATCTTGGGGCTTCGAAGCCCTGCGAAACGCGCGCCTCGTTTGCCGTCGATGGAACCAAGCCGCCATGCTGGCTCTCTTTCGCATCCTGCACCTCAGATATGTGCAACCGCCACCAGGAACAGGAAGCCTGTCCTCCCCCGGCCCCGTCGAACACCGCTCTCAGAATGCCGGTTTCCAGCGGTGGCAAAGGATCATGAGCTTGTACATTGCCAGATCGATGGTCAAACTCGTCATTATCGACTCGCCGCACAGTCCTTCCCGAGGAGACGAGGCAGGGTGGTTGTGGTACAACTGGGAGGAGCGGCTTGACTCGGACTTCACAGGCGCAGTGAACCACATTAGCAGACTCCCGAATCTCAATGCGGTCGAAGTCCACTTCGGACCGAGGGCGATGTGCGATCACGGCTTCCTTGTCCTTCCCCGTTTGAGACATATTCCTCCCCGTTGGGGACATCGCGAAACCAGCAAGATGCGCCTAAATGCCCTCGGCATTGTACTCGCTGCTCTCAACGCTCGCGGGTCGCAGATAAGGGGCGGTGGCAGTCCCATCTAGTCTCTGGCACTGAAGAACATACACAGCCTGAACAACGCACCCATCGACGACTGGGCAGTCTATCAGTACATGTACTTTGAGTACCTGCACTTTTGCAGAAACATCAAGCACCTTCACCTTCATGTCGTTAGCGATCGTCACCGTCACCGACCAAATTTGCACCCACTCTGCACCTTTGAGCCCATCCTTCAACCTAGTCTTCTCTTCCCCATCGCCAGTCATCTAAGGGTTCTAACTCTATCTTTTCAGAAGGAGTGGGGTACAGTACCCTGCTACTTCAGTGGCTGCGGCCTCCTTTTCCCCGTTCTCGAGACCCTGCACCTTCGCTTCTTCACCATCTCTCATGACGACCACCTCGATTGGGTCCTACGAATGCCAGCTCTCAAGCGCCTATACCTCGCCGAAACCAAGATGATGACACTGGCGAGTTGCAATCTGGCAGTCGCCATCAGATGGGACATTCCGACCCACGACTGGAAGCAGCTCCCCCACGGCGCCTATGGGTTTTCCGGCCAACAAGATTCAATCTTCGAGTATCCCAGGCGATGGAGCTACTTCTTCAACCGCATCAAGTCAGAGCTTGGCAGACTCTCGGACTTCCGGATATCCTGGTCCAGCCCTCATCGACCTGTGTGGTACGATGGCAAGAAGGCTCCGTGGACCGAAGTGCCAAAGTCCACTGTGTCGATGGATTCGTTCGTCGAGCGCTACGCAGCCTTGAGATTCGGGTTTGGAAAGGACCATGCTGGGTGGATTCGTCAAAGAAACGGCGGCATCTTGGATTTCGGGGATGGTAATCCCGATCCAGATAGGACCGATCCCAACAATGGTTCTTCCTCCGGCCAGAAAGCGCAAAGATTCAACCCTGCAACGGAACACATGGAGGAAGATTAGAGCGCTCTCCAGGAGCTGATGGGGGCGGTAGAGGTGCGGTTGGTGGTCGAACTGAACAAGCAGCAAGGAGAGTAGCGTCATGTGTTTGGAACCTGGTGTTTCCCTTGATTGGAGACGACTGGGCAGTTTTGTAGATTTCAGCGCCTATTCCTGGTATTCAAAAATACCACAGCCTTTGCCTTTCAACTTCTGGCCATGACCGTACATCAAGATCCTGTCAATTTCCAGACTCCATCCTGGCTGGAGTAAGTCCGCCGGTCCTCAATCCCGTGCTTCACCCGCTTAGGCGTTGCCGTTGTAGACGATGCGGTTGGGGCTGCCGTTGAGGGAGCCGGTGACACCGCCAGTGGTGGACAGGGCGATGATGCGGTTGGTGACGGCGGCGGGGGTGTTGATGTTCTCGAGCACCTGAAGGTACAGGGCGAGACCAGCGACGTGGGGGGCGGCCATGGAAGTGCCGCTGTTGGTGGCGGTGGCGGTGTTGCTGGAGATGCCGGCCGAGAGGATGCTCACACCAGGGGCAAAGACATCAACGAGGGGGCCTGTTCGCCATGTCAGTGGGGGTTTCTTGTTGATTGAAGCAATTAGACTCACCGTAGTTGGTGAAGGATGCGGTGGCCCAGGTGGAGCTGATGGCGGCGACGGTCAGGGCCTCAGGGACGTTGGCGGGAGAGTAGTTGGCGACGGGCTGGGGGACGCCGTTGGCGTTGCCGTTGCCGGCGGCGACGACGGAGAGGACGCCCTGGCTGTAGGCGGCGCGGATGGCGTCGAAGTAGACCTGCTGCGAGGGGCCGCCTGGAGAGGGTTAGCCGGGGTTGAGGTGATGGCATCAGATGATCCTACCGAGGGACAGGTTGATGACGGAGCGGGAGGCGCGGCCCTTGGCGACAATGTCGTTGACGGCCCAGTTGATGCCGCCGATGATGCCGGAGGTAGTACCCTCACGACCCTGGAAGACCTGTCCACGGGGTTAGTTTCTTCATCGTTCGCTCAAGCAGCTGCTCCGTGAGCATACCTTGACCGAGATGATGTTGGCCTAGTCGAGTCAGCTTTACATTCCCCTTGTCTTTGGACCATCAGACTCACCCTCTTGGCAACACCGTAGGTGGAACCGGCAATGGTTCCGGCAACGTGGGTACCGTGGCCGAGGGTATCGGTGTTGGTGCCGGTGAAAGCAGACCAGCCGTTGGTGGCGCGGCCGCCGAACTGGGAGTGGCTGATGATGACGCCGCTGTCGACGACGTAGGCGTACGAGCCGACACCGGCGGTGTCGTCGTAGCGGTAGGTGGTGCTGGGCCTGGTGCGCGACGAAATCGTGCCGAGGCCCCAGGTCGCGCCGGTCTGGGTGGTGATGGCGCGGGCCTGCAGCTCGCTGGGCTCAGCGTCGTCGTAGAGGTACATGACGGTGTCCTCCTCGACGTAGGCGACCTTCAAGACGAGTCAGAACTTGTCAGAGCCAAAGAACAGCGGAAAGCTCACATCGGGGTTGTTCTTGATCTCCTCAAGGGTGGCGTCGTCGAACTCGCCGGCGTAGGCGTGCCAGGAGCTGATGTTGTACGTCTGCTCGACGCCGACGGTGTCGCGCTTGGTCAGGCTGCGGCTGTGGACGTCGCTGACCCACTCAAGGTGCGACTCGGTGCTGGCCTCGCTCTTGAGCGTGACGATGTACTTGCCGGCGATGACATTGCGCTTCTCGGCGACGGGGGCGGCGAGAGCGGCGGGAAGCAGAGCTCCGAAGAAGAGGGCGAGGCGTCCGAGGCTGGGCATGGTTGCGGCTGGGGTGCTGAGGCAGAGGAGGAGGTCTGAGATGTCCGGGATGAGTCGGCTGAGGGGGCAGAAAGGAGAGGACGTAGATGATGGACGACGATGTCGACTTTATAGACGTGTCGTCAGTGTCGATGGTTGTGCCAAGCGCATCTGGCGATGCCGTCTTTCCGTTGCATCCGCACCATCGTGACCTTTGCGTGATGCCTCTCAGGACTCGCGTCTTTGGTGTTGTGGAGAGTGCTGTCGAGCTTCCTAAAGCGTCGGCGTGAGACGTTCGGCGGACGTGTCCCAAGATGGAAAGTAGTAGACATCGTCGGCCATTTAAGAGTGGCCCAGGGTTGCAAGGTCGCAGCGGGCGGCACCGCTAAGCGCCGGACCCCGGGGGAAGAGGAAATGTGCCAGGGGCGTCTGATCAAGTTGTCATTCTTATCGCCCGTGGCATCATGCCCTGCACCTTGATAGTCTGCAGGGTCTGACTGACGTTCTCGACCCTTTGCGGCCTGCCCCTCATCAAAGATGTCCCCGCGTCCGAAGGATCGTGCACCCCGGGCGGCAGAGGCTGGATCGGGCCGTGTTCCTAGGAGTGCCGGCATGGGGCCAAAAGGCTATCTGTTGTTGAAGGAAGTTGTCAGCAGGCGAGATATTTTTGAGGAGGATAGAATGCCCAGAGCTCACCGGCCCGAGACGATCTCCCTTATCACCGACAGATCATGAAGATCATGTTAGCGGGATGCACCAAGCTCTTCGCTCCAGCGGCCGAGTGCCTCTTCAGTGACCCTGCGCGCAGATCGCAGATCGAAACTGGGCCAGGCTGGGCCCGCCGGCCATCAGGGTCCAGGGGCAGACAGCACGACACCGCCAGAGCCCCATCGCTGGTGCGACGTGGTCAACAAGCCTGACCAAGCTCGCGACTCCCAGCCTTATCCACCCGCCTCTTCCAGTTAGCACGGCGGGAATTGTGTCCTCGAGCCACGGCATTTCGCCATAAGCTCTGGGGGTGCTGGCGGATAGGTCGGCAGAGCGAGCGCGGCGGGAGAGGACCGAACCGGCAGTTGGGCACGATGGCCTTATCTGATGCCATTGACGCACAGCGACGTCGGCCGGCCCAGACTCCCATGTTTGGGTGCCGACCGGGCTTCCCCGCGGGCTGCGTCCACTGCTCGCTTTCGAATTCGGCTTCTCTTATCGAAAAGAGGATGTGCCCCGGACGAGCGGCGGGGTGAGCTTCGAAGTCAGAGGACAGCGACTCGGAGTGAGGCCCCGACGGTGCAGGTCCCGTCGGATGATAGGGGAGTTTTCAGGGGCTCAGGGACGGAGGCGTGCTGTGGCTTGCGTCGCGCCGATGACAGGCGCCACATCGCGTGACGGGCGGGAGAAGGCGCGCCACCAACGGCGGCGATTGACGAATGCTGCGACGTCGCATGACGCCGCTGAAGTGATGGGCAATGAGAAATAGTGAAGCTAGTTTGATGAGAAGCTTCTGGTAGGAAATGTTAGCGTTCAATCGATGTGGCAATTGCTGTGCTTCGGCGACAAAATACATTGGGTGGTGGTTGGCGAAGTTGAGGAGAAAACGGCCCGGGTTGATGATGTGTGCAAACGGCGAAGTGGTGCATGTCAGTACCGTGTCGGAAACAGTTCTGCACTGTACAGGCAAGCAATTTGCCACATAAAGTCGGAACACGATCTTCCAGTCCAGGCACATCAAGCTTATGCATCCTTTTCTTCCATTGAAATGCAAAACTAAGCTTCGGATGCCATTTTATCTCACTTGAGATAAATCTAACGACGCGAAGTCGCCCTCACTGGAATGAATGAACGCTTACAGTGCGCTTGTAATTTTCGAGCCACACGATCATCTTGGTGGTTCTGAGCACCCCTGCTGCAGGTGAATGACCACGATTCCATCCGCAGCCTATAGGGCTGCTCTTTTCTTTTCATTCCCTACAGAACGAACATATTCAAGGAGACAATCGTCATGTCCCACGCTGAGGGCGTTGCCACTGCACGATGCGCTGGCTGTCGATGGATACATCTCTTCGAAACAGATGATGCGCTTGGGCTCGCGGGGCGAGGAGGTCCTGAATGAGTCCAGACGGGTTATTCAGGCTCGCCAATGTTCATGTCGAGGAGTTTGTCGACCGATGATGGTCGAGCTCAGCAATCATCGATTCATCGGAAAATCGACGTTGAGCTACGACCTCGTTCATATCATTCCCCCAAGAGCCGCAGATCTGGCCCTCACGGGTCCTAAATTCCGCCATCTCTTACCCCCGTCAGAGTCACAGTTCTTGCGTAGTTGCTCTTCATCCGTCTTCTCATTGATTCCCTCGCCATACTGCTTGCGTATTTGCCGTCAGCAGCAAAGACAGTAGACACACGAGGTACAGAACAAATACACAAGAAACAAAACAAAAAGGGAACAAGAAGACAAACCCAAACCCCAAAATCCAAACAAACCAACAAAGAAGACCCGGCAACCCGACAAACAAAGAACAAAACAAGAAGCAATACAAGAAACAAGTCGGCCGCCTAGACGTTCACGGCCCCCTGGGCCCCCTCCATCCCTCCCATCACCTGGCCCCCCTGGCCCTCACTCCTTGCCCCTACCGCCACCGCAGAGCAACAGGCGTCACCGCCCCCGGCACCTCCGTGCCCGGCTCGTCCCCCACCATCCACTTCAGCGCGGGCTGGGTCGGCAGCGCCTCCCCCTCGTACTGCCCCTCGCCCCCGAGCACCGCGACCTCTATGTCGGCTTGTTGCCAGAACGCCGGGTCCGGCATCCCGAACCACAGGCTGGCATGGGGCCCGTGGTTCTCGTTGAACTGTTCGATGTCGTTGGCGATGCCGAAGGCCTCGCCCACCAGCCAGGCCAGGCCCTCTTCGACCTCGTGGCCCGGGTCCGTGACGCCGAGGAATGGCCGGAAGATCTGCGCCACCGCCTGCTGGAACATCGCCGAATCGGCCTGTGCAACGCCGCCCTCTTCGGGGCTGTCGAGGATGTGGCGGCACAGGAAGTCCAGGAAGAAGGACATGCAGACCAGGTGATAAAGTCCTGGTTCTGCCCGATTGACGTTGCTCAGGAGGTGGCGGCGCCTGTCGAGGACCCAAGAGTTTTTGGAGGGGTCGGCGTCCCACTCCTTCTCCATGTCAATCTCGTTGAACTGAGTTTCCCGTGTTAGTTGAATGTTCTGGGAGTAGGGGAGAAGGGAGAAGAGGACGTACGGCTTTCTCGATGAGACCGACCGATTCTTCCAGCGTTCGCCGATCTGGGCGATTTCTTCGTCGGGGTTCCCGACCGCCGACTCGGCATCGTCGTCGTCGCTGGCTTGCTGGTGGTGGTCGTGGTCGTGGCGGTGGTCTTCGTCGTCGACCTCGTCCTCCTCAGCGCCGTCGTCCCCTGTCGATTCGGACTCCGCCCTCTCGTCCTCCTGCTCCTCTGCCTCAAGGGCAGCCCCGCGCGTTCCCGTGGTGTCGAAGAAGAAAAGTGCCTCGCCCTCACCCTCCTCTTCGCCCGCGGGCTCTTGTTCTTGGGGCTGGGAGGACTCGATGCCCATCCCGCCGAGTTGTTCGATGAGGCCAGCTGTTGGGTCATGAGAGTGGGCAGGCTCCGGCTCACGCTGCGGCTGCTGGTTGGTTTGCGCGCTGGCAGCCATACCCAGAGACCCGAACTGCGAAGCGAGATCCTCCAGGTCGGCGTGCGGAGATATTCTCGACGCATCCACCTCCCTGATCTCACCCTCCTCGAGCTCGTCCTCCTCCTCGCCAACTGCTTCCTCCCCCCTGCGGTCCACCGCCGCTTCTTGGTCCTCGCCGAGCGTGTTGCTCATCTGCTCCTCCACCGGCATGATAGTTGCCGAGGGGGCGACGGCTGCTGCGACGACGGGCGGGTGGAACCCCTCTTCCGTAGTGGCTGAGCGATCTACGACTTTCCTGGCGGCGTCTCTGCCCGCGTCAGAATCCTCAGGGATGCCATGGGGCCGACTCTCCGCCTAGGGATCGTCGACGTCCATAGCGTCCCCGGGACAGTCAATGACGACGGGACAGGACCCGTTTGGGGTTGTCTCCTGCTCTTCGTGCCGAGGGGCGCCCGCCGGCTGGCCGTACTCCCACTCCATGTCTTGAGGGTAGTCCGGATCACAGCCGGGGTTGTCGTTGTTGTTGGTGGGTAACTTTGTCGTCCCGTGACCGGGGGTTCCCAAGCCCCCTCCAGAGATGGCCGCGCCAATCTGGCAATCCTTGTAAAACGCCTCTTGGGCGCTGTTCTCGTACATGCCACGAAGGGCCACCGAGTCCTCGCTGAGCTTTTGGAAGAGGTTCTCGGCGCCCTCCGCGACGCAGGCTCGCTCGAAGTGGATCTGTGAGTGAGAGTTAGTAAAGGAGACATGACCAAGGCATGGTTGGAGAATGGTGCTGAGATGGACCGGATACGAAAGAACCGGAACCACCACGAAAGAAAGGAAGGAAGGAAGGCAGGGAGTGTAATCTCACGAGAGCGTCTTGGCCAATGGTCCGGGCGATGGCGCGCTTGATGGCAGCGACGAGCGCCGCCGCGCAGCCGACGATTCGTTCCGCCCCTCCCGCACACGCCTCGACTCGACCAACCGCGGCCATGGCGAGGGCCGCGGTGGCGGCAGCCATCTCCCGCTCAGCAGGAGAGGCGCCCTGCACGTCGCCATTGGCGACGGCAGCGAGGGTCGGGATGATGGTGGCGGCGTTCCTAGGACGAAAGGGTCAGTAAATTGCTGGTGAGAGTTGCGGAATAAGCTTACATTGTGCTTGTGATGGTGATGTTGTTGTTGGTGTTGTTGTTGGGAGGGGTGGTGAGAGTTTGGTATGGAGAGAAAAGGGAAAGGAAAAGAAGAGATCGAGGGACTGACGAAATCGAGCTTGTGCGTAAGAGGGCTTCGAGCCAAAATTTCGTGCCTGCCTTCATGCTCGCGATGGCCTCAGGTGCACAACTAATTGTGATAGGGGCATCAATGGGAAGGGGGCGGGGTACCTGTAGGTTGGGTGCCTCAGGGTGCAGGTGGTAGAGTAGTTGGCGACGAGGAAGGTGCGAAAATTGTGGAAGGCGCAGATCGTCAACTGCCGCTTGCACGCCACGAGGAAGGACCAGGAGAAGTCTGTCAGGAGTGCGACAGGCTGGTTGTATGGATCACGAGATGGACACTGGGCGAGGCTGGGGGAAGGAGCACAACGTAGGGGGCAAAGACATAGACAACATGCTATAAGTCTACCTACCATCGCGATGACCATGTCCTCAGCTCACCTCCTGAGCAAGAGACAACCTCGCCATGCCTGCTCTGGCCAGCCGCTCCACCATTGCGGTAGCATCATCGTTGTTCAACAACCAGATGATCAGCCCGGTGACGAGCACTATCAAGGCCAGAGTTGGGCCATTACTTGCGATCGTAGGTGTTGTGCGTGGTCCCTGTGTCAAGTCAGCATTCTCATCTTCTCTCCTGTCCGCCTCCTCGCCCCTCGACTCACCCTGAACTCCCAATGTGACCACTGGGGGAAGAGGCTTCGGTACCAAAAGTCTGCCTGGGACCGCGGATATGTCGAGCCATTCCACCGCCCGCCAGCCGCCCCGGCCTCACGGACATACCAGCTGTTGCAGCCGCCCTGGTTGAAGACGGTCTCGGCAAGCTCACGCTGGATCGTCTCGACATAGTCACGCTCGGCCTCGGGCCGCACGCTGGCAATACTGGCCTTGCCTTGCAGCACCGGACGGAGGACCCGTAAAGCGTAGTTGATGCAGTTCTCGGCGGCCATGACGGCCGAAGTATGGCCCGTGCCAGAGTTCGGACCCAGAATGGCGAAGAAATTGGGGAAGCCGCTCATGACTGTGCAGTTGTAGGCGCCAGCGCCATCGGTGCCAATAGTCTTCCAGTGATCTGCAAGCGTCTGGCCTCCCTCACCGAGAAGCTCAATGTCGGAAAGGAAGTTGTTGGTCTCAAAGCCGGTGGCGAGCACAATGGCGTCGGCCTCGACGAGCCCGTCTCGCGTCACCACGCCATTCTCGACGATCTCGCTGACTGGCGCGTCGGTCAATCGCATGTTGTCGGCGTGGAGGCACGGCAAGTAGCCCGAGTCGAAGATGCGCCGCCTGCAGCCGACCTCAAAGTCTGGGAGGAGCATGTCGAGATACTTCGGCGGCGCTGCCTCTCGCATGTACTTTTCGGCCCGCTGCCGCATACCGTCGCGATAGACTTGGCCTTCTTCGGTCATGGCAACACCCCGACGAGCCTTTTCCATGACGGAAAAGACAAAGTATCGGAAGAGAAACATGAAGCCCGGAATCCACTTGAGTGCTGTCTGGAACCAAGGCGGGAGGACAGCGTCGATGGGGGGAAGGATCCAGTGCTTCGATCTGACGATGTGTGTCGTCTGGGCGGCGACTGCGGCGACTTGCGGTACGACCTGTGCGCCAGTGCAGCCGTTGCCAAAAACGACGACACGCTTGCCATCGAGGTTGATATCGTGATCCCACTCAGCCGTATGGACGATGGGCCCCTGGAACCTCTCGATGCCGGGAGTGTCGAGCCTGCGCGGGGTGCAGAACTGGCCTGTGGCGGAGAAGAGGAACTGAGCCTCGTGCACAAAGGCGACGTGCTTCTTGACGCCATGGGTGCCGCGGACGGTCAAGCGCCAGCGCGCTCGCTCCTCGACCCATTCGCAGTGCTCGACGTTGACGCCAAAGGTCATGCGCTTCTGAAGGTCGTACTTTGAGGCGACACCGTCTAGGTACCGCCAGAGTTCGTCGTGTGAGGGCAACATCCGCGACCAGCCAGGGTGCGGTTCGAATGAGAAGCTGTAGAGGACACTAGGCACATCGCAAGCGCAGCCTACGGCGGCGAGTCAACACGAGGAATGAAGGGGACCGTGGAGCGAGGCAGACGCACCTGGGTACTGGTTGGTGATCCATGTGCCGCCGAGCTGCTCATTGCGATCGAAGAACTCAATGTCGGTGATGCCGTACCATCTTTTGAGTGTGGCGCCCAGCGCGATGCCACTGACGCCGGTGCCGATGCAAGCGAACTGGCTGTAGCTGGATGGCTCCCCGGAGGAACGTCTCGACATCGTCAGCGGTTGTCGTGTCCTGGCAGCGGTAAGACGGAGTTACGACGGGTGACGAGGTCCAAGATGTCGTCGAGCCGGTCGAGACATGACGTGGTGTCGGTGTCGCGGGGGAGGTTTGGGTGTTTGCAGAATCAGGTCACCACACCACTGGTCGAAACGGGGTGGTCGGGCCCGAGGGCGGGAGCGGGAGGCCTGGGCTAGGATGGTCTGGGTACATCTCGGGAGGTCAGGTCAGGCCAGGGTTCGCCCCGAAACCCGAGCATCAGACGGAGATCCGAAAGCGAAGGGTACGACGTGTCTTCTGGCTCGGTCCGCTGGCGGCTCGGGTTCTGGTGGACATTATGGAGCCGTGATGGCCGCGTCATTGAACGGGCAAACGGGGTCGCGGTCGGTCGATTGTAGCAGCCATGTCGGTGGATTGCCAGCGGCGGAATTTGAAGCTCAGAAGTGGTGGGAATGTATAGGTACCTCTGAACACAACATGATGCACCGGCATGATGCACTGATCATTGTGCCCGTGCAGGCGGGGTGGTTCAGTGCGATGTTTTAGTGCAAACGAGGGGGCGAACATCGGATTAGTCATCATTCGAGATCACCTGTCGTGGGTCGTCTGCTGCAGCTGCTCGGTCGCCGTCAGCCTTGACCTTTCTTCGACGTTCAGTCAGACCGCAGCCTTCTTCGCACCTCCATGTCAGCATCGCCCACATTTCTCTGCATACCTCCTTCGCAGCCTTCATTTTGGTGTAGCGACGCCGAAGGATTGAAGACAGCAAGAAAATCCGCCGTTTGTGATGGCGCGACACCTCGGTTACTTCGACCACCGATTCTGGCCCTGGTTTGGGGAACTTTTGGAGAACCTAGGGCGCCCAGACAGCAAACACAGCGCTTGCAAACACCGCCTCTCTGCACCTCAATCGGGGGGACAGCCACACAACCACCGTGACCACCACATCCTCGTCGCCCAGCCCAGCGCAGTCATTACCTCGGATCTAAACACTGCCACAATGGTCGACGACTCGATTTCTACCCCGCCTTGCCGGCACGACCGGCATCTTCGAACATCACCACAAACTGGGACACCAGCTCGCGCCCGTGATTGACCTCCATCGCCATCATGATCTACCAATCTCCTCTCCAGCCGTACGGCAGCTACGAGCACCTCTCGATACCTCAGTTCATGACAAAGTTCAACCCTGAGGAGACCCCCAGCGATAAGGTCATCCATACCGACGCCTTCAGCAACCGTCCTCTGACCTACGGCGGTCTTCGCCAGGCTGCCGCCCGCGTGGCATGGGGCCTCAGGGAGACTCTCCGCCTGCGACAAGGCGATGTTATCCTGGCTCTGGTTCCAAACTCGGTGCGACCTGCCGATTCTTGCGCGTGGGGGTGCTGTGCTAAAATGCTCGTAGAATGACTTTCTCAAACTGGCCCACGGGACATGGTGGGCTGGATGTGTCTTTGCCCCTCTCAACATATCTGCCACCGAAAAAGACTTGCAGCACGCGATCAATCTTGTCAAGCCCGCGTACATCGCCGTTGTCCAGTCGAAGCTTTCCGTCGTGCAGGCTGCCATCCAGTCCTTGCCAGCCCAGCCCAAGGTCTTCACAGTCCTGGGCAAAGATGGCCAGCTGCCCCATGTATGACCCTCCTCAATCTCTCCATGTTGGTCCAACAAGCCCTGACGATGTTGGCCAGTTTCCCGACGACATTGTAGGCCGGTCCGACGACGAGTCCCTGCCCCCTTTGGACCTGGCTGGAAGGAGCGGCAAGGAAACGCTGAGCTCCATCTGCTTCTCCTCCGGAACCACCGGCAATATGAAGGGTGTCATGTTGTCCCACCACAACCTCATCGCCAATGTCCTCCAGTACCATCACGCCATGGGCACCAGACTTTCAAGGAACGATCGGGAAGTGTGGTTCACTCCGTGTAAGTGGCATAGATCGAGGCCATGGAGGACTGGGCTCTGACTAACGCATCTTCAGACACCCACATTTACGGTATGTTTGCTGTCGTCCTCCATGGCGCATGGGTCGGCAGCTTCTTCCATGGGTTACCCGCCTTTGACCTCGAGGCTTTCTGCTCAAAGGCCAGCGAACTCAAAGCCAACGCCATGCACATTGTGCCTCCGGTCGCGCTGGCACTGGCAGCATCTCCCATTGCCCAGAAGTATGACATGTCCGAAGTTCGACGCATCATCGTGGCAGCGGCACCTCTCAAGGTACGGGCATGCACCTTTCAAACTGCCACGATGAGGCTTGCTGACTTTCGTAGAAACCGCTTCAGAAGAGACTCAAGGCGCGCTTCCCCCTCGCTGTTGTCTGGCAGGGTAAGCCACCTACAAGACTTGGCCCAAGCAGGCAGCTGATTACCCTAGGATATGGCATGACGGAGACGTCGCCCTGCGTCAGCCACCAGTTTGACGAAAGCGATGACACAATCGGGAGCATCGGCAAGCTCTTCCCCGGGACGTAAGTCAACACACTCAGCCTTGCCTCTCTAAGATGACATGCCGACGTGTTTCCTCTCAGCGACCTTAGGCTAGTTGATCCCCGGACCGGGAAGGACGTTGCCCTCGGAGAAGAGGGTGAGCTACTTGTCCGTGGCCCCCAAATAATGATGCAAGTACAACGAAAGCCAGAATGCCTTCATCGCTTACAATTCGCAGGGGCTATGTCAATGACAAGGCTGCTACCGAAGCCTCCTTCGTCGACGGGTGGCTCAAGACTGGTGACATTGGGAAGATGGACCTGGACCAGAACATATGGATCACCGACAGGTTGAAAGAGGTGTGTGCTTCTGCCCTTGCCAGCTCAGCGTCAAATTACTGACCTTTCAAGATGATCAAATACAAGGGGTAGGACGTACCAACACCTCCTCGTTGCAGCACTGACCCAGATCAGGTTCCAAATCGCTCCATCGGAAATGGAAGATCTCCTTCTCAACCACCCCGATGTCATCGACGCCGCCGTTTGCGCCGTCTACGACGACGCCCAGGCCACAGAAGTGCCGCTCGCCTACGTCAGTCTCCAGCAGAAGAAGTCCGAGCTTCCCCCATCGCAGATGCAGGCCGTCCTGGACGATATCCGCACCTGGGCAGACGGGCAGGTGGCAGGGTACAAGAAGCTGCGCGGCGGCGTCCTCCATTTGCAGACGCTGCCGAAGAACCCTACTGGCAAGATTCTTAGGCGCATGCTGCCAGCAAAGCTCAAGGAGTCTAGGGTCCAGAAGCTCTAGGCCTGCTCTGTTCACCTGCTCTGCGACCCGGGGGCCCCTCTCGCTGCGCCGTCATGATCACCTCCATCGCCCTCTGTCCGACGCTCATCCTTTCAGCCACCTCGACAAACGCCTGCATCGATTTCCAGATGAGCTGTCTCTGCTGCCTTGTCTGGCCCGCCGGCTGCCCTGGTCCGGAAGAGCAGAACACCTCTGTCAAGCCGGCGGACAGCAGCGGCTGGATCGAGTAGGGGTTGAGCTTCCGCAATCCGTGCTTCTCTCTGAACTCTTGCCGCAAGTTGCCGATCTGCCCCGCAGCTTGCAGACATCTTTCGCAAGGGGACGGGGCCGAGTTGGCCCAGGTGCATTGCTCTGGCTGGCAAGAAAGCTTGTGCAGTTGCATCGTCATGGAGAAGTAGTGCATCCTAGGGTGTTTTCGCGTCAGGTTTCGGCGGCCTTCTTAGATTTCCATGTCATACCGAGCCTGCATCGTGACCGATGCGTCTGAATCACCTTGCCCGGCATGTTTGATCCTGGCCTCATGGTCCCAGTCTTGTAGAGAATGAAGTATTGCTTCCGTCGCTTGGGTGTCTGGTGGGTGATTCCTGAAATGGTGAGCGCGAGCAGGGTTCGAAGGCGCCGGGATGCTCACATTTGGTAGAGAACGCCTCGTTGAATCAAGACCAGATTCGCGTAAGAAGCATCACCTGCCCCGTGCTCCTTTGCTCGATTCTTTATGAACGGGGTCGCAGTCTCTGGGGGGCGCCCAGTCCAGTTGCGCCACACGCTGTAGATGTGAAGTTAGGCATCGGAAGCCTGCGAAGACGTGAAGGTTGGTCTGGCTCACGTATCGAGGGCTATCACACCCCTCATTACGTCTGCTGGAGATAGCGCATGTGCCGCGTCAAGGGGTGGGATGAAATGCGTCATCTGATGCAATCCAAGGTCGTCAATGAGGCGGAAAGCCGTTCCTATCTCGGGTCAGAGATGTTGCTTTCTGTGATTCGCATCCGTCTTACCCGAGTCCAGCCAGCCTGAAAGCATAAGCGTCAGTTTCATTGCACATAGTCTGTAGTACAAAGCTCACCCTGGCTGTCTTGGCCATTTGCTGCACTGAGCGAGCAGAGAGCCATGAGCGTCAACGCGGAGCTGATCCGAGGCGCCAACAGCTCTTGGGTCAGGAGAGCCCGAGCTCTTGCCGACTGACGTTCAGATAGGTCGATGATGTCCCAACCTTCCGCTTCTTCGGCGTATAGGGCACCAACAGCCAGTCTAGGGGGCGTGAGCGACGTTGTAGAGAGTGAATTTGGGCTGCTTACATGGCGTGCCCGAGTGCTGGCGAGTAGAGCTGGGACTGGCCACCGTTCTCATGCCTGTACTTCTCACGAAGATACAGTTCTCGGGTGAAATTTTTCAAGAAGAGGTTGTCGTAGAGAAAGTATTCGTCTGTAAGCTGTTGCTCGATGACATTCTGATCGGGTGGCAGCAGGGGTTCTCGCGGAGCTGTTGTCGAGTGCTCCGACGTACTCCACGATGATGAGGCTGGAGGGTACATGTTTAGGAGGCTAGTCGGTCCGTGAAATACCGTCCGTCCATTTGGTAATGAACCAAGTCGCCCATAGTGAGCCGATGTTGCACTGTCAGGTACTCCTTCAGACGCACTTGTTTGCTCGCCGCCGGGGTGAAGCATGGGCTCTAGCTGGGGATCGACCATCGGAGTATCTGCACGGGACAGACCACCGAGGGATCCCTCAACATCGGGCGAACCCTCATCTGGAAGAACTGGGCCTTCTGCGAGCTTGAGGTAGTAGTCCAGACGAGGCAGGAAGCCGGCGCCGGGCGTTGACGCTGGGGCCGGTGCCGAGTCCGTCCCTGGCTCCGGGCCCGGAGGAGACCACGGCGACATGACCAGCTGGGGGCAGGGCTTCGGGTCGCTTGCGATGTGCTCGGTCTGCCGAGGTCGGTCTTCAGCAAAGTCGCCGCATGCCTGGTCAAGGATGGGCATAGGTGGTCTGACATCAACCCCGCAGTGACATACTCGATGAGAGACAGTGGTGATGCGTCCATGTCGCGCACAGTGCATACCCGAGGTTACAAACAAGCGACCGCATCGTTCAGAATTGTTGGTTGGACGGGAGACGCAGCGAGCCGAGACTTGCGGAACTCAAAGGGCTTCCGGTTCAACAGTCACTACGCCAAAGCCCCTGAAACGGCTCAGAACATTGACGATGTCGACACCACTACCAGAACTGCGGCACTTCAGCATCCGAGTAGATGGGAGCGTGGCGATCCTCTCATACGACTTGCCGCGGACGGGCAACTCCCTCAAATATGCGGTGCTCAAGGTAAGTAGCACCTTATTACGGCCATTGCGGTCACGGTAGACTGACTGCATCATCACAGTCCATGCTCGAGGCCATGAGATGGGCAACCGCAGACCCAACCATCCGGGTCATTGTGCAGACCGGAACGGGCAAGTTCTTCACGACAGGTACGAAGCATTCTCCAGTCTTATCATCACCCTTCTGATTCTTGTAGGGAGAGACATGGAAGGCGGCCAGTCAGACTCGAGCGCCGGCGACCTCCCCTCAGCTATCGAAATGTTCCGCCAGCTCAACGACTCCCTCATCATATGCCCCAAAGTCCTCATCGCGGCCGTCAACGGTCCAGCCGCCGGCTACGGCGTCACCAGCCTTGCCCTCTACGACCTCGTCTATTCAGTCCCCGACGCCTACTTCTTCACCCCCTTCAGCAAATGGGCGCTATGCCCTGAGGGTTGCTCAAGCGTCACCTTCCCCGCCATCATGGGCCACCAGAAGGCCGCAGCTCTGCTCATCGCAGGCGACCGCATGTCTGCGTCGGAGCTTTGCGACGCCGGCCTCGTCACGAAGATTCTTGGCGCTGAGGGGTTCCTGGAAGAAGTCTTGAAGACCGCGCACAAGATCGCGGCGTACCCGCCCAAGGCCCTCGCACAGTCCAAAGGTCTAATCAACGCGAGTAGAAGGGAGGAACTGCTTGAGGCGAATCGGAGGGAGTGCGAGTGTTTGGCCGGGCTTGTAGTACAAGATGAGTGCATCGAGGCAGTGCTGCAGTTTGCGCAGGAGCAGGAGCGGAAGAAGGCCGCAGGTGGGAAGAAGTCGAGGTTGTGAGATGAGGGATCGACGGGTGGCTACTCATGGCATTCGCAGCGAGCATGGACATGATTGTCTGGGCGAGGTGATATTTAGTTCTCATTCACAGCCGAGACTTCCCAAGCTCGGCATCCCAGAACTTCTCCCAGTCCACCTCCCTGACGCCCTTCTTGAACTGTTGAATCCCATGCCTCGCCTCCTTCGAGGGCGTCATCATCTCGACGTACCTCTTCGCCACAACTTCATCCTGCTCTTTGCCTCCCGGGTCCGTCCACGCAACATGGATCAGCTCTTTGCAGACCGTCGATGCCCCGGGCGCGCTCGCCCGAAGCCGCTTCTCCAGCTCTTCCATCGCATCTCCTTGCAGATGCTTCCCATCATCCGCCAACGCGTAGATCGCCCCAACCGCTCGCAGCTCCTCGGCCGTCACAGGCCTGGCCGTTAGCATCGCGGATCGGCACAGCGCGAGCCCCCATTCGCGCGCGAGGACGGGCGATATGGCGCACGGCGCCAGGCCTAGCTTCACCTCCGTCAGGTTAAACGTGGCGTCGCGTACCGAGATGCGGATGTCGTTTGCAAAAGCCAGCCCATTTCCGCCGCCGTAGCATGGGCCGTTGATCAGGGCGACCGTAACTTGTGGGGCGTCTTCGATCGCTTGGAGCAGCCCCCTGAACTCGGCAAGTTGTGCGCGGTGAGTGTCCTCGCCGGGCGGGGGTGTGCTGTTGCTGGGAGACAGGTTCATGCCGGCGCAAAATACCCTTCCCTGGCCTGTGAGATAGATGCGAAAGATGGAGGAGTCGCGGGCGATGCGGGTGTAGGCGTCTTTGAGGCCCGAGACGAGGTCGGATGTGAGTGAGTTGCGACTCTTGGGCCGAGTGAGTTCGATCTTGACGACAGGGCCTCGGCGGGAGATCCTGTATTCCGGAGACGGTGAGTCCTGGAGAACCGTGTCTCGTTGCCACTCTTGGGTTTTTGTCATTGTGGGTGATAGGTCGAGTGAGAGATGCGACAACGAGATGCGACAGCGCGAGGGCCAAATATTGGCGGTGCTGGCCGGGGTGGTCAATTGACAACGAGGTGTGCCAGTGGCATCCGCCTATAACCGAGGTACGCCATGCATTGACGACCAACACAACTTGAACCAACCTTCAGGAGGGAACCCAAGTATCATTGTGGAATCATACAACTCATCGCTACATGTTTTACATCCTCGGAGAAATGCTCTCCTGGCACAAAGTCGTACATCATGGGCCGTTCAAGCAGCCAATCCTCCCGCCATCATGTCCTCAAACCAACCCTGCAGTTCCTGATGAATTGTTCCCGAATCAGGCGTCGCCCCAATCCCCTGCATGTCTGTATGTCCAAAACCTTCAGAAACACCAGTGCCGGCACCTAGTCCAGCAAAGCCAGCATGCCCAGGCGTCCCACTGCGGACACTCGGACTTGGGCGAACCGACAAGCTCCTTCCTGGAGAAGCTGCGAGGGGCGTCCCAGCCCAGCATTCGTCGTCCAAGGGGTCTCCTATATGAATAAAGAATGGATCAGATCCCCTGGGCGTCAAGGGCGATGATCCTTGGCCGAAGGTTGTCGCGTCAAGATGGCCAATGCTCTGAATTCCAGATTCGTCTTCCAAGGAAAGATGCAATTTCGACAAGGTCCCTTGGATGTCTTTCCGTAGATGCCTGGCGAGATCAAATCGTGCCTCCAGATGTCTCAGCAATCGGAGGCATGCCCCAAGACTGCGGCGACTCGCTGCGTTCAAGTCTGCCCTTGGCGACTTCAGGTCAAGAATGTGGACAGGCGCCGCGGGGACAATTGCTGTGAAGCTATTCGACAAGTTAGCTGTCGTTGACTTGCCACAAGGGAGGAAGATCGCGCACAACTGCGTCGGGATAATGTCCGCCCATTCGGAAGCCAAGGCCTCGTCCGCCAGGATTGCCGTCCGAGCAGCTGCCCGCCGCATCTTGGATGCGTACGAGAGGATCCCCGGAATCGACTTGCTGGCAGACCCCCGAGAGAGGTAGATTTGCGGGAGATATAAGGCGTTAAGAGTGGCATCATGGAGCATGAGGGACACGGTGATGATCGGGCCCGTGTCACGGTCAGCCCGCTGGTGTCGTTGTTTCGCGTCGGGGAAAATGGCGGAAAATTCGGCTGACCAGGCGGCGAGATCCTGCTCACAGGCTGAAAGGTCTAGGTCGTTGTTCGGCGAAGACCCTGGCAGTGCCTGCTCGGGGTCATTCTGTAGAATGCGCGCTGTAATTTGGGCCAGCTTGATGTTCAGCAAGAACGAGGAAGCAGCTCGGTGACCCGGGAGATCCGGTACACTTTTGGGACTCGCGCTTGGCGACCCAGTTGCCGTGAGGGTGATGATGTCCGAAAGGTCAGGGTGAGGAACCAGCTTATGGAACCGGTACAGTCGTGACGGCTGGCGCATGACCAGGGCCACGTGAACATCTCTCGTGAGGATGCACCACCACAGCGTCTTCGTCATGACTGACTGGGGCGCTGCGCCAATGAATCTCCACGCCTCGGCCTTCTCGATAAGATGGGTGAGGCAGGCCATCCAGTACCACGCATCTCGTCCTATGCCACCTTCGTCGAACCAGACGGATAGAAGAAGAAGGGCCTGGGCAACAGGGGCGCAGCGAGTTTCGATTTCAGCATCGTAAAGGAGCTTGACTCGTGTGTAGAGGGAGGTTCTGGCGTCCTTTTGGGATTCAAAGCCTAGCTTGAGGCAAACTGATTCGTCGACGTACTGTTGAAGGTCAGAAGAAGCCACAGGCCTGGCATCGTCAACTTACTGGGATGGCGGCGAACAGCATGGCTTGGAAGACCAGCAGGCTGAGGCATCCATCTGGAGCCTCGGCGGTGACCTGATCGGTGGCAAGGGGCAGAATATTGCCGAGGTCGAGAATCGGGTAGTAGACATGGACACCGCGGAGATACCCATGGATGACCTCGCTCATCAGGGATGAGGTGGCGGGAAAGGAGAAGGCTTCGTTAGCAGCCAGGTACTCGGCTATGCCGCGACGGGGCGGCAGGGTGACGGGGGTGATGAAATGTGGTAGTCTGTCTGGTGTGTACTCTGTCCAGCCTGGTCTCGATGAATCGGGGCTCGTCGGTAATATGGCAGACCAGGTGATGGCGGGTTCGGTGTCTTCGTGGACATGTGCGGTGATGCTCATCTCTGCGGCATGCCGGAGCTGCTCGGCCTGGTCTTCCGGCATCCAGACCTCACCGTCATCCCCCGCTTCGACAAAGACATCTTCGACAATGGGATCATCGACCATCACATCGATGGAATCTGTAGGTTCCGTGGTCGCGTCCTCCGTCCTGGAAGTCTCCGACGGTCTGCGACCTCGTCTTGACCGGGGCACTGCGCATTCGAGCCCATCGAGGCGACAGTTCGTACAGGGAGGGCCGTCAGAGGCGACACTGCACCGGACCTTCCGGGACCGACAGGTACCGCATGCGATCGAGGCTCTGGACTTCCTGACGCCTCGGGAGGTCGTCCTCGACGCTGGCGGCCCTGAAGATGTCTTCGCACCGGTCATGGTGACTGATTCGATGAATGTCGGACAGCGCGGCTGAGCATTTGAGGACGCCCATCCCCAACGTCAGACGGATGTGGTGACGGAGCTCGGTTGAGGTTTCACTGCCAGTGGATGGCATGTGTCCGAGAGGGCTGATAGATGGATACAAAAGGATGGGTGACATATTCGCGGCAGGCGCTGTACCCCTCTACTGTGCTCCTCGGACAGGGGGCCCCTGCCACTTTCACGACGCGTCCCCGCACCTGCAGCGGGGAGATGGTGGACTCTGGGGAAAGCTGGAAGCTGCGGATGCACGATTAGTCATCGCTCAAGCTTGTCGAAAAGAGGAAAACTGAACGTGCCTCGGTCCAAATTTCATCTCCTCTCACCTCACCCTTCACCCCTCACTCCTTCGCTTCACCTTCCACCGGTGTGACCTCGCACATAACGACGCCCTCGCTGATCTTGGCCTCCGCCTGCACGTGCATCTTCACGACGCCTGCCGCCTCGGCATTGATGCGAATCTCCGTCTTCATGCTCTCCATCACCAGCAGGCCGTCGCCCGGTTTGACGGTGCTCCCATCCGCGGCCAGGATCTGGAGGATGTGACAGGGCATCGGCGACAGATACTTCCGCTTCGCGTCTGGAACGATATCAGTCAACCTGCTCGCGACGCGCATGTAAGATTTGAACTTACCTCCACCCATGGTGCCGTCTCGCCCCCTCTCGTCGAATTTGCCCGCCCAGCTTAGGGCGTTTCGCAGGATGAAGGTAGCTGGGCCTCCCATGTGCACCGACGACACGGCAATTTCTCGCTTGTCGTCGTCCGAAGCCACCTCGGCTACTCTGAAGATGAAGCTGCCTTCATCCATCCGCAGGCAGATCATGCGGTCGCTTTCCTTGTACACTGGCCCGGTCGCGCCACGCTGAACGAGCTTCGCGACGTGTTGCCTTGATGGCTTGGCCTTGATAGCATGGTAGAAGCGCCTCGTCAGCGGCCCGCCCTGCTTGTTGAAGAAGACCTTGCTCTCGGCTGCCGTCACGGGCGTCTCGTCTTCCACTTTTGACACCTCGTAGTGATCGGGACCGCTGCGGGACACAACCAGGGTGCTGGAAGCCTCGTGGCCAAGCAGGTCGAGGCGGCACGTTACAAAGGTCCGCGTTCCCGTGTCTCTGTCCCTGTGCTGGTTTCGGAACCCAAGGGGGATGCTAGCGAATGCTTGCCGTTGTGCGCTCGGCGCCTCGGGCAGCTGATCGAAAAGGAGCGCCGCCATCATCATCGGGCCCTCGACATGGTCCGGGTCGACTGCGGCCAGGAGACGCGGGTTTCGGTCGATGAACGCTGTTGTGTAGTCGACGTTGTTCAGGCTGCACATGATTCGCTGCAAGAAGATCTGGTTCGTGATGACGCCCAGACACGTCGTTTGTTTGAGGGCGAAGATGATCTTCGACACGGCTTCGCCTCGTGTCGGCGCCCAAGCGATGATCTTACAAATCATGGAGTCGAAGTGCACTGATATCTTCGATCCAGATTGAATGCCGGTTTCGAAGCGCAGGTGTTTCCAGCCCGTCTCCGACTCCTTGGGCAGTTCGAACACGGACATGGTTCCGGTGCAGGGGAGGAAGTCGTTGAAAGGGTTCTCGGCGCATAGGCGGACCTCGACGGCGTGGCCCTGCTGCCGGATCGTCTTGAGCTCGGGGAGGGACGCCAGCTTGCCGCCTGCAGCGACGAAGATTTGCAGTGCGACAATGTCGACGCCGACGACCTCTTCGGTAATGGGGTGCTCGACCTGGATGCGAGTGTTGACCTCGAGGAAGTAGAACTTCTTCTGCTCAATGTCCTGGACAGGTCAGACGGTGAACACAGTCGCACTCTACAATCCGACAGTACTCACTACGATGAACTCGACGGTTCCGGCGGACTCGTATTTCAACAGCCGGGCGATCTCCAAAGCGCAGTCTGACATCTCCTGGCGCATCGAGGATGACAACCACATGGATGGAGACTCCTCAACGATCTTCTGGTGGCGCCGCTGGATCGAACATTCGCGATCGAGGAGGCTGATGAAGGTCTCGCCGTCACCAAAGACCTGCATCTCGATGTGTTTGCCGCTCTCGATGTACTTTTCGATCAGGCAGTGTCCCGAACCGAAGGAGCGCTCCGCTTCCGAGGTGCATCTGAGGAGGGCCTCTTTGAACCTGGAGAAAAGTCAGATCCCTCATCTGTAGGGTGTTCAGCAGACATACTCGGACTTCTCCCGCACGATGCGCATGCCCTTGCCTCCTCCACCAGCGCTGGCCTTGATGAGCACCGGATAGCCGATCTTCTCGGCCTCTGCTTCCAGGTCCGCGGGATCCTGGTCTCTTCCTGCGTACCCCGGGATCAAAGGGACGGAGGAGTTCTTGCTGAGATACTCTTTCGCGTCGCGCTGGGAAGAATGTGTCAGGACGTTTTCGCGCAGGAGACTCTAGCTTCATACCTTGTCTCCAAGCTGTGAGATGGATTCCGGAGATGATCCGATGAAGCGGATGCCTGCTGCGGCCACCGCTGCTGCAAAGGACGCATTCTCAGACAGATAACCGTAGCCTGGGCTGGTCAGGTGGGCGATTGCCAATGAGGACTCGAAGACGGACCTGGATGAATAGCGTCTACTTTCGCCGATTTGGCCACCTCGATCAGTGCCTTGATGTTTTGGTAGGGTTGCGCGTCCGCAGGACCGATGCAGATGGCTTCGTCGGCTTGTTGGACGTGCAGCGAGTCTTGGTCTCTGTCGATGGTCAGCGTGGGCGACAACGTCGAAGATTTGGAACCTTACTCATCTGCAAATACGGCAATAGTTGTGATGAAGAGCAGTTTGCATGTCCTGATGACCCTGCACGCGATCTCCCCGCGATTGGCAATGAGGACGCGGCCGAGCACCGGGCTACCGTCGGGGCGGAGGACCGGTGGCGCGACGAAAATGGGCAGCTTTTCGGGCAGCGGCTGCATTTTTGCGGGAGATATACAGCGCTCGAATGGATTGTGAAAAAGACAAGGTCGGCTGTTGCTGGTGAAGGGAAGCCTGGCGGCGATGACAATTGACGGGTCGAGCCTGAGGGCAAATGATTGCCGAGGTGGCGCAGGGGGACTTTGGCACACCCCACGATTGATCGACCAGGTAGCAGAAGCAGGTCGGGCTCTATTGCGAAGAAAGAAACATAATGGATCGGAGGAAAGTATTCCTCGCCAGTTTTCACCGATATGAAGCTACAAAGCCATTGTGGGCTTTGTCGTCTCCTCCCTCAACTCGCAGGTTGATAGCCGAGGTAAACCAACAACGGACTGGAGAAGCATCACCAAACGCATTCCGGACTTGATCCTATCGGGAGGAAGTGAGAATATAGCGATTTTGGCTTTCTGGTATTCCATGGCTGCCTCAAATCAGAACTTTATGTAGACAGGTTATCGTGCGACTGGCCATGATGCCTCCGGCCATCGCGCCTCAGATCCTCGACACCCCCCTCATCCCCGGGTTTCCCTCCCCGGGCCGGTTGTCGCATATCTCAAGACACATCCCCAACACATCCCCCGTATCCCTTGGGTCGATGACTCCATCGTCCAAGCACCACGCCGAAGTCGTATACGCCTCGCTCTCCCGCTCAACTTGACCCCTGAGCCCCTCCGTTGTCTTGCCGAGCCGGGCTTCGTCAACAGGCCTGCCAGACTTGGCCGCTGCCTCCCTCGCAATCATGTCCATGACGCCCGCAAGCTGCTCGGGCCCCATGACGGAACACTTGCTATGCGGCCACGAGAAGAGGAAGCGCGGAGCGTAAGCCCGCCCGCACATGGCGTAGTTGCCAGCACCATAGGACGCACCGCATATCACCGACACATGCGGCACTGTCGACCTCGACACGGCGTCGATCATGAGCGAGCCCGCCTTGATGATGCCTCCCGTCTCTGCCCGCGCGCCGACCATGAAGCCAGTCACGTTGTGTAGGAACACGAGCGGCGTGCCCGCCTCGTTGGCCAGGCGGATGAAGTGCGTGGCCTTTTGCGCCTCAGGGATCATGATGACAGGTCGCTGATTGCCAATGATGCCGGCGAGCCGTCCGTGGATATGTGCCCACGCGCAGAGCATGCCGTCGCCGTAGGTCGGCTTGAACCCTTGGAACCGCCCGTCGTCCACGAGACGTGCCACGACTTCGCGCATGTCCATCGGCTGTCGGATGCTGACTGGGACCACGCTCAAGATATCCGCCGGGTCGTATAGGGGAGGCCGTGCCGCAACTTGGCTCTCACGCCGATGCTGCTTAGGTAGCGTGAGGACCCAACTCCTCGCCAGGCGACAGGCCTCGAACTCGTCCGCCGCGAAAGCGTCGCCCACACCGCTGACGGACGTGTGCATCTCCGCACCCCCGAGAGCCTCGGCCGTCGTCACTTCGCCCGTGGCCATGTAAACCAGCGGCGGACCGCCCAGAAAGACCTGGGCCTGCTCCCTGACAAAGATGCTGTAGCTCGACATACCGGGTTGGTACGCGCCGCCGGCGGTGCTGCTACCGAATACGACAGTGCAGGTCGGTGCACCTTCTGCTGACCGCCGCGCGATGTCGCGGAATTGCCGTCCGCCATCGTGGAAAACTTTGAACTGCTGCGGCAGGTTTGCGCCCGCGGACTGATTGAGCGAGATGCTCGGCAGGCCGTTTTGCAGCGCGATGTCGCTGAGCCGGAGCTGCTTCTTGACCGTCATCTCGTTGGCGGCGCCGCTGTCAAGCGTGGGGATGTTGCCTCCGATGACGACCATTTGACCACTTTGGTGAATCAGCTTGAGTTGGGAAAGACGAAAAGTGATGAAGTGAACTTACTGAACGAGGCCGATGCCTGCGAGAGAGCTGGCGCTTGGGCTGGAGTGTTTGATCTCATAGCCGGCAGACGGCATCAGCTCAAGGAAGGGGGAGTTGTCGTCGAGGATGAGAGAGACGCGGTCTCGGACTAGATGGAAGGACGTCAGATATCAGGGAGCTCAGACTTCAGATGTTCGGATCGATCTCACCTGAAAGCATGCCGCGGGCATGATGGCGTCTGCATTCGGGCAGGTCAGCGATAAGTCGCATCGTCATTGAACCCGTAGAATCAATCGCACTCAACATGTTTGACAGGGCCTTCCTGGGCCGACCAATCCATGACGGCCTGCCATTTCTCAATCAGAGGGTCCCATTCCTTGGCGTTCTTCTTCGCCGACTCGTCCGACGGAGAGATCTTGGTGGTGTACCGAGGGAACACGCCAGGTCTGGATGCGCTGGTCATTGTTGAGATGGTCTCTCTTGTCCTCGACGAAATACCGCTTTGCTGATAGGAAGTAATTCCCGGAGATTTGCTGGCCCTGGTGAGGTCAAGTTCCGACCGAGTGCCAGTGAGGTTGGAGGCGATTGAAGCTGGAGGCGCTGACCTGACAGCGCCTGGGAGTCCTGGACCTCGGCTATTTCAGTTAGGTGCCACGCCTCTCCTCACCTCACACCTCCTCCACCAACTGACAGGCCTCATGCAGTTGAAACGAGGACCAATATACAGCAATTTGAGCAGGGCTCTTTCTCAAAGCTTTCAGGAAACAATCGCCATTCTTTAATCTTTGGGCACGTGCTATCTCTGCGCCACCTCCTCCCAGAACATCACCATCCGCAGTCTTGCCGGCGTCAACATGGCACACCACGTCAGGATTGGATGCTACAGGTCAGTTCGGCCACATTTTGATGCTTCATCTTGCTCATAATTCCTCACCAGCGCATTTTGGGGCGACAGCGCCAGTGCCAGCCGGCAATTGGTCGAGGCTGAAGACGCAAAGCTCGACTACCTCGTGGGGGACTACCTAGCAGGCAAGTGCTTAATCCACTGCCTAAATACATGTACTGATACTGACGCCTTGAAAGAAGTCACAATGGGTCTTTTGGCTCGAGCATCTCGATCCGGCAAATCAAAGGGACCAAGACCCCCAGGATACATCAAGGAGTTCCTCACTCTTGTCCTGAAGCCTCTCCTTCAGACCATCCTCGACAAAAACATCAAAGTCATCACCAATGCCGGCGGCCTAGACCCAGTCGGCCTTAAAGAGCTCATCGAAGCCTTTGCGGTCGAGGCAGGAGAGTCTCGTCGCGTCAAAGTTGCCGCCGTCTACGGAGACGACGTCCTCCTCCAGAAAGACAAGCTTCACCAGGCCGGCGCCATCACCCCATTCGACCCTCTCAACGGCGCGGGCCCAGGCGAGGATCTTGTCAGCCAAGGCGATGAGCTGCTAAGTTTGAACGCCTATCTCGGCGCAGAACCCATCGCCAAGGCCCTTGCAGACGGCGCCAACATCATCGTCACTGGCCGATGCGTCGACAGCGCCTCCATCGTGGGCCCCCTCGCATTCGAGTACAGATGGGACTTCAACCGGTTCGACGACCCCGCGACTCTCGACCGCCTTGCTGCCGCATCACTGGCAGGCCATATTCTCGAATGCGGCGCTCAAACGACGGGCGGCAACTTCACAGATTGGGAGTTGTCCGCGGGCAGTGGCCACGGCGGCTGGGCGAACATGGGCTACCCCATCGCCACCTTCGACGGTACCGGGGCCTTCACAATCTCCAAGCCGAAGAACACCGGTGGCCTCGTGACCAGACATACCGTCGCAGAGCAGATGCTCTACGAAGTTCTTGACCCGGAGAACTACATCCTCCCAGACGTCGTGCTCGACCTGAGCAGGGTCACCCTGGAGCAGGCGGCGACGGATGTTGTGCGCGTCTCGGGCGCCAGGGGAAAGCCGCCGACAGAGTATCTCAAGTGCACAGCCGTGCGGCAGAATGGATACCGGGTGACGGCCGACATGTTGGTGTTCGGAGCTGACGCCGGAAGGAAAGGCACGGTCCTCGGCGAAGCCATCATTCGACGATGTCGGGACGTGGCCGAGGGCGAGCTCAGTCGGGCCGGCAAGCCGGCGGATCTGACTTTGCTTGAGCCGGAGATCATCATCGTTGGTGCTGAGCACTCCGTGCCAGCAGCTGTCGCAAACAGGACGTCCCGCGAGGTCGTGCTCCGCGTCACGGCAAAGCATCCCCGACCGGATGTTCTCTCCATCCTGGCCCGGGAGGTCGCCTCATTCGCCACGAGCAGTGCACCGGGCCTGGCAATTTTCAGTGCCGGGAGGCCAAAGGTGTCCCCGAACTTTTCAGCATCCAGTCTGTTGCTCCGCCGGGAGGGAGTGACGCCCATGGTGCAAGTCGGCACAGGCAAACCGAGACCCATCCCGCTGGCGACGAGAGGCTGCGGAAAGATTGCATCTTCGTCCAGCGCATTGGCCGTTCGGTGCTCGGAAAGCAAACCGCCGTTGGCACAGCCTGGATCGCGAGGTTCGGTCCGTCTACTCGACATTGCCGTGGGCCGCTCAGGCGACAAGGGCGACTCGTCCAATATCGCCATCATCGCGCGAGACCCGACATACTACCCCTACATCCGGTCTCAAGTCACCCCCGATGTCATGCGGGCGACGATGCAGCACGTACTCAAACCCGACAGCATCGTCACGCGATACGACGTGCCCGGCATCTCGGCTGTCAACTTTGTCTTGACGAAGAGTCTCGGCGGAGGTGGTCTCGACAGCCTCACTCTCGACAGGTAGGTCCACGATGCCAAGGATATGACCTATTGGACTGACATAAACTCGCAGACAGGGAAAAGGCTACGCCCAAATCTGCCTTGCCTCGATCTTCGTCGACGTCCCGGCGCATGTGGCAGCCGACTCGAAGCTGTGACGCAAGTCTACCTTCCCTCACCAAACACCCTCTTCTCAACTTCCCTATTGACAAACTTCAGCGATCTCGCCAGCGGCATAAACTCAGCCCCCTCTCTTGTTACCGTATCAACACACTCGGCCACCTGCGTGAGCAGCCGAAAGTCCTCCTCGGCTGTCGGCGACGCTGATTCCGCAAGCAGTCCGCTGGCAAGATGGGCGTGGGCGACGTAGGCGCGATAATTGCCCAGAAAGAGCGAGATGGACTCGGGTCCCGGGAGGCCGACGACCTGGATCATGAGGTGGACGACGCGGAGGACCTTGCGCGAGATGCGCATGGACATGTCAGTCCGAGGGATCATGTCGTCCGTATCGGACAGCAGGGGGCGGTGCTCGTTGCTGGCTGGGAGAGAGGCCTTGCGCAGCATGAAGAGAATGCAGGTGTAAGCTGAGAGGGCGAGGTTGCCTAGGATCCATGAGTTGAGGTCGTCGCCGCTGTAGCTTTGGAGCCATTCCTCCTTGTGTTGGGTTAGCACAATGTACAACTGTCATCTGAGTCAGAACGCACCATCTTCCACTCCTCAATAATCGTCTCGACCTCTTCACAAAGCGGCATGATGGCACTCAGCGCATCTGCTTCGCTCGTCGTGGTCTCGATTACTTGGAAGAAGCGCATCAAGACAAATGTTAACCGCGTCCGCGCGAGGAAGGCCATCGTCGGCACGGCCTCTTCCTGGGCCTGGGAGCACTCGACAGAAAGCCAGGGCATGTTGACGCGCCAGTCATCCAACGAGGCCGGGAAGGCGGCAGGCTTGTTGTTGATGAGGCGGTAGAAGAGGTCAAGGTGGATGAGGTCCCAAAGGCCCATGCGGTCGTCGTCACTCATGACGGGCTCTCCGGCCAGGTCGCTGCGGGCGCCGCCGTCGAGGCTGTGCATGCGAAGGGCGTGGGCGTACTCGCACGCCAGCTTGTGCATGTCCCAGCTGAGTGCAAAGTCAAAGTTTTCCACGGCCGTTTGGGTCTACCCGTGAGGAACCAGGAGTTAGCTTTGGATTCGATCGGACGGGCATCCATGACGAAGCTCTCACCATGTACATCGCCGCGATGAAATCGGTGACGGATCCGCTCGACTCTTGCTTCCAGATTGGAATGGTGCGCAGACAGCAGATGAAGATCTGACGTGCGTACCGCCGGTCAGGGCTCTTGCACGAGCTGGTGTTCAGGAAGAAGCATCCTTGCCAGAGGATGCAGTAGTAGATGAGGAGGATGCAGGCGTCGAGATGAACGTGCTCCATGGTGATGAGGTCGGGCATCATGTCGATCAGCTTGCGGTCGACGAGAGCCGGCAACAGCTTGCCGTCCATGTTGAGGTAGTAGTCTTTGATCACGTCAACAATATTCCAACACCGATACCTGGAGAATACCGACTGTTGATCCATCGCTTGGCCGACTCGGGGGGGATTGAGATGTCCTCCGTCGTCAGCGCCCCGATGCCGGAGGTTTGTCTTTTGACGAGCTGCTGGAGCTGGTTGATGGAGAAGCTGAGGACTGACGTGACATCCAGGGGCTGCGCATCATTTGGTTCCGACTCCATATCAGCGATGGAGTTCTGAAGTGATGAGGACCCAGGCTGTGCCCCTTTGGCGGAGCTCGATGTCGGCCCTGGCTGTGCAGCGCATCTCGCGCAGGTGCTCAATCTTGGAACATCTCGGGGATGCGTCCCACTGAGCAGCACCGACTCCGGTGATGTCGTGGCTGTCGTTGGAGAACTCTGTTCCGATGTACTCCCAGAGGCTCGCGCCTCGACGCGCCGGAGCCTCTCGAGGATGGCAGCGAGTGTGGTGTGGTCATTGCTGTTCGATGTCAGGGGGCCAATGACAAGTTTGCAAGTCGCAGCGAACTTACATCTCGGATGAAGATATTTGCTTGCTCTTATCCCTCGGCTGACGTGAGGGATAGTTGCATTCCAGCTCGAGAGAGTGGCATCTCTCGCAGATGGGCAAGGAGCGGTTGCACCGGACCTAGACGCGAGAGCCAGCAACGTCAGCAGAGCTTCGGTCATTCTGACACAAGGTCCAAGCCTCACCTTTCTCTGGCGGCAATTGGTGCACTGTGGCATATGTCAGTAGAGAGGGTTCTTTTGCTCTCCTCGAGGACTTGGATGGATGCCGGGAGCCTACCGAAAGCCCGCTCCTTGGCATGGTGGCTGCAGAGAAGCCCTACTGGCTTGCCGGCCCGAGCACAGCTGGCAAGACCCGTCCGAGATGGCGGCGACTTCTTCAAGATGACGGGACGGACAGGGTGTGAGCGTGTCGGATGCGTGCAGGGGCGGGATTACCGGATGTCATGCCAAACGATGTGGTTGTCTTGCGGTGTCGCGGGTGACAAATCGATGGCTTGGAAGCTTGACCGCGGCGTGCCCTTCAGGGCAGAGGTCGATCATGTCCGTGATCCAGGCCCTGACGGAGGCACTAGCGGTGGATTAAACCGCGCACTTTCGCATTTTTCGGAGTCCGCGATGTCCGCGCCCGGCTTCATGGCGGGGGGTCACGGTGGATGCGGTGGAAAAGGGGCGCCCATCAATCCACCACTGAGTTCTGTTGACTACCCACAAAGACCTAGACGTCTCTACGTCACATAGGCTGTTTGGGCCCCAATGAGTTGTCAATCCATGATACTTGAAAAGCACGGAAGCCCCGGGCGCAGAGTGCAGACGACACCTTCCTTGAGTTGGCAGGACGGGGAGAAATCGACAACTGATCGGGGCCAAAGTATGGGATGGAGGGCATTTAAAGGGAAGCCTGAAGTTTCCTAGATTGCACTCATCGTCATCTGGCTAAACATCCCTTCTTGCAACGCTCCGGGTCGTCCTCCGAGGTACCCGTGGCCATCGGGTTTCCCATCAGACAATGCCTTCAAGAGAGAACTTCCCCTCCGGCCGAGACCTTGACGTCACAATCCAAAGAATCTAGGGCAGCAAACATCGATTGAATGACTCTCCAAAACGAGAGCGCTATGGAGGTTTGCTCGTAGTGGGAATCTTTGCCCGCTGTGAATGGTGTTTCCGTCGGATGTCGAGTTTCAAATGCTCAGTCGCATGCCCTTCTAGGAAGTCGGTATTCAGGGCCACCCCTGACAGCTCCTCCATTTACTTTTGAGGTGCGATCACGATGAATGGTCAATTTATCTGAAGCATCGACGCCGTTGAGACGAGATGTTCTGCTCCTTGGTCTGGACAGCATGACAGAGTCCATTCCTCATCTCATGTGCTCCGCCCTTACCGTTGACATCATGAGGCCATAGCTTCCAAGAAGCTCCCATTGATGCAACCGCAAGCAACGTCCAGCTTTGGATAAGTCGTCCAAACCAACGAGGCGGCTACGTCGGTCGCGATCTGGGCATCGCGGAAGACCCGGTCCATCGATCTGTCAACCACCCTTCCGGTGGAAAGGTAAACTTATGATGTAGGCTCTTGAGACTGGAGGCATGGCTTGAATGGCTCACGGGCAAGGTATAAAGGCGATCAGCTACACGCCTCACATCGAAGCTTTGCTGCCATCAGTCTCACTATCTGACTACCAGTGACAGCTATCCCACCCACTTCTACGTTTCAATCATGAAGTTCCTTCCCATCGTCCTTTCCATCTCCCTTGGAGCTGCCCTCCCAATCGCAGAAGATGGCGATCACGACGCAAAGGACGAGGTTGCCGTCGTGACTCCCGCTCCCGGCACTCCCGATTCTCCGACAGCCAAGGGCTTCGACCTAGGCGACAAGCTGTCCGGATTCCTAGGTGGTGACCACGACGATGACGACGATGACGATGGGGACTGCACAGATCTGGAGGACGGCGCAGCCACGGCTTGCCCGGATGTCATCTTCATATTTGCCCGCGGTTCCGTCGAGAAGACGAACATGGTGAGTACATCACCTCTTGAAAAATTCTGAATCTTGACTAACGCCACAGGGTACAACTGTCGGCAGGCTGATGGCTGCCTCTCTCGTCGCCCAGTACGGTTCAAACATCTGGATCCAGGGCGTCGGCGGTCCTTACGTCGCCACACTCGCAGCAAACTATCTCCCCGCCGGCACGACCCATGCCGCCATCGCCGAGGCGCAGAGGATGTTCATCATGGCCCAGACGAAATGCCCTTCCTCGGCCGTCGTAGCGGCAGGATACAGGTGAGCTTCCTGGCGACCCATACATATCCACTACTAACAGCCGCAGCCAAGGAACAGCCGTCATGGCCGGAGCCCTTGGGTCGCTCGACGCAGTCACCCAGGCCCAGGTCAAGGGATGCGTTCTCTACGGATACACGCACAACAAGCAGAACGGCGGAGTGATCCCCGGCTTCCCGGTCGCCAAGACCGATGTGTACTGCAGCAAGGCCGATGCCGTGTGTGACGGGGTTCTGGCCGTGACGGCGGCGCATTTCAGCTACAGCGTCGAAGCGAAAGTCGATGGGCCGCGTTTCCTGATCGACCACATTTGACAAGGTTGAGATTTGGGTCGTCGGTGTGCTGCGCTAGGAGGAGTATTTAGGCTTCATGGACGGCGCAGGCGAAGACATGTTTTTGCTACTAGTACCCGAATAATTTCTGTAATGTTTGATGTAGATTTCATAATTCATGTTTCTAGTGGCTTTAAAAAATGCACAAACTCATCCAAACACGAATTTTCTTCATTCAAGATATCAGCGGCTGTGTGTGGTACAGCAGGAGAGTCGTAGCTGACGTGAGACAACTTCTCGCTGTTGGCGGCTGCAACCGGCGAGGGCATTTCTCACAGCGATACCTTCCTGCCTGCATTCCCCCGAGTCCTCATCAGCAACCTCACCCAAACATCGTACCTCATTTTAAATCAAGGCCTCAACATCATCGAACTCACAGTACATTTTAATTCCATCGCGCAATGGGCTCCAATCCCCAGCACGGGACGGGACAAGTCCTCCCCCCATCAAAAGGCACGCGCTCGCTCCGGAGTTCTCCTCTGCGGGGTCCGATATGCACTGACGCCCTACAGTTGACCTCTTCACGAAAGGCATTGTTCACTGCGACGTGTATCCCGCCATCGACCCTCTCACGAAGTCGGATTGCACCGGAAAGGCCGTCCTCATCACAGGCGCAAGCAGAGGCTTCGGTCGGGCTATTGCGGTCGGTTACGCTCTTGCTGGCGCGTCCGGCATCGCCATTGCCGCCCGATCCGACCTCGCCGATACTACAGCAGCCGTACTGTCGGCAGCCAAAGCTGCCGGACGCCCGAAGCCAAATCTCCTACAACTTCCCATGGACGTCGCTGATGCCGCCAGCGTCCGTTCTGCCGCCGCCGAGGTCGAGGCCGCATGGGGTCGTCTCGACATCATCGTGTCGAACGCGGGGTACATGGCCAGCTTCGCGCTGCTGCTCGACGGTGATGATGAATCGTACAGAAAGGCGTGGGACGTCAACTTCTGGGGCACTTACAATGTCAGCAAGGCTTTCCTGCCGCTGATGCTCAAAGAAGGTGACAAGACGATCATCACCATTTCTTCACTCGCCGCTCACTTTGCCGGACCCGGGGGAGGGTCGTACCATGTCTCCAAGCTGGCTCTGGCTAGACTGACTGAGCAGATCTACGAGGAATACAAGGACCAGGTGAGCGGGGGAGCTGGCCTTTAAAGACTGCTTCGATTAACCGATTTCGTTCGCAGGGCCTCCTGGCTTACTCGGTGCATCCTGGAGGAACTCCCACGGAGCTGTCTGACAAGCTTCCCGACGTCTTCAAATGTGATTTTGGAGTCTTTCCTCCAAAGGCTTCACGATATTTTACTGACATTGACAGTCCGAATGACCGACACGCCAGAGCTGGCTGGGCACTCCCTTCCGTTCCTCACCACCCGACGCCTAGAGTGGCTCGGTGGTCGTTGGCTCAGCTGCAAGTGGGATCTTCCCGAGCTGCTCAACATGGAGAAGCAGATCGTGAAGGAGAACTTGCTCAAGTTCAAATGCAGCGGGTTCTAGTACACATGGCTCGTCCTAAGTTCTCCGGTCGCCGATGGAGACTGAATTGTAATTTGCATTGTGGAAGTCGGGACCCAGGCCGCCCCAGGAATGCTCTCACGACAATGGTGACCTTTGTACACCTTGGGGTGAGGCTATACGTTCTCAACCTTTCCAGATATTGATCAAGCCCCATGGGTTTCTTTCGTCCATCCATCCAGGCTTCATGAGGTCGTGCCGAAACTCCAGCGTGACCATAGGTGCACGAACTTCTGGATACGGGCGCTCACCCGTTCCAGACGTGTCCACCAGCTTCATCAAAACGTGCATTGTCCCTTCCTCCAAAGGGCAGCTAGTCCACGCGACTTCGCCGTTGCTGGGACAGGTGTCAAGCGGCCGCACTGTCTTGCTGGCCCATGCTGTCAGACGATCTTTGCGACGCCAGTCTTTGCTCAGTGTGTCGAGGGCCTCGGTGCTCACATGGCGAGACTCCATGATTGATTCTTGAGACTGCCCCCCAAGTGCTTTGAGATCAAGACAAACCCACAGAGTTGAATCACTGGGCCCGCCAGTGTCGAGTGACCAAGGGTTGGGAATGTATAGCCCACATCTCAATATCATTGAAGGCAATCGAGAGCCTGAATTGCAGCCTGAATTGGAGATGTTGTTGCCAGAGAGCAACAGCTCAAAGCAGGCTGGATTGGTAGGGCTCGTGGGACCAACTTCTCTCGCAACGGTTCGGATCGCAGCCCCTTCGGCGCTGTCGCAGTATTCCAGGGTTTTATGATGAAACTCCCCCAGGTCAAGAGCGTAGACGCTGTGCGTTGTCCTTGGCCATCCGTTTCTAATGGTGGCCGAATCGAGTGGTTGGATTAATGTTGTCATGTCCGACACCCTGATATCTGATTCGCCAATGTCAAGACCATCCACGTTCACGAGGAGGAGACGTTGCCACGTGTCGAGTCGATTCCAGTAACAGTACCGAGGCGGTCCGATGACGGCTTTCTGTATGTATACCATGCTCTCAGTCGACTTCTCCACGTATTGGCCAATGGTGTTGGTGTAAGGTGCGATGAAAACACCTGGCGGGTTCAGAGGCACGCCTGGATTCTCTCGGCGAGTGCCAAACCATCCCATTTGCATGTGTCCGACGGTGGCGATCCGCGAAAACATGTGCTGGCTGCCCACCACAAGCATCGACAATCTGTTGCCGGAAAACATATCGAGGTCCTGGCAGTTGATTTTGATCTCACATACCAGCGCGTCGGGGGGCAAGCCCTTCGGGGGCGAGAATGGGAGGCTGAGCTCGTACGTAGGGGCGTCAAGACCGATTCCCCTTTGCGTCATGGTCGATGGTTTTCGGTTGGGCTCGGCTCCTGTCCAAGGCTCCAGTTGTCTGGAGAGCTGGAAATCCAGTGGCGACTCCGCAAAGACGCCCGTCATGGCCCATGCACGGGGGTCATCTTCCGATACGCACCAGGCGAGTAAGGTGTGGTCTTCCACCTCTTTCCAAATCTCTTCTTGCAGCCGTCGGAAGGCTTTCTTGCCCTCGCCGTACAGTAGAGGCATGTTGATGCCGAATATGCCCATCAGACAGTAGGAGATGTCTTCAGTACGAGTGCATTGTCTGTTGGCCGCCCAGCTCATTCTGGTGGCTACGCTGGCTTTTTGGATCTCCTCTTCATGCCGGAGGAACCTTTGTTGGATGCCTGTAATGGACGAGAGCATAGAGATGAAGGCGCCTCCTTGTTCGAGCTTGACCCAGCCTCTCGAGAAGAAGACGAGTGATGTAGGGGCCAAAAGCTCCTGCAGACACCAGCCCCGGGTAAACCAGCGGCAGGGGGCCAATTTCTCCAGACGCACGCCCTCCTGGGCATGGGAGTCGTCCATGTCGGCGAGGTAGACGTAACAAACTTTGGCCTGCTGATACCATACGAACATGGAGTTGATAGCCTCGCTCAGCTCCGCGCTGCTGGACTTGTCGATGCAGCAGGTATCTACCCACGCCCAGAACAGCCCGGTTCGCCGTGCTTCGTGGCATGTGTATTCGATTTTTCGAAAGCCGCTCTTCAGCATGGCAGGGGCAAGAGCCTGCATCTCAGAGAAGGTGACCTCATCGGGGCCCCAAGTGTGTGAGAGGATTGCATACTCCGGCCGGTCGTCAGAGATGAACTCGCGCAACTTGAAGGTTTCGACATTGATGAGCCACATGTTGTCGACAGTCGAGAATCGAGGTTAGGGCAAGACGCCCAGTATAACTGTCACGGAATCGTTGACATTCAAGACGACTAGACCGAACGGACCTGTGACCGGAAAACCCCGCACCTGGTCAGGCATAATGCAGATACCAATCAAGCCCAGCCTTGCTGTATCATGCTGCAGCTGCATGGTGGCGGTAAGGCAGAGCGAAAGGCAAATTTGCGTCCACTCCCCTCATGTCAGAGGCCTCCAGAGTTGCAATTAAAACATTAATCTTTGATTCAAGCACGTGTGCAAGGAGTTCAATTGATTCCGTATTCGTCACGAACAAGGCTTATTGCTTCCCCTACCTGAATTTGGAGTTCAGCGCTGTTGTTGCCAGTACGGGACTGCAGGGGCCATCATTGGCTGTGCGCCTGTGGCCCCAGACGGTGGAGTGCGAGCTTCCGGACCCTGAGCCTTCGGATCCTGGAGGGCCCCAGCAGACATCTCATTGAAGTTTGTGGAAAATGGGGCTCTCTGCCACGGCTGTCCTGTTCATAGCCCCTGAAATTGGGAGAGACATCAGACTCTATCGTCTGAGAGACACCGTGCTGAATCTGAGAGCTGGAAATCGGCTTGTTGTGATGCTTGATCCTGCGGCGAAGCAAAGAAGTCCAGTGGTCAGGTACCTGTAGGAAGGAATACGATGTTGGCCCAGGGTCACATTACATTCAGCCTGTGACCGACCTGGTGGGGCCTGGCCTTTGGGAGGGGGACTCCCAGTCTCCTCTCCGAAAGCGCAAGGCAGGGCTTGACCGTCACCATGAATTCGGCAGCTACCGTCCTCATTATCGCTGCCATGACCACGGCCATCGTGGCAGCCGCTAGAATCATCAACAAGCGCGGAGCCGGTCATCTTCCTGCCTCTGTTTCTAACGAGAAGGTCAAGACGGAGACTCGAAAGCACCCCTTTGATGGTAGCAAGAGAATCACCACAGAGCCGTGGGGCTTCGAGGGGAGGAAGACAGACCTTGGAGAATTTCGACTGGCCTGTTCTTCTAGAGGAGGTCAAGGCTCAGTTCAGAAGTCTCACAGCGCCAAACGACTGTCCGCAGGATTCAAAGTCTGCGTGAGCATTGTACCCGTCTGCCTCGGCGGGCTGATGGATCTTGGTTCAATCAGGCAGCTTTGTATGTGGCTCAATCGCGGTCCGCTACCAAGTTGAAACTAATGTGTTGACGAATTAGGTCCCTGAAGACTTCCTCTAGTGCCTAGTATGCGAGTAAAACCACCTCTACTGCCTTCGCTTCCTTGAGACAAGCCCCTCGGAGCGGCCCAGATCCATAGATGACCAGTCAACGGTCTCCGTGTCCTGGAGCACAACGTCGACATCGCTTGCAACGTCGAGGGCGGCCACTTCTTCCCGCACGTTCTGTGGTGGGTCGGTCTCGAAGACGGCCTGCAAGTCATTGTGCGGCAGCAGGCCACCACCCATGTTCCAGCGGCCCTGGCGGGCCTCGCCGGAGGCAAAGAGGGCCCAGGAGCGGCGGCGCTCGTACAAGCCGATGGCGAGCAGGATGGGGTGGTTGAGAATGCGAACAAGGGTGACATGGACGTGGTGGAAGGTACGGTCGGAGACGGCGAGCTTGAGGGGCAGCAGGAAGAGCAGGGCGAGGATGTTGAAGGGTGGCGGGTATGCGAAGATGGCGTCGCTCTTGACGCCGGCAAAGGTGACAACGGCGCGGCGGAAGTGTACTTCTGCCGTCTCGTGGGCAATGATCTTGGAGAATGTGTTTGTGAGCATAGCGACGAGGACTGTAAGGAAAAGAGTGTTGCCGAGGAAGGCAAAGGCGATCATGAGCGTCGGGCCCAGCACGACGTGAAAGTGCACCGACTCCTCGATGCCGGTGCCGTCGAGACCGAACCAGATCCAGAGCAGCCACTTGCCGATGGTAGCCCACGAGGGGGCGTGGTCGGTTCCATCAGTGGTGATCATCCACTGAAGGGCGACGATGAAGCCGGCGAAGCACCAGAGGGCGACAAAGGTGAGCATCATGAAGTCCTTCATCATGGCGTGGAGCGAGATGAAGAGGATGCTGTCGGGCATAAGGTTGAAGGCGACACGAGTGGTAAGGATTGGTGCGGCGGCACAGAGGACGTTGAGACCGAGGCCGTCGTGGAATTTGCCGACAGCGAGGTCGAAGGCGCGGGCAACGAGATAGACTGCGAAGATTGAAGTGAAGGTCATATCGAGGAAAGACCACAGACTCTGGGAGTGTAGGTCGTAACCGTGCTCGATGATATCGGCAAAGACCTCGACAACCCAGCCGGTGGTGTAGACGATGAAGCCGATCTCGTACATGGCGAGACTATCGCTGTTGCGATGCGCGAGAGTGAGAACATAGAGGGCGACGAGGACCAGAAACTCCGCTATGCCGATGAAGTTGCGCAGGCGAGGGACGATGAGACGGCGGTGATTAAGCAACGGTGCCCGAGTCGGATCGTAAAGTGTAACAGGCTGGTGTGTGTAATGATCTGGTAGGATATCGACGACAGAGTTGGGGGTGTAGACGATGCGGCCATGATAAACAGCCTCGACGACGCGCTGGCAACCGGTGGAGGAGATGAATGTCTTCGCCTCGGACAGGATGGCGAGTTCGAGGGCGGTGACCTTGCGCTCATGGCCGCCGCGCTGGTGGAAGGGCCAGCGGAAGCGGCGGCGGGGGCGCTCAACGTGAATGGGCGCCCCTTGGAAGGGATCGAAGCCGTCGACGAGGACTGTGGCCAGGGTGGGGAGACCGGACATGCCGGGGTTGTCCTCGTGGAAGCGGCGGAGGACGCGGGCGGCGACGAGCTCGCAGAGGGTAGCGCGAGCGATGTTGACGCTTTGGTGGACCATTGTGCCCTTTTCGCGAAGGAACTGGACCCGATTTGCCATGAGACAGTAGACTGGGGGAGGTCAGCGATGAAGCGGCTTGGGGTCAGAGGCGGGCCCTATACCGATGGAGATGTCGTCGGGATTGTAAAGGCGCTGCACCAGCGGCCGAATGACCATGGTAATCATCCGGGGACTTGTCAGGTGATCGGTTGTGTATGGCTCATCTGTGGCGGTCCGCGACGTGTTGGTAAAGGGCTCTTTCGTCTCGGGGATGATGAACCGGTCCCGGTCTCACTTACCGATGCTTGTGAGGATGAGTAGTCTCACGCTGGGAGGGGTCAGTCGTGGTGCTGATGCCGCGCAGTTCCAGGAGATGCCCTCACCGATGGATGTTTTCGAAGACTGCGAGTGTCGGTGACGGCTGGTGGGCATTGCGGCTGCCGACGTCGTCGAGGCACAGCCCCGTCTCGTGGTCGTCGGCATCAAGATGGTCTTGATTGTGGTTGGCGTGCCTGTCCCTGTTGCGCCTCAGGCCTTGGTCCTGCCGGCCGTCCCTCGAATGGGCCGAGGACGCCGAGGACGCAGACATCTTGGTGCGCTCTCTGTGCGGTTTTCAGTGTGGTCTGCCGTTTGGTCGTCGATACTGGCGGTGCTGTCGTCGTCGTCGTTTGGTGAGAGTTTGAGGTTTGAGGAGCAGCAGGAAAATCCCGACCCGAGACGGCCGGCACGTCAGGGGCACGTCGTGTCCCGGGAGAGGCCTAGGCTGGTCGAGCACAGCCTGGGGATGATGGGGAATGGATCCCCTGGACGGCAGCGAGCCACTAGAATCGACGATGGCCTCGTAATAATAAGCGAGAACAGTGGAATGGGAACGCGGCGTGTGCCCCTGTGCCAGATCGGGCGCCGAGACCCGGTGATAAATTTAACGTAATGGCCCCTGACGACAGGGATGCCAAGAGGAGCAAGGCCGGTAATTTAAAGGGTCCAGTGCCCTCGGGATATCCGCTGTCTTGCTTCTCGCTGCTCCGAGGTCATGATCTCCGTCACAGAGAGGATTGGATCAAAGACCATCAAGGTTACAAAGGGACTTTCCATACTGTCCATCCTCTGATCCATTACTCGATTACTTTCCCGCCTGTGTCGACCTCGACCTTCAAGTTGGACGACCACTGAGACTGACTCGTCCACTGTCTGACGTCGAGTCCACATCCGCCACCTCAAATGACCCCCCTGATTATGTCCGCCGCTCTCTCCGCCACGGCATAAAGCGTCGCCGTCGGGTGCCCGCTGATCTGCAGCGGAAACACGGAGCTGTCCACCACCCTGACGTTGGCCGTCCCGTACACCCGCAGCTCCGGATCCACGACGCCTCCCAGCTCTCTCGACATCATCGACGCCGTTCCGAAAGGATGCGCCGTCTGCGAAGCTGTTCACAATCAGCATCAAGCCAAAATCGGAGCGAACAGGAAGAAGTCTCACCCTCCTGGCGGAAAAACGCCGCCCAGTCTTCGTCTGTCGCCTCTGGCCCCAACGGCGGCAGCGCTATGGCAGATGCCACGCTCGACAGCGGCGGCGACACGAAGAACTTGGCAAGCGCCCGGCCAGCTGCCACCATGACGTCCATGTCGCTGTCGACAAAGTAAAGCCGGGGGTCAATCAGCGGGTTGTCGTCGCGCTCACCCAGATGAATAGACCCCCGCGAGAAGGGGAACGACGGCCAATACTGCGTGCCTAAGCCCCCGGCCCCCGGCGGCGTCACAACGATGACCTCGACCACCGGCACCTTCTTGTCGAACAGGAGGTCATGCTGCACGCGCATCACCCGCTCCACTGCCGCCGCGTCCACCGTCTGGCCGCCCGACTCTGCTGCTGTGGCTCGCGCCCATGCCGGAATTTTTGCGCTCATGGACTCGGCGATGGCGTCGACTTCGCTGCCGAAGAGCTGGTCAACCGTCAAGTAGACGTGGAAGGCATTGTTCAACCCTTCGAGGTCGGCATAGGTCGCGAGAAACACGTTGGGCGGGTCAACCAGATTCTCGCCTACCCCTGGGAGGTTGATCTTGGTCTCGATGCCGTGAGACGCCAGGATTCTGTCTAGAGTCAGCATGCCATTTCATGGGATTGAAGAGTTGAGCGCATACCTTGGGCTGCCGACGCCGGACTTTTCGAGGAGACCTGGTGTTCGGTAAGAACCGGCCGACACGATCACCTCCTTCCTGGCCTTCACTTCAACGACCTCGTCGTCCGGCGTCAGGTACCGCACTCCTTCGGCCACCAGGCCCGCGCACTTGGAGGCGGCGCCTTTTGCCCACGTCAGTCTCTCCGCGGTGCCCTGGAAGATCTTCAGGTTCGGCCGATCCTCGACAGGGTGGAGATACGCTGTCGCCGAATCCCATCTCCTGTTCGTCGCCGGATCGCGCGTCTGAGGCCCCATGGCGATACCCCTGTTGTCGCCGCTGTTGAGGTCCGGGTTCAGGGGCACAGAGAGACCCTCCCACGTATCGATAATGAGCGGCGCCGTTGACGTGTTGACCAGGGCCGCCGTGTATCCGACTCGAACAGGGCCCTCGAGCCCGTGGTGCTCGATCTCATACGTCGCTCCGGCATCGACCTGGTCAGGCGTCGGGGCGACATACTTCTCCGACTTGATGTAGTAGGGGAGCAGGGCGTCCCAGTTCCACCCCGTGTTTCCGAGCTCTTCCCAGGCGTCAATCTCCTCCTTGCTCGCGCGAATGTAGGTCATGGCTATGGGGTACGTGTTAGCGGCAAAGACCTCCTTGGCCATGAGCTGCCTGCCGCAGATGGCATACCGTTGATGGCGCTGGTGCCGCCCCAGGCACGGCCATAATTGAATGGCATCGAGCGGTTGTTTGCCCCAGCCTGCGGCGTGGTCGTGTAGTTCCACGACACCGACGACCCCAGCGCGGCCCCGAAGGCGTCGGCATCATAGACGAGAGGATTGTCGCGTTCGTCGCCGCCAGCTTCAATCACGGCCACCGTGACGGACGGGTCCTCCGTGAGCCTGTTGGCAATGACAAGGCCACTTGTGCCTGCGCCAACAATGACATAGTCGAAGGAGGATGAGGCGAGGACAGCGCCGGCCCCAGCGAGCCAGAGCAGAGCGTGAAGCGCCATGAGAAGCGGTCGTGATAGTATTGACTTGGATGGAAGTTGCCCACGTTGTTTACGTCGTCGAGGACTTGATCTGCGGCCTTTTATACTACGCCTATCGAGCATAGTACTTGAGTACTCCCATCATCCCGCGCCAGATGCCAAGCGTAGCGGCTACTCGGATTCTCGTTTATCTCTTTTCTCGCCGTCGGTTTTCGTTTGGAGATCGAAGATCCCTGCATCTTGGCCAGGGGAACGTCGCCAAGTGCGAATGGGGACCATGATTTGATCACGACAAGCTTACGGCACTTTACCCGCCATTTGAGCCACATCACCCGGGCCAGTGGCAGAATGACACCGGAGAGAGGCCGACCACGGGTTCCATTGCCCTGCATCATACCCCATTGCGTATTTGCGGTCGTCTTCAAGCCTTTGGGACTGCTTGGGCATTTGCCTTGCCTGAAGGGGCGAAGCTTTCAGCCGTACGATGACCGCGTATATCTCGCATCGACGGGACGCTTCCGAGACCTTGACGCTCAATGAATGCGCCCAGGTTGACAATTGGATTAGTAGAAGATGGGTCTTCCACGTGATGACTTGGCCATCCGTTGCCGTAATCAGGTCAAGCCATGAGTTAACAACAGCAGCATCCGCCACGCAGAAGGGAGAACCTGACCTCGATCCGATCTTTTCTCACAATTGCAATAACAGCCATCTGCAAGAACCCAACACAGTTCTCGTATTCGAAGCATCTCTATTAATATGTAAAACAAAGCATGTCCCTCTGGGGGCAAACATGTCAGGCTTCCTTCAACACCTGGGCAGGCATTAGACAGAACCTTTGTTGGGCGGCTTTGACACGTCCAACTCGAGCTTGCACATGAAATCCGACGTGTTGAAGCCGATTTCAAGACGGTAGATAGCTACAAAGAGCCCTCATATTCGAGGCACTCCTCAACCCCGACATCCAATGGCCTTCAGCATCAACGGATCGAGCTGTGTCTTCTCATGACAGTCATAATTTCAAAGTTTGCTGCGCTAATGCATTGACCTTCAAAAGCCCACATGTGCCGAGACCAGTTTCCTCGACTGCCCGAACAAGCCATGTATCTAGTGTCGTTCTTCCGGTCTCCCTGTTCTTTGCAGGCCGTACCGATTGTGTCCAGGTATCCAACGCCTCCCCTGTCTGGTCTTTACATCAACCCGTGTGATCATAATGTCATCGAGTGTCTGCAATCGAGCAGTGACTCGGAGCCTTCTGGGTATGTAGCTCTGAGAGAATGGGTGACAGGCAGTGTCTCTCTCAGAGCGGCGCGAGGGTGGGTGCGGCGTCAACTGCTGTGCAACCAGGTATGGCTTGGTACTGGTGACGCAGTGTGTGTGTATGTGTGTGTGTGTGTGTGTGTGTGTGTGTTCTGGAAGCCCGTGGAGGCTTCTACGCAATGGTGGCGCTTCAGAGACGGGCAGGCTCGCTGGGGGCGTTGGTGCTGCTGAAGGTAGCCTGCGTGGAGGTTTCAGCTGCGGTGGGCGCAGAGCTGGGGGCTGGCGCCGACTGGGTGGCTCCGGCGCCCCAAAGCTTGTCCATGATGGCGTCGTGGACGGCAGAGTCACGCTTGCTGGGAGACTCCGAGGTTGTGGTCGAGGTCAGGCGACGGGTCTGGGTGAGGCCCTGGCCAGTGATCCTCGCGGCCGAGGGAGCGCGGAGGACGCGGGAGACGGTGCGGATGGAGGAGTTCATTGTGAAGGCTGTGAGGGTGGTGGAGTGTAGTTTTGGCTGGTAATGAAGACTAATAGCAAGAAGAGGTGTCTGAAGTCTGGATGAGCTGCTCGGCACGTCCAGAGAGGCCTCGCCGGCATGCCTCGAGATATAGCCTCCGCCGGTTGATGGTTCGGATGTTCAGGGGTGGGTCGGTTCGGGTGAACGGATGCTTGGCGACCGCCGGCCGGCCGCTGTCCCCCATAATGCCATGCCGATTTACCCCATATCCCCGCGCCCCCACGCTGCCTGTACCCTGCGCAGCAGCCTGGTCTGCGCACCTTGGCTCTGCATCATGCGATGGCCGGTTGACCGGGCTCTCTCGAGTCGTATGTTGAAGCTGCCCTGGAAGGTTCTTGCGCTGTCGAGAGCATCCCGTGCTCCGACGTGGTGCCACCGGAGGTTCGCCATATCTCTCGGAGTGCGGGGCAGCCAACGGGTGTCCGAGACTACCTAGGGGTTGGATTCTTGGAGGACGCAGTGAGGGATCAGCACGTCGTACGATGTAGGGCTACTGGCTGGGTCCGACAATCGGCCGGGCGGAAAACAATGACTGAGAGAGCTTACCCCCGGAAAGGAGTTGGAAGGGCTCCCGAGTTCAAACCCCGCCGGTTACGGAGGGGCATCGGAGGCTAGAATTGAGCTCCGGGTCTACCCATGGTCCAACCACATGATGGACCAACACACAGAGAGAGTGCTTGCCTCACCAGTCATCCAGCCACCCTGCGCCATCCTGTCTTCCATCCTGCCGTGGCACTATCTTTCAGCTGCGCGGGCGTTGACGGAAGCACATCAGAAAGGGGCTGCCTCCGAGTCATACAGCTGTGGCGCAAAGAAGGCGCATACCCGTGGACGTTGCTTGAGCCCGCTACTGGAAACGGGTTTTCTCGTTGAGAACGGGCTAAGATGACACAAGGTGGCTTGGCCTTGGGTAAGCCACCTTGAGGCTCCATCAGCCACGCTTGGCCCTCGCTCAACGTCAACAATGACAAAGAAGGTGTCTCTTACGCGGGAAAGCAAGGACTGGCGACATTCAGTCACATATTCTGACGGCTGTGGTCTATGTAATACTCTGTAGACAAGAGAGAGAAGAGAAAATTGTAGCCATGTCCCAATCCGAGCTGTTGGGCATCTAGCTGCCCCGTTGTGAATGTGCCATGTTGTGCCGTTGAATGCAAGCAAGGTGCCTGAAGACAATCTTCCCATTGAATTGATGAGATGTAAGGTAGAATCTGATAGTGGTCCATAGGGGTCATTTTTGCACGGAGCCATGTCCAGTCGAAGAAAAGCCGTGGCAACAAATCTTCGAGATGGCGTCTATGGCTGCTCAGAAGAAGAAGCCATAAGAATGTTTACAACCACGCGGCTGAATCTTAAGAGGATGAAAATTCTGAAGAGGCGCAAGCCTTTTGATGCGTGTGGGCTCCTTCCCTCCCGCAAAATTCTATTTAAGAGTCGAGGGCCCCGGGGTCGAGGGCATCCGGTAGCTTCTTCCTCCCTCATTCACTTCGTCCCACCTCTCGAGTTCCTGCCCAAATTCTCGCTGCCTGCCTTCTCACAAACACTCCATTGCTTCTAACGTTGAACGCGATTGCCACCACGAGTTATTCCATCGCAAGCTTTCAACTCCAATTCTCCTCCATTCTTCAACCTTGCTCTTGCCTCCCATCACCACAATGTCTCGATATTATTCCGAGCCCAACATCCCCCGCGGCGCCGTCCGCCCCAAGTCTTGCGACTGGGCCGAGGGAGACATTGCCTACCTCAAGCGCATCGAACAATTCACCCAGGAGCAAATCGAACTGCTGGAGCTGGAGAAGGAATACCCGCTTCATGCGGCGGCGACCAACCACCCTGTCATCATCCTGCAGAAGGGCAACCCCACGAGCAAGGGCCAATTCTATCTCGTCTGCACCGTCTCGGCCTACTCCTCCGGTCCCGAAAACAATTATCTCGCGCCTTGGAAGCAATTCGTCCATTACGCAAAGAACCCAGAGAGCTTCCGCTCCTTCGCCGGCTCAGAGATTTACCAGCCTCGGGGTAAGGCCCCAGAGGCGGCTCTCCAGCTCAAGCAGGGCCAGAGGATGCCCAAGCCCAAGACCTCTTGGGTCTACACAAAACACGCCTGGATTGTGCCCGAGTCCGTCCTCGGTCCTTTCAAAGGATCTCCTTACCAACTAGAGATGACGAAGGAAAGCCACAACGACCTACTCGCCCACATGCAGCGCTCGTGTCACTATCTTAAGAAGAGACTCGAAGATCCTCGCATGTTCGGCGGAGCTGGCATCGTCACTCCTCGCACGCCTCCTCGCTCACCTACTCGCTCGCCTCGCAAACCCCGCTCATCTCCTCGAAAGTTCGTCCCGGCCCCTGCGCCGACTCCCAAGATCGTGACGGCGGTCCCGGCGACTACCTGCAGCTGGTCCAGGGTGGCCGCCGCACCCGCGATTCCCTCCAAGGCCACCTCCAACGAGACAAAGGTGTTCAAGAAGCTCAACCGGGCGATGGCCATCGTCAACTAGAAGCAGCGATTCCAAAGAGCAAGCACATCAAGACGACCTTGTACATTATACCTTTGCATGCGACAGGCAACCAAAAGCCCCTCCTCAACATTCTTTACCTCATCGCCGGCGGTCCATCACGACCAAGGCAACTACCGAACCTCTTCGATCACTCGCATCAGAGACTTGCACCACCAAATTCCAAGAACCAAGCGCTGGAACTTCAAAACTGGGTTGGCACAGATTCGGGGCGATAACTACTTCGGGAGAGGAGAAAGTGGCTGCACAAACGTGTACTTTTGTAAACTTCATTGGCATGAGCACACATCTGAGCGTTCTGAATAAAAGTTTGCCACCTTTGAGTCCCAATTGGTCGTTACTTCCGCATATGTTAATTTGTGACCGAGTTTCGTGATTTACTCTCAATGATACATGCCGCTCGGTGGGTTGCAGGTAACGATTGGCAAGATAGTGTGCCAGGCTCTTAGAGCACCAGGACGCAAGCTCGATTTTGAGGTAGGTCCGTATCTGTACATGCACTGATCTCTGAGGGCATTGGGCCTTGACAATGGAGGTGTTCGGCACGGTACCTTTGTAGCGTCAAGTCACAACCCAGGGCAAGAAACAGACGCGAAATGACTTCTTCTCATCCGAAAATTCTGCTATCATGGGTCTAAAGTGCTAGATGCCGCAAACTATGCTTTCAATACAACATGCTTCGTTCACGTCGTGAGTCGTGATGACGTCGAGTCTTGGCGGCCTGCTCAGGCCTTGGTGTACTCGGACGACTGCCTCCAGGCCTCGCCATACTTCATAACAAAGGCGGGGATGGGCGCCAATGACAAGGAGAGCGCAGCGAGAACCGTAAAGCCCCAGCCATAGCCAAAGTTCTCGGTCAAGGGCCCCGTCGTCAGGGGAAGAAAGGTGCCCATCAGGCAGCGGGTAACGATAATGCCCGTCATTGCGGAGGCCGAGTAAAGGCCGCAGGCATCGACGACGTACGCCGAAAGGGGCACCGTGGCCAACAGGAGGGTGAAACCGAGAAAGGCGACGGAGATGAGGAGGAGAGGGACGGGCAGGGCCAGCTCGGCGATCCAGCCGTACGCCAGCACGGCGATGGGCATTGTGAAGGCGCCGATGATGGCCAGGGGCAGGCGGTACTCGGGTTTGCCATCAGCCTTTGAATCGCCGCGCAGTTGGATGTAGATCTTGTCCAGTAGGCGGTTGCACACCATGACGCTGCCGAAGGACCCAATGCTGAAGGAGAAGAAAGCAAGGCCAGTCTGCGCAGGGGTGAAGCCGTAGACATCCTGCAGGATGTCGGGGAGGGTGACGGACATTGTGTAAAAGTAGGAGAACAAGACCGAGCCAAAGAGCGACATGAGCAGCAGGACGCTGGAGCCGAAGAGAACGGCAAAGGGGCGCGTGATGGAGTGCAGCAGCTTGTTGAGGTTGCGGTGCTCGCCGTGGTGCGGGTCGTGCTTCGAGGTGGCGCCGTCACCGGCCTCGAGCCGCATCTTGGCGGCTCTGCGGCGAAGAATGGCCATCTTGTATGTTTCCCGGAAGCAAGTGAGGAAGAGAACCTCGCATGCAGTGGCTAGGCCGGCGGCGATGAAGAGGACCTCGCGCCATCCCAGGGTCTGGGCGATGGCACCGGAGATGGCTGGACCAACGGCGCCGCCGATGAGGGGTGCAAGCATGATGAGGCTCATGGCCGAGCCGCGCTCGTCCGACTCGAACATGTCGCCGAGGATGGCGGGGTTGAGCACGTTGGAGGCGACGGCGAGACCTGTCAGGGCTCTGGCGGCGATGAAGAGCGGTGTGCTCTGGCTGATGGCTGCAAGGAGGGTGGCGGCGATGAATAGGACATTGGCAGCGTTCATGACGGGGTAACGGCCGAAGACTTCGGAGAGGGGTGCGATCAGCAGGGGGCCAGCGGCCTCGCCCAGCTCCCAGATGGTCACGAGCAGGGCCGTTGCGGGCGAGCTACCGCTACCGTGGTCGAGGTCATCGGCGATGGTGCCGGCTACGGGAACCACTGAGATACAAGTGAAGGTGCTACAAGACGATTTGTCAGTGTCTCATTCTCAAGCACGAGACAAGAGGGAAACTCACACGGTGAACGCCATGCATGCCAACAGCAAGACAATGGCCCACTTGAACGGCGTGGGCCACTCGCGAGGGTTCTCATCGTCGCCCTCGGGGTCAAAGTCGAGTATCACCTCGGTGTGACGGATGCCCCCGTCCTCGAGGTCCTCGAGCGCGGGCCGCAGGAGGGGCTGTTCCTCAGCGAAGGCCATGATGAGATGTCGATGACAGCTCCTTCGGGTCGGATCGGTCGGTGGGGTGATAATGGGGATAAGAATACGGGGCCCCGGGGTATTCCACTTCGTACGCGCGGTGTCTTGGACGTGGAGTCGGACTTTTGAGGGTGTAACGACGGACGACGTCCGGTGAAGGGGGGCGGCAGGGCGGCAAGTTCGAAACTTTTTTTTTTCTTCCAACGGGGGCGAATGTGGTTAGCTAATCACGCCCTGCGATGCACAAATGTCGCGAGAGGCGCTGCATTAGCGCGCCGCTAGCCAAGACGGCAGCTAACTCGACTGGGTAATCCCCCAAGAGAGCCCTGGAGAACCCCTGTAAATAAGGGCGTTCTGGCAGCGAGATGGCCCCTGTTCATCGCGGCTCCAGCCCAGGCGACGTCCCATCTTTTTCTCATGGCGGCACCTCGTGAAATATTGATGCTGTGTGTAGGCTTTACCAAATGGCAAGAAAAAGACAAAAATCCCCCTCCGAGCCTTCTGCTATGCAGGAATCCGGAGGGGGAGAAACCCGCCCAGCCGTAGAGGGCGGTTTTGCTCGTCGCGGGATTTGAACCCGCGCTGGCTCTGCGCCAGTAGCCCAGCGATTGTCGACTTAAACCGCTGGGCCACCAGCTGGCCGATGGGAATGTCAGAGAGTAAAGGGAATATAATGGGAGGTGAGTGACGAGGATGGCGGCAATTACCAGTGGGGAAGGTAGGGGATGTGAGCTCTGGCAGTCAGAGTGAGGTTTGACATCAGGTGCTTCATCCAGATTCGTGCAGGCGAGCTTCAACTTCAAAACTTCAAAACATCTTGAGTGCATCATTTTTTTCGTGAGTAAACATTATGTTGATATTTTGAAGACCATTAATTCTAGCCCGACTCCCTCTTCATGCTGCCTGCCCTCCGATGACGCCCTGGGCTGCCAACATGTTGAAAACGCCGGATTTTCCCAAAAACTCCAAGCACATCCCCGATTAATGAACGCCGGCTCCTCTCTGAAGCGTTGTGGATGCTGATCTAGCCGTCTTCCGGTCCGGATGTGAAAGCGCAGCGCATTGAAGCGAGCGGTGCTGCGGAGGACACCATGCGTAAAACGAGCGTCTTGTACGGCCGAGATGCAGCCGCGTCCGATATTTCCGTGTCGTTGTCGGCTTATTTGCCGGTCTTCTTCTTGCCAAAGTCCTTGGGGACGTTCTCCTTGGGGTGGGTGTTCTTGGACCACTTGGGAGACTTGCTGGCCGGGGTGGGGACGGGCTTGACGGCCGCGGGAACGACCTCGGGCTTGACCTTGATCTTCTTGTCCTTCTTGGGCTTGGTGGTGGCAGCGGCGTTGACGGCGGCGGCCCTCTCGACGACGTTGGAGACCTCCTTGACGGTGCCGGTGGCGGGGAGGGCTACGACCGCAGCGGCCGCGGAGAGCATGGCGAAGACGAACGAGACCTTCATGGTGCCGGTTGAGGAAGGATAGATGTACGTGGAGGGCGGAGTTGAGGGACTGTAGATTTGTCTTGATGTTCTGGGTGTCGAGGGCGAAACGTATGGTGATGCTCGCTTGGTGGTCGATCCGGATCAGTCAAGGAGACGAAGACGGCCACAGCTCTTTTATAACTCATGTTCCCTTCCTTTCTTTCTTTCTTTCCTCGTCCCTCCCGACCCAAAGACCTGGGCCGGACCTTCGGCACGCTAACCAGCTCAGCTACCCGCTCTGGCCGTCCCATCTCTGGGCCCTGGCGCGAGTTCAGGCGGTCCAGATCAGACATCCTCCCGCCGCCGCTGCCTAGACCACCAGGACCGGGACCTCGACGAGAAGTGGTAGCGTCGCAGGGCCATTTCCCCACGGGTGTGCTTGCTGGGATGTGGGAGAGGGGAGGGTCTGGCCCGGCACGGCATCGGATCCTCTTTGTTGATGGCCTGAGCGGACCCTCCTCGCGGCCAGGCGGCTCAGCTCTGAGCTGTGTGCACGCCTCGACCGGGAACCTATTTGTGTCTAGCCTCTAGCGCATGCCGCTTCCGGTCGATCTACCCTCCCGATCAGCAAGCCCGCCCGGGCTCCGACCACCAAAAAAGTGAAGGGGCTTGAGGGGTCCTCGGACGAATCCGCCCCTCCCTCCTTTCTGGTCGTACGGTCTCGTACCTGGCCGACGATCTAGATTGAGACCATTGGCGTGGCTAGTCGCAGCGCGCATTAGCCCCGAGGGGGACGGGGGCGGGCAGGCGAAAATGCACTGGCACTGCAGGTCTGGCTGCTGGCGCTTTTTCAGCTCCGAGAGTCTGGCGGGCACTGTCGCCAGCCGTCCTCGCGCTTCCGCCGGTGGTTTCAGGGGTAGGTACTCGAGAGAAGATCGGAAGGGCTCCTCGCCCCTTTTCTCGCCGCGCGTCCGAGTCCAGTTCTCTCGTATTGCGGAGGGGTCCTCACCACTGTTTCTCCAGAGCTCTCTCTCTGGGTCCCGTCACTTGGGACTCGGGAGCGTGTCGAGTCGGTCATCGGCAGCAGCGGCAATTACTTCCATGGGCGGCTGATCGACGCGTCTTGGCCATCGACGGCTTCTCCAGGTTCCTTTGTTCTTGGGCGACAAGGTCTAAGACAAACCCCACGGGAGAGGCCAGGCCTTCAGCTCCGGATCTGGGTAGAACAAATGACGACTATTACTCCACCCCCGGGTCTTGTCTCCGGTGGGAGGTTCTTTTTGCCCCTCCGTCCCATCGTGTAAGCTCAGCTACCGGCCGGCAGGGCGGCTCCGCTGCGTCGTATTAATCTCCACAGCCCGACGCCGTCCGAGGCCTGGAAGCACCTCCGCTTTGTTTCCCACGCCATGTCTTGCGTGTCTTTCGAAGAAACAAAGAGGTGGAATGTTCCGCCGAACCCTGCTTGGCCGACTGGCCGCTGAGGTGGACAGGTTTGAGATGTGGTGCCATGGACATTGAAGACCATGAGCCGCATCAATTGTCACTAGCGGTTTCTTGGGAAACAAAACTTCCGGTTTCCCACTCAACATTGCTTTTCTTCCATTCTGGGCTGCAGCCGCTGCAAGGAGGCGGATGGTTCAGCATCGAGCTCGTATTCCACGTGTCTGGGCCATGTGCGTTGGCCCAGTGGATGTCAACATCCCACCATTCAGCATGGATGGCCCTGGACAAGCGTCCCCCGTCGCAAGGAAAAGAATACGGTTCAAGAGCCTTGCAAGAGTCGGGACACGGGAAACGTGGCCCTCTGGTCCCGAAACAACCGATTGACGTGCTGCTTTGATTGCTTTTAGCAAGGCCATGTCCTCTCGCTCAATATTGGACAAGTCAACCGTCACTGGTGCGGTGCTCCGCTGTGACGGGAACCCCTGAACGAGCCCAGCGTTCAGCCCCGGTCACTCCAGCCGCGCCACCACATTCGCGATCCATGACTACCTAGGTACACCAAGCAGCTCAACTCGTCTTTCCACCATATGAATTTCAACAACTCACTCACCTGTGAAACATTTTTTCACATGGACGATCAGAACTTTAGGTCTGGCTAGGACTTTATGCAGTCCGCCGGACTTAGCGGCGCAAACTCCGAGAAGCCGTGCCAAAGTCCCTGAGATCCATGGATCCGGCATCCGATGCCCCGTCCCAAGCCTGCGGTCTTAGGAGGCTGACGTTGATCCGGATTTTCCATGGAATTACGCTGCCAGGCGTGAAGTATTAGACAGAATGAGCCTGACGTGTTTGGGAGACATAAAGGCCAGATTATTTCTCGCCCGCGATACCTAGGCTTCCTTGCCAACACGCAGAAGTAAAGAAGCGACTCATCTCCAATCTCCACAGCTGTTTACAGAAGACTTCACATCATGGCCGCACCAAACACACAGCCTTACCACCTGCCATCAGACGCAGTGTGGTTCAGTGAGTTAGGTATCCAGCCGGATAAGATCCGTCTTGGCTAACTTTCCCAGTCTCCGGATGCTCCTCTGGAATCGGACAAGCTCTGGCACAGCACATGTCCAAGTCCACCAACCGAGTGGTAGCAACTGCTCGAAGCCCGGCTGCTCTGTCCGAAATCCCCGATGGCGACAATGTGCTGAAGCTCCAGCTCGATGTCACCTCCATCCCGTCCATCAACGCCGCCCTCAAGGCCACCCTGGAGAAATGGGGCCGCATCGACATCGTCGTTAACAACGCAGGATACTCCGTGGCCGGTGAGGCCGAAGGCACCGGCGATGCAGAGGCCCGAACCATGATGGACACCAACTTCTGGGGAATGGTAGACATCAGCAAGCGCGCCATCGGTATCATGAGGGATGAGAACCCCAAAACCGGCCAGCAGGGCGGTGTCATCTTCAACATCAGCTCGGTCGGGGGTTGGGGCGGGTTCCCAGGTCAGTCTTTCTACCACGCCAGCAAGTTCGCTATGGAAGGCTGGACCGAAGCCGTCGCCAAAGAGCTCCCGAGCGCATGGAACAGTAAGCACTTCGTCCGAGTCTCATGCTTTGATCACCGCCTAACGCCCATAGTTCACTTCTCCATAATCGAGCCTGGCGGCGTCAAGACCAAGTATGCGACGACCTCGATGAAGTACACTGAAAGCCGCCACCCGGCCTACCTCGACCCCAGCTTCCCCGCGAGCGTGATGCTGGCGTACCTCGCTAGCGACCAGGGCCGTGAGAACTGGGCAGAACCCGCAGACCTCGCGGCGACCTTGTACGGGCTAGCTAGCGCCGGCAAGAGGTTGCCCATTCGCCTCCCGCTGGGACCTGACGCATGGGGCCTGGTGAGCGCGGATATCGAGAGCATCAAGAAGGACCTGGAGGAGTTTAAGCCCATCAGTCTGAGCATCGGTGATGCCAAGCAGCTGGAATCAGCCAGCTTCTTGCTCTAGTAGTGGTATGGGCAATTGACAAATTGCGGATACGTTGTGATAGATACCAAGCGTTCTCGAGATTACATGTCATTTCATATCAAAACGGACAACACCGGCGTGCGTGGCATCGGCCCCGACGAGATACTGCCAAGGACCGGAAGACACCCGGGGTGGCGCATTGTGCTCCGGGCCGGTGACATGCTTGTCGATGCCGCCCCCTGTCCGAACCTCGCCGTCGGCTATCTCCAATGACGTCCGCCGTTGCATGTCAGATAGGCCAAGAACGTCCTCCCAGAACGGGGTGGGTGCGTCTGTCCGAGGTCCAGGCCTGTCATCTCGAGCATGCTTATCTTTGGTGGGCCTACGGCGATCCTCCGTTCGGGAGTTGGCTCGGGGGGGAACCAACCACGACAACCCTGTTTCCAGGGGCGGCGCGGTGGTTCGGGCTTCTTTCGACGAACGTATGACTCGGCAGCACCAGGATGCCCAGAGGTCGTTATCACAATGTAACGTATCTGCACCGACGGGCTGGGAAGGGGGGGAGGTCATAAGGAAGAGTTCCCCCCGATCATGCAGGCAATTCGTCAAGCACCGCACCCCTTCGTTGTTCTCCCAGCTGCGCCAAGATTATCATGACGACACCCCCGGTTGACGAAAAGGCCAGCGGCTTCGACCGGCCCAACAGCGCAAGCTCGACCAGGACGGGTCGCGCCCTGGCTGTCGCGGACGTGCCCGTTGAGAATGGCATCAAGGAGCACTATGGCGAGACGCAGCGCGGCCTCAGCCCCCGACACGTCCAGTTGATGGCCATTGGTGGTTCAATTGGCGTGGGCATCTGGGTCGGCATTGGAAGTGTGCTCGTAAGAGCCGGGCCTCTCTCCCTGCTTCTCGGGTATATCTTCTGGGGCTTCCTCTTCGTGTGGCCTCTGCAGCTATGCGTGGCGGAGATGATCGCATACCTCCCGATCCGTGGAACAATCTTCGAACTGGCAGCGCGTTATGTCGACCCTGCGCTGGGATTCGCCATGGGATGGACATATTGTAAGTGGCGTCGACGCTCACCCATCCGCCGACATCTACTGACCACCCCATCACCAGTCTTTGCCGGCTTCATGCTTCTATGTACAGAGTACGCAGCAGTGGCGACGCTGATGCAGTATTGGGTCACTGATGTCAACCCAGCCGTCTGGTAAGAGCCTTTCCTCCCTTTGATACCATGCATCCAGCTAATATCACCAGGGTCGCCATGGCCATGGTGGTCTGCATTCTCTTAAACGTCGTCGCCGTCAAATTTTATGGCGAATCCGAATTTTTCATGTCGTCCACAAAGGTCTTCCTTCTCATCTTCCTCATGATGATCACCATCACGACCATGAGCGGAGCCAACCCGGCGCGCGACGCATACGGCTTCCGCAACTGGCAGACGGCCGACGTGATGCACCCCTACGTCTCCGAGGGCTCAGCCGGCCGTTTCCTCGGCTGGTGGAGCGTTGTGTTGTACGCGGCGTTCAGTACGTTCTCCTGCCAGCTCCTGTCGACTCCTGAAACATCACAGAAAGGCATTAACTGACTCCGCGGTTTGCAGCGCTCGCCGGACCCGATCTGATCGTCATCGCGGCCGGAGAGATTCGTAACCCTCGCCACGTCATCCCTAGGGTGGCCAAGCTGATCTTCTACCGTATCATCGCTTTCTATGTCATTGGTGTCCTGTGTGTCGGCATCATCTGCAGCTCCAGAGACGAGAACCTCCGGGCCGCCATCGAGGAGGGCAAGGTCGGTGCTGGAGCGAGTCCGTGGGTGGTGGGCATCAGCAACCTGGGCATCACCGGCCTCCCTGATTTTATCAACGCCCTGATCCTGCTGTCGGCGTGGTCTTGTGGCAACGCCTTCCTCTACGCGTCTTCGAGGACCCTCTATGGACTGGCCAGAGGTATGCTCTTCCCGAAGAGCCGTGGCGAGTCGGATGCTGACCCAAAACAGAAAACCAAGCGCCTAAGTTCTTCCTCAAGTGCACAAAGCAGGGAGTCCCGATCTACGCCGTGGGCTTTGTGTCCTGTCTCGCCTGCATCACTTTCCTGGTATCCTCGAACTCGGCCATCGATGTCTTCTACTGGTTCGTGGACCTAACGACAACCGCCCTGATTACGACCTACACGATGATGTTGATCGTTTTCTTCGGCTGGTACCGCGCCTGCAAGGCACAGGGTTTCGACCGCAAGGCGCTGAGGTACACAGCACCCGGCGCGCCCTACACCACCGCCGTGGCCCTGGTCCTCGGTTGCGTGGCGCTCCTCTTCGTGGGCTTCGATGTCTTCAGCCCCTTCAGCGTCAGGGGTTTCGTCACCTCGTACTTCGCACTCGCCTTCGGCATCTTCACCTTCTGCTTCTGGAAGATTGTCAAGCGTACAAAGTTCGTCAAGCCGGCCGAGGCCGATCTCTACAGTGGGAAGGCGGAAGTCGATGCGGAATGTAGGCAATGGGAAGAAGGAGGAATTGACGAGAAGGAGAAGGAACGGTTGGCCAAGATGAACGTAGTTAGGAGGACATGGGAGAGGATCTGGTGAGAGGTTGCACCGGTGCGTGGGGTTTATTCACTGGTCCTCAAACCTCTGAGCCCCGCGAGCCTCCCTCTTGAGCTCGATCTCGTCCAAGAAAATCGAAGTCAAGAATCCTACACCGCCAAGACCTGTCATGGCATAGAAGACGGCCCGGAAAGCGTCGAGATACACCTGTGAGACGTGGTTGAGGGTTGTCGGGGAGACCTGCAACGATCGCATCTCGCCAATGAAGTTGACTGCATTCGAGGCGTCGTTCAATGAATGGTGTTAGAGCACCAGTCAGAGGCACGGCTACCCCAGCCAAGGACTTCGAAAAGACGGTGTTGAATATCGGCGCTGAGATGGCAAGGCCAACGAGCGCTCCGAACTGGCGAATGGTGAGGAAGTTGGCTGTCGCCAGACCCTCATCGTCGACACGCTTAACACTCGCCTGGACGGGAAGCATTGTGAGGCGCAGGAGTGCAACGCCTTGTCCCCAGAGGATTGGGAGGCCGTAAAGCATGGATGGCGGAGATCCGACACCAAAGAGCGCTAACAGGCCAGTTCCAAGGCCGGTGATGACCCATGAAAGCCTCAGGAGCCAGACGTATCCCCCGAAGAAGGGGACCAGCATCATCGAGACGACCGTGACCACGACACTAATAATGACCGTCGGCAGAAGGTAGACAGCCGATGCGATAGCCGTCTCCAGTCCAACAGCCTGATAAAACAGCGGCAGATACTGGAGCAGGGAGATAAGAACCATCCCGTGGATGAAGCCCCCCATCAGAGCCATGTTGCCCGTCTTGGTCTGGAAAAGTCGATGGGGGATGATGGGCATCGAGGGCCTGGCCTCGTAGACGGCGAAGCATACAAGCGTAGCGGCTCCCAGGAACAAAGGGACGAGGGTCTGCCAAGACGCCCACGAGAACAAAGATCCCGCCCAGCTGAGAGGAACGCAGAAGGCCGTCGTCCCAATGATGACCAGTGGCATGCCGATCCAGTCGAGGCGCTTCAGATTGCTGACGAGCGTCGCGCCCAATGGCACAGGGCGCAGGCGGAGGAAGAAAAAGAGCAGCAGCGCGCCAGTCCCCAGGAATGGGAGGTTGATCCACCCGATCCATCTCCAACTGGCATATGTCGCAAAGAGCGCGCCAACAAAAGGTCCCATGATGTTGCCAATGGCGGTCGGGATGGCCATGAGGCCGAGATACTTGGACCGCTCCTCCAGTGTCGTCATGTCCGCGAGGATGATTGAGACGAGGACGTCAATACCTCCGCCGCCGAGGCCCTGGAGAACACGTCCTGCCACGACGATGCGCATGTCTCGCGCCACAGCGAAGACGACAGAGCCGGCGGTGAAAAAAGCGATGGAGACATGGAGAGGATACTTCCTGCCAAAGGCCTGGGAGATGCTGGCCCAGACGGGTTGCGAAACAAGGCCACAAAGGGTGTATGCGAGGTTGGCCCAGAAGGACTGAAGCGCCGAGCCCTGTAGCTCGCCGGAGATGGCCTGGGGGGGTCAGCATTAGGGGCTGGGGCAAGCTGGTCAGGGGGGTCGGAGCTCACGGGAAGCGCTATGCTCAGGCACGTCGCGTCGAGATGGAAGACGAAAAGGGTTGACGCGAGGCCGGCGAAGGCGAGCTTGAAGGAGAGCGATTTCTTGGGCGATGACTGGGCTGAGGATTGATTCTCATCTTCAATCGCGCGTCCCTCGGCTGTCGTTGTTCCTGGGGTCTTGTCGCGTTGGGTCAATTCGAGCTCCTCGCCAGCTGCGGCCGACGGCATGGCGATGTCTGATCCTGGGTGGCTCATTGTTGCAGAACGCGCTGTGGTGCAGCAGCCATTCCTAGAGTTGAGTCAATTGACACAATACTGCTGCCTAGTTGCAAAGTTGTCGGCCATCAATCCGACGGGGCGGTTCCAGATTTTTACAGCATCAATGGGGCCGGGCGGGCAAGCGATAGGAGGGTCGAAGGATTCGTCAGTGCCTGGGCCGGAGCCCGGGGAATACTTACAAAGTACCGACCCAGCCGATACCCATGCCCCGTTGCTTTTGGCATCTCCCAACTTTCTGCTCAATCCTCCGCGCGCTCAGCCTCGGCCATGTCAGGAAGCCATCCCTTGGGCCTCTCGGACCCCCTGATGGCAATACCGTAACCCAGCTTCTCGACCTTCTTGACAGACATCCGCATGGCATCCATCTTGCTCTGGTAGTTGCGGTCGCGCTTCTCGGGCAAGACCTCAAAGACGCCGCTGAGCTCATGGAAGTCGGTGAGGATGTTCCTCTTGGCCGCGCCGCCAACGGCTGGCGCGTTCTGCTCGCCGATGAGCTGGCCTGTCTGTGAGGTGGTGACTGTGGCGAAGCGCATCATCTCGCCAAACAGATCGAAGATGCCGTAGAGGTAGTCGTCCTCGGTGAGGGCGACGCCGGCGGGGACGGCGGCCGCAGCCTCGTCAGGCGTGATGAGCGTTTGCCTTTGGAGGTACTGCACGAAGGAAAGGGCCTCGACGAGCTCCTCCAGGCCGCGCAGGGTGTGGGCGTAGCGCCGGCGGTTGATGGTTGCGAGGTCGGGCTCGATGCTGGTGAGAAGAGTTCTAATCTCCTCCATGCGCGTGTCGATCTCCTCCTGGGTGCGTTGCGGGAACTGGCCGAGCTTGTTGACTCTGTAGCTAGGTCAGAGGTGAAGGGTCATCATACAGGGCAGTCATACCTCTGGCAGGCAAAGATGCTTCATGGCGTCAGTATTCATGGTGACATCAGGTCTAAATCCAGAAGCGGCATCGCTCACATCTTCTTGCTCAAGGCAGTGACATCTCGGGAGACCTTGACGATGCGCTCCTTGCGATCGTGGTGCTCGTCGAGCTCGTCGCGGAACTGCACGAACATGGGTGTGAACCGGGATTCGGGCAGCACCGGGGTAGGCTTGCCGCCATCCTTGGGGCGAGTGTTTCCGTCACGGTCTCTCTTAGACATCGTGGTCGGATTGGCGCCGTAATGGATGGGGTGAGATGTGGTGATGATGGAGCGGAAGGTGTGGTGACGATGAAAGCGTTTGGTGTTTGGTGTTTGGTTGCACCTTCCTGCCATGTGGGGTAACAGGCGCAAGTGTGCTGTCGCGACGGCGGGGTGTGTGGAAACGACTGCCAATCGACGCCGTGCTCGTCAGGGGTCGAAATTGACATGCCACGACTGCTTTTCAGATCACTCCCACTTCACCCCTCCCAGGCTTCTCATCACAACCCGGATATCTGGGTGCAATCGCCAACCCAACTTAAGCTGCAGACCTTCTCAATTGAGATGCTCACTCGCTCACACTGAGCTCCGGACACCCTCCCCGTCGACGGCATCACTGAGTCCGCATCACCACCGCCATGGCTGGATCCCTGGCATCATCTTTCTTCCGGCCCGTGCCGCTCTTCGTCGCGTCGGCTCTCTTCCGCGCTGCTTTCCTCTTCTACGGTCTCTGGCAGGACGCCAACTCGCCGTTCAAGTTCACCGACATCGACTATCTCGTCTTCACCGATGCCGCCCGCTTCACCCACCATGGCGCCTCGCCCTATGATCGGGAGACCTACCGCTACACGCCCCTCCTGGCCTGGATGCTCCTGCCCACGGCATGGGACGAGACGCTCGGAGCGGCTTGGTTTTCCTTCGGCAAGGTCGTCTTTGCCGCAGCCGATGTCCTGGCGGGATGGCTCATTGTCCGCATCCTCCGAAGCAGCCGTGGCATGGATGAGCAGCGGGCGCTGCGCTTCGCTAGCATCTGGCTCTTGAACCCCATGGTGGCTACTATCAGCACCCGCGGAAGCTCTGAGGGCCTGCTCGGAGTCTTGGTCATGGCGCTGCTATGGGCGGTTCTGGGACGCAAGATCACTCTTGCTGGTGTGATCCTTGGCTTCAGCGTGCACTTCAAGATCTACCCCTTCATCTATGCACCTGCCATTGTTTGGTGGCTGAACGATGAGAACCTGGGGAAGCCGAGGGCCCCAGTACGCACCCTGTCTGATGCTGTGCTTGCTTTCATCAACCCAGCCAGGATCAAGCTGGCTGTTGTCAGTCTGGCAACGTTCATGGGTCTGAATATCCTCATGTACTCAATGTAAGTGACCACTCACCTCCAGACCGGTCCATGACTGACCCTCGCAGCTATGGCCAGCCGTTCCTGGTTCACACCTATTTCCACCACGTCACCAGGATCGACCACCGCCACAACTTCAGCCCTTACAACATCCTGCTGTACCTCGATTCGGCTATCCCATCGACCTCAGCGTTCAAGATCGAGTCCATCGCTTTTCTTCCGCAGATTCTGCTGTCGACCGTCGTCATCCCACTGGTGCTCGCCAAGAAGGACCTCGCGACTTCCATGATGGCTCAGACATTTGCCTTTGTCACCTTCAACAAAGTGTGCACCAGTCAGGTAAGACAACTGCCTAACAGAATCTCCGGACCAAAGCTGACTGCAGCAGTACTTCCTCTGGTATATGGTATTCCTGCCGTTGTACCTCCCTGACTCAACCTTCCTGAGGTCGCCGACTCTGGGCATTTCGGCGCTGGTGGCATGGGTCGCTTCTCAGGGTGCCTGGCTGCACCAGGGCTTCCAGCTGGAGTTTCTAGGCGTCAGCACTTTCTTCCCAGGCCTCTGGGTGTCTTCCATTGGCTTCTTCCTGGTCAACTGCTGGATTCTCAGCATCATCATCCAGGATGGGGCGCAAACTGGCCGACAGCCGTCAAAAGTCGCCATCAAGAAGTGAACGAGGATAAGATGAATAGTAACGACATATCTTGTACAAAAATTAGTTTACAACTTCAATGAGCCCAGCTCTCCATGAGGGCGTTCTTCCTGGCTTCGTTTGACCAAGGTGGCGTGCGATTTGTTGGGGGTGGTTTTAGGCATCCGCCCCACGTGAGCTGGCGTCGACGGGATTTCCAACCGTCGCGCTCAACACGTCCCGCGACCGAACCACAGCACTCCGTAGCGCACACCTTCACGACAGCCCACATCGACAGCAACACCCGAGCCCGACAGCGCCATCACAGGCTGCTGGCCGCTTCTTCTTTCTCTTCATGCTTTTTATTTAATTGATACGGTATCATGTGGCTGTTTGAGGCAGATAGCAACGCCTTCGGGGGTAAGTGGCCCGGCGTTTCTTGTGCTGCGTCACACCAACGTGCTGACTGCCAATCCAACAGGTCGCCGACTTTGGCTCCGCCCCGGGAAGCTCTATCTTTTCGGTCGAACCGCTTCCGAACGTATGCGCACCTTCTCTGCCTTACCGAAAACATGACCTGACGACCCTTCTAGCCGGCCAGCTCGCCATCTCCCACCAGACAATCTCCCGACGACACATGACGATACAGGTCGACGTAGCCGACGGCGACAGCGTATGTCAGAAACACCTCTGCGCGATCTTGGCTAAACAGCTTACAGCAACGTCTCTCGACCCGATCCACTCTCACTATCGAAGATCTCCGAACAAAGAGCGGTACAACAGTGGACGGCCAAAAGTACAAGGGCGAGAAGCTCGTGGTCTCTGAGCCGGCGGTGCATATCAAGTTGGGCAACTGTCCGGATAGCTTCCGGTAAGACCTCTTTTCGGAATGGATCATTTGGACATGGCTAATTCAGCTCTGCGACAGCCTTTCCTGGCAGCCCGTCGTGCTCGCCTTTAGCTTCTCCAGCAAAACGCTCAAGCCCGATACTGTCGACAAGCTTCGCGACCGGCTCGAACAGCTCGACGTCAAGTTCTCGATGGACTACCAAGTCGGCCACACAACACACGTGATATCTAAGAAGAGGAACACGTCCAAGGGTCTTCAGGCTCTGATCAACGGGAAATACATTGTGACCGACGCCTTCGTGGACGCGCTCGAGATTGCTGCCACCACGCCTGGGGATGACAGTTCTGTACAAGGGTCGGTCTTGGAAGGGGACTTTGATGGGAACTGGCCCGACCCGCTCCAGTATCTTCCTCCCCGGGGCGGCGAGCCGGTGGAACGTCCAAACGCGGCGTACGCCCCAAACGATGACAGGCAGGAGGTCTTTGACGGGTACACCTTTATCTTCTACGACAACGGCCAGTATGACACACTGCTGGCACCCATCACAAACGGCAAAGGCAAAGCCCTGTATTTTGAGGTCAAGCCCGATGAGACGACTGTCGACGACTTCATCCTGTTTGTGAAAACCGAGGCTGGAGAAAAGGGACTTGGGTCTTTCGAAGACGGCAGCGAAGGTCGGGGCGTTGTTGTCGTCCGATTCATTCCCGCCAAGGGCGAGCACATAGACTGGTTCACCCGCTTCTTCACCGATGTCTCCCAGAGGCTGGACCACCGACCCATTGAGCAGAATGAGTTCCTCGAGGCCATTCTTGAGAACAATGCGGCAATCCTCCGCCGCCCCTTGGAGACCGAGGCTTCTCGGCCCGAACCATCGGGTTTGCCGACTTCGTCGACTACCATGGAGGCAAGCCAAGCACCAGCAGAGGCGTCCCAGCGCCGGTCCACAAGGTCTACGCGAGCTGCAGTCGCAGAACCCTCTCCTCCTCCGTCGCCGCCGCCACGTCGATCCAGAAGAGAGCCTATCAGGCGATTCAAGGGATTTGACGATAGCAGCGACGATGACAGCAAACTTCCCATCATCGCAGATGTTTCACAAGCCCCGCCGGCAGACAGTCAAGAGGAACTGTTTGTGTCCCAGGACGTGGAACCGATGATTGTCGACGACTCGGCGTCCCCTTCCGGGTCACCAAGCCTCTCACGCAAGCGGCAGGCCCTCGATGCTGAGCTCCTGGACGACATCGCCCCAGGGGCGGCGGCAGCCAAGCGCCGACGCATTGAGGCTGGTGAGGACCCAACTCCATGGCGCACAGCTGCCGACGCTTCTGCTAAGGCGGCGGCCGAGGCTGAGGCTGCTGAGAAGGTGAAAGAAGCTGTTGTCAAGAAGGAGGCAAAACCAAAAAAGGTCAAGGTGGAGATTGACGTGCTGGAAGTGGCACGCAAGCAGCGCGAAAAGGTCGATGCGGAGGCAAAGGCCGAGGAGGAAGACCTTCGCCGTCTTCCGGACGACATTGACTTTGCCGCCATCCGCAATAACGCCCCCGTCGAGTACATCAAGGTGCGCACTTCTCGCAAGGTCCCAACCACTCGAGAAGAAGACATCGCCTCTGGTCGCTGGGATCCGAAGTGGAACGGGCGCAAGAACTTCAAAAAGTTCCGGCAGCAAGGCGTGCCAGCTGGCCGACCACCCGTCAAGGTCATCGTCCCGCTGAAAGAGGTGAAGACGAAAGCGTACGGCATCGGTGACGAGTACTGGGACGAGGGCGGCAGTCGCAAGAAGAAGGACAAGGACACCCAGAGGAGCACCGAGTCCAGCGCCCTGCCCGATAGCCCCGTGCGGAGCCTGACGCGGAAGACCGGGAAGGTGGTTCTTTCAGACGACAGTGATATTGACGACTTTATCGAAGAGACACCGCAGCCGACCACGGGAGGGACAAGGGCAACGAAGAGCTCGCGGAGCACGGCCACGCAGTCACAGGGGATGGGCGTGGGCAGCTCGGCGAGCCAGTCGACGAGACAGTCGAAACGGTCGGCGCAGGGGTCAGCGCCGAGAGAGCCGCCGGCGAAGAAGGCCAAGCCGACGGCAAGGAGGGCTTTCGAGGTCGTAGACAGCGACGACGACAGCGATGAGGGCTTGTCGTTCAAGTTCGGCAGGCGGAAGAAGGTCTAGGCCGCTCCATCGGTCAATACTATCGCCCGAGCGGTGAAGACTGGCTGCCGAGCAAGGTTGGCGGGCGGAAGGAGGAATAAGGGCATGCCCCAGGGCCCTGACAATGATACCCAAATACGAGTGCATTACAGTACAGCGACTTGATCAGTTTACAGAATACCTCTGCATCCCGATGGCCAGGCCTTGCGCGGAATATTTTGGCCGAGTGCCTTAAGTCCGGATCCTATATCATCTCCGCTGTGGGCACCCCGACACGAGTGTAATCCCGCGCCCTTCATCCTGGCCGTGACTACCCAAAGGGCGCGACATGAGGTGCTATATATGCCGCTGCGCATGACACCGATGATACTTGAAGATCAGCAGCAACAAGTCATCATGGCCAGCAAACCCCTCAATTTCAGCATTGCCGGCGAGCAAGACGCCGAGCGCCTCCAGCAGCTCATTCAATCAGCCTTCCGAGCCGAAGACACCAGGGCAGACTGGGTGGGAGATATGGGCCTCGCCTCGAGTTTCCACCTCAGCGTCGATGAGGTCCTCCCCGTCATCAACAACCCCGAGAGCGATTACCTCGTCGCCAGGGACCCGGAAACAGGAGCCATCTTGGGCGTGGTCGCAGTGCTGAAACGGGGGCAAACCGGACGTCTGGCCATGCTCGCGGTCGACCCTTCGCTTCACCGGGGCGGCATCGGGCGACAGATTGTGTCATACGCCCAGGAGTACTGCAGCAAGACTTGGGGCGTCGAGAAGCTGGGGCTGAATGCTCTCTCTACCCGCCAGGCGCTCATCTCGTGGTACTCGCGCTGTGGGTTCAAGGAGACCGGCGAGAGAACGCCGTTCCCGTACGATCGGTTCCCGGACCGAGAACTGCAGGAGGGACTTGTGTTTGTCGAGATGGAGAAGGATATCTCAGTGTAACGCTCGATGTAAGTACGCGCCTCTAGGCAGAGAGGAGAGATCTAACCTTATTTCCGTTCTAGCCACAGCTTGTCCGCCTTACATCGCTTTCCCCACCACCTCGAAACAGCATCGTCCTGGAATCATAAGGCGCGCTTTGATGCAAACTCTTTCGTTCTCTTACAGTGACAACGCTTCTTCGATGCGTCTAGTGCTCGTCTATATGCGGGGGTATCATATCTCCATCGTATGCCTTGCCGTGCCCTATCTAATCCATCTCGTCCATCTTGCTTTGCTTGTTGACAGCTTCCTCCTCTGGCACCAGCAAGCCCACCAGACAGGCGGTCAACATGGTCTCGTAATTGACCCAAGGGTGGACCTCGCCAAAGAGTTTCGTCCCGTCGCGGCCGGCGCATCGCAGCAGCTCGGGGCCGCCACCAGGGTGGTAGGGCACATAGGGGGTGATGTTGTAGACTCTTCCGCCCAGTGCGGTCCAGGCGTCCTTGCCCTTACGTCCGTTGTAGTGCTTGAGCATGGATGGGGTGACCTTGAGGTAGGGCGTGTCGGACGGCAGGTTGCGCAGGTCTGCGTTGGGACCGGAGATACGGGCCCAGTCGAGGGGAGAGTGACCAGGCGTGAGAAGAACCTTGCGTGAGGGCTTCTGAGGCGCCTGGGAGTGTGTCGGTGGCGGTGCGAGGGAGGAGGAAGAAGAGGGGCCACCGCGGTTGGGGATCGGGAGGGAGGACCCTCTGGCAACCTGAGGCGAGTTGGCAAGGAAGGGCGAGGTGCGCTTCGGTGGTGCCATGGAAGGATCGCGAGCGACTTGGGGCGAGTTGGCGAGGAAGGGAGAGGTCTGGGGAGGTCGGGAGGGCGTTGCGCGGCCCGGGAACGGCGGGGGGGCCATAACAGAGGGTGTCGAGGAGAGTGTTGGGTTGATAGCTGGCGCGGGTGCTGATATGGCGGGCGCTGACGGGCTATCATCTGTGGAGAGGGCGAAAGACGGGACGGGAGGCATATCAGCCCGCGTCTTTGCCTTAGGTGTCGCATGTTCCTCCTCCTCCGCGCTGTCGGGTTCCGCGATAGTCGGGGGCTCTGGGCGCCGCATTGTCGGCGGGGGAGGCATGGAGACATGCTCCTCGACATGTATTGTCGGTCCTTTCGCAGTCTCCTCCTCAACATGACGCTCCTCCTTATCCGCGACTCCGTTTAGTGACGGCGCGGCGCGGCGCTCTGGGGTTGGCGTCGGCTGGTTCTGCGCCGAGAGCAGGAACGGCGGGAGGTAGGGGTGTATCCATGGCGGCTGGGCGACGATAACCCAGACGACGGACGCTACAATGAGCGAGTAGCCGACGTAGCCCATGGCGGCAGATAAGTGCGCCGGCGGGTAGGTGATGTGACGGTTGGCGGCGTTGGGTTTGCGGTTTTGGGTTCGGAGTCGTGTGGAAGGGTTGGTCGACGAAGACCGAGGGGCACTCCGTGACATCAGCCAGAGAATGTTTGATTAGTAATGTGCATTCGGGGCCGTTGATGGGCTGTGGCGTCAAAAGCGGGTCTCGGCCGTTGTCCTGGAGGGATGGCCCGAGGCGTGTTGACGTGCAGGCGGAGGGACAGGAGGTTTTTCTTTTTCAATCACAGCAAACGTTCCCATAGCAGAGCCTCCATGTTCGGAGGGCGCCTTGGATTACGCCACCGACTCAAATATCTGTAATGTATTGAAACATACCGTCAAAGGACAAGAGAACCGCTATGCACTAGCTTTTTGCTGGGCAAGAAGCCCCAGCTGACGACAGGGCCGCGAAGCACCCCCTGCAGCAATGGAGGAAAGTCGGCAGTGCAAGGATCGTGGAGATACTCTACAAACGTGCTCAACACGTCAAATGCCATGATGTGTCGATAGCTTGAAATGCAGCCTTACAGTGTGTTTCCTTTCCGTTACGCGGGCAAGCTGATCTTTCCATTGACGTTATCTGCACACCTGGAAGACCATGTGCCCTTCTTCCTGACTACCAAAATCAAGGCACCAACAGTAGAGGCTATCTCCGACACTCCATTTAGACGCATTAGTAGCATTCATCATAGAAGCAGCGAACTCTCGTAGCGAGGCAGCTTTTGGCTCCCGCAGCTCCAACCCCAGATATCATGCAGTCAGCCAGAACAAGTACATCCGAGCTTCTCCCGCCCAGCCATAAACGCAGAAAGGGCGAGACTTGAGACAAACAAACTTATCATCTCCAGCATCGCCTTCTCTCATTGAGGTGTTCGCCAAGCTGAAGCCGAGGCAGGTCGCGGAGGCTGTATGTGAAGATGCGGAGACTGAATACGCGGATAACCTCGTCGGTTCAGTCAGCGCACAGTATCATCTCACCACTGGATGTCGTGATTGGGCGTAATTATGCAGACGCCCGCCATGAACTACCTCATTAGGACCAACATCCCAACATTACGCCCGAAGTCTGTGGAGACACCATGATTTCGTGACGATGATTCATAGTGAGCAAGGCATGATAGGGCCGCCAATGTGGCAGGGCGTAATCAACGCAACTGGACCAGGGGCTGTGTGACCACGGCCTCGCTACCTAAGATCCAAGTATAAAGAGGTTGGGAGAGAGTGCATTTCAATCAAATCATCGGCACTCTCGTCTGCAGCGAAGCAAGATGCAGGCTGGACAAAGCCAGCTGGTTCTGGCTCGGACGGTGTAAGTCAACTCTCTCCCTTTTCCACCTGCCCGACTTCGAAGGCGTGCACCATGAAGAACTTTTGCCGAACCGATGTTCCTGAATGAAGGACAAAATGAACCGACATCGCCAGAAACAGCACATTTTCCAATTACATCTGCTCTTCAAATCGTTTGAACGGCGGCTGACGTGCGAGCCATGGCCTAGCCCAGAATCGATTCATTGCACATCTTACTCCTGTACTCGGAAGGTTCGTTCCCTATTTTCTTTCTCTCTGCAACAGGCACTTGTTCCATGAAGATCATTATTTTGCCGAACCGATGTTCTCAAATGAAGGACAAAAAGAACCGACATCGCCAGACACAACACGCCCGCTGCTTTTGTTTCCATCAAACTGTTCTCCATCACATTTGGACAGCTGCTAATTTCTCCTCATATCTATGAATCAGGTCCGTTCGAGTATCTTGAGCACTCCAGATTTTGTCAATCGAGGTAGAACAATCATAATATCACGGCAATCAATGCACTTCCCAGTTGTTGAGAGAAACACCTGGATGCCTTGCATCACACTTCTTTAGTGTCCCGAGTCAATACAACATCACAGTCCTGGAGCCCCGTTCACTTAGAACATGTCACTCAGAGTAGTACATCCGGGAGTTAGGCGATAACGTTCCCAAGATATCTTTGTCAGGGTTCATGAAAATAGAAAGCTCCGTGGGCGAATTTAGCCGCGGGGAGTCAGCAGTCAGCAGCGCACTTAAATGCCCAAGTAGGCAGGTAGCTAGCTATGCAGTCGTATTCCATCGGTCGATATTCCTGTCAGCCTGTACAAGTAGTGCCTATGCCCGCCCCTCAGCATGCTGCGGACGGGAAGATGGGAGAGTTGGTTGGCCCCTGAAGGATGCGCTCGCAGGCGCGTTCACGCTGCGGCTTCCCCACCTTTTCGATGCAATGCTGAACTGTCTGAAGGGACGGGCCAGTCTCTCCTTTCGGGTGTGTTACCGGCCATGCAGCTGATGGCGGGGTTCTTCATTGGCGAGGGGTGGTCTGGAGCAACACAGGGTGAGCGCACAAGCTTTGTCCTACCTAGTCTGACATACCCCTCGAGTAGATTGATACGTGGAAATGGCTTCGAAGGATCCACGCTTGCGCCCGACGACTTTGAACAGGGCCCCGTAGGTCTCTCGTCAAGGTTGCCGACTGGACCGTCGGCTGTACGACTGCTAGAGACTGGCCCAGGGGCCTGGGGATGATCGACGAGGAGGGGTATTATATGAAGAAAGCTGCCGCCTTCTGATGTTTATGGTCCTTTTGCAGTGCCTATCATTCGTTGCCCCTCACGAATTACTCGAGATCCAAAATGGCCCCCTCAATCGACTTCACGGTGAGTTTGACTTCAAGAGCAAACCAAGATGAGCCAAATGATGTACCTAGTAGTTGACTTTGGCGACAGACTTTCCCCGGCAACATCATCAATGGCCAGTTCGTGCCAACTTCGGTGACCAGACACTCTGTCGACCCCGCAACGGAAGAGCCCTTGTACGAGGTCCCTGTGGCCGACAAGGCGCAGCTCGATGATGCCGTCAAGCATGCCCGCGTGGCCTTCAAGTCGTGGAAGAAGACGACACACGAGGAGAGATCAAAGCTTCTTCTTGCCTTTGTCGACCTCATCGAAGCTAACCGAGAGGGCTTGGAGAAGCTGCAGACCCGGGAGCAGGGCAAGCCCCTGAGCCTGGCGCAGCAGGAGGTCACCATGACCATCGACTGGTTGCGCGCCTTTGCGACAATGAAGATCGAAGAGGAGATACTCGAGGATGACGAGGAAAAGACCATCTACGCGACGTTCCCGCCCCTTGGCGTCTGCGGCGCTATCGTCCCGTGGAACTGGCCCATCCTCCTCGGCCTGATCAAAGTCGGTCCCGCATTGATGACGGGCAACACCATCATCATGAAGCCTTCGCCCTACACGCCTTACTGCGACCTCAAGCTCGGTGAACTCGGCATGTCCGTGTTCCCTCCCGGTGTGTTCCAGGTGCTCAGTGGCGGCGACGACCTTGGCCCTTGGATGACGTCGCACCCTGGCATCGACATGATCGCCTTCACTGGCTCTATCGCCACGGGAAAGCGCGTGGCCGAGAGCTGCGCCAAGACGCTCAAGCGGTACACGCTCGAGCTTGGAGGTAATGATGCCGCCATCGTCTGCGAGGATGTCGACTTTGCCAAGTGCATCCCCAAGATCGCGACACTATCGTTCCTGAACTCGGGCCAGATTTGCATGTTGACCAAGCGCATCTACGTTCACGAGAAGATCTACGATCAGTTCAGGGACGCCATGGTCGACTTTACCAAGAACAACATCAAGACGGGCGGCGGGTTCGAGCCCGGCGTCGTCGTAGGACCTCTCCAGAACAAGATGCAGTGAGTGTTGCCCTCCGCTCAAGGAGTCTTCATGTTTCTGACAAGCTCGCAGACACGACCTCGTCAAGAACATGTACGCCGATATCGAAAAGGAAGGCTGGACCGTGGCGCTCGAGGGCTCGGCCACAAAGTCGGACAAGGGATACTACGTCGAGCCATCCATCATCGACAACCCGCCCGAGGACTCGCGCATCGTCACCGAGGAGCCATTTGGCCCCATCGTGCCGCTTCTCAAGTGGTCCTCGGAGGACGACGTCATGGAGCGCGCCAACGCTCTCACGACAGGCCTAGGCGCCTCGGTCTGGAGCAAGGATATCGTGCGGGCGGAGCGCCTGGCTCGCGAGCTGAGTGCCGGCAGTGTCTGGGTCAATTCGCATTTCGACGTGGCGCCCAACGTGCCCTTTGGCGGTCACAAGGAGAGCGGTATTGGCATGGAGTTGGGCATTGAGGGCTTCAAGCAGTACACCAACAGCAGGAGCCTGTGGGTGTGGAAGAAGGTGTTTGAGTGAGGGCGGGGCTGGTGCGAGGCGATTCAGGGGTATTTCATAGGGCTCACCGGGGCAGCTTTCAGGGGCTTCGTGTCAAGAGAAGCATGCCGTAACGCAACCTGAACATCTCCCAACCCCTCGTACAGGTATCGGCGTCAGCCCGGCCGGCGACATGACCGAGATTCGCACTTCACCGACTCTCTCCATCCCGACATCCACGTTGACCCGTGCTTACCTGCAATTATGACCGCCGATACGGCCCCGAAGATGCCTCCATCCCCGCAATGCCAAGGACCCCATCGATCGGCGAAGCCTTTTCCTCGGGCAACTCTAGCATCAATGAAACCCTGCTCCGCAAGATCCTCACTTCAACACTTCTCTCCTTCCTCCTCTAGCCTAACGGCCTCCCGCCCCTCCACCCTCTCCCCCGCCAGAACCCCGCCATCCGACCTTTCGGCATTCGGTCGGAGATGAGGAAGATAAGGAAGCAGGTGTCTGTCGGGAAACGTCGATGTCAAGTGGCAAGGCCGGGCCTATCACAGACATCGCTTGCTTCTATCCGGGCAACCTGGGCCGCCCAGAGGACGTCGACGAGGGACTTTAGGCACGCGGCGAGCAGACTGATAGTCCCTGACGATGTCATCGCTTCCATGAAAGGTGCCGTCTGGGCATGCCAAGAGATCGACTCTGGACGATATCGGAGGGAAGATGATTCCTGGTCTTAGGGTGACCCAACTTTGGGGTCAAGCTGCTTGGGATACATAAGGATCGCCGTTCCCTAAGCATCGACGCTGCCGCCACAGAGCAGAGCACCTCACTACACTGTCAAGCAGCATCAAAGCCCGCTTCACCATGGTTCCCTCGGTCCTCTCTACAGCCAGGGCCCTTCTGGCCGCCGGCCTCCTCGCCGTGCCTGCACTCGCCGCCACCAACTGCTCCGCTCCCGCCCCCGAGACCTCTGCCCCGGGAGGTAGCAGCCAGCACTTTGGCGCCATCGACACGTACCTCGACTCCCTCTCCGCCGATCTGCAGGACATCAGCAAGCAGATCCATGACAACCCCGAGCTGGGCTGGCAAGAGACCTTTGCCCACGATCTCCTGACAACCTACCTTGAGGGTCAGGACGGGTGGAACGTCACCCGCTCCGTCAAGGGCATCGAGACCGCTTTCATGGCTGTCTTCACCGGCAGTGGCGACGGCCCTATCGTCAGCTTCCAGGCCGAGTATGACGCCCTGCCCAACCTCGGCCACGCCTGCGGCCACAACCTCATCGCCACGGCCTCTCTGGGCGGTGCCCTTGCTGCCGCCGAGATCATGCGCCAGGAGAACCTGCCCGGCAAGGTCATCCTCTTCGGCACCCCCGCAGAGGAGTCATACGGCGGAAAGGTGGTCATGCTCGACGCTGGAGTCTTCAGCGATGCCGCTATCGATGTGTCCATCATGGCCCACCCCACCAACGGACCTGACAGTCAGTACATGTTCACACAGGCGACGGACCGCTGCGACATCGAGTTCTACGGCAAGACATCCCACGCCGCCGCCGCTCCCTGGCAGGGCCTCAATGCCCAGGATGGCATCCTCCTCGCCAACAGCTGCGTCGCCTTCCTGCGCCAGCAGATCCGCCCGACTGACCGTATGCACGGCATCATCACCTCGGGCGGCACCAGCATCAACGTCATTCCCAGCCTGGCCTCGGGCTCCTACCAGCTCCGCGCCAAGAACCAGGAGGAGCTCGCCGAACTGACCGAGCGCTTCGTCAACTGCTTCGAGGCCGGCGCCCTCGGCACCGGCACCCAGCTGAACTTCACGATGCGTCCCAATGGGTATGCAGACATGGTGAACAACGATGTCATGGCCGCGGCCTATGCAGCCTACAACGCCGAGCAGGGCGTCTCCATGCCTGACCCGTCGCTCGAGAAGCTCAAGGAACCCTCTGGCTCGACCGACCAGGGCAACGTCAGCTACGACTTCCCCTCGATCCACCCTTCGTTCCAGATCTATCACGAGAATGGTACCGCCCCGTCTGGCGCCCCTCACACGGCCGAGTTTGAGGTTGCCGCCGGTAGCAAGGCCTCGTTTGAGAAGACGCTCCTGGTGGCCAAGAGCCTTGCCGGTGTTGCTGTTGACGTGCTGACCGTCGAGGGCATGTTGGACAAGGTGAAGGAGGAATTCAGCCAGACTGTTCCTTCGGCTGTGAGGAAGTACAAGTACAGGGCTTGATTTAGAAGCTTATACTTATGAAATAATGAAGACGGTGACGAGATTACTTGAGCTCTTCAGTCAATTATCGTAATGATCATATCATCGAAGGGATGCTTCAAGGCCACCCAACCATCTTCCCAGCTCGACGCCGAGCTGTGCCGCTTGGTCGTACATGATGAGATGACCCGCTCCTTCAATCGCTACCACCTCTCTCGCTCCGAGGGCATCCCCAAGCCTCTGCGCAGTCTCTACAGGAATCCAGCGGTCCTGAGAACCCCATATGATCTTGATAGGCATCTTCTTGCCCACCTCGCCGTACCTGCCCTCGACCGCATCCGTGTTTCTCGAATCGGCCTGACACAGCTGGCGCACGAATCCTCGTTTCCCCTCGTCGCTTAGCCATGGCTTCTTCAGCATGTCCATCGTCTCTTTTGGAACTTCGGCAAAGGCCGCATCGCGGATGTAGCGCTCCAAGATTTCTTCAAACTCGACGTCTGGGAGTCCCTCATAGTGCCGCGGGTTTTCTGCCACCGACTTGAACAAAGACTGCCCAAAAGGTCCAATCGCGACAACGTCGATCAGACACAAGCTCGCGTACTGGCAATCGTGGAGCAGGTGTGCCCTCAGGCTCATGAGACCTGCGTGGTCATGCGCGACGACATGCGCTTGTTGCTCGCCCCAGTCTGCCTGCCAGGACTGGAATAGGGCAGAGAAGGCCTCAGACTGCCGAGCGAGATCTGCGTCCAACTCCGAGGTTCGGCAAGAGAAGGTCGGCGTGGTTCCAGGCAGAGGCTTCTCGATGGGAGATTCGCCAAAGCCGGGGTTGTCGAAGAGATAGACGTGAAACTGTCGAGACAGGGCGATCGCAAATGGCTCCCAGACACGAGATGACCATGGGGTTCCGTGGATGAACACAAGCGGAGGCGCTTCAGGGGCGCCCAGAGATGTCCATTTGATGGTGTAGCTATGCGTTGCGTTCTGGTACTCGAAAGCGTTGTCGAGGGATGTGGACGACATTCTGGGAGACTATGAGGCTGGCCGTCGGGTATTAGGAGAATGACAACAGAGGCCAACATTTAATTGTGTGCCGTGGGAGTGTTCGCTTTATATCGAGGGTCAAATATGCCAGGCTTACATGTCGAGAACGCCCTTCACATCTAGTGGCGACGTCGATCATCACCACTGCCATTGGCTGTGCTGCAGGGAGCATTGCTGCCTTGGCATGACGTCGATATCTTTTGCACCGTCATTATTACTTCGGGTCCTCTTCTTCGGTTCTCGATTCTGATATCCCATCAATTGCCTGTCTCGCCGGTAAGCCGCATGGATATCGAGCACGACCACATCGCTGGTCTTGGCTCGACTCTTAACTCGGCGTCTTTTGCCTTCGCTGTGTACTAAAGAATTAGTTTGCAAATGCACGATGAGTGATGCGATGTTTGGATACTGTTGGAAGCGTCAAATCTAAGGGTCCTGGGGTTGATGGAAGTTCCATTGTATTTGATTTGCTGCACCTCGAGAAACTCGGCCGACGCAATAGAAAACTCTCCACTTCGGAGTGGCCGGCGACCCTCAAAGCAGCCTACCATGGTCAAAAAGCGAGGTCTTTTTCAGTTGTGCGTTGACTCGAGCTATGGGGAATCTGGAAGCATGCCTACCTGGTCCTGGAGTTTTCATATGAATGACTCGTCGTTATCGACCATCGTCAACAAAAGCCATCACCTCCAACACCACCACCATTAGCATAAGACGATATCGCTATTCCCCTGGCGCGCGTCTCCCGAGATACATTGTACTGCCCGCAGTGTCACCCTCCGCATTTAACTTCAGGCCCAAGCTCCCCTGGGACACGCCGGCCTTTGTAAGGGGTGGAGGTCCGCGGGTAAACGCCAACGGTGTAACCCACCACGGACGGCAGAGCCGGCTTGGAAAACCGCATGAGGCGGCGAGTCAGTGCGTGCTAGCCCCGGGACTCGCCCCAACAATAGAGCATCGCCGTGCCACACGAGCCGTGGATGACCATACGCTGCCCGCTGACTGGCCGACGAGACCCCTGAAGCCCGGCAGTGCTCCGCCGGGACCCCTTACGAAGTTGTGATCCAGGGGCATCGCCGGCCGAAGGGGCGAGTACCGAGAGGCGAGGGCCGAAAGGCTGGTGGATGCAAATCTAAATGCCTGGACGAAGAAGCTTCCATGGCAAGGGGGGTGGTCCATGACGTCCCGAGGCACGACACATGCTGATGGGAAAGCGGGAGGGTATTCGTAGTTGAAAAGAAAAGCTTTTCCCCTGTCCTCCCCCGTGTCATATTTGTTGTCTTGTCGTTCGCCCGTCACTCGTTTGTCGCCATCGTCACTCGTTTGTCGCCATCGTCACCACACGCGCAACCCTTCAAGTTCGCACCCTCCAGTCGCTACCATGCAGTTCAGCACCGCCGCCCTCCTGACCGTCACCCTCGCTGCCGAGGCTCTGGCTTACCCCAGCTCTGCCAATCCCTGGAAGGCTCCTGGCCCGAACGACCGTACGTGCCCAAAGTCCATTCGACCTCTCTGGCAAGGCGCCTGACGACTGACACCCCAAACCAGGCCGCAGCCCGTGCCCCATGGTGAACTCGCTCGCCAACCACGGCTACCTCCCCCGCGATGGCCTGAACATCTCTCTCGCCGACCTCATCGTCGGCTTCACCGATGCCGTCAACCTGGACCCGGCCGCTACGACCCTGGTGGGCAGCAAGGCGCTGACGACCTCCACCACCGGCAACAACGCCACCTTCAACCTCGACGACCTTCGCACCCACGGAGGTAAGTAATTTTTGCAAGGCTTTTCTTCCAATATCCCAGACGCTAACCCTTTCCCAAAGTCATCGAGCACGACGGCAGCCTGAGCCGTAACGACATCTTCTTCGGCGATAACTACAGCTTCAACAAGACCATTTGGGGCTCCGTCGCCGCCCACTTCATCAACGAGACCATCTCCATCCCCACCGCTGCTGCCGCCAGGAAGGCCCGTCTCGCCGCTGCCGCTGCCGCGAACCCCGAGTTCAGCCTCAACGCCGACGGCACCCAGTTCAGCTTCATCGAGACGGCTCTCTACCTGTCCGTGTTCGGCAACATCAACAACGGAAACGCCGTGACCAAGCACGTCCGCGTCCTGTTCGGTGAGTTCGGTAGAGCGCCTTCGCCATTGGGAGATGTTATGCTAACGATGGTGGTCTTCAGAGGAGGAGCGCCTGCCCTTCTGCGAGGGCTTCAAGAGGTCGGACGCGGTCATCACCGCCGCGGGTATCCTGGGCCTCGTGAGCAAGGTCGCCGTTGCCAGCGCGTAATGGAACATAGACGCGGTACATCATGAGGGTACAGGGCAGTCGCATGTATGAACCCATGCTCTGCTACCGGATATCTCATGGATACCTAGTAATGTCAAACAACGTCAAAGATCTCCTGCTCTTAGTGACTTCTGCACTCAGTGGTGTAGTGTCGTCAAGGCACGTCAGCGTCCGTGCCTTTATTCAAGGCACTCACTCGACATACCTGGCACCTCGATGGTCTTGGATGAGGCGCATCTCGCGGCATGCCGGAAGTCGATGGGAAGTCTGCAGTGAGACACTCCATCGCCAGGTGCGAGGAGCCTTGGCCATGATGTGCGACTGCATACGACGAGGGAGGTCTTGCCTCTGATTCAATGTCGTGAGAGCTGCTTATCTTGCAACTGCAGCTGGCCCAATCAAGTGTGCATCGGAAGTGCTGCTTTACTCCAAGCAAGTTGGCAGTGGTCTCCGTGATCTTTCGAACTCGCAGCGGGGGTGGCAACGCAACTTTCCGTTACCTACGCATCGTCTTTGGAGACTGGGAGTTGTGCTACCAGCAAGCGTGTTCCAGAGCAAGCCGGTGCCGGGGACGAGAGTGTTGATGAGTGTCTCCCCTTGCTCCCCCAACCCATGATGCCTAGCTTCTGACGCCATGGCGATCGGCCTGGTGCAGCACCTTTGAATGCGACCTCGACCAATTCACAGCGAAGAACTGGCGATTTCGGTGTTTGCTTCGGCGCTGTGGCTGCAGGATGATGGCGTGATTGCGGGTAAGCATCGCGAACGGCGGGTCTTCGCAGCCATCGTCGGCCTCGTCCCGACATCTCGTCAGAACGTCGGACGATTATCTGATTACACCATCCGAAAAATGGTGTCGATGATTTCCCTCTCGGGCGAACGGCGCTGTGGTATAATAGTCCGGGATGCTGCAGTCGGAGTGGTCGAACGCTCTTGCTGCTATTCCTGCCCCTTCACCAGAAGTCAAGCTCACCAACAATCCAACGACTACCGTCCCCTCGATACGACGACACAAGCCGTACGATGGCTGACGAGAAGAACGTCAAGGAAGAGGCCCAGCCTCAGGAGGCCTTGCCATCTAAGGGCAGGACGGTCACGGAGAAGAACGCCGACGTGACCCTCCGGCTGCTCGAGAAGCATGGCGACGAGTTTGGACCGCTGACCCCCGAGGCGGAGAAGAAGCTACGCCGGAAGCTCTATCTGCGCATTATGACGTTGCTATCCGCCATCAACATCATGCTCTTCGTACGTGGCGTCTTCGATTCGCGAGATGTGATATGCTGACTCGGAGGTGTGAAGGTCGACAAGTCGACGCTCGGGTACTCGGCGATTCTGGGGCTCTTCGAAGAGACAGGCATCCGCCAGGCTCAGTACAACAACCTGAACACCATGTTCTACGTCGGTAAGAACTCTTTCCTGGTCCGAATGTCGACAACGTGCTGACTGGCCCAGGCTACCTTGCGTTCCAATGGCCCGGCCACTATCTGATGCAGCGGCTTCCCTTCGGCAAATACGTGGCGGGGACCATCTTCGCGTGGTCGGCCATCATCTTCCTGCACTGCGTGGCGACACGATACGAGGGCCTCATTGTGATGCGACTGGCCCTCGGTGCGGCCGAGGCAGTCATCGTGCCTGCCATGGAGATTACGATTGGCATGTTCTTTAACCGCCACGAACAGTCGTTCTTGCAGCCGGTGCTCTGGATCACATGCCAGGCAGCGCCGGTGGTGACGGGCTTCCTTTCGTACGGTCTGCTTTGGACGACGGGCCCGGTGCTGCCGTGGAAGCTGCTGCACGTCGTGACGGGCGGTCTGACGCTGATCCTGGCGGTGTGGGTGTGGTTCGACTATCCCAGCAACCCGGCCGAGGCGCGGTTCTTGACGCTCGAGGAGAAGGTGCAGGTTATCCGGCGTGTGCACAAGGCGCAGCAGAGCTCGATCGAGCAGAAGCACTTCAAGAAGGAGCAGTTCATCGAGACGATGAAGGACCCCGTGTCGTGGCTGTTTGCGCTGCAGTCCTTCACGCTCATGTACTCGAACAACCTCAACTATGGGCAGAAGAACCTCATCACGACGTCCATCGGCATCAAGCCGCTGGGGTCGACGCTGGTGGCTGCGGCGGGCGGGGGTTTCGGCGTGGCGTGCTGCATCGTGGCGACGTTTGCCCTTCGTCGCTGGCCGCGGAACCTCGCTCTGCACGGCACCGTGTGGTGTATGCCTGCCGTTGCTGGTGGTATCGCCATGACGACGGTGAACTGGGAGCGCAAGATCGGGCTGCTGGGGTGTCTGATCCTCGCCGCATCGACTTATGGCGTGACCTATATCATCGCTTTGGGATGGACAACATCGACAGCGGCCGGCTACACGAAGAAGCTGACGCGCAACGTCATGTTCATGCTGGGCTACAGCGTGGGAAATCTCGTGTCGCCGCAGATTTGGGTGCCGAGCGCCGCGCCGCGGTTCTACGGGGCTTGGGCGTCCATGATCTCGGTAAGCTGGATCGGTACACCGGTGATCCTGTGGGTGATTCGGTTCATCTTGATGCGGCGCAATGCCGAGAGGCGCGAGTACATTGCTGGGCTGAGCGACGACGAGCGCGAGGGCTGGGTCGAACAGGTCGACGAGAGCGGGCACACGGTCCGGGTGAAGGTTGACCTGGCGGTGTTGGACCTGACGGACTTGCAGAACAAGCAGTTCATCTACCCGATCTGAGGAGAAGGAGGAGGTTGCTGAGGAGAGGAATTCGGCAGCAAGCCATGTCTTGTATTTCGAAGAGAAGTAGGGTGGTCGATGGTGGTGTCAGGCGTCGATGATGATCGGCGGTCAGCACGGACACAACGTGAAGGGTCACGATGTCGTCGGCTGGAATGAGGATGCAATTCCTGCTCGTGCCTTGAAGCTCGCTGCCCTGTCTTGGCTTGCCGGTGCCGGCTCAGCTGTGCAGCTCGTTAGGAGACAGCACCACTCCGCAACAGGGGTCATCGGTGCACAAGACCCCGCAATAGCGCGCCGGGAGCCGGGGTGTGGTGCTGGTGCCGACCGTTGTGCGTGCATCGTGCATCGCGTTGCATGAATAAACATTGACGGGTTGGAGATTGGCATGTCCAGGTGAGGGGCAGCGCCGCCAACGGGAGGAGTGTGACGTGGAGAAGGTTGGAAGGGTGGCCAATTTGTTTTGATATTTTTGGGGCTTGTGTTTACTTTGTTTGCCCAGGTCGAGTTGACAAGAGGGGAAACAAATATAGCCCACGATGTGATACCCCGGAGTTCGGGCGGATGGTCGGCCTTTTTACTCTCTTCGCGTGTGTCTTGTCTCTGGTGGATGACTCTCCGTGATGCAAAACTTGTCCTCTCGCAAAAACTCGTCCCGTCGTTTGATTCTCGCCCTCATCTCGGATGCCCGAATCAGCTTACCCTTTTGCCGCTGAAGTCACGAACCGGAGGCCCGCCAAAGTGGCCCACGGGCAGGTCACACCGCACCGCTAAGACAATTTACAGTGGACGAACCCGGCGACGGGGGGCCACTCACAGCACTCGTCCACCACCTGACCTGCAGGACGCCATTGAGCGCGGACTGGCGCGCAGGTACCTCGTCACCCAGTTCTGGCTTGGGATGAACCTCTGCCACCATCTGGCCTGAGAAACCAAATCAAGCACCGCACCCAACCTGAACCCTCCACCAAAAGGATGCGGTCGCTCAACACCACCAACTCCTCCACAACCTCATCCCACCTCTCCCGCAAACCGCCAGCAGCGACGTCACCTGCCTCCTCCGCCTCAACCCTCTCCTCGCCCGCCCGCTCCGACCTGTCCGCTTCCCGAAAGGCGAAATTGCACGACCCTCCCCGCCGGCCGACCCCTTCGTCCAATACTACCACCACAACAACAGTACGACTCAATCCCCGGATCACGGCCGCAACTACTGCGTCCACGGCTCGCCGCCAACAGACCCTCTCGCCCGGCCCGCGCACGCCGCTCCGCGCTCGCGATCAAAATGCCCTGAGCACCCACCGCCCGCCAAAACACATGCCCATCATCGCCAGGTCAAGACACGGCGACATGCCCTTGCCCCACGATCACCACAACAAAGGGGCTGCGGCCGGCACCCCACGACAGTCCATCCTCAATGCCTCGGCCGCAAAGGTTGTCGGCAGGGCCCCTCTGACGCCCAAGGTTGCCGCCGTCAAACCATATCACCACCAACAACAACAACAACAACCCCTCGTCACCCCCCTCGTCGCTCGCTCCCGAAAACCCGATCCGCCACCCTCAACATCCTTCTCTTCAGCCCGAGACGATGTCACCAGTCCCGTCTCCGCCTTCCTCACCAGCAACAACATCACGCCACGCTCCGGCCACCGCCAGAGCAGGGTCGACAGCGCTAGCAGCACGCCCACCGGTACCCCGAATAACGACCGAGTCACCGGCGAATGGGATAATACTCGGTCACCCCACGATGCTGTCGACTACTCTAGAAGACATGTCGTCACCTTCAGCCCGCCCTCGGACGCCGGGAGCAGGCACGATTCTCCAGACTCAAAGTTCTTCTACGCCAGCGAGGCTCGGCCCGCCCAAATGGCCCAACCGAAACTCCCTCCCCAGCCGCCCAACAAGCAGCCGACCTTCATGTATGCCAACGGCAGCGCCGTAGACCGCACCAGACCGACATCCCCCGGCATCACCGCTCCAGGCTTCACCCCGATGCTCGCCCCCACGCAGGAGGCACAGCCTAGCAAGTTCTTCTATGCCAACGGCGTTCCCGACCTGCAGCCGAGCTTCCGACCAACATCTTCCTCGGGCTCGGCCGTGTCATCGAGCTCCAAGATGACCGTCCCGAGGTCAGCAACATCCACACCGAATGTCGGCTTCGTCCTCGCACAGCCATCCTCTCCGACAAAACCCCAACACCTTACCCTTGCCCCAGCTCCCAAGGGCCCGACCTTTGCACCACAGCCTCTCTCAAGAGCTCAAACATGCAGCCCACAGCAGTTTGTTCCCGCAACCACCGCAAAGCGGAGGGTCAGCCTCGAGGCGAACCCGCAGCCATCTACGCATTCCCGCAACGGCAGCATCAGCTCGGGTGATGCCATGATCATGTCCAAATTCATGGCCTCGCAAACCTCGCATACATCCTCGGAAGCCTCTTCGCCCGCCGTCGTCGTCCCCCAGAACTCCGCCATGACCATGGCCTCTATCATCCAGGCCGCCGATGACTTTGAGGATACCCAATCCATTGAATCAGACGAACACAACGAGCTGCAAAGCCCCACAAAGTCGCACGCCGGGGACCCTTTGAACGACCTGGTTGCCAACGCCAGGCGGGAACGCAAGGTCCAGGATCTAGAGATCAGAAACACGTCCCTAGAGGCCATTAACAGGTCCCTGGAACGTCAGCTGCGCAAGCAGACAGCTGAGCTGAGGAGATACCGGCGGCTGTCCAGGTCGGGCCGGCTGTCGCTGGCTTCCATGTCGTCCACCAGGATAGCCTCCGACTCGACTGTGGGCACCGCCATGACCGTCGAAGGCCTCTCCGACCTTAGCGAGGAGGAGGGCGACGAGGACGAAGAAGAGGATGAAGACGATTCCCTCTACGACACAGACCCCTCAGAAAGCGGATCAGTCACGAGCCCTGGCCTCAAGGCCGCCGGCCGCCGACGCAAGCGCGATGAGAAACGCTTGCAGCTCGACCTCTCCAAGCACCGCGAGCTACTCGTCGACAGCCAGAAGATCAACCAGAGCATCAAGCGCTGCCTCGACTGGAGCGAGGAGCTGATCAAGGAGGGCAAGAAGGCTCTCGAATACAACGTCCGCGTCAGCGATGTCGAGCTCGCACCCCGCGTTCTCGCTCCGCGGTACGAGGACGAGGAAGACGATACCCAGGACCTCAGCCACCTGGGAACGGAGGCCGGCGATGAACCCTTAACGGCTCCAGGCACACCACAGACCACGAATCCTGCCGGCCATGGGCTCGCGGTCGACGGAGCATCGACCACGGCCCTGGCCGCCCCGACATTAATCAAGGGGCCCAGGCTCGCACCGCCGTGGGCGGCAAAAGAACCGCAAGATAGGGACAGCGGTATCGAGTTGCCCACAGACGGCAGCTAACAGCCCATACTTCTTCTATCCGACCTACTTTAATCAACGAACACTTTCACAACACCACCACCACCAACCACTCGCCACTCACGGGACACACGGTCATTTTCTTTTCCTTACTTCTCTTTCCTTTCCATCCAACGGAGCATAGCACGGGGCGCGAAACACTCACACTCATACACACACATATTCTCAAGTTCATCCGCGACAGGATCCTGGGAACCGGCGTTGGAGGCAAAGGGGGGGCACTACAACACGTCAAGGCCACCCCCAAGAAATCAAACTCACATCCGCTCTCGTCGGACTTTTCAGCATACTCAGCCAACGGCTCGGAGGAACATTGCGGTCGACTTTTGGTCCAACCCCCACACACACACACAATCGCCCGGTTTTCTTTTGTACACACGGCGCCCAGCATGATGCGCCAGAATACCCCCGCCCCTTTCGCCCCCGCGAGGGCAGACACACCACCACATGTACCATAGATACCCCCCACAACACAAACACAAACACACATGCCTCGCCGCCAGAAAGGGTAGGGAGGCGGCTCTGGGTATCCGCCCCGGGGCAGTACGTAGACAAATGTACGCTCTACTACAATTCTCTCTCCATCGTGATCGTGCACTCGAACGCTTGCAGCGACATACTAAAGGAAGGCTAACATGTAGGAGTTGAGAAAAGTCTACTAATCTTGCGCGGAACGAAAAGAATAAAAAGTGGTATTATCCATCATGCTGCCTCCCCCCGTCCCTGGTATCTTCTTGCCACGCCGCCATTCACCGCCTCTCAAACCTCCGTCTTCTCCTTGCCAGCCGCGCCCTCGACCGCGGTGGGGTGCTCGCCCTTGTGCTCCTTGCCGCGCTTCTTGGTCTCCTTCTCCTTCTTGATGGCGGCCTCGGCGACGAGCTGCTCGAAGATGAGGTAGTCGCCCTCCTCCTCGGGGGTGCGCTGGGCCTGTGGGAGAAGCATGTTAGTGGGGGGTCATGGATAAGCAGGGGAAGGGCATAGCCTACCTTGATGAAGATGCCGCCGATGATCATCAGGGCCTCGGCACGCTGGAGGCGCTTGCTCAGGGGCACCTTCTTGTCGTACAGCGCCTGGTCGCAGACCTCGCGCAGGACGCTCTGGATCTCAAACTTGCTCCCCCGCCACGCGGCGGTGAGGATCTTTCCGGTGACGCGGCGCTCGTACTCGGCCTTGCGCTCGTCGCTCCAGTCGTCGCCGCCCTCCTTCTCCATGCGGGCCATCTCCTCAATGGTCTGCTGGGCGTCGATGGCGGACGAGATGGTGCCCCACGTCTCCTTAACGAGGGTGCCCTTGTCCTTGATGCGGGAGAAGAAGCCGCCGATGCCGAGGAACTTTTGCGAGCGCAGCAGCGCGCTGGCCTTTGACACGTACGTGGTGCCGATGGCGTGGAGGATGTCGAGGCCGAAGCTCTCCATCTTCATGTTCTCCGTCTCGAGGCGGATCTTCTCCTGGAAGGCGCGCGTGACCGCCTCGTGGCGGTCCGTCTCGGTCCACACGCTGACGCGGTCGACGAGCTTGCGCGTGAGCGTGTCGACGCGCTCCTTGCGCACGCGGGAGCGCTCCTCGTCGTAGGCCGCTAGCTGGTCCCGCTGCTCCTTGGTGAGGCCGCCCTTCTTGCGCTCCTTGGCGCGGAGGCTGTCCTCTGTCTCGGGGCCCGACGTGCCAGCGGCCTCGTCCGACGCTCGGTCCATGAGGGCCGGCCGCAGGGGGATCTGGTGGCGCGAGTGCGAGCCGTGCGACGGGCTGGGAGACGGTGTGCGCGGCGGCAGAGGGGGCTTCTCGGAGGTGCCGGCGGCGGTGCCGGCGGGCTGCTGGGGAGTCTTCTCCTCCTCGACGATGACGGCAGGGGGAGGGGGTCCGGCGGCATATGGTGGCGGGGGAGCCGCGGAGGGACCGGCGGCGTGTTGCTGGGCCTCGGCCTCCTTCTTGCTCTCGTTCATGGCGGCCTTGGTGCCGGGGAACTCCTCGTCATCGGCAGCGGTGGCGGCCGGGCCCTCGCCCGCGGCGGCAGCAGCAGCGGCAGCGGCCTCGGCTTCCTCCTGCTCGTTCATGGTGATGTCCATGGTGGCGGTCAGGTCCTTCATCAGGCTGATCTCGCCGATCCAGTCGGTGAAGGCATCGCCGCCAAAGATGGAGCTGAAGAACTCGGCGGGGTCGGCGAAGCCCTCCTGCGGCTTTGCATGGTCCTTGCCGAACTTGTCGTATGCGACGCGGAGGTCCTTGTCCGACAGCACCTGGTATGCCTCACCAATCTCCTGGAACTTCTCGTGCGCGGTCGGGTCGTTGGGGTTCTTGTCCGGGTGGTGAACGATAGCCAGCTTGCGGTAAGCTTTCTTGATCTCGAGCTCCGAGGCGGTGGGCTGGACGCCCAGGACGTCGTAGTATGCTGTGTCCGCGACCATGGCTACAACAGCGGGGGGTGGGGAGGGGTTTGTTGTCGGGATCGGTGGACAAGGTCGGTTCGCAACAAGAGGTTCTGCTTGAAGTCGGGAGCGGGAGGCGTGGGTGATGATGATATAAAGATCGGTAACCTCAGGCAGGCAATGTAGGTGGTCGGCGTGTGTGCTACTTTGTGGTGGTGAATGGGCAAAAGCACATGGGATTATTTGGTAGGATGAGATGGGGTGGACAAGGATGGAATGTTTTTGCGCAGCCCCGCCAAATTACGTCGGTCGGAGAGTGACAACACAGAGAGGGCAGGCAGACAGACGGACACTAGGGGTGGCCTCCCTCCAAGTCAAAAATGTGGCTCAACCAAGCACTTCGTCATCTCCTGCGAGTTGAGCTCGTTCCTCTCTGGTTCCCTCGGATTCATACATCCATGAACTCACTCGCCACTCTGATCCTCGTTTGACTTCGCAAAGTCCAATAATAAATATCCTGCAACATGAGGCGGAGGCCGGCGGCTTGGTTGCTCTGTTGTGGCGCTGGGCGGGTCTGTTGCTAGGTGTCATTACGCGGACATGGGGCTGGCTGATGACGTTGCACCCGCAATTGTTCACAAGCCGCCGGCCTGACCGACCGACCTGGACCTGGACCGGGCTGAACCTGGACCCTGATCATCACACTCGCACTACTTGAACTAATTCGGCATCAACTGAGGAAGCCATCGCTCTTCCAAGGGAACATGGTTCTTTCTAGATGCCTATTGGTTGCTTGTGTATCTTTTCTTCCACGGCCTGCCATCCAGCTTTCCCCCACGCTCACTCACTGCACGCCGGCCGCCTTCATGCGCTCGAAGCAGCCGCGGTAGGCGTCGTGGATCTCGGGCACCTCGTAGCCGTACTCCTTGAGCTTCTTGACCAGCTTGGTTGTGTCGAGCTTGCAGTTGCTGCGGCCAGCCTTGATCACCTTGGACTGCTCCTCGAGCGAGAAGTTCTTCCAGGTGTAGCCCGGGCGGACAATGTCCCGGAACAGGGTGAGAACCTCGTTGTGCGAGATGGCGCCAGGGTTTGTGAAGTTGTAGACACCGGTCTCCTTGTGCTCCGCCAGGAGAAGCGATGCCGGCAGGAGATCGTGAAGGATGGTGTTGCTGTTGGGGATGTCGACGACGCGGTCGTACTTGCTGATTTTGGTGACGAAGTTGCGTGAGTGCAGGTCGTCGCTGACGGGCATGCGCAGGCGGAGGATGAGGCAGTTCTTGTAGTACTTCATGACCTGCGATGCACATGTCAGCCGAGCCCTCCTTCGATGGATGAATCCCTTCTTACCTCCTCGACGTGGGCCTTGGTCTCCGAGTAGAAGCTTCCGTTGAAGTTGGCGGGGTCCGTCTCGAGGTAGCCCGGCCCGCCAATGGGGTGGGCCTCGTCGTACTGGTAGATGCAGCCGGTGGCGAAGACGGTGCAGTGGATGCCCTTGAGGAAGCAAGCGTCCGTCAGGCTCAGGGTGCCGATGACATTGGAGCGCATGGTGGCCTCCTTGTTATCCTCGCACCAATCCACGTTGGGCCGGCCAGTGCAGCCCGCGGCGTTGAGCACATGAGTGGGCTTCACGCGGTCGAGCTCGGCGGCGACGGCTTCGCGGTTCTCCATGCGGATTGTCGTGGTGTGCACCTCCTTGCCCTGCTTCTCCAGCAGGGTCTTGAGGTGACCAGCGACCCAGCCCTCGCCGCCCCAGATGAGATAGACATTGTGCGAAGTGCCGTTGGTTCCGTTGGTGCCGTTGGTGGCCCTTGTTCCGTTGGTCGCAGACATGATTGTTTGGGTGTGTGGATGTTGGATGGGAGGGTCTGCAGCTCGAATCGGCAGTTGAAGGTGGGGGTGGGGTTCCAAGGATGCGTGAGGTGAGGCTGTATTGTCTGGGCGAAAAGAAGCTGGGTGAAAGGAATCGGTATCGGGAAACGGCGGTGCCTCGAGCTTAAGTATCGCGAGGGAAGAGGAACGTGCTGAAGAACGCCCGGGGGAGAAGGGAGAAGATGAAGCAGGCGAGGCGAGGAAAAAGAACAGATCAGACGGTCCAGCTGGAGTGTGGTGTCTTGGAGCAAAAGGGTCGAGCGGCCGGACCCTTCACAGTGTTAGGGGCCCAAGGGAGGTCGGAGTCAAGCAAGGGAAGTAGCGACCTAGCCCAAGTGCCCGTCACTAGGGAAGGAACCGCGGTAAGGCAGGTACGACTTTGCCAGCTTTTCGATGGGAGCTCAGGCACGCGCCACCATCCCTTGGAGAATGGGAGGGGACTTGGAGGTATCTACATGCTCAATCTGATGGGCGAGGGGCGGGAGTTTAGTGGAACATCAGGTGGCGGATGAGACCAGACGACCAGTCGGGGAGGGACCTCTTTCGATAGCCTCGCCCTCATTCCAGACAACATGACCCTCCGTGGCCAGTACTAGTACTCGGTCGGAATGGAAGCTCGTGGGAGAAGCTCGGAGAATGGGCGACGGGGTTGATCAGAGTGCACATGGGCATCAGAAGTATCCAAACCAAAGTATCGCGGGTGCGGCACGGCGCGATGGGTCCAGGTACCTCTGGTCAACTTGAACGTATCGGACCGCCACCGAAGAGTTAGCTGGAATGCAGCCTCCTTCGCGCCTCTCCGCCGCTAGATCGCCTTCTCCTTGAGCGCTATTGAAGATGGTCGAAAGCGAGCGTGGGAGCTTGATCCCGCAGTGGGCGGGAATGACGAGCCAAGCTGCAACACAAGGGCATGGTGAAGCTACCTGGTCTGATACATTCGATGGGAGCATCGAAACATCGCGGTACACAACGCCGACTCAGCCGCGAGGGGTCGTCCATCAAGGGAGAACTTAGCCTGACCTGATACGTTGAGGGATGGCTGCCACGAAGCTAAAAGGACAGCGCAGGCCAGGCGCATCATGGAAGGTTACACGCAGAACGGTTCCTGTCGATCCATCTCGCATGGTGCTGCACCGCTGTATTTGAAGCGATTTCTCCTCCATCTCCAACTCCAACAACCCCGCCACTGAGCAACCCCGCATCGTCGAGGCACATAGAGGCCGATGCACGCAACCGTGTACCTCACATTGTTTGCGCAGCAGGCCGATGGACCAAATGCAACATTGCGAGGCCTTGCGGGAAATCCGAGGACGAGATTGGCACATGCGGCGCATGCCCTCGTCTCTGAAGCTTGGCAAGGCGAGGTAGGACATTAATATGGATACCTCGCAGTCATGGCTCAGCGTTGTCGAAGTCAGCGATGAGTCTTCATCAATACTGGGCTGCCAAAGTCCTTCGCTCTCCTCACCTTGCAGTTGGTTCTTATCTCAAGTGGTCAGAATCTGTTTGGGTGCCACCATCATGGTGTGATGGCTGACGATGACAATCTGCTTTGCAAGATCATAGACGTCTGAAGTGGGCACCAAACATCCCAATCTGCTTCCCACGACAACACTCTTCCTATCACTCCGATGTCTTGACTTGACCACGAAATACAGCTTACGGTCCAAGCTCTGCTTCTTGGGCGCCGACTGAGAGTGCGAGAAATTTGTGGCTTCATCAGGCACGAATTCTCAATAGTGGTGTTAAGCTCGGATTCAAGGGCGCTTTCGCACACCAAACAGGTATCAACGCGTAAATCGACAACGGGGAGACCTTCGTCTTCCTCGGCTGTATCAATTTAAGTGCTGCCCTTGCGATGAAAAAGCGCCCTGTGACGCCCGTTGTCCGCAATGTCGAGTCGCTCGATATCATTTCGATTGAACAGGTTATGGCCGAGGTGAACAAGAAGGCTCGCGATGGCAAGCTGACGGCGGAAGAGATGGCCAGCGTTACCTGCAAACATCTCTTTCTAGACAGCTGTGAAGCTGTGCAGTCTCTGGTCAAGCCATCGAGGACTTGCGATTCCATTAAAAGCCCAAGGAAAATGCATATGCGGAGGAAGGGCCGGCGGGGCACTCAGGGGTGCTTTTGGGCCACCTCGAGTTGGGCTCCTGGACACGACAGCTCTCCCAGCGAAAGGGCACTTTCTGCATTCAGCACTTGCGCACGTGTTCCCCGGACTTGCTTTCGACGCAGCTTGGCATTTAGCCGCAGCCCCCTTCTCGTACATGTCGCTCATCTTGAAATGCAGCCGAAAGTCCGCCACGGCCAGAGCTCACCCGGGGCGGAGGCCGCGAGCCCCGCGGAAAGGCTTCGAAGCACAGAGTCGGCTGACAACAGCCAGCGGGAACACTGTGAGGGAAAGTGCGAACGTGTTCCCTTGGGCGGCGGATTGGCCAATTGGCTCGCTTACGGAACCCACGACGCCTCCGCTCGCGGCCGTCACACACGGGCGTCGGTGTAGCATTGCTGCCCCCCAGGCTCCCCGCACCACCGGCCGGCCCCAGCCTGAAGCGGCCACTGACAGGCCCCGGGCACGCGTCAAGGTCCCGCCAGACCGGTCTGCGTGCCTCATCCCACCCGGGGTGTCCCAAGAAGACAATGAGAAGAATGCCATCTGACGGGTGGAGAAACACCAGCTTCGCCGGGGCGGCCCACGCCCAAGCCCCCTTCTCCTCAATCTCTCATCCCCCAGGCCACACCAGTCCTTCCAACGTGATTTCCTCTCCCCTTCCCTTCCCCCCCTTCCCGTCGTACTGCTTCCGCTTGGCCTCGTCCTACACCTCCATTGTTCGCGTCAAGCAAGCAAACGGTTTCAGGCGACGGTTCACGGTGCAGCGATCTTTCCCGCGCGCGAAACACTTTACCCCTCGGGCGACGAAATTCTGTCCCAAGCGGTCTACCCCCCTCCTCCTCCTTCCGCCCCCCGAAGACTCTGGGCGCAAACCTCTTTTCCGCGAAATCTCAAAAGAGAGCGAGCCACCCGCCTCTTCCAAGCAGGCTTCTACGGCCAGCGAATACACCCTCGAGGATACAAAGCAACCCGTGGTCACTTAGCTGTCGACGACGGCACGCCGCAATCATGGGCGTCATCTTCTACATTTTCCACCCGCAGCAGCTGCGGTCCATCATTCAATGGTAAGCCTTGGTTCCCCTATTCGCCGAGGAATGCAATCCAACAGCTCGCTGACACCCCTCCAAGGAAGCTGTGGCACGATCCCGTTCATAGCCGCAACCCCGAAAAGGAGTCGGACACCATGAAGGCATGCTACGAGCACCTGAACAAGACCAGTCGGAGTTTCTCCGCCGTCATCCAGGAGCTCAACCCCGAGATGGTCGGCCCCATCTGCCTCTTCTACTTGGTCCTGCGAGGCCTCGACACCATCGAGGATGACCTGACCATCCCGCTGGCCAAGAAGGATCCCCTCCTCCGCGAGTTCCACACAAACATGGAGATCGACGGCTGGACCTTCACGGAGAACGGCCCCAACGAGAAGGACCGCAACCTCCTCGTCCACTTTGACGACGTTGTCACGGAGCTGAAGCTGATCCAGCCCAAGTACTACGAGATCATCAAGGACATCACCATCAAGATGGGCAACGGCATGGCCGACTACGCCAACAACGCAGAGTTCAACGCCAACGGCGTCGAGTCCATCAAGGACTACGAGCTCTACTGCCACTACGTCGCCGGCCTCGTCGGCGAGGGCCTGACCCGCCTCTTCGTCGAGGGCGAGCTGGCGAACCCCCGCCTCAAGGACCGCCCCGAACTGACCGAGTCCATGGGCCAGTTCCTCCAGAAGACCAACATCATCCGCGACATTGAGGAAGACTTTGTCGACGGAAGGCGGTGGTGGCCCAAGGAGATCTGGAGCAAGCACGTCGACAACTTTGAGGACCTCTTCAAGCCCGAGCACAAGGAGAAGGCCCTCAACTGCTCCTCCGAGATGGTCCTCAACGCTCTCAAGCATGCAGAGGACTGCCTCTTCTACATGGCCGGCATGCGCGACCAGAGCGTCTTCAACTTTGTCGCCATTCCCCAGAGCATGGCCATTGCCACGCTCGAGCTGGTCTTCCGCAACTACGACATCTTCCACAAGCACATCAAGATCACAAAGGGCGATGCCTGCCAGCTCATGCTGGACTCGACGCAGAACCTCTTCGTTGTCTGCGACGTGTTCAAGAAGTATGTCCGGAAGATCCACAAGAAGAACGACCCTCGGGACCCAAACTTTGTCCAGATCAGCGCCCAGTGTGCCAAGGTATGTTCTGCCCCTGCCGAGTCAATGAGCAGAATGCTGACAGCTTCACAGATCGAGCAGTTCATCGACACCCTGTACCCTCGGCAAGACCCCAAGAAGCTGTCTATCGAGGCCAAGAAGAAGGAGAACAGCGAGCCCACCATGGACCCCGGCGAGGCCGCCGTCCTTCTGGGTATCACGATTGTCACTCTGCTCTGCATCTCGGGCATCATGGTGCGTTTCCTCTCGACACTCCACTCGACCACTCCGCTGACATCCCACAGATTGGTGTCGCCTGGTTCTTCGGCGCCCGCTTCGACTCCCTCTGGAAGTCCGACGAAGGCTTCAGCTGGCCCGTCGGCGAGTCGGCATCGGCCGTCCCGTCCATCGAGCACCCGGAGCTGTAACAACAGCCTTGACTTCAGCGTCGCGACGATGATCTGCTTTTTACTACCAACACCCCCTACCATGCTTTGATTGCTCATGTCACCACTATCACGATGGAGTTTGATGGTATCTATCCCCTTTTGCTATTTGCTGCCTCTCGCTGTCTTATTCCCCCTGTATGGCGAACCAGCGAGGCGCAGGAGAGGGGCGACATTCATGTCCTGCAGGACCGCTACGTACGTATTTAATACCACCCGCAATCATGCCCCGCGGGGCGATGACCTTTCTCTTTGTGCCCGAGGGACCGGAGGAGGACATTCACCCCTTACCTCCCCTCCTCGGGTGCCCCATCTCTGACCTACGGCCGCGCCGTCTTGTCTCGCGCCCGTCCGCCTCCGGGATTCGGGGCCGAGACACGGCGGCGGCAGGGACCCCAGTGAACTGCCGCGTATGTTTCTCCGCGATGGCCAGGCGCATGCCTCCCAATATTCCCTAGCACGGATGTCAAATTGCAATCCAGTCCCACCCCTCACGGGCGTGGTCATGACTGTTTGGTTGTGCCAAGAAGTGCTGAAAGCAAACCCCTACCGGCAAAGACCTCGTCCTTCGCGAAGGGCGGGTACGGGGCGGGCGTGTCTTCGTCTCTCCACGAGGCGCGCCTTTTGTTCCGGCTTGCAAACATTCCATGATGTCTTGACCACGTGATTGTTCCTTGGCGAGTTCTGCCATCGTCAAGCGGACGCCAATGTCGATACTTCTTCTCGAGGCCTTGATAGTAAATTGAGTCAACACTTTATCAGTGCGAGTAAAACACCCATGCCATTACTGCTGCTGCCTTCACGTCCTCGCATGTGTCCTGACTACGCCGAGAATAGCATCGGACGGAAGATCCTGAGACACGGAACCGTCTCGGTCCCCGCCATCCCTCTCCGTCGCTTCCCCGGCCGCATTCCTCCCCGGCTTCACGCCTCAACGACGTTCCATCCGCTCGTTCATCTGAGCTGAAGTCCACCAGCCCCCGGAAGCCCGGAGCCGCGAGCTCATCAACGGCCCCAAACAGGCGCCGGCGCCCGCTCGAACTTTCCAGGGGCTAAACCTCTCCGCGAAAGGGCCTAGTCGTGCACGACACCGATCTGCCGCTGCGACGATCTGATCACATCGGCAGAAGCGTCGAAATAGGGGGCCGAGCGGGCAGTGGCGGCCTTGACTCGTCGTCTGATGATTGCAAATTGAGGCACAGTCAGGGGAGGCGAAGCACCACCAAGTCAGGCCTCAGGCTCACACGGATTCACAGACAGTCGGCGCAGCATTGAGATGGATTCCGAACAGGGTTATTGGTCTCGTAAATTATCCTGCGGGATGTACATGCGGGAACCCAGTCTTCTTCTCGTCATAGCATGTCTCCCTCCTTTCCCCCGTCATCTCTCAACTCATGCTGATCGAGTAAACACGTCCTGGCCAAGCGACCAAAACGGAAAGAAAATGATTAGAGCAATATGTGCTGAGTCGAATGCAACAAGAAAATGGAAAATAGGACAGATGCATGTGATGACATGCCAAAAACGGAAAAGGCCTCCCCAGCTGGTTCAAGCAAGGTTGTTTTGAACTTTTTTTTCTCGTCTGTGTTTGTCGTTTTGTCTCCTCCGCAACGCGTGCTTGAACACCTCTGCACCGGGAGGGCAGATCGTCTATACCACACCACGCAATGTCTAGAAAGATTTGGGGTATCGGGACCCTGCCGTGAGATATTCGAACGCGCTCTGACTGTATCCAAGTGAATAGAAAGCAACCATTGTGTCGCGCCCTTGTGGCAGATCCCAGTTTCCCTGTTCATGACTCCTCGCTATGCTTTGCTTATCATGACCAGCCGTGGTTGGTCCGAGTCCCTCCGCACCTGGCTGCAAGTTGCACATGCTTTGAGCGCACCTACAGGTTGCCGTTGTTGGCAATCAGGTTGGTGGTGCCCGGGGTGTTGCCCTTGACCGAGGCGCCGGAGCCCTGGGCCAGGGTGGTGATGCGGGTGGCGACGGCGGCGGGGTCGGTGATGCCCTCGAGGGACATCAGGTAGGCGGCGAGGCCGGCGATGTGGGGAGAGGCCATGGAGGTGCCGGACAGGGTGTTGGTGGCGGTGTTGGACTCGATGCCGACGGAGAGGACATCGACACCGGGGGCGAAGACGTCAACGGACTGGCCGAAGTTGGAGAAGCGAGCCTTGGCATCGGTGGCGGCGTCGATGGCACCGACGCAGATGGCCTCGGGAGCGGAAGCAGGCGAGGTGTTGGCGGCGTCTTGGTTCTCGTTGCCGGCGGCAACGACGGGGACGACACCAGCGTCGCTGAGGGCCTTGACGGCGCGGTTAACGGCAGCGGACTGGGGGCCACCGAGAGACATGTTCATAACAGCCTTGCCGCGGAGGTTCTTCTGCTGGACATCCTGGATGACTGGGAGTTGGTCAGAAAATGGTGGGGAGGAAGTCAGGGGGTGGATCGACTCACTGAACTGCATGCCGTCGAGGACACCGGCGTTGGAGCCAGCACCGGTGCCGTCGAGGACCTTGACGGCGACAATGTTGGCGTTCTTGGCGACACCGAAGGTCTGACCAGCAATGGTACCGGCGACGTGGCTTCCGTGGCCGTTCTGGTCATCGGGCTGGGTGGTTGTCAGTGTCATGTTTCAGGGAACAGTCAGGATTGAGTCAAGCAACATACGCTGTTGTCAACGGTGTTGGTTCCCAGGACGGCACGGCCCTGGAATTCGGAGTGGTCGACGCGGACACCGGTGTCAACGACGTAGACGGTGATGCCCTGGCCACCAGTGGTGTCGAAGACGTAGTTGCCGGTGGCGGCGGCGCTGTTGGAGAGACGGACGAGACCGGGGGGGGCGTTCATCTGAGCGACGGTGGCGGACAGCTGGACCTTGGCGTTGGCCTCAACCCAGGCGACCTCGGGCTCGGCCATGATCTCCTGGATCATCGAGTCGTCGGACTCGAGGGACATGGCGCGCCAGCCGCCCATGGCGACAGTGTGGACCTCAGTGCTGAGGGGCTGTCCGTTGAGGCCACGCTTGCCGAGGTTGCGCTTCTTGACGTGGTCCATGACTTGGAACTGGCGGGCATCGATCTCCTCGGTGCTGAAGGAGGAGTTGTAGACGACGATGTAGCTGTTGGGGATGCGCTCGGGAGAGTCGGCGTTGGCGATGGTGAAGCCGGAGCCGCCACCGACGCCGGCCACGGGGCGCGTCGGGACGACGGCGGCCAGGACGGCGGCGGGGAGGAGGAGGGAGGTGAGGAAAGCTTGCAGGCGAGCCATTGTAGCGGTTGAGTGGTGTGTGAGGAGGTCGGTGGGTGGATGGGTGGTGAGAGGAGGGTCGAGAGAATGGCTGATGAGCTGATCGAAACCTGCGAACTTTGCTGCACCGGAGAGATGTCTAGATAGGGAGCGGTTCTGATCGGAGACTAGCTCGTCGATGAGGAAGGAAAGAAAGAAAGAATGTACGAAGAGGGCGGCAAAGAGATGTTTGAAATAGAGACCACGGGTCTATAAGGAATAGAGTGTCTGTGAGACGGGGATGGTTGATGTTGTTGTCTGCCTTGTTGCAAGGGGTGTATCAATAAGTCAGAGAGCGACTCAGAGATGGGACGAGACCGAGACGGGCAGGGTAGCGGAAAGGCTGGGTGGGCGCTGGGCCGGGAAAAAGAGAGGGTCGTCGGAAACAAGAGGCTCGGGGTTTCTGGACGAGGCAGCGCAGGGCCCTCTTCTTCAAAGCGATCCGGACTGATCTGATGTCTGTGTGCGGGCGGGCGGACGAGAAACAAAACAACCAGGTCTTCGAGCGAGACTGGGGTGTGTGTGGTCTGGTCTCTGGGGGAGAGAGAATGAGGGTGGTGCGAAAAGTGATTTCGGGTCGAACAAGAAAACGAGTAAAAAAGTCAGTGTAAAGAAACCGATCAAACGACTGAACGGAAGTTGTTGATGGGAGGGGAGGAAGAAGATGCGGGAGAAGAGCGACGGAGGAGAGAAGAGACGAGGACTGGACCCAGGAGGGGGAGCTTCTGGGCTCTTAACTAGGTTGGCAAAAAAACGAACCCTCACCTTCGTCAAGGTTCCTATTCAGGGACCCAGGTCGGGAGGGGGGGTCCATTGTCTTCAACGGCTCACAAATGCGCTGCAGGGTTTTGGCTCGGGGGCCGCAAGGCATTGTTCCAGGCCAGGCGGCCAGGGCGTGGGGCCGCCTCGGCTGGCCTGGGGGCCTGGGTGCCTGGGTCCTGAGGTGACTTCGGTGGAAGTGAGGTGAAGGAAGTCGGGGTGTGTGGTGTTGCTGATGACCCGGGGGTTGGCTCGGTTCTATGGACAGGACAGGGGTTGTGGGGGGGTTCACGGAGAAAATCGAATAGGTGCATGCAGCATTGTAAATTAGCGTCCCAAAGTAGGCAGAGCCGCCCAAATGCAGAGGGCGAGCTGGAAGGGTTGCCGCGGCGAGGCGGAGGCGAGCGAGTCGAGTCCAAGTGTGCATGGATACGCCGGAGGCAGAAGAAGAAAAAAAGGGGGGAAGATACTCGTACATCTCAGCCTCTGTGGGGATTGAGCGACATGCTCAATGCCTTCGCTGTCTGCCTGCGACAGCGCGCCAGCGTCTCTGCCTGCCACGCTTCCCACGCGCTGGTGAGGCAAGACAGGCAGGGCAAGCACTGGACAAGAGTCGGAGGGAAGGAAAGGGGGGTTCTGTCTCGACCGTCGTTCCTTCCCCAGTCAAACGTCCTCCCCCTGGCGCTTTCCCGGGTGACGCGCAACATCTGGAGTCGCTGGACAGGCTGGAGCGGTTCAGCGTGGTCGCTGTGGCGTGAGCTAGCGCGGTACGTACCCGCCCCCCTCCCCCTGGATTGATGCAGGAACGGGTGCATCCCGGCCAGTTGATTGGCCTAGAGCCGCACCCGCACACACCCTGGTCGTCGATCCGACCACTAGCTCCGGTTTCGAGCCACGACCGCCCCTAATCTCAAACAAACTCCTGGTCGCTGTGCCCCAGTCATCTGGAAAAGGGGCAGTCGCCTTTTTCCCGCGAGAGAGGAAGGGGGGTTCATTTGTTCCTTCCCGCCCCGTCGCTTGCCGCCAGCCCAGCCCGTCCGACGGCACATCACATCGCACACATTTGTCTTGACGTCTGCTCTCGGCTCTGCTCAGGCTCTTTTCTTCTCCCGCTCTGCTGCATCAGATCCTCGAAACAACAGTCAAGGTCAACCGAGCAACCACTCGTCGGTAAACCTTCTTCAAGACAAACTTGCCGTCGCCTTCCGCCCTGCCAATATGATCGCAAACTATATCGGCCGAGCACCGCTTACCGGAGATGAAGGGCTTTCCGGTCCTAGCTGGCGCTAACCCATCGTGCCACTTCTTGCAGCCAGGCGAGGAGAACCATTACGAGCCAAACCCGGGCGTCGCAGACCCCAGAGCCAAGACGGCACTCTCCCACCGCCTCTTGCTGGCAAAGAAGACCCCCTGTCTCCCGAGCCTGAGAAAAGGGGGGTGCCACTTGACAGATGTCGACCTGCCAGGCCTGCCTCCCATCTGGATCTTGGTCGGAGAACCTCGTGTATGATCCACCGGGAGCTGATCATCGACGTTTGTGGAGGGCGAGACCGGGCTCTTTTCAACGGCGTGCATCCATTGCGTGCAAGGTCGTGGTTTCGACCGAGGAATTTATGGTTCTGCTGGATCTCGTTGCGGCTCTTCGGCAAGCGATGGAGCTAAAGAGGAGCGATGGTCGCCTGCCCATCACCATTGGTGCGACGACACATCCCACATCGCGACGTCAGATGGACTGCAACCACGTCCTGGACGACTTGTGCAGTACCGCGGCCCCGCTGCTCTGCTTCGAGAAGGCGGATGGAGGTCTTGCGTGCCATTTTCTCGCCTCCTTACTACACCGCCGACATCCTTCCCCAGCCCAGCGTCGCAGTCCCTCGTGTGTGATGCTCAGGGAGATCAACAGGACATCAATCCAGGAGGCGTCGCACGGACGGATTTGGCAGCCACGCCCGCTCCTCGCAGCTTGGTATTTCATGCGGGTGCTCAGCCGACCCCAGGTCTCAGGCAAGCCCTCGACCGACTGCGCTGCAATGCTGCGTGGTGCAGCGTACTGCTCTTCTCGCCTGCCGGGGACCGCTGCGCCGGCCGGGCCGCCGCCTATTTCTGGGACGGGACAGGCCGACCGCATGCCTCTACGAAACGGCCACAGGGCGTGCGCTGCCTCGCGGCTCCCGCCTCGCCTGTCTCACCATGCCAAGGCCCGAAATAGCAGGATGCTCTCCCGTACACGTGCGCGTCCGCATCGAGCGACGGCTGAGCTTTACGAGTAGGCGACACGGGCACTGGCTGGGCTGGTGTTTCGCTGCTGGGAGAGAGCAGAGCGCCGCCGCAGCAGCAGCAGCGCGCCGCACCGGAGACGTCTGAACGTTTGACTCCATCATCGGCAGAAGGGCAGACCCGATCCGCAACGGACCCCAACGTTCGGTTGGACCGAGCAAGTCATGCCCACAAGTGTACAAGACAAGCTTTGGCGTCCAACGCCAGCGACATGACATGCCCCTCATCCTCATGATACGAGGATAAATGGGCACTTCCTACCATCGCGAAACATCGACAGCGGCGTTGCATCCCTTTCCTAGGTAGCCCTCGCTTGCCCTCAGATGCTGGCGCGACCGCTGGAGGCAATCACCCGGGGTTCAAGAGCATCTCGCAGAAGGAGTCCTCGCCATCTGCCGCTGGCGTCTGCACCCCCCGAGCCCGTGGACAGGCACCCCTCGGCCTCTGCGGGCCTCGATGGGGAACCTGAAGCCCGGGGGGGCCGTGGCATTGACAGAGGAGAGCCGGGCGCTAAGCCCAAACAAGGCTCCCTGCCGCGCCGCTCCCCACCGACCAGAAACCCGATCTGAAGGAGGGAGATGTGACTGTCGCAGCCCTCTGATTGGTGCCCAAGCCCCTGCAAGACTCCAGATTGCGAGGGACGTCGTGAAACGGACCACCAGGCTCGTCGCACATGTTGACCTCTCACATCAGACCAGGGGGAGGGGACAGGGCCCATCGTCCACGGACGGCACAGGAACAAAGCCTGGACCTGTCTCTGTCTCTGCCTGGCGAGGAGCGCGGAAAGAAACCAAGAGATGACGAGGGTAATTGGCGCCAGGCATCACCCTCGTGCACATCCCATCGCTTCGAGGCACGATGAGGGGCCCGGGGGGCGGGCGAGGAGGACCTTGGGGTAAATCTCCGAGGCCTTGCTTGGCTTCTCCCTGCCGGGACCTGAGACGAGACGACGATTCGACGAACTGGAGAGTGACAATACGGGCATTCATCCACGGCGCTTGCGCAGCCTGCCTTGCTCTACCTGACCAGTCTGCCAGTCTCTATACCGAACCCGACGGGCTGCTGCGCCGGCCGCCAAGAGGACATTCCCGTCTCGCCTCTCCTGCCACGAGTCAAACTGCGGCCATCCGCAGTCATGCGGGATGTATAAGGAAAACAGAAGGGCCGTAGTGGCGGCGATTCAGACCCCCTCCAAGAGTATCTGACCACGCAATTCCAAAAAGGTCAACATCGAATGTGGCCGGCCTGGTCTGGTCTGAAGTTTTGGCCCCCCAGGCCCGGGCCATCTCCATCTCGGTGGTCCTCGCTCCCGGTTCCAGACAGACGGCCTCCCAGCCCGTCATCGCCACCGCTATGCATCGATGCATGACCGCCCCTCCATTGCCGATTTCATATATAGCAGCCTGGAGGCGCCGTTCGCTAGGCTAGATACGTGACGGACTTTTCTCCCCTCGATGGACCTTCACGGAGCCCGTCGAATTCCCCAGATGCCGGGTCCTGGTGGCGCGAGGCCGCCGGACAAGCGTGCTCTGTGAGCTGACGATTTGCTGTGAAGGCGAGGTCTACTCAATCTACATCCGACGGCAAGAGGGATCTTCTTGGCCCTTGAGGCCCGAAATGGAGGACGTCTACCGGATCGAGACGCCGTCGTCGAGGATAGGCGTTCGTCTGGACTTTGGAGACTCTGGGCACTTGCGGAGTTCCTGCGAGGTTGACCGAGCCAGCCGTGATAGAAAAGGTTTGGTGTTCGCGCTCTTGGGGAAGCCACGGGAGGATTGACAGGCAGGAGGGATGCACGTAGAAACTTTAGCAAGATAGACTGCCTCCCGTCACCATGTGGCGTCGAAGCACGATGACAGCATGCATCTGTCATGAGAGTTCGTCATTGAAGGCCCCCCGGGATAATCTTCGGCCTCACCTGGTCGCCTGGAATGGCGGTTGGCAAATGCCATCGCATCATCGACAGCCCACGGAATCAATCATGTGTTGTGGCTGACGGTGAGGCGCAGTTCCGCGGCGGCGGCGGCGGCGTGGCATCACGGAGGAAAGTGGGCAGAGGGAAACAACGAAGCATGAGGCGGGCGTCGCAACTAGAGCGAGACCGGCCTGGGACTAGACCAACTTTCGAAGTTTCCCAGGGCTGGCCGTCGCAATCCCTCCCGCCGCCCTCTCCCACTACACAGTTCGCTCTCCTCCATCGACTCGACCACCCTACCATTCTCGAAACCACGTAATTTCGGCCGCCCTCTCTTCCCATCCCGCCTACCTGTCCTTGAGTCCCGACCGAACCGACCAGTCCCCCCAACACCGACTCGAACGGGCTGCGCCCCTGCTGCCGACCGAGAAGACCGAAGATTGAACCCCGACGCCTGATCGTCCGCCTCGCCCCGTCCCGCACCACTTTTCGGGGCCTGACACCCGCCCGACATCCCACGACGTCAGCCCGCCTCCAATGACATACGGGACGGTTGTTGCGACGAAGTATGTGACTTTTCCCTTTGATGGAGACCCACGATATGCGCATGCATTCTCTCGACGTTGGGGACAAGTCAAGAAACCCGAAGATCCCCGAGCACGCGACACGATCATGACGAGTTGTCGTGGCCAGCCTCGATCTGGCGCCCAAACTGTTGGGTCGTCGTAATACTGGGAGGGATCTAGGGATGGACCAGACTGGGCACGTCGTTCAAGGGCGCTGTTCTTTTATGCCCTCCTCATGCCTTGGTCGTGCTACTGGTCGTCCCACGGGCACAACATCATGCCGTTCCTCACGTCTTGCTATTATACCCGTCAAGTCCATCGCTAACGTCCCAGCTCCAAAGACAGACCGCGACCGAATGCTAGATGCAGTAATGTCTGCAGTCGTCGCAGAACACCGCCGAGGGTCTGTGCACGATTGCGATGACATTTCCGTCCCTTCCCTGGGACCGCGAGGCGATGGCGTGAAGGGCAAGGACCGGATTGGCGCAGAAGGCGCGGCGGCCCAGGAGTTTACCCAAATCATGGCCTCGTCGTCCATCATTACGGGCACAGGCGCCACTCTATTCACCTCAGTCTCGTCAAACCCCGTCTCGCCGGGCTCCTCGAGCCCTCCCCTCAACCAGCCCCGACCCGCAGAGTTCGTCCCGCCCACGAGACCCAGCAGCACGCCATTCCCGCACCCGGATCACCGAATCTCAAGCTTTTGCTGCGACGAAATGGCTACCGATGCAGATCCTCTGGGCCTCCAGGATCAGGGCCTCACAGAGATGGCAGCTGTTCGCCTCGACGACCCCGCCCTGTCGCACCCCGCCCCGACCTTTAAGAGCCTCCCGGCCGAGATCCACGAGAGCATACTGGATCACATCTTTGGCTATCGCATTTCAATGGTCGTCAAGCCTTCAGCCCATCGCAGGTGGAACAAGTCGCTGCGATACGCCCGTCGCAAGGAGCTCTCAGACCTCGCCCTCGTCAACCGCATGTACCAGGGCCTCGTCCAGAAGCGCCTCTTCCAGCACCTTCGCATCAAGGGAAAGACGCACAGCTTCCTCGATATGGTCAGCTTTCTTCACCTGCGCACTCATATCCTTCCGTATCCTCAGCACATCGAGGTCTGGTTTCCAGTCTTCCAGCAGAACCCACGCCAGCCCTCCGAACAGTCATCCAAGTATACTTCGCCCGACGTCAACATGCTACTAGAAAACGTCTTCAGCATTATCGGACGCTTCCTACCAAACGTCTCGGTCCTCACTCTTGACGGCGGCGACCGTAGAAAGGCGCCACAGATCAACTTTTGGTCATGCTCCTATCCCGTTGGCCTGCCTGTCCTGACCTCGGTCCGCTCCCTCATCACCAAGGGCCAGTGGAACCTCATGCGCACAGAGCATGACTTTGCCCACGTCTTCGCCGCCCTGCCCTACCTGACCGAGTGGCAGGGCTCTTACAGCAAACCAAAATCGAAAGCCCACCTCAGCCTGGCGGCTTTCCTCCCTATTTTCCCTCCGGCCCTGAAACACCTCAACATTGTCATGGAGCCGGACCTCAAGCGCGAGATCGTCACCGCATCGTCAGCCATCAAGGTTATGAATAGCTCAGTCCACTTCTGCGGACGCCTCGCCTACGCCGCCCGCGGCCTCGAGAACCTCTCCTACACCGGACGCGCTTGTCCTCTCTTCTTTGACAGGCTGGTCTCGGGAGTTGACCCAAGGAACAGCAACATGAAGTCCGTCGACATCACCCTGAAAAACTGCTGTCACACCCTCCGGACCATCGGGGAGTCCGGAAGCGGGATGCAAAACATGCACTTCATCCGCGCCTTTGAGCTCCTCGTCCTCTCTGCGATCAAGGCGCTCCCCAAGCTTCCCAATCTCACATACCTGCGGATCCGCTTCATCGACCTTGGTACGTTTCTTGCCACTGGATTAAGATATTGGACGTGACTAACGCTGCCGCAGACTGCTTCTTCCCCGCCCTGAACCCCTTCTTCACCATTAAAGACGGCTTCTGCACAGGGGTGTGGAGCGAGAAGATTGTCGAGGCCCTGAACGAAGCTCGTCCCAGTACGCGTTTCGAGAATCTGAGCGATACGTTTGGCGAAGTGTCCATGAGCCACGACGGCCAGCTCGTCTTCAACCCTGCCAGCTACAATGCGCACATCACGTCCCTCAAGCTGGACAACTACGCGACCATCGCGCCCATCATCGCCCTGCCCTGATCGGGCTGACCGGCGCACCTCTCACTTCCATACTTGCGCCGCCGACCACACAACGGCAGGCCGCTGATTCTCATGATTTTCTTTTCTTTCCTTTCCACGAACAAGACACGAAACGGCGTTAGGGCTTGGCTTGGCTTGGCCTTAAGGATACGGCGGATGATGACATACCCCCTCCATTTTCTGATTTTCTGCGACGGCGTTTAGGAGGGCGCGGCGAGGGAAGGATCATCGGGAGGGGAGTTTTGCGGCGGCCTAATGAACCTGGGGGGTTGAACATTGCCGCAGGGGCGAGCACGAGGACAGCGTATTGGGAACAGCGTATTGGGAGACGGACGGCATGCTTTTTTCCACTTGCCTTTTGGCAAGTTTATACCTGGAGATGTGGACCACACCCGGCGCGGTGTCGGGGACGCGTCTTGTGTTTGTCGTCTCGAGATGGCTGGTTTCTGGAAGCAAGACATCCGATTACTTGACCAAGTATGACGGCATATGTCAGGTATGCAGTTGCTGTGATGTATCCTGCGATTGGACAGTTCGACGCCGAGTGAGGCGCAGGTTGCCTTCTGTACGACGCGAGCTGATGGCATAGCCACATCAGGCTGTCTCCCTCCGCCTCGTCGTAAGCAGGACCAAGTTTCTCCTGGCAACTTCGCAATCTCCTCCCGAGTTCATCATCCTTTCCATGGCCTCCATGTCCCAGGTTCAATGCTGCCTCGGCCACGAGCTTGGTGTCATGGCCGGCAACTCGTCAATGGCTTCCAACAACGCCATTCAGGCAACGCTCGTTGAGTCAAATGGCGCAGATCCAATTCCGAACGGAACGGTCGGAACACACGTTCCCAATGCTTCACCTTCTGGGACGCCGGCATCATCCTCGGTGACTTGGTGGCTCGACATTGGCTACGTTGGCAAGCTTCTCAGATGGTTATGGGTTGGCACCCCGTCATCTGGCACATCCCCAACTGCCACAGGATCGCCTTATTTCTCGTGGATGGCACAGGCTTTCGTTTTCTCGTCACCTTGCGCAGCAGATGGCCAACAGAACAAGACAACCTCGTGGAGCAAGGTCATCGCCTTTGTCGCGTGCATCATCACCATCGCTGCGTTCTGGCCGGCCCATCAAGCTGCCGTGGATGGAGCCAAATCCCTCGCCCTGACTCGATGGACGGCGGAAAAGGACTTTTACGAATTCTGCGAAGAAGTCAGTATCACCACAGGGAGGCGCGTGTGACGAAGATCTAACATGGTGTAGCATAACTGGGTGGCTCCAGATTGCGACCGCGTTCGGGACATCCCACTAGGTTCTCCTCCTGATGTCAAAGCCCGAGATCTGGACCAGACGGTCGACGAGTTTGGCGAGGTTTCTGATCACTCAACTATCGCCGCTCTGGTTTTCGTGGCCTTCGTCGCATTGCTCCTAGTTTTGGCGAAGCGGAGACGAGGTCTTCTTGCCCGCGGCTTGGGACGTTATATCCTACGTAGGCTGCGGCCCGACTCAGAAACACCATCAGCATCATTCAGGCGAAGAGTACTACGGACATCGGTACCCCGTGCTTCTCAAGACACATCTGGATTCTCGAGCGCGGTGTCGTCGAATACCCCGGTAGCACCCAGGCAACAGTCGACCCAGTCTTCCGGCACGGTTCAGAACAGAGCATCTGGCTTGGTCGAGGTGCCGAACACACGAGGACGTTTCGAGCCCATATATCAGCACCTATCCTGTGTTGACCCGCGTCACTTTAAGGACCCTAAAGACCACCTTTGGACACTGCCCATTTCCAGGTACGACCTAGAAATATTACATGTAGAGGCACTGTTGAATCGTAGGGCCGGCGACGCACATGAGGAGAGAGACTTGCACCAGGATTACGTAGCCTTTTGGTAAAGGCCACAACCACCCATCATCACTCGACCACCACAACAATAGATACACATTTCAACACCTCAGCCACAGATGAGGTTTACACTGTATCCAGAAACTCTCATGTGCCTGGATGGCCTGGCTTGTTCACATATCTTCCAAGCAATAGCTCTTGCATTTGGTGGCAATGTTCCTAACAGACAACCTCCCTTGGTGTATATCACGCGTTCATAGTCTAGAACTTAGATGTATAGGCGCACTTTTCGAAAACAGACATGCCCTCCCCCTCCGTTCGGGGCCTCTGTCCCGGTCTCTGTACGTGAGAATTTGGACGAAGCTGGTGGTTTACTCGATGGTGTTAACGCTGGCTCAGAAACCCACGGTATAGTAAGCCAGTCAACGCAGTATCTGATCGAATTTACAGGTCTGAACGATGCAATTCAAACACTGCGGTATGCGTGTACTGCCAAACTCTTCAGGTCTTGCTTAGGTGACAGTCGTGCTGTACTGTGCCAACGGCAGTGTGGAGACGGTACGAAACTGTGCCACCACTTCAACCTTCCAGTCTGGTCTGAGGAACATCTTTCCATCAAGTCTCTCTCACATATGCTTCACGTATGCTTCAACTAAATATCTCAAAGCCGGAAGAAAACTACCCAGTCTTTCGGGCCATCTTGAGGCAGAGGTTAAAGAACCTGCAAGTACCTTCTCGAAGGCCTCGAGCCACGTGCACGCAGCTGGTGTTTAGGCAGACACCGACAACCTACCTGTACCCAAGACAGCCTCACATTCAAGATTCGCATCACTACAATCCAGTTTGAAGGCTCAACGAATCTCATATCGATACCAAAACCATGAGCGAAGACACAGACCCCAAGCCCGCCAGCTTCAGCGGCCGCCTCCAGCTCCAAAACTTCATGCACATTGAAGAACCCTCACCCATCCGTCGCAGCCCTCGCAATGCAACAACCATCACAGCCATGCCATCTCCCACACCTCCTCTCCCATCCCCCTCGCCCTCAAAGCGCAAGTCACCTTCCTGCCCTTCAACACCCTCAACTTTCCCCCTCAAACGCCCCCGACCCTCCTCCTCCCGCAAATCCTCCAGCTACGCCCCTCCCTCAACCTACGCCCACCTCCCCCCTCTCCCCGACGCCGTCGCCCCAAACATGCTCATCTACTTCGTCGGCCTCAACCCAGGCCTCCAAACCGCCGCAACAGGCCACGCCTACGCCCACCCCTCCAACCTCTTCTGGAAACTCCTCCACTCCTCCGGCATCACCCCGGACCGCCTCGTCCCCGCCTCGGAAGACCGCGACCTTCCCCGCCGCTACGCCTGCGGCCTGACGAACATCGTTTCCCGCCCCAGCCGGAACGGCGCCGAGCTCAGCCGTGCAGAGATGGACGCCGGCGTCGCCGCGCTTGAGGCGAAGGCCGCGAGGTGGAGGCCAGAGGTCATGTGTATCGTCGGCAAGAGTATCTGGGAGAGCGTGTTCCGCGTACGTCGGGGTCGGGGCTTGCGGAAGGGCGAGTTTGCGTATGGATGGCAGGATGAGGCGGAGAATATGGGTGTTGGCGTCGATCCTGCGGCCGTGGAGGCGCTGGGCGACGGGCCAGGGCCGGAAGTGGACGAAGGGGTGCCATGGGCCGGGTCGAGGGTATTTGTGGCCTCGAGCACGAGCGGGTTGGCAGCGACACTGTCGCCAGCAGAGAAGGAGAAGATCTGGAACGAGCTGGGGGCGTGGTGTCAGAAGAGGCGAGCGGAGCGGGCGCAAGTTGGTCAGACATAGTGAAGTCACTTTGTGCAGCAGTTGATTCAAAGTAATTGTGTATTCCACGGCATCATAAGGTGTACCAAGAAAACGATCCTCCCATATGTATCATTCGTTATCCTCGCAAAGCCCATGCTATGGGCGCGCGCGCCGTCTACGTTCCGACATGTCCTTTTTCGAAGAAAACGACCTGCCGGAGACCTCGTGATGACCACCAAAACGCCGAGAAGGGATGCTGGGGTCCTCCCCTTCAGAGGTAAGAGGGGGATGGTGGTATCAAGAAAAAGAGAAAAGAGCCCGTTGAAAAACGCCGTCGTCATTAAAAGGTCCAGCCGTCCCCGAGTGAAGTGCCAAATTTATGGTTTTTGATGCTTGCCACAATGGGGCGGCGGTCTTCAAATGATGAGACCAGCGGCGATGGCGGCAGCGAACATGGGCGCCCAGCCCATGGCCTCGAGCATGGCCTGCATACCGGCAGCGGCGCTGTCGGCGTCGGCATCGGCAAGGGTGGTATCGTAGGGGAGGGTGCCGTTGATGAGGATGGTGCTGCGTCCCTCGTAGTCGGCGACGTTAACGATCGACTTGTTCAGGGCAGCGTAGGATCCGTTGCCGATGAGCTCGTCAAGGATGGCGTCGCGCTCGCTACGGTCCTCGGGCTCGTCGCAAGAGCAGGGGGTCTCGTCGGCGCAGCCGCACAGGACAGGCTTGGACTGCTGCTCGTCGGCGGTCTCGTTGAAGAAGCTGTACTCATTCCTGTAGCGGTACGAGTTGACGCGGCCGCCGTACCAGGTGCCGGGCCAGAAGGCGTACGCGGCGACTCCGACCAGGGCGAAGGGAGCGATGAGGCCGATTGGGCTGACGCCTCCGGACTTGTATGGTGCGCGGGCGCCGCCGCCGTAGAAACCGCCGCCAGGGCCGAAGCGAGGCTGGGGGCCTGAGCCGGAGACTGTTCGGCCACCATTGACACCGCCGCGAGGTCTGGAAAATTGTTAGTATATGGTCCATATTAGAAGTATCCCGAGTGGTTGGAGACTTACGCTGACGAGGCGCCACCGCCACGACCACCGCTACTTCCTCCGCGGCTTCCTCCGGAGCTGCTGCCGCCTCCACCACGGCCTCCTCCGCCGCCGCCGCCCTTGCGCTTCCACAGATCATGTTCTTCTGAGCTGTCCCGCGCAATGTGCTCGATCTGAGGGACGTCGTTGCTGGTGACGGCAATGGCGTTGCCGAAAGCGCTGGAAGCCAGCGAGGCCGCCACGATGGTCGCACCAAACTTCATGGTCGCGATGTTTCTGTTTCGGTGTGTGTAATAGGTGTAGCAGGTATGTCGATGTATGTAGGTAGGACTGGTTTCGTGTAGCAGTTTCAGACCTCTGGTACCAAGTCCCGAGAGGTTGGTTCGTGGGGGCTGTTTCGTTTGTTTGCTTGATGACAAGGCAGAGGTTGCGAAAAGGCGGGAGGTGATGTGGGTAGGGGGATGGATGTTAAGTAGGAAATAAGGTACAGAGGGGCGGGGACCGGGGTTGCCTGTAAGACCCAAAAGGAGGCAGGGACCTGGGAGGGTAGCCTATGACGCTAATGGAGGGACGGAGTGGCCAAAACCATCCGTCGGTGAAATCGGGTCACAGGTGTGTCTGGGCTTGCCAGGGCTTGGGCTTGGGCTGAGGGACGGAACGAATGACCCTGAATTACGGGGCGTCCTGTGGCTGGCTCCACGTCCTGGGAACCGCCCGGGCAGTGCGATTTGGAGGGCAATCAAGCAATCCTCCGGGGATCCGAACTCCACGACCTGACCCTCCACGAGCCAGCCCGTTTCTACTGCTTCGCTGGGCTTGGCTGATATGCAGGCTATGCAGCGTGCTGACAGGGATTGTTCGCCCGACTTACCTGGCTTACTGGCTGCGCGCACCCACTGCCCAGAGAGCGGCGCGAACAGTGGCCTACCGCGGCACTTGGCATCCTTCGCGGAACAATCAGGTAAAAAGGAGTGGCGATCCTGACCTCCGGATGATGCGCACAGTTGATGATGTCAATGGCGATGTCATGACCAGCTGTGCCACGGTACGCGAGACACTGGACAGTGAGAGAAACTTTAAAGGCGTTGTTCATCTGATTGATTCTCGTTTGATGGTTTGCTTCTCGTGGAGATTGCGGCGTCTTTGGAGGTTGTTGGGCTGGTCACTGGGCTGACATGGGGGTTTGTTTCCGTGCACAGCCCAGCCCTACCGCACTGCGGCTGCACGTCGCATTCTGGCGGATCACGACGATTGATTGATTGATTTGACTCGACCCCATCGCCCTCGGGCCGGGGTGAAGAAAGGATAAGGATTTTAAGTTGCGGCGGTGAGATGCTTGTTTCGTAAGACGAGGGAGCTTCCATTGACGAGGTTGAAAGAGAGGCAAACACATCCACAAGGATGAGATTTGATGCTCCAAGTGAGGCTATCCCTAGAGGCGATGGGGAACATGATGCCACTAAACTGAAGCTGCTCTTCCTGCATCAAACAGACGACCCTTGCATCTCGACCTTCCCGATCAGTCGCGACAGACTCAAACTCTGGACCCATGGAATGCAAAATGGAAAAACGACCCTTCGAGACCTCCAGACAGGGATCCCGTCGTTCGTTCGGCTCAACGGCGCCCACAGCACTGCCCACAGTCCGGCCTTTCCACGGCGCCGGAAACATCAGCGCATCCGCGATCCACAAGCGGTCCGAGTTTCATTGTTCAATCTAGAAGCCCAGGAATCGGAGATGGCTCGCTTCCATCCTGTGGCTTGGTCAGCATTGTTAGCAGAGACCTTGACTAGCACCGAAATCGCCACCGCCCAGCAAGTCACAGCCATCGCCCATCTCCACAGTCAGAGGCTGTGCTATCCGCGGACCAAGCGCATCTCACCGCTGGCACTCGTGACGGGGGGCTGTGAACCAGCCTCTGCAGTGCCATGTGCTCGTCAAATCGACAAATCATCTGGTTGCCTTGTTGATCTCCCCACTTCTCCAGGTTGCCTCGCGAAAAGCCTCGGACAGGGCTGCATCAGATGGTAATCATTCGGGCGCCAGTTCGGCCGTCTTTGGCTCGTGGCGTTCGAGTGAATTTGGCCCCCTTCACCACAGTGCATTCTCTTCGGCTCCGAGGGATCGAAGCATCGCCATGTCGGGCTGCATCTCGTCCGTAGTCGTACCTAGTCGCAGAAACTCTTGGCTTCCACCTAAACCCCGCCATCCCGCGCCGGCGCTGTCGCTCCGCGGGACGCCCCCCTCCATCTTACCCCGTGACATCACCGCCCGCCGCCCTTGAACACTACCGCGACCCGGACCCGGACCCCGACCCTGACCCTGACCCTGACCTCACCCGGAGATACCACTCCTAATCGAGCAACCAGCGTCGAATCGGATACCACCGTGATGAGCGCCGACAACAAGGACCAGAGCCTCCTTGATCGCCTCAACGCTCTCAAGGGCGGCAACGACGCTGGCATATCCCTGGACAGGTCTTCAAAGTAACCGCCCACACCTCATGCATCACTCGTAGCCCGTAACGCTGACCTCCTGCCAGTGCTCTTAATGTCTCCATCGGCGTCGAAAAGGCAAAGCCTCCCACAAAAGAGGATGCCCTCGCCGCCAGACTGCGCTCGCTAAGAAACACACCTGATCGCGAGACGGCCCCGGCACCATCGCCTTCCAGAACCATCACCTCCCCCTCAGGTCCATCAGGCCCACTCCCTGCCGATGAGTCCGTCTTCGACACCGACGATCAAACCCTAGAAGAGCTCCTCGGAGCAGGGGACGACGAGTCCCAAGGCCCTCCATCATGGGCCGCAGCTGCAAAGGTTGACGAGGGCAGGGCCCAGGCACTTATCGAGGAGCTCTCCAGGGGCATCACACCATCAGATATCAAGCCAGACGGCCACAGAACCTCAGAAAACCCTGACGATGAACGCCCCCCTGACCCAGATGAGGACACTGACGGCGAGGAAATGTCCCGCGACGTCCGCACCCTCCTCGCCAGGGCCCTCGACGAGGCCGAGCTCGAAGCCAAGCTCAACCCGCCCTCCGATCCCAAGCCCTCTTCCTCATCACCCCCCTCCTCCTCCCCAGACGGCGCCCCGGGGGATGACCCCCTCTCCCTCCCCTCCGTGCCCTCCGCCCTCGGCACCTCCGACGACGCCGGCCTCTCCCTCCCCTCCGTCCCCACCACCGTCGGCGCCCGCTCCCCCGAGGACCTCGAAGCCGACCTCGCCGCCCGCATGGCCGCCCTCAGCATCCCTCCCTCGAGCGCGGGCGGCCCAGACATCGGCCTCCCCTCCGTCCCCACCGACCAGCCCGCCAACCGCCTCCGCTCCCGCACCGGCTACACCGACGCCGACCAGGAGAAATGGTGCACCGTCTGTCTCGAGGACGCCACCCTCCGTTGTCTCGGCTGCGACGACGACGTCTATTGCACCCGCTGCTGGCGCGATATGCATCTTGGGCCGACAGCAGCTTTTGACGACCGCACTCACAAGGCCGTGCTGTTCGGGAAGGACCCACGCAAGAAGGAGAAGAAGACCCTGATCGGGGCGTGACATTTCGATGGGCTTTATAGACGGGTGTTCATGTGACGAAAGCAAGCAGGCGATGTCGTTTATTTCATAAGCATGCCCTGGTCTGATACAGGCAAAACCAAATAGCAAGATCCTTACTCCAGTCCCCCCCGGTTCCGGCCCAATCCATGTACGTATGCCGCGCGCTCCCAAGATCGTGTCGTTGCGAAAAACCATGCCATTTGTTGAGGAAGCGAAAAACAAACAATCCGTCAAAACCCTACGTGTACAGCCCTGCGCCGAAAACCACAAAGATGTGTAGATGTCCCACTTCGGTGACCAGCTTACGCGGAGGACGTGCCGTCACCAGCTGTGCCGTAGTCGTTGCGCCTCGTGCGGCCCGTAATGTCCTGCCAAGTAGCGCCGAATCGCCGGCCAGTGCTGGCCAGAAGACCCTCTTCCTCATCCTCCTCGGCGTCAGAGTCGATCTGAGCGATGTTGAGCTTGGGCGTGCGGAAGAGACCAGTAACGAAGACGACGAGGAAGACGAAGAGGAAGGCAAACTGCGCCCAAAAGTCGACAATGCCGAAGAAGGGCCAGGTGATGGCCACGCGATTGAGGAAGTCGGACATGACGGAGGGCGTGCACACAGAGTAGGCCTCCTTCTCAAGGGTCTCGCCGCAGATCAGGAGGTACTCGGGTCGCTCGCGGCAGTCGGGCTTCTGGTCGGCAGCGTGGGGCGCCGAGCACCAAGTCTGGGTGCCGTAGGTGGCGTACTGAGGAGCGACCATTGCGACAATGGAGTAATTGATGGCGAGAATGACGAGGGCCAGCATGACAGTGGCGATGAGCAGGGCCTGCGGCGCGGTGCGTCCCCTACGAATCTGGAAGATGCGGACCCAGAGGAAGCGGATGCCGACGGCAGCGAGACCAGAGACGGAGCTGGCGAAGAAGAAGAGCACCAGGAGGGCCATGAGCACGTAGTCGACAGGGAAGGCGCGTGCAGTCTGCAGGAAGAGCCAGTTCACCGGCTGGAAGATGTGGATGCGTCCAAGGATGTAGCCGCACTTCTCCTTGCAGATGGAGTTCTTAGCCTTGTCGATGCCCGTGATGAGCATGGAGACCCATATGATGATGGAGAGGACCAGCAGCAGGATGCCGCCAAGCAGCTTGATGGGGCGGAAGACGGCGCAGACCTTGAGCCAGGCCTGGTACACGGGGCTGTGACCCTCGCCCGAGGCCTCGGCGGCAATGCGCTCGCGGCGGCGAAGGGTGCGCTCCTCGCGCATGAGGGCCTCGAGCTCGCGGCGGTCCTTGGAAGACATGCCCTCGGGGCGGCCGGCGTTGCGCATCTCCAGTTGCCGTTGGCGCTCCTGGTTCTGCTCAAGCGCCGACGCCGTCGACTCGGACAGCGCGGGGGCCGAGATGGCGGGAGCCGACTTGATGAAGGACACGGGGAGGAGGGCGAGGCCGGCAGCCGTGTAGACGACGTACAGCAGGGTGCCGAGGGTGACCAGCAACCCCAAAACGAAGGACAGGGCCTTCTGTCCCTTGTTGGCAGCGAGTATGTTCTTGAGGTAGTCAAAGTCCCAGTGGGCCCTCGTGTCGTCGCCGGCGGCGGGTACGAAGAAGCCGACGAGGAAGAGGATGAGGACCAAGGCGACAAAGACGGCGGTATAGCGGAGGGCGCTCAGCAGGCGGCTAGTGAAGGAGCGGCCCTCCTCGACCTCTATTTCGTCATACTCCTCGAACCAGAAGTAAGAGAAGGGAATTATCAGGAGGCACAGCAGGGCGTCGAAGCTGTAGAGCGAATAGTAGACGATGCGCAGGGTCTGGAGGATATCGTGGACTCGCTTGTCGGTGGCCCAGTCCTTCTTGACGCCGAGGGAGGCCGAGGTTGTCGAGGAAACGAGGGCAATGTCGACGGGGAGGAGGAGGACGGTGGCGAGGAGCGCTGTCAAGCTGACGATGGAGACGATGCTGACAATGGCGGACCGCTCGCGCGGCGCCTGCCAGGTGAAGGTTGTGATGATGGCAGCGACGAGGCAGAAGCCGACGGCGACAGCGTAGGCGACCCAAATAAGGCTGGTCTGCACCAGGCCAGCGTTGGCCATGATGTCCATGTCCGTGTCCATGGTGGTCGTGGGTCCGGACTCTGCTTTGGTGTGCAGATGGTCGCTCGCAAGGTGGAGGATTGACCAGGGAGTTGCAAGAAGAAGAAAGTGCGGATCGGTATAATTTGAGCTTGTATGGGTCCAGGACAGGGAGACAAAGGTCTTGGTGCGAAGGGAAGAGTGTTTGTGCTGGATGGGGACGAGCAGGCAAGGTATACTTGGTACTTGGTAGCGTGAAGGTGGACCAAGTTGTGCTGTGCAATGTGATGCATCGGCCAGGCATCGAGCTGAAGGTCCAGAGCTCCGGCACAGTGACGCAACAATGCATCATAAGCGTGGAATGTACACAGATGGCCCGTGCTCATTAGGTCGGGTTTCTCTGGATCGCAGCTTCCTCGGCAACACCATTTTCCCGTCCCGCGACAACCCAAGCCAGGCCCAGCACGGCCATTGGATAAAATGTTTCAAAAATGGGTCGAGATCTGCCGCTTCACACAGCAGTGCTGGAAGGAACAGAACACGCTAGTGTAGTCTGCCAATCAGGAGAACAGCGCTGGCGACAGCTTCAGAATTATTGACCCCGTCCAATTGAGCATCACCACCTCACCTAGCTCAAACTCCCCTCCAGTTCCAGCTGCCGCTCCTTACAGCACGCTCACCGACCCTGACATACCCCCGGTATCTCGACCTCCAACCCCGGAACAATGTCCGGGAGCGGCTGACGGGGATCCATCTGTAGACTGCATCCATCACCATGCAGTGCTACACCGAGCTCATCCCGCCCACGGCAGTGACCTACTCCGTGTCGCTGCCCTTCACCTCCGCCTCGAGCAACAACCTGGTGATCGCAAAGGGCTCCCTTCTCCAGCTTTTTACCACAAAGATCATCTCTACCGAGCTCGATACCATCCAGAGCCAACCGAAGCAGTCGACGAAACCTACCGAGAACTACGACCGGCGCCTCAACGACGACGATGGCCTCGAATCCTCCTTCCTCGGCGGCGACGGCATGCTGCTACGCGCCGACCGCTCCACGAATACGAAGCTGGTTCTGGTAGCCGAATACCAGATCCACGGTGAGATCGCCGGCCTGGCGCGTGTCAAGATTCAAGACTCAAAGTCTGGCGGCGAGGCCCTCCTCGTCCACAGTCGCGTTGCGCGCCTCAGTCTCATTCAGTGGGATCCTGAGAAGAACTCCATCGACGACATATCCATCCACTACTACGAGAAGGACGAATACCAGGGCGCCCCCTTCAGCGGTCCCCTCCGATCCCACGACAGCCTCCTCGCCGCCGACCCCCAGTCGCGATGCGCCGCCCTCAAGTTCGGCCTCCGCTACCTCGCCTTCCTGCCCTTCCGGCAATCCGACGAGGATATTGACATGGATGATTGGGATGAAGGCATGGATGGCCCGCGACCAGTCAAAGAGCAGCCCGCGCCGTCGTCGTCGCATGCCGCCTCCGCCGCTAATGGATCTAGCAACAGCTTAGCACCAGTACCATACACTGCATCCTTCGTCCTCCCGCTGCCGCAGCTTGACCCCGACCTGCTCCATCCTGTGCACTTTGCCTTCCTGCACGAGTACAGAGAGCCCACCTTTGGCATCGTGTCGTCCATCAAGCGCCGCTCCCACCAGCGCGCCAACGACGACCACTTCACATACAAGGTCTTCACCATCGACCTGCAACACAAGACCTCCACCTCCATTCTCACGGTCACCGGCCTGCCGCAGGATATCTCCAGGGTTGTGCCGCTCCCGAGCCCCGTCGGCGGCGCCCTGTTGGTCGGCGAGAACGAGCTCATACACATTGACCAGTCTGGCAAGACCAACGGTGTCGCCGTGAACCCCTTCACCAAGGACACCACCAACTTTGCCCTGGCCGACCAGTCCGATCTCGGCCTGAGGCTGGAGCACTGCAACCTCGAGGTCATGTCGCCTGAGACGGGTGAGCTCCTGATGGTGTTGATGGATGGACGCCTCGCCATCGTCAGCTTCAAGATCGACGGACGTACCGTGTCCGGCGTGTCAGTGAAGATGGTATCGCCCGAGAACGGTGGCGACATTCTGCCCTACCGTGCTTCTTGTATGACCAAGATTGGGAAGAACTCAATCTTCGTCGGAAGCATTGGTAGCGACTCGAGCGTTATTGGCTGGACGCGGAAACAGACCCAAACAGCCAAGAAGAAGGCGCGTCTGCTGGACGATGCGCTCGACTATGACCTGGACGACGAGGATATGGAAGAGGACGAAGATGATATCTATGGCGACGGGCCCGTCGTACCTCAACAGGCCGTGGATGGAAAGACCGGCAGGTCAGGCGACGCCACCTTCCGTGTCCACGACTCGCTACTCAGCCTCGCACCTATTATGGACATGTGCGCCGGCAAGGCGGGCTTCACCCCTGACAGCGAGGAGGCCAAGAACTCCGAGGGCGTCGTGGCCGACCTCCAGCTCGCATGCGTCGTTGGGCGTGACAAGGCGGGCGCCCTCGCCCTCATTAACCAGAACATCCAGCCAAAGGTTATCGGCAAGTTCGACTTCCCTGAAGCACGGGGATTCTGGACGACAGCCGTGCAGAAGCCCATGCCCAAGTCGCTACAAGCCGGTAAGGGGGCCAGCGTCGCCGGCGCGGGCTACGATGTGTCGGCCCAGTATGACAAGTTCATGATCGTGTCAAAGGTCGACCTAGACGGTTATGAGACCTCGGACGTCTACGCCCTGACCGGCGCAGGCTTCGAGGCTCTCTCAGGAACAGAATTCGACCCTGTGGCGGGACTGACTATTGAGGCTGGGACTATGGGCAAGGGCATGCGTATTATTCAGGTCCTCAAGTCCGAGGTCCGATGCTACGACGGAGGTCAGTTGCTTCTTCTCCTCTCCACGAAACAAACCATGGCTAACAAGAAAATTCAGACCTTGGCCTGAGCCAAATTCTCCCCATGTTGGACGAGGAGACCGGCGCCGAACCCCGCGTCATCAGCGCCAGTATCGCCGATCCCTACCTACTGCTTGTGCGCGAGGACTCTAGCATCCTCGTCGCTGCCATTGACAAGAACAATGAGCTCGAGGAGGTTGAAAAGGTCGACGACACGCTCGCATCGGCCAAGTGGCTTTCGGGCTGCCTGTACAAGGACACAAACGCCGTCTTTTCACCGTTGCAGTCCGACAAGGGCTCTGCGGACAATGAAGACGTCTTCATGTTCCTGCTCAGCGCAACGGGTGCTCTCTACGTAAGTTTCTGCCTTCTTTCTGAGTGATAGTCTCTGACAACCCCAGATCTACGGTCTCCCGGACCTGTCCAAGCCCCTCTACGTCGCGGCGAGCCTCTCATATGTACCCCCTCTGCTCTCCGCAGATCAATCCACCCGCCGAGGCACCCACCAGGAAACCATCACGGAGCTCCTCGTGGCCAACCTGGGCGACTCGGTCTCGGCAACCCCCCATCTGATAGTACGTTTATCCGGTAAAACCTACTCCCCTTACCCCCGCTGACCTTTCCAGCTCCGCCACGCCAACGACGACTTGACCATCTACAACCCCTTCCGCGTCCCCAAAGATGGCAGCCCGGCCACAGACCTCACCAAGACGCTCTTCTTCCAAAAGTCCACCAACCCCCACATGGCCAAGGGCCCCGAGGAAGTAGCCGACGACGAGGCCGAGCAACAGCCGCGCTTCGTCCCTCTTCGTGCCTGTGCCAACGTCGGCGGCCTCAGCACCGTCTTCCTCCCCGGCGGCTCCCCCTCCTTCGTCGTCAAGTCGGCAAAGGGCACGCCCCGCGTCGTCGGCCTCCAGGGCCTCGGCGTCCGAGGCCTCAGCCCCTTCCACACCGAAGGCTGCGAGCGCGGCTTCATCTACGCCGACTCGGCCGGCCGCGCCCGCGTCACCCAGCTCCCGCCCCTTGACGACGTCGCCCAGCATGGTCTCTCGATCCGCAAGGTCTCCCTCGGCGGCGCCGTCGACCGCGTCGCCTACCATCCCACCACCGAGACATACGCCGTCGCTTGCAGCGTCGCCGAGCCCTTTGAGCTCCCCCGCGACGACGATTACCACAAGGAGTGGGCCAAGGAGAACGCTCCCATGGCCCCCACCTGCGAGCGCGGCGTCGTCCGCCTGGTCTCGCCCCAGACCTGGACCGTCGTCGACTCGTTCGACCTCGACCCTTGCGAGGTCATCATGAGCATGAAGACGCTCCACCTCGAGGTGTCCGAGGAGACGCGCGAGCGCCGCATGCTCATCGCCGTCGGGACCGGCATCCTCCGCGGCGAGGACCTCCCCTGCCGCGGCCGCCTGCTCGTCCTCGACGTCGTTCCCGTCATCCCCCAGCCCGGTCGTCCCGAGACGGACCGCAAGCTCAAGCTCGTCGCAAAGGAGGAGATCCCCCGCGGTGCCGTCACCGCCCTGTCCGAGGTCGGCTCCCAGGGCCTCATGCTCGTCGCCCAGGGCCAGAAGTGCATGGTCCGCGGCCTCAAGGAGGACGGCACCCTGCTCCCCGTCGCATTCATGGATATGAGCACCTACGTCACCGCCGTCCACGAGGTCCGCGGCACGGGCTACTGCCTCATGGCCGATGCGCTCATGGGCGTCTGGTTCGTCGGCTACTCCGAGGAACCCTACCGCATGACCCTCTTCGGCAAGAGCAGCACCAAGCTCCGCTGCCTGACGGCCGACTTCCTCGTCAGCGACAACGACCTGAGCATCGTCGTCAGCGACGAGGACGGCGTCCTTCACATTCTGCAGTTTGACCCCGAGCGTAAGTTCCAAACGACATCAAGCCTTGGTTCATTGCTAATCTCTCCCAGACCCCCGCTCTCTACAAGGCCACGTCCTCCTCTGCCGCGCCTCCTTCTCTGTCGCCCCCAACCCCCCAACACAAACCCTCAACCTCCCCCTCTCCACCCGCACCAACCCGACGACAAACTCCCAGGTCCTCCTCCTCTCCTCTCCCAGCGGCTCCCTCTCCCTCCTAACGCCAGTGTCCGAGCACGCCTACCGCCGACTCACCTCGCTCGCGTCCTCCCTCGGCAACTCCCTCACCCACGCCGCCGGCATGAACCCCAAGGGCCACCGCTTCCCACCCCAAGACTCTGCCACCCGCGCTCCGGCAGTGGACGTTAGCGCCGGCCGCACCATCGTGGACGGCACCCTCCTCGTGCGGTGGAACGAGCTCAGCGCCCGCCAGCGCGCAGAGGCCGCAGGCAAGGGCGGGTACGGGTCTCCCCTCGATGCCAGGGCGGAGCTGGAGAGCGTTCTGGGCTGGGGCAGCATGGTTTACTTCTAATGGTGTTTGGAAGAGCAGGCGCATATGACGGAAGGTGAACGAGAGTAAGATGACGGGATCATGCCACTGGCGGGAAAAGGGGTCACGCTGCAATGGGCGGGCATACATCGCTGCTGTATTTATATGGTAACTAGATTCGTTGAGCTCATGGCCCTGTGATCGAATGGAAATTTCTTGTCATACGTGTACTCGTTCCAAGATCCTAATCTCTTTGCTTTACATGTGGATAGGCCGGCCCGAAGCCATGAGCAGCGCGTGCAGATTGCGCTGATATGACAGCCACCCATTAATACCGTAACTCCATAACCCGAATTCGCGGGTCGCATAACCTGCCTGACGGCATTAGGAACACTCCTTAGCCCGGCTCATTAATATACAAGTCCCAAAAAGAAATTCCGACTCCCAACCGGACGCGCCGGTCTCTCTTCATGCGGTTGTGTCGATATCCTTCTTGCGGCGCATGCTACCGAAGCGACGCTTGAAGCCGTCGCTGATGCGCTTGCCGGTCGTGTTGCTGCGGCGGATATCGGTGCTGTTCGAGAAGCCCTCAGCAGGCGGGGGGCTCAGGGAGGAGCTCGAGGGCCCGGGCCTGCCATCGGCGGCGTTGCTGACGCTGCGCTGGCGAACCATGGTGGGGTGCTTGCCGCTGCCGACGCCGGGGTTGACGCCGGACTGCATCTCGTAACCGCCGGCCATGGTAGGCCCCATGGACTGGCGGAGGAGCTTCTTCTCCTTCTTTTCCTTTTCGAAGGTGTAGGACGGCTCACCCTTGCCCTTGAGGTCATCAGGCCGGTAGTCGATGCCTGCCCAGCGCTTGTAGGGGCCACCCTTGGCGTCGGGTTCCCGGTTGAGATCGGCGCCCTCCTCGTACTGCATGACCTTGCCGCTGAGGTCTCTGGCTCCGGGCGGGATGACGGCGGTACCCTGGAGGGGTACGTGCTTCTCAAGTGAGTCCTGAATGTACTCGCGAGGCGTAGCCTTGATCGCCTCCATATTAGAGTCATGAACGGCCTCGAGAGGCGAGTACTTCTTGTTCCGGTTGCGAGAGGCCAGTGTGGCGTCGTAGGGGCCACCATGGTGGTAGGTGCCGCCTACTGTGTCCAGCGAATCGATGAGATCCGTCTCGGGAATCTTACGTGGGGACCGGATGTGAGGGGCGCGGTCCGCCACGCGGTGCTCTCGAGCGAGAGTCTCGAGGGGCCTGTGAGACATATCGCCGGGGTATCGCTGGTTGATGGAGCGGTTGCGACGGAGACCGGAGGCTTGATCGTGGCCGCCGGTGCTGCGTGTGCGATGGTGGGCGCTGTGATCGGGCTGGCCTACGTTGTCTTGGTACGTGGGCCTCTGACGTGTGCTGGCGCTACGCGAGATGCCTGCGGAAGGGGACGCGAGTGGGGATGGAGGAGAGGCGGTGCTGCGGCGGAAGAAGGGGTTGCGTGAGGGAGGTGGTGAGATGGGCTTGCCGTCCTCGCTGGTGGGTGAGAGTGAGGAGAACCTGTGCTTGGGCGAGTAAGGGTTGGACGGGTGGAAGTTGGTCCGATCAGGGCTGGCCGAGGTGGGCGGCGTGGGAAGGGAAGACTGTCTCTTGGTGGTATCAATGACAGGCTCCTTTCCGGTCTTCCGTCTGGCCGAGAAGGTTCTCAAGAGCGGGTTGGGGTTGATGAATGAGGTACCGGGACCGTCTTCTTGGTGCGGCTCGGGTGCTGTGAGGGGGTCGAGCAGGTATTGCTGCGCCTGTAGGTAGTGTGACTTGGTTAACGAAGAGTCCGAGGAAGCCGGAGAATGATGTGAGAGCTATGAGTAGCGTGGGTAGATGCTAAAAGAAGGGGGGTTCGTGTTTTGATGTACGGAGACTTCTCCTGGTGCGTGATGGGGTAATTGGAGAATCAGTTGGTCAAGTCTGAAAAGGATTGCGCGTCGAGGACGTCGACGAGATAAAGAACGCCGGGCAGTGTTTGGTCAGACCATGATGCCAGGGCCTTGGTGAGGCTCTCCCCTTGGCGACTGGCGTTCTGGCCGGACTGGCGCAAGCCTGTCAGGACTGGATGCGGTCATGGTGTGAGGAACCGGTGACGCAAGCGCAGGCCGACGTCACCGATCTGCCCCGTGGCGCAGGGCCACAGCCCGCAGACAGGGACCCCGACCCGCCCGTCCCGACTTTGGAGGACTGCCAGTGGAATGAAAGGCCTAGGTGTCCGTGCATCGCGTGGCCCCGGCGCGGCACCTGTGCGGACGCTTGGAGACCCCAAAGCCAAAGCCGGCGACAGCGTTGGGGGTGTGTCAGGGACATGCCAGGAACGAGAAGCTTGGTGGCCAGCGATCCGGACAAATAGGAAGAGGGCACACAGCCGCGCATGGCCAGCTGGCGGATGCGACGGGCACCATCCCGGCACCTTGGGCCGTGTTGTGGAATCGACGGGCGGAGGGGAGGAAATAGAATTTGGGGGGCTGAGATGACAACTCATGCGAGCCAGGCGGGTGTCGTTGACTCGTTGCGAAGGTGTTGCGACCGACCGAGGTCGAGGATTTTCGAGATGGCGATCGATGGTTGTTTTCCAATTCTTTCGAGGGTTTGGTGGCGCAGAGGGTGTCGCTCGGAGCGGGGAAGAACGCCTGCACTTGTGGATTTGGACCCTGCAGAGGCCCTGTCATGTGCCCCTCCATCCCATGTCGCTCGCCAGCCCTCACTGAGGGGAAGCCTGGGGTCCGGTTCTCCTCGCGGTGGTCGGTGAGGGGCAGTGAAGGGGTGGGCTCGTGACGCTGAAAAAAGTGCTGGGGCATGAAGAAGGGGAAGCGGAAGAAACAAACTCACCCAGTACTGCTTGTTCTTGGACTTTTCCATTGTGTTCGAGGGGATTCGTGGTTCGATTCGAGAGACGGATAGGTATGAGAGTGTGGCGTGTTGATAGTGGTTTGCCTTGTGTCGACTCGTTCGATGTCTCGGGGTGTCGATGGCGGAGTTCTGTTGATGCTCTCGCACTCTACCCGCGAGGTCGAGGTACAGGATTTCGAACAGTGTCTTCGAGCTGCAGTGCAGATGACGGGGAATCAACGGACTGGACTCGGGGTGTATCAGAGTAGATCGGCAAGCTTGGGCGAGATGCGGTCGAGGTTGTGTCGAATATGGTGCAAGGTCGAAGGTATATCCGTGGAAGGCACGAACGATACTGGCAAGTACCTAGATCGGGAGACAGAAAACAGAACGGGAAGAGGAGGGGTCGGGGCCGGTGTCTTCTTTAATAAACGGCACGACTCGGCAGGCGTTGATCAGGACGGACAGGACGGCGGGGTGCTGTGCTGCCAGTGGTGACTGTGCTTCACTCTCGCAACTCACAAGAGCCACGGAGCCACAGAGCCACGCGGGCCACCAGGGGCAGCCCCGGCTGGCGTGTGTATGCGTCGGACGGGAGGTGTGCCCACCGGTCGATGTGTCTGGTGTGTCGGTGGACGGAAGAAAGGGTCCAGCGGTCCAGCGGTCCAGGTCCAGGTCCAGGTCCATGATGGCCTCGCCTCTCCGCCCGGGGTCACCTGCCAGACCTGACTGTTCATCCCCTCCGATCGACAAGGGCCCCTTCCCCTTCCTGCCTTCCCCAACACCAGCCGCATCTGGGCACAAGGGCTAAGGCAGGGTCGACGAAGAAGGCACGCTGCATGGAAAGTGCGTCCCACTGTCGAGGAACCCGGCATCTGTGGATGACTGGTTCAGGGTCTCTTGCCTTCCTGCTCTCCTGCCCGCCTGCATCGCGCCTGCATGTGTTCTGTCGGGCCCAGAGCGGCGCCTTGCCCCTTCTGGGCCAACAGGCGGGGTGTTCCCTCCGTCACCGCCCAGTGCTCCTTCCCAGTCCCTGTCCTGTCCCGCGGCCCGATGAAATGTTTCAATTCTGGCAGCGTCCGAGCTCGCCCCGAGCATAAACGTTCTCAATGCGCCGACGACCTTCCGTCGCCTCGCCGAAAAGGAGATTCGTGGGCCTTCATCTGACTTTACAATGCGCCGTTGAATCTGCCTCCTATTTATGACCATGACCAGGAAAACTCTTTCCAATGCAACCAAGCCGTTCTGTGCTCGAGCCAAAGGTGTCCTCGTGCGTCCAGCCTGTCGGCGTGCGCGGGCCTGCCCTCCAGCGGCCGACTTGGCAGTCCAGACTCTCTTCCCTCTTCAATGCTCAATGACCCGGGCTGACTGTCTCCATCGGCGCATCGAAAGCCAAGCCTCGTGCGAGCTTGTTCTGTCGCCCTCCATGCACGCTGCTGACCTACCACCTCCGTCCCACGCCTTAGTCAGGCGGCGTCGACTCCGACCATCGATCAGATAGCGATGGATGACACGGCTTCCACGGTCCCTCGATCTCGATGATGCCTGCCACATGGCCCAAGCTCCCAAGCTCCCAAGCTCCCAAAGCTCCCTCGAACGAGAACACCTCAACCACCTCGCTTCACGATAACAAAACTGTTCTGACCGCCATACTTTCCTGTCATTGGTATCATATCGAACTCGGATACCTTACTTCACCGTGGCGTAGCAGGCTATGCAGCACACCCCGAAGTCCTCAACCACAGGCCCCTAGGCTTCCAGGCCTGCCACCGCCCAGATTTCTTCAACCCCCTGACACCACGGCGCATGTGACTGCCGGACGCCGCAACACTCATCCATGGCCTTAGTTGACTATTCATCCGGCTCTGCCACTTCCTCTGATGCCGAGTCCGCCGACGCCCCGCCGGCGAAGAAGCTGAAGACCGGCAGCACCATCACGGTAGAAAAGCTTCCACCGCGGGCCAACGGCGCCGCCAAGGAGAAGCGGCCCGTCTCAGACCTGCCTCCCCTCCCCGACACCTTTCACGATCTCTACGCCTCGACCGTCCGCAACAGCGTCTCCGACGATCCCAGCCTGCATCAGGGGAGGAAACGGGGCACCCCTCATGTTGTTGGTAACTGGCCCTCTCATGTCTACATTGAATGTGAGTTGCCGTTTGCACCTCGCTCCCATCTCATCTCGCTGACCAACGCAGGGCACCCCTCCCCCCAACAACATGCCATGCTTGTAGACCTTGTCTCCACCATCCGGCGCAAGCTTGGCGATGACCACGAACTGCACTCGTTCCTCACTTCGGACCTCAACGCTCCTCTTCCCCTGCACATCTCCCTCTCCAGGCCCCTATCTCTCACCACCGCCAACAAGGACGCCTTCCTCTCAGCCGTTTCCACATCGCTCCGCGCCTTCAACCCCTTGACTATACCCGCCAATGGGGCCACCCACCCCGCCAAGGGCTCGTCCTTCGCCCTGTCCCCAGGTGGTCTCGCCTTCTACCGGTCTCCCGATTCGGACCGCACTTTTCTTGTTCTTCGAGTGGCCAACGCCATTGTAGATGGGATATCATCCAATCCTCAGCTTCGTGAGCTTCTCCGCCGCTGCAACTCCGTAGCGGCCGCTCAAGGTCTGCCCACCCTATACGCCCACTCGAGCAAGGCCTACCAAGCCGCAGATGCCGAAGACGCAGTCCTCATCGACAACGCTTTCCACATCAGCATTGCATGGACGTTCCGCCTACCCGACGAAGAGACCTGCCTCGCGAGCTACCGTGTCTTCCGCTCAGAACGCTTCAAGGAACTCAGGAGGGGAAAAGTCGACGTCAACGGGGTCAAGGTCAAAATTGGCAACGTCGTGACTCACGTGGGACTCGCCGAAGGCAGAAGTAGACATTCTGCTGCTGGGCTTGGGGGCAGCAGAGCCACGAGCAGCAGTTCGACAGAAGGCGACGAGAGCCCATGGGCATGACACATGACATCATGTGTGACGAGATCAATGTTATCCGATGACACAGCTGCACCGAACCAGCCATCGTGCGACTGTCACTCAACACGAGGATAGACCTTGATCCAAATGACCTGACATTAAACAATCAACTCCAAGACACCCAAGCCTCCCAATGCAAGATGATGTATGCTAAATACTCGGGACGAAGACACCAGGTCCGTCTAATTTTGTCCATATAAACAACAGCGCCGACGCACACTCTCCCTTACAGCTCATCCAGGTTGGGCCGCTCCACCTTCCAATTCCGCGGGTTCACGGGCAGGCCGACCCAGGCCTGGAAAAGGCGCTTCAGCTCGCTCGTGACGATGCCGTATCTATCATGAGGGGTCAATGGAGTCCACTTCAGGCAGGAGAAAACAATCTTACATTGTTGCGGGCATGCTGAACCAGCGGGTGAAGATGAGCTTGATCACCTTGACGAAGCGGTCGATCTCCTGGTCAAACTCGTCACGTAGCGTAGGTTCCCGCCGGGATCCTTCCTCCTGGGAATCAGAGGCTGGGGACGAGGAGGCGGCCGGTTCTGAGGTTGCGAGTGGAGGGTCGACGGACGTCGTATCGGTGCCGGTGGCGGCCTCAGAGGACGACAGCTGGCTGACGCGGACCATGTCCCTGAAGCGGCCGACGGCGTTGATGGAGCTGGAGATGCGGGCGTAGGTGTTGTAGAGGGCGACGAGCTCCGTGCGCTTGAGGGGAGGCACCTCGTTGTCGTTGTCGGACTCGAAGAGGACCTTGAGAGCGGTGCCGTAGCCGGCGGTCTGGACCTTGCCCCAGAGACGGCACTTGTCGCAGCCGACGCAGTCCATGACGCGGCTGACGTTGCGGAAGCGGTTCCGGAAGTCTTCCTTCAGAGAAGGGCCTTCGCCGTTCTTAAACATGAGGCTCTCGTCGAAGATGTCCGGGACCGAGGCCGCGGCACGAGTGACGGCCAGGACCTTTGCGCGCGTGGCGGCGTCCTCGGAGGTATCGCCGGTACAGAAGGTGAATCGATCGCTGCTCTCGAGATGGGGGCCGAGCTTGGCGACGGCGCGGGTGACGAGGGCGTAGTTGAAGTAGAGATTGCTGATGCGGTCCGGGTGGGTGCCGAGGCGGCCGACGTAGCAGGAGAGGTTGGGCTGCCACTCGCCGGTGGTCTGGTTGAGGAAGTCCCAGCAGAGGTGGGTGCTGATGCTGGCGTGCATGCCCGAGATGACGCGGTAGAAGACGCGCTTCTCGAGGCACTCGTCCTGGCCCTCGAAGCCGGTCGAGGCGACGAAGGGGGCATTGGGCACCGTGGCGCGCATCTCCTGCAGGGCCTGCTGGCGGCCGGCAGCTTCCATGATCTGCTTGAAGTCGTCCGCCGCTACGCCGGCGGCGCCGAGACCGCCGCCGAAACTGCCGCCGAGACCCGGGACAGGCCGTGAGCTCTGGCCGGACAGAGCCTGGGGCGGAGGCGCATTGGGGAAGGAGCTGCGCTGGAAGCAGTTCTCGCGGTAGATGGCGTCCCAGACCTGGGCGGCGCCGAAGCCCGCATAGCCGGTGAAGCGCTCCGGGTTCTTGAGGAGGCTGACATAGTCACCCTTTGAGCTGGCGCTCTCGTCCTCGGGAACGCAGTAGTCGCGCTCGTCGCACTCGTCGTCCACCTCAAAGACGCAGTTCTCGTCAACGCCCTCGCCGAGGCCGCCGCGTAGGGGCCTCTGGTGGTCGTCGGGGGTCCTGCCGGGGTGCTTGGCCGTGGGGCCCTCGAGCTTGCCGAGCTCGCTGGCGCGCCAGACGGCGGGTATGTCTTCCTCGTTGTCGAGGGTTTCCACGGCGCAGGCGATGTTGCCGCACATGCCGTTCTCGTCGTTCCAGAAGGGGCACTTTTTGTTGAAGAGGTTGAGGCGGTAGTGGGAGAAGTAGTCGGTCGTCCTCGTCAGGTCGTCAATGGCGGGCTTAACGGCGGCATTGAGCTTGTCGAGGGTCGAGTACGAGGCACAGGCGTCGCTGACGATGGCCTTGGGGGAGAACTGGCAGGAGTCTGGGTTAGACGAGAAGAACGGGAGGGGAGGAAGGGGAGGGGGGCGTACGGCGCATTCATCTTCGGCGCATTGTGCTGGTGCCGTCCACAGCGCGAAGACGGAGAGGTAGAAGAGTCTGCTGGCAGACTTCATGTTGAATGGTGGACAGCCCGGAGCTGGTAGATTCGGAGGGTGTCGTGTCTGTCTGGAGATGTCGGGGACTTGCAGGAAGTCGTGGTATTGAGGTCGGAGTTTTTCTCTAGGTTGACGTGGCTGTCTCGTGAAACTGCCGGGTCAAGTCGTGGCGAAGGTGTATAACAGAAATAGTGTGCAATGCAGTCCAGTGGTGGTGACAGGGGGGCGGGGCCACAAGTTCAAGACGTCACCGTGCCAGTGGGAAGGTATGCCGTGACGAAGAGGCAGGATGGCCAACGAGGGGTATGAAGGGACGTGGAAGAGCCAAATGCTTTAAGAAAGTCGAGGCGTTGGGAGGGCGCAGGCCTGATTACTCGTGGAGCGGCAAGAGTGGCCTGAGCATCAGCAGTAACAAAGAATGCAGCGATGTGGCCTCTCGGATGGATTGGAAATGGTACGACGGGGACCGATTTGACGGGAGGCAAAGTACCGACCGGCCCTGGACCTGGACCCGAACCTGCCGGGCCTGGAGCTTGGGGCGATCTCGCACCCGCCCGCACCCACTTCCGCCCCTCGTCCACTCTTGCTCCTTTCTTCCTTCACATTCAACAGCCACGGCGTGGTCAGCTGTTTTGAATTGATCATTTCAGCAAATACTTCCACACGTTCGAGTGCCCCATCCCAAGGCGCCTCGCCTCAGTATGATTCGAATCTCAGGCGATGCACATATCTCGCACCCCCGAATCGCACGTTTCCTTCTTCTGCATCCCCTACATGCATGGACCTTGTGGTGGAGGGGGTGCGGATGGGAGCTTCCGCACATGTCCCGACATGGACACCAGACCTACAGACCTCCTTGGCCCCCGAAACCAAGCTTATTTGTTAGTGCCGCCCAGACTTGAGCCCCTGTTTTACCGGTGCTGCTGTCCGACTTCAGTCCACTTCCATCAAGCATGTCAACATGAACAACCATCGAAGTCGACGAAAGAACCAGCAATGCCTCGGACTATGACAGGCAGACGACGCGATTAGGGCACCCTGGATGGCTGGGCTCACAGTCTCCTTTCAGCTCCGCCCTCGGATGTCCAACCCTGGCTCATGATACTTCGTTGTCGACCCCTCTCATCTCGACTGATTCGTGCTCATTTGTCAAATTGACATTGATACACCCTCTTTTGAATGACAAGTAGTCATCTTGATGAGGAGAGATGAGATTGAGGAATCTCGAATAGGCTCAGGACTTGGAGCAAGACGACATGTCCCGCTCTTCTATCTGACCAACGACAGCCATGTCGATCGTCGCTTGCTCTAGGTCCGACGCCCCAGACGCGCTGGTCTGTTCCGCATTGATACCGAGTCTAGTCTCACAAAGACTTCTCGTTCGACGTCACTATTCTCTGACAACATCTTGTGGGTTGGTCGAATGTCTTGAGTTACCTCCACTGCCTCCTCGGCAGGCGTATCGGCCGCCCGTGACTGTGTGACCATGCTGTTGTGCTCATGGACGAAGAAAACTTGTCCCAGAAATGTTGCCACTGCTTTTCATTCCCGTCGATTGAGGCCCTGAAGTCAACTTCCGTTTAGATTATCTGAAGTTCAGCTTGACCTGGTCGAGCAGCTTTCCAACTCTGCCGGAAGCCTTTAATTAGGCGTAACAAGTCGACCATAGAAAGAGGGGTTTGCAGAATTTAGCTGCACATGCCAGACTGGAAGCTTCCACTAGACACCAGTGGGAGTAATACTGTTGCCTGCTCGCAGGTTGTTCTTGCGCATCTCAAAGTCTCCCTGTTTTTCCATCAGATTGTGCACTTAAAGATGCTTATTGGCTGCGGCGCGAAAGTGATATTCGTCAAGAGATCATTAGTGGTACTGGCTCTTGTATTGCAGTGGTGCAACATGGTATTGATGGCACGCGGAAATTCCAAAAGCACAAAAAGTGTAGCGCGAAGCTGGTTTGAACCCCCGGGTGCGGCAATCAAGTTGGGCGCGAGGACCTCAAAGTGGCCTTCAGCTCTCACAAGGCTCTCACCAGCTACACCACTGCGGATTGATGGGAAGAATGGCAATCTTGCTCCCTATAGAGGTAGGTGGTGCTGCAAGTACCTACCTGTTCCGGAGGTGCAGGTGCCAGTGGTCCAGGCTCACAAATTCCCCAGTGAATGGCATCAAACTTGCACGTACCGGCCCAATGAGAGAAACCAGCTCATGAGCTCTGGGGCGAGCCTTTTTAAAACCACGGCCATCATAGCTAACTTTCAAATAACAACTACAGGCTGGAATACCTACCCGCCTACGTTCAGGGACGCCGCATCAGCTCCTGGCAATGCCGCAACTGTAAACCCATGGTCGCCCATGGGGTTTGAGGGGGTTCCACCAACTAAGTATGATTGGAATTTAAAATTTCAAGCTGGCCAGTCGTGCCTAGGGGATATATTAAAGTGGTTTGCAAGAGCTGTCATGATGGTCTAGTTGTACACTGCTGATATCAAGGTCGTCAGCAAGTCTAAATGCAACAGAGAGTCTCGGCTCAAGACTTCGGCGACCAGCCTCTGATAGAAGAGCAGATAAGCATTGCGTCTTTGAGTTTGTACGTCCCCATGTCATGCTTTCGATGCTGAGAAGTTGCCCCCGGCTCCTGATCTAGGCTGTATCGTGACGGACCGGCGGCGCAGCTGCCGAAAATCAACATGAGCCCGACGAATGTGTACAGCTCGTATCACGAGACGGTATCTTAGAGAAGGAAGAAACACCACGTAGAGAGCGTACAGGACAGTTGAAAGAGGGTGGTGTTCTACGGGTGTCTTGCCTGAGCAGCTGTCGTCTTGCAACACGGTGAGGCTTATCCCTGTCTCCAGCCACACTGCAGCCGGTGCCGAGATCGCCCTGCAGCGCCGGATCCACGGGCTGCTTATTAGAGTGCTGACATGAACGGCTGCGATCTTCGCTCGTCTGCGACGAAAACGTTTGTCAAGACCCAGTGCACGAACACATCCGCAGGACACTCGCCCGCCTTGCGAACCGCAGTACATCGAACAGCGTTTATTATGTCGGTGTCTTGTCCAGCCGGATCAAGTCAACAAGTATATACAATAACAACTCATGTCATGCAAAGTAAGCGCACGTCTTCAGCCCCCGCCAAGTCGTTGCTTCGTTGCTTTCGCGTTGGGAGTTTTTGAGTCATTGATCGTCATCTTGCGGACATGCTGCGTCGGCCTTCGTCTTCGGCTCGCCGGTGCGGCTTTCGGCATCTTCGGTGAGTCCGGCCGGGGTTGTCCCTTGCGAGCAGCGCGCCCGGCGGTCACCACGCACCGCATTTCTTCCAGAAAGACCAACGCCGCCAAGACACATGTATGACTGTGTCGCCAGTCTCTCAATGGATCAGTCGTCATTCCGTTTCGTCGTCAAAATGCAACCCCCTGCAGCAGAAGGAGTGGAGTAGTGCAACAAGAATGCGGCGGTCGGGTCGGTTGCTGCAGAATCAGCAATGGTGGAGCTCTGCCGGCGTCGGGAATCACTGCGGAGGCTGGTAGTTGAGAGGGCGCCTGTTGCAGGTCAGTATGAGGGCATGCGCGGGTGTGTTGCGAGGTGAGGGAGGAGGCTCACTTGAACAACAGAATATGCGGCTCGGGCTCATGGACCTCGTAATGTTCCCAGCCGAGACTCTGTTCGGAGCGTTAGTCCGGTTGTCCTCCTTTTGGCGAGACGTGCCGCCCGCAGTTGGGCGTTGCGCAACCTACCTGCGTGATGCCAAGTGCGCGCCATTCCTCTTCCCACAGCAGCTTCAGTGTTCCGTGGGCCGAGTCGTGGTATGCCTTAGGAATGGCCTTGAGCATGGCCTTGGGCAGCTGGACGTGCCGGTACTCGAACTCGTTGTCGGAGTATCTGTAGAAAAGGCGGTCAGCGGCGGGCTGGTCGTAGACAGAGAGCCTGTCGGGTGCGCCGGGAGAGGAAAACACACCTGGCAGAGTAATGAATCGAGTCGATGTATTCCTCGACCATTGCCCGCTCATCGTCCGAAAGCGAACGCGGGGCAGCGTTGCGGCGGGTCATGTCGATATCCATGTTGCCCATCTTGATAGTCGCCCTGGCTTATTGTTGGGAGAATCCAAGGAGAATGTTCCGGCACGAAGCAGGCGGGAATAGGTGGCCTTGAGCGAGGTGAGGCTCGGAGACAAACGGTCGATAGTGGCCGAGAGGAGGGACTGCTGGCCGGAAAATGCGCAGACCACGAGGTCAGACGACCCGATAAACAAGAGGGCGGGGTAGCCGGGCAGGCACGAGGGGCGCCCTGAAACAGATTGATGCTGGGTTTGGAGAGACCCAAATAGTATTCCAGACTGCTGAGGCCTGGAAGGAAGTTGCTGGGAATGCCGAGGTAGGAGGACGAGAGACCAGAGCCAGACGACGGTGTGGCATGCGAGGAGTCGATTGGAGGGGGTGGGCGAAACGTCCGCTGGGTTTAGTTGGGGGGAGTAAACAAAAGTCCAATGGGCATCAGTGCCCCAAAAAGATCGTCGCATCCTGACGTCCAGGGGTCTGCAAGACGGTACATAGTGCATCACATGGTCCGTGCGTACAGAGTCCATAGGAATGACGCCAAAGTGGAAGCAATCCCCCCTAATCGATGGTGAATGACTAATCTTTGTCGCGAGATCACGTGACCTTCAGACGCGTCCCTTCCCATCAACAGAGAGCTTTGAATGGATGTTCCACATTATGCCAGGCCGCCTGAGGTGGTTTAGCGCCAGATCTAGCCACCCACCGTGGCCACATGCCCGCCTGCCTTACCTCCAAAACCACTCCCGGATCCCAGCTGCGCCATCCCTCACAGGCGACCTGAGCTTCGTCCCGAGGACCATCCCGCAAGCCTCATTGGTGTTATTCCTGTCAGACGACGGGTAGTTACTCAATTCGCCTATATCCTTTTGCCTACTTTATTTCCGCACTTTCTCTCCGCTTGCGCAGTGGCTGCTAGCGCTCAGTTCGACTTCGACCGGGTCTGTTGACCCCGGGCTTTGCGCACCGACTGAGCGACAGCAACGCCGCGCTCTCCATCGACCACTTGGATCGCGCAAGTCCAGCCACCACTCGGTAGCATCCAACAACTTTGGTCGACACTCCGCATACATTCTCTGCTCTTCGTTTCGATCGCGACCGTTACGCACGCATGAGTTTGTAGCAAAACCGCAAGGATGGACAGCAAGCGAAAAGCGAGCGTCGGCAATGGCTCTGCTACTCAAGAGGTAGACGAGCGCAATGCAAAGCGCATGAGGCTTGGAGAGGTAAGTTCCACCTTGCCATTCTGACGGGAAGACTTGGTGCATTCTGCATGTCACGAACAAGAAAGTCGCATTGTGAAGCCGCTCTGTAGCAACCGCGCAGGCGCATTGCGACGCGGCTGAAGCTTGCTTCTCTCCACTTCCTGCCAGGCTCCCCGCAACCCCGAACCAAGTCTCACCAACATTGCTCTGGGCCAATGCTGACATGAAGGAACTTAGCAAATTGCCAAGAATGGCGAGACGGTTGAATCGACCACCGAGCTCGGCATGGTCTTCCTGGAGCAAATCCGCAGAACCGCAGACAAGAGGCAAGTCGCAATGCCTTCCTGCCATGTCCTCCACCTTGTATCAGCTTCTAACTCTCGACAGTGGACGAAAGGTTGCCGGCTACTTCGAGTCACTTCCTCCCCGCGAGACGAACGCCGAGTACTACCAAAAGACGAAGATGCCCATCTCCCTATCCATGATCGAGCAGAAGCTCAACGACCACGAGTTTTCCAACCTGAGCGAGCTGGAGAGCTACTTCAAGCGGATGGTCAGCAATGCCAAAGAGTTTTATCCACGAAACTCAGCGAACTTCGAGGATGCCGAGCGGGTTAGGAAGGCACTGAGCAACTTCATGACCAAAACGAATCCTGCATACCACAACGGCAGCGGCTACAGTGCCGTTGCCACACCCATCCCGGCCGACGAGCCGTCAAGCCGACCGGCCGCAGCTACTCCCACGCCCGCAGCCCATGGCTCGACAAGGCTTCGCCTGAGCTCCTCGAGGAGCAAACTCTTGAAAGAGGAGAAGCCCGCGAACAAGGAAGATGAGGCCGATGCCGATGATGCCAGCGAGGAGAAGGAGGAGCCTGCCTCTCGCCGCACATCCATCATCCTTCGACGTGGCACGGCCCGGCAACCCAGCTCCAGGACAAGTGAGACACCTGCGATCAGCACCCCGATCTCTCGAGGTGCCGCCAAGCCAAAGGCCACAGATGTGTATGAGAAACTCCCCTACAAGGGCCTGAGCTTCCAGGAAGCCCAGGAGAAGATCACTGAAGAGCTGCTCCGCAACAGGGACGAGTTAGTACAAAACGAATCACCTGCCCCAATCATCCGACTAATCCCATCCTTGCAGGTTTGAGGACTTTGTCCAACTCCCCCCTCGCTCCCTGAAGGACTACTACCAGCACATCAAGCAGCCCATGTCGATCACCAGCATTCGCAAGCAGACCCGTGGTGAGCATGGTCGCAAGGACCCTTCCTTCGTGAGCGACTTCAAGAGCTGGGCTTCTTTCGAGGAGGCCATCAGCCTGCTCTGGGAGAATGCCTACTTCTACAACGACGATGATAGCGAAATCTTTCAAGCAGCCAAGCAACTTGAGGCCTTCACCAAAGCCGAGATCAAGAAGGCCAAGGCAGTCGTCACCGAGCCTGTCCAGACCAAGATCAAGCTCAAGGTCTCCAGCGACCAGCCTCCGCCGTCAGGCAAGAAGATCACGATTCACGTCGCCGGCAGAGGTGGCTCTACCGACTCACCGGCGCCTGCTACCGGCCAATCCAACATCTCCAAGGAGAGTGAGCAGCCGACACCCTCTGGCACTCCTCGCCCGGCTGCTGTCACTGCGATTGCGCCTGTCATGGACAGAGTCCGCAGCACCACCGGCTCGGCCGTTTCACCTGCGCCCTCTTCGCTCAACGGTATCAAGGGAGAGGACACAGTCCGCAACTCGCCGGTTCCCGCACCTGCCTCGCAGGTCAACGGCTCAGCGCCTGCAGCACCGGCTCAACCCGCCGCCGCCGCTCCTGCTGCTGCTGCTGCTGCTCCTGCGGCAACTAATGCCAATAATGCTCGCTTCGAGCCCACCTTCCAACAAGCCTCGCCGCCCCAACCGCCCAAGCCGACCTACGAGGCGCGCTACAGGGCTGCTGGCAAGAATGCGGCTGACGCTCTGATCAAGATCGTCAAGATCCAGACCTATCCTCACGGAAGCACGGACAAGGGATTTACTTACAACATGCTGCCCTTCGACAGGGAGACAAACCCCTCGGTCACCATACAAGTTCCGGCCAATCACTTGCGCGTCCAGATCACGCCCACTGTGGCTTCCATCTTGACTGAGCAGCAGCGCCAGTACCGTCTTTTTGTCATCATCAACCGCCATGTCCTGTCAGCACAGGAACCCAGCCAGGGTCAACTGCTGCCTCCCAACACATCGGTCTTTGATGCACAGCTTCAGTCCGGCATTGTCAATGTCATTGAAGTTCACGTTGCGGCTGCCCTGCCCAAGGGCGAGCAAACCGCAACCGGCGACAATTACGAGCTTGAAGTATTTACAGTGCTCGCCAACGTTGTCAGGAATTAGGAGCCTCCAGTCACGCAACAGCAGGGTGTAACACCCGGCTTGTCTGCCCCGTTCGATATTTGTATGGCTATTGCCAATTACGCCGCAACATCTTACGGAAGCAGCATTACCCGGGATTCAGCTCATCAAATTACTCAGAACTGCCATCAGACTCGTAGTCTCGAGGCAGAGTGTGCTTCCATGGACAGCACACCCCAGACATTCACCCCAGCCATGCCTAGCGTTTCATCTGGTCACCTACCCGAGCAAATCGTCGCTCGCCCCCCTCGTGGCTCTGCCGGCGGTGAGAGGCTTCTTCGACAAGCTATTGCCGGTGCTTACATTCAACACCGGGATTCGGAGGTGCTCGAACGCAACCGATCAGCAGACACTCCTGTTGTTGATCAAGTTGACCCCATGTTGCTGTTGCAGAGTCACGAGCCCGTCGACCCTCAATTTGGGCACCTTGCCTCGCTCGACAAGCTTGATCATCCAACGGCTGCGAAGATTCGCAACAGCAGAGAACCAGGATTCAAGGATATGATGGACGCTCTGAACTCTGGCCAAGAAGAAAAGCCTGCCCCCGAACCCCCCAAACGTCGATGCCGTCGTCGGGCCACCAAGAAGGACCAGAACGCCTCGGCACCTTCCACCGCTGCCAGGGCGTCCCGACAGTTCACAGAGGCCCGACTTATCCTCCCAGCCCCGACGTCGCAGGATGCTGATGGATCCGGGCTTGGAGCTGAATAAAGCTGAATGGCTAAAGACTTGAGAGGGGAAATGAGCCGCTCGCAGGAGGGCAGCATCCACACGACGGAGCCTCACATCCGGAGTGATGATCAGGCACATGTGGTGCGGGAAGTGCATTTGCGGAGTTCAGGGGCTTTATACCAATGGTCTGGCGTTAGGAAGCTTGTCGACGAACTTGGAGGAATTCCAGGTCGATATGTACGTATACCTGTTTAAGTCTTGAATGCAAACAATGTAGGAAAAGATGCGAACTCTCTTGATGGTGAACCACTCGTAGCGCAAACGGGTGGACATGCGAAATGGTGGGGAGATAAGATAAGCCTTGGTGGCAGAAAAAATTGGCGTCGGTCAAGTCTGGTCGCGGTCCCGCCCTTCAAACCGCCCGTCCTGGATGCGCGACCCAACTGTTGCTGCTCCCCCAGATCGCTTGGCAGAGGCAACACAACCCGATCTCACCTACAATCCCTTCCGACCGACTAGATCTCTGGATCCTTACTCCTTGGCCTACCATCGCTCCAAGAAACCCAGCCGCGAGATCTAGATTCACCTGCATCCGAAACAAACGCACGAAGCGGTGGCTCTTTGCTCGTCGCTGACGCCATGGATGCACACGCTCTACTCACTTCGCACGGCTGGAGAGGCACCGGCCACTCCCTACACGCCACAGACGACAAAATTGGACTCGCGAAGCCCCTTCTCCTCAACCGGCGCGATGGCAACAAGGGACTGGGCCAGAAGGCACATTACACAAGCGACATGTGGTGGATGAACGCATTCGACGAGCAGCTACAAGGTCTCCAGCAGACCACGTCGAAGGACGGAAAGATCGGAGTCGTCCAGACCGTCAGCAATGGCAGGATCAACAGCGTGGAGCAGGGCATGGGCGGCCGGTGGAAGCTCAACGGCAACTTCGTCCGGGGCGGTTTCCTGCAGGGAACGGTCGAGAAGCTCGAGGCTTCGGAGTCGAGCGATGAGGACACAAGCAGCAGCGACGAGAACGAGAAGTCGACGGGAGCCTCGACGCCCGTGGACGAAGTCAAGACAGAGGCCAAGACCGAGACCAAGGAAGAGAGGCGGAAGCGCAAGGCCGAGAAGGCTGCGAGGCGGGCAGAGCGCGACGCCAAGCGGAAACGGAAAGAGATGGAGAAGGCCAAGAAGAGGGACGCCAAGAAGCAGCGCGCCGCTGGTGCTGAGCCTACATCCAGCGAGTCCAAGGAGGAAAAGGCGAAGGGAAGCAAGCGGGAAGAGACCAAGGAGGAGAGGCGGGCTAGAAAAGAATCGAAGCGGTTACGGAGAGCGGCTCGAGAGGCAAAGAAGGCGGCATGATGGCAGGACGCATCATCCTTTGGGCTGAGAGAGTCTATGATACCCCACGAATTGGCGAGGTCTTGGGAAGGCCTGGACAGAAAGTCGAACCACATGCATGGTGAAGCTTCAACTAGCGCATAGGTAGCGCTGCAAATATCATGAATGCGCTGTTTCCCAAATTTGCGACTTCGACCTGAACGCCTCAGATCTCCTTGGGTACCGTGCCCGGCTTGTTCGTCAGCAGCCATGGCCGCCTGTCCCAGAACTCATCCTTGATGATGTCCAGGTGATGGACGACGATGGCCGCCTTGCCTCGGCGCTTCTTCTCCTTCTCCGCCTGTGTCTTGGACTGTTGTGGCGGTTCCGTGGAGGCGTCCGCCTCTTGCTGGGCGTTGTGAGTGCCCGGCTCGACGAGTTCGTACTGCTTGTCATCAGTCGTGGTCTGGCGAGATGGGAGAGCACCGGAAACTCACATCACGGAATATTGAGCTGCCCTTCTTGTAGATCTCGGGCTCGTTATTGTAGTTGATGTGGAACTTGGAGAAGAGGATCTCGTTCTTGTCCCCAGATACGGTTCCCTTTGTATGTTAGCGGTGCTATCGGCCGAGATGGGTTGACGCCATACTGCAAGAAGCTGCTCTGCAGCGCGGTTGTCCATGCCGCCAAGCTGGATGAGGGCCCAGAAGGTTGTGTTGTACAGGTTGTTGATGTGGCCTAGTGTTGGTGTCAGTCGTTGGGTCAGACACTCTGATGCAACATGCTCACAGTCCACCTGTCGCCAGCTCATGTAGTCCCGCAGATTTTGGACACTGGGATAGCATACCGCCCTCCCGTCGAAGCTCGGGAGGGGGGCCGTCAATGGGGTTTCCGGGAAGAATGTTGCCCAGCTGTGGACGTAAAACGCCGTGAATGTGGATACGACAGTGCTGACGAGCTTGCTGGCTCGCCTCTCGAAGAGAGTGCATGACTTGTGGAAGACGAAGCTAATAGAGTCAGCCAGAGAGCCCTTCAAAGGCGTCTAGAGGCTATTTACCTGTACTCATCGCTAATGCCATAAGCGATGGTGATGTCTGGCAGTTCGGCCATTACCGCCTTGGCAGCCGCATTCATAAGGTCCAGAGCCCTTCTGTCGTTGGGCTTCTCAAATGCATACTTCGTGCACATCCTGTCGATTCAGGTATGAGAAAGACAGGTCTCGGTCGTAGGCAAGTGAACTCACTTGGTGAAGCCTCTGCCATCGATTCTCACCACCACCCAAGTGTTAGGCAGCAAGACGTCTGGCTGCTCGAAAGCCTTGACATATTCGTATCTATTCGAATATCAGCTAGTACACTACACATCCCACTTACGGCCTTACTTTGAGTTCGCCATGTCTGTGTCTAATTCCTTGTATTGGTGTGAGACGTGTGGCCGTGTTAGATGGCGGGGGAGGGGTCGGATGGAAGTCCTGCATCCGCAGTGGGGTGAGAGCATTATCGATAACGGCGCGCCAGAACCATCGTCGCGCGTCGGACTGATCCCAGGGATCTGAGCAATTCCATCCGAATCAATTCTCCAAACTCAACTTCTCCCTGCCTTTTGATGCAATCGGTCCAAGCACCGTACAGAGTCAACGAGACGCGCGCAACCCACCGAACTTCGACGGACTTGCCCGAACCTGCCCTGCGACGGCCAGGCGGTCAGCATGAACCTGCTCCTGGCCGATCCCGAGGAAGCGATTGAGAACATCGACCACATCACAAATACGAACACGATTCGTTCCGGCCACTCAACATGTCTGCGATTCAACAAGGCGGGCGACTTCCTCGCCTCCGGGCGAGTGGACGGCACTGTCGTCGTTTGGGACATCGAGACAATGGGAGTGGCCAGGAAGATGCGAGGTCATAATAAGAGCATCACCTCGCTCAGCTGGTCCAGATGCGGACGATACCTCTTGTCGGCTTGCCAGGGCTGGAAAGTCATTCTGTGGGATCTGAAAGATGGGCAGAGATGTCGTGAGGTGCGCTTCCGCGCGCCGGCATACATCGCAGAACTGCATCCCACCAACGCGTTCGTCATGCCCTTGCCTCGAGAGCCTGCGCGCGACTTGCTTGCTGACCTCCACTAGCTTTCTATTTGCAGCGTCCCTGTTCGAAGACCACCCCCTCCTTGTCGATATGACCGACGAAGTCGACGTCCGATACCCCCTTCCCACGGCACCAAAGCGGTCGGCAACAGAAGTGGACAGCGCATTGGCAGAGAAGCACGCAAAAGAGGACGCAAAACAGATGACGACGGTGACCATATTCACCTCTTCTGGCGATCACATCATCTCTGGCACCAACAAGGGCTGGATCAACATCATCGACGTCAAGACCAGATCTGTGATACACTCAAGCAAGCAGAGCGCCGGTGTCATCACAACACTGCGGCTGACGAGTTCTGGGCGAGACTTGCTGATCAATTCGCAAGATCGCAAGGTCAGGACGTTTTATGTCCCCAACCTTACCGCCGAGAACCTCGATGTCGACACCCTGTACCTGATAAAGGAGCACGACTTTGAGGACCAGGTCAACAAGCTGTCCTGGAATCATGTGACTTTTACCGCCACGGGCGAATACGTGGTCGCGTCCACCTACAACAACCACGAGATCTACATCTGGGAGCGCCGGACAGGCAGTCTGACGAGAATACTGGACGGCCCCAAGGAGGAACAGGGTGTCATCGAATGGCACCCCCAGCGGCACTTCTTGGCGACGTGCGGCCTGGAAACGGGCAGAATATACATTTGGTCTATCCTCCCAGAACAAAAATGGGCAAGGCTAGCACCCGACTTTGCTCAGGTTGAAGAGAACCTGGAGTATGTCGAGCTTGAGGACGAGTTCGACATTTATGGCCAAGAGGAGTTGACCAAGCGGCGATTGGATGCTGAGGACGAAGAGATTGACGTGGTGACGACGGATGGCCTCGTTGACCCGCAAGAGGCGGGAGGAAAGTTCCAGATGCCGATCCTATTCGACCTCGCCGATAGTGACAGCGAGGACGAGTTCATCGCCGTGTCTACCGGGACTATGCGTAGGAGGAGTCCCGGGGCCGACGGAGAGATTCCCGACATTGAGCCAGCGAGTAGAGGCACAAAGAAGGCGAGGCGAGGGAGAAAGAGGTGAAGATGCTGAAGAGCATGAGGAGCAAGATAGATACCCCCGTCGTGCACATGCAAGCACGCATGGCCCAATCAATCCGCATTCGCGCCGGAACCTCTAATGTTCATCGCATGATGTGATCGAAACACCGAAGCTTCATCGACTGGCTTCTAGCTGGCAGCACGGGATGAGCTGGCAGATGCCAATCGAAATACGTGGAGCACTGGCAGGGTGCGCCATCTGGAAAGCTTCCAGCGCGCGGGCGCTAGCCACTCGTTTCAGACTGGGCATTTGGCTCCCCGGGGAGGCTGACAAAGAAAGGCTTGCCTCAGTGAATCGATTCGGCACTCCTTGTTGTCCAGGACGGCAGACCCACCTTCACTTCCAAACACGGACTAGCGTCAGTCTCCAGGCTGCGCAGCCGCCTCCTTCCCCCCAAGGCCAGGGCCCCAGGCCAAAGGCAAGATTTCTCTCGGACCTCGCTTTGGCGTTGCTTCACCCATTTCCACCACCAACAACCTCACCCCAAGATCGCGGCGCCATCACCACGCGCGTCGGAAACCGCGTTTCTTCATCGGAAACGATTGCACGACGCACCTGTCGACACGCAGCATCGCGATTTTTCACGCCCCGAGGCCCCGAAGGTGGCGGCGATTGGGGAGCGCGAGTCGGAACGCCTTCTCCTGGGCCGGTGGCCAGAGAGAACGGATAGGACAGGAAGGCAGTGAAAGCGCCATCGACCACACGGCCGCGCGACGCTTTTCATCTTCCAGGCGGTTCTTTTGAGGGAAACAGCAGGGTTTCCATCATCTTTTTCGCGCGCAACGCCTTGTCGCACGCTTTTCTCACACTCACTGTTCGCACTCGACGATTTGACGACTTCCCGCTCCTTCCTTCCATCGTCGACGCGACGGTCGGCATCGACGCGGCTTTCCATTCATAACCGAAAAAAAAATCTAATACACCTCCGACGTCCTCGTAATCAAAAACAATCGACCCAGTATCATCATCGAGTCCATCGACCGACCGACCGCCCAGCATGGCGAACCTTTACTTCACCCACTCGAGCGCCCCGCTCAAAACCATCGAGGAGATACAGTTCGGCATGCTCTCTCCCGATGAGATCAAGGCCATGAGCGTGTGCCACATTCTCTACCCCGAGACAATGGACGAGACGCGAACGAAGCCACGCGATGGTGGCCTGAACGACCCCTTCCTCGGCTCCATCGATCGCCAGTTCAAATGCAAGACGTGTGGCCAGTCCATGGGCGAGTGCCCCGGCCACTTTGGTCACATCGAGCTCGCGAAGCCCGTCTACCACCCTGGTTTCATCAAGAAGGTCAAGAAGGTTCTGGAGATCGTCTGCCTCAACTGCTCCAAAGTTTTGGCTGATAGAGTTAGTCTACTCTATGCAACGTGAAACCTACCTGGGAGCACCCGACCTTGCTAACTGTGCTACTCTCAGAGCGATCCCGAGTTTTTGCAAGCCGTCCACACAAGGGATCCCAAGCTGCGCTTCAACCGCATCTGGAACATCTGCAAGAAGAAGAAGAGGTGTGAAAACGAGACGCCTGAGGAGAAGCCTGATGCCCACGATATCCCAGGCATCACCAAGCCCCCCGCCGTGAACCACGGCGGTTGCGGCAACATTCACCCCAACATTCGGCACAAGGCGTTGTCTCTTCTCGCCGTCCACGAGGTCAAGGATGAGGAGACGAAGAAGAAGGACAAGAAGGAAGATGTCATCACCCCCGAGATCGCCTACAACGTCCTTCGCCGCATCTCCGACGACGACCTGAGAGACATGGGCCTCAACCTTGACTACGCCCGCCCCGAATGGATGATTGTCACGGTCCTCCCTGTCCCCCCGCCACCTGTCCGCCCTAGTATCTCCATGGATGGCACCGGTCAAGGCATGAGGAACGAGGATGACTTGACATACAAGCTCGGCGATATCATTCGTGCCAACAGCAACGTCAAGCAGGCCATTCGCGAAGGCTCGCCCGCCCATATTGCGCGCGACTTCGAGCAGCTGCTCCAGTACCACGTTGCCACGTACATGGACAACGACATTGCAGGCCAGCCCCGCGCACTCCAGAAGAGCGGCCGTCCTGTCAAGGCCATTCGAGCGCGTCTCAAGGGCAAGGAGGGACGTCTTCGTGGAAACCTGATGGGTAAGCGTGTCGACTTTTCGGCACGTACTGTCATCACGGGTGACGCCAACCTGTCTCTGGATGAGGTCGGTGTTCCCCGCAGTATCGCCCGAACCCTTACCTACCCCGAGACGGTCACACCGTACAACATTGGCAAGTTGCACGAGCTTGTCGAGAACGGTCCCAACGAGCACCCCGGCGCCAAGTACGTGATCCGGACCGACGGCACCAGGATCGATCTGCGGCACCACCGTCGCGCCGGTCAGATCTCGCTCGAGTACGGTTGGAAGGTGGAGCGTCACCTCATGACGGGTGATTATATCATCTTCAACCGTCAGCCCTCGCTTCACAAGGAGTCCATGATGGGTCACAGAGTTCGCGTCATGCCCTACTCGACCTTCCGACTGAACCTTTCGGTCACGTCCCCCTACAACGCCGATTTCGACGGTGACGAGATGAACCTCCACGTCCCTCAGAGCGAAGAAACGCGCGCCGAAATCAAGGAGCTGTGCATGGTCCCCATCAACATCGTGTCCCCTCAGAGGAATGGTCCCCTGATGGGTATCGTGCAAGACACCCTCGCTGGAGCCTACAAGGTGTGCCGCCGCGACGTCTTCCTCACCAAGGAGGAGGTCATGAACATCATGCTGTGGGTTCCCAACTGGGACGGCATCATCCCGCCGCCCGCCATCATCCGCCCAGTGATCCGGTGGACGGGAAAGCAGATTATGAGTCTGGCTATCCCCGACATCGTGAGCCTGAACCACATGCCCGACTCCAAGGAGGAGAACCCTCTTAAGGACGAGGGTGTGCTTATCCAGTCTGGCCAGCTGATGTACGGCCTCCTGACCAAGAAGATCATTGGCGCTGCCAGTGGTGGTATCGTTCACATCGTCTACAACGAGCACGGTCCGTACGCGGCTATGCGGTTCCTTAATGGTGTTCAGCAAGTCGTCAACTACTGGCTGCTCCAGAACGGTCACAGCATCGGTATCGGCGACACCATCCCTGACACCGACACCATCGCAAAGGTGCAGGAGCACATCGACGAGCAGAAGGACGAGGTCGCACGGCTGACAAAGATGGCTACAAACAACGAGCTCGAGCCCTCTCCCGGTATGAATATCCGTGAGACATTCGAGAGCAAGGTCTCGAGGGCGCTGAACACGGCCCGTGACAAGGCCGGTACCACCACTCAGAAGAGTTTGAAGGACATCAACAACGCCGTCACCATGGCTCTTTCCGGATCCAAGGGTTCTTCCATCAACATCTCCCAGATGACTGCCCTGGTCGGTCAGCAGATCGTCGAGGGAAAGCGCATTCCCTTCGGCTTCAAGTACCGCACGCTGCCTCACTTCACCAAGGACGATTACTCTCCCGAGTCCCGTGGTTTCGTCGAGAACTCGTACCTTCGTGGACTTACGCCCAGCGAGTTCTTCTTCCACGCCATGGCCGGTCGCGAGGGTCTCATCGACACTGCTGTCAAGACCGCCGAGACTGGTTACATTCAGCGTCGTCTCGTCAAGGCCCTGGAAGACGTCAGCGTCAAGTACGACGGCACGGTTCGCAACTCACTCGGCGACATTCTCCAGTTCCTCTACGGAGAGGACGGTCTCGATGCTATTTACATCGAGAAGCAGCGCATGGACTTCCTGAACATGTCCCACAAGAAGTTCGATGACCGCTACCGCCTCGATGTTATGGATGAGAACAGGCCTGATGAGCTCGACTGGCTCGAGTACGGCAACGAGATTGCTGGCGATCCCGAGTCTCAGCGTCTCCTTGACGAAGAGTACGAGGCCCTCTTGTCCGACCGCAAGCTTGTGCGAGACATCAACGCGCGCAGGAAGGATGACGAGACGATGCAGCTGCCGCTGAACATTGTGCGCATCATCGACACGGCCAGGAAGCTGTTCAATGTCGAGGACTTCCAGCGCAGTGACCTCAAGCCCCAAGACGTCATCCCGGCCGTGCAGGCCATGCTGGACCGGATGATCATGGTCCGTGGAAGCGATGACATCTCTAAGGAGGCCGACTACAGCGCCACGATCCTCTTCAAGGCCCTGCTGCGCTCTCGCCTGTCGTACAAGCGCATCGCCTGCTTCCAGCGTCTCAACAAGCTGGCTTTCAACCACGTTCTGGGCGAACTGGAAGGTCGTTGGTCAAAGTCGTTCATCAGCCCCGGTGAGATGGTCGGTGTCCTTGCCGCCCAGTCCATCGGTGAGCCCGCCACCCAGATGACTCTCAACACCTTCCATTTCGCTGGTGTGTCCTCTAAGAACGTTACTCTCGGTGTGCCGCGCCTCAAGGAAATTCTCAACCTGGCGCAGAACATCAAGACCCCCTCGATGGTGGTGTACCTGAAGGAAGGCGAGGCAACTCAAGAGGCTGCCAAGACCCTTCGCAGCACTGTCGAGCACACGACTCTTCGATCCGTCACCGCCATGACTGAGATCTACTACGATCCGGACCTGCGCTCCACGACTATTGACGCCGATTACGACATGGTCGACTCTTACTGGGCGATTCCCGACGATTCCCACGCCACTATCGATCAACAGTCGAGGTGGCTGCTCCGTATCGTGCTGGACCGCCAGAAGATGCTGGACAAGGAACTGACGGTTGAGGACGTCGCTCTCCGCATCAAGTCCGAGTACCCGTCCGACTGCGCTCTGATCTACAGCGATAACAACGCCGATGAGCAGGTCATCCGTATTCGCACCCTCAAGACCGACAAGAACGCGGCCGCAGAGGATGACGACACAACGGAGGATGACATGATGCTCAAAACTTTCGAGACGCATCTGCTCGACACTCTCACACTACGTGGTGTTCTCGGCATCGAGAGGGCTTTCCTGAACAAGGACACCAAGCTCATCGAGACGAGCGACGGTGCGCTGCTGGCTGCCAAGGCCGATGACCGCTGCCAGGAGTGGTACCTCGATACCTCGGGTACGGCGCTGGGTGATGTCCTGCGCGTTGATGGCATTGATGCCACCAGGCTCTACACCAACCACCTGTGGCAGATTGTCGATGTCTTCGGTATCGAGGCAGCCCGTTCTGCCCTGGTCCGTGAGCTGACGCAGGTGCTGGCCTTCGACGGTTCCTACGTCAACCATCGTCATCTGGCCCTGCTGGTCGATGTCATGACGTACCGTGGTACCATCTCGGCTGTCACGCGTCACGGTATCAACCGTGCCGACACTGGTGCGCTCATGCGTTGTTCGTTCGAGGAGACGGTCGAGATTCTCCTGGAGGCTGCCGCCGTCGGCGAACTGGACGACTGCCGCGGAGTTTCCGAGAACGTCATGCTGGGACAGATGGCGCCCATGGGCACTGGACACTTTGAGGTCCTCCTCGACCCCAAGATGCTGGAGACGGTCATCAGCGACAACTCCCGCATGGGTCTGATGGCTGGTATGCCCACCAAGAGTGCCGAAGATGGCGGCGCTGCGACGCCCTACGATACCGGATCGCCCATGGCCGACTCGGGCTATCTGTCTCTTGGCTCGCCCAGCGCAGGTGCAGGCAACTTCTCCCCAATTGTGGGTGCGGGCTCCGACGAGAACCCTGGCTTTGCCACCGACTACTCTGGCGGCTTTGGCGGATTCGCCAGCCCTGGACGACCTACGAGTCCCTTCACCGCGTCTCCCACATCTCCGTTCGGTGGCGCCTTTGGTGGCGGTTACTCCCCCTCGTCTCCCAACGTCGGCTACTCCCCGACCTCGCCCCTCATGGACGGAGGCAACCGCTACGCGAGCTCTCCGCAGTTCAGCCCCTCGTCGCCCTCGTTCTCGCCGACGTCGCCGATTCACAGGCCGACGAGCCCTGCCAGTCCGAACTACAGCCCTACGTCGCCCAGCTACTCTCCCACGTCGCCCTCTTCGCCCAGGCACTACTCGCCGACGTCGCCTGCGCAGTTCAACTCGCCGACGTCGCCCAGCTACTCGCCGGCCAGTCCCAGCTACAGCCCCACGTCTCCCAACGTGCACGGCGCCGGCCCGACCTCGCCGTCGTACTCGCCTGCGTCCCCCTCGTGGTCGCCAACGTCGCCGGGCTACTCTCCCACGAGCCCCGGCTTCCAAGGCGCGGGCACGCAGCAGTCGCCGACGAGCCCCAACTACTCGCCGACTGTAAGTTGAAACATCTGATGAAGTTGTTCCTCGAGCACAAGCTGACCATCTTCCAGTCTCCATCCTTCTCCCCCAGGACCCCTGGCCCCTCGGGTTCCGGAAACCAATAGTGAGCATCATCGAATTAGACACTCAAGTCGTCTCGACTAACGCGCTGCCAGCTCTCCTAATTCCCCCACTAACGACTGAGGCGGCTTTGGATTGGTTCCTCACATCCGACTGATGAGGAGATCATCACACAAAACAGACACGGGTTGTCAAGCATTTTCCTACTTCCGAGAGGAGACACGGGCGGTCAGAGTCGTCTCGTTGCTCTTTTCACTTGTCCTTTTCTGCATTATAGAGCGGACCGAGATACAAAACAGAAGAACGCCCTCGGCACCGCAACACGGGCCCTGAGGCATACTGGGAGGGCGGAGGAGAGAGATGAAGAGATTGCGCGCCACAGGAGGGACAAAATTGCATTCGCGCGTGCGTGGCGAGGGGAGGAGGAAGGCCCGGAACGACACGGGCGGAAGGAGATGGATTTTTCATTGATTTCCCGTCAGAGAAAACAATCAAAAAAGTGGAAGAACGAACCGAAGGGTGGGCAATTGGGGTGTTTCTGTATAAAGTCGAGTGTACATTATTTTTCTCCTCGCCCCGCGGGGATCAGGCGCTGGAGGGGGACGGCCGGACACGGACGGACAAGGCACACGAGAAATGGGCCAGAGAGGATGCTTATTCCCGTTATTTTCCTTTCATCGTGGTTTTCTTCTCACTTTACTGCAGGTTCTTGACTCTGTCCGTTCCGGTCTGTCCTTTTCCAGGAGGGAGGAGGTTCAGATTGTAGGCCAGCCATGAGATTGAGACCACGCCACGCAAAGTCGTAGGCCAGAGCGCATTCTCCTTAACTTTTGCCCATCCATCAGACGGATAGGATAGCTCACACAAATGGAGAATTTGCTACTCGCCTGTGCTCGCAAGTTTGGCATCACGAGTGGTGGATGTCTGTTAACGGGCGTATGTGGTACTGAGTGCTTGGATTCCGTGGGCCATGTCCATCACTGCTCGCCCAATTTAGGTCATCTTCTGCTTTGTCTCCAGCAGCGGTGCTCCATGTACCCCGTCTTCACACGATACTTTCCCGCTACTTTGCCGTCATCTCGACAACATCGCAGCCTCCAAGTTGCAATGCCTCTCCCTCCCCGCTGTTGCATCTCCGACATGACCTTTTTGCAGTCTTGGCCATGGCCAGACCTCCTTGGGTATCTACACTTGAGCCATGGTTGGCTCGCACTCTGACTCACATGTGGTTAAGTCGCTCTGTGCTCTTCGGCGAACCCTCAGAGTCAAAATGCCGGTTAACCAACATTGGAGCGGGCAGGCACGCGTCATCGGGAGCAGGGTGTGTGACGTCCCACCCGGCACAGCGACATGACATGCCAATCTCCTGTGTCATAAGCAGCCCATTGTGACTTGTTGGTAGTCAGAGTCCGGTGGCAGTGTATGCACATCGGCTATCCTACATGACGCCCCTCCTCCAGTCTTGGGGTCCATGTACGCCGCCCGGCGGAGATGAAGATGTCTGCAGAACCTCCCCTCCATCATCGAATTTCCTGCGGAATCTGGCCGCATCACCGCGGCCACTCCCGAGCCCCCTTTCCCCCCTTCGGTTCTTTGCTCCCATCTGGGGCTAGAGGCGGGCCGAGGGGAAAGGGTGGGGGTGATGGTGGTGATCTTGTATGCATTGGGGAGGCACAGGAGAGAAATGGTGCATCGGCTGCCAACGGGGTGTGCTCCGCACTGCTGAGCCATGGACCGGGAGCCAGGCCAGGCCAGACCCGGTGAGCAAGTAATGCAGAAACCTTGCATTGTGTGACGGCATGTCGTGTTGGGAGGCGGAGTTGCGGTTGGGGAGAGGGAGGGGGCCAGTTGGCCGGCCCAGGGCTCCGTCCGTCTTGCCCAGCCGGCCAACATGTGAGGCCGGGCCAGGCCACGGGCAACCGGATTTGGAGGTTTCTCTGCCTTGCGAGACACGCAGGGATGCTAGCCTCGCCGGCGGCCGCAGGACAAGCCGGTCTCGACACTGGGAGTTCAGGGAGATAAAGAGAGAGTGGACAAAGTCAGCCTCGTGGCATCCCTGGCAAGAAGGCTTCTAGAAGGCGGCCATGGCCGACGTCTACAAAGCTCGTCGAAGCCATATACTTGCTGTGTCCCTGTGACGACCGGTCATCAGGCCGGCCTTCATAGCCCGAGGCGCAGAAAAGAGCCCACGCTCGGGAGCTCATCCCCCTTCAGGCCAGGGCACAGGAGGTCATGTGAAGGGATGGGGGCCATTGTAGAATCAGGTGATGACGATTACGCCCGTGTTGGCGCTCTCGCCGAAACAGGCGACAAGCGTGATGATAGTCGACTTTTGGCCCCCAAAGCCAAGGCTTGTCCATATACTCGTACCCGAGCCTGGACAGAAGTTGAGCGATAGAAGCGCGCTAGCCCCCAACAGTCTCTGGCCGCCGAAGCGTTGCATCCTACAGCCGCCGACAACGACCGCGGATCGTTGATGGTTGGAGGCCGCCCTTTGAACATTGCGGGACCTCTTCCCCCCCCTGGCTTTCACCGATGAGATGCTTCGGGGATGAAGGCGGGCAGACAGGCAGGTAGGCAGCGGGGGCATACCCAAGATGCATGCCTCCTCCTCTCCGCCAATGTCCCCCTATTCACAGCTGACGACGCGAGAAGTCTTGTGCGTCGCTCGTGTGACGGCCCCTGTCTTGCCCCGGCGTCATGTCGTTGCCGCCCACCCCTCCGAGTTCACCCCTCCTTCCAGGGCGATGCTGAGCGGTGCCGGCGTGACGTTGAAGTTGAGGCCGGCTGCGGCATGCGGATGGCGCGGCACCTCGCGGGTCCTTCTGCAACGGTCTGGCGCAGCGGCAGGGGTGGCGGCGCATCGAAAGGCTGCTGATTGGCGCGTTGCCTTCTTCTTAGCCGCCGACATGTGGTAGAAGATGGTGTGTTGCCTTGAGATGGGCGGCCAGCAAAGCAGTGTGGTGCGCTGCAGGGCCCCCCCGCCTGACACCTGCATATGCATCCGGAGGCCGAGTCGGGCGTGGCGTGGGCTCCTCCCAAAAAACTCCAACGACACGACATGGAACAGGACGAACTTGCCGGCCACGGTCGGTTCTGCACGGCGACATGGTCGACGGGCTTTTCCGCCGCGGGGCCAAGGTCGTCAGCAGTCCATCGCGCGAGTCGGTGTCCGGTTGGGAGGTTGGTGATGGGACTGCAGCGACATGCGCGTGGTCCGTCTTGGCTCGCTCGCCTGGTATGATGAAAACGTTGCCCAGCCGGTGGTGGTGTATGTCGCATGCCTGCCCTGTCGCCTGAGGGCGTAGAGAGGCACGAATAGGCCAGGGGACCAGGTCACCTTTCCACTATCCCCGTTCCCGCTCTCGTCTGTGCTGATCGGACGGATGATGGCCGGTCGGTCGGTCGGCTTCAGGAACAGCTGCGGCAGGGTTACATCGGGGGATTTGAGGGATCAGATATTGAACCGCCCTAGCTGGCACCATCGAATTTGGGGCCGGCTCCAAATTGTCTTTCTCTGCTTCGACCGATGGGGGCGGCCAGTCCGACGCAGACCCCGGTGCAACTCTTGGTGCGGTCCATGGGGGTGAGGCCATGTTGCTGCGCTACCAGAAGGGAGCCGTGGAGATACAAGGTTGCGTACAGCGGGCGACGCGTCGCACGTTGCGCTGCTCTGCCCATGTCCTGCGGGCGGCCGAGCGGAGAGGAGTGGGCAGGCCTCATCCCGTCGTCGTACGCTCCGAGAGGTGTCGGATACGAGCTTCTTCCTGCGGCCGGCGGCGGCACGGCAGGTCACGTTTCGCAGCAGCGGAAAATAAACGGTCGGGTAGCGGCCTCTGGCGTCTGAGGCAAAAGCCGATGCTGCCTGCTTGCTGCCAGGACCAACCAACCGACCAACCCGCCAGCGAGCCGACCTTCTTCCATCTTCTCCCGCCGTGGACCTCGTGGATGGACGGGGGCATGACGTGTGCTGGGACCACGTGCGATAGGCATCCCGTCACCCGTCACCCGTCCTTCCTCGTTTCTTTGTCTCCCCGTCATCGTGTATGCAGCAAGGCGACCGGTCGGCCGGCTGTCGTCATCAGGCCGCTCTCATTGCCCTGCCAATGCCGTAGGTGCCCCTCCTCTCCCGATCATACCCCTCTCGTCATTCTTCGAGGCTTTCCGGCTGCAATATTGGATGATGAGGTTGGCCCCCTAAGAAGCTCGGCGAGATGTCGTTGAAAGAGAATGGCGCGGCTACTGACTGAAGCGCAAGCTTAGCCTCAACGGTGTGGCCCCCCTTAGTGCCGCGATCCTTTCCGCCCCTGTGACCTGTCACTGAACTCTGATGTGGTGGGCGGGCTGATCGGCAGGCTATTGATGGGGCCGTCATTTGCCTGATGATTTGACACAAAGGCCCTGGCGGAGTGGCGGAGCCCTCTGGACTTGTCGCTGGCCCCTTTTTTCCTGTCGATTTCGCAACTGGACTTGGCAGATTTCCCCCCTCCATTTCATTGCATCCTGGTGACACAAACGGCCGGACCGACAGGAGCGAAAGGAAAAAAGTCAACTGCTCTTCGTCTCGGCGCTTTGCAAACACGGCCGGCCGATCGCTGGTCCCGTGCCGTCTCTTCTGGCAGCCGGGCGAGCCTCACTTGCCAGACTCGAGCGATGACACGGCTGGCTAGCTCTGCAGTCGCTGCCCAGCCGTGCGTGAGAGATTGCAAAGTTGACTGACTGATGGCCGGCCCCGCTGCCGACTGGCATGTTCGTCCGTCCGCCCGGTCGACATTTGGGTAGGGGGCTTGAACGGGGGCACAATTCTTCGCCTTCGACAACCATCACATGACGAGGCTGCAATGCGAGTCACTGCCCCGCCGCTACGAGGCATCCCTCGCAATCTCCAGGGCAGGGCTGGCTCGACTTGGGCGATCCCTGTCCCGCGGCGGCCCTCGCGGCGGCCCAACGGGGGGGCCGAAAAGGTCGCATCAGCAGGCCGCATGGCAAGGCGTGTGCCGCGTGCTGTAGGCAGACCACCACCAAAGGCTTGGGGGGAGGGGGCCGCGGGACTTGCGCTGGGGGTGGCGGAAGCTAGCCCTGCCGAGCAACGTGCTTCTGGCCGGCCTGCCGCGCTCTCCCGTCCGTCGGTCAGTACCAGAACTGGGCTGGTCTGGTTGTCGGCGTGCCTCAGACGCCTTGCTGCTCCCCGGCCCAGGCGGCTGCTGTTGTGCGACCCCGGATTTTCTGACAGGTTAGACAAAGTTTGTGCCTCGCTCCTGAGTTCGTCGTACCGTGAACAGTTGCCGTTGACCTACCAGCGTGACCAGCCAGCCCAACGCCGGCCCGATGCCGATTTCCTATTTGCATCTTCCCGTCATAGCCTGCACTCGACTGGCCCGCCCACACACACACTCTCTCTGGCAGAACCTCTTCCATCTCTGTTCAGTCTCGTTGTTGCATCCGACAGCCGGCCTGCCGCCCTATCGTCTGCGAGGGAGAAAGGGGGGTTAGGCCGAAGGATGCGGATGGAGGTCTCTTGGGGGCGGTTGGGTGGGTATGAAGATCGATTATTCCGGCACAGGCCGAAGGAACTATCAACAGCAATACTGGTGGTTCCATCGGAACCAATGTTCGCCCTCATGCGTCGTGACTCTCCCCAGACAGAAAATGTCCACAAGCCGCCCATCGTAGGAATTTGAGTGCGTAAAGGATCGTGAGAAGAAGAGAAGGAGATGGAGGGAAAAATGAAAGATGCAAGGAAAAAGAGCGCTGCCGCGATGCAAGCCGCGCTCGTGGCTCGGCACATGAATCGTCCATCCGTTGGGTTCGTCTGCCCGCCTGCCCGTCGTCGTCATGGGCCTCGTCCTTTGCAGGTCGTCTCCATGCGTGTAGAAAATGGTGCTCCCGTGTGGAAAGAAGATGTCTGTCTCCCGACATTGCCTTGTGGTGGCCGTGATCTATAGTTTGCGGTCCCGTCCGCGACATTTGGAGGGCGTTGAAGGCCGGGGGCTGGGACTTTGAGGTGCCCGAGAAGGTGAGCTAGGATGGCTTTGCGGGCATCGGGCAGTCACCAACCTACGCTCCGCGGCCTGCCCGCTGGCAGTCTGGGCAATAGGAGTCCTGAACATCGGTCGATACCGTGTAGTTCGGGCAGGCCGACACGGCCTGGTTGTTTTCCTTCGCCCTGGCCATGGTGCTCCTGTGCTGCGCGCAGAACAGCTCCACGGGAGGGTATGCGTCGGAGGTGTGCGAGCACTTGAACTGGACGATGATGGATTGACACATGACAGGCGGGTGGTGGTAGGGTGTCTTGTTGTTGTTGCTGTGCTGGTGTGACGAGACTTGGGCTGGTGTGCGTGACTCGGGTGTTGGGCCGACGAGTCGTCTTTAGGCAGAGGTATTTGGGTCTGGAAACACTGTTGTCGAGCTTGGGTGTGAAGGGGGACAGGATTTGATGGAGAGCAGAGGTAAAGTTTGAAGTGGCAGTGATGGGAGCAAGCCGCGAGGGGAAGGGAAGATCTCGCTGTGAGAAGGAGGCTGATGGGTTCTCTGCTTCGAGGGGGGAAATGTGAAAAGAGGAGGTGTTGCCGGAGTTTATATGCCTCTGTGACATGAGCCCGAGGATCTGGTTATTGGCTTGCAAGTGTCTGTCCGGTACAGTGGGCTGACTTGTTTGCCATCATCAATCAACCACCCAACGGAAGAAGAATAAGTGGAAGTCGATGATTCCACCGACGGGACCAAAGTGGAAGCTCCGTGTGGTCAGAGGTTGTTGGGTTGCTGTCGCGGCTCGGGCCTGTGAAGATTCGCCGTTGGCACGTTGGTTCGGCGAAGGGGGCAAGTATCACCACCGCAGGGAGGTGGAGGGATATAGTGAGAGGTACTGTGCGGTCTCGCAAAGCAAAGGTCGTTGTACCCCTTTATGACAAGGTACATGCAGAGACGCTCGGCCTGTCAACGGGCCAGATGGGGTCGGCTTGATCTGCACCTCTTGCGGGAACTGCCTGATTGTGGAGAAGCAAGGGCCTCCGAGTCTTCGCCAGCCCGTTGGAACCTGTGCACCTTGCAGACTTGTTGCCGAGTACACACCATCAAGAGGGGGTGGTGAGAAGAAAAAGAGTGTGATGGCGATGCTCCTGGGGTATACTTCCGACGAGATGAGCCACGGCCGAGCAGCGGGCGGGCGGGCGGACGCCAACTTGACGGGAAGCTAGCAGGCGCAGGTGACCAGAGCAGGGGGCCTCAGGTGAGAAGCAGCTTCTGGAAAGATAAAGTGTGCTGCATATGAGGAACCTGGACAGTATGTAGGGTAAAGGTGGTGGTGGTGGGTGTTTCTGTCTTGACTGCGTCCGCTGCGTGTGATAATGTGCGTGTGAGGAATGGGGGAACCCTGAGGTGTGGCAATGCGGGTTGCCCGTCCGTCCGCCTGGCTGCCCGCTGCCCCTGCCGTCCGGGAAGACCTGTGCTGCAGCTAGGGTATGTACGTCGTCGGGGGCCCACGGCAAAGTGCGTGCAACCGATCAGTTGCCCGAGGTGAGAGAGCTGTCACAAAGCCTTGACGAGAGCGAGAGGTCAGGAATTTCGGTTGAATCGGCTGGTCCCAGGCAGATGATGCTTGTGTGAAGAGACAGAAAAGGAGTGCTTGAGGCGTCGGGGGCACGCGGCGTCTGGGCCAAGAGGGGGATGCGGGCGGCGGGTTTGACGAGTCGAAAAGTGCCGGTGCAGAAGGAGAAGGGGGGCCTTCTCGTTCCGCGTGTCCTTCGGGGGTTGGTGGTGGTGGTGACGATTGTGACAACCCTTGAAGGAAGGGGGACTGGCTGTTTGTTCTGTTCGGCGTGTGAGTGGGAGAAGAAGCTGGGCTTTCGGGCCACCCCCGCCCACACCCGTCGAGAGGGTGGTGAAGACAAGACTGGATATCCATGAACTCCCGTGATAGGTACCCGCAATCAACGCGTCCCCTGTCCAATGTCATGCCCCAGTTGGGGAGTGGTCAAGGCTGGGGACTGGACCCGGAGGCCGACTTGACGCCACAGCCCACCAGTCACTCCGAGGTCTGCGCATGGACTTGACATGGTCAGGACATGACATGGGGATCGCGGTTCTGGCGTGGCTACGAGTATAGGGCCCTGGTCAATTCTCGATTCGGCAGCTGGACATTGCGTCGTACGCCGTCGTTCATTGTGATGCCGGTTTGAGTAGTAGGTCGACAGGTATTGGGCTTTCTGCGCCCTCTTCCACCTCGAGGAGGACAGCGGACGGTCTGAAGGCGTGGATCGCCCAAATAATGTTGCACATTGGGTACGAACCAGGAAGCCTGGTTAGCTCTGATCGAGGTTTGGTTGGCGCCAGAGCTTCGCCTTTGTTCGATGATTAGGCCTCTTCACGGACCCTCCGCAGCACAATGGGTGTGCTAACCCGCCGAATCCCCGAGTTTTTGAACAAAGAAAGATTGCCAGGCATTAATTGGACCGAGCCTTCGATGCCAGGGGGCAACTGCTGGGCTTGCCCATCCCTTGACGCTACGCAGAAGAAGCCGGGTGTTACGACAGCGGGTGGCTGCAGACGAGGCAAGATCTGCTGCCATGATGGCCCTCAATGTCTCACGGCAGGCTGGCTCGGCGTGACGAGGCCGGCCGACGACGGGCTGCAGAGGCTTCATCGAGACTGAGAGTGGGCTTCGCGAACAGATGGTCCGCGACAGGCCTTATTTCGGGGTCCAGGGTGCCCCGGCTTCGTAGATCGGACAGGATGTGAGAGGAACGTGCTGAGACGAGTCCGGGATCTCGCGCCAGCAGCACTCCCAGGCCCGGAGAAGGGAGAGAGCAAGAATCGCAGTCCAGTCCACAGTCGTTCCCCGCAATTACTTTTGATTACAGCTTGATTCCGTTGATGCTTCGTGTCGTGCGACAGGCGGCCGTCGAGGGCCTGTCCATGACACTCGGACAAAGGCTCGCAACATCCGTCATACTTGTGGCTTGGTATCGGGCGACCAGTCAAGGGAGAGGCTTGTTGAAGACCATGCCAACCGATCTGCAGTTGATGGTTTCCACGCTGCTGTTCTCCATGCAAGAACCGGCCGCGCCGTGTCCTGGCAAGACCTTGGCAAGGCCGCCGGGACTGTGCCGTAACAGTAGACCAGGGTCTTGAGCACAGGCGTCGAGAAGACCAGGGAGGTGAGCCGAACAGAGTGCATCGTACAACAGCACGTACGCACTGATGGAGCTGCCGGGTCGAATGTGCCTGGGAAGAAAGTGCCGCGGGCTGACTAGGTATCGCGCCATGTTGGTGACCTGCGCGGCCTGGACGGGAAGGCCTTGTCCCTGTTGATGTCACTGTCTGGGGGCACCATCCCTGCTGAGTTGGGGAGGCAAGCCGCCGTCAGGCTAACGGGCGTTGCATCGATCTGTCTTCGGACCCAGCGGTCGTGTCAGCCACGCGGGCAAGCCGCGAAGATTTAGCTCAGCAGCTAGCCGCGCCCGTTTGTTGGCGGCATGATAGCATGGCATGGCGTGGGTTCCTGCGACGTGACACGGGCGGAATGAGCCGCAGTGGTCGTGGTACAACTCGTACTGTATTGTACAGGACGGATGGAGGGGAGAGAGAGGATACGCACATGGGAGAAGAGCAGGCTGGCCAGGGGGAATCCTGGAATTGTGCGGAGTTGGTCGGGAAGCTGGACGAAACCGGGCCGCAAGCGAGATTCTGATTTGAAGGGCTCGGGCACTGCCTTCGGAGACATGGCTCACATACCGGGCCGGGACTCAACCCGAGGGGGTAAAAACAAAATCATCAGAGAAATCAGTGTCGGCCCTGGATCTGAAGCGGCCGCGCTTGCCTGGGCGTGATGTGTGTACGTGTGAGAGTGAGGAGGACGTCGGTCCAGCTTCATGTCAGCCGTGCGAGGCGGAAGGGGCGACGGGGCCTAGAGCGCACCTTCCCCGAATGGTTGGGGGCCATCACACCGTGCGACGCCTGCCATACTTGTAGTGCATCGACAGATGACATCGACAGCAAGGCCCTCAGGCCTCAAGGGATGTGAATGGAAAGCACGATCCAGTGTCGCTCGTACTTTTAGTCAAATGGAAGGGATGCCGGTACAAGTTGTGGTGGGGAGGAGGCAGGCATGCTGAACATCCGTTTGGTCAATGCTTCGCCTGTCTGTCCGGAACCCTGGTCGTGACTTCCCGCTTGGGCAGTGGTCCCTGCCCTGAATGGGACGAGGGCAAGGGCCGGCGGCAGGCGGGTTCCTGGCGGGCCCACTCCCCGGTGAACCTAACTGATGTGCCATTTCCTTCCTCCCTGTCACCTTCATGGATGGAAGGAGCTTCCAGGTTGGAACCCAGACCACCTCAGCCAGCCAAGCCAAGCCCCGAGCGACCGCCCCTTCCCTTCCTTGCTTCCAGGTTCGTCCAGATACTCGTACTCGTGGCCATGGAGTTTTCCAGTCAAGCCTTCCGTTGGGCAAGAATCATCCCGGCTTCCATCCACCAGCGTCCTATCCGTCCTCACCGGTTCCATCCCTCGGAAACGTGCACCGACGGCGCGCCCGCCTGCCTGCTAAACTCCCTGCTGCACAAGCACTGCGGCTGTCCTTGAGAGCTTCGTTTCTTTCACCTTTCCGGGCGAGATGGGCGTGTCTTGTTTGGCCATCATGGCTTGTTTTTCGAACCTCACAGCAAACTGGAGATATCGGTCCTACTCTCGGCAGTTGTCGACGAACGCCTTATTGCCATTTCCAGTGGTTCTACCCTGAGTCGCCAGAGAAGTTCCGCCTTGTTCTCTGACGCCCACCTCCTATTCTCTCGTCGACTGGCAGCGACAGTGCTCATGCAGATGCCAGAAAATCTCTGACTTGAGTGAATTATCTGGTTGCCGAGACGTACACGCGATTCCTCACCATACAGGGACTGTCGACCAACTGCGATGGCTCCTGCTGCTCACTCGGGTTCACCGGCTTGGTGCCCATTTCATCACATCTGCGCCCAAGCTGCTTCAACCTCAGGGGTGCGATTTGGCTGCAAGGGACGGCCCATGGACTTCGAGTAGCCATCTCGTCACTGCCATCTGCACCTTTGGCCAAACCAGGCCTGGCCTGTCACTCTTCCCAGGGGCCTTTTTCCCGGACATGCGCTAGGTACCATGCGCTTGGGACAGCCCCTTTGCGTATCATGACCGCCGAACCATGGTACGGGCGTGATGTGATGCTCGCATCCGTGGCCTGCAGCGAGCGAGCGTTGTCGTCATGGAGGCGAGAGGGTTGTTCCCAGCGGCGTTGCAGCTGTTGATTCGGCTCTCTGTTCTGCGGAATCCGTCCCCTTCCTCGCCTCAAGGGTTGCGAAAACTTACCTGATCATTTCTCTTTGGCTGTTCCCCGCGTGCATCAAGTAGAGTGCCGCTCTGCCTGACCTCGGAACACATTTGACGAAAGGGGCTGCACGCTGACCGAGACTGGGATCACCGGGACACAGGCCCGAGAGTGCCTCGAATCCAAACCTCCCACCATGGACACATCGACTAGACTTGCGAGCGAACTGCACGAGTCGCTTCTCGTCTATCATGGGGGCTAGGGGGGAAACGCTTCGACTCGCCTTGGACGGCAAAGTTGGCGAGTGCCAGAGCTTCCAGTTCAGGGGCTCGTTTCCGCCCCCCTCCCCGAATCAACGGCCACACATACTTTCCGCTTCATGCGGCCAGGACCAAACCTCTGGGTACTGTCGGTTTTCATCACTCAGATTTGGGCAAGTTTTCCGCTCGCTCGTCACCATGTCACCACGGGTACGCCAAGGTCGAGACATTAAGCTGAACAAGACAGCCAGCAGCTGTACCGCGCACGATCGCTTATGCCCCGCAACGCCCAACGCGCCATTCTTGGTCACACTGCGAGAAGGTTGACTGAGTTATATGCAGCCGGCGGAAGTCCTGTCGCTGGTTGCCGCCTGGCCCGCTGTCGAGCCGAAGACGGCATGTTGGTCGGTGAACACTTGACGATGAAGCCGAGCGCCCATCGACCCACCGTCCATGCGACAACCCCAAGAGAGAAGGAGCGGCGCCTCGAAACGCTTCTTTGAGGCCACTCGCACCTGGCCGCTTCCAGGTTTGCCGACGACGAGACCAACACCCTGGGCGTGCGGTGAGCCATGTGACGAGGTCGGCATTCGCGGTGGGTGCGGCCAATCACGACGCATCACGTCGGACTAAGCGCCGAGACACGACTTCGTACTCGATCGACGTCCACTCCCATCTTTCCAGTAGCCGCAATGTCTCTCTCAGCTTGCCGCCATCTGATTTGCAAACGAACAACGGCGTCAACACGAGCGCGAGCGCAGAGAACAGCCGCGGACGAATATCGACAAGGGAATATTCACGCAGCCGCCGAAGCTCGAGACGCCGCGCTTCTTTTCCTGGGCTCTTCTGCCGCCGCCCTCGAGAGAGGGACCCGCCCAAGATAGCCGACACACCATGGAGAGACTTGAACGTCAAGCAAGGGGGCCGGCACAGCAGCAGCAGCAGCAACGGCCAATGGCACGCAGCACGTTCGACTGATGGGAAGGTCGAGATGAGATCTGCAGCTTTCCCAGGCTCGTCACCAACCGGATTGCAACCCAGGGGGCAGGAGAGGAGAGGGGGGACGTGGGCAGCATGCTGAGCGAGCAAGCTCCTACACGCGGACCGATGCCCCCGTGGACGGGAGACCCGGCGTGACGGACAGCGCAACCTGCTGCTCCAGGGTGGCTCCAGCGATGCGTCGTCCAGTCTAGGCAGGCCTCGCCATGCCCCAGAGAGGGGTAGTCCATGAAAGGGCAGGCAGACCGCCGAAGATGCCACGGGCCCAGCTCAACCAGCGCCCCCAATCACGCACGCCCTGCATCATCTCCTGGTCCACGGCACCGACGAGTGTGTGGCAAGCCCCCCCCCCCCCCCCCCCCCCCCCCCCCCCCGGGTGGCACTGGATGCACCCCTATACGGTAGGGTCGGGGTCATGTTGGTGGAGGGTGGTGGGCAGGCTGCCGGGACGAACCTGCTGGTACCTCTGATATGAAGGTACTTGGTCCGGCACAAGCGTACGAGTACACATGGCCATCATGCAGGGCGAGGCCGTCTCTGGCAACAGGGTTCTTGCGGGTCCATTTCGAGAAGACGCTGCCGCAAGCAAGGTCCGGCACACCTGTTGGAACAGCCAGCAGGGTTTGAGGACTGTCGATGCTCGGTCTGAGGAAAAGGGGAGGGGGGTGGCCACCCTCCTTCTCCTCCACCTCCTCCCCCCCCTCCTCCCTCCCGGTTCCCTGCGCCTGACGGCTGCGCCGTCGGCCCTTGCCTTTGAAGCACGAGTTGGAGGTGCCGCGGCCGCGGCCGCGGCCCGCACGGGTCGCATGAGGTGCGGCCTTTTGACCGCTCGGGTTTTCTTCTTGTCATGCTGGGCGGGACAGAGATGAGGTGTTGGTGGCGTCCTCATGAGCGGCGATGGCATGTCGAATGCCACGGGAGTGCAGATCAGGGAGCTCCCGCCCCCCCTGAGTTACTAGCAAGGCAAGCCGGCTGACTCGCCAGGTCTAACGAGAGGGAGGAAAATGAAGCACCGGTATCTCCGGCGCAAACTTCCAACGGTGCCGGGGGCGGTCTGCCTCCCTGTGGACACGCGAGCGTCGTTTCCAAGCCTGGGCATCATATGCCTCGTCACGCAGGTCAGGCCTTGCCGGGAATGGCAGGCAGGCACACAGACAGGTAGGCAGGCAGGCACATAGCCGAAGGATGCCACACAAAAGTCTACGTATGGCCGGCCTTTCAGGTGACGAGGCCATGCTGAGGCGACGCAGATTATGTGGCCGCGGCGGAAGGAGCGAGTTGCGCGCACCAGCGAAAAGTCAGATGATGGCGAGCTGCTGCAGGAGAGAGGCCGACGGCCGATGGGTTGGGCTCGCCACACACGCCAGACGCGGCGCGGCAGGTTGGCCAGATTATGCGGCCATTTCCATGTTGGCAATCTGTCGCGCCTGCGGCACTGCGGCAGCGGATAAGGAGACTTGCCCGAGGTTTAGCGACCGGTGCGTCTCGGTGTGATGTGACGGGGAGGGCGGAGTAGTCAGCAGGTTGGTTCCATATGTTGGAAGATAGGAGAGTGTTCTGCAGGTAGTATCTGCGGCAAAAAGACGCACGACTGGGCGGAGACAAAGGAGGGGGTGAGGCGGGCTGGAGGTGCGCAGGAGACTGCTGGGATTGGCCAAAAAGCGTGGGAAGTGGTTCTCTGATGATTGACTGACAGAGATGGACACGTAGCCAGCAGGAAAGGGGGCGGGTTGAGTTGTTGGGCGGTCGATGACTGTTGGTGAAGACAGATGGAAACCAGCGTCTTTCGAGTCGGGTGTGTTGTTGGTAACTTGAAGCGTCCCACGGTGCCATGTCGGCCGCCGAACCCCCACTCTGCCGCCCTCCTGCAGCAAACTCGACGAGGGATATGCCCGGCCACAACGGTAGCCCCTAGCACAGGCCGCCCGAAGAATTCCTTCCGAGAAATCTTCTTGAACCCGACAGCATCGGCGACGAGACCCAATGGAAGACGGCGATGCTCCGGCGGCCGACCGCTTGGCTCGGGATGTCGTCCAGGAGCTTTTCCGTGAAATCGAGGGAGATCCCGGGGTCTCCACCCGGCATCATTCAATGTATATCAAGTCCGTCTCCCGTCCTCCGGCCGGCCGGTGATGTTTGATTGTTGAAGGCACGAGAATGCCGCCCTCGGCCTCTCCCTCGACCCACGACCTCCCACGGTGGCGGACACATCCCACCCGCCCTCGACCCACGGGCTCTGATTGGCACCAACACCAGTACCCCCCTTTTTCTCTTACGCATCTCTGCTCTTCCACCCACTGTCAATCGGTTGATTGGGACACTGGCCGGAGGGGGCGGGCTTCGATGCGTTGCCGACCAATTGGCGGACCCACGTGGAAACTCTCTCTCTGAGTGTCGCAATCGCAAGCGTATTTCCAATCTCTCTCACCCTTTTTTTGGTTTCTGGATGACTCTTGCTGTTTCCGCGCCGTTGACCGCCCCGTTTTCCCGTTTTGTGGCGGCCGCTGATAAAAATACCCTCACATCTAGAAACGGGCAGCGCCCGCCGTCAGTGCCCTTCTGTGGCCCGTCCTCTCGATTTGCGATGCGAAATCGTCTGAAGAGGAGGACGGGACGTTGGGAGGAACGGTCCCTTCCTCTACCTAAATCCTATTTTTACGGCGACGGGCGGCCGCTGTGTGTGCTGTGCTGTGCTGCCCGATCTCCGGGTGAAACGCGGCGTGGCCAGCCTGAACTTGAGTCGACTGGGTCAAACATCCCGCGGACTTGAGCTGGTGTGTGTTTCCAAACACCGACCGCCCGCAGCGCCAGCACAACACTGCACACACGCATTGGAGTCGCGACACGCACGGCTTGACGCGGCCGTACCGGACATACGGGGGTTTTGGGCGGTCGGTCATCATGTCAGCCATGAGGGTTGCTCCCACTTGCGGCGTCTTGCTCCTTCAGGTTCTGGAATGCCGCTAGGCCCTGAGTTGTGGGTGATCTGACCAAGCCCGCCTGCCCGCCCCTCGTCCGAAACTGTTGCGCCTTGTTGTGCGTGGTCCATCCCGTGCCCCTCCCGTTTCGAGGGAAGCCTGCTGGGATGGATTGACGCCAGAAAAGTTGTGCAGAGCGGCCGGCCGTCCGGTCGAATTTACTTTTTGTATAAAGACTCATCCCCGGCACATGTCTCTTTGCCTTCCCCTCCTCAGATCCCATCACACTCAACTCAACACTCACAAGCCATCTCTACTACCTCTTCTTCAGAAACTACTCAGAGTCTCTCTCTCTCTCTCTCGCCTCAACCACACAAACACCATGTCTTCCTCCACCACCAACATGAGCGCCTTCCGCCCCCGCCGCCCTTCCTTCTTCCTCTCCCTGGCCCCCGCCACCTCGGCCGCCTACTTCCCTCCCGCGGTCGACACCACCGTCGACATCGCCCCCGTCGAGCGCCCTGCCGTCCGCCGCTCCTCCAGCGCCGCCAGCGATGAGTCGCAGGCCGCCGTCGGCTTCCGCTTCCTCGCCCTGGGCCACACCCAGGACAAGGACACCAAGACCACTGCTTAAGCAACTCTATCCATCTTCACGACCACCTCATCCACCGCGGGCACTTCTCTCTTCTCTGTCTCTCGTCATCCCGCCATCTCCTCCGGCGGTGACTGACCCCTCCTCCTCTCCTCCCGGCACACACGGCACCACGCCGCGCCGGACATCACGCCACCGCAAAACCACAACCTCGCCCGCGGCCTCACGCTCCACGATCACGAAAAATCATCTCTTCACAATGTCTGTCTTCCCACCAGCCATTTCCTCAATTTTCCTATCTGTCATCCTCACCTGACCCCCTTCCGCGCCCGGTGCGAAGGGGGGGCGGGGTACCTGCATGGGGGATACACTGGCGCTGTCCAAGTTATCCCCCCACCGGGAGGGAATCCGGCGCGTTCCCTTTCACAAAACCCAAGAAAAAGCAAGCGATCATCATCCGTCATCATCATACCGTCTTTTTGTTATTTGTTATCATCAGAGCCGAGCTACAGTACTGCTAGGTTGCTGCTGCGCCGGGTGGATCCCGGCGGCCCCTCGGTCGTTCCTGGGCCGAGAATGCGATAGAAATGAATCCCATGAATTTGAACTCATGACCTGCTCCTCTTTTTTTCTCCCCGCCTCCATGTGACCTTTCATCAGGGGTTTGATCCGTGCTTGGTGATGATGCCCCGACATTCCCTGTGCGATGCTGTGACATGTGCGATCGTCGCTTGGCCGCGGCATGTGAAACGGTTGCGACCAAGGGAGCAGGACACTGGAGCTGGAGCTTGTATGGGGGGGGCAAGAGGGAAAGCTGCTCGGACCTCGGCCCCAATTCCACTCCAAGCTTCGTGGAGATTCAAGTTTTCTCCGTCATCACCCCATGTTCTCCTGACCATCGTGAAAAGTATCGTGGGCAAACGCGAATCACGACAGCCAGCCGTCCCGAAGTCATGGGTGCATCCGGGGACGGTTGCCCTATCCAGGGCCGCGCAACGGGACATCTCGGCACCCCGGCCTCAAGTTGGGGTACCTTAGCCCTCGGCTTCCCCAGGCTCGAGACGGCTTAAGTGGAGTTTGGGGGTGAACGGGTGGTAAAAAAGTCGATAAGGTTGTGCTGAAGCTCGATCTTTGGAGAAGATCCCGGAGAGCCCCGGATGGAAGGAGCCTCTGGCGTGATGGTGGTGTCATGTCGTCGTCGTCGCATCCGGGGCTGGACTTCCCTCCCATCTCTACCGATGTGTTGTCGACATCTGAGCGGTGCGGCAGACGCGGCACCGGTTGAGAGGCGCCTGCACGAAGGACCGCTCGATCCTTTTCGCGATGCCTGCATATGTCGGCTGTTCCAGGCCGCGAGCTGGCAGTTGGACGAATGGCTCAGAGCCTGATCGTTGTCTCGTCCGATGTCTGCACCCGAGCGATGCCGGACATGTCATCCTGTCTCTTTGGCCTTGAAAGCAGTCCTACCGAAAACCTCGGGGGGTGTTGCCGAGAACCTCGGTGGACGTAGCCGAGAAAAGCAGTGGTTGCGTCTCGGGAGTTTTCGAGGCCATCTTAAGATCGCCCTGCAGAGCCTTGCCCGAATGAACCAAGCGGTCCAAGCCCAAGGCAAGATCCTGCAGGGTGACCTGGCCAGGCCCCAGAAGGCGCAGGAAGCCAGACCGGTCCACGCTCCCCCTCGTGCATCTTCTTCCTCAGTCCCCCACTCTGACGATATGCATCTCATGGTCCTCAGGAAGACACCGTCTCGCCAGCCCTCGCCAGTCGACCCGGACCAGCCTCCACCCGCTCTTCCTCCCCGGCGGCGCAAACTGACACGGCGCACCGTCGTCGTGGAACTCGCAGAACAGCGCCCGATGTACCGGCGCCACCCATAGCTCCGCCGTCTCGAGCACCGGATCGGCCAGGAGCCGGAGCAGGCCCCGGAACGCCTCGGAGGACGTGTACTGCTTGTCTGCCTGCCGCTGAATCGCGTCGGGGGAACCCCGCGAGGAGGAAGAGGACGCCGCTGCCGCCGCCATGGCCGGCCCCGGACCGACCACGGAGAGCTCGAGGGGGTTCGTGTCGCCGTCACTGGGGGTCGTCGGCGCTGGAACCGCCGTGCGGAAGAGGAGCTTGTCTGCCCCCGTTGGATAGATGGCTACTTTGAGGTGACGCAACGCTCCGGCCAGAAGCATGTCGGCAATGACGGGGCGGACTAGGTGAAGGAGGTCAGCAATTCCTGATCGCACGAGGTGCTTCATGCAACTTGAAGAGCCTAGTCCGTCTCGCAAGTATTCATATCAGACTGGGGAGATGAGAGGCTCACCGTGTGAGCGAAAGGCTGTGCCCAGGCGACCAGGTATGAACTCAAGATGGCGAATACGGCGACGTGCCCCTTCGTTGCGCAGCATATCCGGCCCGCCGCCGTCGCCTGTAGACCAGCTGCCGTCGACGAGGGCCCGCTCTATCGCCGCACGGGACCCGGAGACGAGGTCGAGGACGAAGACGTTGTGCTCGTAGAAGAGTGTCGAGGCTGTCGCGTAGATGGCTGGGTGAGAGAGAAAGAGAGCGTGAGGAAAGGGTATGACTGCCGACGCGGTGGGTGAGATGAAGATGGGCCCCTGGATGAGCACAAGTGGTGACAGAATCTGGGTGCGTATCTCTGGCGGGAGATCGAAAAAGCGGTCGAATCTGTCTGGCGGCGAGGTGGCCATGGGTGTCACGTCTTGGTGAAGTGTTGTGGACTGACACGGGCCGACCGGATATGAGCGCCTGAGTATGCTTGCAGCCGCTGATAGGCCGCTGGTAAAATGAAAGATAAATGAAAGAGCCAGAAATTAATCCTGGTTAGTCGTCCCAGCTGGTACAATGCTCTCTTCCCCCTCTTGATGGCGATACTCTTGATGGTGCAGGAGCGTCGTCGAGTGGGGTGAAGAAGTCGAGACATCATGATACAGTGCGGGAGCTTCCGACCCAGCCCACACTGTGACCGGGCAACCAGCCCGGCCGTTCAACCCTACCCGTCACACACGACACGGCCATGATGCACTGCTCGCGGAAAGTCAAAGTAGTGGTATTCCAGGAGGCATGGCCTCGATCGCTGCGTGAAACCGTGGTGCCCTCGTCATGCTTCCCTTCCAACAAAGCGGAGTCCGAAACGCCCAAAACCCATCGTCATCCGGTGTCAACTCTCAGTAGACAGTGAGCGTGTTGACGTAGCCGTTCTTCAAAACCTCAAACACCAGCCCGGGGAAGCCGAAAAGCGTCGTCGTCGACTCGTCTCCTCCGTCCAGCCTCGGCGGCCTGCCGTGGCCGCCGTGGTCTTCCCAACCGCCGAGGAACTCCACGCTACTACCAGGACTGTCGCCCCATCCGCGGTTGAGAACCATCCCCCTCTGTCGCCTTTGGGACTCGTCCCCTGGCAGGGCCGCCTTCCATTTCTCGGTGAGTAGCTCCTCGATCTCCGAGAATGTCGTCTCTGAGTGTGCGGCCGGTCCTTGCTCGTCACCACCGAGATAGCTAATCTCCCACCGACAGCGGCGGTGGCGGTTGAACTCATAAGAGCCCGGGACGTTGCCGTGGAGGACAAACTTGGTGGCGACGAGTCGGTCAGGAGAAACCGAATGAGCCGCGCTTACAGGCACTTCTTCGGCTGTTCCTCCCGGCGGGCCCTGGGAAGCGACCGCCGGTGTAGACACGAGGACATCGAAGCCGAGGTAGAAGTAGTTGTAGAAGCACTCTCCGCTGACATTTCCAGCAGCTTCGTCTTCGATGGCCTCGTCGTGCGAGTCGTCCGAGCCCGTGTGGGCAGAGGACTGATCTGTGTCTGTGAGGTCGTCCGGCCGCGCCGTGTCGGTGCCGTTGGTACGGGTACGGCTGTGGCTCGCCGTTCGCAGGCGGTGGATGGTCATCCTCTGATCGTTCTTACGGTAGATTGCGTTTGGGGGACCAAGCTCGGCCACGAGCTCCTGCGGTGTTGTCTCTCCCAGAATGATGCTGAAGGAAGCGCTCGTCCACTTGCGGAACAGCTGTACCTTGCCGCCACCGTGAATCTTGACCAGCGAGATCTCATCCGGTACAACATCCTTCCCTCTTGGAATGACTGGAACCGTCTTGATGCTCGGCAGGATTTCGGTCCACAGGTTCTCCCGAGCTTGCGCCCACGAGTCTCCGACGAACACTGCCATCGAAGTTGCTACCTGACTTCCAGGACTGGAGAGCAGGGCCACCACATCCTTGTCGGGGGAGTACGACGCCTGCGCCAGGGGGAAGGTGAAGGCCACCCCGGGGTACGACAGGACATAGTTCCCCGCGCCATCGGCTGCCCCCGTCTCCGGGGGGATGTATTCGCCCCCATATGTTGGGCCTAGAATCCGATGGTATATGTGTCTGAAGGAGGGACCTGAGCTTGACTCTCCTGGCACTGGGGAAGTTGGGGGCCCATGTGCAGGGGGCGGTTTCACCAGATCACGGTCCTTGAAAGTGACGTGATTTTTGGTGAAGTCGATCACTTCGATCAAGCGAAGGCGTTGCTCGGGTCCGTCGAACCGGAGGCGGAGACCGTTGGCGGGGAGGGACAGAGAGACGGGCTCCTCCAGGGGTTTCTCTCGGGAGTAGGCCAGGTCCAGCTTCGGGAACTGCTGCGGTTCAGCTTTGAGACGCGTGAGGATATCGTGGAGAGAGGCTCCGAGAACTGCGCAATGACTTCGTCAGCTATGCATCGTACAGGAAGCTTCTGGTTATACCGTACCGAAGAAGCCCAGGGCTCTCCCGGGATGGAGCTGGGCAGTGAACAGGGTCGACATGGTTTCGATGGCCGAGCAGTGTGCTACCGGGCTTTGGATGCCCGGTGGGCGTTGGTTTGTTCGCGATGGGCGATGTCTAGTGTTGCAAAAGCTATCTGCTGAAGGGACACGTTGCTATGAACTGTCTGACCATCTGGGGATCCGGGAGCGAGCAGTGAGGTTGGAGAGGGAGGAACGGGGATGCCCGGCGCGCGCAGTATGTCACGCGGAGGGGACTCACCTGGTTCATGTGATAAGATAAGCCCCTCCTGAGCTGGGCCCGGGGTTTGTGAGGGGCAGAAGTAGGACAAGGCGGGTTTACGTCATCCATGACAGGCGCTGTGCCGGCCTGTTCCAGCTTAGTGCGTGGGATCCTGCATTAGTGTGCTGGGGATCCTCAGACGGGGCTGTGAACTTGTGCACAGGCGTGCAAGGCCTGGTCCAGTCGGCTGAGCACGGAGTCGGATGGGTGATGGGAATTTGGAGAGCAGTATAGAGACGGAGCCTGGATAAAACGGTGTGGACTGCAGAAATGAAGAAGCCAGACCAGACATCGCGTCGGGAAAAGTCTGACCGGTGCACGCTCCGTCGAGCTCAGCTTGAGCAACAGTAGGCTCAGTATAGCCAGCTCTCTTGGAGATGCAAACATGAATACATCAGATTTAGGTATGCTCAAAGTCCATGGTGAATGTCCATTCGAGTCGGTCAGTCTCGGTGAGGCGCCGTACCGTTGGTGGTGGGTCGGCCTGGTCTCTACAGCAACCACGCACACCGACCGTGTTTACCGACATTGCCCACCCCCGGGTGCAGGCACTGTAGTGTGTTTACACTCGGGCCACACCTAGAGCATCGCATCGACAGACTTACCGCTCGAACTTCCGCCTCATCCTCCACCCAGCCATATTGTTTTTGCCTCTGTTACAATCGAGGATTTCCGATCAAATCATCGACAGAGTCTCCGGCATTCATTCCATGGCTACCAGGCGGGAGCCGACAACGCGCATGGCCTCGGGCCTGCGCGCGCCGAGCGCAACCGGCAACGCTCGAACCCGCACCAGCTCGCGCATGTCCTCGATACGCCAGCCGCTCACGTCCAGGTTTGCGAGAGATGGCGCGATATCGCCCGCCGACTCGCTGGCCTCTGTTGCCACGACCAGTCTCAAGCGCAAGGAACGCGACTTCGACTCCGAGGCCACCATCCCCGTGGTCGAAGAAACAAACATCAACGTCGTGGTACGCTGCCGTGGTCGCAATGAGCGCGAGGTCAAGGAGAACAGTGCCGTGGTGATCCAAGCGGACGGCGTGAGGGGCAAGCTTCTGGAGCTGAAGATGGGCTCCAACGCGCTCAACGACAAGACATACAACTTCGACCGCGTCTTCTCCCAGGCAGCGGATCAGAGCATGGTGTTCGACGATGTTGTCAAGCCCATTCTTGACGAGGTGCGCATCCTGACTGCCATTCTATATGTCAAGCTAACTTCTTACGCAGATGCTCGCGGGCTTCAATTGCACAATCCTGGCGTACGGCCAAACCGGCACCGGCAAGACGTACACCATGTCCGGCGACATGACCGAAACCATGGGCCTCTTGTCCGACGAGGCAGGCATCATCCCGAGAGTGCTTCGCTCGCTCTTCAACAAGCTCGAGATCGACGACGCCGAGAACTGCGTCAAGTGTTCCTTCATCGAGCTCTACAACGAGGAAGTGCGGGATCTCATCTCGGTCGATGAACACGCGAAGCTGAAAATCTTCGACGACACCTCAAGGAAGGGCCACACTACGACCGTCGTCCAAGGAATGGAGGAGAAACACATCAAGAACGCGAGTGAGGGCATCAGGGTTCTGCAGGAAGGAAGCTTGAAGCGCCAGGTCGCGGCAACCAAGTGCAACGACCTCAGCAGTCGAAGCCACACAGTCTTCACCATCACCTCCTATGTCAGGAAGAAGAGCGAGGATGGCGCCACCGAAGAGTTCGTCTGCTCGGGCAAGCTCAACCTCGTCGATCTGGCAGGCAGCGAGAACATCCAGCGCTCTGGCGCCGAGAACAAGCGGGCCGCCGAAGCCGGCCTCATCAACAAGAGCCTTCTCACCCTGGGCCGTGTCATCAATGCCCTTGTCGACCGAAGCAACCACATTCCCTACAGGGAATCCAAACTGACACGCCTCCTCCAAGACTCGCTGGGTGGCAGAACGAAGACATGCATGATCGCCACAATTTCGCCATCGAAGAGCAACCTCGAGGAGACCATATCCACCCTCGACTACGCATTCCGGGCCAAGAACATCCGCAACAAGCCACAGCTCAACGCGCCGATCAACAAGAAGATGCTGTTGAGAGACTTTGCCATCGAAATTGAAAAGCTGAAGAGCGAGCTCATTACCACGCGGCAACGGAACGGGGTTTACCTCTCAAACGAATCGTATGAAGAGATGACTACCCAGAGCGAATCGAGGAGAATTGTTCTTGAAGAGCAGAACGCCAAGCTGGAGACCCTCGAGACGAACCTGAAGAACAAAGTCCAGGAGCTGTTCCAACTGATATCGGCTTTCACCGGGCTGAAGAAGGATCACGAGGGAACCAAGGCCCAGCTTGACGACACCAAGGAGGTTCTCGATCAGACCGAGCTGATCTTGAGCGCGACTCGCAAGTCCCTCGCTGAAGAGACGCACCTACGCAAGGCGCACGAGGCGACCGAGGCCAAACTCACTGAAGTCAGTACCGAACTCATCAGCACACTCCAGAAGACTGTGCATGATGTCGACGGCCTCCGCGCCAAGAGCAAACGCAAGTCCGACCTTCAGGCGATCAACCGCAGCGCGTGGGGCTTGGCACAGAGCCAGGTGGCTGACATCACGAGCCTCGTCGAGCAGCGAATCGAGAGCTTCCAAGACGAGCAGCAGAGGCACATCGCCGAGGTCTCCCAGCGCATGGGGAACTTTGTCGAAGGGGAGCTCAGCAAGTTGACTTCAACGCAGGAGTTTCTAGAGGCGCAACTTCAGAAGTTCGACGAGTCCAAGCAGGAGCTTCTCGAGGGCAAGGAAACCTCCAAGGCCGAGATGGACAATGTGCTCGAGGAGATCAAGGCGATCCGCGATGCCGTGAAGGAGCAGGTCGGCGACAGCTTGAAGACTATCGCCGTGGCTGCCGATCAGATTGCGGCAGATGTTCTCAGTGAACTCAGCACTTTCCACACTCATGTATGTCACTCGTTGCTGTCGACTGAGATGCCGATACTAACGTCAAACAGCTGCATTCGTCTTACAGCTCGCTCGGCAAGGATTTCAAGACCATCTTTGACGACTTGGTCAAGCAGATCACACAGCAAAAGGCAGAGTCGGACCGACTTCGCCTCGAGCTCCGGCAAGCCACCGAGGCCATCGTTGACGAAAACGCGCGCATCTCAACCCGCATGACCGCGGTTCTCGAGGAGGAGAAGAAACAAGCCGCCAACGACCGCCAGAACCTGCTGTCGCAAATTACCGCACTCGTCAACGCCCAAGCCGAAACGCAGGAGAAGCGACTGAGCGAGAAGTCGGCAATGGTCCAGGAAAGCATCACCTCATCCAACGCCACTCTCGAGTCGACACTCAAGGCCTACGAAGATGGTATGGACTCGTGGAACGAGAAGGAGACGGAGCTTCTCGACAAGGTGGCAATGTCAAAGGAGACGATGAAGACAAAACTGCAGGACGACTGGGCTGTTAGTATCCTGACACTGAAGATGATAACTCACCCAGAGACTGACCCTCGCTAGACGGCGAATGTGCATAGCACCTCGATCCAGGATACGACAAAGTCGGTCAACGCGGAGACCATGCGTGTCGTGGACGAGCAACTCAAGAGTCTCGAGGTACAGATGGAAGCCCTCGACGAGTTTGTGACACGAGCCCGTTCCGAAAACGGCACTCACCACAACAAGCACGGAGAGTACATGGAGTCCCTGTCGGCTACGGTCGTGGCCTCCTTCGATAACATCTCGAATCACTTTGTCGAGACCTTTGACAGGGTCAAGTACCTCGGATCTGAGATAGAGACCCTCACGGCGCAAGCCGAACAAAACCTCGAGCCCCTCAACGAGGATCTCCGGGAGCCACTGGGCGATCTGCGCGACGAGATCATGGAGACAAAGATCAAGGAGTACCAGCCCACCGGAGACACGCCCATGAAGATGCAGTACCAGTACCCGACGGATCTTCCTCGGACCAAGCCCCACCAGCGCATCCTCGCAGATCTGAACGGTTCTGCGTCGCCGAGCAAGTCTGAGGCCGTTCCTGCCGTTCTGCCTGATCTCTCCAGCCCCTCCTTGTCACCTCCCGCTGCGTCAGTATCTGACCAGGCACACACCATCACCAATCCACTCAGCATAAGCCTCAGGGAGGTAAACCCTAACCTGACCACCAACCTGACGACGGGCTCGCTGCACTTCGACCCTATCGTGAGCGGACTCCCGGATATGGGCGACAACACGGAGCCGCTGTTCAAGCGGCCCCTGCCTAAGCTGAGCAAGCCTAGTAGCAGGAAGACACACAACGTGCTGGTGCCGCTGGAGGGAAGGGAGAACGAGATGCCGCCTCCCGTGTTCTCTCAGAGTATGGGTCCGAAAAGGAAGAGCCCCAGGCTTAACTAGGGCTCTGGCTGCTGGACGAGGGCTTTCTGCTGTTTTTTTCATGATTGGCCATGCCGCCAATAGCTACTGTGCGGTGGCGTTGAGGGAGTTTGTTGTTGTTTGTAATGGCATGGTAGGGCGGGCGTGTCCTACATTTGATACCCTTCTTGTTGGAGCCTTTGTATGAGCGCCGTAGAGCAAAAACTTTCGCTGGTGCTGTCACTGCCCGTCGCTTGCTGTAACGATGATGTGCTCGCCTGGGATGACGTCGAGTGTCAGCCGGCATGTCGCTTCCAAAGGGTCTGTCTGATTTGTCGAGTGTCGCATACTTCCGGACCATGACGCCGACGCTGCTGTAAGAGGTTTCCAACCCCACAGATCCTGTCATCTACGCCCTGGATATCGACGATCAAGGAGGGGGGGGGAGAAGTGGTATAAATTGAGAGGAGACGTTTACTTTTCGTGTCAAATGGACAAGCAAAATCTTCATCACAGCGTATTGATCTCGCCTGCCTGTATACCTAAGTATCCTCACTCCAGAACTCGAACAACATCTTCAAACCATGTCGTCTTTCCCCGATCTCACAGACTTCAAAGCCTTGTCCTTCGACTGCTATGGCACCCTCGTCGACTACGAGGGTGCCCTCCGCAAGCATCTTGAGCCCCTTCGTGCGGCGCTTCCTTCCTCCCATGCCCTGGTTCAAGACGATGACGGTACAAGCCTCATGCGGCGCTTCAACTCCGTCTCGGACGAGATCGAGCAACAGCACGGTGATCTCCGCTGCGACGACCTCCTAGTCCAGTCATTCCGGCAGCTTCTCTCGGAGCTAGAAATCGACGAGGCAGCCCTCCCTCCCCAGTCCGTCGAGGCCTGGCGCGACATGAATGGCTCCTGTGACCCCTTCCCGGACACAATCGCCGGCCTGGGCGTCCTCAAGAAGCACTTCAAACTCATCATCCTCAGCAACATTGACGAGCGCAACATTGCTGCCACCGCGGGACGTCTCGAGCCCGTGCGTTTCGACGCCATCTACACGGCCGAGAAGATCGGGAGCTACAAGCCCTCGCACTCCAACTTCAGGTACCTCTTCCGCAGGGCGAAGGAGGACCTCGGCGTCGACGCCGACAAGGGCGAGATCCTCCACGTGGCCAGGAGTCTGAGGGCGGACCATGCTCCGGCCAAGGAGCTCGGGTTGAGGAGCGTGTGGATTACCAGAGGAGGCGACACAAAGGAGGGCCAGGGTATCGGGGGCGATGCCGAGGAAATGAAAGACAAGCTTGCCTTTGAGTGGAAGTTCGCGAGCATCGGGGAGTTTGCGGACGAGGTCGAACGGCAGTTTGAGCGCAAGATGGCTGACAGCGCATGAGCGAGTAATAGTGGTATTCCAAAAGCAAATACTTAGGGCCCAAAGCATTGAAAGCAGTGAGGGCTTTATAGTTGATGATGACCTTTCCACCATTTCAAACACACCTTCCCGACTAGGCTGGACGTGTAAACCAACAGCGAGTTTCCGGGTCTTTCTCGGCCTCCGTCTTTCTCGGCGACCCGTTGACGGAAAGTAAAGGCGGCTTCCTGGGAACCTGTCGGTACTGCTTGCATGGCAACTCCTCGGCTCGGCCTGACATACCTGCTGAACCTTTGTCATCGTGGGTGTGTTGCCTTTCGGGTGACAGGGGGCTCTGCCTCGAGTCCAGGCCTGTGACACCTTCACAAAGGGCCCAGAACCGAGGACACCAAGTCTCAAGCATCCTCTACCTTCAACTTCTTGTTGCGCTGCCCCCCTCTCCGGCCACCTCTAGACAGCCAGCCCTGGCGGATCTTGATGGGCTTCAAGAACCCATCAACATGAACCCCGCCATCCATCTCATCCTCGCTGCCCACAGCTGCCAGCCGCAGGGAAAGCAGATCCTCCTTTCCTTTCCCTTTCCTCGTGCTGGCCGGGGTGGCGGCTTCTGGAGCTCGGTCATCCAGGTCCATCGCGTCAGGATCGGGGTTTTCCGGAACGTCAGGAACGACAATCTCTCCCCTATGCATGTTTTTCACGTGCGCCCTCAAGTTCTTCCTCGTCTTGAAGCTCCTCGTGTGATACTGGCAGCGCACAAACGGACAGTAGAAAACGCCCTTCTCTGCCGTCGGCTGATCGTGCGTCAGCTTGAAGTGCTCCCGCAGCCCACGCTTCAGGGGGAAGCCCTTTTCGTGTCGCTTGCAGTGGGTAATGGGGCAGTAGAAGAGACCGTCGTCGGCAGCCTCGACCCTGTTGATGTCCGGTACAACTTGATCGACTGTAGTTGCGCGTGCTTCGACGGGGCCTTGCGAGGGATCTCGTGAGTGTGATCGAGATGCCGCTTCGTCTGCTGTTTTGAATTCCTCGTTGTCAGAAGCGGGCGCGGGCGGGGGGGGCCTGCGACGAGCATTGCTCGTTTCTCGCGTAGTCGCCGCTCGAGCATGGCCCGGAGACGCTTCCGGCGCCTCTCTTCTTCCAGGTGATGCTCTTCGTCGGAACTATCTCCATCGGCCGGCATGGTGGCTTGCTGAGCTCCGGGTTGACACAGGATCGATGTGTGCGCATGCTTGCCCTCTTCCATGGTGAGGAGATCCATCTTTTCGCCATACAAGTCGGCGCAGCGCTGGGCAGCGCGTGCCACGATATCCCCATCAAACCCAGATATCGCAGCAGCCCCGAGGACCTCACGCCAGTCTCGCAAGGCCCAGCGCCCGAGTCGCTCGCCCTTGTCAGACCTGCTCTTCCGATCTCTTCGCCCAGAGGTTGAACGAGGCTGGGGCGTCTTTTGGCCAGGAGACTGCCGTGCTGGAGATTTTGGGGCAGGAGACTTTGAGGCAGGAGACTTGGGAGCGGGACTTCGACCTCTGACTTCCGGTGATGACATTTCGCCTTCTGTGGAGTCGTCATCTGCCCACTCGTCTCCTGAGGCGTCCTCAAGGTTGAAGGCTTTTTTGCTGCGCGAGGTCAGGGATCTCGGGCGGCGCTTCGCTTGTCGCTGTTCGGGAGTCGCAGGAGCAGCCAAGCTCGCGTCGCTGGCAGAGTCGTCATCGTTAACTTTGTTCAGTACGCCAGCGAGGCGTGAGTTGTGCAGGGTGTATAGGGTCCTGTCAAGTTGCGATAGAATGTGTCGTACAGATGGTCTGAGCAAATCGTAGGAGAGGTCGTCATCCGCAGAAACAACGGGCACGTAGTCGTCGTCCATCTCTGTTGCTTCGGGCTGTGGGTTCGATGCATCCAGGTCAGGTTTCTTCTCTTCCTGCTTCGGTGGAGATGATGCTCCAGGATCCTGTTTGACGGGAGAATCATCAGATCCTACGTCCTCGCCAGACTCGCTGCCTGAGCTGTGTTCTGATTCTTGTTCAGAGGCAACATCAGACTCTCCCTGTGTCGGCGCTCCCGGACCGGCTGCAACATTCTCATCGGCAGGAGCTCTCAAGTTTCGTTCCTGAAACCTCGCACGCGAAGTTCGCAAGATGAAGGCAGTGATCTCCTCCTCCAACGTACGGCTCGGTGCCGGGGCATCGCCCTGGGCTCGAGTAGTGAAGTCGTCAAACTCGTCGTGTATCTCCCTGAGAAGCTCCTCGTCTGGGACGCGACTGACGTGGAGAGGCCACGACGTCCATTGCAGAGGAGGATGCCAACCATCCTGTTGCCGCCTCAGCGCCGCTGCATTGTAGAGATGAATGGAGAGGTCCTGGCTGCGCAATTGAGTGAGAGCAGTGTGGAGCTGCCGGTCCTCTTCAGTCAAACTCCGCCATGTCGACGGTGCGCCTCGCCAGCGGTTCGGGCGCGTCTCGTACAGCTCATCCGAGTCGATCGATCGAATTTCGTCAGTGTCGTAATTCCATTCGTCTGTCTCCGTATCTGCCGGGGGCCTTGACATGGCGAGTAGGGAGCATTGGGCCAGAACTGAATCGTGGTATGAGTAACACGCCTCAACCGATCCGTTCAGGCCAAATGGAGGCTTTTGTCGTTGGTGTTGTTAGATTGATGGAGAGCAAGTAACGTGAGGTGAGGCGCTGGAACCTCAAGACTTCTTCCAAAAGTGGGCCCTCCCAGTTCTTACGGCAGGCTCAACCAAAACATCACACAGCGTGCTCCAAACATTTGGTCGAGAACTTTCTATTGTCCGAGAGAAACGAGAGCTGGGGCCTAATTGTGAAAAAGACTTTTGTTGCAACTACACAAGAAACCCCGTCATAAGACCTGGAACCCAAGCCGCCTGGTATTAAACGCCGTTGTACGCGAAACCTGTCTACAAAAACCTACGCCTTGGCCTTGTCCTGCTTCTCGAGCTTCCTCTTCTTGGCCCGCAGCTTCTCGGCCTCTGCGTTCTTCTTGTTGTTGGTGTACATCATCTGCTCGAACAGCTTGCGCTTCTTCTTGCTGAGCATGCCCTTGGCGCGCTCGAGGTCCTCAGCCTCTTCCGCCGTCTTCTTGGCGTGAGCTTTCCGGGCATCCTCCTTCTTCGACTTAGGCTTGCCCTTCTTGTCCGCCATCGACTTGCCCGTCATCTCGGCTTCGAGCTCGAGCTGGCGCTGCGCAGCCTCGTCCTGCTCCTCGTCGTCCTCCTCTGCCGGCTCGTCCTCATCGAAGCCGCCAAAGTCCGAGTCGTCGTCCTCGTCTTCCTCATCAGAATCGGCAACGTCCATGTCGGGCGCGCCGTTCTCGGCGTCTGCCATCTCCTCGTCCTCGGCGTCGCTCTCCTGCAGGGCCTCGCCCTCGGTCTCCTGCTCCTCCAGGGGCACCGTGGGGTCGTACTGGCCGGGCGCGAGCTTGACAAAGGGACTCAGGTGAGGCGGCAGCTGTGCGCCGGGGGCATACAGATCCGGCCTCTTGAGCTCCTCGTCGTTGACGCTGTCCCACACCCACTGAGGCTGCACGTAGACGCGGCCAGGGATGCGCTGGTTCTGTGCGAGCTTCTGTGTGTTCTGGTTCTCCGGGGCATCGTCCTCGTCGCCCATGACGGCCTGGATGACGGGCCTGTCGACAACGTGGTGGGTGATGGTGGGGTCGGTCTCGTCGTGAGTGAAGGCACCCTCTCCAAGTACGGCGTCCCAGCCGATGCGCTTGCAGCCAAAGGCACGCAGGAGGAACTCGAGAGGCTGCCGCGGCGACTCACGGGAGAGGTAGAATGTGCAGTTGGCGAACAGGGCGCCGACGTCATTTCCGGAGGACTGGGGCTGGGGCAGGATATCTCCTCCCGAAACCACAGGCTCGAACTTGTCCAGCGCGTTGCTGGCCTCGTCGGCGGCGGCGTCACCGGCACCGTTGGCGAGGTCCTCGGCATCGTCAGCACCCTTCAGCTTCTTGACCACCTTGTCGACAGCGGCCTGTGTCGCGGGGTCGACGTGGTGCTCCACGGTCTCGGCATCGGTGATCTGCTTCGGCTCGTCGGCGGCAGTGACAAGGTTCTGGCCCTCGATGGTGAAGGCGCCCAGCTCGCCAGACTGCTCATCCTTGGACTGGTCGAACTTGGGGGGGTACTTGAGGCCGACAGACGTGTAGAGGCGGAAGTTGACGAAGCCCAGCAGCGTCATGTAGAACTCGATGAAGGTGCCCATGATCCTGAAGTCGATGTCGCCGACAACCCTCTGGTTGAACTTGTAAGGCACGAGCCACAGGACCTCCTCGCCCTGGATGCTCGCCTGGTAGTAGATGCCCTTGATCGAGAGGAAGGACTTTGTCACGCTCTTGGACACGATGAGGTAGTGCTGGAACTCCATGCACAAGCGCTCGCATCGGGCGATCATCTTGGCAGGGACGGTCGAGGTGGAGGGAAGGTTGGCGAAGAGGAACAGCATTGACAGGCAGTCGTCAAGGTCCCTCAGAGCGTCGGCAAAGGTCGGGTATCGCTCGCGAATGACATGGTCGAGGGTGTAACCGGGCTTTCCAGTCCTGTCGGGGCGAACGGCGTTGTTCTCGAGCTTCTTCGCATCGGTGTAGTCGCCACGGCCAAGGGCCTTGGAGATCTTCTTCTCGAGAGCCTTCTGCTCGCGGAACTTCTGGATCAGGGGCTCGTGGAGGAGGTACTGGATATCCTTGGTGTAGTAAAACGTCGTCGAGGCGGTCGAGGACTTGGAGGCCTTCTTCCTGTTGCGAGGCTCTCGGGGGTAGATGCCCTTCCAGATGCAGAGCTTGCGGAAGTCGGGCAGACTGATCTGGAGCTTCTTGACGGCCTTGGTGCGCGTAATGAAGTTCTTGGCCGCGCCGGCCTCGCCCTTCTTCTTCATCCGAGGCATTTTTGCGGTTGATGGATGGGCGTCGTAAGTGGTGGTGTATGCCCTTTGTAACGACTTGGGTGTTGGGCCGTCGATACAGGTGCAACAGAGCGGCGGGGCACTATTTTCTGGTCGACCGCCGAACTTTTTTGCTTCCTGATTTTTTCTGCCGGGAGATGGCTGCTCACCGCTGGGAATTCGTCCAAGTCTGGGCTAGTGGTGCCTTTTCGATCTCATTATTGGATGCTCTTATCTTATCTCGACTCCACACTTCTCCATCACGGCAGGGCGGTGGAAGCTCGGGGGGCTGGCAGGTGCTCGGAGCTGATTTGCTGCAGTTCCCCTGACAGTGGGCTGGCCGCCAAGCGTGGCCGCCCCGACCCGCCAAGTGGCTCCCGCATTGAACACGACATCGCGGCGACACTGGACAACCCCTCTGACCATGCCGTGCATTCAGCAACACAACCCGGCACCATGACACAGGCAGGCAAGGCTGGCCTATTCTCCGCGGCGGCCTTTTTGCGGCTGGCCCTGTTCGTTGTCTTTCCTAGCCTTCCCGACCTCCTTACCGGCCGAGTCGAGATCTCGACTCCTGTGACGAGCTTCAAGCGCCGTAAGCTCCGTTGCCTTGTTCGCCTCGAGCTGTTCAGAGCTATGCTGATCCCTTCGCAGTGCAGGAAGGACTATTTCTCTACAACCACAACGTTTCTCCGTACGATGGAGGAGTCTACCACCAGGCGCCTCTTCTCTTGCCGCTCTTCTCCCTCCTTCCCGACGCGAGGGCGTACCCCATCTTCACTGCCATCCTCTACATAATCGTCGACCTCCTCAGCGCCGATGCGCTCGCCAGCATTGCCGACTCAGGCGAGGCCGGGGCCTCCAGACTATTCAAGTCTCCGAGAAGAGGGCGCACATGGAGCGGATTAGTGGTTGCAGCGGCGTAAGGCCTCCTCTTGGATACTGTGACTGGTTGGCAAACCGATTTAACCCTTGCTTTAGGTACCTCTTCAACCCATACACCATCGCGACATGCATCGGCCGCTCGACCCAGGTCTTCTCCTCTTTCGCCATCCTATACTCCCTGGCCAAGGCCACCGGCGGCGCGCCCATCAGCGCGATGGTGGCTCTGTCCCTCGCGACATACCTCTCCATGTATCCGATACTACTCCTCCCGCCAATCATCCTGCTGGCGTACGACCGACAACAGTCCTCCCGTCGCGTCGACTCTCTTGCTCGATTTGCCGCCATCAACAGCGCCACAGTTGTCGCCACGGTCGCGACCCTACTTGCCGTGTCCTTCCCCCTCGCAGGCAACTCGTGGGACTTCCTGTGGAGGACATACGGCATCCAACTCACACTTACCGACCTTACACCCAACGCGGGCCTGTGGTGGTACTTCTTCGTCGAGATGTTTGACTCCTTCCGGGGCTTCTTTCTTGGCGTCTTTTGGCTCCACCTCGCCTCATATGTCGGGGGGCTGTCCATCCGCCTGCGTCCGCAACCCTTTGCTGCCGCCAGCTTGCTGCTGGGCATTTTCGCCATCTTCAAGCCCTACCCCTCGATTGCGGACACGAGCTTGTTCTTCGCCGTCCTTCCGCTCTTCCGCCACCTGTTCCCGCTGATGCGCTACCCATTTGTCGCGGCTGCTGCCATCTTGTACGCGACCTTCCTCGGCCCTGCGTTCTACCACCTCTGGATATACGCCGGCAGCGGCAACGCCAACTTCTTCTACGCGATCACCCTGGTTTGGAGCCTTGCCCAAAGTCTCGTGGTCAGCGACCTGACGTTTGCTATCATTCGTGACGAGTGGGAGGTGGAACGCCCTGAGATGGCCGGGAAGGAAATCCGCCAGATCTAAGCTCCCGGGGATACCTGTATGGCCAAGACTCTCCAGCGGTCCTACAGTAGGAGATGATCAGTGTGCTTTGTTAAAGGGCATTAGGGACATGGCGCATTGGTAAAAGCCCGTCGCGGCGATGTGTTGTACGATAGGCATGCATTGTGGTGCATCGAGGATTGATCCAGCAAGAACACTGGTGTTGAGGGGTCGCTTTATATGCGCGTCTATAATACAGGCCTTTCTCGTCATACTGGTACAATTTGTCGCTAGCTTCGTGCTTGACGACGAACCGCAGTCACTTGAATCAGTCAACTGCCACGTCTGCCTCAACGATCCTGTTGTGACCGCTGCCAAAATCGACACCTGCCCCGGAAGGACCACTGCTCGCGTTTGCCGACCAGGGTTCAGGAGAACCTCCGAGGCTGAAGTCAAGCATGGCACCCAGCGCGCCGAAATCACTCAACTTGGATCCCTTCTCGGCAGCCCAGGTCTGTGAGCGAAGACCAAAAGGCGGTAGGTTGCGGTACCACCATGCACCATATGCCAGTGCACCTCCGGCAACAAGCAAGCTCCCTGCTACCGTAGCCGACCTCGTGTCAAGCAGACCCTTAGAGCCCGTCTCGGCCCTTCGTCGAAGCTCGGCTGAGTACTGCTCTCCGACCTGGGGCGTGACGCGGATGACGTCGTCCACGAATCGGGAGAGGGTGTGCAGCACCGACTTGGACGCACTCGCGAGCGCCCGCTCATCTTCCCAGGGAAGAGGCCCGGGGGCCTCGAGGCAGATCATGGAGAGGTCGTCCAGCATGACCACCAAAGAAGGAAACTCGGCGGCCAGCGCCTTGCGAAGGAAGTCCTGTGGTACCGGAGCGGCACGCATGAGCGCCAGATAGCCTAGTGCCAGACAGTCGAGGGATGAGACAGCGCCGTCTGCAGAGAGCAGGCGGGCTTTCGAGCCTGCCTCCTCTTCACCCTTGGCGCGCAGGTCCTCCACCACAGACAGCGCGTCGGTAGCCATAGCGTAGAGGCGGATGGTGGCAGCCTGGCCAGGAGCAAGCTCCTCCAGCACGCCCTTCTTGCGCGCCGTGGGGATGTGCTGCATGGCAGCGTCCAAGGGGCCCAATTGCTTCGAGTCTTCATCGTCGTCTCCGTTCAACGAGAGGCCGGCGAGGAGATGTGATGTCCTCCCCACTGCAGCCGAGTGCAGCGCTGTCGGGACGGTCCATGTGAGCGGGAAGGGAAGGATAGTGCTGTATGCGGGCCGCGTCGTCTCTGACCAGTTTCGAGGAACCGCGTAGAGGGAAACGTCTATCAGGGGCGCCAGGCTTGAGGACATGTATGCGCTGTAGGCGGCGGTGTCTGCCAGCTGGGAAGGGGTGAGTTTGGCGTCCAGGTTGTACTGTGTTTGCGAAGAGAGATGGGAGATGATGGCATCATAGCCGGTGGTCCAGGTGCCGCTTGATGAGGATCTGAGTGCAGGCAGGCGATCTGAGAGGGTTAGCTAGGAAAGTGCGATGTTGATGTTGGGCTGACGCACTCGAAGGGGTGACAGAAGGGTCACTGCCGGGTATCAGAGTCCACTCTGAGCTGGGGATGGCATGGTGGAGATATGCGATGGCGGCGATACACTCTGCATCGATGGAGGGAAGCCCAAAGGCTGGACCCCAGGTGTGAAGCTCAAAAGACGGCATGGCGATAACCTGGTGCCGCTAGTGTCGTAAATTTGAGACGATTCGACCGTCGAACTGAGAATGTCGCCTCAGAGGGGAATTGCCGATTTTCTCACTCTCAGTCTTTTCCTTGACTTGTCGTTCCCGTCATGGCTGGCTTGAGTGAAGGAAAAGGGGGCACGGACCAGACACGCGCCATCACGTGATGGAGTTGAAGTCGAGGTTCTCAGCCACATCCCAGTGGCTGAGTCATCGCGTCTTGAATTCCGCGACTTGAAGTCTGAACCCTTCCTGCCTTCGCATCAGAAAGGCAAGAGAAGGTACTCTGACAACCAACTGTGCACAATACTCATTAGCCAATCATTCCGTTCTACTTCTGATGGGTATTCGAGCCTTCGATCGAAGCAAGTCACTGCTGAGGTAGGCCTAGCATGCCACTGTCTGTCCAGCCACCCTTCAGTGCCAAAGTGGCAGACGCCCTAGACAGGCGCCTTCATTGACTTGCTCATGGTATGTAATCGGCCCGCTGACGTTGAGGCTTACACCATGTAGGCAATGATATGCCTTTTGAGTTCGTTCGCAGAAGATCAGCGTCATCATCGCCCTTCATCTCCCTCACAGCACAACCCTTCTGCAAGATCTTCCAAACGGTTTCAATTTGATAGTGAGACAAGACAGATTGACGTGAACAACGTCGACTAGTACCCAGGCTGATCAGAGACTTGAAGCTCAAGTCACTCCCGGCCGGAGATGTGGGCCCTCGGCCGGGTCCGGAGACGACCTTTGAGACAAGGTGTTTGAAGTTTCCTGCTTGTCATTGATAATGATCATGAGCCAATCTCTGCAGAAGCCGGAGATGGCGGATCATTGCATGCGTTCTGCGCAACATTTCAGAAGAGTACCTGTACGAGACCAGCCCCGTCAAATTAACCATATGCCCCCCAGCGGAGCCGGTGGGTGACGGAGACGAGCCAGACCCTTTTGAAGATTGAAGGCCGCGGGGCACCTGTCAGGCGGGAATAGTGGCACCATGCGGGCGTCGCTTACACCCGCCAAGACGGAGCAGCGACCGCAAGCAGAGTTGAGCCTCGGCTCGACGCAAACGGCCAAGCTCCGCAGCCTCTCGGGGGCGGCGGCGGGGAGGGTCTCACAAAATTCGCCTCCCCCTGAAGATCGACTTCCTGACATGCAGGCGCGACGCAAGGGATGTACTCTACCTCTACTCGTACAGACTTAGGTATGGGCAGTGTGAGGTAGCATCCGGGGCTGGAAGTTATTCCATCGTACCGAAGCGAACCTCGCGAGCAATTCACCCCAAACGCTCGCGCCGGAAGCCGGCTCAGGGAACGGGGAAAGGGGCCGCGCCGCGGAATGTAGGGGAACTCTCCTTCCAGGCGTCGTCTGAAAAAAAAGGGGTCTCTCTCTGTGTCTTGATCAGCGCCAGCGTATTCCGCCCGCTCGCGCAGTGACATCTCGGTCTAGAACTTTACTTGGGGTGCGTCATCTTGCCACCGCTCAGAGACTCTACTACGAACAATAAGGCCCCTGGATCTCTGGCAGCGGCTTCCCCCTATTTCTTTCTTGCTGCACACTCCCGTGCGCCAGCGCTCTGTCAGGAGTCCAGTCTCGCTGGACGTTTTCCTTGCCAGAAACGGCTTGGGATGGGTCCTCCGGTGGCAGTTCCCGCGGCGCTTCCATTCTTAGCCTGGAACGGTGTGCAACAGGTCTCGTGGCAGGAAAGCTAAAATCACTTCATTTTGATTGTTTTTTCCCACCCTCTTAGGCTGTCTCCCAACAGGACGAATTTCCTCTGATGATTTGATGACGGGCGGACCCCCGCGGACTCTTCCTAGTGCCGGGCGCCGGGAACGAACGGCGCGGATAAGTCATCGTGCTCTCCCGCCGAGGCCACCCCTCCAACCCCCTACTACCGCCGCTGTTGACTTGGTCCGACCGTCAGTCTGCCCATCCGAGCGACGAGATGCGCCCGCAGTTCGGCCACCTCGGCAGCCGCCATTGCGCACCCGTGCCGGCTCCTGAAACAAGGACGTTGAAGTGCAGAGAAGGGGGAGGGGGAAGCTCGTCCGGTGCTCGTGTCCAAGTTCGCAATTGTAGACCGGCAGATAGGGGAAGGCCGGCCACCGGCTTGCTGCCGAAAGCTGCGCTGCAGTACCGTTCCATTTGGGCAAGAGAAGGCGGATGATGATGCGCAGAGCGCCGGCATCAACTACCGCAAGGCGGCATGAATCGCCCAACCGGGCTGGTGGCCCCCTTTTTTTTCACGCTCCGAGCCGACGGCATCTTGGCCTGACCTTGCCGCCGGCCGGGTCAGGGGGTGTTGGCAGCAGCGAGCGGGTGACGGAAAAATACCACCTGGGAAGAAGACACGACACGACACCTGACATGAGGGCGGCGGCGCGGCGCAAAATACATCGTCATCAGGGTTGCCTCCAAGCGACCGTCTGCGCCAGGCAGGTCTACCACGAGCGGCCGGCCGGTCGGCGCAACCGGTGATGCCAGGCTGGCATGTTCATCGTCCTCTTTCCATCGTTTCCCAGACCGCCTCCGGCCGCGGGGTGGGACACGCCGTGCCCACGATGTCCGGTTGAGGAGGTGATTCCCGGCGCTGGTGTTTCCATGTCATGTCGTGTCAGAGGAAATTTCCCCCTTGTGCGATTTTCCCTCGCCCACCCGTCCGCCGAGAAAAGACATCCCACACATCCCACATCCCACTCTTCCCGTCCGCATCCGCATTCCCACCCCCGTCTCTCGGCCCATCGCGCACATGGCAGCGTTGGAGGTGGGGAGCATGGGAAGGGAAAGCGCAACGCAAGGGAGCGGGCGTGATCGGAGTCTCACTCCGAACGGGTCCCCCTGCGGAATCCTAGCCTCGGCGTGCATGTCACTTGCTGGACGGATGACCTGCTTCTGCCCTGCCTTGCCTTGCCTTGCCTTGATGAGAGATTTGATTTCCCACAAGGCACGTTTTGTACGTTATTGCTATTGCTCGTTCCCCACCGTCCACTCAAACCGGCCCCCCTCCCATGCCGCGACGAGACGAGACGAGACGCACCAAGAAATGAGGAAAGCAGGGAAAAATCACCCCCCGTGGCACCGATAATAATGACGAGGAACGAGGGGATATTGCCATCCACCTGACATGCGGCCGGGTTGTTTTCGGTCTGCCCCCTCATCAGTCGGCCGCATTGACGACGGCCTCGGACAAGGGGACGAGACGACCGTGAGAGCAAGGTGAGCTGTTGCGTTTTTCCTCAAATCCGTCATGCCGAGGGCGTTGGATCTCCCTTGGCCCAAACTCAGACTTGGTCTTGCCTCGCAAGGCCACTCGAAGGAGGGGATGACAGACAAGACCCAAACAGCCCGAGGGGGCCCAAGCCAAGGGGCCAGACAACGCATGAACCGGCGACCTGCCAGCTTAAGGTTGCGAGCTGGCACACACCTGGTCTGGGGACGCTGGTCCGGGCCGCCTGCAGATCGTGTTCGCGATGGGCCGTCGGGCGGCGCAATGCTCCCACCGCCGCATCCGAGAGGCGCGCCGCTTCTCCTCCTGCTCCTCCGGGACGGCCGCATCAGACGGGCCAGGCAGACAAACAAACGCTCCCCCTCCCAATCCCAGGTTGAAGCGAGGGGGAGCGTGTGATCACTGCGACCTCTTCGAGGCAGAGTCCCCGCGATCAAAACAAATGTTTGCGAGTTCCTTCAGCAAGTGACAGCGGGGGCGGGGCCCAGGAGGTTAGAGTGCGCAGATGCGTCGTGCCGGCCCCCTCACTAACTCGGGTCCGGTGAGGTCACGGGCTTTTTCTCCCAGCGCCGCGCCCGACGGGATCTCTGGGGGAATTATTGAAAGGGGGGCAAGGGGGGGAGGGATAGCTGGTCCGCAGGGCAGGGCCCGGCCGATGTTATGCGCCGAAGTTGCAAGTTGGACATCGCCGAAGGAGGGGAGAGGCAGAGTTCTGGAGAGCAGAGGCAAGGCAACCGCTAAACTCCGGCCCAACGTGAGATCGTCAAAAGTTTCCCCCGCGTTTGGCGTCCTGCCAGTCTCGGATGGGAACCGCCTTGCGAGCGGCACTGGCCGTCAAATGTCAAAAAGGCTGCTGATCGGCGAAAGAGCGGTCGCGGCTCGAGATTGGTTGGTTAGGAGGACGAGATGAAGCTTCCCCTTCGTGACCGTCTCATTTCATTCAGTTCAATGTGGTCACGAAGTGCAGTGCAGTGCGAGTTTGTAGAAAGTATGAAGCCATGAATTGTGTGTGCTTTCCGCCACTGTCCGCCCTGCTAAGGGGAGGGGATGATGGGCTAGGGAAAGGGGGTATCGCCATCGGCCCTAGAAATCCCATCTAATCTACGCCGAGAAATATGCATGTGTCTGTGTGTGTGTGTGGTATGTCGTGGGGAAAATGTACAGGAGTGGTTCCGCCGCGGCGGGGTGGTGATGATGATGATGGGGAGGAATGTAGTAGGAAATGTCCCCCAGTGCCCCTCGTAATGATGCCTCGTCCACCCATTCCCATTAAATGCTTCATCTCGTATTGAAGCTCGCTCGTAACCTGAAATGAGTCGAGGCCTTCTTTTCATTGATTAAAAAGTGTTGTGTCGTAGTGAGGGCTGTGTAAGTGTATGTTTGCAGCCAGCCCTGTGACGGTTGGGTGGCTGGCGTGTCGTGTCCGGTGTCGAGTCCAGCTCCGAGGACAGGCAGGCCCGTCCGCTCGTCGCCGGGCTGCGCCACCCCGCAGGGCAGGCTGTGGCCGGAGAGTTGAGGGGAGGATTGTGGTGTAGTGATGTCGTCAAGGTGCATGCGGTAGTGCTGCGCCGAGGGATGAGAGCGGAAACGTCCCGTGTCGGCTGCCTGGCAGAATAAGCGGCGGGCGGCCGAGTCGAGTCAGGAAGATCCGAGTCTTGGGTGTTGGTCGTCGTGGTGTAGGTGGTGCGTGTCCAGCTCGCTGGCTTGCTGGGAAGCTGCATACGCACGATTGCGTGCATGTCGAAGGGGCTTGACGCGCAGGCGGCAGGTTGTCGGAGAGAGAAACCCGGTTCTTGGCCCAGGCGGAACGTCGCTCGAATCAGGACAGCGAAGAACCGGAGAGAGAGCCCAGGCCTGCCGGGGTCTGTTCACGGCCCGAAAGCCATGTCCGGCAGGTCGCATTGTGTTGTTCTGTAGGCGCGGCGTCGGGTAGGTGACGAGCGGCCGGAGGTGGACGGCGTCGCTGTCCCTCCCTTAACCTCTCTTGGGAGTGGGAGGAAGGGGCCTGCTGGGAGGGGGACCAGGGCAGGGAGGCAGCTGAGAAGGGCGCTGGGCGGGCATGGCGTCGAAGTTGGTGGTGTTGGCCATTGTGTATGTGTGTTTGGTTTTGGTGTTGGCGAGGAGAGGCTACTGTGAGACTCTACTGCGGTGATGATACTGGTTGGAGGTGGTCGTTGTTGGTGAAGCTGTAATGTGATAGCTGATGTGATGAACGACTTGTAGCTTGCTGAACAATGACTTCTGACGAGGCGGATGATACGAAAGATCGGTGGGAGTGAGAGAGGCGTCAGGGGAGGGAGGATGGTCTTATATGTATCAACGAGGCCCGAGAGAGAGAGAGACTCTCCCTTCAACTGCTTCCCCCTTGAGGGGGGGTGGACGGAAGTGTTGACAGTGTGGTGGCCACCCCCCTCCCCCTGCCTTCTACCCTCTACCCCCCAGCCTGCCTGGTGGGAGAGATCAGAACAGACGGCACACCCGGCGGGAACCTTGTCGGAATCCGGGAATGGGCAGATCCTGGTACGTTAGGGTTAGGGGACAGAGAGCAGGATGCCTGACGAGCGAGAGATGTCAGCCTTTGTCTTGGAGGGGGGAAGCGAGCCTTCATCGGAGATCACCTCAGAGGTACCGGACGATGGGACGGGTACGAGACGGCGGCGTACACAGGGCCCATCATCAATCTCGGGTGGCTGCGAACGGAGGGTCAGCAGGCGCCGACAATGTCATTAAACACGCATGAACAGGGCGGAAACGTGCAGACGGCATCCAAGACAAGGCCCAGCGCGTGGGCCTTGTGTACTTGGTCGTGAAGGTACCGAGAGAGGACCGAGTACTTCCCAGAATGGGGGGGGAGGACGGCGGCCTGGGAAGGGGGCCCACTCCCCCTGGTGCGTTCGGCATTCGCTAATTCAGAGAAAGAAGAAGAAAAAAAACGGCACGACTGGGGGGGCAGACGATCAGACAGGGGAAGGGGACAACGTGGCCAGGTACCTCTCCCTGGGCGGTGACAGTGACGCAGGCCGTGGGGCTTGACCGCCGCCGCTCCTGCCCCCGAGCAGCGAAATGAAACAAGCATGCGCACCTAAAAGCATGGTGCCCGGGGCCGTACCAGTCCCAAAACATCCCCTGTCCGTGTGGCATGTGGCTGCTCCCCCCCTGTCGCACGCTCCGACCCCAAGTCCGCTTCCCACTATTTCTGGACTTCTGCTAGGGGGAAGTACCGGTACCTGGGCTGTTGGGTTCAGGTGTTCTGCTGTCTGTCTGCCTGTCCTTTTTGCTGCTGCGCTGCGGCTGACCATCACCGACCGACAGCTGCACGGCACGGCTGATGAGTCATTTCGAATTTGATCGCCCGGGGCAGTCCAGGCTGTTAATAACCAACGGCTGCAGCTCGTTTGCGGCGTGACCCCGTGGCGCGGACGCCCGGTATTACACCGCATGCTTGTCGGCAGGGCTGGCTTGGACAGGCAACGTCAGCCTGGCAGGCTTCAAATCGTGTTGAGGAAGCAGACCGGAGCTTTTGATGTCATGGCCGGTACGACCGCCCGGAGATCCCCCCAACGGCGTCGTCACCCTGTCTGTACGTCCTCCATCCGCCGCCTTTTCGTCTCGGTGAGCTGTTTCCGCGGCATTTCAGAACGGGGGGCTTACGACCGCTTCAGGGGGCCCGCCATGGCACTCACATGCATGCAGAAGGGAGACAAAAGGGAGGAGAGGGCCAGCGTCTGTCTGTGCCCGAAAGCGGTGAAACCTGCGCGGCCCACGGGCCCGACCCCAGCGCACCACAGTCCGCAGCAGTCAGCGGCGGGCCAGCAAGCTTGAAGCAGGCTTGGATGGAGGCAGACCAGCACACCAGAGATCTTCCGTCCAGTGGCCCGACGGCCGAACGGCCAGCGCACCCCCTGGCCTGAACTGGGACTGACCGACCGAACGACCGATGGGACGCTCCACCGCATCGTTCTCTGCCGCTGCATGGAACGGGTAATGGAAGCCTGGCGCAGCATCCACCGCCGGCGCTGTGTTTCGGCCCTCGACGAGCGTAATCAAATGCGTCCTGCTCGGTGTGGGCGGACGGCATCGACGGGCCCCCTTCCGCATTTCCTGGATTGGTGATCAGGGTCACTTCGCGGGTTGGGGATGGGCAGCCAGCATCTCAGCAGCAAGAAACCCTGAAATTTGTCGTGTCCTGGAAGATGCCGTCGACAAGGCTACCCCGTCATGGCGAGAGGAAGAAAAAACCTTTGGGGTCCTCCGAGCCTCCCGCTCATCGTCAACGGCGGCCGGAGTGTTGGCGGTGTGTTGGTGCCCTCCGAGGTTGGGTCTCCCCAGAATCACCAGTCAGGGACACAGCTTCGCAAGTTGGGGCAAGATTTTTCAGGGTCCTGTCAACGGAAAATAGCGCCTGGTGCTAGGCGGTGGGACACGTCCGGTGTCTTGGCGCAACTTCCCGTCCGTCCACTTCGTGCTTGCCCTCTCCCGTCTCGCTCTTGCCTGCCTGACAGAAGCCGCCCCAGGGGAACTCCTTCCTCGCTTTCCTCTACCCGTGACGGAAACAAGTGTCAGGAAGGAGCAACAGGCTGCCTGCCTGCGCCTTCCCCAACATCCACTCCACGCATCACACCTGCTTCGTGTTGAGGACTCGTTGGCCAGAGCTTCCTGTCATCGAAACTGTAGTCGGCCGGACCTTCATTTCAATTAAATTACCCAGGCTGCCTCCATCGTCAGCTGCCTCAATTCCAATTCCACGACTCAACCCACATTCCGGGGCGGAGACCCCCAAATTCACACCACGACATCTTCCACATCGTCCACCCGCCCGCGCACCCCTGGCCTCCGCCGCCCGGGACAGAGACCGGGATCTCATCGCGGGCAGAAGCCCTGATCCCTGGGGTAGGAGGGGCACGGTGACACGAGCGAGCGAGCGAACGCCTCGAAAATTCCCTTTTTCAATCAAATTTGGCAGACTCCAGTTGCCTGCTTTTACGGCGGATCCCTCCAGCAATCTCCAGCAGCAAGCAAGGGCATCCTAATCTCCCGCATGGCGCAAATCTCCTCCCTCGCTCCTCTCGCCTCTCTCCCTCCGACTCGTGAAGGTCCGACACGCCGATCACCGCGAACCTCGCTGTCGCGTCTTTGCCCTCGGCCTCACGGACCGTCGTAACCTTTTTCAGCATCTCGCGGCGCGCGGGTTCGTGATCGGCGCCGCAGGCATTGAAGTCCGCGCGCCACGGCATGGCGCCCGACTCGGCTTCAAACGACGGACTGCCACCGCTGCCCTGCGCGCCGTCTGCCCGATGTTGAATGCATGGCGGCACTGCGCCTCCCGTTGCAACGCTTGCTGACGACGTTGTATTCGTAACACCGCCGCCGGCATCTACCCATGTGTGCCTGTTGAAATGGTGTTTACTAATTACAGAACGCTCCGGACGTGTCAGCCGCGCAGTAGGCAATGGTCCCTGGAGCCAAAATTGCGACAGCGCGATACGAGAAAATTGCCGGCTCGGTCAGCGACCCTAGCCCCAGTGGCTTTTGGGATGAACGCACGCATCGACCAATTTGGCCTCCAGGCTCCTGGAATTGATCTCCGTGGCGCATCCTCAACCCCCTGCTGTTGGGACGACCAACCTTTCTTTTTCCGCTTCTTCTCGGGTCTACGACCAGTCAGATGGCATCGTCACGGTCAGCCCTGGGGTTCCTTTTGACGATCAGCTCTGTCTCAGCGCCGAGCACACCGCCATCGTACAGTACGTCGGGCGTCCCGGTCAGTCTCTTGTTGAAGACAGCCCCCCCGATGTCTTGGCGATTCTGCGATCACGGCAACCCTTTGAAAGCACACGACTTTATTACTGACCCTGGTTTCTAGGGCTTGTCAACCCCGCAGCTTGTTGGCCTGCAGCCTTACGGATGACTGGGAAGAGTGACACCTTATCGTCGGCCCTGGCCACAGTGCCCCCAGCTCCAGGAGATGGAAGGCCGACCAGGGACAGCTGACCGCCTGCCCGCTGCTGTTGCTGTGGCAGAGACACCAACACAGGTGCATCCTGCATCAACAACAAGTTTAGGCATCAACCCCGTCGGCGGGTCTCTCTGCAACAGCATTCCGCAACCGTTCAACCAACAGGATCAACAGGAGCCCGTCTTTGTCTGCCTGCCTGCGACGTCGTGACTCACAGCGGATGCTTGGTCTGACAGGTGACAGCTCATCATGCTGCACGACAGGGCCAGATATCTGGTGGGATCCGGGGATTGGATTCCTCCTTGACCAATAAGTCGGCCACAACTGGTCCTGTCGACCCCGTCACAATGGTGGAACCCGGCGCCTCGTGGCATCCAACGTCGCCCGAACAAGTCCTGGCACTGGGCTTGTGAACGCCAGTACCGGTACATCGGGTCGTTCCACATCTTCCAGAAGGACTTGGGTCGGACGCTAGAACAACCTCGGTTACCCCCTCGGCTTTCCCCCCCTGTGCCCCAGGATACCGTGGGCTCCTTCACCGAAACCCGCGCGGCCCCAGTGAGCATTGTCACCGCTCCTGAAGAGCGCTTTGCGCTTTCGGCCAACCTGAGGGACTTGGCTACCGGGCGTCACATGGAAAATGGGGTTGCTTCATGGCGGTGCAGCTTTCAAGGGCCAAGACGAGGGGCTCCGGGTCTCCAAGGCGGTGGTCCTGTCGATACCTCACATTACTCTTATTGCTGGTTGCGACTGATGTCACCGCCTCCCACCAAGCCGTCTTTTGGACCCAACAAACCGGTCGCACAGGGTGCCTTGACCCCTCGCTACCGGCTTTCTCGCTGGAGAATGATCTCCCTGTCGCTGAGCCGGAAGTATTGCGCCGCTCTTCGTCATTTCGTCTGATGGCGGGGGTAGTGTCAGTGTCGGGCCTGTCGGCGCAAGCTCATCTGAGCACAGTCTCCAAAACAGCTGTCCCAGAGCCTCGGGTCCTGCCCGGTGTCTCGGAAGCGGGCAGCGGGCACCATCATCCAGTGATGAACGACGACAAGCCGAGGTGGCTGACATCCTCCCCTCGTCCCGCAGCCAATGACAGTGGCAGCGGGAATTGAACAAGGCAACACCTCATCAACCGGCAGTCCAGGAGCACCGGCTGATGAACGCTTCGGCAACCGACTGTACTCTCTGTCAAAGCGGTGGCGTCGGATATTCTCCTTTTTCCTCGCCGCCCTGGATCTGCCTTTCCGAAGGATGTTTCAAAGGCCTCCCGCGATCCACGGCATCGGCGGCTTGGTGCCGTGGAGGCCAAGGCGCAACATGCAAATCTCATCTGAACCATCAGACACGCACGGGCGGATGCGCGCAGCCAGGGGCACTGCCAAGAATAGCCCATCCTTGGGTCCGTCCCAGCGCCCGGGAAATTTTTCGACGGAGAGTGAAAGCTCTCCAGACTACAGCTGAGACAAAGCTCGGACGCGGCGCCTCTGGGCTGGAGTTGTCTCCAGGCCCCCCTCCCCCCCCCGGCGCACCAACTCCACCAATTGGCCACTGGCTTCTTTCCTCCTTTCATTTCCGTGCGAAAAGTGAGCCGCCCCCCTGACCAAACGAGCCCGCTGACTTTTGAAGCACGTCGGCATTTCCGAGATCGCCTCCCTCTGTACGGTACTGTACCTCACTTTTACGGGGTCCGGGGCGGTCGACCATCTCGGACAAAGTCGTGCCACCTGTTCCCACCGGGTTATTCAGCGACAGGGGAGAAGCCCCCGGTAACCTTGCGGAGGCTCTCGTCAGCGCAGCGTCAACTTGTAACCGCCAAATTCCGTCAAGGTGGCATTTCCGTGCCGATTACCCCAGGCGATGCCCGCTTCCTTCCAAGTTTCCCATCAAGCCAACCAAGGTCGGAAACTGCTCGCACCACGTCTGCCCCTCCATTTGCTGCCTTGGGCAAGAAGCAAGCACAGCCAAGAACTTTTGCGGCCCATCGCTACGTCAATTGCCTGTTTCGATGACAGCGCCCTCGCGAGCTTACTGCTCTAGGTCCCAATCTGGGGATACAGGGGTATCCGTGCGCAAGGGGCCTGGCCGATCGAGCCCCGAACCATCGATCCCTGCGCGCACTCGAACTGACTCGAAGAAAACCGGCTTTCATCGTGTGCCTTGCTATTGACGCCGACGGCGGTCGGTCTCGTGACAGGGACGCCGGGAGAGGAAAAAAAATCGAAAGAAATCCTAAGCGAGTGCAACGGAGGGCTTGGCTTCGAGAAAAAGATAACGACGGGGCCGAAGCTCCCGCCACGCCAGGGGTATCTCGAGATCATCCCTCCACAGCTCTCAACCTCTCAACGAGCAGGTACTGTAAGTACCGACCGGTGTCATTGTAGAGTAACATGTTCGGGGTGGGCCACTCTAGTGTGGTGCACTGCCGGCATTCAGGAACGGCTGGATCCAGGAACCGCTACACGTCCGACGCCGTCGCGCTGGTTCTGACACTTTCTTTGTCGGCCGAGGCGCAAGGGGCACACATCTTACGAGTTCCTCGATGACAACGGGCTGACTGCCCTTTGTCTCGGCCGCACTCCAGACACTCACCACGCTCAGAAGTCCAGGCCAGGCCGGCTCTCATAAAGCCCCGAGGCGCGGCGTTTCCGGCGCAACAGCTCGGAAGCTTTCACTAATAGAGCTTCGCCCTGGACTCGCAGCCTGGCAAGGCCACACGGATCGTTTCCGCGCAAGCTTCGTCGTCCGACCGCGTGGCCGGCCCTGAACCTTCTGCTGCATCCCGTCTACCCAGCCCGCCCCAAGGCAAGCCGCGAGGACGCCACACCGGGCAAGTCGGGATCGCAGCCCTCGTTGTGAGCCCAATCGGAGGGCAGACCTCGGCGACAGATGCCAGCTGAAAGAGCGGCCCAAAAGCAAACAAAAATGGAATAGGCGGGCTTGCGCCGCACCAGGCGCTCGCGCCGCGAAGACGACTGGACACGGGCGACTCGGGGCCCCACCCCGTCCCTGGCCCTGCTTGCAAATCGATGCCAATCCCACGTGGTGACAGGGAGCACTTCGATATGGCGGGACCCCTGTCGATCACAAGCAACTCGGAGCGGAATGTCGGGACAGGATGGAAACATGCCCGTCATCGCGGGCAGCCGACGGCTTCAACGGGTGCCAGGGCCAAAAGCCGCAGCTAAGTTGAACCTAGGCGCTTGCTGGGTGCTTCTTTGAGGTCCCCTGAAAACATTTTTCATGGGCTGTGGCTGCTGCAGGAAACGTTGCCTATTTTTCCCCCCCCGAGGGGGGGGGGGGGGGGGGGGGGAAGAGAGGTCAATCTACTTTGCCTTTGCTTCGCGAGATTACCACTCGCCAAACGACATGTCGCCAAGTCAGCTGTGAGACTATTTGGGACGAGCTGCACGACAAAAGCAGATGAGGTCTGCCATGCCAGTCTCCTGCAGCAGGCCGACCTGTCGAACCGGCCGGGCCTTTGCACTCAGCCCGTCTCCCTCTCCGTACCATGCTGCATGCGGCCTGTGGCTCCATACGCAGCCCACGATGAGAAATAGGAGCGGAGCATCTCCGAGGTGGGGGACAAAATCTGCAGGACACTTGTCGTGTCTACATTGGGACCGCGGTCCTCATCATGAGATTACGCCTGGCGATGCGATACACTCGGCCGGTATGTCGCCCCAGCCTGCATATGCCTCGGCGCCCGTCACGAACCGTTGGTGTGGGGGCGGACGGACGGCTGTTGGATGGCCCGCTCTCTGTCGGCATCGGCGCTTCTTCTCCGTCGGGGCAGGATTTAGACATTGACGACGGACGGCACTACATTCTCCCGACGCAGCCACAACAAGCTCCGGCGGCCGCATGGCAGGCGGCCGGCCTCTTTGGACATATCAACGGACAGCTGTCGGTCACGAGGCCGCTGTGAGGCTCAGGGGAGTTTGTCAGGATGAGACGTCTGCGGTGCGAGTTGTCTGTGTCGGTAGCTCCCTATTGGTGCGCAATTTGGGCAATCGCCGTGAGGGCTGCAGCTCTTGGCGGCCGTGTTCAGCTCTTTTTCGACCCTGATTCAGTCCTCCTCGTTCATCTGCCCTGCCGCAAGTATCGAGACTCAGGCGTGGGCGATGAGCTGCTGTCTTGGTTCTTGGCGGCATCGGGACCTCGATCGATAATGGCCTGATGTCTGTCGCCCGCTGGCTGAGTCGTACGCCTGGCTTTTAGGTTCCGGCGACGTCGGGTGGTGGCTGCTGATCGGGCCATGTTCGGAAAAGCCATCATTGTCGTGATGCGCGACTAGGTTCCCGCCCACGTGCGAAGCGTTTGCCCCTTGCGGCGTCGACCAACGAGCAGCGAGACCTTGAGACAATCAGCAACACCAAAAGACCTGGCTGGGCCCGTCCCTCCCGGTGCCTGGCCTGAAAGGATGTTGGGCGGTGGCCGATATTGAATCCTTATCGACGCCATGTCTCGGGCGAGCGGGGTTGACCCGACGGAGAGGGTGTGCAGACTCACCTCAGCAACCACCAGTGCCGCTGGCCAGCACGTCGGGTCGATAATGATGAAATCACCATACCGTCAAGGTTTCTTGCACGGAGAAAGAAACGAACCAGGAGGTACTCGGCGAAATAGAGGTACTTGCTTCCGATGTATCGACCATCCATCCTCCCGGGCCTGCCTGGCGTCTACCCTCCACCAAGAGATGGGATGTCTCGTACTCGTGGCAGCCCAGCCCAGCCTTCAGGTCGACATGGTTCGTTCAGTCCGCCCGCATCATCCCCTCCCCCCCTGTCGCCATCCGAGGCCAATTACCGTCCCCCCAGTGCGGACGTGGGCGGCACAGCAAAAAGCCCAGGGCTGATTCCAACCGTGCTGCTGCTGCAGCAGCACCGCCGCGGCGGGCGTGCATGCTCGTGTCGCAACAAGACATCACGACGGCCGTCTGCAGCACGCACACCTCCCAGCGGCCGCGTTCTCCACCCCTGCCGCGAACCATGCGGCTGGGTTGCAGAGGAAGATCACCTGCACACTCTGTTCCTTGGAACCAGAGAGGGGGTACCCGACTGCCAGGCAACCGTGGCAGCTCAGCCTGGCCGTGACCCAATATTCGTGCTCTCCCCCCTCCTCTCTCGGCGCCCAAGATGGGGGTCATGCTTCCCCAACGGCGAGGCAGGGCGCCTTGGCCGTCTGCGGGCGACCACCGGGCGTGCGTTCACGGCGCACATTATTGCGTAAACATGTCATCGAGTTGATATCATTCCCCTCAATCTGCCAGGGCTGGTCATGGTCGACCGCGGAAGCAAGCAACGCACGCGCACGGAGCAGATGGTGCCGTCGCGGGCCGCTAGCGTGCGACAGAAGGACGGACTTCACCTCCGGGCCCGGGGCAGCGACGGGAATACCAACTGTCGCGAACAAATTCCCATGCCAGGGGGGAAGCTGACCACCCGTCTACGATCGCTGTTGCTCCCCCCGCCATCGCGTTGGCGATGTTTGAGAAGTTTCGGTGAGGGACGAGGTGGCGACGAATTGGTGCCGTGAGACCAGGAATTTCCAACGCCGACGGAAATCGCCCCGGAAGGGCGACGAGTTGCGCTCGACTCCTGGTTGGCCAGGGGTCACGGTTTGCGCCAGGGGTGCGGTTCCTGGGCAAGATGAAAGGGGACGGGGGGGTTGTCGGCAGGGATGCGGTCTCCAGTCATCTGACCCGGGTGACAATGTCACCTTGCGGTGTGAAAGTGCTCCGATGCCAGGATTGGCATCGCGGGGTCATCGGTCACTCGGTCACACACACGCCTGCGGATGCACGTTGCAAGGGTCTGGAAACACCGTTGTTCGTCGGCGGATATGACCAAGGTATCATGTCAGTGAGCAAGGGCGTACCTTGGGTCGCCAGGCCGTGGCATATGGTCAAACGATAGAGGTCGGGTGCACATATGTGTGCGTTGTTTGCAACGAGACGTTTGCCTACGACGTGGACACCCGCGCGCCGCCAGCAGCTTACAGGATCGGCAGTCAACCTCGCCGGAAATGGCGGTGCAGACAGGGCACGTCGTCGGTGTGGGTGTGGGTGGTGAGAACCAGGTTAGAATTGGTACTGGTACTGACTGCTGGTACAGGTACATCCAACTTGTCAACCGCCGTTCTTGCCGGCCGGGGGACCGTGATATGCGAGATGGGACAAGGCCGCCCGAGCGAGCGAGCAACCCAAGTTGGCGGATGATGGGTGACATGGGTCTGGCGGTGATCGAACGGGGGGTGCTCACACGATGGGCGTGGCGGTGATGATCATGGCATTCTTCTGATCGGCCAAAAAAGCCACACTGATCCCTCAAACCCCTCCCTCCAGTGCTTAACAAGCAAAAGCCAGGCAGGGGGTAGGATGGCGGGGCACATCACACCTGACAGTTCGGCAATGACAGGGCCTGTGATTGAGGGACATGTTGTTTCATATTCCGCCGATCCGTCGAGGGATGAAGAGGTCGTCACCACGAAGAAAAAAAATCAAGGGCCGCCACTGCACACACCCCGCGGTCGGTCTCGTGCGAGTGAAGCGATCTGCATCTCGCTTCGGACTTTGTGGGCGCATCTTTTGAGCCCGAGGCCGGGGGTCAGGCCAAAAGGGCCAAAACCTGAACAAGTGGCGAAGCCACGGCGGCCACGTCTCGGTTCTATTGACTCGTCCGATGTATAGTAGCTCTTTCGTGCTGGGGCGGCGCAAGGCGTACGTCAGAGCATGAAGGGAGCTCAGTCCTCCCCACCGGCCGGCGAGAGAAGGCCGCTGTCGTAATCGGCACACCGAGAGACCCGGCATCTAGGTCAGGTAGGCCCGGGCTTCAAAAGATGGGTTGGGGGTGCGAGTTGGCCACGACGACTTCGGGGAAGCACGGGGCTCGACGGGATCAACACCTCGTACATCGCACACCACCCCGCGTCGTCCGACTCTGGACGAAAACTCTCCCCGGTGCTCGGTGAGGGTGGCTGACGCCATCGGCCACCACAAGGCCTTGTTTCCCACATCGTGAAACGGCGGCGCTGGTGTCCGTGAACTTCGGACGGCTTGTAAAAAATCCCACCGATTTCCCCGGCTGTTGTGCGCGGGCCGGGCGGGATGGCGGGGGTCATACGAGCGTTGCGCCACCTGAGAATTTGTGCCGACGGATTTCACGAGGGGAAAATCCAAGCAGAAGCGGCGGTATCGTCTTGACCACCGGCTAGGTGCTCGTGTTCGTTCGGCTTCACTTGGTTTCCGAGCAATGTCACATCGCTCAAGTGTCTGCCTGCTCCTCGGCCCCAGGGTTGGGCATCTGTGTCGAGCTGATCCAATTCTCCATCATGGCCTGACCGGCGGGCTTGTTGTTGCTGCTGCCGGCAGCGTCGGATGCGGCGCCACGGGTTGTGCCGGCCCCGGCGGTCCGGAGGGCGCCTTCGCGCTTCTTGACGACCAGGCAGAGCACGCGGCCGTAGATGGCGAAGCCCTCGAAGGAGATGTCCATCGCCAGTTTCTTCTTGTCGTCACCGGCGCCCGCGGCGGCGTCCTCGGCGTCCTCGGCATCCCGGGCAGCAGGTTTGTGTTTCCGCCGCCGTTTCGGGGGCGGCGCATCGTCGGCGTCCGAGTCGATCTCGATTGGCGCCGCGTCAGTGCTGGGGCCATCATCGTCTTCATCCGATGCCACGAAGAGGTCCTCCTCCGAGTCATCATCCTTCTCTGTTCTAGTCGTCCGTTGTCTCTTGCTGCGCCGTGGTAGCTGCGCCGAGGCCTCGTCGCCGACTGCGGGGATTTGGTCCAATATTGCGCCAGCATCTGCGTTATCGTCCTCTTCCTGGAGGATGATCGGCTCGCTGGCCTGCTTGGCATCGACATCGAAGGGAGCATCGTTGGTTTCACTGATGAGCTTGGTTGAGTTTGATGCCAGCTTGCCCGTGGTCTTGTCTCTGAAGTGTTTGTGTTTCGTGAGGATGGAATGACGTGTTGGTGTTTCGGTTAAGAAGACGGATACTTCAAAGTCGTCTGAAATAGGCCCTGTCAGTTGTCTGTCACAAGAAGTTTTTGGTTTGACAGGCGGTTGAACGGGTGCTTCGTGATTTGGGCTGGGGGGCACGCGCACCTTCGACCACGACATCCTTGATTCCCTTCTTCTTGGAGCTCTTCTTCCGACTAAGCGCTCTCTCCTTCTCCTCGCGCAGCTTCGGGAGAACGAGAGGCCGCACGCTTTCGATGACTCTTGGGAGGATGGGATTGCGTGAGTTGAGCAGCCAGGTGTGCGTGAGCGCTGGGTTGTCGACGTAGATGCGAACTTCGAGGACCGAGAATTTGGTGATGCGGAGGTATCTCCGGATGGGCGCCATGATAAGCGGCGAGTTGCTTACGGCTGGTGAAATTGGCGCAGGTGTAAGCTGCAGAGTATGGCGAAGATGTGGTGATGACGCTGGAGAGGTTGGAAGTCAATTGCACCGTCATCGAGGCGGGCAGCTGAAAGTTTCCCCACCACAGCTCCAGCTCCAGTGACACAGGCGCTGCAGTGTGCTGCAGCCTGCACCTGCTGCGGGACGCGCCTTTCGTGCAAATGTCGCGTCTCCACTTTAAAACTGTTCGACTTCATGCTCAACTTCGCACCACTTTGCGCCCCTCGAAGACTCGGTCCAGACGCCCATTGAAGCAGGCTCCGGGTAGCTATGCTCAAGAGGCGAACATGTCCAAGTCGTGGGCTTCGACCTTGAGGTTGCCAAAGACAACTTTACCGTGAGAAGCTCGGCCCGAGGCCTACTCGTAGCGTCCACATTCGCCTGCTGACCATAGTCTCCTCATGACAGACTCAGACCAGTCCCGCAGTTTCGAGCCGAGTATCTGCAGCGATGCACCGACGAACTCTACAAATGGCAAGCTGAGAACAGATCTGGCGAGCCGTTTACCCTACACGACGGGCCCCCTTACGCCAACGGTGCCCTCCATGTCGGCCATGGCCTGAACAAGGTCCTGAAGGACATGATTGTCCGCACCAAGGTGCAGCAAGGTCGCAAGATTCAATACAGGCCAGGATGGGACTGCCATGGTCTTCCTATCGAGATGAAGGCCCTCGGGTCGTCTCAGGGTAAGGACATGAGCGCTGTCGAGATCCGTCAGGCGGCCCGCAGCCTCGCCTCCAAGACCGTTCTTGACCAGATGGAGGGGTTTCGGTCGCTTGGTGTCATGGCTGACTGGGACGCCCGTTGGACAACGATGGATCCCGATTTTGAAATCCGGCAGCTACGTCTGTTCCAGCAGATGGTCCGCGATGGGCTCATCTATCGCAAGCACAAGCCCGTGTACTGGTCGCCATCCTCCCGGACCGCCCTGGCCGAATCTGAGCTCGAGTACAACGAGAACCACGTGTCGACGGCTGCATATATCAGGTTCCAGATTGCAGAGGCATCCATCTTGAACGAGATCCGGGAGCTTCGCGGCCTTGAAGGCGGGAACCTGTACGCCATCATCTGGACCACAACCCCCTGGACCCTCCCTGCCAATAGGCTCATTATGGTACACGATGAGCTCGACTACGATGTTGTCAGTGTCGGCGCTGATGCGTACATTGTCGCTCAGAGTCGGCGAGAGATCCTCGACACCATCTTCCCCGACACCGAGCACAAGAATCTGATGTCCGTCAAGGGCACGCAGCTCAAGCAGCTTCAGTTCACCAACAAGCTGCGCGGAAAGAATGCCCCCCTGCAGCCCATTATCCACGCCGATTATGTGTCGGCTGACTCGGGTTCCGGCCTGGTACACGGCGCTCCAGGTCACGGTTTCGAAGACTACGAGGCGTGCATGCACCTGGACATTGACGCTGCTGCTCCTATCGATGACGAGGGCAACTTCACAAAGGATGCATTCCCGGACGACCCGGAAAGGCTTACCAACTCGTCTTCCATTCTTAAGGGCGGTAGCAAGGCCGTCTTGAAGATTCTGGAGGAGCATGCCGATGTGCTCCATGTTGGCAAGTACAAGCACAAGTACCCCTATGACTGGCGTACCAAGCAGCCCGTCGTCGTCCGAGCAACGGCCCAGTGGTTCGCGGACGTGGAGAGCATCAAGGGAAAGGCCCTTGAGGCCCTCAAGTCCGTCAAGTTTGTACCGGAAACGGGGCGCAAGAGGCTGGAGAGCTTCGTTGTCGGCAGGAGCGAGTGGTGCATCTCGCGCCAGCGCGCATGGGGAGTTCCGATCCCTGCTCTTTATGACGCTGAAGGCAACGCCGTCGTGACAGACGAGTCCGTCAATCACATCATCTCTGTCATCGAGGAGCGAGGGATCGATGCCTGGTTCTCTGATGCCGCGGATGATGCTGCATGGATCCCCTCAACCCTCCAGGGGCAGGGATCGTTCCGTCGTGGAACAGACACCATGGACGTTTGGTTTGACAGCGGTAGCAGCTGGACGCTGGCCCAGGGCCAAGCCGATGTCTACCTCGAAGGCTCCGACCAGCACCGCGGCTGGTTCCAATCGAGCCTCCTCACACACATTGCTGCCCAACGAGCCAAGGGCACCTCCGCCGCGCCCCTGGCTCCTTTCAAGACTCTGATTACGCATGGGTTCACCCTCGACGGCAAGGGCAAGAAGATGTCCAAGTCCCTGGGAAACATCATCACCCCGGCGCAGGTCATGGACGGTACCCTACTCCCACCCATGAAGCTTCGCGGGGCAGAGAAGCAAGCCGCCACGGGTCCCAAGTATGACGCCCTCGGCCCAGATGCCCTGCGCCTCTGGGCAGCCAGCTCCGAGTTTACCAGGGACGTTGCCATTGGTGATACCATACTCAAGTCTACCCACAACACCCTGATCCGCTACCGCGGCATCCTCCGCATGCTACTGGGCTCCATGCACGAGTCCGCACGAACGGCACCCCTCTCCGCTGTCGACAACATCGCTCTGATTCAGCTGGAGGACGTCATGCGCGAGGTACACACTGCCTTCGACAACCACGAGTTCTACAAGGCCGTCAGCCTCCTCAACCGCTGGGTATCCAACGACCTCTCGGCGTTCTACCTTGAAGCGTCCAAGGATCGTCTCTACTGTGGCGACGGCGGTGGTGTTCTGGAGCCCATCTTCCAAGGCTTCCTGCGCATGCTGGCGCCCATGACTCCGCTGCTCGTGGTCGAGGCCTGGGAACATCGCCCGGACTGGCTCAAGGCTGACACGTATGTAGCCCCTCTGCTGTTCTGTGCGCTCACTGCTTACGGTTTCTGTTAGATCTCTGCCACACCCGCTACATGCCCTGTACGATGCACCTCTCTTCGACGCATCTCGTCTCACGCACGATCCTGCCACAATTCGCAAGGACGTCCCTATCCTCATGTCCACCCACACGGCTGTCAAGGCCGCACTTGAGCAAGCCCGTCTTGCCAAGGTGCTCGGCTCCTCTCTGCAGTCTGCAGTCGTCATCTCCACCTCCAGCCCCAGCATCAAGGAGGCCCTGGAGCGCTATGCGGCCGAGCTCGACGGCATCTTTGTCGTCTCTTCGGTCGATCTCGCCGCCGAGGCGCCATCTTCGGAGGCGTCGGAATGGCTCTACACCCAAGAGTTTGAGGTGGATGGCGGGGCAAAGGGCGTCGCCACGGTGCTCCCGCCCAAGCAACACAAGTGCAACCGGTGCTGGAGGTACCTGGCGCCTGTGGAGGACGACCTCTGCCAGAGGTGTGATGAGGTCACGGGCGACAAGGCCTGATGATGTCTTTGCCATTTATGCGAGGAAGCATATGTATCAACACCATGTAGACAAGACTCGATACCCTATTCACTTGTACTTGAAACCAACCAGACGTTGCAGCACGGCGACACATACGTTTATTAGTGAAGGCACGATGTGACATGACTTCGAATCACTGTACCTCGATTATAGCACCGAACATATGCTTTTCGTACCAGATCCTTTCCCTGGCGTCGGGAAACGCTTGCTAGAGAGCACTACTCCATCATCCAGGGTGGCGTAGTGTTCTTGTATGTGATGATGCCTCGCCACTAAGCATGAGCCTAGGTGCGAAATATATACGATTCAGCGCAAATGTCGCGATCATATTTGCGTGGTTCTTGACCATCGAGATCTCTGCTTAAGAGACTCTTCACCCCACTAAAGGAACGGCGTGTCGTGTCCAAAACAGGTTGAAAATAATGGCGTCAGACGCCGGCCCGAGACCAGCGCTCTGCTGCTGTGGTACAAGAGCGATTCGGTCATCGACAACCTCATAACGGGTGCTCTGACCAAGCGACTGCCTCCGATTCGGCGGTTGACCACAGATGTTAAGATCTGGGCTCGAGTCTGCCGACAAGACCGACTTCAACGATATATCACAGCCAGATTACCTCGGCGATGAGGTCCAACATGGTTTGAACAAACCATGAACATATCAGACTCGGCCGCACGGTTGTCCACAGCAATCGACATGGTGGAGAGTGTGTTCCCCCTGGCGCTTCGACGATGTGGGAGAACAACAGGGTAAAAGACTTCTGGCATTATCCTCTGACCAGCCGATCAGTCCCTGAACAACATCGCCACCGATTTCGTAGGCCACACTTGAGCCATCCATGATAGCGTCGATGGTCATCGAAACCAACAGACGAACACTTGAAGGCATGGTGCAAGCTGCCCCTGGACTCCAGGGCGGGCCTAACGAGCCCTGTTTCGAGAGCTGTAACAATACTGGTGACCTGGATTTCTGAACATTTCAATGTCTCGAAGGGGTAAGTTTGGGTATCGGCGAGTGTCATGGTAGCCCTGGCTCAGCACGTCGGCTCCGAGCTTGATCAGACAGCCAGGACCGACCCATACTTCGAGAGCCAGATGAATACAACTGATGGTTTTTGTAACAGATGTTTATTTGAAGACTAATGCAAAAAAAAAATCTGCTCCTTAAGCTTTTCAGCTTTTGCTTTGACTTGGGGCGAGTAGTAACTCTTCCCAACCTTCCTCCGTTGACGACAACATCAGCAATTTTCAGGGCAGTCCAGCTGACGTTGAGCTTTGCTTCTGACACAGGAACTCCATGCCACCAAGGCTCTTGACCTCAGGTAGAACCTATAGACGGGTCATCGTGCAATGCAAAACTTGCCTCTTCAAGCGACTTCGAGATTGCAAAAAGTATCCCTGGAGACAGATGCGTCAAGACGAATCCACTCCGCAATTCCAGAGACACTGGCCTCGAGTAGGTTGGCAGGAAGGCCTCACTATAATGCTGCACACATCGATAGACAACAAATATTTGTTTCTCATTCAAATCGTGGCAGAGGTTGGCAGTCATGAGGGAAGAAGACGCGTCCAGAAGGACCTCCAGGCAATCTCAAGTTCTCCATGTTGTCCTATTACTTCCACGAAAGTCAGCATCAGGTCAAACTTGTACCCCAAGAGACGACGAGTACAGTCGTTCTTCACCAACACACTCCGAGTCCCAAAACTTGAAGCAATGCAAAGAAATCAGTAGCAAAAAGACAAGGGCAATGCAGCACGGGGTATGCCGCTCGTCTTTCAACATCTAAAGAGCTCTCGACCATGCAGGCTGAATCTGAGTCGGGAAGTCTTCCGAATGTAACAGAGTCCTTTCCCATGGATCTCCACAGCACTTCGTCCTGCCGAGGTTCTTGTTTCAGCAAGATTCTGCTCGTTGTTTCTTGTTTTGGAACTTGACGAGAAGTCTCGGCTTCGACGGTCCTTCGGCCAGTGTTGATTACTCGTCTTGACTCCAGAGACCACCTTTCAGAGGGTTTGAGCGATTCAAACCTGCCGTACTGACCATATACACCCACCAGAGCCTAGATCTCGTCTGAAGACAACTGGAATCGCCAAAATATCAGGCGAAGTTGACGATGCCTTCGGCTTGTGTGGGGAATGGAAAACACGCAGCATATCACCTCAGGGTTACCGCGAGAACCATCTTCGGATCCTCTTGTCGTCTCGCGGGAGCTGTTGGTCCATCTGGGTGGGCTTCCAAGATGCAGTCGCACTTCTGCAACGGCTTGAATTCCTCAGTGGAAAAAAGAGCCTCGTCTGATGAGGCTGATCGGACCCGGGCTGCCTTCGTGTGTTCGTAAGGCAGTCATTCTTTGGAAGATGTCCGAGCAAGTCGTAGTCCGGGGCCGTTCAGAGACGTTGGAGTCTTCTCAAGAAGGTACACTCGAGATGCGGTAGCCCACGATGTCTTCGACTCTCCATCCAGACGCCTATGTGCCGGTGAACCACTGCTGGCTTGCAAATTGATGGGAGTCCGGTATGCTGAGATGTCCTCCACCCCTTTGCCAATCGAAGAAGTCGTGGTTCATAAGAAGAAGGTCCAGATATCGGTGGCCCACGTGTCCGACTACTTCATGTACTGTTGTTGTCCATCGTGTGTCGAGCCTCGTCCTCCAAGCTTGGTCGTTGTGCAACCAATGAAAATCGTGACTGCATGTGGCAAAATGAATTGAAAATGAAAGACGCGTCCAAAACAGAAGAGCGGACGCCATCATGTTATAAGCACGTAGGCCGAGGAAAGCGCTGTTGCATGCCATCACGCGGACAAGACGCTCTGTAAGCCGGCCGACGAATCTGTGGTCGTGCTGGCAGACCGGTATGGCTCCTACCACACCTTCATGCAGGTCCCGCTCACCGGTGAGGCCTGATCTGGTCATGTGCTCACGACAAAGTATATCACTCACTCGCGGGCGGCCTGGCCATCGAAGTCTGGCCAACCTGGCGCCGGCGAAGACCGCTCAGACACCCACGATCCAGGCATCCTTGCCATGTGGGCAGCAATCGAGCACGCTGAAAGCTCGCCGAGCATGCTGACAGCTCCCACATGAGGGTCTTCTTGCAGCAGGAGGCGACTTCTCATTGACAGCCCGAGCTCAATTGTCGGGTAGTCGTCAGGCTCAGCCAAAACTCATGGTACCCGAAAGAATTCGAGCCGGTTGGCCGAGGCATCTTCATGCGAGGTGGACAAGTGCTGAGCTCATTGACGACCAGATTGAATAGACTCAAGCACCACACGGCGCGAGACTGGCCTCGAGATACTGCCCCCAGGTCGCTTAGGCTCGCTGCATCTCCTGACTCGTTTGGGGGGTCCGACATCTTCGTCCATAAGTTGATGCTTCGGCCTCCTATCCGGACGTCATGAACAGACTCTCTTTCACAAACCCTCCTGTTGCAAGACAACCACTACCGAGGGTGACGATGCGATGCTGCTTGATGGCAGCTTCATCTTGGGTGTCGCAATTACGGGCGCCCTCTCGAACCCCTCTCGCAAGGAGAGCTGCTGCGACTGTTCTAGATAACTCGTCGTTCTCGTGAGGGAACGGAGCACCACAGAATCAAATGGCAATCTTACGGGGGTTCGGCTGAAGACCTCCCTCGAGACTGGTCACTGTGTTCGGAATCGGTGATCCGTGTGTTCTAACGCAGTTCGAAACTAGAAGATCTCCAAAGAAGCGATTCTGGCGCACCAGCACCGCGAGAAGGCGTGTATGACAAGATAGGCGCCACCAGAACCTGTCATTTTGTGTATGTGGGGAGCATCATCTGACTGACGGTGCCACACTTCTATCGTCACGCAGTAGATCCATGGGGAATGGATGCAGCCCTTTGCCTGCGATGATGCTCGGGTGGATGGATGACGGACGTGGTTTTCGGATCGCTGAATCTGGCTCGTAGAAGACGGCCAGGAGGGGTCGCAGAACGAGTGATTGCGTCAAGATGGGACGCCCAAAGTGGAAGCGTTGTCTTTGCCTGTAAGCAAGGCCACGATCGTCGAGAGAAGACTTCATCAAGCATGAGGTGTGACGAGGCAGCTCAAGTGACGCTTTTGGAAGCCTTGGCACGATGATGTTTACGGCCGAGGAAGGGGATACTCCGTCATGCGTGTCTTGGCTTGGCTGGCGAAGCGTCAGAACTGCAGCATGCATGAGGGAAAACCCAGCAATGCAGAACACCAGATCGGCCACGCCGGGGATGAGCTCCTGCTTCCCCGTCCCCTGCTTCCCGCTCGCCATCCACCAGCGAGCCCACCTCATCGAAAGGACGCCGGACGTCACTTGGTCAATTTCTGGGTTCTGCAGCTTGGGCGGACACTCGACTTGTGACTGTGTATCGAAGGAGTCAGGCCGCAGTCAGAAAACCCACACGCACTCGTGAGCATAATCTTGGCTGTCCATGGCCGCGCAGGCTTACACGTCGTCTTCGAGAGCGTTATGCGTGCATGTGTCGAGGGTGGGCATGCAGCTGCAAGGTTGCAGATTGCGAGCCCACGAGTTGGGGGCCAGACAACAGCACAGGCGGTACAAAAGAATACCCATGGAGAGCAAGAAGCTCAATGGCGGGCTAATTCCGGGAGAATGAGATAATTTTGGGTAAGCTTTCCCGCAGCCATGTTCGAGTATGTTGGTGCCGGACGGAAACCATGGCACTCCGGAGAGATCATCGTTCTCAACGTGCGTGTTGAGAAGGACTGGGGGGTGCGGCGGCAACAAGGCGTCGTCGGTGGTGGTACGGTATGGCATGCCCGGGGGCCAACCCCAGGACGCGCGGAAACGGTCCAATCACGGCGAGAAAACCGGCTCCTGGTGTCCGTGTTCCCGATCCACGATCATGTGGTGGCTGGTCTGGTCTTGGTGAGTGCTTTCCGAAGAAGCCACCATGTTATTTCCCGAGTGTCCAATATTTGCAAAGAGGGACAGGCAGTTGCGGGACGGGACGGGGCCCCGCCTCTGCCCCTGCTTTCGACACGGACTTTATCGGCCAAGGGATAGGCGCTGGCAAGATAGAGGAAGGCGGAGTGTTGGAGCCTCTGAGAGATTTGCCGGTCCGTCTGGGCTCGCGGCTGGGGAGCATTTGGTGGATGATTCGTCTCATCGCCACCTGCCGGTCATGTGCTTGTGCTTCGAGCTGCCTGCCCCATACAGCACGGCGCGCGGCGCAGTGTGGAATGCCCAGTGATTATCCCGCATATTCACACCCCCATGCCTGTTGTGGACGTGCGGCCGGGCCGTTGCAATCAGGCCAGGCCGATAATGTGGAGGATGTGCGCCAGGAGGACCCTGGATGTTTCGGCGCCTGCCTGCCTGCCTTGAGGCGGGGTAGGACATGACGCCTACGCCGTGCCACTCGTGCTGTAGAGAGTGTCCGACAACATCTTTTGATGCACTTGGTTGCCATAACACGGATCAAGCGTGGACTGGCTCGCTGATCCTGTCCTATTTCGCGCGGCGAGGGTAAGGCTTCCTGCCAACTGTCGCCTGTCGCCTGGACTGCCGTGAAGAGAAGTCGTCTTGGAGGAGAACAGAAGCAGGGTGGAGCTGTCGGCGGTTTTCGAGGCTCTGGCCCCGTTCGAGGGGTGGCAAGCGGCTCAGAATGGGGCTTCTTTTAGCGATGCGACGAAGCCGATACCTGCCCGCGCTCGAGGTGGCGAGCAGCATAAGCTGTGATTGGCTTCCTCGGTCAGGGCCTGGAGGAGAGCTGCCCCTCTCGGGTGCTGTCGTTGGCCTTCAATCGCAAACGGCGCGCTGAAGGGAGCTAGAAGATGATACGGAGGAAAATAGACGGATGTTGTCCGATATTCTGTGGAGACGTGCACAAATTGTGGCCCTGGGAGCCGCCTGCAGGAAGTGCTTCACTTGGAGAAGAAGGTTCGCACATCCCAGGTGGCTTGATGGATGCTGTGCGATGAGGGTTGGTTCGACTTGGAAGTCGGGCGTGCGGGTGTGCGGGTGGTGATCTGCTGAATCCAGAACATTAGCGAATACCGAATCCAGCGACCTGCATCCCACCTACAGGCTCCCCCTCTGGCCTTTCTCTGGGCGCATTCGGTGGACGACTCGGAGTGCCGCACAGAGAGGTCCCGTTTGTTGCAGGGTCCGGTCCATCGTCGTCACTTGGTGGGGAGGGCGCGGCAACAAGAAGAAAAATCTGGAGAGGGAGAACTTGGCGGAGGGCGGCTCGGTGAAGCTCGTGTCATCGAGGCGGCATGTAGTGGTACCTGTACTGGTAGTGATGGAAGGCACCCCTCAGAGTCGCACCTTCCCATCCATGGGCACGGAATCTGGCGTGTGTGGTGTTCCTCTGGGGGTTGGTGCCAGGGTGGGCAGGTGCAGGTAAGGTGCAGGCAGGTTCAGGACACTGGAGTGCGGGCAAGGCAAGTACGGCCACGGTGGTTCTTTCCGTCCCAAATGAGGCAGAGATGTTGTCAACGAGCCTTCAGGTTCCTGATGATTGCATTGCCGGCATCTTTCTCAGCCGTCGCTTCTCGCTCTCTTCCGGGAGGCGAAGATGCTCGGCGCTGCACGCCTTTGCGAAGGAATCAAGCGTTCACGAAGAGAGCCGCCCTTCGCGTCAGGGCACCTCACCTTGCAGCAGGCCCCAGGCGGCAGAAGCTCGTTGCAACCTCCAAAGCCGCCAGCGCCAGCGCCCACCCACCCACACCCACACTTCTTCCCTCCGTGGCTCGGTGGACGCCGCAGCTCCCCCGAACCAGCAGTCATCGGCACTCGTTTTTTCGCAAGCCGTGCCGACCGGCCGATGAGTGGCCGGCCGCCAGCACCGAAGCACCATGCAGACGCAGTTAGGGGTCGTGTCCTCTTGGCTCAGGGCCTCGGAGGTCCAGAAATGGTCCAGCCGATGCGCAGCAGCCAGACGCAAGGTGTTACTACCCACGGTGTCGTGAGCCGAGTGAGCCATTCATCCATCCCCCGGCAGGCTCGCTGAGATGTATCTGTCTCGGTGTGCAAATCAAGAGGTTGGCCAAGGCCTAGCGCGGACTAACATCCAGACTTCGCAGGCGCCATGATCGAAACGAGTCGCCCTCGGGCGAGGGATTTTGACGCATATCCAGCCGGTAGACTTCGGCCGGGCCGAACTAGAACGCACACAACTGGCGCTCGCTGTTGCGAAGAGACGGGACATTGGCACAACAAGCACGGTTCTGAACGCATCTCGAGTCCTTCGGGCTTCGTCCCGCCACATGTCCGAGATGGATACGATGCAGACTTCCTGCGCCAGGTGTTCTCCAGCCAGTGCTGACCCCACGTCAGGAGACACGCCCTCGATCGGATGACAAGTTCAATTCATTGTGGGCAGAAAGCAACATTGACGGCACCCTCGGCTTGCAGGCCCTGATTCGCGTCTCCGACGAACATCACATTGACAAGGTGTTTCAGTCATATATCACTATCAGACCAGTCTTCTTTTGCTCCGGGCCTCACACCCTTCCCACCAACCCGCCATCACCCTCGCATTGCACACCAACGGACGATACGGCGATGCACTGGCGGATTATCGTATCAAGAATGGCAAGTCCGTTCAGACGCCGCCGCAGAACCAGCCTTGGTGTCTGCAGGGCGCCGAACGGCCTGTGCCCGTCAACCTACTAGCCTGCTGGAATGCTTGTTCAACCCCCCGCTTCAGGACCCATTGGAGGCGGCTCCAATGCCCCATTACTCCGCGTGAGATTCGAAATGGACCCCTCCTCCGTCGCATCAGTCAACAAGGTCTGCTGTACGGGAATCTCGCCATCGCCAATCCAACACCCACGGGCTGACCTCATGCATCATCCCCCGGCGGGCATGCCGCCAGGGGATTTCGCGCGGAAACCCCAGCCGGCCAGTCTCGCCTGGTCTGGCCTCCTCCTCCATGGCACGACCTTTGAGGACCCCGGACAGGCCAGGGAAACATTCTCCCGGCTCGCCGTGAGGCGCACGCATGGCACAGGACGCCCCGCCGACTGTGCTCGAGTACTGGACGGGGACACGATGTGACGGACGACGGGCGGCTCTGACTCTGTGGTTTTCTCCGTCTCCGTTGAGACTTAAGACCCCCCTACCGGCTCCAGTAGCGTTCACCAACTACGCGCACACCAGCTCTACAGCCAGGCGCGGGCGGCACCTAGTGGGATCAATCGCGCGCTACTCTTCTTCGGACGGGGCCATCTAGATGGCAAGAGCGGAACTGGGGCTTGCCGCTGGATGGCTCGATTCTGGGCAGTGGGTTTGCCGTCCCTTTCCCAGTGCCCGTCCCACGCCGTTGATTCGTCTTTCTCCTCGCCTGCCCTGCCTATGGCGACGAATCTTTCACCCGCGACATACGCTGACCAGTTGGGCGCTGCAGCACCCGAGATATCCAGCCCCGGTCGAGAGGGATCCTGTGGTGCTAACTAATGCTAATGGCTGGTCAATGGGAAAATTCTCCAGATGCTCGCTTCGGCATGAGCGCTTAAGTCTGCCAGGTCGACAGACACAGACCCGAGGGCCATGTTGCAACGGCGTGCGTGCCTCGGCGCATTTGCATGGCCGATGCACCAGGCAAAACGGTGCGGCCATTTCCGTGCTGAGGCACAACGGCGCGCGCAGAACCTCGACGTTTGAAGCCCCTCTGCTGGGGGTTGAAAGCCAGAAAGGTACCGCGAAAGTACACAACCTTGGTTCCCCCGGGGGTCCGCCGTGGAAGACGACCTTGGACTCGCACTCTTGCCTCACGCAGCGCACTAGTCTCCATCCCCATCACCGATGGATGGTGTGGGTTGACTGGCATGCGCCAACACATGCGCCCCCCCTCCCCTAACACACACCACTCATCCACCCCTCCCTGGTCCTGTCGACATTCGCATATCCGCCAGACACCCCCTCCCCCCCTCTCCCCTTCCCCTCCCCCTCCAGATACCCTGAAAGTCGCCCGTTCCTTGCACCCTCCTGGAGAAAGATCAAGTGGCATGCCCGCAGGTGCATGACATCGCGCACGCCCTCACGCCCATTTGCCTTGTTCGGACACCCGGTCGATGCTACTACCGTCCCCTCGACGCCTTGGCGCCACATCCTAGAAGAACAAGGCTAGGTAGGGCCCATCTAGACCACCGGAGGCTATATATCCCACCCCTCGTTCCTCCTTCGATACCTCGCCTGGCTCTTGACGACCTCATAAGCACCACTTCCCTTGGGTCATTGTTTGTTTTATAGGCCAATTGGTCTGTCAATGGCTGGGTTTCCTTAATACCCCCCCTTTCCTCCAGCCTGTACACTTGTATTATCTCCAACACCCCGCGGACGACACCCAATACACGACTTGGGTGCTCATCTACGGTCTTTCTGGGCGGCACTTTGCATCATCTTTGTTTCTGCTCCAGACCGGGATTCAAGTCTCGAGTCACGAATCCAGGGACCTGACATCACATCAGCCCTGTTTGCTCGATCTCTCTCGTTTTGAGGATCCAAGGCATCTCGCCAACCCACCAAACCCCGCGAAAGGCAACCAGCACCTCCCCATCCGTGCGCTCCACCACCAACCGGACACCCGGCCATCGCACCACGATCGCTTCACCACGAAACGTTTGGACAGTTTAGGCTGCGAGGGAGAAGAGTGCCTACAAGGCTTGGCATCTTCGAACCGTGTTCTTGTCGGCTGTGGAACGAAGGTCAACGGTCAGAACAGACTGTGTGGCAGCTTTCCCCCTCCGTACCTGAGTACAGGCTCCTCCTGTTGTCTCTGTTGCTGCAGTTCCACGAAGAACCTTCGGAGAGCTTGTGACTGGCTTTGAGGCCGGAGGCGCATAAAATACAGCCCTTCTCAAGTCCCTTCACGCTCGTCGTGTAGCCTGCTGCTTCTTCCCACCACATCTACCACACGCATTCCTGCCGTGTGCAACCACGCCAACATGCTTGGCTTCCTCGACCACATCATCCCCTCGTGGGCTCCCTCTTGGACCACTTCCGCTTGGTTCTATCTCTTCGTTGTCCTTTGGTAAGCTGCATTGGCTCAGGCACTGGCAAATATCAAACAGCTGACACAGCCAGGGTGCACCGCTACACACGTTTGTTCGTGCACTGCGTCAGCCACTGGATATACAAGTCGAAGCCGATACCCGCCAAGCCGTCGTTCACAGCTGACGACGTGACCGTCGTCATCCCCACCATCCACAATGTTCCCGAAGAGCTCCGACCTTCCCTCGAGAGCATCCTCGCCTGCAAGCCGCACGGCCTCCTCCTCGTCACCACCTGCGACAAGCACGACGCCCTCGAGAAGATGGCGAGCACGCTTCCCCACCCCAACGTGCAGGTTCTGTCGACACCCATCGCCAACAAGCGCCTGCAGGTGTGCGAGGCCCTTCCCGAGGTCTCCACCAAGATCACCATCATGGCTGACGACGATGTCACATGGCCTTCCACTCTGATGCCTTGGATCCTAGCTCCTTTCGAAGACCCCAAGATGGGCGGTGTCGGTACCTGCCAGAGGGTCCAGCGCGTGTGGGACGGTCCCCTCTCTACCCGGATCTTCAACTGGCTGGGCGCGGCGTACATTGAGCGCCGCAACTTTGAGATCTCCGCCACTCACAACATCGACGGTGGCACTTCGTGCATGTCCGGCCGCACCGGCGCCTATCGGTCCGAGATCCTCTCCAGCCACGACTTCCTCGAGGGCTTCAAGACGGAGAAGTGGGGTCCGTACATTCTCAACGCCGACGACGACAACTTTGTCACTCGCTGGCTTGTGAGCCACCAGTGGAAGACCTGGATCCAGTATGAGAAGGAGTGCGAGATCGAGACCACCCTGGAGAACAGCACAAAGTTCTTGTACCAGTGCTCGCGCTGGGCCCGCAGCAACTGGAGGAGCAACTGGACCAGCCTCGTGACTGAGGGCCATGTTCTCAGGTGAGACAAGCTTATTTTCTCGCTTCTGTACCAGAAAATGCTAACACGAGGAAAGGCAACAACCCTGGTGCACCTATGCGCTTCACATCGCCACCTTCACCTCCCTGGCCTTCCTTTTCGACCCCCTCATCATCTACGCACTGTGGAAGGGCACCGCCGAGTGGGACCCTGTCAGCCGCCAGCAAGCCTTCTGGGCTCAGGTCATCTTTGTCTTTGGCTTCACCAAGACGGTCAAGTTGATGGGACTGTTCAGGCGCAACCCTAGCGATGTCATGTTCCTCCCGGCGACGATCCTGTTTGGCTGGTTCCACGGCCTGATCAAACTCTACGCGCTGTCCACCCTCAAGATGGTGAGTCCAGTCATACTCGTCGCTATTCGAGCTGAAGGACTTACACGATTATTTAGACCTCTTGGGGCAGCAGAGCTGACGGTGACGCCAACGACGACGTCCGGCTGACGCCCCGTCCTAAGCGCGCCACCAGCCTAACAACGCCTCCCAACGGCCATGACCTGATCCGCTACCGCCCCGATCGCCACTTCTCCGAAAAGAGCGGCGAAAAGGAGGCCTTCAGGTCTGCTGCCACGGGCACCATGACCGAGGTCAGGCCGCATATCACCTTCTCGCGGCTCGAAGCCCCGTCTCACTGACAGGGCGCGATGGCATCACGAATTTACGACATGAAATGAACGACGACGAAGACGAAAGAGGGTTGGTGAGATGAAGGCCAGAGGCGGAAACAGGACCCTGGCGCCACGGTGCATCTCCCCCCAGAAAGGCGGCCCCGTGCCGGTCGGCTGGTCACACTGGTGGCCGCCGGAACATGGGACCAGGAACGGGCCCAGCGCCACGTCCGCGTCACGGCGGCGGGTTGCGTCGGGTCTTTATTTTTGGGACGGGCGGTTGGCTTACTCGGGGCAAAAAGGCGGACATTCTCTGCTCTTCTTTTGCATCTGCATCCGGATTTGAAACCTGCAGCACCGGCGCTGTATTGCATTGGCCGTTGGATTTTTCATCATTTTCAGCAGCATTGCGGCAAGGGTGAGCAGGCCGTTGCGTCTCTACGAAGGGAACCAACGGGCTCATCCAGGTGGGAGGAGCATTTGTTACTTTTCTGGGAAGGGTCGGCACTTTTGTCCAAATTTTTGTTATTGAAAAATTTCCTACTTCACTGTTCGCACCACGCACTTGTGCAGTCACAAGATGGATGAAGGCTTTGTCACGTCTTGGGGAGATAGAGACGACAACAGATTGTCCAGAAGAAGGAGGCAAAATACAGGGCAAGAGGAAGACCCAAATTTCTGACCGATACGAGTCGCGCCTTCTCTTGGTATCACGCGGTGGTGATGACCATGAAATTCCCCGGATGGGCGCAGCAGGCCACATGTTCGTAGTCGTCGTCGTCGAGTCCAGGCGCAAAATGTCAGACATTGAGGGGTGGTGGTCGCATGGCTCATCAGATCGTCCAGTAGCTCGATCGAGTGGCACTAACAACAACCCACCCCGCCACCCCCCTTCGGACCCAAGACATGGCGTTGTCACACGACATCTCTGGGGTCTCGGACAGCCACACACACGCGGCGACCCAGAGGTCATAACAGCCTCCTTCATATACGAGGACAGACGAATGGCGAGAGGGTGTCTTGGGACGACACCATCTCCGGTATCGAAATGATGGGAGGCATCACCGGCCCCAGGCAGGCAAAGGCAAGGCAACGCTGGATGGGATTGCCTTTTTTGGCCGTCCGTCGAACAGGAGGAGGAGGCGTCCACCCTAGTCGTCACGGCCGAAGATCGAGGAGGGTTGCTTTGTGCTCGGACTAGCCGCAAGCTGGGCTGTTGCTTATACAGATCCACGAGACGACATGCTGCTGACGTTGTCAGGTCAGAATGCAACAGCTGCCCTCCTCTTCAGACGCCGGACGTCATGCCGGTAACGCTGCCCTCTTGGGAGGGAGGGCAGATCTGCCAGCCGAGCAGCACATCCGGAGCCTGACGAACCCCGAGCCTCGAGGGCAACGGGCCACGGCCCCGAGGCGCATCATATCGCAGTTTGCGCGCTTTCCAGAGCCTCACGCGGGTTTCTGCTGCCGACGGAGATTTGCCCGGGGCCTGCGCTCTTCGGAGCCGTCATTGAGTGGAGGGACGTACGACGGCGACGACGGCCTGCCTGGCCCACCCTGGAACTGGAACGTTGGTCGGCTAGATCTCACTCTGTAGTCGTGCAACCCACACACCCCGCCTCTTGGTGGTCGAGCCTTGCTTATTAGCTGCTGAGACAGGGACAGGGGCCTCTGGTTTTAGCACGATCACCTTCTGCAAGGCCATCCTGAACGGGCTTTCGGTTGGTGAACCCCCTCCATCTGAAAGCTGCAGTGCGCCCCCAGGCGCCTGGAGGCGCACCAAGCTAGCCCGTGCCTCGCCGTCGCGCACGGGCTAGCTTCAAGCCGCCTGGTGGGGAGGATGATGATGTGCCTCCAGCGCCTGTGACCCCCAACCGCACGGCCTGGCTCCAGATTGCGATGAATAACACATGCAGAGCAGGCTTGTTATGATGTGATGGGATGGAGCTCGGAGAATAGGGTAGTGCTGCGCCTGTGCTTGGCGGAGAACGAAGGGGGGCTGGCGCATTAGACTGGACGTTGGCGATCATCGGTTCGTGAGGAAGCAAAGCACTGGCCATTGAGCAGTGGTGCTATGGCCAGCTTGTTGACCAGGACATTGCTTGCACAAGCTTGAAGCTGGCTGTAGCTAACGAAGACCGGATGAATGCTTGGCATAGAGAGAATCGAGGAGAGGAGGAGAAGGTCGTCTGCCCGGGCAATGCTGCTCAACGTCAATACTCGGCCGTCTTGTCGTGACGAGTGTTGAAACGTCCATCGAACACTGAACTGACCTAGGCCTCTGGTCCAGGTTCCCTGTCGCCAACACATGCACGACATTCATCATCCCAAGGTGGCCAGGGGTCTTGTCTTACTCGTCGTATCCACCTGGAGCGCCCTAAAGCGACACCCTCCCCAGGCATTTCCCCCACTGCCTAACCAGAACGGTTGCATCGTCAGTGAGGGGAAAAGACTGGCTCGAATGCTGAAGGTCCAGTGGTCGTTGCGCACGATTGTTGGCCAGACTAGCTGGTTGTGGTTCCTGCTCGCACGATCCATCGGAGCACTAGGACGAGCCTCGAGGAGGATCTTGGCTGGAGGAGGCGTCGACGGGCTGGGGGAGGAGCATGGCCGGGGTCTGTAGAGATTAACCATGTTGTGTTGCGTTCTGCTGACGAGTTGATGCCACTTGCAATCGCTGCAGGGCTCTCTCTCGGCGAGAATCGAGACACCTGCCCAAAGCAGAGGACTAGGTCCATGGCAACGCCTTGAAGCGGCGCCGTGCAGTTGCAACGGCGTGCGGGCAAAGGGGGAAACGCGCAAGCTCATTCCCCACCCGCCCTGAACAATACATGCATCGACAGATGCAGTCCGTCGTCAGTGATCGGCCGGGGATTGCGGCGTCTGCAGGCGATTCCAATGCGTGCTTCCTTCCCCTCTCCGTCTCCCTGCGGGACCGAGGGTGTAGGGTACTCGTTGGCATGATTGATGCGATGTGCTTGTGCTTGTAGCCTTGCGAGAAGCACCAAGCAGGGTGCGCCTCTTGACTTGGACTTGCGCAGGCGACCAACGTTGTCGTACGATGTGATAGAATTGCGGCATGTGGCTCCACGGGCCACAACAATGTAGACGAGGAAGTATTTTGGTCCCATGCCGTTGATTTGTTTGGTGCTTTCGGCGCTTGTGAGTTTTGGATTCTGGTGTTGGTCGGCAATGGAGACGAACTTGAGATATCTGGTCTTGGCTTGGATTGCCATGTCAGGCTTGTCCCTTTCGTCTCGGACCTGCGTCTGCGCACTGCATGCTGCTAATGGTTTGAAGGTGTCCCGAGAGAGAATGGAGCCAAGGCATCTCGATCGAGTACATTTGTGTCTGCAAGAGGCAGGCCACTTTGTGCTCGGCAGCAAATTCGCACGAGGTGTGTACCTGTAGGTGGTGATTGTCGTTCACCGAGGTAGGAAGGCCTCGGTGGTTATCATGCGGGGGAAATGAGGCTCGCCATGGCAATTCGGCATGCCCGTACGAGTACATGTGATGCGATATCGATGAGGGATTGAGCGATGATCCATTGGCAATGGTTTGGGGCTTCTTCGGCCAGCGAGGTTGCATCGGTCGGTGGGAGTTGACCGATTGCAGGTTGCCCCTTCCCTCGCTCGCAGGCCCCAGGCCCCAGGCCCCAGGCGACCCCGTCCGTGCTGACCTGGCGCACCTGCCTCTTGCCTCCAGCGTCGCTCGCTATTGCCTCTTTCCTGCCTGCCTCCATCCACCTCGATGCAGTGCTCCTGCCGCGTCCACTGCGCCGCGCCTTCCTCCCCCTGCCTTGTCTGTCCTTCCGTCTCCCGGAGCACCGCCCGACGTCCGATGGCCCGGAAAAAGAAAGCTGCCGGGCTCGGTGTGGTCGCTGTCAGCGCTGTCGTCCGATGCCTGCCATGACCGAGCCCCGGGTAGCCACATGAATGTCTGGTCATCAACTTTTTCGCTTTCCTAGCGCGACCTCGCCAAGAGATCATCGACACGGAGGGCATCCCCTTTCAAGCTCGATAATATGCCCGGAACTCGAGCACTGCCCCGCGTATCGCTACGGCCAAACACACCCCGGAACTGGACCTGGACCTAGACATGGACATCGCGGAAAGCCGAGGAATGGTGGATCAGGTCCGCGATTCCCCAGTCGCCCTCTCCATACACTGCTCCCTTCGCCGACACGGGGGCGTAGAGACGAGAGGGGGCTCGGCTCGGGACACAGCACGCAAGTGACGCACACGAATCCCGTCTGACCAGACCAAAGAAGAGAGGACCTCGAAGGAGCAACATTCGCAGGCCCATTGGATCAAGGTCATTCCACTCCTCGTCTCAGCATCGCAGAAAAATGACATCTCAGGCAGGGTCCACGGTCCACACTACAGAGAGAAACTTCGCCTTCCGGTCCTGCGCAGCTCCACGAATACTTCACATACGAATACTCTGCCTTCGTCATCCCGCACCACCTCCCCTCGCGTACGAGTAGCGCCCTCCCCACGCCGATGCATGGCGGCATCCATTGCCCCCACAGCCGTCGAAGGCGCCGTCCTCTCAATGCTACATCGCCCAGGGCCATTACTGCTCGCTCAATGTTGGCTGGCCCGCGCCAGGTCGGCAATGGACTGGAGTTGGTGGCAACCAAGCTTCGTCGGCAAAAGGGCCAAAGAACCCTCCCATACACTTATGCGAACGATAGATCATTCCTGGGGGGAGGGGGGGCAACCTATCGAAACGGCCCCCCGACCCCCCGACCCCCCTAGTCAACGCCAGCAGTGTGCAAGCATCAGTGCAGCAAGGTGGTCATCATGGCGGCGCACGCCCCCTCCATCGCCCCATCCGCGCCCGCTCATGCTGGAGAGGACACACCAACACCAACACCAACAACAGTAGCGGGCTTTGCACCACCCCCTTGCCCCCCCCCTTCAACACTCCCACCGGCCAACGTTTCCAGAAACCGTCTTCAGGAGACCGCAATGGCCGAGAAAGCAGTGTTTTGGCCGCATGTCATACCTTGCCATGCATCTCGAGAATCTCCCGGCTGCACCGGAAGGGACTTCCACTCTTCCTGCTGCAAGGCACCGACATGTGTCAAAACAACAGCAGATCGGCACCTCCGAGCCTTGCAGCTCCAGAGCGCTCAGCAGTGCGTCAGTTACTGTATGAAAATACTCAGCGGCAGCCGTTCTTTGCGCTCGCTATTTCAGAAGCACCAATCCCATGGCCAATGCACACACAACTGTTGCTGGGCGATGGGAGCTCGTCCGTTTGTTCTGCCTGCCTGCCCGTGCACGGCACAACGACCGGCCCGATGCCAACTCCCCGACCTCGCTCGTTCTGCGGCGGCTTTGCCCGAATGGGAGATCTCCAAAACCCCCCCCTCAACAGCACCCCTGCCCCCCAAGTCTGGGCTGATCTCGTCGGCCGGTGATCGCCCGGCCCCGCCTACAACTTGCAGGGCAAGTTCTCGAGATCTTGAACTGGCTCGTCCATCCTTGGTTGCTCACTTCGAGTCACCACCGGCTACTCGTATCAACGTGGATGAACAAGTGAGTTGCGCCAGGTTCGCGGCTGGCAGTGGCTCAAGTGTCGAGCCCCCTCCCTCGTCCAAGTTCGACTCTGATCGACCACCAGCAGCCCTACCTGTCATGGTCAGTCCAGCCCGCTGTCTGTGCCCAAATAGCGTGTAGTCGGGGGATCCCCTCGTCCCATGGTTTACCGACAGGCGTGAGATACATCATCTGTGCACGCACGCCCGCTTCATCAATCAACTCCGAACCTGGCTGTCGCAAGCACGTTTGGCTATGGAATAGGCGACGCGCCCGGCTCGACACAATTCCACCCCCCAAAGCCGCCGGGTCAGTCAGTGGCCGCCGTCCTGGCCTGGGGCTCGCTCGCTCGTTCGCCGTCCGTCTCGTCTCCATGGAGGAGTCGGCTCCGCTGCGGACCAATCTCACCTGCATGCGACCTGCGAAGGTACTTTGCCAGTACTTGCTCGTCTTCGCGCACCCGATTTTTCCCACTTGGACAGAAAGAGCACCGTTTCCCCCCCTCCGCCCACAACAGCACCCCCGGCCAGATATCGCGCACTATTCCAGGAAGAACCCTGCACCGAGGACCGATTCGCGACGATGCTAGCACTTGAACTCTCTGAGGCCGTCCTTACCTGTCCCAGAATGAGCTGTTGGCACGTCTGCACGGGAATTGGCGACCCATCAGCGGGGAGTTTGAGCGAAAATCTGGGACGGGCTTGTACGTACGAAAACTCATGTCGCGGGGTAGCGCCTTATCACGACCAGATATTGGCGGGGCGGGAGGGGGTGCTCAACCACCACGATCATGTTCGTCGTGGGTCGGCGCGCCTTTTGCACCCAGCCTGAGTCGCGAAGCTCGGCGTCGAGTGACGCCCGCCCAAGGATCCAAGTCTGATGCTGTCTGCACACACGTCCGCTGTCAAGCCTGGAGGATTCATCACTTGTCGACGACCAAACCCCACCCTCTGCAAGTTCTGCTCGCAGTGCTACTGCATGGCACACCCTCAGACGAAAGAAACATGCCACCATCCCATCAAGAAGCAGCATCTGCCCCTTCCTTGGCTACCCTCTACGAGTGCCACCGTTGCTCAGCGTTCAGCGTCCTGATTCCTTGCTTCCCTCGCCGTCTCCTATCCGCACCACCCAGTGGGTACAGCACCGATGAGCCGCATCACCCTTCTGTTCCTGTACCGTTGCCCGTGGACTTTCCCTTTCGAGATGACGTGCCACGGCCTTTTCCCGCCCGCTGCCAGACCGAGCAAGAAGATACTCGGAGTCTCGAGCCGAAGGACCTGCCTGCCTGCCGTGCCATCATGGCGCATATGCTCGCGCGAGAGCCGGCATTGCGTGGACCGGCCTAGAATCCTGTCGATCGCGCACAATGGCCGTCTGGAGTCGTTTCCAACCACCGACCCTCGAGAAGCCTTTGGTTTTCCGCATTCTGTCATATTGACAGAATGTTCCACGGAAGGCATTGAGTATGGGTTTTCTAGCTGGCGCGCCTGCCTCTCCCCATAAATCTCTCCGGATCGCAGCAGAGGACGTTATGTCACCGACGACCGCCGATGGAGTTCGCTCTCGACAGCTATCGCGGCCTTTTGCCTCCCTCTCTCCCTCTCTCTTTCACTCGGCACCTCTTTGCCATCAAGTCTGGTCCTGGGCTGCTATTTTTCTTCACTGCCCACTTCTTGGCGCGTCCTCAGATCTTGATCCATCAGCAGGCTAGCACCAGACTAACTGACTGTGGGCTCACCTTGGTTCCTCTGGGGACTGAAGAAAGGAGGGGCGTGGAAATACTTGCACATGCACCATCTTCAGTGGGCTTTCCCCGCCCAAGCCGCCCTCCAGCAAACCCCCTCTGGAGCCACACACACACGCAAATATGCATGGAGGGAGAGACGGACGACGCCCACATCTGAGCGTACATGATGCATCGATTTCTTGCGTCTGAGTGTGTCTGGGGCGCCCCCCTGCCGCCGGCTGCGGACCTTGGCAGTGGCAGGCATATGCTTCGAACATGGGCATCCGTCGCAAGTGGTGTTGTTGTTGCCTCGCGGGCGTGCCGAAGCCCAGGTAAATATGCGGCCATGTGCTGTCTCAAACCACGCAGGCCGGCCATGCCTCACCCACGTAGACCTGCGTCTCGATATTGCTGGCCCTATGCTTGGCTTGGCTCCGCTGCCATCCCGCTCCGCGGCAACACGGAATCTGCAGAGTCGAATGCGTCTCTTCCTTTCGGGTCGAACATCCCACTCTGCTGATGCGCTGGCGCTCAGAGGCAGGGAGAGAAGCACTGCAACCCCTCGAGGACGCGTGGCTGGGCCAGTCAGTGATACGACCTGCGCCGGCTTCGGCCCGTGTTTGGTCGAAGATTTCACAAAGAGAGGAGGGGCTGGTAAGCTGAGCTGACACGAGGCGATGCAGACATGAAATGGCTTTTTTCGACAAAGTGAAGAGGTGGTGGGATGCTCGGGATGAGACATGGCATTGTGCCTCGCCCGTCGCTGCGGCAGGCCGAGGACGTCGTGGCTGTTCATGGCTTGCGATGGTGGCCTTGAGCTGATTGATGGGCTGACTCAAAAGAAGGGGGTGGGATGGCAATAAGACCACACACGGATGACCGGTCGGCCGGCTGGTGGAGGGATGGATGGATGAGGGGAGGGTGGACTGCACCTACTGAAAAAGGTTGCAAACTCTCGCCGCGGCAGGCAGTCGTGGTGGTTGGGAGGGTTACACAGGCTGAACTGGCCACGCCGTGGGATGACACTGCCCGGAGGATGTGCGTTCGGATGAAGGTGTCGTCCGACCCTCAGATTCAGATATTTCGGGCCGGGCTGGCCGCCCCGGACTCCCTGGTCGCCGATGCCGATGCCGATCGCCGGCGATCGTGGGCCCCGAAGTCGCCGCACGGCCCCGGATTCGGACCCGGAGTGTCTCACCTCCGCCGTCTTCGGACCCGGTGCTTCCCGGCCGGGGAGCACACAAAGCCGGCCTGTCTTTTCGTGCCGGCGCCCGCAAGCTGGTTGTGTCTCACACCCCCTCGCGAGCCGGTCGTCTGGCTCTTCGTCCGAGACTTGTTGCCAGGCTCCGTGACACGACCACGGATCACGTCCAAGACAGGGCTGCTGGGCGTCGGGTGGTCGTACGAACCCGCTCCTTTGTTCATACTTTCAAACGAGAAAGGGGAACGCCACGATGGCACTCTGATCTGTTCATGTTGTTGGGTTCGAGCGGTGGCATCATGCGACTTCCTGGGTCGCCTAGGGTGAGTTTTCGTCTCGTGTGTCTGTTCTGCCCGCCTTCTCCCACTCACACACTTGCAAGATCGTTGAGCCAGCAGAGTATTTCTTTACTAGGAGAGAGCTATTGGATCCCACCAAATGTTACATCATGTGGCTTTCTTCAAGTGAAGATCTGGCGTGGTGGGTTCTGGCCAGGCCAGAGCGATCTGCAGTGGCGACTTCGCTGGCGAGGGCTAGGAAGCTCCTCGGAGATGGCAGGTAACGTATGATGGGGTTTCCGCCGTCAAGAGGCGGAGGCAGCCCATGGAGCACGCTGTGCCGTGGGCTCTGTGGAGTCACAGACGAGGATGGACGACATGTTCATGTGCCCTGTTTGACAACCATTCTAGACTGAGCTGATAAGCCACACGATGAGAACAGAACCCCATCAAAGAGACTCCTCATATTTCACAAAGCCTCTCTCAACCAGGCCAGCCGGACTTTGCTCGGAGACAGGCACCCGAGATTGCTGCTCCCGGCCACAGGGCTGTCAACGTCGTCATGGCGATCAAGGACCCCTTCCCGGATGATCCCCTTCCGCAAGGATGCCCATGACAGACCACGGCACATTCTCCGTGGCCTGTCATGGCCTGTCAACTGTCAAGACGAGTGGCAGGTCGGCAGCCGCCGTGGCCTGACAAATCCAAAACAAGCGGCCACCCCCGCCGAGCCGTTTGCGGATAGGCACGAGGCCGTCTGTGGGCAATGTCTCACCTTCCGGCTGCCCCCCGGGGTGCGGCTCTCACACTTGCAGCAGTCAGCAGTAGTAAGCTCTGAGGAGCTGTGCCTTGCTGCGCGGCGCCAACGGCCGTCAAACGGGCGGGAACAGTCGGCCGAGCCTTGCTCCGGCCCTCCCCGCCCCCAATGACCGGAAACGGTCGCCTCTCCCTCTCCGCCCCTTTGCCGGCGCGCGTCCGGGTGCGGAAGCCCCGCTTCGGCAGCGCAGGTCCGGCTGTCAACTTCAGGGCCTAAAACTGAGACATCTGCTCAGGGGAGCAAGGTCGCGAGGTTGATCCTTTCACCTCTTCTGCGGGTGTGGCTCCGCACGCGTCACTTTCGGCCGTGTCTGGGCCACTGCCGTTCCCGGAGTGACGAGGCGGGGCGAGGGAGCACGTCTCCGGGGTAAGGGCGACGCCATCTCTTCTTCGCCGTAACCCTATCCTGTCAAGCCTGGGCGTAAGGACGCAAGGCACTCCCTCTCCTCTCCGCCCCGCGCAGCGCCCCCCTCGGTCCCGCAGCGCCGAGTCTCTCGGTCCCGGTACATGAGGTCCCTCGGTGACGAGACACGTTGGTGATCTGTGGCTGGGCACGTTGCGATCGACGCTTGCGGATGGCTGAGATGGCTGCAGGCTTAAAGCCTCTCTCTGACACGGCGGCGTGAGGTAACATTGATTAGAGTTAAGCCCTAACCGTGAAACGACAGCAGGCTTTGATGAGGGTGAGACGAGGCTGAGGTTGCTCATGAGCCTGGAGTACGGCCGAGACCATGTCAAATCCGAGGTCCATCTCTCCGGGCACAGCACAGCAAGACTTTGAAGTGAAGTTCAGCTTTGTCATCTTTGATCTCCGGTTTGTATTCTTCCAAGCTCAAGCTCGATATGTGGCCAAGGGCAGACTATTTTTGGAGAAGATACATGATGAGACAAGTCCTCACTGGGAGGCGCTAGGAAAACAGGAGTGTGATATGATTGATGGCAGAACATAGTTCCCGGAGCAGCGGTGTACGCTGATGATTCCCCAGCAGAAAGCGTGACACGCCAGGTTGGCGGCCCAGTATTACAAGAATGGGATGAGAAAGGAAGTGAAGAGAAGAGAAGAAGAGAAATGGACGGCGGGTGACTATCTGCAGAATGTGTGTGTTTGTGAGATGAAGCGAGGTTTGGGCGTGAGAATGCGGACTGGGCTCGTTGCGTCATAAATGATGGAGGATTCGTTAGGCGATGGGGAGTTTGCCTCCCAGGTAGAGGATGTTCTCCTTGACGGCTTGTGTCAGGTCGTCTTGACCGGAGTAAATGTATGCCACTGTTGCGGGCCAGGCCTCCGGGTGAGGGAGGGGCAGGTCGATCGAGTCACCCTCACGGATGTGACCCGAGACCATCAGGGCTGCCAGTACTGGCACAGAGTTGCGAGCGTACTCGAGATCTGGGGATGGTCAGTTGAGGATGCTCATGAGACTTTGAGTTTTGAAGGTAGTGAGACTTACGGATGGGCATGGCCTTGTTGCTACGCATCAAAGCTTGGACATCGACGACCGATCCCCTCCTGTGGCCGTTGCCGACCTGCAAAGATCCTCTCCTATGGGCGATGACAGCCGGGGACATGCCAGGCCTGGCCATACTGCCCCGGCGGTGCTCGTGCTGGGCGAGGGGGGAGCCGCGCGGGACATGCATCGAAGGGGTGCGCGCGGTGACGGGCGACTGAGGGACGAAGCCGGTGGGCAGGGGGTCTGGGATGGTGGCGCGCAGCTGGTCAATGTCGAACTCGCGCTGGATGAGGAAGTTCTTGCGCTGGGGGTTCCTGGGGCGGACCCTGGCGCGCACGACGAGGTGTCTCGAGAACAACATCTGAGGCGAGGAGGCGGCCGAGTTTGAGGCCTCTGAGCAGGTGCTGCTCATGTCCGAGGGGCGGCGGAGGGAGACGGCCTGGACAAGAACGTCTGCGGATTTTGTGTCGCCGAGGTAGATGTCGCCCCAGGCTCGGAGCTTGAGCTGCTCGTGGTGGATCTTGCTGGCGTCGACGGAGGCCCTGTTGATGGGCATGGACTGGGACTGGCGGCGGTCCATGTCGCCGTCTGTGCCGGCGAGGAGCATGGAGCGCGTCTCGGAGACGAGGGTCTGGCGTCTGGGGAAGGTGGTGGCGGGCGAGGCCGGCGTGGGAGGGTGCTGGAGAATGCTCCTGGCGTTGGGGATGAAGAGCGAGGGCAGCCTCTTCTGCTGGCTTGCGTTGTCCGGCTCGACGGGGGAGATGGGCCTGGAGTTTGATGTCGAACCGGCGGGGGAGACCTCGGAGCCGTCTCTCGTCTGGCGGATCCTCTGGTCCAGGCGCTCGACCAGGGACCTCTCGTGCTGCCTCATGACACCATCGTAGGAGACGGAGGGCAAGACGGGCGTGGGGAGGGTCTTGGGAGATCTGGGAGAGGGAGAGTAGATGTGGCCCCTGTTGGGCTTCAGAGGAGAGCCAGGGAGGACACCAAAGTCGAAGTGAGGCGTCCACATGGGCTTGAGGTTAAGATGCGGGCTGTCGCCCATAGGTGTGGTGGCCATGGTAGTGGTGGCGTTGTGATGTCGTCCGATTCCCGGGGGAGAGGTTGAGGGCGAGGGAGCTAGGATGCTATTTTGAGGAGGTGTGTTGAAGAAGGGGTCCCGGCTTGCTGGGAGGAGGAGGGTACAAGTAGGAGGGGTGGTCTGGAATGGAGGCTTAGGGAGTCGAGGGAGAGCCGAAGAGGAACTTGGAACTTGGACAGGGTAGTGGGGCAGGGGACAGAGCAGGACGAGGGCAGTCAAGTACTCTGGAGGAATAGGATACGGAAGGTTCGAGGTGGGAGGATGTTGCACGGAGGGGACGGCGAAGGGGGTATATCTGGACTGGCACTTTTCTTTCACAACGCGCGGTGAGGGAGCCCGGCCAAGGCAGAGTCACGAACGAGACAAGGTAGCCATGGGTAATCAGGAATCTGGGACACTACGGGGGAAGAAGGGGGGGCGTGGACACGGGAGAGACAAGAGGGAGGGGAGGGGGGGCGTGTGTGTCTCAACCTACGGGACGATGCCGGCGTTGGCTCCAGAGGCCATACGAGAGACAGACAGGCTGAGAGGACGCGAGACAGAGAAACAAGAGAAAGAGAGCGGCCGGGCTAGCTGGAAACACGTTTCCAGACACGGATGGCCATCCGGGCGGCCGGCCCCAGTCGAAGAAGTGCCGGGGGTTTGACGGGGGCAAGAAGAAAAAAAAGGAGGGTTTCTGGCAGGGCAGCCCACCTCCTGTCAAAGAATGGTGGAAATAAGGAGGAGGGGACAGGCTTGGAATCTGATTTGAGGAAGAGAGAGGGAGAGCAGAGGCCAGGATGGGAGAGGGGTGTGTGGGAAATGTGGTCGTCAACTTTTCTCACACGACAAAGCGGTTGCGGCTTTGGAGGTGCATCTTTCGAGAACAAAGAAAACGCCGGGATGGGGAGTAGGGGGGGAGCGGAGGTGGTGGTGCTGGTCTCGGGCCACCCCCCCCGGCCGGGACGGCGGTGTCGCAGCCACACCACCGGCACACACCACCTCTCCTCTCCCACCCGGCGAACTGACTTGAGTGGGTTACAGAAGAGAGCAGTCAACGAGAGAGAGAATCTGCAACTGATGCAAAGGGAGAGGGAGGGAGAGGGCGCTTGGGACAGAGTCACAGAGATGCCTGCAGACCCCTGAACAAAGAAGCCTGGCCGCGCTAGGACCGAGAAGGGGGGTCGTTGATGGTGACGGGACGGGACGATGGGATGGGATGGGATGGGATGAGACGGGATGAGAGGTGATGACGAGGGGCAAACGGCCATTTGCTTATGCCAGCCTGACTGACCGGCCCAGCGGGTGGGTTCGTTGCCCATCTGGCTGGGAACGGCCATCCTTCGGAGTTGAAGGCGCTCTACCGCGCAACGGCGTTTACCATCAAGGCGTCTTTGTGATGGGGAAAGACGACTGTTCAGTGTTCAGTGTTTAGGAGGGGCCATGTTTTCGGGGATTAGCAAGGCGCCTATCGTCATATTTCGTCCGATGTCGTCTCGTTTCCCCCCCCTTTTCGTTTCCATGCCCACCGCCGTGCCGTGTCGTTTGTCCGCGCGAGTAAGTAAGCCAGAAGGCCAGTAAGAGGGGACAGGCCCCTTTCTTGCCTGGCTAGTTGTTTGTCTAGAAGGAGGCCGGCCCTGAATCCGGTGATAGTTTAACGCCGTGGTTTTCGATTCAGGGCGATGGCGCTGCTGGCACCTGGCACCTGGCACCTGGCAACGGGCATGACCTCACTGGCAGATTAGGTTGGTTAGATAATCAGTCCCGCCAGCCTGGATCTTGAAGCGAACCCGCTGGAGCCCGCTGAAGCCACCCGCCACGCACGGGCCAGTTACCATGGTCGTAGAGGGACCCGTTCCCCAGTCGCGCGTCCTCATTGGCTACGCGTCCCTTCTCCAGCCGGAGCTTCCCCTGTAGCTTCACCCGACGACAGCTCATCCCCGGCCCGTCCAGGCAGCAAATGCGCCCTCGAGTTCCACGTCTGTCACAATTCGCAACACCAACATCACCCTCACGACATATCTGGCCTGAATCGTTCCATCGCCGCCAACCGCATTCAAAGACCGACCCGCCCGCCTCTGACACTCCCACCTCCTGCATCAACCCGTCATCTTCGACAGCCGCCGCCGCCATTTCGTTCCTCCAGAGTCCAAAGCCCCGAAACTCCCCCACCACCACACTCCCCATCAAAGGAGGGCCATGATCCGAGCCACCTTCGTCCGAAACTGAACCCCTTTCAAAAGTCGATATCCTCCAAAACACACCTTCCTACCACCCCGACTACAACATAAACACCCACGCGACCCCGTCATGGCCGACACAGCGCCGCCGAGCTACAAGCAGCTCAAAGAGGACTTCGTGTCCAACCTCTCCGGCGGCTCGGTAAACGAAGTCAACCTCGTCATATCCGTATCACCGGTACGCGTCTCCTGACCCCCTGTCCTCCCGTCCCGCTCCTTTCTTTGTTCCCTCCTGCTCTCTGCCGCCGGTCAAGCCCTGCCTCCCACCCCCTTTTCCCTCTTCCTGCAAGGGAGGAGGGGGGTTGATGCGCCGCCATGTGTGCCACGTAGCAGCAAAATGGGGACACGGAAGAGAGCCGCCCATGCGACAAGACGGCAGATGACATGCGACAGTCGACCAAGACACATCAACCACGGAAAAGACACAGGGCTGACTCTTGCTTCCCACCATCCAAACAGGCAGCCCTGATCCTCTGGTCCGCCCTCCAGACCCGCCACTCTTTCTTCAGGAGCGCCTCACCCCTGGCCTTCACGCTCGATTACCTCCTGAACGTCGCCGTCCTGCTACTCTCCATCACAATCTACGCCAGCTCACCCCTGCTCCTCTACGCCCTCATCCTCGGCCCCGTCGCCCTCGCCTACGTCCTGCCGCCGAACACCGGCGCCCCGCGCAAGAAACCCGTCCTCCCCCCCTCCGCCAGCCAGAAGAAGAAGAATGCCGACGCCGGCCCGGCGCAGGGAGCCGCCGGCGCCCTCTCCGCCCTCTCCACCAAGCCCTTCCTCACCCACTACCGCGGCGGCATGATGGCCGTCACCTGCCTGGCCATCCTCGCCGTCGACTTCCGCCTCTTCCCCCGCCGCTTCGCCAAGGTCGAGACCTGGGGCACCTCTTTGATGGACATGGGCGTCGGCTCCTTCGTCTTCTCCGCCGGCGTCGTCGCCGCCCGCCCCGTTCTCAAAGAGCGCGCCTCCGGCCGCGGCGCTCCCCTCGCGAATCGTCTGCTCGCCTCGTTGCGCCATTCCCTGCCCCTCCTCGTCCTGGGCGTCATCCGCCTGCTCAGCGTAAAGGGCCTCGAATACGCCGAGCACGTCTCCGAATACGGCGTCCACTGGAACTTCTTCTTCACCCTCGCCTTCCTGCCGCCCTTTGTCGCCCTCTTCCAGTCCGCCCTCCGCTTCATCCCCAGCTATGCTGCCCTCGCCATCATCCTCGCCGTCGGCTACCAGGTTCTGCTGGAGAGCACCGGCCTCAAGGCCTACATCCTGACCGCCCCGCGCGTCGACCTCATCTCCGCCAACCGCGAGGGCATCTTCAGTCTCTTCGGCTACCTGGCCATCTTCCTCGCCGGCCAGGATACGGGCATGTACGTCCTGCCGCGCAACCTCACCCGCTCAAAGGCCACCCCCTCTACCCAGCGCACCACCCTCCTCATGACAATGGCTGTGTGGTGCGCCGTGTGGACCGGCCTGTACGTGCTCACCACAAGCTACACATACGGCGACGGACTTTCCGTCTCGCGCCGCCTCGCCAACCTCCCCTACGTCCTCTGGGTTGCCGCCTTCAACACGGGCCAGATCTTCCTCTACTGCCTGGTCGACAGCGTCTTCTTCCCCGCCTTTTACAACGCCACCGACGCCCGCGCCGAAAAGGAGGCCTACGACGTCGCGACGAGCAGGGTCTTGCGCGCCTACAACCGCAACGGCCTGGCCGTCTTCCTGCTGGCCAACCTGCTAACGGGGCTGGTCAACATGACCGTCCCGACCCTGGATGTCGGCCCCGCGCAAGCCATGGCCATCCTCTTGGCGTACAGCGCGACAATCACCGGTGTGGCTGTCGCACTGGATGCCTATGACATCAGCGTGAAGCTGTGAGGACAAAGGCGAGTAATAGCATCTAGAATTTAGACTCGCAACTTGGACTTGTTAGTTGAAATATCGGCCGCCGCGGGCCCAAGCACTGCCAACGATGCCGGGGCCGACGACGCCGGGATCGTCGGGCGGACCAAGGAGCTTTTCACGGTCGGTGGTGATGAAAACAGCAACAACATGTCAAGGTGGTCGTCCGTCAGCAGGGCATACTGATCAGCCCAGAATCTTCAAGGACCTCCAGCGGATCGTCCCATGACCGTCTTGGCCGGTCGATTCTTCGGACCCGGAAGCGCTTCCATGTCGCCCTTGCGTCCTGCCCGCAAGGCCTCTCCATCCCGTCGGATCCCATGCGTCGGTGAACGGTGCCTCGAGGGGAGAACCGGACCCTCGGGGCGTAGGTTTACGCCGAAGACGGCCCAGCAGATGCATCATCCCTTGGATGAGATGGGACGAAAAGCCCTAGTCCACGAGCGACGCCGCGCCGACGAGGCAACGGGTCGCGCATGGCCGCACAAACCGGTGCGCTCACCGACGACACCACTAACCAGCCGCCAATGTCAATCTCTGCACTTTCTTTGTCGTGTTACGCGCCGGGGCGCATCACCGCGACGCGTCGTCGAGGGGGGTGCTAGCACTCGAGGCATGAAGGGCCCATTTCCCACACTCGTCGGATGACATGCTTTGCGCGAGCTAGACTTTTCGAGAAGCGCGCCATGATGGGGCGGTCCCAAAGTTTGCTGCCTGGGAACCAAAAAAAAGTGAGGAAAGGGGATCCGTGTCGAGCGCATGGCCGCTATTCGTACGCGCCGGCAGACCCCGTCACGTCAATGGGCTTTGCTTCTGGGTCCCGTCCGGTCGCTGGTCGGACGAGCGTTATGCGCATCGCGGCGACGGGTAGAAGCCGTGGCATGAAGGCGCGCCAGTGCACCGGAGCTAGCAGACGAGAGGGGAGGGCGCCGAAGGATGGATGGTTCGTCCGACCGTCGCCGCACACTTGAGGACGAGATGGGCGAAACGGGGAAAAGGAAGAAGAACCTTGGAATGGGAAATGGACAGGGTCGAGCAGGAGACGGCATGTGGTCTTTGCTGGACGGGAGAGTTCCAAATACAAGAAGGATTTTCGGCCAAAGCCGACCGCTTGGAACATGGATTTCGCACGGGGACGCTCTCGATCCCCAAGCAAGAAGTCGACGTCCTTGTGGTGGCGTTGGAGGCAAGATTTGAGCCATGTTTATTCCTCGTGTCGTTGCTTCTGCTCCCGCCAGGTGAAGCTACTGAGACACAGACAGCCAGCCGTTGGAGTGATGCGTCGTCTGATCGCGTGGGTGTGCCCCTGTCAGCCATCTGCGGACGACGTTGGAGTGGCCCCCTGGCACCGGACGGGAACACCCCTGTCGGCGATGCAACTCATCTCCGGCGTCAATGCCTGCGATGATGGGGGCAGACAGCCATGACGTGCCTTTGATGGGGCAAGGAAACAAACTTGGCTCGCAACCTTGGGGCCCTTCGTTTCAAAGAGCGGCTGTCCTCTGTGGCTCACCTGTGGCTTCATTTCCATACGATATGGATATGGGGCCAAGGAGGGCAAAGGGCCGTGTTGTGCGTGTCCGTTGGCAGAGGAAGGGGAGGCAAGGTCTGGCTCAGCCGAGCTGCACGCACCCGCGCGATGGGATTGAGGTTGTTTCAAAATGCTTCTTCCCTGTGTCTGCCAGAGCTGTGTCCGCCAGGGCGGATGGGCAACACGCGCCGAAGTCGCGCAAACGGCTCCAGGGGCCCTCAGCTACTGCAGGAACAGATCGAGCTTCGGCAGAAGAAAAGCTCCACCGGTGGGACAAGAAAGCTGGAGAAGGCAGGACCTCATTTGCCGACAGAGAGAGTGCCTGCATGCACATGCAGCGCTCGCTCTGTTGGACTGGGCAGAATAGCTCAGGACAGGACGCGGCTGGGTATGGGTTGTCCTGGATTTGGCAGGTGTGTATGTGCGTGTGTGTCCTGGAAAGAAGCAGCAGCGGACGGGAAATGTGATCATGGGTGCTTGGCGAGCGACGTCGACGCGGGTGGACTGGTCTGAGGGCGTTTGATGTCGCCCAAACGGAACGGGGTGGGTGTGTCCGAGCGTCCTCGTTCATGCAAGACGCGAGCCGTCATGCGCGTCGTGGTTGGGCTCCATCCGTCCATCGACACTCGGCCGGCCGGGCTTCTGGCGAGATCAGCTTGTCATGCCGAGCCGTGCTGGCCTCGTCGGCATGTTTGCGAGTTGCAGGTCGGTTGGCGAGTACAAGTACTCTCTCAACATTGAAGAGCCCCGTGTCTTGCTTTGTACTTGGCATCGCATGCCAGTGCAGGCCCATTCTCTGCTGGACCTTAGGCGCCGGTACTTTGATTGACGTTGGGATTTGCGATCAAGTGTGGGGGCGTAGATGGTTTTGTGGCTGGGATATCCCTTCTCTCGGTGAGGATATGCTTTCTCGATGCAAGATGACAGTCCCGACAGCCGGCCATGCCGAAGTTGTCTTGCTGGGAATCGCAGGGTTTGGAGGACCCGACGTGCTGGTCATGCCTTGGAGGGACGCGTTTACGTGTTGATTCTTCGATGCGATCGCCATTCGATCATCATTGCTTCTCCCTTTGGTGTTTGTGTCGTTCTTTTCTGATGGCTTCTCGCGGTTGCTCAATCGACTGCTGTCAGCGGCCTGGCATGTCTGCTCCGTCAACTTCTTCGTAGATGGATGCAAGGTATGAGTAGACCGAAGACCAGCCGGGAATTGCATGCGTCGACGACCTCTCGACTGCCGAGACGTTCCTCGCCTGAAGCCCATCTCGCGGGTTCTTGACGGTTAAAGGGAATGACTCGGATAGTGCTCTGATGACGATTGATTGATCTCCAAGATGTGCCAGCTCCACCGGGCGCATACAAGCGAATGCATGCGCTGCACAGCAGCATCGGCCGCGAGGAGGAGGGTTTGCGGGCGAAGAGGCACCCGGCATGGTGTGGTGTGGTGTGGTGGACGAGGATGATGACAATCTAGAGCACCCCGGGCCTTGGGTGGAGGAGTGACCGGGGTGGAGGCCCTACTTTATCCCTGTCCAGTGCCCTGCCAGTTGAGGAAAAGACGGGGCGCCACGGCAGGGCAGGACGGGCAGGCACTGGACTTGCGGTGCAGGCGCGGGTCGGGGCATGTACTTCCCCTGCATTAGAGCATCTGCGCGGGAAGATGTACCTGACCCTGCGCCTACCTCGGGAGACATCTACAAGTACAGTACCAATGGATGGGCGACAATTTGGAGGCCACTCAATTCCAGCCAGAGATCTATCGGTAGTTCTACGTTTACTTGCTCATCCGGTGCCTCACAGGCCTGGCAAAGCAAGGTAGTTGACTTCCATAGGAGGTAGTTGTGCAAATCGTCCGGGCGCGTGGTGGAGGAAAGGGAAGTCACGCCCACGCTCCTGCCCACTGACACTGACATTGGCAAGTGCTCGCTCCGAGTCCCGTCCAGTCCCAATGAAAGAGCGGTGGCCCCCTCGACAGGGGACAGCGCTGTAGCCGGCTCGCCCAAGGTCTCATCTCGTCAAATTTACTCCAAGCAGCTTGATTGATGCTCGTCCCTCTGGGGCAACCTGGAAGCCCGGTTCATCAGTCAGGCCGCCTGTCTGTCTGTGCATGTGCAGTCAGTCGGGAACAAGTCAAGTCTAGCTAGGGACTGTCACTTGTAGAGTGCCCCCAACCTTAAGGATCTCCCTCCACCGCCTGCCCGTTTTCCCCTTACCCTTGGGTTTCCTCCCTTCTCCGTCCGTCTCTCCCTTCCGTTGGTAGGCCTGTTGTGTGAAGCACGTCTCCCTTCCCCCAGCCATCCTTCATCTTCACCCTCTCCGCCCTCCTCCCTCTCCCCTCCTCTCCTCCTCCCATCTCCTCTCGCCCGCCCCCGACAATCCATCGCCGGATCGTCCTCTCGTGTCCCCAGAAGAGACCGGCCCCGAGCGAGCGAGCGAGTGCAGCGAGAAGAGTGCGTGTGGCCAAACGATCGACCGACCAGGAGCCAGGCCATTGGACAACCCGCCTGTTGTCCTTCACCACCACACCACCTTCCACCGGTCGACCTGCCCTGCCCTGCTTGTCGAACCAACGACAAGAAACGACCCTCGGACACGGCCTCGGACACCAAACAATTCCACGACCTGTCACGCTCGCAACGTGCATCGCCTGGCCGACACCGTCACGACGTCCTTCCCAAGACCGGTTCCAGAGGCGGTTGGGTGTTACTAGCGGTCGCATCGGCTGGATGACATCTGCTCTTCTTCCGCATTGACAACAACACAACAACAAAGCCGCCCAGCCAGCCAGCCCCCCGTGAGCCTGAATCAATTCCAGGGCCGCATCGAGCTTCCCCCCGCTAGTGGACCTAATTCCCCCAAGTGAGTTTTGTCTTGCCCTCTGCCATTATCTTGACATCTGCACCTCAAAACTCGGCCACGACGAGGTTTGCGCCGTAGCCGCTGCCCATTTCCCGACCTCCTCCCATCCATGTCCCTCTGACACCCGTGCCCCGTTTCCATGCGGGCTCTGCCGTCTGACAAGAACCCTGTCCTGATCTAACTTGACCGCCCGCCAGGAGCATCTTTGCATCGCGCCGTCTCGGCCTCGTCAGCCCCCGACATACGCTAAGGCCGCCCCGTCTCCTGCAGCCCCAGCGCCCTGCACCCACCGACTCTTTCTCTCCCAACCCCGGGCCGTCCGCCGTCTCCCAGCGCGCGCTCAGGCTGCCTTCGCAAGGCCCTCCCCGGTCCCCAAAACAACAAACCCAATCGCATCGCGACCCTCAGGGCGACCTGCCAACGCATCGATTCCCGCTCGACGCGTCCCAGTCGGCCTCATTGGCAGCCTCTGCTCCCGAGAGATCCATCTCCCGCCGCCAATCGCCCATCGATTCGCCTCCCGCCCGTCGGCCTCTGCCCATTGCCCGGCCAGAGCAAGCGATCCCACAAGGTGAACCCGCCCTTCCCCCCAGCACCCGCGGACAGCTTCTGCAGCGCGCAGCCTACCTACTGTACCTATCTGGACCCGGAACCGGCTGCAGGAGCAAATTTCCCTGAAACCTGTTTGGGTAGCTAACTCATCCCTCGCAGCTGACTTGCAGCTTCCGGCTTCCTACGAGGCTTCTGTCCGAAACTCTCTTCGCAGAGAGAGAAACCAGCGCGCAATCGTTTTCTCGCCATCGAAATAGACGCATCCGCCGACCGACACATCACAGTAGCGACTGCTTCATTGCGAAGAGCCCCCTTCGCCCTGAAGATTCAGGCTTCCATCTCGAATTGCTTCTTCCAGCCTGAGGATCCGCTCTGTTCCTCAGCCACCCAAACAGCCCAGGGTTTCCATTGTTGGCCACTGCCCGCCGCCGAGCCCGTTTTCGAGCCACCCGCCTTCCAACGTTGAGGCGTAATATGCCAGCCAGCACAACCTTATCGGCCTATTCACCTGCTTCATAGCGTCTTCCGACACTTGGAGCCACAACGGCAATCTCTGCATCGTCTCGCGTTCACCATAATACCCCAATGACGTCCCGCACAGCCATCGCAAGCCCCGTCCCCGTCGCATCCGCCTCTCCAGAATACCAAGCCTCGCCCGAAAGGAGACGCAACATGCCGCCAGTCGCCCCTCCACGAACGTCCTCGACGAACCACAATCCGGCCAGCCGGGACTCGAGTTCCAGGAGACGCGACCACACCTCCGAAAGGGTCACCGCCTCACCGCGCCGCCATCAGCCAGAGTCTTCATACGCCGACGTCAACGGCAACGACCTCGACTACGTCGATGTACCCTCGTCCCGCAGCCGGAGAGCCGCACAGCACGATTCCCCCAACCACAACGGCAGTTCTCGCGATAACCGCGCCGCACAACCGACCGTCATCCCCGTCCGATCCCAAATCCAGCCGCAGCCTGTTGCGTCCCCGAAACAGCCGTCCCGCGAGGCCAGCGAAGTCTTGAACAGAATCATCGTCTCTCAGCCCGAGTCCGATCTGCAAAGAGAGAGGGAGCGTCTGGCAGAGGCCCAGCCCCAATCGTCCCTCGAGGCTGCCCCGCCACCCGTCGTCGGCATGAGTCCCGACCAGGATGATGGCCGTCGCGGCGGCAGGAGCCGACAGGAGCCCGGCAAGAGGGAAAAGGCGGTCAAGTTTGGCGACTACATCCTCGGCAACACCATTGGCGAGGGCGAATTTGGCAAAGTCAAGCTCGGCTGGAAGCAGGCTGGCGGAGTTCAGGTTTGTGGTTCCCCTCGCACTTGGAAACAGTGTGACTCTCGCCCCATGCTAACGCGCGCATGTCTAGGTCGCTATCAAGCTCATCAAGCGCGACAGCGTTGGGAACAACCCGTCACGCCTGGCCAAGATCTACCGCGAGATCGCCATCCTGCGCGAGATTCAGCACCCCAACATCGTCCGTCTGCACGAAATGGTCGAGACCGAACGGCACATCGGCATTATTCTCGAGTATGCATCAGGTGGAGAACTTTTCGACTACATATTGAACCACCGGTATCTTAAGGACAATGCCGCCCGTAGGCTCTTTGCGCAGCTCGTTTCCGGTGTTGGCTACCTCCATAAGAAGGGCATCGTGCACCGCGATCTCAAGCTGGAGAACCTCCTCCTCGACAGGAACCGCAACATCATCATCACCGACTTCGGCTTCGCCAACACTTTCGACGCCGACGAAGAGCTCAGCATCGAGGAGGAGCTGAACCTCAGCGATCGCGATTTTGTCAAGAAGATCGGTCTCGACAAGGTCAAGGCCAACGGCACGCGGAAGGGCGATCTGATGCAGACAAGTTGCGGAAGCCCCTGCTACGCTGCTCCCGAGCTTGTAGTTAGCGACTCACTGTACACCGGCCGCAAGGTCGACGTCTGGAGCTGCGGTGTCATCCTGGTAGGCCCCCTCCCCTCCCTCTCTTCCGCCCGCGCAATCTGCTGACCCGACTATCTAGTACGCCATGCTTGCTGGTTATCTGCCCTTCGATGACGATCCCGCGAATCCCGAGGGAGACAACATCAACCTCCTTTACAAGTACATCGTCAACACCCCCCTCACCTTCCCCGAATACGTCACACCGCATGCTCGCGACCTCCTCCGCCGCATCCTGGTGCCCAACCCCCGAAAGCGCGCCGACCTCTTCGAAGTTGCCAGGCACAGCTGGCTCAGCGAGTACGCGCACGTCGTCGAGTTCATCACGAGCAGCACAACGACGCCCAACGAGATCCAGAACACCACGGTGCCCTCCGAAGACGACAGGCCCATGGTGGCGCGCAGCGCCTCGGTCCGCGAGGCCTCGAACAAGACCAAGTCGCCCGGCCCGACCTCTGTTGGTGGTCTTGCCAATAAGCACGGCAACATCGATCCCGAGGCTGAGGCGGCAACCCGGCAACAGTCGCACAAGGACTCGAAGCGTCGCACTGTCCAGGTCGAATACGTCGCACCCACCACGCAAACACAGCGCGGCGAGCCTGCCACACAGTCGCCAGGCGGCCGGGGTAAGTCAAGGGCACGATCTGGTAGCCAGGGTCCTGTCGAGGTCGCCGGCAACGGGCAGGAGAAGCCTCTTCCCAAAGATCCTCCCGTCAACAAGGATGCCTACAACAAGGCCTCGCGCCAGTCGACGAGGCCTCCCAGCGCCTATCGCAACAACCCTGCGCCTGGTCGGCCGGCTCATGACACCAGGTCCGCGTCTGACAACGCCTACATGACCAACGCTGGAGCACCCGGGCGGCCCCAGACTGGCGGGTCAGTGGGACTGGGAAGCGGTGCTCGCGCATCCTACGGCCAGCCCATCCCCCCCTCTGTGGCAGGAACCAATGCCCAGGGCAGCATCCAGCAGCCTGAGTCCCAGAGTATGGGCCACCCCAGCATTGCGCCCATGCCGAACAAGTTCGCTCGTGTCGCGGGCTACCCCGAGCAGGGAGGCGACAGCAAACCACAGACTCCCACCAGCGATGGCGGAAAGGGACACAGGCGCTCCAGCACCCTCACGGATATTGGCTCCAAGCTGCTCGGACGAAACGGTTCCATGTTTGGTGCTAAGAACAAGAAACGGTCCGATCAACGCCCCGACGAAAAGAGCAACAACCGGAAATACCCTCCTGTCAGCATGTCCAGCAGCATGGCCATGGGAACTGGCGAGCCACGTGCTTCTATCGACTCGCGCGCGTCCCGGCGGTCCTTCTCCTTGGGCTTTGGAAAGAAGAGGAGCGGTAGTATCTCCGAGCAATCCCAGGACAAGCAGAACCGCCGTTTCTCGCTGATTCCCCAGTCCCTCTCCAAGGCCATGGGGATCAACAAGGACACCGGGACACCGTCCTCCGAGGCGCCGTCGCAACAAGACCTGCCCATCCAGGGACCTCCCGAGGTTGACGGACGCGGCCGGTATGTGGAGCGCCCTGCGCAGTCGCGGGGCCAGTCAAGAGGCCAGACAGGCTACTTTGACGGCGCGGACTACGAGCCAAACTACGTGCACGATCAGCAGTATTCGAACTCAAGCCCGCAGCTCCAGCAGCACCAGCGCCAGCCCTCGGCCCATCACGGCAGACAAGCGAACGCGATCCCACCGCACATGCAGCAGGGCGGAGGCGTCAACACGGGATCTGAGTCGTCCCTGGAGAGCCCCGACCAGCGACGGCAGGGCAACGTGCCCTACCAGGCGGGCGTCTACTCGGAGTCTGATCAGTTCGACGGTCGCAGGGTCGGCGGTCAAGACAACCGGAACTTCCTGCAAAAGAACAACAAGAAGTTCACTGATGCCTACAACCAGGACCAGTACCATCGCGGACACGAGGGCAGCAGCGGTGCTGCCAGGAGGGTCATGGACTTTTTCAGACGACGTGGCAGGGCGAGGGGCGGTGACGAGAGGTAGAGGTCTCTCGACCACCCGCAACTCTCCCTTTGTCCCTCGAACCGACACCGGACCCGGCCCATGTGTGGTTCTGACGAATCGCAACAGAGCCTGGGTCCGTACCGGCGCATCAAAGACTGGCCGAGCGCGCCGACATGAGTGCTTCCTCAACCCAGCATGAAGACTTATGCTTGTACGACTTGTAATCACGCGGACCGGTCCTCCGGTGATCAGTTTCTATTCGGCAACCCAAATCCTGGCACTCACCAGGTCTGTTGTTGCTGTACATCAGCAGCATCCTTGCGAAGAACGGAACCTTTTCACGAACAACCTCGCTCAACCACCATATTTAATACAGCCTGAGGCTCGTTGCATTTTCAACATCCTCAGCATTTGCTCCAGTCACAGACAAGGCAAGCTTGGCGACCGATGAGCACGGCTCTCAACGGACACCAACCAGGCCTCTCGATACTCGCACCCTGGCCATTCATCGACAATGGTTCGAGGGGGGCGTTCTCGTAGGAGATGGAAATCGCAGGTCAGGAGCTCGAAAAGCTCGGCTTTGAAGACCATCTCTACAGTGAGGACGGCCGTGCGAGAGGAAGGCGGCCCGAGGGGGGCATTCGTTGGTGGCAGTCTCATTTATTGCTCAGTTGCATGATCCTGTTGCAGGACTGTGCGGGGGAGAGTTGGTGGCAAAGGGAAAGCGTCAAGACTTTGGGCGTCTAGGAGTTGTGGCAAGATATCTGCGTGTGGGAATAGAGTATAGTGTAAATGGAACGTGAGACTTTTTGGTCATCAAACTTGGTGCTTACAGATGGTGTGATGCTAATGGAAATGATTAACCGAAACAACGAGGTAGCTAACGTCCGCGGCGCGGGGATGAAGATGCAACAAAAGTCCCGAGGTATCATTCGTAGACAACGTAGGTAGGTAGCAGCTAAATATGACCATCCACATCATCCTCCTAACCATCGATGCCGCCCCATTCCTCATCGGCACCGCCGCCTGAGCCCCCCGCCGCGGCCCTCCGGGCTTCCTTTCTCCGTTTCTTACTGCCCTCGATGGCGGCCTGGCGGTTGTTCTCCCTGCGGCGCTCCCAGCCGCTCTGGCTCGTGATCTTCGATGCCTGGTTGCCCGTGCGGCGGGACTCGACGCCGCGCTCCCTGAGGCGCTTGCGGTCGTCCTTTGTGACGTCTGGCAGGGCGTCGAGGAGCCATTGCTGGACGGCGGCGTCGTCGCCCGTCTTGCCGGCCTGCTTGTCGCTGAGGGCGATGACATTGGCGACGGTCTTGGCGAAGGGGATGTCGTCCTTGGTGTAGAATGTGACGGCGACGCCGCCCTCGCGACCAGCGCGGCCGGTGCGGCCCGCGCGGTGGACGTAGGCGGCCGTGGAGCCGGGGATGTCGTAGTTGACGATGCCGTTTACGCCGGCGAAGTCGACGCCGCGGGCCAGGAGGTCGGTGGTGATGAGGACCCAGATGTCGCCGGCGCGGAAGCGGCGCATGATGGAGGCGCGGGCGGTGTCGGTGAGGCCGCTGTGGAGGGCGGCGATGCGGTCGGGACCGCCGGCGGAGAGGGGGATGTCGTACTTTAGCTCCTCCTCGAGGGCGGTGGCGCGGGGGATGGTCTGGGTGAAGACGATGAAGGGGGGGCGGAGGGGGGGACCGGTGTCGTCGGCCGAGTTGGGGTGGAGGAGCTGGCGGAGGGCGAGGAGCTTGCCGGGCTCCGAGGCGGTGTAGACGAGCTTGTGGGTGATGTTGGGGACGGCGGTGTCCTTGAGGCCGACGACGAGGCGGACGAGGGGCGCGGGGGAGGGGGAGGGGTGGGAGGCGAGCATGTCGCGGGCGATGGTCTCAATGTTGGAGCCCATGGTGGCGGACCAGAAGGAGGTGCGGAGGGAGGGGCTGGTGCAGGCGGACCAGACGCCGCGGGTCATGTCGCGGAAGAGGGGGTCGAGGAGGATGTCGGCCTCGTCGAGGACGAGGGAGCGCACGTTGGGGAGGGTCTTGAGGGTGTTGACCGGGCCGGAGGTGAGATACTGGTAGAGCATGGCGGGAGTGGTGACGAGGATGTCTGCAGAGGTGATGCGCTTGGGGACGTTCTTCCTGCGCTCGTCGTCTTCGGAGCTGATGTTGTCTTCGTCGTTTTCGTCGCCGGACGCGGCGGCCTTGTCCTCATCGGCTTCCTCCAGGACCGTCTCCTCTTCATGCTCTTCCACCACGTCATCTTCGTCATCCTCTTTTTCAGACTCGTCGCCCTCGTTCTTTTCGACCGCCACGACCTCCTCCTCGCTCTCCGGCAGACGTGTGCCCTTTCTGAAGCCGGCCACCTTGACACCTGTGCCGACGACGAGCTTGCGGCCCTCGTTGACGATCTGGAAGACCAGCTCTCTCGTGGGCGCGACAATAACGGTCGTCAGGCGCGGCTCGGCAGCAGCGTCCCCGGCCCTGCGGCGGAGCACGGCGTCGATGGCCGGGATGAGGAAGCTGACGGTCTTGCCGCTGCCGGTAGGGGCAACGGCGAGGAAGTCGATGCCGGCGGAGAAGTCGCCCAGCTCGGACTTGTTGGACACCTTCTTGAGGGCCGTCTTGGGCTGCAGGAGCAGCGGTAGACTGCCTAGCTGAACCTCTGTGGGGACGCGGTAGCGCTCGTTGTGCAGGTTGGCGGCGAGGGCGTCGGAGATGCCGTAAAGGGAGCGCAGCTCCTGGAACGAGTGCAGGGGCTGGGTGTGGACCTGGAGGGCGTCCTCCTTGACCTCGACGGCCTTCTTCTTCTTCTTGCTCTTTGTGACCTTGGGCTCCTTCCGGCGGGTGGAGAGGAGGGTCAGCTTGAGGCGGTGGGAGCGCAGGAGCTGGCGGCACTCGTCCTCGCTGAGGAGCTTCGGCTTTTTGAGGGGTGCCGACTCGGGTTGTGTGTTGGGCGCTGCCGCATCCTCGTCGTCTCCCTCGCCCTCGCCGTCCTTGTCCTCGGCCGCATCCTTCTTGGGAGCGAAGAAGTCCACCTCGGGCAGGTCTGTATCGTCATCGGCGCGCTCGGGCTCGTCCTTTGGCCGCTTCCGCTTGCTGCCCCGCGACGAGGGGACGTCGTCGTGGAAGAGCTGGGGGTTTGTGCGATTGCCGGCGGACGGCAGGTTTGTCGGGCCTTTTCCAGGCTGTTTCGCGCCCTTTCCGGGCTGCTTGATTCCGCGGGAGAGGACTTTGAGAATATCCATAGCGGGCTGTGGTGTGGTGGTTATTGGCGTGGTGGACTTTTCGGGCGGTCGCGATGCAGACTCGGCGTGAAGGTCTTTAATTTTCTGGACGGGGCTTGGATTGGCACCGTAATCGGACCAAGGAGTTGGCACGGTATGCACGGACATTTGGGTTGGTCCAGTCTCTCGGTGAGTGGGGCTTACCGAGCACAGGGTCGGTCAGTCCCGGTGGGAAGTACCTCAAGTGCTGGCTGCCCCCCTATCGCCTGGCTCCCCCCCCCCTTCTTCCACACCACCACTGTCACCACAGATACGTTCATCCATGTCGTCCAATTCAAGCCGCCCCCCACGGCGTCTTGCTTCCAAAGCATGTGACCTCTGCCGGGCCCGGAAACGCCAGTGTGGTTTTGATACCGACGGCTCGGCGAGCTGCAAGAGATGTGCGCGACAAGGCCTGGAGTGTACTTTTCTCACCACTCACAAGCCCCGAGGCCCCCGACTTCAGTTGGTTTTCCTCCTCTCCTCCAGGTCGTGTTGATTTTCTAACTGTGAAATCAAGTCGGCCCCCAGAGGTTGCCGCGCCGCCGCTGGCCAAGATCGAAGTCTCGCATCTTTGCTCGACTGACATGCTGCACCGGCTCGTCGGAATGTTTGACGATTATGTCTACCCTCTCTTTCCCCTCGTGCACCAGCCCAGCATTCATGAGATGCTGGAGACGGGTGCCTACAACGATAACCCGGCCTTCCTCCGCCGATGCCTCGCATTGTGCGCCATCACCGTGGCCTCGGCCCCCAACAGGGAGAAACAGGTCTGCACGGGTCACTACTCAACGTACCAGGCTTTTGTCAGCCGGGCCTGTGATCTTGTCGTCATGAGCCGCATGGCGACTGACCCTACGTGGGATGACGAGCCGTCGTTCGAGTCAGCCATTGACTCGACCCTGCTATCGATGGCCTGCCACTATGCTGACCGCAACAAGCGCGGCTGGGTCTTCGCAAATGAGGCCATACTCATCATCCGGGACCTTCAGCTCCACAAGCCTGAGGGCCTGTCGCGGCTTACGCCGGCAGATTCTGAGCGGTGTAAGCGCATGTTCTGGGTTCTTCACAAGATGCAAATGTCTGTCTGTCTGTTCCCCCTTTTTGAAATACATCCCGGAACTGACTACCCCCTAGGGATGATGCGCTCGTCTCGCCGATGCCACACATACTCACCTGGTTTCCTCCACGTGACACGGACTGGCAAACTATGGATTTGACACAGACTGCCAGCGTAGAAGAAAACCAAGCGGACCTGGACGGTTTCGTTCATCTTCACAGACTCTACATTTGTCTGAGAGACATCTTGTCGACCGATGCCTACGGCCCCTGCCTGACAACCATGGCGCCACACCTCCCGTTTCTAGGGTTTCCTGGAACAAACAAAACGAGTGGCGTGTCTGCACCATCTGGCTCGCAAGGGCTCCTCTTCTCCGATCGTCTCGCAATTGCCGGGGAAATCTTTCACCGTCTACAGCAGCGCGTTGACGCAGACCTGGTCCCCGTTCAGAGCCAACCCCAGGATGCCAGCCGTGGCGTACGCCTGGCGAGGGCCACGGTTCAGCTGACGCAGCTGTATCACTGCAACGCCATCCTCGACGTCATCTTCGCATCGCTTCCTGATGATGATTCAGGGTGGGATCCGCCCATGTTTGCTCAGGTCGATGCCGCAACCCATGGTCAGGGTCGTGCACCGGCAGGGCCAGGGGACAGGACGGCGCTGTGGCTGATGCGAGAAACGCTCGCTCAGAAACTTCTCTCGATCCTCGACTCTACCCCACCGGATGTCCTCGAGCTGAATGGGTTTTCACTGGTAAGTACGCAACACCTCTAGCGATCATTGCACAAGTTCTCACGACAATACGCGTGTGTAGAGCCATCAGATTCGGAAAATTGCGGCCAGTCTACTAGACTACTCGGACGACATGGGGGCTGCTTCAATTCACTCGGCCGGGCCTCAGTTCTACGTATTGCAGTTTGCAAGCATCCTCGCAGACCTTGACCTGAACATGGCCACAAGCGCAATGCTGCTTGGTCGATGAATACCCAGAGCCTGTCTAAATGTCGTCGCCGAGCTCCTTGTCCGTTCCCGAGGTCTGAACGACTACCAGCTCGTGCTTGGACCACTTCCGAGCCGGGATGCCCAGCGCCCACAGCTGGTCAATCTCCGAATAGGTCCTCCCCTTTGTCTCCGGGACGAAGAAGAAGGCGAAGACCATGCACAGAAGCAGGAGTGCGGCATAGATGAAGCCAATCTTGCCCTGCAGATTGCCCTGGTCGGGATTGACGGCGTACGGCAAGGCCATTCCCCAGATGGACGCGGTCAGGGCATTGGCGATGGTGCAGATGGCCTGCGTGGGCGTCCTCAGAGACGACGTAGCGTTCTCCGAGGCGATGGGCCATGCAACGGCGCCGAGGGTTCCCTGGTAGGCAAAGCCCCAGATTCCCATTATGACAATCTGAACCGTAAGAGCAGCCTGGCTGGTGGTGGCAACAGCCAGCACGGCGATGACGAGCAGGGCAACAAAGAGCGTGAGGGCGCCGTAAAGCATGGTGCCTCGGCGGCCGAGGTACTCGACCAGGAACCAGCTGCACAGGTTGCCGACAACCATGACGCCTGAGATGACAATAGTCATGTCAAAGGACTTGGCCGCAGACATGCCAGCGAGCTGGAAGAAGTAGCTCATGTAGCCAACCACCCATCCCATGCCGGAGAAATTTTGGATGACGAAGGCCATGATGGTGACGCTGGTGCGCTTCCAGTTCTGCTTGTTGAAGCAGTTGCCGAAGGTTCCCTGGGTCTGCTCCGTTTCGTGCTCCTGCTGCAGAGAGGACTTGATCTCGGCGATGCGGCCCTCGATATCATATGTCGGCTTGTGGAGCTTGGCAAGGACCTTTCGAGCGTCGTCCTCGCGGCCACGCGCGATGTACCAGTATGGGGATCTAGGGGAAAGAGAACAGTCAGATTTGGTCGCCACGAACAGGGGACACTGCCGCTTCTACTTACTCGGGCATGAAGGGAAGGATGGTCAGACAGAGGCCGACGAAGCCCCACTGGACCGCGAAGAGGATTCGGTAGGACGCCTTGCCAGAGTACTTTGTAGACTCACGGATGACTCCGTAACCAATAGTGTTTCCAAGTACAATGGCAAGGTTCATACCTCCGGTGATGGCACCGCGAACAGCAAGGGGGGACATCTCGGAGGCGTATGTCGGCGCAATAGTGGCGAAGGCTCCCAGAGGGAAAGCCGTCAGCAGCTTGCTCCCAAGGAAGTGAGCGGGACTTGTGGCGAAGAACTGAAGAAAGACACCGGCGACGTTGATAACGTATGCGAGGGCGATGGTCCTCTTGCGGCCCCAGCGGCCAACAACGGGGCCGACGGCGATGCCGCCGAGGATGTTTCCAGCGAAGAAACCGGCCTGGAAGCCGAGCTGCCAGTCGGCGCCGACGACGTAGTCGTCGCCGTAGCGGAAGCCAAAGTCTTTGCGGAACTCTTCGATGGAGATGACGACACTGCCGGCCAGGGCATCATAGCCGTACATGATGCAGACTAGGAACATGTAGGCACCTAGAGGAGTCAGCCTGATGCATGGTCATGGATATGGAAAGGGAAACGTACACCATACTATGGGCTTCCAGCTCTCCTTGATGGACTCCTTGACGGAGAGGGAGTGCTGATGCTCCTGGAAGCGATGGACGGCCTCGCTGTTCAGAACGATGGACTGGCCCTTGTTGTCGGACTCGCCGGGGAGGGAGTCCTCGGCGTGGGCCGCAACGGCATCTTTGACGTCGGACATGACTTCGAGGGGGGTTGAAGAAACAGAGGCAAAGATCCGCGCAGAGGCTGTTTCTGTGGGTGTCTGGTGGGTGTCTGGTGGGTGCTGGGTATCCGAGGACAGGAAGAATGTCTGAAGGCCTCGGGATGACGGCCTTTTTATGTCTTCAGAATAGCCGTCATGGGTGAGCCGGCCAGACTGCTTTCCCCAGGTTCTCGGCCCATGGACATGGACACGGCGCCATCATTTCTCGGGTCCGGAGATTCGGGGCCTGCCCGGCCTGGGGTTGTCAGGTCGTCCGATGGGATGATGGTGGAGGTGAGATCCGGGGGCTACTTACCTAACCTACTTGGGGTAAGCCAGGTAGTAAGCCGTCAAAGAGGGCGGACAAACCGGCGGGGAAATGGCGGGACTTGGCCTAAAGACCGGGTTCCCTTGTCCAGGCCACGCTTTAGCACGCGGAGATACTGGCGGAGAGACTGCGGATACTCCTGCTAGTACGAAGCCATCGTGAGCCGTGGACGGGACCGATTCAGGGGTTCTTCGTCAGAGGTCCATGGCATCGGTCAACTTGTAGACTCCGAGTAACAACTCATGCTCCCATACAGACTATAAGATGGCTTCGATTCAAGTCCATGTCGGGTCTATTCCAGATGAAGTTCACGGCTGAATACCTCAAGCCACCTGCTTTCCCTCCCTCTTTACAACCCTGAGTCACACCAGCAACACCGCTCCCATGACCGTGGACATCAACGCCCTCCTGGGGCAGATGACGCTGGATGAAAAGATCTTGCTCCTCGCCGGAAAGAACTTCTGGGAGACTCACGAGATCCCCCGCCTCGGCATCCCCTCGCTGAAGGTGACCGATGGTCCCAGCGGCGCAAGGGGAGATACGTTCATCGACGGCACCCCGGCCGCCTGCTTCCCAGCCTGCGTGTCCCTGGCAGCCACCTTCGACAAGAAGCTCGCCAGGCGTGTTGGTCGCGCCCTCGCCCAGGAGACACAGACCAAAGGCGCCTACGTTCTTCTAGGCCCAACAGTCTGCATCCACCGCTCCCCCCTCGGCGGCCGCAACTTCGAAGCCTTCTCCGAGGACCCCCTCCTCGCCGGCGCCCTGGCCACAGAGTACGTCAACGGACTTCAGAGCGAGCGCGTCGCCCCGGCCGTCAAGCACTTCTTCGCCAACGAGCAGGACACGCGCCGCTTCGTACTCAACGAGACCATATCAGACAGGGCCCTGCGCGAGATCTACCTCAAGCCCTTTGAGTTTATCGTCAAAGCCGCCAAGCCTTGGTCCGTCATGACAGCATACCCCAAGATCAACGGCAATTACATCGACGCCACGCCCACGTGGATGACGAAGGTCCTCCGTGAACAGTGGGGTTTCGACGGCCTGACCATGAGCGACTGGGGCGCCGTGTCGACTGTTGACTGTGTCGCCAATGGTTTGGACCTTGAGATGCCCGGCCCGCCGAGGTTTGCGTCTGCCGAAAAGGTGCACGCCGCCCTGGCAGAGGGCAAGCTGCGTGAGCAGGACATCGACGACAGGGTCCGCGCTTCTCTTGTGCTTCTTGAGCGCGTCGGCAAGTTTGCAGACCGGGGCCCTACGCCCGCGGAGAGAGCTGTCGACCTCCCAGAGCACCGGGCCCTGACCCGGGAGGCCGGTGCTGCTGGCGCCGTTTTGCTGAAGAACGAGAAGGATGTGCTTCCCGTTGACGTGCAGAAGACGAAGAAGATCGCCCTCCTCGGACCGCTGGCGGACCACGCCTCGGCACATGGAGGGGGAAGCTCCTTCTTGACGTGCCATTACAAGATTAGCCCCAGGGAGGCATTCACCAAACGATATGGCTCACAGGTCGAGTTCTCCTACTCCAAAGGTGAGTCTTCAGATGTGATGGCAGAGAAGATCGTAGCTGATGCGGACAACAGGCTGTGAAATCTACCGGTCACTGCCGGACCTGATCGAGGGCACCAGCGCAAAGAACGGAGAAAAGGGTTTTGACGTCGAGTACTTCACCTCATTCGACACCACCGGGGCGCCGATCAAGTCGGAGCACGTCCGCCGGAGTTACCTCACCACCCACGACCAGATCGACGTCAAGGAGACGGCCATGAGCGCGAGGATGACGGCTACCTACCAGCCATCCGAGTCGGGCCGCCACTACCTCAGCCTCTCAGGCGCAGGTGTCACCAGGCTCTACGTCGATGGCACGCTCGTGGCCTCCCAAGAGGCCGCTATTCCGGACGCCATGGCCTTCATCGCCGGATGCCAGGACGAAGTCAGGGGTCGACACGACTTCGAGGCCGGCAAAACGTACAAGGTCGAGGTCATCACGACCATGCCCGACGTCCGCATCTCGGACAGCCCGATCCTCGACAAGCAGCTGTGCGCGCACGTAGGGTTCGTTCCCCAGGGGCAGATGGAGCGCGGCCTTCTGGAGGAATCTGTGGCCTTGGCGCGCGAGGCGGACGTGGCTATTGTCTTCGTCGGCAACACATATCAGTGGGAGTCTGAGGGCCAGGATATGGGGGCCATGGCGTTGCCGCCGCACGATTCACGAGCGCAGGACGGGCTCATCGCGGCGGTGGCGGCTGCGAATCCCAGGACGGTGGTTGTTGCCAATACGGGGGTTGCGTTCGAGACGCCCTGGCTTGGGGACGTGGCCGCTCTCGTACAGGGGTGGTATGCTGGCCAGGAGGTAGGCAACGCCTTGGTGGACGTGCTTGTTGGCGAGGTGAATCCATCTGGCCGGCTTCCTGTGTCGTGGCCGCGGCGGTACGAGGACACGGCGTGTTTCGGAAACTACGGGCTCGACTCGCAGGAGTCCAAGGAGGTGGAGTATGTCGAGGGCGTGTTTGTGGGATATCGCCACTTTGACCGACACCGGGGGGCGGAGGGAGAGGTGCTCTTCCCTTTCGGCTTCGGGCTGAGCTACACCACGTTTGAGGTGAAGTGCGTGTCTGTCACGGGCGACTTCTCGGCTGGGATCTCTTTGCAGGTCACGGTCAGAAACACAGGGGAGAGAGAAGGAGCGCAGACGGTGCAGGTGTACGTGGTGCCTCCTCAAAGCGAGGGGGTTGAGAGGCCCGTCAAGGAGCTGGCGTCGTTTGAAAAGGTGCACCTGCTCGTGGGCCAGGAAGAGACGGTCCAGGTCCAGCTGACGAGGGATGCGGCGGCCTATTGGGATGAGGGTGTTGACAAGTGGAGGGTTGTGGGTGGTGAATATGGCATCTGGGTGGCGACGAGCTCTCGCCCTGACGATGCAGTGGCCAAGGAGACCATGGTGGTGGAGGAAGGCTTCTGTTTTGAGCCGTAGGCATACAGATCTTGACAAGACTCCGAATGTACATGTTGCACAAAAAATGGTGCCTGAGCCTTGGAGGCAAAGCCTATCTACCGGACCCAAAGACTCTTGTTGTGAGAGAAGGTCGTAAACATCAGGTGGTCTCTTGACTCATCGTACCTGTGATACGAGTAAGATAGCAACCAACATATGAGGGTGAGCCACCATCAAATGGGTACAGAATCCCATCTTGGAGCCGCTGTTGCCTTCATTGATACGGAGATACGAAGATCTGGCCGTCATGATGCTATAGGAAGAAGTTTCTCTCGTTTCAAGGGTTGATCTGACGTCGATTTCTGAACTCATAAACAGCGAGGAATGACACCAAGTTGTTCTTGAAATCTCCACGATGTACCTCTTTGCCTATAACTGTACCACTTCTTCACCCAAATAGTCTAGTAATGTTGACGTGGCCTTGGTTCGTCCTTAGTTTTATCATCACAATATATCAAAGGGGACTTGTGGTATTTCCTTCCTCCTGTTCCGTCAATGACAGCGAATCTAGAGTCTCTGCAATACCATTTCAGTAGATCCAGGGTTCGACCAGTCACTTTGTGGTACCGTTGTTTGTATCTTGCCAAGTCCCCTCTCGGGCCTCGCTACTTCCCTTACTTCATAAGTATCTCAAGGTCAGTCATCAGTCGCGCCTCAAAGATACGCAGGGGCACACATTCAACACTCCAGGTCGCCAGGGGTCGTTAGAAGATTTCCGAGTCAGTGACAGCCGAGACCGGACGAGCTTGGCAGGACTTGGTCGAGAACGGACGACTTTGCGCTTTTTAAGAGACCGAGCATTCCAGGCACTCCAGCCGGACCAAGCATGGTGAGACATGTCCTCTTTGGACTCGACCAGCCCAGGGGCAAGCTGACCTGACAGCCAGGCGAGTCCGCCTCTGCCGGCTGGTCCAGAAAACGCCGTCGGGTCGGGGCGGCCGTCGGCTTCGTTGTCAGGGGTGAAGATCCGAGCTGGAAGCGGCCGGCGTGGCGCCGCTGCAAGGAGGTTCCAGTTCAACAGTCTCCCCCGCGGAAGGAGGTGCTTCCGGACGCGGTAAGGCTCGCGCGCGGCCGTGGGCGGAATGGCTTATCCAGGCACAGGGTCGCCTTTGGGAGGGGAGGGAGGGGGTTTGTTGGCGGTGAACTCTAAATATGCACCTTCTAACAAGGGCCCGGCCGCCCAGGCCTCCTCCATATGCAGGTGCTCAGCAAATGTTTGGCTTCAAGTTGCCCACAACGTCTGATGGCATTCATGTTTGGAGCACGGGGATCTGACATTTCAGTTTGTTTTGGTTCGCGTCCGGGAGGCGTCGTCGATGTCCGTGGGCCGGGCGATGAAGGGCCACCCGTGAGAAGGCCGGCCGCAGCATCAAGCACGCACTGCAGCGAGAGAGGAGGGACTACCGGATCGCGACCCGGCCGCGAGGTGCAGGGGCCCGTTGCCCGTCCCCCAGGTACTGCTGTCAAGGACGATCCCCGGCCCAGGCGGGAGGGATGGCGGGGTAGCACAGTTGCAACGACCAGTCGCGGCCTCCCACGGGCGCACACACACACCAGCTGCACCAGCTCCTGCACCAGGAAGGGCAACTCGTTGTCGGCCTGGTTCGCGTCACATCGGGCGCTGAGTTGCATCGGCGTCTACGGGATTGAAGGCGGTGGTTTGTTCTGGCTGGTCCACGAATGAGCGCGGGTCGGGTACTCGTAAGCGACAGGGAGAGTCGTGCTTGTCATCGCGGTGAAGCATCTTCGTCTTCCAGTATTTTTTGGTCTCGTGAGATTGAGAGGATATGTTTGAAACAAGAGTCGAAATAATGACGCAGATCGCTGGCCGAGGGGTCCATCGCCGATGACGCTGGACCGGACGGCGGGTCTGTGAAACCAAGGCGGACTGGACAGCTGGAGCCAGAGCCAACGCTGGCGACCAGCGCCGGCCGGTAGCGGCACCGATACGCCAAGGCGGGAGAGAGGCATCTTTCTCGCGCCTAAAGTCGTAGACGAGTCTCGGGGTGATTGAGAAGACGGCATGCCCCTGTGACTGGAGGTGATAAGAGGTGGGGGACAGGCTAAGGCACAGCATCTGCGAACACCGTGACCGCCCGCAGGCCGCTGGCAGCTGGACCAAATAACCGAGCATGATCTGATGCGTGTGGCCCGGGGGGTCGGTCAGGTTAATCGATAGCGTCGGGCGGTGGGTGTTGTTGGTGTTGCGAGCATCAGCTGAGCTGGGCGGGCGAGGTGAGGTGGATGTGGGAAGTGGAAGCTGGTACCGCGACCCGCCTGGGTATTTGAGGTCACATGCCTGGCTGCGCTTGTCCAAATATGCGGGCTGGGCCGATGCAGCGCTCGCAGCACAGCTCAGAGCGCTGTCTTGGCGGGGCTGCCTTCCAAAGGTGGCCCGTGCACACCTCCCGCTGTTGATACAGAAGGCCAACGCCCTGAAGCTGGTGATAGATGCACTGGAGCAGCGTGCACCACACCGGCAGCGCGACTGCCCTTTTATATCGCCTTTTCTTGGTCAATGCCAACAGTTGGGAATGGCGCAACAGGCACTGCTGCCACGCAAAACTTGCGATATTGGGAGCCCGCCGCAGGTTGAGCAGGACAGGCAGCGTTCAAATCCGGATCCCTACAGGGCGCCGATCCCCTTTTGCATTTTGCCCGCCTGCACAGCGCCGGAATCAATTGACTGTTTTTGCAGATATAATCTTCAGGTAATTGAGTATCGAAATCTTGCAGATTGCGCATCATTAATTGCGTGCACGGCAGCTGCGACGGGATTGTGTCTGGGTGGGATTTGCCTCGACAAGTTGAACTGACAGACGACAGACTTGCACTTGCAAGACTTCCATGCAGCCGCACCGCCTCCGCTCTGACGGCCCACGGGAAACAAACCCGCCCAAACATCGAAACATCGAAACATCACCCACTCCGAGTCCTGTCGTCATCATCACCGATGACGAGGATGATCCGGAGCAGATCCAAGGCCCTTTGGAGAACCACGATCCGCTGCCAGGGCCCGGAGGCTACTAGTAGCCGGGCTAGCTTTGCGTCACGATTGTCGCCGTGATCCGCGCCGGCGTCTTGGATGGCTCGACGCCGAGGACCGGGGAAGCCGGTCAGCGCGGGACGCCGTCTTGGGCTTTGCAAGTTTGGCACTTGGGCAGGCAAGGCAGGCCAGCAGAGGGTAAGGGGGGTTCAAATGGAAAATCGAGGTTTTATCGTTTTATCGTCTCGTCTCGACATCGGAAACCTTCCGGCCTCTTTTTCGCCATTACTGTCTGCGATGCGACGCCAAGAGGGGGTGATTCGTCAGTCAAGAGGCGGGGTGCGCCCTCGCCCTCGCCTTCGTGGCAGTGTTGTCGAAGGGGCGACTTTTTTTCGGCTGCCCCTCCTCCCGAGCCTCTGTCCTGAGGCCTCTTGAAGCGGAGGGGGAGGGGCTGACGCGGTGGGTGGTGACTTCAAATTGGTCGCCAAGAAGAGGACGAGATGAATGCGCATCATAATGTCCGTCAACCCGCGGCAGCACCAGGAACAGCAAAACGCTTTCGACGGGCGATCGTGCGAAGAATGTTTCGACCGTTGGGCGGTTCCGATCCGGGGAAACCCCAGCATTGACCCCGTCACTCGCATGCCAGTCACAGTCAGTCGGGCTGAGACTGTCACTGCGATGAGAGGTGATTGTCCCTCGTCCGGGCTGATCCTGGCGGCGGGATCTGCCACTCAGGCAAGGTACCAGCACCACCTGGAGACGCTAGCGGCGCGATTCTGCGGTTAAGACTGTGCCAGAGTGCCAGAATGCCAATGTGCCAGTGAGGGAAGATGATGCATCATCGCTCAGCCATCGGGCGCCCGCGCGGCGCAATCGTCCATTCTAAGCCACGGACAGCAGGCATTGTATGGATGCTTACAGCCCAAAGGTCGCCGTCCGCGGTGATGCATCTGCAGAGGCCATGCCAATGTGCAGACCGCCATTCCTCCCAGGCTTCTCTGCATCTGGCTGTCACCTTGTGTTCTGTTCTGCTTCTTCTCCCACCGCCGCCACCGCCGATCCGCGCGCGCGAGACCCCGAGCAAAATGGGAAAAGCTGTCTGTCTGAGACATTCCTGTCTGCAGATTGCCGTCCCCGTCGACAAAGCCCACACCCACCACGTCTCGCCTCACCTCACCTGTCCTTACTTCCCCTCCCTCCCCTCCGCCCCCCCACGTTGCATCGCCGTGTGTCGAGGTGTGTGTGTGGGCGGGAGGGCGGGTGTCGTCCGCGTGTGCGACTCGCCGTACCTGAGAGAAAGTCTGAGGGAAATTGTTGCCCCGGCCGGCAGGGACACACGACCGGACGGGACGGGGCACGATCGTCTGTCCTTCCAACCTGTCGTCGTCGTCTTGGCCGGCCGCTTCTGTCTGTTCCCTCGTTGTGCCCGCAAGCAAAACTGCAGAGTACCAACTGGAAGTATTGTATCGGGTTGTCGTGTACTTGTAGTAGCAGCGGCGTCGCCCTGCATCGCCCGCCCGCGGGGGAAAATGGAAAGCCCCCCAAGCCCCTCCCCCCCGAAATGGCCGCGTCGGGCTTGTTGTCGGCGGAACCTGGGCTGACGGGACGGGCTGGCGGCTTTGACAGCGCGGCCACTGCGTCTCGCTGCACTGCACCTTCCAAGAAAAGGCGGATGCTCGGCGCACCTTGTCGAGGGCCTTGGAGCTTGGGGGCCCCGCTGGCACCGTCCCGGGTTTCCGTGGACACCAACTCTGGCAGGGCGGTACCTGGGTACTTACTTTCTGGATAAAGTGTGCTCTCTCCCCAAGTGCCTAAACTGGCGTTCCTTGGTTTAATCAAGCTGCGCGCCCCTTGAGTTTCTCACTGGACGACGGCGCAATAAGCCCTGACATTAGCATCAGCCGGACTGCTGGCAGAGGGCGTCCGGCATTGGACGACGAGCTGATGAAAGCGTGCGGGAGCGCCGCCTGGAGGCGTCTTCTCGGCCCTGCTCTCCAGAGGTACCTTTTGTACAAGAGGTACTTGTGGAGGGAAGGAGGGGGGAGACACTAAGACGCCCCTCCCCTCCCGTCGCGGTTGCCCCCCCCTCCCCCCAATCCGACTGTCCTCTCACACTGCACCACCCGACATTGCGGTCCCTCCTCCTGGATCCGCTCCCCGGTCCCTCCGAGCCTGAACTCTAGCGGTACCTCGCCCATTCGCCCGTCTCCGGTGATGGGATTGGGAGGTGAGGGGGTTCAGGTCTACAGGTACAATCCATGACCAGCGCAGGCGCGGCACACTGCAGCACAACCAACACCTTGGAACACTTGTCCGTCCTCGCAGGTCTACCTTTTACCTGCAGGAAGCGTCCGTCTGGTCTTATCCTTTACATCTTACCGCTGAACCCCATCGCTTCTTTCCACGCCTCTCCCCCTCTCCTCTCCTCTCCTCTCTTCTTCCTCTCTTCCATCTCGACGTCCTCTCACCTACACCCCAAGCAACTCACTCAGGTGTACGAGCACGGAGAACACGCGACAGCCACATCCTGAACCCGCCCCGAACTCAGGCCCTTCATCATAGGCGACAGGGGCCTACCGACGAACCGCAGATCCCCGAGCCACCAGGCGACCAGCGACCACCGCTCAACCCCGGACGTCCCACTCCGCCCGTGTAATTGAGATCCATAATATATCATCTCACGTCCCTTCCTCGCCCGCCCGTCCTACCGGTCCATTTCGCTAGAGCCCGGAAACCCCTTGGGCCCCGAATCGACCCCGGAACCGCGTCGCCCTGCCAATCAAAGTCTACACGACACGCTCGCGAGGAGGCCGCCGTGGAACTTTTGACGGCTTCGACTTCTTCTTCTTCCCTCCCTCTCCCACCAAGTGAAGAGAAGCCGTGTATGTATCCAGCGTACTCCTAGCGCGGTCCGACCCGGCACCACCCTGATCGACCTCCCCCGAACATCGACAGCCACCCACCGAGCGTCCGTACCGACTGCGACTGGCCAAGGAGTCAGGACAAAAGACGTCCTAGGGCGCAGCAGGAACAGCCGTGGACCTCCCGGGCCCCCGCCGGGAACCCGACCCAAAGATGATGGCATCGTATGCAGACTGGGGGCACACAGCCCCCACGAGACTCGCAAAGTCGCGCAGTAAGCCCGCCGTGAAGCCCATCCTCAAGAAGAAGGGCACGCAGTCGGCCAAGAGCTCGCTCGACATCGACCGCTCCTGGGAGGAGCAGATACATTTTGGCAGTCATGGCTGGGGCGGCAGCGGAGGAAACAGCAGCAGCAACAGCACCACCGCCAACCTCAAGGGCCCTGGCGCCAGCCCGGCTTCAGGCGCACTCGACTCGGCCGTGGGATGGGGCGACGGCGACACGGAAGCCAGCACCTACGCCAGCCGAGACGTCAGCTTCAGCTTGCCAACTCGCGACGGCGAAACAAGTTGTGGGAGTGGAGGTGTTTGTGGCGAGGGCGGCGGCGGTGCAAACGCCTCCAGGTCCAAATATTCACACGCCAGGTCCACGAGCGGCGCCTCGCACGCCAGCATCGCAACGTCTGGCAGCGGCCACGGCTCCTATCGCACAGGGAGCACCTTCGTCCACCCCTTTCAGCAGACCCCGCGGACGGCAACACCGCCTCTCTCTGTCACAAACTCCCTCACCTTTGACCCGCCGACACAACAACAGCAAAGCAGCTCGCGCGACTACGAGTACTCGCCCACCATCACCGAGGACGAGGATCTCGAACTCGACGCGACCTACAGCCTCAGCCACTCGCGCAACGACAGCTACCAGGGCCACTCCTTGCCCTCCCAGAGCATCCTGGCCTCCCACGCCGGCGCCAACACCAGCAGCGCCAGCAGCATACACGGGCCCCGTCGCCCCTCGCTCGCCAGCAACAGGACCTCGTCCCTCTCTGACGTCAACCGCGTCAACACCAACCGCTCAACCTCCGTCTCGGGCGCCTCCCGCCTCGCCCACGTCCACAGCACCTCGGACCTTAACCTCCTCACCCTCAACACCGACTCGCCCTCCTCATCCTCCGTCGCCTTCGGCACCTCCACTCCCGGCGCCGTCGCACCACTGTCCACCTCCTTCGCCGTCAGCTCTCCCATTTCGCCATCGGTCATCTCGCCCTTGCGGACTTCCTTCGAGGGTTTCCGCATGCGCTCCCGCTCCGACATCGACCCAGGCTACCACGCCGAGCGTATCCGGCAGGAGCGTCAGAAGTGGCAGGAGAAGGAGCGTGCAAAGGCGCTCAAGCGCGAGAAGGAGGAGCAAAAGCGTCGCGGCCGCGCAGGGAGCAAGGAAGCCGAGGCCCTTGCTAAAAAGGAGCAGAAGGAGGCCGCAGCACGCCTCAAGACCGCCAACTCGGAGGACGATGCCGCTCCCGGCCGGCCCGTCAATGCCGGCAGCCCGAAGTTCAGCGCGGGCTACATCAGCGGCACCTCTTACAATGACACGTTTGAGCGGTCCAAGTCGGCCAAGTCACGGGACCTCCGCGCCCGGTTGCAGAACCGCGGCAGCCCCGAGGGCGACGACGAGGTTGCAGATGCCGAGAAGATGGGCTTTGTGAGCCGCAACTACAGCAGCACCGACCAGGGCCATGCACCAACCGGCGCGCAGGGAGTCAGCTTCGACCTGCCTCGGCGGACCACCTCGGCAAAGCGCAAGACCCAGGGCGCCTGGACGACCTTTGTTCTGTGGTTCCGGAGCAGAGTCCTGCGGTTACAGACCAAGCTGGAGAAGTAGGCTGGCTGTCCGACCGATGCTACCGAGGAGATGCCGAAACCCAGCAGTGGCACAGAAACCATGCCAGGACGAGAGAAAAACGAAACTACACGAAAACAGAAGTACGACACAGAAGTCACCATTGTCTTTGAGCAATCTTGCGATATACCCATTTCCACTCGACGGGCGAAAGACGAGCAGGGACGACGGGAGCATCCTGTAGAGGGATGATGCAGTCGCCGACCTGCCAGACGCCATACGAGGCACGAACGTGCATCAACTCATCTCAAGGAGGAGCTCCCGCCATCTATTGCATGTCGGCAGTCCTTTTTTTCCCTTTCCCCGGCCCTATCCAGGCGTCGGGATTTTTATCAACATGCGCGGCGTTGGGGAGGGCATTGGTTTGGATGACAGCGGTTACTGTCACATTTCCCCCGGGCGTACGTAGACGCAACCCCCGCTCTTCCATTGTGAAGGCGAGCAGCAGGTTGAAGTCGCTTTTCCGAAGCGTACAAGAACAAATGCTGGACGGGTACAGATCATTTGTTGGAAACCTGGCCTCATTGGATTTGACGGCTGGGCCACCCGGCATTGGATGCATAGCTCAGAGTACATAGCGGAATGAGCCAGCGATTTCATCTGACCATCAGGACAAGATGTGATGTGAGTGATGTGGGTATGAAGATGGTGATGATCAGGGGTGCACAGTGCGTGGAAGACGCTGGTCCGTGCTCCACCATAGGCTGGCGTTATCGATAAACATTTTCCATTAGAATTTCTATCCAGGCTCTCTCTCCACCATCCAAACCATCACGACCACCCACTCTTTAGAACACAGCTTCTGCCGACCTTGTCGCCCTCCCTACCGACAACAACTCAAAACAGACACAAACCGAGCGACTTGAATTGGCGCCATGTCTTCCATGCGCAATGCCGTCCAGCGGCGCTCCCATCGGGAGCGAGCCCAGCCCGTGGAGCGCAAGCGCCTCGGTCTCCTCGAGAAGCACAAGGTCCGTCTGCAGCCAGCAGTCCCCCTCTCGCATGCACCATTGCTGACACTCTCCCCCCAAAACAGGACTACAAGCTCCGAGCGCAAGACCACAACCGCAAGAAGGAGAAGCTCAAGGCTCTTCGCCAGAAGGCGGCCGACCGCAACGAGGACGAGTTCTACTTTGGCATGCTGTCCCGCGATGGCCCGGGATCACGTCACAGCGATGGCAAGCGGTGGAAGGGCACCGTGGCGGGCGACCGCGGCAACCGGTCGCTGGATGTGGACGTTGTCCGGCTGCTCAAAACGCAGGATGTCGGCTATGTGCGCACGATGCGCAGCGTGACGGCCAAGCAGGTGCTGAAGCTGCGGGAGCAGGTCGTGTTCGCGTCCGAGGGCATGCCGGTGGAGGAGGAAGATGACGATGATGAGGAGTTTGACTTTGGGGCCGGGCCGGTGACGGCCAGGGCGAAGAAGATTGTATTTGTGGAGAGGGGCGAGGAGGTGCCTGCGCAGGAGGAGGACGACGAGGATGAGTTGGATCATGAGGAGGAGGAAGCGGCTGCGGAGTTCAAGGGTTTCGAAGACCGGGTGGACGGAGAGAGCGAGGCGGAGGAGAAGCTGCGGCGGGAGCGGAACCTGGCAAGGCTGAAGCGCGAGCTGGCCGAGGCGGAGAAGAAGCTCAAGGCGCTGACGACGGCGGAGCGCGAGCTCGAGGTGCAGCAGGCCAAGATGGCCAAGACGGCGACGTCGGGCGGGACGACCAAGACGGGCAAGAAGATCATGGTGCGGACGAGGAAGCGGTAGGCTGTTGCGCTTGCTCGCGCATGAGGTGTATTTTCATTGTCTAATTCAAGCGACTGATTTCTGGCCAAGCTTCGGAGGTGCAGTGATGGCCCCGGGAGACACAACAGACGGTGTCGACTACTATGGTGGCGGGTATATGTATGAACAGATATCTACAATTGCGGTGGACTGACGGCGGAGAGGTGGACGCATCAGAGCTTCGCCTTGGCCGGCGCTTCAACGAGCCCGAGGACTCCCTCGGCAACACCCCACGACAGCTCGAAGCCCCTCCCTCCGAGCCCGTATGCGTGAACAATGGCCTTGCCATCACCAATGTCCTCGCGCTCGAGCCGCAATCCCCCCTTTCGGGTCGGGCGGCGACCGACAATATCCTTCAACACACGCATCTGACCGCCTTCGCTGGCCAGGACGGAGGGATATGTGGCGGCGAATTTGCGGAGCAAGGTCTCACGCACGGCGGACGAGGGCTCGGGATCCCAGTTGTCGGGCTCCTTTGTGCCGCCGATGACGGTGCCGCCGTGAAAGTTCCTTGGGACGGAAAACGTCCATGAGCCGTCGGCATTCTGGCGCGTTACGGTGGCATCGCACTCGTTGGCTACGAGACATGTCTGGCCTGCGGTGATGGGTCAGTGCTATTCGGCGGAGGAAGGGAATGGCATGTGACTTGCCTCTTGTTATGAAGGAAGCCTTGTCCCCGAAACCGTAGCCCGAGCAGTTGATGATGAGCTGGGCGGCGCCAAGGCTGGGGATGCTCAAAGCCTCACGCTCGTCGCGGAGGGTGCGGACGAGAGTCTTGCCGCCGGCGTGGACAAATCGGCGGAGAAGAAAGGCGCAGTAGACCATTGGGTTGACGCACCAAGTGCGATACTCGAAGCCGAGCCTGACGATATCATCGGGGAGTTCGTCGCGGCGAAGGAAGCGGAAGTCCTGGAAGCCATAGTCGCGAGCGCTCTGCTCGGTGAGGGCGCGGTACTCCTCAGAGGGCGCCTCGAAGTACTCAACGCCCTTCATGAAGGTGATGGCAGCTTCGGGGTAGCGTTTCGCCAGGTCATCCATGCGCGCAAAAGTGGTCAGGGACATGGCGTGGTCGCGCTCCTCGGCGGCGATGCCTGGGCGAGGGAGGATGAAGCGGTTATGCGCGCCGGCCCACATGGAGGCATAGTCGATGGAGAGGCGGGCGTCGGCCGTTTCAAAGGGGGTTGGGAAGTCGCGGGCCACGATGGTGACCTTGTGGCCCTTTTCTTGAAGACGTATGGCGGCGCTGAGGCCGGTGACGCCGGCGCTGTGATGTGGTGAGTGAGGGGTCTGAACTTGGCAAGTGAGGTGGGGGAGATGTTTACCCAATGACGATGATCTGCATGTTGAGGTCTTGACTCTGAGTCGTCTCTGGAACCTCAAGGGAGGGCAGCGGGGTTTATACTGGCATCGATGCGACGGGCTCACGATGTTGGCTCGGCGAGATGTGCCCAGAGCCGCCGATGGTCCGATGGAAGAGGTGTGTCTGTTGTCACTGATGTCAGGGAACCCCCACATCGGCGGCAGAGGGCTCGGCCGGCGGGGGTCGCTGGAGGCCGAAACTCGGAGCGGCCATTGAGGTCGAGGGCCGCCGGGCGCCGGTCATGACTCGGCAAGTTGTCGGGTCTGGTTTTCAGCGATGAGGTTGATGAAGTTGAGCGCCAGTCTTGAGCAGCTGGCGACACTTTCGTGGCATGAACGGCAGGCACGATCCCCCGTACCTGCCTGCTATTTCTTCTCCACACATTGGGGTGCTCCTTCTGCCACAACACCAACCCCAGGAAACGTCTCGACTGGCAGGCGATGTCACCACGGCACAGCGACCTGTCACATTCTGCTGACCGCTCTTCACATTGCCAGTGGTGATAGCGCCTGATCACACCAAGATCAGCATCTTGCATCACAGCACCCGCCTGAGAGACACTCACGGCAGTGACCTCCGTCTTCCGCGATGGGATCTAGAAGTATTCGTAGGCACTCCAAGAAGCAACACCGGACAGAGAAACCACTTTGATCAATTGACTAAAACCTCCAAAGCTTCATATTCATCCGAGGCCTGAGTCTGCTCCCCCTCCAGATACCTACCCAGAGACGTTCCTCTACCGCCTCGACAGGCGCGGTTGTCCGAGTCGACGACCGCTCGGATTCGCTCAACTGGCGATGCGATGCAATGCAGCGACGTGCCGGGAGACACAAAGGCCGGCCAATCGCCCTCTCCATCGCCATTGTCGACCAACCACCCCCGCGCGCCTGTCAGAGTCGGCTTCCCCCCCTGGTGAACCCCGGTCTTGGTCTCGGCGGCTACGCTGCACCGTGATGGCCGCCGCCATTGGCTCGTCCCGACCGTCCCATCTATTTTCGTGGCTCGACGACGAACCAGTGCACTCGCCCACTTTGTCTGTCACCCCCTCCATCCCGACGCCCTCTCCGGCCTTCACCAGTCAGCGAACGGCCAGGATGGTCGACCAGCGCTTACACGGGAGCCGTGGCCCAAAGGGCGCCAGGCCTCGTCCCCCGGCCCCGGCGCTCATCGTGTCTGTACTGTTGTATATACTCGACACGATGCCCTTGTGCCTTTGGCGGCGGGCTCCCGTTCCTGTGACTACCTGCTCGAGATCTGATCGTGTTACCGGCTTTGCCAGGGGACGCACTCGAGTCTACAGCAGCACCTTGAAAGAGGTAGCTAGCA